>OY998136.1:87569-1554356 GCA_963921915.1 Hyposoter dolosus | reverse complement strand
CTTAGCAACGAGGAGATCGCAGCCCTTCGTTCGACGGACGACGGAGCTTGGAGGTTCCTGAACCTTTTGCACGGCTCCAAAGTCGACCCCGGACGTCCGGAGATCGACTACGAGCAAACACTCGTCGCTCTTTCATACTGGGCCGAAGACTGCAAGAGCAATGAAAACGATATTCTCGCTTATCCTGGCCACGAGGCTCTCTGGTATCATCGCCGATTCCTCGGGCACGCTTTAACTTGCCTGGAAAGTTCATGGGCTCGTGACACACCCTACGAATATTCCACGACTCATCGACCTCGCCAAGAACCTTCTCTCTCCGAAGCTTCGGCACCGGAGGGAAAAGATTCTCCGCGAACGGGACTACTGGCTCTTGCTTTCCATCAGGACAACGAGACCATTTTCAAAATCTCTAAAAACTCTAAAAACTCTTTGCAAATCAGTCTGGCCGAAAAATTCCTCAAATACATCGCGGAATTTAGCTCCGACACAACGAAACTAGAAGAGAGATGAGATGGACGATACTTTAGATACTAAAATTGTATTTTTTTAATAATAAATTGAAAAAATCGTCTATCAGAATTTTAACGATTCTCATTCGATTTTCTCTTTACCTCGATCTTTTCGCTACTCTAGTTTGCCACAAACTATAGCACCCGAAATTTCATTCAATAAATTCAAAGTTAATTACAAAAACCAAAGTGATTTCCTATCTTTTATAATTTGCTAGCTGAATTTTACGAAGATTCATCATTTTCGATTTTTACGATTTCAAAGTTTTCAAAAGTTTCAATCTGTTTTCCTACATATTTTTTGACCGCGATTTTTTTGTTTTTGTTTTTGTTTTCATCGCAAAGAGCGACATCTCCGTGACAATTTTTGGGCTGAATTAAGGAGGTTGGCTACACACAACAATGTTGCTATGTTAAAAGCATAGGAAAACTCGAAGTGATTAGAATTTAATGAAATTTGGTGAGTATATTCTTTAAAATAAGGATATATACAATTTTTTTAAGATTTTTTTTCTACATAGTTTTCGAGTTATTGAACACTAGAGTTTACATGCATAAGCATACGATTCAAATATATATATAGGCATATCTTTTGCATATTGTAAACTCCAATTATTCGACAACAATGTAGAAGAAAAATTTGAAAAAAATAGTGTCATCGTATTTGATGCTAAAGAATGTCATTACCAGATTTGATTAAATTCTTATCATATTGTCGTATGTAGCCAGCAACCTCCTTAAATTGGGTCGTTTGTCAAATTCTCCAGAAAATCGAAGCAATTTTTTCAATAATATAATTCTGACGAAATGTTTCTTGAAATAGATTCTCGTGGTAACGAACCTCGACGAAGTTTGTCACAAGCGAATTGAGGTCACAGCCAATAATTCATTATTTACCGAAGCTTTCATTGTATCGTGATGGAAATCCATAAAGCATTGACGATTAATGAACGGAGGAAAGTAATAAGCGCGTTGGGAGATTATTTTTAGAAGGTCGTGACTATTTCGCGATATAACCTTTCACGCATATATAATTTAGTAATTATCTGCCAAAGTGTCTGTCGAGGTATGACGCGTTTTGTTGTGACGTGCATTTTACTCTGGCACACGAAACTAACGCAAACGTGGCACAAAAATAAACTTTCGTCTTTTCGGCTTCACGCACAGTGTTTTCGAAGTGAGCCGAGAGCTTGACGCGTTGTTTGCTCGATAGAGGGACCTTCGAAGCTCCGCCGAGCACGTTCTTACGATAATTCGCGAAAATCCGTTGAAAAAATCAAAAGTTTCATACGAAATTCGTCATTCGACGCGGCATCTCGTTTTTTTTACGTGTTTTCAAAAGTATAGTGGACGAAACGCGAAACCGAGCCTCGGTCATTTGTATTTGAGAATAATTTTTTTTTTTTTCATTCAATAAAGAAAGAAAAATAATATAGGCCTTAGGAAGTATTTACGACAACAATCGTAGGCAATCGTTGAAAGTATCGTGTTAGTGCGGTTTGTCTACGAAATTAACGAAACCGGTAATTTAACGGCCCGGTATTTCCATCCGATTTTTTACACTTCGTAATTGTCCTTCATCAGAGTTTAATAAAGAATTAATTGCGATACAAAAAATGTGTTAATGATGATCACATCGAGTGATAACTCGAATTGGTTATCGACGCCGGGGAATATTCGCAGAGGCAACAGTCTAAGTTTGCCAGTATCAAAATTCGACAATGGTAAGAATTTTTCAATAAAGGACATCGAGGCGATTCTTCCTTCAAGGTTATCCTCAAAGTTATCCGGAGGACGTCCTATCGATCGTTTTTGCTGCAAAGATATTTCAAAGTAAACAACCCTCGCGGCACTCCAGTCCCTTGAGCGGTAGAAACTCTGCTGTGCGTTTTTCTCGTATATAAACGATTGAGGTTTCGAGAACAAAGAGAGTCACGCGTCGTTCCGCTTCGATGGAATAATATTTTTTTCCCAGAATACCTATCAAGCGTCGACACACAATATTCGTTTTTTAGCAATCTCTCTCGCATTAAGCATCGGCCAGCGTCTTATTAAGGGGTTTTGACTTTTTTCAAAGTAAATATTTCCGAAAATGTTGGGACGATTGGATTTTAAAAAAATTCAGTCCCCTCAGCGAAGTTGCGACAAAAACACACTGGGAATTTTTATCTCTTTCGATCATGCGGACGATCGGTTTTAGAAATATTTACTTTTTAAAAGTGGCTGCTCGCTGGTATGACCTTGACCCTGAGTTTTTGCTTCTACACGATCTCCCCGACATTCGTCATCGCGAATCCAACAATCTGAACAGAGATTATTCATTATTGGCATAAATACCGAATAGTATCAACAAAATATTTGCTACAATTTACGAGCCCAAATTTATCGAGTTCGGTAGGATTAATCCTTCGTGGTCACACTTATTCCGCCACCGAGCTCGGTGCTCACACTGGGTTCATTATTCTATCCAGTCTATTTTTCAACCCGCATTGTAACCAGCCTATCGGCCCAAAAAATCTCAAAAAATTACTCAACATCCTTTAGACATTCCAGTTTAGATACGAAAAACTTTCCTAAAATAAATCGAAGGCAAACATATTTTTTAAAATGCAGAATCAAGAAAATAAACGAGAAAAAAAACGTTTTTTCACCAAAATAATCGTCACTTCGAGGGTTTTCAACATTTTTGCCTAAAATTTCGACCTGATATTCATCAGATCTGGTTCTTTTGTGAAAAAAATCATAAGATAGCGCGCGTTTCAAAAAACATATTTATTCACTTGAAACTATCGTGAGATGACGATTATATCTCCATTCAGTGCCGGCAACTCGTAGATATTTACGTCGCAAGGTGGTCACTGGGTCGATTCTATCCAGTGTGACCACGAATGGTTAATTCGTTTTGGGATGAAAAAAGGTAAAGTCTGATGAGGTGCAACGACTGGGAGAAAAATAGAGTATAGACAAAGAATTCATTGTCATGGTCTTGTATAGTTGGCATTACGACGAATCAATGTCGCGTACTGTCTGGCTACCGTCTACGAATCTAATTCCGTTACAAATCTGATTCTCATCACTTTGCGAAAAATTCGATTTCTCTCTCTCTCTCTCTCTCTCGCTTTTTCTCTTTACGAACTTCTTACATGCCAAATCGAGCGGCTCTGACCTTGAGGTCGATTGCGGAAAGCTATTTGGAACGTTGGACGGTTCAACGGATAGAAAATTACTTCACGTTGCGTTATGATTCGATTTTTTTCAGATTCGAGTGCATTCATCCGCGTAATTGCGCGCGATGAATTTTTTCTGCGTACCTTCGTACAGGACGGTGAATAAATGAGCCAGAAAATTCTAAACGCGGTTCGCGTATCGATTTTAATTTTCAATTAACGATAATTAATTCCTTTATTGCTCAAAAAATGCATGAAAAATAAATAAAATTCATTCAAATTTTCAACACGAAGCATCGAACCAATTTTATTGTCTTTTCTTTTTTCACCAACGCATTTCGATTGCTGAATTTCCTGGTTCGGGTGCGCGAACGTTTGCCAGAAAGGTAGACACTCGAGCGACCGAGTCTCTGCCAAAATATACGCCACATTGTATGCGCTACGCCACAATATTTTATCTTTTTATTTTGTTTTTTATTCGACAGCCTCACTGGCCAGTTCTCTTTGCGTCAAACGTTCACACAGTAAAACTTGGCTCGTTCTCTGCACCGCAGTTCCCCTCATTTATTATCGAATCTCCCTCTTTTTAAATCACAAAAACGTCTAAATGTCGATTCTTCAATTTTTAACTGGGACTTAAAATCATGATAAAAAATAATGGCGCTTCGAATAATTCAGATTCAAGGTAAACAATGAATTAAGGAAAAATCTACGAGGATTGAATTATGGGCACCATGAAAAAAAATCGGAATAATCACGAGGAAAAATAAAAATTGGCGTCTTTATAGTTTTTTAGCAACTAATTAAATAATAATCGATCGTTCAATTTTTAAATAAGAAACCACTGCTCTAAAAAAAGCCAAAAAATTGTGAAAAATTCTTCGAAATGTGTGGAGTTGCTGAAAAAATTGTCGTCCCGATATCGACAAAATTTGAGCGGAAAACGTTTGTTTTTTTTTTCGTAAAAAAATATGAAAATATGAGACTTCGAAAAATTGTCCGAGGCACGAACGTAATATTCGGAACAACGTCGCACGGTGCCGTCTCGAAGGGCTTAACGACCATGCAGCAAACAATTCACTCGTCAATCATTCTTTTGTCACGTAGCAATTCGCTTCGCGAGGAATGAAGAAAAATGAAGAAAACGATATTATCCATTGATATGGTCGTCGGGACTCGTAATTAATCTAATTATTTGTTGTTTCGCGTAGCATTCGTGTTTGACCATCGCTCCGGCTTACGAATGTGCAAAAAAAAAAAGGTCTGTTGATACACACGTGTCAGGCGTGACGCAATAAGAAGTTTTAAACGAATTATCTACGCGAGAGAGTGGGCTCGTGAGAGAGAAAATAGTGTTTGTGTAGCTCAACGTATGTTTTTAGTCATTTTCTTCGCGAGCAAGAATATGCTGCCGCGACAGTCATTCGCAAAAGTTGCTGCACTCGACATCGACGCCGCGTTTTATAATTTTTTTTTTTTCTCTTTTCTTTCCGCTCCACGATCTGCCGCTTTTTTTTATTCTTCTCATTGGACAGTGATCGGAAAATTATAAATATACAATCGCGCGTGATCGATGCGTAGATTCAAACACGCGAGATTGCCCTCCTGGGACGGGCATATCCAGCAAAATGGTATATCGTTTTATGAGATCAATTAAGGACGTTGATTGCCAAATCGCAAATGATAAGAAAATTCGCAATATTTCTTAGGCTTTTTTATGAAGTCAACATTTTTGTTTCTTTGGATTGGCTTAACGGATTTCCGTCAACGTTTTCCGTTTCGTAGAAAATTCAAATATAACATGAGATTTTTCCGTCAACCCGTTTTTCCGTTGAAACGATTTAAAGTTAATAAGAAAGTGCTAACGCGTCTCTTGATTTAAGGAATCGTGTAAAAATTTCACGACGATTAAGAAGCTCGTTAATTGACCCTAGAACGCGGTAACCTTTTTTTTTCTTACCTTTTACGCTAACCCGGGGTCATAAATGACCCCAATTTTGAAAAATTCATATCTCTGGTAAAATTTAACGAAAATGGTTCAACTTGGGCTCATTCTTTTCGTTTTTCAATGCAGGATCACGTGAGCTTGGGGCAATTTTGCTTCAAGTTCAAAAATTACTCAAAAATGCGGTAAAAAGATTAAAAGTGAGAGATCGAAGGGAGAAAGTCGGCTGGGGTCGTTTTCGACCCCGGGTTACTGTTCCAGGGTGACCGTTAATAAATTGATTGTAGTCAAATGTAGTCTTATGCAAGTTTTTATTTTTTACTTCTCACGGTGGAAATGAAATTTTGTTAAAAATCGTCGATATTTTGTTGAACACGTTAAACCAAATATTTTTTGATAATTTTAAAATTTTCATCTTTTTGGCAGTATTTCCAACGGAATCGTCGGCAAAATTTACGATTGGAAGGACAAAAATTAACTTCCGAAGAGACTTTCTAGAATATTTCTTGTTGCAATGAAAAACGTTTAGTCGAACGTATCGAACAAAATATCGATTTTTTCCGACAAAATTTTGTCTTCAGTGCAACGTACGTTTTTCGTACAACGAGCTTCCTTATCGGCGTGAAATTTTTACACGATCTCTTAAATACTGTGTACAAAGAAATCCTAAATTTTCAGAATTTTCTCATCATTTTTTATTCAACCCTCGAGGCGGTTAGAGTAATGACTGGTCCGTGGTCACCAGGGGTCAAAATGACCCCAAGCGCAATTTTCAGCTAGTGAGACTAGTGAAGCTCCAACGGTGCGTTGGGGTACCCTCAATTTTTTTTCGCACATTGCCTTTCTGATTTTTTTTTCGCCATTTTGAAAATTGGATAAAAAAATTTTGGCATGATTTTCTCATTCCAAAAGGTTCAAACTAACATCCTGAATTTTTATGTGTCCTTCGGAACGATACCGACTACGCGGCAAGCGTTTCAAACATGGCCGATGCATGTCATTCCGCGACCCCGTTTCATCAGCGCGTTACTTCGAAAACGTGTGACCACGCAGAGTTGGAAAGCATATTTATCGAACAATTAACATTAACAAGTATCATGTGTACTTGACATTCTTGAAAAATTATAAAACAACAACAAAACGGAATAGAGAACGTTATCAACTGCCAGTTACCCAGCGCGAGTTCGTTGACTTCGAGTTCATAGAAACGATTCATCGTAATTGCAATTTGGAGAAGCAAAAAAAAACCGTTTTGTTAATTTTTATCGAGACTTCCACAACGACGAAGCGTATGAAAAAAAAAAAATAAATCCCAGTCGAAAACCGACAATTTGCTTAATTTATTAATGTACCGAGCGAGTTCGGTGGCTTCATAGAAACGATTCATCGTAATTGCAATTTGAAGAAACAAAAAAAAAACGCTGTTTTGTTAATTTTTATCGAGACTCAGCGACGAAGCATTTGAAAAAAAAAAAAAAAAAAAACATTCTCCATCGAAAATGGACGATTTGCTCAAAGTTTTTATCTCAGAATAAAAAAAAGCTCAATGGAAATCCCACGGAAGGTAAGATAGTTGAAAAAATATTACAGATGAGGAAATGGGGGGTGAACTTCGTCGTTCCGGTTCCCTAAGACTATCCCGCAGCTCGGAGACTCCAGCCGATCGAATAAATCCTAAAAATGCTTACGATTACATCGGGCCCAAAAGAAACGAGACGGACAGTAGAAATTTGCTCACTGTTCCGGACGATAATACAAGATCGAAGCAGCAGCAAGAACACAAGGATTCGACAGCATCGACCGCTAGTCTGGTCGTTCCTGAGCCCGGAGCAGGATCCCCATCGCGTCGGCCCGCCAGACCCACGAGACATTCTGCACCTGCGACCGCCGCACCTGCGCCTGAATATCTCGCACGTAGTCTTCTTCAGCTCGGATGTCCCGTCGTATCGATGCCTAAGTAAGTCTGTCAAAAAACAACATTTTCATCCTCGTCAACAACGTATTTATCAAATCCTCGATTTACCAATAATCATCCCCGAAAAAGTGCCAAACGATTCTTCGTAAACAAAAAAAAAAAACAACTTTTTCGCGCTTAATAAAAAAATATTACGTTCGAAAATGTTGACACGACCTTTCCACCAATTTTGAATTTTATCGACTCTTCCGAAATTTCATTTTTCAACGACGTGAAATCGAATAATAAAAAAAAAAAAGAAAAATTTTTGAATAATAAATTTTAAAAATTGATTCCCTCAAAAGCATCATCAACTTTTTTGAAATTTTCTTTTACTCTTGTATTTTGATCCGGGAGCTCTAAAAAAAAAAATTCAATTAAATGCCCGCATACGAATTGTCGTCCCGATCTCATCCCTCCGACAATTTCGAGTTAAGCATGATTTATGCTGCTTAATGTACTCGATCGTTGCATCTTATATTTCACCCGCAGATCACGTGCTTTGTGGTCGTTAAATTATAGTGAATATTTGTCATGCTCACATTTTGCACGTGTGTTTTGATTTACAAAAAAAAGAAAAAAAAAAAACATGGATGATTCATCGTGTGATTTCTGCGATACTGCGGATCGCGTTCTTATTTCATCGAACCACGTGCTAACGTCGAGCAAAAAACTGGCAGAAATTGGGGAAATTTGAGTGAAATTTATTCACCAGCCTCCCTCGAGCCACGATTCTTTCATTTTTACTCGCAATTTTCGAACGACGACGTTGGCAGAGTTGTCATCAGATCCGCGGGGCCGAGATTGGCCTGGATTCACGTGCGAATACATTTTTTGTTGCGATTCTCAACCCTCGAGGGTAGTTCAAAAAATCGTCATTGAAATGTCAGTGTTTTGACGAGAATTTATCAAAATTTTCAAAAAACAGCGAAAAACTCGTATTTTTCGCGGTTGAAATAAAATTTTGTAAACATTTTTTCGTACCGGATTATTTTTCACAATATTTTTTGCTCGAAATTTTTTTTTCCGAAATTCCAGACGCTGAAAAGAAAGTTAATCGATGATTAAATCTACAAAAGCTTGTCAAGCTGACGTATAAATAATTCCGGAGCGTCATTATTATCGAAAATCCATAACAGTGACATTTCGAGTGGAATTTTTTTGAAATTCTCATCATCAAAGTGCAATCTGCGAGGAATGGATGTTGGGGAAACAATAAATACACTGAAAACAAAATTTTGTTGGAAAAGATCGACATTTTGTTCGATACGTTCGACTAAACGTTTTTTTTTTTTGAATAATCCCAAAAATTGTGTCATTGCAGCAAGAAATATTTTAGAAAGTCTCTTCGGAAGCTAATTTTTATCCTTCCAATCGTTAATTTCGCTGACGATTTCGTTAGAAACCAAATATACCGCCAAAATAATGAAAATTTTGAAATTATCCAAAAATATTCAGTTTAACGTGTTCAACAAAATATCGACGATTTTTAACAAAATTTCATTTCCGCAGTGTCAAGAAAAGTATCATTGAAATCAGCTGCTCGATCGCCCATGTGTTTCGACTTGTTGTGTTCGTGGGAGGGTGCTCGACGTGTATCTCCCCGAAGAAGAGGAGTAGGAGGGGTGGGGGGGAGGGGGGGGGATCACATCGATATAAGCAAGAGTAATATTCGGTCAATAGGTGAAGCGAGAAGCGCAGTCGCGAATTGGGTGATGAGCGTGCGTTGAGAACGCTCCTTGAATCGGCGACTAGATTCTTCGGGTGTTTTTCTAGTATCGGTGTGTATCCGCGATGCAGAGCAAGGAGGTGTGCGTGCATCGCTGCGCGAGTATGTATCGATGTGAGGATTTGGTGCGCGAGAGAAGCGTCGCGAGGGAATTGTAGGCGGAGTTGAAAGTGCGCGAGAGCATCAGCATCAACATATCAGCATCAGCGCAAAAGAGGGCGATGTAGAGGAGCATATACGAGAAGCCCCTAGCAGCGAGTCGATCCAGTGCACGGACGGACGCATCGGATCGCGCTCACGAACGCACGCACACCGCATTGCCGTATTTTATCTTATTCCTCTGCCCCCACCCTTTGTAATTGTACATTCTCATTAAGATTTGAAGAAATAAAAGGAGAAAATAAAGGGGGAAGGAAAAATCGAATCGAAGGAACGAAGGATCGACGAAAAAGCTCGGATCTCTTTGACAAATTTGGTTTTTTTCATTATTGCCGGATAACAGTGGGGTAGGCGCAAATAAAAGGTAGTCGAACGCTTCCGGAAGCGAGACATCCGACGTCGGAGTGACGGGATTGAAGAAACAAACGTAAATACAGTCACGAGTTTCTATTCTTTTTATTTATCACGATCTAAAATTTCGGTTTGATTTAATGGAAGAAAGGACAAATTTCATGGTGAAGTGCAACTTTTGGTTTTTAAAGGGTGGCCCTTGTTCGGCACGTGGATTCGGAATCAACAACCACCGCTTTTTTCTCGTTCTTTCATTCACCTTTTTTTTTTTTTTTATCTCCATTTGTTATTCGTCAAGCCTCAATTATAAACGTTGGGAGTCAGTGAAGATTATCCAATTGACCTGTCCTCCTCGTCCTCGCTGTCCATCCACTCATCGCGTGGGCGGTTAATAAACGAAAGGCGACGTTGCCGTCTTCTAAATTCTCATTCCCTCAATTGCTTTTGTTTTTTCAACTCTTTTTAACAACCAAGTGATTATTCCAACTAAAAACTAGTCCTTGTCTGCCGAGATCGAACGATCAGACACTTTCCATTGCTCCAGGCCACTCGGCCCTCCCTCCTCGGACTCTTCCCAAACAGCTTTTCTTCCCTTGCCTCTAATCATTCACCCATCGATACATACAAGTCGTAAAGCTTTCTTGACACGCAGTCAAGATTGCGCGTCGACCGTACAGTCGCGCCTCCCAATGTGCCAAGGAAACGATCCCTGCAGTCTCGGAGACTCAGCCCTGCTTCGTGCTTGACGTGCACTAAAAAGAAAATTTTCTTGAATCCGTTCGACCAAACGTTTTTTTTTTAAATCCCAAAAATTTTTTCATTGCAGCAAGAAGCACTGAAAATTAAATTTTGTCAAAAAACGTCGATATTTTATTCGACACGGTAAACTAAATATTTTGCAATAATTTCAAAATTTTCGTAATTTTAACAATTTTTTTTTCATTTCTAACAGAGCTGTCAGCGAAATTTACGATTGGAATGACAAAAATTTGCTTTTAAAAATTTTTGGGATTTTTCAAAAAAACTTTAGTCGAACGTATCCATAAGAAAATTTTCTCCTCAGTGTGGACCCTCCTCCGTGCATCACTTTCGGTTCGAATCGAACAATGCAGGGAGCAGGGGGATCAGTGGAGCTGCAATCGTTCTGTCTACTTTCGGTTTGACCCAAAAACAGTAAAACTCCGAAAATACGTTTTTCGCTGATTTGGTAAAAAATGAAAAATAAAATGCAACGCGGATTGTTCTTGTGAGTTGAAGATCGAGACGATTGCAAAGTGGGACACTGAGCTCGTCCAGGAGCCACTCTGAGGGACGCTACTGTACGCACATAAATATACATTAAATAAAAATGAAACCCTCCAGGCTCATATACATTTATATATATCCGTCGATATACATTTTTAATGTACAGGTTGTCTCTGCGGTTGAGTAATCGAGAATGTAAACTAGTTCTCTCGACCGGATTTCGGCTCTTGACGAGTTTGTGAAAATGATTCAAGAATTCCTGATAAATCTGAGCATCGATCTTGTCATCGATGACTCGTGTTTGATTGCGTCGCTGGAGAATACATGGCTTCTTTGTCGTTTCATGTTGCTCAAACCGGAATAGATAAGAAGAAACGCATGGGGACGCTATTTCGAAGAACGAAATATCTCACGAAATCGTTGATATCTCTTCTGGACTACTTTTAAAAAATCAGTCTGAACGGGGCATGAAAAAAGGTGGAAAAACTCTGTAAAACCATGTCGTTTTTCGAGCCGCTCCCAGAGCTAAACTACTGGAGATGGAACATTGGTCCAAGGAACTTTTTTGTAGAAAATTTTCTGCTCTACAAAATTGATGTCTTGCACTTTTGTCCTATTTCCAACCGTTTAGGCAGTACATGCGATCAAACATCGGGATTTGTAAATTTTTGTTACTCGACATTCGTGCTTCTGTTTTAACGAATCACGAGACCTTCCGCACTTGAAATTCGCTCCAGAACTTATTCAGTTTACTTCTTCGATCATTGAGCTTGGAACTCCCTGTATATTTACATGTCCACATCATTTTTATATATACATATATATGAGCTACTAATCCTTCCCCTCTCTGTGTCCACTGTGAACAGCAACCCAGGACAGTGGCGCCCCTGTACTGGACGGCCAGCTACGACACTGCTCACCACAGGTGAAATAACGTATTATACTGTATTTTGCCGTAGATTAGCCATAAAAAAACGTCCGCGCGAGCAAATGATTCGAGAAAAAAAAAAAAAAAAAAAAAAAAAAATCTTTTGCCTCATACAAGATCGTGAAATGCGAATTTTTTAATTGACCTTTATCCAGTTTGTTTTTCCAATGAATCAGCTCGATTTTTATCAGTTAATTCAACATTGCATAAGAGCGGGAAATGAAAAAATTGACGAGAGGTACAATCGCGTAAAGCAGATTGGATAGAATGAGAGCCAGTGGTCGCTGGTAAATTCCAGGAGCGCAGTTATGCGACAGAACCGGTTGAGCGTTAGTGAAACGTGGCGTGTGCTGCTGCTCCCGCAACGGCTGATTTTCGAACGAGAAGAGCTGTAATAGTGTTTAGGGATCAGCCTAGCACAGCTGATCGGCTGCCCCAGCTGTCCGCTCAGCGGTTCGTGTCTCTCTGGCAATTGAAATTCTCGTAAATTTCGATCGAAGGGGAAAGAGACTGAGACAAAAAATGACGAAAGTTTGTTTTAATTGATGATAACGATGCTGGTCTTTGCATGCTGATCTTTCGATCTTCCGAAGCTGAATCATTGATCCTGCTTCATTTTTTCTCCCATGGATCCCAAAGGATCCTGCTCTTCGTGTTTTATTTTATTTTTCATTTTTCTCGCACGACGCGGTCGTCGATTTAGTCTCGATGGATGGGAATCGATACGAAAAATCTTACGAATAATTAGCGTGGACGAAGGTGAATTTGAAAAAACTTGAAATTCGTTCGGAGGGAATGACAATGAGGAAAAAAAACGTTTCTTACTATCTTATCAAGAGTATATTGTTTTGGCTTCTCTTTTGTTCAGAGCGAATTTTGTTACGGTTGAGAATCTCTCGATGCGGCAATGTAACCACCTGCGAACGGTTATTCCCTTGGCTTGGGTCTCCGGAGCTCTGGAGGGGGCAGGGTCTTCTCTCAGTCCTCGCACGACCGGCAATTCGAACGTACGCGAAATTCTCGCGGATCTTTATGCTGTTAAATAATCGATAAAAATTTGGAAAAAGCGAGAGCAAGAAGAAACGAATATTAAAGAAGGAAAATAAAGATCCACGTTAATTCTGCGCGCTCCCTCTGACAAAATGGCCGAAGATCTAGAGATTCCGGTGACCCATATTGTCTCCAATTACGAATCCGGCAGCGAGCACTCCGTTTCTTCCGAAAACTTGTCGCGAAACGTTCAATTTCAAACGAACCAGCTTCACCATCGCTCCGCATCGAACCCAACTCTAATATTCCCAACAATAACAATAACATCTGGCTGTGACCTTGACCATCCGTGTTACAGACCCCGTGGCGGAGTCGGGTCGGAGCATAATCCCCAAGCCAGTAGCGACAGCGATGACTCTACTACCTCGCATCATGGACAGCATCCACAACATCAATCCAACGCCCAACAGCAAGCTAGTCATGCCCATCAATCACAGGGACAACAAACCGGCATGCACGTTTACGGTTTGCCGAAGGTTCAGGTCTCCGGACCACCAAACACATCCGAATCTTCATACAGCAATGGGTGAGTCGAATTTTCATTACTTTCCATGCCAACGACACATTTTCCCTGGATATCGTGTGCACGTGAACATACGAGTCCGATGTTTCCGTCATTAAGGCTCGAAGGTCATTGAGACCGAGCCATATCGAAGATTTCAATTTTTATAAGCCATCCGATCATTTCGTCAGCAGCTACGCCAGACGTGGCAGCCCCCTCGATTAAAACAAAAACAAACGCAAAGAAATATTATTCACACACCCGATCCCCAATGCCCCAAACTCTCGTCAAACTGCCGTGTGGGTGAGAGTGAGTACGTGTGAATGCTGTATCAAAGCACAATTAACCATGCTCAGCTACCGGAGCTGGACAACCGAGCAATAAAAATGCTTACATAAAGATTACAGTATATTAAATGTGCCACACGCGACTTGCCACATTCATTTAACTTCATATCATCCGTTGAAACGTTTCATTTTCTTCGCCAATTCAATTTCCCGCTCTTTAATATCTCCAACCATTTTTTCCATTCTGTCAGACTTTCCAAAGAAATATCATTTTTTTCGCAACTCTTTATATATCGCCCGAATTTTCTTCGCAATTCTTTTTTCTTTCGATTCTATTTTCGAGGCGTTAACGACACGAAAACATTTTCAAATAATACGCAATCCATTTCAAGGATCGAACCATGTGTTCGTGACGCTTCGATCGTCATATCGAACCGACCGACGAATCAAGAGTCAGCAAGATCCTCATGAGCTTGTGGAGGCTCACATAATCATATACAGCCCGCTAAACACATGGACGCACATCGTTCCGAGTGTGTTAATTTTTTATCTTTTTTTTTTGTTTTTTTTTTTTTTTTTTTTTTTTTTGTACACTCCAGAGCAACGGACGAAAGAACGTGGGTTTAGAAGCGTGTATGTCACGCTGTATCGTCAGTTTCGTTTCGGAAACGTTCACTCGTCCACGCGGTTCGCGTGCTCTCCGATCTCTTCGAACCTGTTTTTTTTTTTTTTTGTTCCTTTCCGAGCTGAATCACATTCTAACGAGAACGGGAATATGTGATGCGACCTTTTTTTTCATTCCTCCATTTTTTAACGTTCTTTTCATCGGGTTTGCGGTTGTTGAGAAAAAATAGAGAGTTTTTTTTGTGCGTCTATGAATTTTCATCGAGTTTTGTGTCTGCCGGAGACATGAGGATGGAATGGTCCAAAATAAATAGCGAGAGGCCCATCAAACCGGAAGTTATTCTTCGTCGATTATCTCTTCAAATTGTTGGAGTATCGCGCATCATTCGACAATCATCCTTAAGATTATCAATCAAACGGTGAGTCACCTCAAAAATATATAGTTTTTTTTTTTATTATTTCTGCTCCAGACTCTTGTCCGGAGAATTTTCCTCTCAGTCGTTTTCCACATTGATCAACGACGAACGTCAATAACGTGCTAAGCTTCGCGATAGAAAAACTCAAATAATCTCTTTTCGTACAATCGAGCTGCAGCGATTTTTAATAGTTCGGCTTCGCTCTTTCATGTCCCTCGCTAGTTTCAAACTTTTGCCATCGCATAAATTCGTTAACTCTCGAGCGAATAAACAACCTCTTCACTTTACGAATATCCTCCCCCGAAAAAAGAAGCAGGTAAGTACATAAATTATTACTTCTCGGTTGAGTGCATTCGCATCGACGAAAATTACGTAACTAAACGATGTTTATTACTTTTTATTTAACGCTACCACATCTCTCGCAGACTGATAAGAATTTCGGGAAGAATATCGACACCAAGCAAAGGTGAGTCACTGTTTTAAGGTATTCCTTTCACGAACCCAGCTACTTTACAATTAACTGCATCGTTTTTTATTTACAATAAAGTAAAAATGCATCCAATCATATTGCAAACATTTCGAGCCACGTTGTCGAACATTTAACGAAGAATTATAACTTTTAGAATCGTAACATTTATACGGGAGCTTTTTATTTACGATAAAGTAAAAATTCATCCAATCATATTGCAAACATTTCGAGCCACGTTGTCGAATATTTGACGAAGAATTATAACTTTTAGAATCGTAACATTTATACGGGAGCTTTTTATTTACGATAAAGTAAAAATTCATCCAATCATATTGCAAACATTTCGAGCCACGTTGTCGAACATTTAACGAAGAATTATAACTTTTAGAATCGTAACATTTATACGGGAGCTTTTTATTTACGATAAAGTAAAAATTCATCCAATCATATTGCAAACATTTCGAGCCACGTTGTCGAACATTTGACGAAGTCATTTTAAAATCGTAATATTTGTACGGGAGCTTATGGGGATTACGTGATTATCACATTTCTATTCAATTATATTTATAGACTTAATATCTTTAAATTTCTGATACAAACTGCCTCACTCGTAGATACAAATTATAAGGAATTCGTAACGACGATAAAAACAGGGGGTAATCCGATGTTTAACGGAAATATTCACGACAAGTGGTGGAAAAATATCACAAGGGTTATGTTCGGCAACGCAAATTGGCAAATTGGCTGCGTTCGATGCGTAACAACTGACTGATGAATATATATATCGGAAGTAGGAAGTGTCGTCTTTGACACTCACTGAAAACAAAATCTTGTTGGAAAAGTTCGATATTCGACGTTCGCGACTAAACGTTTTTTTGAATAATCCCAAAAATTGTGTCATTGCAGCAAGAAATATTCTAGAAAGTCTCTTCGGAAGCTAATTTTTGTCGTTCCAATCGTAAATTTTGTTGACGATTCCGTTAGAAAGCAAATATACCGCCAAAATAATGAAAATTTTGAAATTATCCAAAAATATTCAGTTCAACGTGTTCAACAAAACATCGATGATTTTTAGCAAAAAATTTCATTTTCTGTGCTCATCGTTTTTAAAGGATTTCCTTAATTCTCACGGTTTTCAATTGCTCCAGAGAAAAGGAAAGTCTATCAATGTCAAGAATCTGATAAATTCATGTCAAGATAAATCGTTTTAGTCCTTTTTCATTTTTCAACTTTTAAAATACATATTTCCAACCACGATTGTGTGTGTCTCTATAAAATCCAGAAAAATGCAGCATCGTCAGCAGTACGAAATTCCAATTAATACCAAGATTTTTTTTTTTCCCCAGGAATGCGGCCAGCAGTCCGAACTGAAACTCAACTCGAAGAAATACAGAATTAAATCTGTGGATTTTTATGTGTGACGAATAAATACATTTGAAAAATCGACGTTGATTTTTTTTTTCATTTCAAGATCGCGATGCGTTTCCTTATTGTTTCGTTCCAATGTGATTTTAATTATTGCATAATGAGGTTAGAATTGAACGAGCTCGTCTTTCATGGGTTTTCGGAAAAAAAAATTCTGACTTGTCCGTGGAATGCAAATTTGTTGAGACAAGTTTTTCAAAATCTCTCTGTGACACGAGAAGCAAAATGCTCAACTTATTCATCGCAATACACAATTTTAAAAATATAAACACGGTTACTGCTCGAATGTCGAAGAAGGAATCTCATTTGGCTCTACACTTCGCGATTTTTATCACAGCAGTATGCATGATTGTCGTTTCTTCAAACACACATATCCATCGAATTCCTCAACAATTCATTTTCATTTCTTTGGACATCGGAGCAAAAATCCCGAGGACAGTTCTGCCATAAGCAAGCTTCCTCAACCATGACGTTGGGCAGAATCTGCTGTTCAAAGGATTCGTGAATAAATTTGGTTCGTCTAAACGCTTGTTTCGCGGGAGTTATGCGTGAGGAAGATCGCTCGCAGAGATAAGAACTCTTCACGACGTGACAATCGATTATATGATTCGAGATGAGAAATGCAAAATATCCGTCAAGACAATCATGCATTATACATTTGACGAGGTTCGGTCGAAATGTATACGACTCTGAATTTTGCAACGACGTTGATTTTGAACGAAATTTTGAAAATTGTGGCAATTTTTCGTGTCGATTTTTGGGTGGCGAGGAAGGATCGTTTTATTGTTCGGATGAACAAATATTGAATAATAATTACGATTTCTGCTTGAGAAAAAAGAGAATTTCGTTGCATTCCAACGATGCAAACTTGAGCATCATCCAAATCTTGCGCGGGCATTAAAATGAAACGTGGTCTAGATGTTTTCCTTTTCTGTCGAAACATCGCGGTGAAGCATTTTTTGGAACGATCGAGCAAAAGTGTTTTGACCCTGGTTGACACACTGGGTCAATTTGACCCGAACTTTTTTTTCACCGCCAATCGTTCGTATTTGCATCAGGGAAACGAAAAACGCTCCGGGTCAAATTGACCCAAGTGTGTCAATACACCTGACTTTTTTCATTTTCTCTTCCTTCAACTTTTCCACTAATTGCTTATTCTATCTTGTTTCGTAATCTACTGCGAAAGGATCGATACGAGTCGGAACTCGTTCATTTGAATAATTAAAAAAAAAACGCCCAATGGAAAACAGTTGTATGGATACCTGCTGACGAAAATAAACTGCTGGGGGAATAGACGCGATGTGCTGCATGTGTGTAACTATTGGTAAGCCATAGTCCACGAATGGAAGACCCAGAGCCTCAATTATATGTTTTGAAATTGGTATCGATTCGAACGATACACTGTGCCTCGAAAAAACAAGGAAAGCAGAACTAAACTCTCATTTATTTCGTTAACCATAATCGTTTGTCGCATATTATTCTATTCGGTTTTTAAGCAGCAAGAAAATTCTTGTGCCAAAGATTCTATTTTTTTTTACAAGGACAATGGTACTAGGAAAAATCCCTCGGGGTCAGGAACGACCGTCGTTAGTTGGAACATGGAAAAAAATGACACACGAGCTCTTTGAAAAATATTTCAATACTCTTATTTTAGGGTTTCCGAAATATTTCTTTAATACTTGAAAAAATAGTTTTATTGTGCATTTTATTAATTGGACACAATTTGACGAAACAATCGTCGCGTATCTCGCGAATATTGTACATACTTTTTTTCCTTGAATATATACTCGTAGGCATTTTTTTAAGGTTTCTTGTCAAGCACACGAATAAGCTTTTTATATTGAGGTTAATCTAATGGAGTTTGGTTTCTCACTCACGAGATATCTCAAGCTGTGTATATGAAGAGAACGAGTTTCATAAGAAAATAGCCAACTTCGTGAAAAGCTCTCCAGCATATTCAATCAACAAAATATCGAACAATTATTTCCATGACCTCGACCTGCTCCAACAGATTTCCAATGTCGACGTTTTTTTTTTTTTTTTTTTTTCTATTCTTACAAACCTTTCTCGAATTTATCCTTCGATAGTGATTACTTCCAAGTAGGAAAGTCCGATTGTGCTTTAAAGGCACACGAGCGATCGAAAATCCTATCATTCCCGAGTAACCTACATTTAGAACGAAAATCTCGGACACGTGAGCCTCGCCACTGAATTACAGCGAAAGAAAGTGGAAAAAAAAATAAAAAATATAAAAAACATTGAAGAAAGCGAATTTTAGATGCAAATTATACGAATGTATGGAAAGAAACAAAATTCATGCATTATGAAAAAATAACACACGATGGACAATTAATTGGGTGAATAGCAAACGAATGAGAAAATGGTGAGCATAAAAAATTTCTCATACGCATGAAGCAGCATCAGTGCGGAAGAATTTGTTTTAATTTTAATTTTGTCTGGTCACTCTCGAATTTAAACAGATCTGACCTCGGGAATGAAGCTAAAAAGTCGAAAAAATATACTTTTCCCATACAAATTTTGCTCACGTTCGCAACGAGCAATTTCCGTATTCCGAGATGTGTTTTGACGCACGAGCCACAATTATCCAGTCCGTAAACACTTTTTCTGCAGCCTGCTCAGGTGTCAAAATAAAACAAGTTGTTTTTATTCGAATTTCAAACAAAGTTCGACGTCCCAAAAATTCAATATTTTTTTTCATTTAATTTCACCGCGCAAATTCCAAATGAAAAAAAAAAAATATCCTCAAAGAGCTAAGTTTTTCAACTGGAAAATTATATTTTATTTCCAAATGTTTATTAAAAGTTCCTCGCACAAACATCAGACCAACGATAATAAGTCGGGAATTATTCCCTGGAGTCGCTTCAATGATGATAATTAATTGCACGTTTATATATGGACGAAAAAATATTCTTACTCGCGAAAGCCAATTTTCCGTATGACGCAAATCCTCTCGTGGTTTAATTTCTCTCTCACTCGACTGAGTAACTGTCGTACTTGCTGGCTTCCTTGGGTCACGTTAACTGTCAGATTAATCCTAGACGTCAACTTATTCGCGATCGTGTATGAATTTTTGTTTCACCTTTTTTTTTTTTTCCTCAGCTTATAATGAACATTTTTAGAAATTTATGTGTTTGCTTTATTTTACTCAATTCTGTTTTATGAATACCAATGAAAATGCAGATTCCAGCAGTACGTGAGCATTATTTTATTACCGGTTGCATCAACGCGATGCACTCTCATCTCGTCACGTACTTTATTACATTGCATCTTATTTATTGCACGCCACTTTACATAACGCTGCAGTTTTACTTTTCAATCATTTTATTTCTTATCACATTTCTCAGTTTTGTTACTCATCGAGCATTTTTTTGCACGACTTGTTCAATTTTATTGCCCGTTGTACTCGAGGCCTTTGCTTCTCTGTCGAATCTGTCGGAAATGTCCATATGCATTTCCGCGGCTTTTCACGTATTTATTCATATATTTGTCTCTGTATTTGTTTTTTTTATCCACACTCGCCTATTTCCGGTTGTAATTGAGCTTGAAAAAAATTCGATAGCCTGTTATTTCGGGCAAACCTTCGAGCCATGGTGTACGACTCACACGGTCCTTTTTCAATGCAGTGTGTTTTTCAAATTATTATGAAACTGCCATTCCACCAGAAAATAATTTGTAAATTTTTTTTTTTTTTAAATTCATGTTGACCCTGAAAGTTATTTTTGGATCCTTTTCGAATTTTTCACTTCGATTTTGAAATTTTTCTTTCAATCTTTAATTGTTAATTTTTATGGATAAAATTTTGACGAATATTGGCGAATTTCCTGCTGGAAATTGCATTGAAATTTAAATAATAATGAGCATGTTCATTTTTGTGAAATTCAGATTTTGTGGTTAATTTTGAGAAAATCTGTTCAACCGGAATGAAATATTGTTTCCCCTCTATTTGTCAGACTGTGAGCAATAGAAATTCGACGGAATATTCTATCGCACAGGAGAGTCTGTGAACTAGGAAAAAAATTCGTGGATCGTGATAAAAATAGAGATAGAGACGATCATGTTGGTATGTATGTGTTTCGTGTATCGTTTTTGATGTTTGTTACGTAAGCGGAGGAGAGACCACGTCGTGTAATCTTCGGAGCAGTGTCCTAATTGATAACCCCACTTTTTTCTCTCGGTTCTGTTCGTTTTCATGCAGCAAACACGTTTTTTTAACATCCGAAGCAACAACGTCAAAAGTCTGTTGCGTCCGAACCCTCATTGCGTGAAAAAAATGAAAAATAATCAACCTCTTTGTATCCAGAAGTTTTGGATTTTCTTATCGGCCAAGAAAGAAAAAAAATTGTAACGTTGAATATTTTTTATTACATTTTTTATTATATCTCGACAAAAAGTCCATTTTCATTTTTTGTTTTGGAACCGAAATCGAGCAAAAAATCGAGATTACTGATTCCATAAATTTATCGTCGTTCTATCTCCTATCAGCGGATATACTTGTAGCTACTTCATTGACAAAAAAAAAAAAAAAAAAAAAAGATACGAACAAATATTTGCATGATGCCAGAGACGCGAGATAAGAGAAAATTCATTTTCGCCTTTTTCCTAGTCGTCCAGACGATAAAATCGTACGAGGAAGAGTGGGAGAGAGAGGGGAAGAGCAACAAAAAGTTGGAGAACCAACGAAACAGACATTTTTTTATTTTAAACGAAATACCAGTCGGAAAAGGTCGAGTTGATAGAAAATTTATTTGACGACAAAAAAAAAAAAACACATTATTCGGAGACTATTGTTGTTGGAATGAAAAGTGTTGTTTTTTTTTGCGTTCAAGATGAAATAACGAAAAATACGATAAGAAGAAATGAAAAGAAATGTCGTTTTCGTGAATCGCTCAAATTTTTTGTCTCCGTTCAATCGGCAGTTTGGGGGAAAGGGTAAAAATAAAGAGAAAAAGAGCGGGGAAAAGAGGGGGAGAGAATGAGAGAAGGAGAAAAAAGTTACGACGAAGTGGTTATGGGCGCGAGGTCGGTGTTATTGAGCGGCTTGGCGGGGAGACGAGTCTGTACAGAGAAGAGAGAGCGCGGACCGGCGAGTAGAGAGCGCCAGTGTTGGACAGACACGAGCCACGGGCGCGGCGCGTCTGTTTATCTCGGAGACTATCTTTCTCTCTCCTTTTCTCTCTTTTCTTAGCAACTTCTTTTTCCATCATTCGCGACGTACTATTCTTTTTTTTTTTTTTTATAATCATCACTATTTTATTTTTCCATTCATAAAACGAGCTTAAGTTCCGTGAGAATATAAAAAAACAAACAAACAAACCCGCGAGGACAAGGTGATGAATGAACAAGTGATATTTTCACCTTTTTATTCTCTACGAATTTTCCAACTTCTCCATTCGGTTGCTTCACGAAACAAACAAATCAACAACACTATTTTTATCAGAAAATCATTCTAATCATTAGTTGAGATTTCGGATTTTTAAAATAAAAGAGAAACTCATTACGAACACACGCGTCAGCCGTCGTCATAGCGGCAAAGATTATGGACGAGGGAATGAGCGAAATATTCATTGAAGAATCCCAGCCATAACAATACAGCAATAATAATCATAAAGATTAATATAAATTGATTGTACAAAGATGTCAGTTTGGTTGTCAAGCCGGTAAAGTTTGCACTGAAGCGAAAAAATTCTAAAAAATATCCTACGATTGTTGTAAAAATAACGAATGAATAATTTTGTCGATTCAATTACGAAAATGATTGGAATTTTTGGGTGAATATTTGTGGAGATTAATATTGACTCCGAGTGGCGAAAGTAGACGATTATTCCGGAGTCACTCACCGGCGAAGAACTCAATGTCCGAGTTGAGCTTGCCAAGAAAGTAGAAACGGCTCTGCGTGGCCAGACCAACATGCACGCGAGCAGCTGTCGGAAATACCCGGCAAATATTTCAACTATATTGATGCAGAATTTTTCATCCCTCACTTTTTGGCCAACTCGTGTTCCCACAATTAATTAACGTCGAATCTTTAATAATAGGACAATGAGAACCCAAAAATATCTCACCTACGTCTGACCTTTTTCTACTTACATCGAAAATCCCCCGAAAACGATATTTCGATATTTACAAAAATGTATCACTCCAATTTTTAGCTTCAGCATTGTTTTTTTTTTTTTTTTTTATATTCCATGCTGAACTGATAAACAAAGTCACGAATGCACAATATTCGAATAAAGGCAAACTAGTGACTCAGCCTCAATTTTTAGCTGATATTCAAGTTCGAAGAATAACTTATAGTTTTTCTCATATTTCCGGGAGCTAAATGGAATTTGTATGATAAATTTGGTTGGCTTGGAAACGGAGGGATATACAGAATGTGCCTAGTCGTGCCACCTTCGTGTCAACGTCTGTTTCGTCGTAGCAACTTATTAGAAGATAAATACGTAGAAAATAGGAACATGAATTGTGCAACAAAAATTCTCTCTGGATCGATGAATATTTATTCGAACGAATGTGCATTTCAAATGACAAAAAATCCATTTTTATCTGACGGGCTCAATTTTCCTTTATTAAAAAAAAAAAGAAATTGCGATCAAGACTAAAAATTACAAAAGTGTTTAAATTTTGTCCAAGAATATAATTTTGTTTTTTGGTTTTTTTTTTTTTTCAAAGAAAACAGATAACCAGAACCGATAAGGTGCCTTCGTAACGTGCCAGATGTGTATTATCATTGAGGAAGTGGCTGAGATGAAAACGTGAGAAAATAATGAAATCGGTGGAACATTTTTTTGGTCACATTATTACACGAATCACTCAGTCGGAGTTTACGCGAGAATCCTTCAATCACAAGCTTGTGATGACAGTGAATAATATTTTTTTATAACCATAAGACTCTTCCCGTCTATTGCTGGAAGAAAAATAAAGAATAAAGAACGAGATTGGCGATAAAACTTGTTGATACGCGAAAAATATTAAGTGCACGCTGCGCAACGTGAATAATAAAAAAAAAAAAAAAGTGCATGGGGGAAGTCACTTATCCCCCGAAAGAACCAATAATGTTCTGCTTCGTGCAGGGATTCCACACTCGTGATGAACCTAAATCGCGACGTTCCAGCAAAAGGTAAACATTATTCAAAAACGATAAAAGATCAAATGAGAAAAAAATAAAAATTTCATTTGCAAATTGCTTCCTCAAGATGCTTCCTCAGGTTTTTAATTTTCGCTTCCTCATAGAGGAAGCTTTGAGCATCGTGCATCTTGAGCATCATGAGGAAGCAATTTGCAAATTTTCATTTGCAGCGTTTTTTCTATTTGCATTTAAATTATATAATTTTGACAACTTTTCTAGAAAGTAAAGAGGAAGTACAGAGATTTCCAGAAATTAGAACGATTGGACGATTTTTCAAAAATCTCAGATTTTCGTAAAATTCGCAAGGTCATAAAGCTTGAACCGTTCGACCGATTTTCCTCAAATTCAATACCAACCTTCCCATTATGATACTCGATTTATAAAAAAAAAAAAAAAATTCGAGCGTCGACACCCTTTTTTTGAAAATTCCAAAATGCCGTAGAATTCGTATTTTGGTGAATATTTACTTTTGCGAAAAACGGGCCTATATTTTTTTTCATCAATATCAAACTTCGTAAAAAATTTTGGGACCATTTTTCGCAAAAGGACCACTTGTTTGATTTTTCGATGTTTTGGGATATTTTAAGCACATTGACATTGAAAACTGGAAAAAAAAAAAAAAATTTTACCGTCACATAGCTTCCTCTATACGAGGAAGCAAAAAACATACGAATTATGATTTTTTTCTCGTGCAATGGCAATATTTTTTAATCGAAAAGTTGATGATTCGAGGCACACGCAAGTGACGAAAGAAAACGAGATTTTGATGGTTTACCCAAAGGCCTCGATGTAATCGCGTAATCCGAGGCCTTGTGAATTTAATTGAACGATGGACAATGTCGCAAAAGTGCTCGAGAACGAAAGATTAAGTTAGAGGATTTAAAAGATCCGGCGTATAGGCTGAACGGAGTGGGGAAGGCCCGTTTATATTATTTAGGTCGTAGCATAGCGGTCACAACATCTACATCTACTCTTGGGAATATAGTATATGTCGTGTCTGATGTAAAAGGCATCTAAGTATTGGTAAGACTGGTTATGCGGATCTATTATGATTTATGCGAGTCCCTGTAGCGTCATTGCCACCCGCGGAGGCCATTTAAAAAAACCAGTTACGTTCAAAATTCGGCCCACGATTTCTCTGCTGTTACGCTTCCGTATTGAAACTATCGTCCATTCATAATAACGCATATACGTCGATAACAAGTATAGCAGCAAAACTTCTTCAACGATCTTGTTTATAATTTATCGGCATCGCGCTTGCTCGCCCTTCGGCAACTGATACGAGTTCTCGCTCGTCCCCAGCACTACGTTTGGGCATTTCCCTCATTAATATCCCTCGTGCCTCGTTGCTTCATTCAGCGGAGCTCTCGAGCTTGAGAAAAAATTGCAGAAATTTCGACGATTTTTTGAAAAAATTCTCATTTTCGATAAATTAACTTTATCAATAAGTGTTCTTTGTTTTTTTTTTGTGTCGGATTACCGATGTCTCTTCTCGCTTAATCGGACATTCTTTCAACTGTGATACGACCTTAACCTCGCGAAAGTCATCGCGAATAATATCCCTAGAACGCTCGAGGTATAATGAACTCTCTGATTTAACCGCGGGAGCGAGTTTTCTTGTGCCTATGTCGCTGATCCAACCGCCGCAGTCCACAACGTCGTGGCTATAACGTAAGAACGTCGACCTCGTCGCACATGTACCTACATATATACGAATGTTTTATAAACTGGCGATTGGTGAGTTCTCTGGCTCGCACGTTTCCTCACGTCCTCGTAAACTTCGTTCTATACTCCGATCGATATAACTCCCCCATTATTACCACCATAAATACTCGCATTCCCATAATCATGTCATTGCGAGACTCTGCCCCCTTAATTTTCATAAATTTCGAGCCTTTGCAAAGGGCTCGAAAACTACCTCAACGTCGTCTAACCCCAGAACCCTTATTTATTTTTTTTTTTTTTACCTATTCCGCTAACCTGGGGTCATAAATGACCCCAATTTTGAAAAATTCATATCTCCGGTAAAATTTAACGAAAAGGGTTCAACTTGGGCTCATTCTTTTCGTTTTTAATGCAGAATCACGTGAGCCTGGGGCAGTTTTGCTGCAAGTTAAAAAATCAGTCAAAAATTTGGTAAAACTATACAAAGGCGACTATAAAAACTATAAAAAGGTTTTACCGTTCTAGGGATAATACAAAAAATCTGATTTCTTCCATTTTTTCGTAAATTTTTCGCAACCTTTCCGTTTTTATGGAGTTTGCATCGACCAAATTGTTTTTAGTGAATTTTCGCTTGAACTTTAGAATCGAAATAATTACAGAGTCCGTAAAAAATAATTATTAATAATAATTTTATCGACTTTCGTAACTTTTTCACAACTTTTTTGTTTTTATAGAGTTTGCATCGA
This sequence comes from Hyposoter dolosus, assembly GCA_963921915.1. Taxonomy (NCBI): domain Eukaryota; kingdom Metazoa; phylum Arthropoda; class Insecta; order Hymenoptera; family Ichneumonidae; genus Hyposoter; species Hyposoter dolosus. The sequence goes on along the minus strand of OY998136.1, from coordinate 1,528,038 downwards.
CTAAATTGTTTTTAGTGAATTTTCGCTTGAACTTTGGAATCGAAATAATTTCAGAGTCCGTTAGAAAAAAATTGTTAATCATAATTTTATTAACGTATGAATAATTATGCAAATGTCAAAGTGTTGAAAATTGAATAAAGATTAGGAATTTAACAAAAGCGATTCGATTCGTGTTCGGGGAATGAAACTGCGCAGTAAATGTCTATATAAAGCAAACGTTGGTGCAGAGCTCTATAGATATATTTTATTTTTTTCGTATCCCGTTTTCCCAGCCCGCATGAGCTCTCGTCGCTATAGCACATACATTTTTTTTTTCCATCTCTCTCTTTTTCCTATTTTTCTTTTTACCCTCCCTGCACAATGTGTAGCGAGATATTCTTTGCATCTATTTTCTCTCGTGTGCTCGACCTTGCACGTTGGACGCAGGAATCGAGAGAAAAGACTGAGCTTCGCAGATGCACGATCGAGCCTTTTAAGATTAAAATTTTCCGCATCATCTTTGATTTTCAAGGGGAATTTTTCAAAATAAATCATCTCTGGCTGTATTTTTTTATCTGAAATAAAAAATTTTTCCCACGTTTTACTTCTTTCAAGAAATTGCGACATTTTTTTTTTTTCTAAATTCATATTACGTCTATGTTTAGATCTGTGACGTAATTTTTTGTGCATCGAGTGCATGAGTTTCCAGCTCAAGTCTGTACACGTGGACCATAAGAACAGTCTAAAACTGACTCTATTCCCATTCCTGAAAAGACTTACGAGATATCGAATTCGATATGCAGCACAATGCAATTATCGGTATAGAGATATGTGCGTGAGGAAATTTGATACACCGCGTGTGCCTCCGTAACAGAGTGACGCCCATTCCGCATTGACCTACATTCCAAATTCCTCTTAATTTTTTTAACGATTCACAAAGTTTATTCATAAGCTTTAGGCGAAAGTTTCCGGTTGACGAAAAAAATCATTTCAATAGTTTCGGGGCTACAGAACAGATAACCACACGCATGGGTCTCACAGACCCTTGATCAATTTTTTTCTCACCTTTCGAAGAATCTATTCGATTAAGAAAACTATAAATCGACCATGAAAATTCAAAAATTGCGATCGAAAATTTTTTAATCCGAATTCAAAAATAAATTGTCGAGAAAATTGAATTCTCATTAAAAATCGGTTGCTCATGCTTTTCTACGAAGAACGCATCGTTTCTATTCGTGTGAAAACATAAATCGATGCGACGTTCTGCTTCATGCCGAAGTGACCGATAGTTGGTGCGTTTCGATAACGTTCCCTATGTTGTGCCAGAGCAACATTGCCTTGCGTTATAATTTAACATGCAAATGGAGTATTAAAACAATTCAAAAAAAAAAAAAAAAGCATGAGGAGCGTAAGTCTCTGTTTTGACATCAAGCAGCCCATACATTCAAAGACACTCCCCCCTCTCCCTCCAACTCTCACTCGTATGAAACAAATTGCCCATACTGAGAGTCAATGACCTCTGTGCATGTGTTTTGAACACGCCATTTTTCTCACTTAAGAAATCGATTAAATTCGACGTAGCAAAAAGGAAATGAGTTTTAATCAAATTCGAATAAAATAATGGATGGCAAAAGCCACATTTTTTGCAGGCAATTGCAAATTTATTTATCAATGTTTTTATCGGTTATAAAAAACTCCAATATTCAGGGGAAACGTTAAAAATACCTTTAGAAATTATTATAACGCAACTTTCAGGAAAAGTAAACAGCCGATCGCGAAATTAGCTGCAAACTTTTTGAATTATTATCGATTCATAGCCTCCACCCATTGTTTACTTCGTATCGATCTCCCTGAAAGTGGAACGCGCGAAATAACAAACTTTACCAAAGTGTTTGTTTGTTTGTTTTGTTTTGTTTTTTTTTTTTCAATTTCTATTGCCCTCCGATAAACTTCGAGTCGAACTGTGCAACGATTTGTATAGAGGTCGAGTGTGAGCTCGTGGCTTGCCGATCGTTTTTCAAAGCGCAGCTGCCGCCGTTCAAGGTTTTCCGTGTTTTCTTTCCGCCAAAGAACAAACCACGTTTTTCTCTTTTTCTGAAGGTCGTTCGGGAAAAATCACTTTTTAAACACGAATTAGTAAAAAAAAGTGTTTTCAAGTTCACGGGAACGCCGATAGGTGGCGAAAAGCACGCTCGACTCTCGTTAACTCTACGTCGCCCTGCTCTTCATATAAACTCGAATCGCCACCGCACTCGCTTAAAAAGGGTGCTCGCTACTTCAATAGCGCGTCAGTTCGATTCAATTGGATTGGCGGGGTATGGCTATCAAGACATACCCAGTACGTAATTTTTGTAAATGCGAGGCTGTTGGCTGCCAAAATGCACTGACGCCTCCCGCAATCAATTTTTTCCAAAGTTACTTCTGACCTAATGAGCATTGGTACCGAAAGTTACTCGTCGGTACGTTTTAGCGACGAAATCATCGTTTCACGAAAATCGGAACTTTTTTTTATCGTGTTTTAGAAATTTTTTTCCAATAAAATGTTTTTTATCGTCCTTAAAAAAATATTTTAGTCTTTTTATCGATCGTCTCTGAATAAGTTCGTCGTAGAGTGTACGTATCGAGCTCAGAGTGTCCATTCAATTGGACATTGTATGAGCCTCGTTTGTTTTTTTTAACGGCATTCTCTTTCAAGCAACGTTTGGCCTTCCCATTGGCTAAATGTCAACCGGAAGTTGCCAGTCTGACGAAAAAATATCACCGAGACTTTATCGCATTTCGTGTTAGATCGAATAGTTGCTTTCGATCCACTTGGATCATGGATTCTTGTGGTAAAAAAAAAAACATGAATAAACGTCAAAGTAACGATTGGTTCATTTTTTTTTTTTCCAATAATGGAAAAACTGTGAATTTCGAGAATTTTCGTAAACAGAAGACAAAGGCGCCACGTTATTTCTCATATGCGCACTTGACCAGGTTCAGAGGAAGAGAGGACGAGAGAGGAGAATTGAGAGAGAACGTAGAGACGAGCCCTAGAAAGGATTCTTGACCCGGTTACTCGACTTCCTATTGAAATCCTCGCTTCACCGGTGCCTGTGAAACGTTCTCCCGAGCGTACTTGTCTTTTTTTTTCTCTAAAGCCTGTGCAACAAAAAAAAAATACATCGACAATATATACATAGAAATTCTTGCTCATTATGTCACTTCGAGTGACAAACGGAACACGTGTTAAAAAACAAGAATAAAAAAGTATTGCGTGAACAAAATGATGCAGCCTTGCTTTTTTCCAAATGAACAGCGACAATTCGTACAAACACTTTTCATCATCTTCACGATTCGTTCTTATAATATTTTGTAAAATAATGAAAATTATTAAATAATACAATAATCATTTTGTCAAATTATGAAAAATCATTTTTTCCCCCATGCACAAAATTCGATTTTTTCTGAGCAAATTTTTGTTTTGTGTTTATTAATAAGAATGTTGATCAATTGAGTTTTCTTCTCTATATAAATCAAGGGATAACCGTTCAGAGTGACTGTGGATTCCACGATTTGTTTTTATAATATTTTTTGAAATAATTAAAATAATAAAATAATAATTTTGTAAAATGATGAAAAATCATTTTTTTCCCAAGCACAAAACTCGATTTTTTCCAAGTAATTTTTCGTTTTGGGTTTATTAATAAGAATGTTGATCAATTGAGTTTTCTTCTCTATATAAATCAAGGGATAACCGTTCAGAGCGACTGTGGATTCCACGATTTGTTTTTTAAATATTTTTTGAAATAATTAAAATAATAAAATAATAATTTTGTAAAATGATGAAAAATCATTTTTTTCCCACGCACAAAATTCGATTTTTTCCAAGTAATTTTTTGTTTTGGGTTTATTAATAAGAATGTTGATCAATTGAGTTTTCTTCTCTATATAACATCAAGGGAGAACCGTTTAGAGTGACTGTGCAAAGGTAGGAGTTCAACCCTGACCGCCACGTGCGTCAGGGAAGCGAGACTACACGCTGGATAATCCGGTCGATATTCATTCTGCCCCGAAGTGTATATTTAATCGGATGACCGCCCGTCGTCCCCCACGAGCATCGTACTATCTTACTTTAACACTCAATGTTAAGATTCATTTGTTTTTTCGTAACCGATGACAGGAAAGTTCACAGACACGCAAAAACACGAAACTGCGCGTTTTTTTTTTTCCAGAGAAATTCTCAAAGCTTCGAGACTTTTTTTCTCGGCGTGGAAAAATATTTTATTGGGATATAAAATAAAGTAGAAAGGAAAATGAAAAAAAAAACGACTTGACCCACTTCGGGTCTCTTTGGAACTTGGCCAGAAACTTCGTCGACGAACCGATCGGAAAATTCGGAGCAAAGTTGTCACTGCACATCGTAACTATACGTTTTCACTTGACCTCGAAAATTTCGTCTTTATTCGGCATGAAAGAAAGAAACTTGCGTTCTTTTCCTTTTCTAGAAGACACTCATCTTTTATTGGATCGAAGACTTTGCCATTTTATCACGAAAAACTCTATTGTCCCAGACGACGATTCGTCGACGAGTGCCTCTTTATTCTCCTCTCTCTCTTTGTATTTAATTTTTTGTATCGTTGTTATTTGTACCATGAAAGAAAACAGAGAATATTATATCGAACGCGACAGCGAAAATAGATTTTTTAAAAATTCAATTGTTTTTGTTGAATCAATTTTTTTAAAATTAAGCAATCAAATTTCTTAATTACCATGCAACAATCTCTAATTATTATTCGTTGAATAGTCGATTCGATTGTGCAATTTTTCCCATAAAATTTTTATTCCCATTTCCAGGCTAATTCGATTTTATTAATTACACGAAAACAGCAACGGAGAAAAGTGTTAAAAGGAACGAAACAAATGAATTAATTAAATAGTTGAATAGCTCGTCATTTCGTTTCGTAACTAGCCGCAGAGATTGACTTATAATCACGTCGCCTTTGGCCAAGGGATGGAGAATTTTTACCCCGAGGAAAATTATGCCCAAGGTTACTATGCAAAGTCGATTATATTCGAAAGACATCGAAAAGTTTGTAGAGTTTTTTTTTTTTTTTTCTATCGAGAACGGTTTCAGCGTGGATGCGTGTAATTTGGACTGCAATTTTCACGAAATTGGTGGGAAAAAGTGATTTCGTAGACACTACAAAGTCGACGACGAAACGATGGAAAAAATCGATTTTCAATTTATCAGTTAATCAAGCAATTGGCCCTCGATCTTTATGACTAGCGACACTATCATTTGCCTTAATTTTTCAACTTAATGTTACGTCCAGCAAGTTTTAAAAATTCATGCAGTAGTAAGGTCGTGCCATTGGGAAAGTTACCTAACTTGGTACGTAAGAGTAGAAGAAAATAAGGGGTAGTTTTATTTCATATTCAGTGGATTGAGGAAAATCATGTCAGTTCGATATCGACTGTCGCCTGGGAATCGGCTCGTGTTTCGTGCTCCCATATTATTTTTCCCATTTTCCTCGTAAGCCTGTGCGAATATTCCTCTCCAATTTTCCTATGAGTAAAAAAAGTGCAAGCAAAAGCTTTTCACAAGCTTTTTGACAGAAATTTTTCTGGCTGTCGTTCTGTTTTTCGTTTCTACCATTATTCCGAAACCAGGACAATGAGTTTTTTATTTCTCGCGAGGCTAGCCATTAAAACACTGGGTGCCAAGTGGCGACACTCGAAAAGTGCAATTTTCAAAAAATATCGATATCAGCGTGGTTTTTACTGAACGTAACATTTGTGATTATTCCTCGTCCCCGGACGATTCAATTTTTTATTTTTTTTTATTTTTTTATTTTTTAACGAAACCATTTTAAAAGTCGGCGAAAAGAATTTGCTCCTCGTACGAAAATATGGAGTTAGAAACCCAAGCTCTCATCCAACTTTGTCTCTCAGCCGGTCCGATCACGAGAACGAGGTACAAGATGATTAAAAAAAAAAAAAATGAAGAAAAGTTCGAATCAAATGGTCGGTTATCCGATAATCGAGAATCGACTTGATCGACGAATGAAAAATCAACAATTTTATTGTTGATTTCAGATCCGCTGGATCCATAGGTGCACGTTCGGCGCCCAGCACGCCTTTACAGGGTGTTGTTGGGGCGACGCAGCAGCAGCAGCAACAAAATCAACAACAACAACTACAACAACAACAACAACCACAGCAACAACAACAGCAACAACAACAACAACAACAACAGCAACAACAACAACAACAACAGCAACAACAGGCTCAGCAGATCGGAGGCTCGCAATTGACGGTCTCACCGCCACCGAAGAGTCCTAGCCACGCCGCGTTAAGATGCAAGGACAGGTGATTTTATTTTTCAATTTTTTTACCGTCGTTTTTTAATTTTTTCACATTTTTTTTATTTATATATATATATTTTTTTTTTCAATCCTTTCTGCCCAGTTTTTCGAGATTAACGAAAGCTTTGGTGGTCACCGAAGCTGCACACTGACTCACACAGCTGTTCGATTAATACAATTATTTATTTTTTCAAAACTCCGCTATAAACATCGCGCGAGTGTATTTTTCCAATCGCTTTTATTTATTTACACAATTTAATCTGGACTTTAATTTATATGTTCGGAATTGAATAAAACTTCGATAAAACGATGAGATCCTTATCAAAAGTAACGAGACAGCTGCAAACTACGAAAAAAGCCTGAATCACGGATAAGCTCGGTGTGTGCGTTTACACGTGCTGGTTTTAATCACACGAGATCGCGTAAGAGTGATGCGGCCAAAGGAACCTTTTTCGGGTTTTTTTCATTGTGGAATTTTTTTTTCATTATTTCATTATTTTTATCCTTCCGTTTCACGACAACTTATCAGCGATTTAATGCGAGAGATAATGTACGTGTCCCCCGACGAGCAAGCTTAACTACTGATAACGAAGATACAGCTTTCTCGGATACTTCATTCGCCAGAAACCGGTTGCACAGTCGACGTCGTCGTCCCCGTCTCGCAATCTCCATTTTTCATTGTTATTGTTTTTTTTTTTTTTTTTTTTTTCTTTCAATTCAATTTCTTTACCATGAGTCGAAAATTGGACATTGACGTGTGGAGCAACGATCTATGGAGCTTGAGGGTTCGCAATCCCTCGAGAGCGAGGTGTGGAATTATTTCGTCATATTTTTCCGTCACATGGCTTTCGAAGGATTTTACAGAATTTTTTTTATCCATTTTCTCGTGCGCGGTTCTTTCCCGTGGCGGGGGTTTTTTTTTCCGTTTCCTATTGCATTGTTTATTTCTTTTCTACTATTTCCCTCGGTCCATCAAAAATTATGATACTGATGATAATAATAATTGTTGTAAAATTTTTAATCACAGTAATTAATCAACGTTCCCTCTCACCTTGGCGGGTACCGAGTATTGAAATGTTTATCTTGGCATTTGCAGCCAACTCTCGAAGCCCCTGAGTCGAAGTACACCGTCAATGACAGCCGGCGGTGTTACGATCACCACGGCGAATGTGAGCAGATCGTCAACGAGATCGTCACCCACATCGACCAGCAGTGCCAGACAGAAAAAATTTCATCGACATTTTTCTCAGGTGAATTTAAACATTTTTACAAAAAGAACGTTCGAATGTGATCGACCAAAAAAAAAGACAATTCTTGCCCATCGTTTGCAGACAAACAATAAATATATTTTCCATCGAAATTGTTAAAGTCAAAATTGGATTTTAACATTTTGAAGAAAAAGAACGTTCGAATGTCGCATCGAAACAGAAAATTGTTCCTTCAACTTTAGAAACAACCAATATTTTTTTTATGGAGCGGTTGTCAAAGTGAAAAGTAAAAATTGTATTTTAACGTTTTGAGAAAAAAGAACGTTCGAATGTGAGCGAAAAAAAAATTCCTCCGTTTATATTTCAAGAGTAAAAGTAAAAGTAAAAATTTGATGAATAATTAGTGGTAAGGAATGAAAGGCCAAGGGCAGATCGAACCTGATGGTAGTCCGCAAAATTTTCCGACCAGGTTACCGCCGACGAGAGGGTACTGAATTACTACAGCTGTGCACTGGTCGGGGACATCTTGTTACAGGGGCATTTGTATATAACGCCCAACTACTTTGCCTTCTACAGCAATGTCTTTGGCTACGTGACGAAATTGTTAATACCAACGGTATCGGTATTGAAAATAAGCAAAGAAAAAACAGCAAGAATAATACCGAACGCGGTAGCAGTGGCTACGGTGGACGAGAGACACGTTTTTTGTTCGCTCCTCTCGAGAGACTCGACTTTCAAGCTGATGAAGCAAGTGTGGGACGCGGCTCTCGAAGCCCGTGATCCTGTTGCCAATGCTTCGCCACTTCCGGTCGAGGCTAAGCTCCTCACACCTGATCCATTGCTCGTCGATGATTCCGAGGTCAATGCCGAAGAGGATGACTCCAGTATGTCGGAGAGTGGGACCGATTTGACTTCGAGACCACCGACCGTTTGTACCGATACCGATGCCCTCACAACGAGCATTCCCAGGCTCAGCTTGCCATCCTCCAGGTACTTTTCCAACCTTTCCATATTCTTATCTTTCTTCCAGGCTCAATTATTTTCCATCAATCTTTATTATCCTTTCAACAGCCCTCACCAACCTCATCACAAAATACGCGCTCTTATTTTTATTTCTCTGCCTCTGGTAAGCACGTAGCACACATTCCGATGTTAATTTTATTGACTTTTTTTTTTTCTTTCAATTATTCGTAGTGGTATCGAGAGCTGAGCTCTCTCCGGATGAAAATTTATATCCATTCTGATCGAGTGGTGTTTTCCATGCATACCCTTCTCGGCTTTTTACATGTCTTCATTTTTGCCTCAATTTTTTATTCCACAATTTTTTTATTCCACACTTACTCGATGGACCTACATTTTAACGTGGGTTCCGAACTAGCTGCAGAGAATACAGTTTTAAAAAATTAGAAAAAATATATTGGTGTCGGCGGGAATCGAACCCGGGTTCACTGGTTGTGATCCGAGCACGTTACCACTGGACCACTGTCTCCCCAAGCCAACCATTTTTTTTTTATACCCTTTGGAAACTCGCCATAAAAAAAACTTTGTTGAGGCACTTAATTTTGAAAAGAAGGTCACTTTTGTCGAAGGCTCGCGACTGTCCACGAATTCACGCTCGATGTGTCCAGCATCAGTTCGATGGTTCACCATAAAACTTTTGTAGCTCGATCCGCGATTTACAAATAATTCCAATCACACCGTTTATTGCTTGAAAATAAATTTGCAAGTTGCTGCCTTTCCCCAAAAATCACTACTCGATTTTTATTCGGCAGTGATGGCGAACTTTATAGACAACACTTGCTTATCAAAAAGATTGCTTCATCGATATATCCGAGTGCGGAATTAAAACGATTTAGTTCGAGTCTTATCGCTGGGATTCTAGCAGCAAGGCGAGTCAGAACGTTGCTGATTGTTGACACTGATGGACAGGATCGACGACGCGATACAGTTTCGGAAACTTTCATTCGTCAAAGTTTTTTCAATTTATTCCAATGATTGCTGTAATAATCGAATCTCAAATACAAGCTTTCTTGAATCGTTGCAGATTGGAACAGATAACAATGCCAAAAATAATTCCACCTGAGAGCAAAACGAGAATGGGGGGCCTGCGATCTTTGATATGGTGCGAAATGAGGCCAGCCACCATCATTGCGATTCTCGTCGCTCTCCTTGCCGCACTCTACGTTTCGGCTGCCCTTATGATGCTACGAATAGACAGATTACACACTGCATACATCAATCATCCTCTCGCCTCTCCCGAAAGGTTCACTCAGGATCGTCTTATGCAGTATTTGACTTCAAATCTCGATCAAATTGTCAAGGTAATATATTCCTCACTCTGAACAACATGATCCGTTTGGCATTGCTTTTGTCCCGGAATCTATAAAATCTCAGCACCGAACGAAACTTTCCAACGATGACGAAATTCTTCCTGGACAGTGAAAAACTTAAAACTTAAAAATTTTTTAAAAATTTGATTTTCATTTTAATTTAAATTTTCAATTATCATTCTTATTTTTACTTAAATAATTGGAATATTTTATTTTTCATTTCAATTTTTAATCTCAATTGTAAAATTTTTTAATTTTCAATTCAATTTTAAAAAATCTTACTTTTCCATTAAAAATTCGTGTTTATTAATGCCGCGCTGTTGAACGTTACTCCAGGTGAGGCAAAGCCTGCAGACACTGTCGCAGCAGTTTGTGGCGATGGATCGTGAGAGCGAGGCGAGTGTATCCGGAGTGTCCGGTGGAGGAATGGATCAGGAAGAGCAACCGAGTTAGCCCCGGAGGCTGGACGACGATAAAACTCAAGCAAATAATACGAGTTCCCCTCGCATCGCTAGCGCATGAAGCGCCCGGTACTTTATTTGGAAAAAGCTACACCCAAACAGAAAGACAGAGAGAAAATGGGTGAAAAAGGGTTGAGCGCGAAGGATTTAAAGAAAAATCGACCGAATGGGGCAATTCGAGATCGCTTGGTCGTCGTGTGTAGGCATTAATCTTGGTATTGTGTCCTTAGGGCCTTTAGGCTCCGCGCGAATATTAGGCAGCTCGCTAAACCAGAATTCAGACTCAAAAGAGTGCAAAATGAAAAAAATGAACAATAGACAAAGAAGAAAGAACAAAATGATGAAAATTGAACGAGATTCGTGGATATTTATGTATATTAATTAGCCAGAGATCGCGTAGACCCACCAGGAGTCGCAATGGGCTTTCATTAGGCTGCTTTAACGAGGGGGCAATTATTTTGAAAATTGAGTAACTAAAGTTTTTCTATTAATTCGTCAACCTCGAATCAACGTCGAGGTTTTTCAGGACGAATTCGTATAAACATTGTCTCGGGCACGCGATCGGGGGGAATGTGGCATTTTTTAATCTTTTTCTTTTCGTTGGTACTAGTCACGCGTTATCGAATGAAAAAAAACGAAACAAAAATCACAACAAAAACAAAAAAAAAGAAAAGAAAAGAAAACAGAATATTTAGGTATAATAAACATACATAAAGTGCAATATGTATGTCCGTGTATATCTCGGGGTGTGAATGTTGTACGAGGCCTCCTACGCCAAATCGACTATTTTCTTCGTTCTTGACTCAGCCCCAAAACCGCCATTTCGTTATTGCTCATTTATCCGAACGTTAAAACAATTATTTTTCGCCTCATTTCAATTTCCATTCGATCGAACAGGAGCCCGAGCAAACTTTATTCATATTTTTGTTGCTCACGGTGGCATTATTTCCATCTCGAGTCCCCAGCTTTTTTTTCTCTCCACGAAAAGTCACTACGAATAATCGGAGGAAATCTAACATCGTCGTCAAATGGACGCGATCGCCTCAAACTTGAAGCTTAATGCCTCAACCCAAAGTTCCTTAAAGTGCTGGTTAATCTTGCATTCAAGATTTTTAAATGATGCACAAATGGCGGACTTCAGGAACACGTCGAAATGGCGTCGAATGCCTTACGTACATACATGTCTATTTAAGTAGATAAACATTAAACAAACAAAAAATGAATATTTCGCAGATAACCTGTCCGTTATATTATTATGTATTTTCAGCTAGTCCGGCACTACCATTGCTACAAATAATGACTATAATATTATTACTTACGAAAAAGAAAAAAAAAACAAAAAAAAAAAAAAAAACAGAAACAAAGAAGCGAGGTAAACCGAAGCCCAATCACGAGAAAGTGTCACTTGGGTGAAGATTGGCATTACAATAAAAAATCTTTTCATTATTTCTTTATTCCCCAATCGTTTTGTGCCGATTGCCAAGCATTTCTAGGCAAGAAATATTTAAAAACATCGCTACACATTTAAATATCCGTTCTAAAACGACTCTATTCACAAATTGCTCAAAAAACGTCTCTATTGAAAAATTCTTAAATTTCCAATCGTCAATTTTCGTACGCGAGTAGAGTTGTTTCGGGATGGAAATTCCTCTGAAAACGTTTTTCTTTACTTTTCGTTATTTTCCGTGACCGAGGAACCAAAGAGTTTATGGGAATACCATTCAATGCCATTAAATTATTTTTTCTCTTTTCTATCACACGCCATAGCAACTCTCCCACAACTTGCAAACTTTCTTCGTCATCATCTACACGATTCATTACGTTTTAAAGTGACTTTTGGGACTGAGTTTTGTCTTTCGTGCATATTTCGGTATGGAGATGTTTTGGGATGGAGAAATAATGAATATAGAGTTGTTGTACTGCCGGGTTATGGGGTTATCAATGATTTAAGGAGGTTATCTTAGCAACGATTGCGATATGTTTTTATTCGAAACGCGGTACAGTGATGAGAGTAAAAGCGAGAGATTTGTCGTGTAATAAACCGCGGCCGGGCTGTCGGAAAATGTTTGTAAAACACACGGATACGAATTATAGAAAAAAAAAGGAAAAAAAAAAAAAAAAAAACAAGAAAAATAAAAGAAAAAAGATGGAAAAATAGTTTATAGAAAAATAAGGGAGTCGTGAAAACCGATGTACCTGCGAAACGGACCCTGCGAGCTCGAGAGTCACGATCGGGCCGTTCCAACCGAAATACTCTTCGGGGCAGGCGAAAAAATGACGAATTTTACGAGACTACGGCTAGGGAATAAGAACGAAACTCAATTTGGAAACAAAGGTCGAGACCCAAACGAAACAAAAAAAATTAAAAAAAAAAATAAATAAACAAAACAAAAAACACACAAATAATACGGAAGTGGTGAGAAAAGGCGGTTGACTGTGATAATACGATTGACGATGTGGAAGCCTCGGGCGACCGTGGATTACGTTCGATAAGGCCTTGGCGTTGCAATCGCACATTAATGCCTCGGTACGTACTCGACAGTCGCCCCGACGCTAGCGGGGGTTTAAGAAAAGTGCTGTTATATTGATTAGCCAATATTTGATGTAATTATTAATATTTAGACTAATAGTCGAAGAAAAGAAAACAAGGCAAAAAAAAAAAAAAATAAGGAAAACTCATTGCCTTGCGCGTAATTTATATTTTCATTGCGTTGTAACGTCCGACACGTGCACGAGCTCTGTTGGTTATTTTACAGTGTTGCGATCGCGGCTTATTTCTTTATATTGTTTTTCATGAAAACGTGTCGTTGATTATTGTTCTGCTAGGCTCTGTACGATTCTTCGTTTATTCACCAATTTAGCAAAAACAAACACCTCATAATTTTCCATTCAGTTTACGATCCTATTTTATTTCGTGCAATGTTTAATAAACAAATAAGCAAACAAATAGCTCGCTGAAACGTGCCATTCGATATGTGTGGGGTTGCTTAAGATCGCACGCCTTTTTTATATTCGAACCTTTTCAAAATGCACGAACCAAATAAACGAAAAGACACTGGGACGTCGACTCAACTGTACGCGGCATTGATAATAAATCTTTTATTTACTTTCGAAAAAGTCTGATGAAATTAAAATGTCTGTGCCAAATTGATGATTCAACAAAAAAAAAAAAAAAAATAACGAATAAATATGACAAAACTGAAAAAAAACAAAGTTGCTCCAAGTGGGAGCACGTTCTCTCGTAAAACTGCTCGCTTTTTGAACGAAATGAAATAAATACAAATTACAGACTATAGAAATCCGCTACTAAAAAAAAAAACGCCCGTTACCACAGTCATTAGAGATTTATTGTTCAACTTTAAGTGTCGTTGATGTTTTTTTTTCTTTTTTAAATATTAATTTAGGTACGATGAATACTTGCCTTATATGTAAAATGGTTTTAGACTTTTTAGAAGGGTGCTCAATTCACAGTCCATTTTTTCTTAGGGTAACACGTCCTATATTCTGTATAATGATACAAATTGTTCTATCGATTATCAATATACACATGCATTTGCGTATACAGGGTGTCCAATTGCGTCTGATCATTTTCATTATTGCTCCGAATCGACTGCCGGCACATTTTTGGAGATAGCATCGAAACGGTTGGTGATAGAGCATTAATGCACTCAATCAATTTTGTAGAGCGGAAAATTTACCACAAATAAGTATTCGACGAGTCAGTTTTATTCCCAAGATATTCGTCTTGGGAATCGATTTAATACGGACCCACAAATAGATCCGGCTAGTTTTTTCAAGCGCTCTGGAAGCGGAATAATCAAGAATAGAAAAAAGTTGTAAGCAACTTTTTTGTAGGAAATTTGCCGCTCTACAACATTAGTCCTTTGTGATTTTCGTCTATTTACCACCGTTTAGACACTACGCACCGTCAAAGTGCCCAGCTCCGATTTACCTTTATTCATTCCTTCGGAAAATCGTTCTGATGAAAAAATTTCAAATTTTTCGACTCAGCATGACAGTCATTGATGGAAATCCTGTATATTTATGGATATGTATATGTGTGTACGTATAAAGGTACGTGTTTTCTGTAAGTTTTTCCCATGCAAGAGAGAGAGAGAGAGAGAGAGAGAGAGAGAGAGAGCGAATTAACTAAAACGAAAAAAATCACCAGATGGAAGTGTACCTACAGGCGCCATCCGGATGCAGCTTACAATTATAATGAAGATAAACAGAAGTCTCAGACGTGAATTATCGCACACCAGCTGTAACAGTAAGGCGGCCGGACCAGATCGAAATCCACTTTGGATTGAGATTTCGATTAATTGTTCGTTTCTTATAAATTAAGTACGAAAAATAAATGAATGAAAAAAAAAAAAAAAAAAAAAAAAAAACAATTCGCATTGGGAAAATTATTTACATGACCAACCACGTTATTTTTGACACGACTTTCCAAACTTAATTTCAATCGATATAATTCGAAATTATTTTATCAAACTTAATCGCCGATAACCACGTAATCTCTCAACTTTTAAAATTCGTATTCACGCGTTTAATACGAAAAACAAAAACGTTGATGGAAATGAATTATGCATCAATTAAAAAATTTGCGGTTTCGCTTATAAGAGAGTGATATTGTGTTGGAGGCAACCGCACAATTAAGTTCGTCTAATACGTTTAATTTGCAAAACGATTAGATAAAAAGTAATCGCAAAATTGGCAGTTTCCTTTCGTCTCAAAACTTGGATATAAATTAAAAATTCATGCTCTGCTGCTCACGACTGAATAATTTTTCAATTTACAATGAAAATTTGTATTCCTCCGAATTACAACAAGCAAATAAATTATTTTCGGAAAGTCCAAAAAAATCTTTACCTCACGATTTACCTTTCGAAATTTTATTTTGTTTCTTATATTAAAAATTAAATCACAATTAAAAATTAAATCAATTAAATCAGATTTTTTCTTTTGTTTTTTTTTTTTTCACGACATACAGAACGAAATTTTGATTGTCCATGGCGCTCCACCGGTCTTGCCTAAATACGTCATTGTACGGACTTTTTTTTACGCCTTAATCACTCGCCCAATGGTGTCACATAAGTGGGGAGTTTCGCGGTCCTATCGAAGGAAGCTGTACCTCTTATAAAAAGGCAGATCGTCACGTCGATCGCTCAGTCCACCGAGTTCCCTCGGTTTCGTCAACACACGAATCCTTCATTTTATTTATTACTCAATTTCTCGCGGAGCTCGATTCCACAAATTTTCTTACCAACTTTAAAAGGTCAGTTTTCAACTAATCAACGCTAATAATTAAAATAACCAAATGAAACTGAATCTCTTTGGTTGCTCAGAATTTGTTTGCTGATAAAACGAAACTCTAGAATTTAATTTTTCACCAATTTTATAATTGTCCTGGAAAAATAAAACAACAAAATCCTCGATATTTTTTAACTTTTCTTTTCTGCATTCTCGTTTAACGTATTTTTTTTTTTTTTTTAATACACGTCGAAACTTACGGTCTTGAAAAATGATCAGTGGGCATTTTTTTGGGAGCGCCACAAATTAATGGAAATCTTGAGCGGCTCGTCAATCGTTGTTTCGATCAATTTCGGCTTATTTCATTTTTTTTTTTTTTTTCGAAACGTCGAGTTTTTTCGGACAGTGGAGAATTCCTTAACCGAAAATGTAGAAATGAGAAAAAAAATGCCATTATTTATAGTGACTGAAAGAATTCTCAAACAGCGATGCCCTTAGCGATGAGCGATTTTGAAAGTTGATGCCATGTCGTATCGCCGCGTCTTAACAATCTTTACTTTGTCTCTGATTAACATAAGACCGTGGCTGCTTAAACGAATGAGCATATCGATCGGATACCGGTTTTATGGATTTTTTCCGCTTCGAACGACCATTAAAGCGACAATTGAATTTTATCGTCCGCACAATTTTTTTTTTTTTTTATGATTTCTCAAAATGGAGATAAAATTTTTCAACCGTGAAAGATCCGGATGGGAAATAAAATCCATTCGTTTATGGCAGTAAAACTTTTTTTTGTCGATTATGAAGAAATATGAAGAAAAAATCGGTTTTGAGATCGACCACAATAACGAAGAGTTCAGGCAAAAGGAATATGGAATCAAATGATTCATACGAGAGCGGTGTCGATTGGATTGGCTATTACAAAACACGCGTAACCTCGGGAGTTTGTTTACAGAGCGACACGAATAGCGAGATCTTTTCGGTCTTGGCGCAATCGTGTGTTCCAGGCGTTCGTATTAATCGAAGACGAAAATACACGGGATGTTTGAGATGACAGAGAAATCGAGGTCGTTTTATAAATTCGAAAAAAAAAAATTCCTGAATGATATACAGCATTTTTGCTTGGAAAGTATGTTCAAAAAATGAAAAAAAAATTGACGGTAATCCCGAAGGAATGTTGCATGGAATTCAATTTTTCTAGCTTTGGCGCCATCGAGTCTTTTCCGATGATTCACAATATGTACTCGTTAATTTCATCATTGCACACGTACGCACGTGTTTCGAGTGACGTTCGAGCTTCCGCTCGGCCTTCGATACAAAAGAGAATATCATTAGGTTTATGCAAGTGAGTTTTGAGACTTATTTAAGGATGTTGAGTACCTATGAAACTTGTTAATGTTAATTGTTCGATAAATAGTGTGTTCTTAATCGTCGTGAAATTTGTTTACGACCTCGTTGATACTTTGTGTAAAAATATACGAAATTTTTCCAATTCTATCGTCAATACTTCAACCACCTTAAGGATTGAAATTTAAAATGATGAGAAAATTCTGAAAATTTAGTATTTTTTTGTATGAAGTATTTAAGAGGTCGTGTCAAAATTTCACGACGATTAGGAAGCTCCTTATTAAAAAATTAACATTTTCTTACGAATAATTTTTTAAACAAATACAAAAAGTATTTATCAATAAACTTTGTTTTGTTTCCGTTGCTTTCAGTATATTGTAGATATTAAAAAATTGAGAGGTCAAAAAAAAAAACTTATCGCAAAGTTATACCAGTTTCCATAAGACAACATTTGACTAGATTTAATTTATTAATGTTAATCGTCCAATAACGAACTTTCTAATCGTCGTGAAATTTTTACACGGTCTCTTAAATATTTATTCGTAGGAAAACATACAAAATTTTCAGAATTTTCTTATCGTTTGCGATTTCGGACTCAACGTCCTTTTATGCATTATTATTGGCTGGATCAGAAATGTGGCAAAGAATACATTTTTTCGACCGAGTCATCCGCGTGTCCTTGCACTCCGGATCACCATTCACCTCACGTAGAGATACCGATTTCTGGACTTTCCCGTGTTGCTGGCTATTCGTAATCCGGCCTCGTGACTGATTATTTCGCGGTTCGTTCGTGTCGTCATGAGTGATGATGTTTCGTTGGAATTAAAGTTTGCCGATGAATAACCAGCGGTGTAACCCTTGAAAAAGCCAATCCGGGAAACTTTACGGACTCGCCGCGTGTTTGGCAGGCAACGACTCGCAGAAAGCGACAGAGAAAATTCAAATCGTTGGTAGAATTTTTTGGATATAGTTCCGGAATCGTCGACTCGTCCAAGGTCGAGGAATCAATTAAATTCCAATGAGACTCCATCCGCGTTGGGCGCTCCTCGAACTTGTAGATCGTAGCCAATCGTAGCCAATAGCTGTGCATAATAATAATAATTTTAAACTGCGCGTCGCGTTTGCGTGGCAGAAGTGAATTTAATTTTTTGATCGCGTAGATGGTCGAGCCGCTAGTGGTCGAGTCGGTGCACATGTATGAGAAGGAGAATGCCACAGCTCATCACACGTGTACATTCGAGTTGGTCCATCTGGAGCCACCGAGTCCGGTGCTTCGACGTGGTCAGACTTTCAATGTGGCGCTTCGTTTCGATCGGGAGTACGCGGAAGATACCGATATCGTAAGATTGCTCTTCAGCTTTGGTGACAAGCCAAATGCGTTGCGAGGCACTCATGCTGTCAACACTGTCAACAATCGAGACGAGTATCTCTCCGATTTGGAAGCTTGGGGTGTGAGACTGATCAGCGCTAATGGAAACGATCTTTCGCTAGAAGTGCGCAGTCCTGTCGACAGTCCGGTCGGGGTTTGGTCTCTGAACGTCGAAACGACTATTCTGGACAGCAGGCAACCACCGATCACGTACAAATACGAAAAAGACATTTATCTCTTGTTCAATCCATGGGTCAAAGGTAAATCGTCGTTATAAATCCTTTCACTTTGCTTATTGACGAATCCGCGATACACCGAAGACGTCGTCGCGAATAAATGATTTTCATGTCCGGACTTTGATTCTTCTCGTGCTCGCTATACTCAACAGAGGATCTCGTGTACATGGAGGACCAGCAATTGCTGGACGAATACGTTCTAAACGACGTTGGAAAAATTTGGGTCGGACCTTACGGTAGCTCGTTAGGTAGAGAATGGATATTCGGTCAGTTCGATGCTTGCGTACTTCCGGCGTGCATGCTCATGTTTCAACGATCCGGAATCAAGCCCGTAGCTCGTGGAGATCCCATCAGAGTATCACGAGCCATTTCCAAGACGGTAAGTAGGATTTCGCTCACCGCACGAGCCACGTAAAACAACCACAAAAAAAAATACGCTTAAATTTTACAAACAAACCAAAAACAAAAAAAAAAAAAACAAAAAATAACGATGGTAAAATTCTTCTGGTTTGTAATATTTTCTATAAATAAATATAATTTATAAAATTTTATAAAAGTCTATACGTACAGTCTATAAAATTCTCTGGTTTGTGATATTTTTTTCACATTTATACGGGATGGGACCATTCGCATAAACACGCTGTACATTATTATGAAATAAAATAAAATTCTCGTTTGTGATATTGATTTTTGTGATATTATTCAAAGTGATGAAATCTTGTGATATTTTTAGTAAGTAATTTTCCGCATGCATGCCCGTCATCGCAGTTTTCAATCCGTATTCTTCCGCAGATCAATATAAACGATGACGATGGAGTAATTTGTGGAAATTGGAGCGGTGATTACGAGGGTGGAACTGAGCCAGGAGCGTGGACCGGAAGTGTGCCGATTCTTGAGGCATTTTTGGAAACTGAAAAGCCCGTAAATTACGGGCAGTGTTGGGTATTCGCTGGTGTCGTTGCCACCGTGTGTCGTGCACTCGGAATTCCATGCCGAGTCGTTACCAATCTGGTTTCCGGTCATGACGCCAACATTACTCTTTCGATCGATCGCTTCTACGATGAGAATAATCAGGAGCTTGATGGAGATCCAACTAATGTGGAGAATAATGATTCCGTCTGGAACTACCACGTGTGGAACGAGGTTTGGATGGCTCGTCCTGATCTACCCGTTGGCTATGGGGGCTGGCAGGCCATCGATGCTACGCCACAAGAATTATCCGATGGTATCTATCAATGTGGTCCAGCATCCGTTGAAGCCGTACGTCAAGGAGCTGTTGGATATAATTATGACATAACTTTTATGGTTGCCACTGTCAACGCGGATCTCATACGTTGGAAAATCGACTCTTCCACGGACTTTGGATACTCCAAGATCGATACGAACAAATACCAGTTAGTCTGACTAATTATCATCATTAATCACCTTGATAATAATCGAGCGATCGTTTCGTTGATTGTTGCTAATTTATTATTGTTCGATTGCAGCATCGGCCGCATGATTCTTACTAAGGAACCTTGGGTTTTCGATCCCAACGGCGATACCGATAGGCAAGATATTACCTCGACGTATAAAGCTCCCGAAGGTAAGACACGTGGTTTTTATCATTATTCAAATATATTTCGCATACCGAAACACCCGAAACTCGTTTTTAACGAAATTTCAGTTTTTTGTCCTGTCGATTTATCAATTTTTATCAAAGATTCAAAACGTAACGTAAGGATTCGATCGCAGGTACCGAAGCCGAACGCTTGGGTCTTCTACGAGCAGTACGCAGCACTCAAAGCGCTCAAAAATATTATTCCCTGCCTCCATCCAGCAACGAGGACGTCGAATTCGACTTGGTTGATATCGAACGAGTTAAAATTGGCCAACCGTTCACCGTCACCGTAAACATTACCAACAAATCGTCCAAGATGCGCACCATCTCGGCTATTTTATCTGCTGGAAGTGTTTATTACAATGGCGTCAAGGCCAACATGGTGAAAAGGGCTACCGGAGAATTTACCCTACATCCCGATGCCAGTGAGTCCTTTTTTATTGCCGAAGCTTTTCGAACTTTCGCTTCTTGGACATTCGTGCCCTTGCGAGGCATATTTTTCGGGACGACGATAATAATTGTTTACTTTTTTTTTTCACTTTTGCTTCCTCGCATAGAGGAAGCTATACGAATGTGCTTACATGTCCCATCGAAAAAACGGTTGACATTGAATTTGGAGAATAAAGGTTGAACGGTTTAAATTTTATGGTTTTTCGAATTTTACGAAAATCTGAGTTTTTTGAAAAATCGTCCTACCGTTCTAATTTATGCAAATTTTTTAAAATATTGTGTTTAAGTCTGTACTTCCTTCTTTACTTTCTAGAAAAGTTGGCCAAATTATATAATTTTAAATGTAAATACCAAAAACACTGCAAATTGAAATTTGCAAATTGTTTTTTTCTTTTACTCATAGGCGAACAACTGAGAATGACCGTAACTGTGGACGACTATTTGGACAAATTGGTCGAATACAGCATAATGAAATTATCCGCGATAGCGACAGTCAAGGACACCAATCAGACTTGGGCCGACGAGGACGATTTCCAAGTTCTCATGCCCAGCATCGATATTGAGGTACTTGAGAAAACTTGGATAATAATTTTCCGTAATGCGACGTATATTCATGATAAAATTTTGCAGATCGAGGGCGAACCCGTCGTCGGTAGACCCGCTACGATAACGCTCAGTTTCGTCAATCCCCTTAAGATACCTCTCACCGGATGTGTCTTCAATTACGCCGGTCCAGGTCTCTCGAAAAACAAGACAATCGCGTTCCGGGACGTTGCTCCCGAAGAGAACGTCAGGGTGGAGCATCAACTGGTTCCGCAAAAGGCTGGCCCCCAAAAAATCATCGCGACATTCACTTCGAAACAGTTGAAAAATGTCACTGGATCCGCAGCCGTTGAGGTCTTTGACGAATAACTTTCGATATTCCTACTTTATTCCTTAAGACAAACGCGTCTTCATAACCCAAAAGTCATGTATTTTATGGTTAAGGTATTTCTATCACGAAACAACTTTATTTAGGCTTCTTTGAAAATTTCGTATAAACGTTTTTGGCACCAAAACTAACAGTTTTCTCCAAAGTGAAGAAAAATTTCCTGACGTTTTTAGAATTTGAGATTATTCATTTCCAATTTTTTTCAACGAAAAACGTGACTTCATGTTCATGCGTTTAGATGGGAAAAACAAAAAATTGGAAATTCAATGTCTCAAATTCTAAACGTCGAGAAAATTTTTCATCATAGGAGAAAACTGTTAGTTTTTGGTGCCAAAAACGTTTATACAAAATTTTGAAAGAACCCTAAACAAAGTCGTTTTGTGATGGTAAGACACGTTAATGGTTCCCTCGATGCTCAATGTGCTTTACTCGGCCTCCAGCCCAGTGTTTATATCTTCAACGTACGCGTTCTCATTCCTTATTAGAACGAAGACTAACGAAAATTGTAAGAAATAAAGTGCAAAAGTTTTACTACAGAACGTTATTTATTTTAACATCACGGAGAGTCACAAGTTATGGAAAATTGCAATGCCCAAAACACGAAAGAGCACACGGTCCCGTAAACAACGGTAAGGAGGCTGTTTCTCGATAATAAAGACAGCTGCCAACTCTTTTGGGTTGGTTGGCCGTTTTCTTTGCGAGCTTCGTTCACATCATCGAGGATTTCGATGATCTTGGGGTAAGGGTTTCCTTGATTTTTCTTGATGAGATTCCGCTCCTGATCCAAAGGATTCCGAGTGACGTTTTGTTGATCCGGCAGGACCTCGCCGGTTGCTTCGCTCAACAGATCGTTCATTATGTCGGCAATTTCGTCCTGAAGAACGGGTCGATTATCAAGTTCCTCATTAGTTTCCATTTGGGTCTTCGTTCCTTTGTCCGACTCACTAAAATTAAGATCCTCCGACTCGACCTGTCCCAATTTTATTTTTCGTGCGGCTAAATTTTCTCGATGAATTTCCATGGCTTTGTAGAGATTTTGACTTCGTTCAAGCACCATGCCCAGGGCAGTGATCGCTTCTTTAGGCACGTGGCTGATGGAGTTGCTGAATCTTCGTTCTGCCGAATTTCCGCGCCAAGGGACTAACGATGAGCTTGATGCGTCGGATGATGCATAATTGTGGTTCGGTAGATCGAAATTCGTAAAACTAGTCGGACTTGAAATGTTCAAGTCCTTGGAAATTGTGATCCTGTTGAATCCAGGAGCGAGCTCCGCAGCGTTACAACAGTCTCCGACTGCCACATCAACGATCGCTAACTGGGGCTCAAACTGGCAAGAATCCTCAGCTGTTTTTGGCCCTAAAACGTCAACGGAACGATCGACGTACAAATAATCCTGCCGATCGGTGTTGACGAGTTCCGATACACCTGGCGACTCTATGTAGTCTCTCCCGGAGGCTGTATCTCTGCAATTCTGTGATGCTGGTATCGCTTGAGAGCTTTCGTCTACTTTGCGTGCTCCCCGGAAACAAACTCCGCGACTTTTAACGAAAACCTCCGGCATTTCGGTATTAACTTCCCTCGAAATCGATTCCATATCTGAGAAATCTTTTCCGCATCCAATATCCTTTGATACTTTGCTGCAGTCGATGGAAACTTCGTGGGTTGTTGTTTCCGTTTCCGTGCAGACGTTCATCACTGGATGATATCGCTTTTCGGTTATCGAATCCTTATCAACCACGTCGCATTGAGTCTGCGTCGCGGCGACTTCGAACGACTTGGTACTTTCCATTCTCGACAAGTCTGTCACGCTGGGCAAAGGAGAAACTGAAGCATCGACGCAGATCGCAGGAGGATGTCCGTCCATGCTGCTCCCTCGCATCTGTGGGTCAGGCTTGGAGTTTATTGACACGGTGCTCATCGCGTAATCTATGGAACATCGATCCGCAGCATCCTTGGTATATTTAGCGCAGCTCGTCATTGAATCGTTCCCGAGATTCATGAAGGAAGAGCATCGTTCGGAGAAATCTTTCGTGATGGGAACGCTCCGATTGCATTTTTCGGGTTGAGGTTCCGCGAGGATCGCAAGTTTTTCAAACAGTGTCCTCGAAGTTTTTGGTGAATTATTTTCCGACTCGGCAAGCGGTGATGATCTTTTTCGGCCCGTGCAAATCGGCACTTGTGATTTTTTTCCCGGCTCGTTTGAAATCCTCGATCGTATTTCTTTCGCCTCTTTGTTCACGCCCTCGACATTGACGCCCTGGTGCGAGAGGATGCTCTTCAGCATCCGCAAGGATCGTGCGTGCTTGTTTTGAAATGTATTTTTTGCCATACTCGACTCGACATTGAGACATTTGTCCGGTTCACTGTTACGGATCATCGAATCTTTGGACTTGAACTCTACGCGACAGGTGAGTTTGTTCGAATTCGAGTTCGACACTGCGGACACGGATCTGGACAGTTCTATGTCCGTATTGACACGAGAATCGATCGGCGTATCGTCGAGATTTGTTTCCGAAGACAAATCTGCGTCCCTCGTCTGATTCCGGGATAAGTTTTTCCAGGGTTTTCTGTACAGTTGCTTCATGGGACCTGAAGTTGCAGAATTTAGCATGCATTTCGAGGAAGCACGTTCGCCCACAACCCTCGGACAATCCTTCTTCACCGCAGTGCATCTCACACTCGATTCTCGCCTGACCTGGTGCACGAAGGTCTTTGATCGTAATACCGGAATGGTCGTTTCACGATTAACTCCAGACGCATTCGTCCGGTCGTTGTCAACCGATTTCTGACGGTCCTTCGACGATCCACCAGCATTTACCGGTTTTAACGATCTCCCCTGTGTCTGAACTTGCGGAACTCGATTCAGTGACGTTTCGTTGGCCGTTGATGGCCGCTGCAGCCTTCGTGTTTCAAAAGCACCACGTGTCGATGGATTTTGTAATCTCGCAGAAGAAGCAGTTGGAACTCCATGGCTTTTTACTGGCGATGAAAGCTCAGCGATGGTGATCCGTTCCGGAGGCTGTGGCATCGCGCACTTTGGGACTCTGGACTGCCCAAGGTTGCCAGGAATGCTAGGGGACGATGTGACTCTGACGTTACATTTCGGGCCAACGGCGTTTCGGCTGCTCGTTGGAGAAGGACGGTCGATGATTCTCAAAAAATCTTTCTTGCTCCTATCCGTAGCTATTGAGTGATTACAGCGATTGCAGCGGTCATTCGTCGAAGGCTTTGCGATCGGCCTCAATTGTTTTCTGACGAAATGATTGTTCGCAGGACTCCTGATCGTCGAAACGGTTCTCAATCGACTCTCGACAAAATCTTCGTTTCTCGTTGATACGATCGTTCCATCTTTTTGTCTCGCCTGACAAGACTCTTCGAAAAATCTCTGCATGGGCGACCGCAGACACGCGTCGATGGATTTTGAATCCTGATCCGAAGGCTCTTCCTCTTCCGTTTCGGAAACGATCTCCTGGCTGTTTCTCTTGCTAAACTGTTTACGGACTTTTCTTCCTCGCTTCACGATCAGTTTCGCACGGCCTCGCAATCTTTTCGTATCCGGCTCGTTCCTGTAGGACTCTGAAGGTTTTTTCCTCTCCTTGGAGACGCGCGATGATGGTTTCGTCTCATTGTTCGTTGGTTGCTTGTACGACCTTGAACTTTGTAAATCGGCGTTCTCCAAGTTCGCAACTGTCTTGCCCAACTTGGTGGGCCTGCTGTCGATCGGATGTCCCTCGTCCGGATGCACAGCGAATCGATCGGTCATTTCGTGCTCCCGAGCAAAAGTTTCCGGTGGAGGCTCGGCGATGGCTTCGCCGGCATCGACGAAGATCGGCGAAGATCGTGAGACGTTCATGAATCTTTTAGAATTGACATCAATTTTCGAGCGGAAATTGAACGCTTTGTTCGGGCCGCCGGTGAAATACGGAGGGAAATCGCCGTTGCTCGTTATGGTGAATCCAGCGGGCCAGAGGCTGTCCTCGAGGTTGATTTTCCTGTCGCACGTGACCCAGACCGCAGGATCGCGGTCCCGGGAATTTCCTCGAAGAATTTCATTCACGAGACGTCTGGGCGTTTCAAAGTTTCCGATCTCTCGAAAAGAATCTTTATCGCCGCGTTTTCCATCCGGACCACAAATTTCGAAATAAGATTGTGCCACTTCCGGAGTTGGAGAATCATCGTTCGTCGGAGTGACGTCCAGGTCGATCTTCCTCATCGTCGTCCCTCCGGACGATTTCAAATTGCCACAGTCGGTGTCATAGTCCCGCCAACTTTTTGAATTAGATCGTGGCGCCCTCTCCAACTCCTGATCGTGTCGGAATAACCTGCTCTCGCACCGCCATCTTGAATGGTTCGGTACCATAGTTCTTCGCTGCTGGCTCGTGCTCCCGCTTCCCGCAGAGTCACCGAAACGATTACATTCTGTGCCGGTTGCAGGATTTCCGGTTTTTGTAATGTCGCGAAATTCGTGGGCAGTCGTAGAAACCAGCTGAATGAGATCGTTCCAAGCAGCGGCGTCTCGATCTTCCTTTACCGACCGGAAACTCTCGAAACTCGAGGAATTGGAACGATCTCTCGACGGGATTCCCACCACGTTATCCACAGACTCGTTCAAAAGGTTCAAAAAATCATTTATACTTTTACGGACTTTATCGTCCGCTCGTTTCTCGCATTTATTAATGCTATTCTCTTCGGACAATCCCGTACTCTTTAATAACAAACTTTCCGGAAGTTGTATTCCGTTCCGATTGAGAGATCGAACGAACGAGGTTATTTCAAATCCCGTTGGTCCGCTATTCTTATTGTTACCGTTTGCCGGGATATCGTGGAACGCGGAATCTTGTCGATGAGGGTTATTGTTGCATGTGCCAGGGAAAAGCCAAGATGGATGATGCATGGTTAAGGCCCGCCGAGACACCGGAACCCGAAAACATCGATAATCTTAGCGCGAAATCTCAAAATCAGCGAGATTTGAAAAATTCTAATTTATTTATTATCAAAAGTTGACATTGTTTTAAAAAATGTATAAAAATTCACGATCTCCCGCAAGATTTTGATCAACTGACATATCGTTTGACCCCGCGAGCCATGGAACGACCGAGTCGCGCTCTTCGTTTGTCGCACACCCTCCGACAACTTGGTCGCGTCGTCGCTGCTCATTAGCTTTTTTGTTATTTTTATTTCTGCTTTGACGACTTGAGCAAAGAAATTGAGAAAGTGGGAGAAAAAACGACTTCAAAAACTTTTTACAAACATTCGGAAAAGTCGAATGTAGAAATTTTGGTTTTTCGAAAGATTCGGATGGAAATTTCCAGCCAATTTTGATAGAAATTCACATTTGCGACGATTTTATTTGTTCGTTCGAATCTCTTCCTCATCATTACATCGTTTTTGTCACTGTGTGCTGGCGTAAAGGCGATGCTAGCGCCGCGACAACACGAACGTTAGCGCGTTCGTCGGCGCTGCTGAGGCGCAAGTTCGACTCGACGACGGCCATCTTTGTACTTTGTATGGCGTCAGCTCCGTTGCTCCGTCCGTAGCTACGGCCCGAGTGGTGCGAGCTCTTTAACTCGCGAGTCTGAAATGGGGTTTTACTAGTGAACGAATATAAATAAATTTTAATTTCGTTGTCAATTTATAATTGTTAAGAAATATTGCATTCGAGTTCGTAGACAATCGCGTTAACTTCTCGGTCAAGTTAAATCAAGAGTCAAGTACGAACAGAACGATGAGTAAAAATCGATGTTTTTCGGAACGAACGAACGAGTAGTCCTGCGGGCGGCGGACAAGCGTCTATTTTTTCGTCTCACGTTTTTCGTCAATAATAACTCGCGACATAATCAATTGACCAAATAAACGGTTGGCAATTGATTTTTCTAGCAGTGGAGTCTTGCCAGTTCTAAAATTAGCCAAACAGAACGAAAATAATTGTTGACACTTAATCGTTTACGGTTTTTCGTGGAAAAATGACATGGCCGCGAAGTTTAACCACAAAATTTCTGAATCTAACGTTTGAGCAATAAACGCAGTCAAGAAACTGACGACACATGTTGGTGAGAAAATCGAAAAATTGTTCCCCATGGCGAAAGGAAAATTTCGGGCCTCCAATGGCAGCAACAAGGTTACTTTTTTCATCACTTTTGCCTCATCTTTTCGTCTCGCCTTTTTCTTTTAAACGCCGCTCTAATTCAATTGCATAATTTCATCGAATAATGACCATTATTCGCTTATCCCCTTATCAGAGCCAAATCTCTGCAAACGGTGGCTTTAAAGGCGGCGAAATGTACAGCACCGAATTCGAAATCAACGAAACTCTGCCGAGCGCCAGAACTCTACTCACCAAAGGCTATATCCAAGATGAAATTAATCATTTTTCAGGTACCACACATTTTTACGAGTCGCAACGTTATTTTTAGCTGCGATAACTCCAAAATTTCCTACCGTCTAAACCCGACAAATCTCCTCCTTCGATCGAAATGAATGATAAATTATTCCTCCGAATTTGAAGACTGAATCCAGAGCTCGATTCAGAGAGAAAATGAAATTTTTAATTTACACTCGTTTAGATGGGAAAAATAAAAAATTGGAAATGAAATATCTCTAATTCTAAACGTCAGAAAATTTTTCTTCAGAGTAGAAAACTGTTCTCCTGAAACTGAAATCCTAAATAAAGTCGTTTTGTGATAGTAATACGTTAAATCGTGATGACCTCTGAAAAAGAGCACGCGCCAATTTTTTTATTTTCGCTGCGATTCTTGCCGTTCTCATTATTTCTACAAAATGTTATTTTTAGCGGCAATAATTTCAGAATTTTGCACAGTCGAGTACGTCAAATTTTGTTCTTCCGCTCAAATAAATTCCTCGGAATTGAAAAACTGAATCCAGAGCTCGATTGGCAGAGAAAAAATATTTGAATCGCGATTCGCTCTGATAAAAGAAAAAAAAAATGCGGGGAGATTTTTTTGTTATTGTTGAGATCTGTGCCGTTTTAATCATTTCTACACGACGCTGATTTTTCTGCTTTACGAACGATGGACTAATCTATTGTGTACAACGATTTAGGAGCTACAGTCTCGACCCGTGGGAGGTTTATGACCGAGGCTGAAAAGCAACGTTGTCCCAATGAACGGCCGCTCTACCTTTTCATTCAAGGACACAATAAGCTCCATATCGATTGTGAGTTGTTGCAACTTTTCGTGTGTCCAGAGCACAATTTTGTGCGCTCTTTTCTCATTTTTTTTACAGGCATTTGTGTTGAATATTGATATTTCTAGCTGGTAGAAGAAAAAAGCTGTTTATCATCGATAATTTTTGCTGCTTACAGTGGCAATGCAGAAAATCAATGAAATCATCAAAACGGAGCATCAAAATTCACTGAATAGACCAAGCAGATTTACAAATGCACCTCCGCCACTCATGAGCTTACATTCCGGAGCCCAGTCTGTCGTAAGCTCCATTTTCTCTCATTGTGTAAATCTTTGATGAAGCCGCGTGGCTTTTTTCGTCGACCCAATCATTTTTTCCCAGTTATTCTCTGCACTATTTTTTCGATATTTTACGATCAGGACTTTTTGTTGAAGAAAAAAACTAAAGAAATAATGAATTACGAAGCGAACATGAAATTTCTAGTCGCTCGAAAGAGCGACTTTTGAAAGGCTCAAAACCGGGTCCTGTGGATTTTTCGTCCACCGAACCAATTTTTTTGGCAGTTATTTCGCATCATTTTTTCCCCAATTTTCGGTTGAGTGCTTTTTGTTGACGGAAAAGTAAAGAAATACTGAATTACAAGGCGAATAGAAAATTTCTAGTCGCTCCAAAGGTTGAAAGGCTCAAAACCGGATGGAAATTAATAAACAATTTTGAATTCTGTTTGTCGGCAGGAAAAAATTTGTATAGGGATAGATAACGCGCCTCCGGGGTTTGATCTCCGAGGTCGAATAATCGGAAGCGGAGGTGCAAACCTCTTGTATATTCGCGGCGAAACTGGGGCGAATGTTACATTGCGAGGACGAGGTTCCCAGTTCATCGATCCTGCATTAGGAACCGAATCTCCGGAGCCACTTCATTTGTACATAGAGTGAGTCTCGCACAATTTCATAACTTTATGTACAAAGCACTTTTCTCTCATTTATTCGTACGAAACAAATTTAACGTGGACATTATTCGATCTACAGACATAAAAAAATGGAGGGTCTTCAAAATGCCAAACAATTAGGAATTAATTTAATACAAACTATGCAATCGGAACTCCAGTCTTTTATACAACAACAACCACCTCCTGTTCAACATCAACAGATCCTCGAAGCCCCGCCCATCCAACAGATACAACAAGGTTCGCTAATCGCATCTTGTTTTTTTTTTGTTTTTTTTTATTCACACAGTCCGACAAGTTCCAATAATTCCTTTTTTTTTTTTCATTTGTTCAATCTTTTCTTTTCCGACAGCGCATTTCCAGACGATGAACATCGGAGCATTGACCCAATCGAATGTAGTGACTATCCAGCATCAGGGTGAGTACATTTATTCTCTCAACTCCTTTTCCTCGTGCATACGTCGCTGTTAACCTCCGTGAATCGTATATTTTAAATCTTGTGTTTTAAAACGTTTTATTTGAAAATAATTCAAACGCAAAGACAACTACGAAACCTCAAAGTAGAATCTATGGAGAGGATTCCACATTTTTTCAGATCTTTTTCTCTCCAAATACGTGCGATCTAAGTGGCGGGACGAAAAACACCCACGTGATCTGGAGAGCCATAAAAAAATCAGATTCGCGGAGGATTAATCGAGCTACGAACTTATTTTATACAATTTTGCCACATTAATATTTTTCACGATTTTATTATAACTAGGGTGCATCACGCGCGCTGAAGCGCGCGAACGGTCTTCTGGTAGCGCTGCAGCGCTCCTTTTATGTATAACAACTTATCGAAATATGCGACAGTGTCTTGAAGCCAATCTATTTTAAAGCAATTATAAATTAAAATCCCGAAGCTGTGGCTCTATGACGAGTTTTCGTGGATCTGGCAATTCCCAGTGATGGAGAAAGTCTCCCTGCGCGTCCTCGTGAAGAGTTCTAGTCGTTTGCGTTTCTGGAAAAATTTTTACGAACCCTTTTTGGAAAAATGAAAATAAAAAGTTTAAATCCCGAAGCTGTGGCTTTGTGACGAGTTTTCGTAGATCTGGCAATTCTCAGTGATGGAGAAAGTCTTCCTGCGTGTCGTCGTGAAGAGTTCTAATCGTTTGCGTTTCTGGAAAAAAAATTTCCCACCCTTTTCGGAAAAATAAAAATAAAAACTTTCAATCCCGAAGCTGTGGCTTTGTGACGAGTTTTCGTAGATCTGGCAATTCCCAGTGATGGAGAAAATCTCCCTGCGTGTCCTCGTGAAGAGTTCTAGTCGATTGCGTTTCTGGAAAATTTTTTACCCACCATTTTCGGAAAAAATAAATAAAAAAAGTTTCAATCCCGAAGCTGTGGCTTTGTGACGAGTTTTCGTAGATCTGGCAATTCCCAGTGATGGAGAAAGTCTCCCTGCGTGTCCTCGTGAAGAGTTCTAGTCGATTGCGTTTCTGGAAAATTTTTAACCCACCATTTTCGGAAAAAATAAATAAAAAAAGTTTCAATCCCGAAGCTGTGGCTTTGTGACGAGTTTTCGTAGATCTGGCAATTCCCAGTGATGGAGGAAGTCTCCCTGCGTGTCCTCGTGAAGAGTTCTAGTCGATCGCGTTCTGGGATAAATTTTGATCCACGATTTTTGAAAAAAAATATATATATATATAAATTTAAATCCCGAAGCTGTGGCTCTATGACGAGTTTTCGTGGATCTGGCAATTCCCAGTGATGGAGAGAGTCTTCCTGCGTGTCCTCGTGAAGAGTTCTAGTCGATTGCGTTTCTGGAAAATTTTTTACCCACCATTTTCGGAAAAAATAAATAAAAAAAAGTTTCAATCCCGAAGCTGAGACTCCATGACACGTTTTCGTAGATCTGGCAATTCCCAGTGATGGAGGAAATCTCCCTGCGTCTCGTCGTGAAGAGTTCTAGTCGATTGCGTTTCTGGAAAATTTTTTACCCACCATTTTCGGAAAAAATAAATAAAAAAAGTTTCAATCCCGAAGCTGTGGCTTTGTGACGAGTTTTCGTAGATCTGGCAATTCCCAGTGATGGAGAAAGTCTCCCTGCGTGTCCTCGTGAAGAGTTCTAGTCGATTGCGTTTCTGGAAAATTTTTAACCCACCATTTTCGGAAAAAATAAATAAAAAAAGTTTCAATCCCGAAGCTGTGGCTTTGTGACGAGTTTTCGTAGATCTGGCAATTCCCAGTGATGGAGGAAGTCTCCCTGCGTGTCCTCGTGAAGAGTTCTAGTCGATTGCGTTTGTGGAAAATTTTTTGCTCACCATTTTCGGAAAAAAGATTCTTTTCTGGAATAGAATTCTTTTTGGAAAAGCGTCCGGAAAAGTTAGTTTTAGACAAACTCTAATGGAATATGTTTTTATTTATGCAGATATAATACAACATCCTCAGAGTAGCGTCGTGACGTTGCCGGCGACGATATTGACCGCAACAATGCCGGGTACCCCGGGGGCGGGGGTGACCGTTCCACCGCCTGGAGTGCATGTTCCGGCACACGCGGGTCCGATGGTGCCGCCGAATCAGAATCAAGTACACACATTCTTCTATTCGAGTAAAAAAAACCTTCGACGACGTCGGCCGTTAAGTATTTCGGGGAGAAAGTTGTTGAAGAATTGAAAAGCTCGAACGTAACTTTCTTTATGTCCTCGAGTACGAAAAACTTGAGACTCAAATTTTCTGTTTGGAAAGTTTCTGCCTGTGGGAGCAGCTTGAAAAAATGTTGAGAGCAGGTTACAAAACGTCAGGTTTTCCGTCTCTTGACGAAGCAGATCCGCGTCGTGGATACACGGAGAGAATTTTATATCCAAAATTCCTATGGCATAGTTCCCTGGTACCGTATCGTCACTGTGAGACATTTTCGCTAATATTTTTCATCGCAAATTGGACTAAAAATGTCAAAATTTGGCAAAAAAATTTCAAAATTTGTCGACGAAATGGCAAAGTTTGACGAAAAATGTCGAGGCCTTTTGCGAAGACTGTCAAATATAAGAAAGCAATTGTCGAAAAATGATGAAATTTGGAGAAATATGTCAAAATTTGACAAAAAATGTCATAGTTTCTGACATTTTCGATAGAATATTAATGAAAAATCACTACATGGCTTTGTAAATATTCTTCAGAGCGGTGACATGTAACCAGGCGAGACACGATCCATAGTAATTTATTCATATAATTTTCTCTCCGTATACGAATAACGCGTCCTTGAAGGGTTTGAATGGGCCTGGTGCACGGTCCTAACAACGAGTATTTTGATCGTAATTGAGGTCTGGTGTACGCAGGAGCTGCAAACGTTTATGGGACCGCCGCCAGTGGGTCAGGTACAACTGATCGGGCCACCGCCGACGGTGAGTCAGGTTCAGTACCAAATTCATTCGGGGCAGCCTTTGCACATACAAATGCCGCCGTCGTCGCACTCGTCGCCTCAGCCGGTTGCGCAGATGTACGTAATGAGTCAACCTCCGCCGCCGCCGCCGCCGCCGCCGCCGCTGCCACCGCCTCCGCCGGCGACCTCAGGGCCACCGTTGTTGCCATCGCCTCAGCAGAATGCGGGCCAGCCGACGTTCATCACGAGCTCGAGCAGCGGGCCTGCGGGAGGTGGTGCGGTTTCCTACGTTTACGCGCAGCCCGGCAGCATGTCGCAGGCAACTTCATCGCCGCCGCACACATCGGTAGAAACAGTGAATGTTAATCTCCAGCAACCACCACCGCCACCGCCACCGAACTCGATGCCGATTAACGTCACTCAGCAGCCTCCACCTTCTTTATTACACTTGCACTTTCCGCCACCAAATTTTCCTCCCAATCATCCGCCACCGCCGATTCCTCACACTTATCAAATCCAGTACCAACAGATGCAGCCCTCGGGCCCTCCGACGCAAACCCAGTTCGTTCTTCAGTCGGCGGAACACTTGGTCTCTCAGCCAATCTCTCACAACCCCGAACACCAACTTGTACCTCAGCAGTCGTTGGTGCACTCGCAATTCGAGGGACAACCACCTCCGCTTTCCCTTCAAGTTCCTCCGCCAACTACGCAAACCTTCCTCATTCCCGCAGCCCAATCTCCCCACCAACATCCTCACCAACCACAACATCATATTTCTTCGCAACAACCACCTTTACCTCCCGGAGCTGAAGCCCCGCCAACGGGATTCGATTGCCCCATGGAACAGGGTCTCCCGCCTCCTCAACCCGTTCCCCCTCCTCAAATGGTTCCACCCCCCAATCTCAACCAAATGCCCAATTCCATGAGCATCCTCACCAGCGTCCCTCCACCCCCTCCGACACAATCTCAACCCATTGTCCAGAATGCTCCCTGGCTCTATCAGACACAACCATCCTCCGGATTACCAGGACCGCATCAACACCAACACCAGCAGCAGCAACAACAACAGCAGCAGCAACAACAACAACAACAACAACAACAACAACAACAACAACAACAACAGCAACAACAACAACAACAACAACATCATCATCATCATCAACATCACCAGCAGCAACCGCCTGGTCCCATACAACTCCAGACCCAGATCCACTATCACACTCAACAGCTGCACTATCAGAACGGCCACATGCAGACCCAACTCCACTACACCGTTCAACCGCCACCTGGACAACAGCCAACCTTTGAGCTCCACAAACCAGACTCGCCCGATCAACCAAAATGCCAGGGTCTTAAAAGACGATTCGCCGATGTCGAGGGGTCTCAGGTCAGCCATTGACACGGTTTATTCTTTCGAAACTACTCGGTGCACGCTGCCGCATAATATTCAAGTTTTCATCCTTCGAATCCAACGATAAATATATTTTTTAATCATTATTTTGATAATTTATGCGATCGTTTCAATTTTTCTAGTAAATTTAGTTCCATGAAAAATACCGTATAACGATTTGCCTTCTGCTATAAAAAATAATGAGTTCTCGAAATTATCGCTGCCGCTCACATTGACCGATTAATCTCTCTTCTCAACATTTTTTTCCCGAAGAATGTTTTTGATTAATCTTTCCTTTTCGTCCAACAGGAGGCTCCCCCGTATCAGTGCGGACCACCTCCTCCTCCTCCTCAACGACAAGGCAATGGGTAAGTCGACTTTTTTTCCTAATCGATATATCCGAGACAACCAGAAGAATAAAATAAGGAATTAGTTTTTAATTAGTCAGTAGGGAACCGACCGGCAATGCCCAGTTTTGGGCTCAACACTTTCTTTATGCGCAACGATCTTTCTGTTCTGTTACACGATTCTTCATTTTCGTTGCTTTTGCAACTACTACTATCCGCCCTTATTTATTGTTAATTAATGCGGCTCACGAACCACCGAGATAGCAGAAAAAGCATCGGGGTACTGTGCTGCCGGGCATTCTCACCTTCGCACGATCTTCCGCTCGATTCCGAGTGAATTTTCATGAAAAATTTACTTATTCTCCAAAATATGAACATTTTTAGACTTTATCTTCAAGCTTTGCCTGATTTTTTCGTTTTTTTTTTTTTTTGGTAATTTTATTCTGACCGAAAGACAGAAACGTCGTTCGTCCGATTGGACTAACGTCGACGTTAGTCGTTGCGAGGATCGTACGAAGGTTGGGAGCGAGTCGCGGATGCGTGGACGCGTCCATGAGTGCCAGACGGATGAAAGAAGGCGAACGATTGAGTGGGAGAGTGAGCGATCGTTGAGTGTGGCACGAAAGCTTGAACGGCAATTTGGAGCCCGATCGACTGTGTCGTTTGATTTAATAATTTCAATTCGGGCGTTACTTTGGCCCGATTTAAAAATGCAGTAGGAACGAGGATTGTTTAGATTTTTCGAATCTTCTAAATATAATCGAACGTTTGGGAGATCCCGACGCCGTCCCGAGGGTTCGGTACTTCTTTTTATTTTTTATTTTTTATTTTTCTCGCTATTTTGATAAAAAGCATTAAGCCGGCGTCACTCGCGCCCCTGAATTTCTGTTTATCAGATGCACAAGAAAAAAGAATGCTCTTTGATGGATACACGTGGCTGCCAACTCGACCGAAGAGAAGAAACGCGAGTGATGCCGGATTAATAGTGTAACAATGACTCGGTGCTGTAATTTATTTCAGATTTTGGTGGTTCCGTTCGTCAACGCACCTTCGCGCACGTCCAACCAATCGGATCATGTACGTTTAATTAATAAGTTTGACTGAATTGTTCAAGCAGAGAAGGTGCGGAACGACAACAGCGGGCTTCGCATGGTCCTGCTTCACCGGGAGGTGTGGGCCCAACTCACGGCGAACGAAACAAGCCGCTTTTACCACCTCCACACCCAGGTCTGTAGCTAAGAGTATTTTCTAGCGAAAGAGTGCTGGATACCGCGTTATTTTTCTCCCCAAATCTTAGCAAAAAAAAAAAACAGAAAACAAAAAAAAAACGAAAAAAAAACAAAGATAAATAAACTCTTGTTAATTAAAAATGAACGGAATTATCGAAATTTCTAAAGACGAATAGTCTCAATGAATTATTGCGACTATGGCCTCAGCACTCGCGGGTATCGAGCACAATTTTCCAATACTCTTAGACCGTACTACATTATTGTAACGATTACATAAAGAAAATAATATCAAAGAGAATAGAAAAGAAAGGAAACAATTGTACTCGATGCAATCAACGAAATTAGCCGGAGCATGCAGTTCGCAAATGGACATTGCTGAATTTTTTGTTACATTTCGATATAGCGCTTAGAGAAAAAAAAAAAAAAGTGTTAATTTGTGGCGGACATCAGCGAACTCGGTCGAGGTGTTGCTGCTCCTGTGGGACTTTTTGCAGCGTCTCGCGATCCTAGTCACTTAGTCACTTTCGTTTCGCTGTGTTTTATTTATCGATTTTATTTTCGTCCAACCTTTTCCTAGGAAAGCCTGCATCGTGATTCAACGACTCGAAAAGTGTTTATTCAGTTTCAATGTTTCAGACCTGTTTTTCGTCCGCACCAGCTTCTCGGATATTTCGAATTAATCTTGTTAATATTTATGCCATTTTTTTTTTCAATCACTATTTCAGGTTGTACCGGTCCTCTTGTTGATCTTTATTTTTTCTCTTACTCATGCATTGTGTTGTCTCTATTTCTCAAGCTTCCGCTCGATGACTAGCCGATTTCGAAGGCTGCGGAACGAACCTCCCGGTTCCTTCACATCGCTATAGAGAATCTTAGATCCGTCTGTACATATAAATACATAGATATACGTGTACATATATAAATAATCGAATCGCGGTTAAGCGCTCGGATCGTTTAAAGCAAATTCACTAATTTCATTTTTGTGTTTTCTCGTTATCCAGGTGAAAAACGTTGCTTGGATCGAAGGCCCGGTGGACCCGGTTCTGGTGAGTTGTCATTTCTTTCAAGATCAATCGCTCAATATCGTTTCATTATTATTTTTTTTTTTTTTCGTTTACATCCGTCGTTCCTTTATATTTTTCGTCTTGGCCTTTTGGCCAGCAAACCTCGAACTTTTCTTCTGCTCGACAGACAAAGGCTTGAGCTTTCCTTCCTTCGAGTTCACAGCTTCAATTTCGACTGTGTTTTTTTGTTTTTTTTTCTAATTCTTTGATACTTTAGCGAGATTACGAGAGAAAAATCGAAATTCAGTCACAGACGAAAAAGCAGAAAAGCAATTAGGCGTCAAGTGAAAGTATTTTGACGCTTTTTTCGCAGGAAACGAAGGGAATTTCATGGTCGAGCGTGGTCCAGCACCGCAAATGCCCTCAGCCCCTTGGCAGGCTCACCACGTGCGAATGCATTGGGGAAGGCCGCCGCCTCCCCCTCCACCATCGCCGTCGGCCCACCGGGAGCCTGAACATCACGTTCTCTATCCGGCTCCTCCGCCCCCGCCGCCGCCAACGAATATGCCACCGCCGCAAATAAGGCCGGTCAGGGGTGAGTAATCCTCTGAGCCACTTGATAGAATAACCACTTGAGATACGAACCAATTACCGATTTACAGTTTTCGGCAGGTCAATCAGGCGCAGATCGTAACGAATCATCTTCGCCCGCTCGCCGAGCAGCGACAAACCTCGCTACAACATCAAACTCTTTTAATTCGAATCCTCTCGTGCAATTCACTTGCAGTCTTCGACCTGCTCCCGTTCTGCACCGAAAACCATCTCGATCGAATCGTCCTCCCCGCCTACACATATAACACTTCGTCTGTAAACGTATTTTCTGCGCCTTCCGTCTGTAAACCTGGACACACACTTTTTTCAACCTGTTATTACATTCCAAAAATTCGAAAAAAAATTCAGGCTACCGTTAGAAATCTTTAACTTTTAATTCCAATTACAAAATTTTAGAAAAATACATTTTTTCATTCATGTTCAATTCAATAACCGATCCGTCGTATTTGCCCGGACACGAATGATCCAGGTTTACGGACGAAGTGTTAAATTCCAAAAATCGTGAAAAAATCCAGGCTGTTCGAAATCTTCAACTTGGAATTTCAATCATAAAATTGTAGAAAATACTTTTTTTCATCAATTTTTCATCCAATAAATGGAGCGAACCGTCCTATTTGCCCGGACACGTTTACAGACAAAGTGTCAAGTTTCGATTCTCAAGTCGTCGCGATCCCTTTTCCTTCTTGCCTCTCGATCTCGATCGATCGAAAACACTCCGAAAAATCTTAACCAGTCAAAATTCCCCGGTTCTCTGCCCCTCGCCCCCTAGTGTCTCGTCTTCGAAATGTACATCACGAAACTTATTTATTATTAGCCATTAAGACTTTTAGACTTAGGACCATGTTACGTTGGACATGCAGGGACTACGAAATCTCTCCTCACTCAAATTCTTTTTTTCTCATGAATCATTGAGATCCCAACCACGAGCGTATTTCAAGCATTATATACAAGGCGCCCGTTTCCGCGTCTCAAACGACTTCGAGATTCCCGCATTTGACTTGCGATAAAAAAAAAAAAAACAAAAAATTAACATTTGTATCAAAATTGTTGTCCGGAACTTTGGTTTTTAATGAAATCTCAGACTAGGGTTTAGATCGTAACTACTCAGTGAAAATGACGCGAGAATTTAGCTCAAAAATTCGATTCACGGATTCGAAATCCTTGTTTAATCGTAATTACGATTTTGCAAATTTTTACCATTATTTGCTGGTGGGAAAAACGATACTGGGTCACATCTCGAAATATTCGAGAAGCGGGCACGGCTGACCTGTATCAAAGAACATAACTATAATTAGTAATCACAGTGTACAGTCAAATTGCGCGTTACGTTATTGTGTACAGACGTAATAAAATTGTTGTTGCTATTTATTTGAGAGACCAACATTGTCACTTTTACTATCCAGCTCGAAAATGTTTCCTCTTGGCGTAACCGTTGCTCGGAATCTTGTTCGTGCATCGACTGCGAACGGTGCCTGAATTTTTAAACTTGTTGGTTTTTTTCTTTTTTTTTTTCGGGAGCTCCGCAGCTCTTCGTTACTTCGCGGGAATGCGGGAAAGAAGTTTTTAGTCGTAGAACGGTAACCTGGGGTCAAAAACGACCCCGGCCGACTTTAAATCTCACGCGCTCCCTTCGTTCTCCCATTTTAAAAAAATCGTTTTAACGCATTTTTGACTAATTTTTTGACTCGAAGCAAAATTGCCCCAGGCTCACGCGATCCTGCATTAAAAAAAACGAAAAGAATAAAGCCAAGTTTTTGAATTTTTCAAAATTGGGGTCATTTGTGATGCCAGGTTGCCGGAGTAGATAAAATAAAAAAAATAAGGTCACCGTTCTAGGGTTAATATAACGATTATTACATTTTCTTTATCGCAGCCACATTTTACACTTTTCTAGGGGATTCATTTTGGAGCCTTGTGGACAAGTGAAATCTTCGGCAAAGTAACTATTGTGGGCAATCATCGCGTTGTATTGATGCTTGAGGTCTCTGTCGCAATCTGAAGCAACTGCGAAGATCCAGAATAATTGTTTGGTCGTGTAACTCAGGCCTAAACGGACGAAGAATTAAATGAGAAATAAATTTAATGAGATTTTCATTGCGCAGCTCGTTCAACCCGCTCACCTGGCAAAACTGTGTTTCGTGCGTTCGAGGAAGTTTCGAACATCGCTTTGTAGGCGATTTCGGCAGCACCGATCAGCCCGAAAACCGTTGACATCTCATCGACTGGCTTGACTTTTCCTATTTCGACGCAACTCTCCCGACTCGCGAATTGTCGCTGCGTTGTTTTCGACCACCATGAAGCTTCGCGCCAGTGGCCACTCACGTCGACGAACGAACCTTGACGGTATATCAAATGGCTCAGAGCTTCCGCAATCTGCAAACCGACCGACGCCATAGCCATGAGATCGAGTTCGCGGATCGCGTTGGCAAGTTCCTGCAGAATTGCAGCTGCCGCTGGAATGTCTGGAAACGTGAAAATTACCAAATAATAATGACGATGGAAAATATATTTGCTTGATTATTTGGCTCGAAATTGAATTTTACGTACAAATTCTATTCGTGACTCGATCCGCCCTGACTCTCGTCTCAATCGCGGAGAAAGGAGTTTGGAAAACCGCAAACATCGTCCGGTTGTCTCGGCGATGAAAAATGTACAAATTCCTGGGACGTCCCAGTTGTAAATAATACCGATCTACCAGGAAAACATTAACCTCTCGAAAAAGGACTAAAGTTGCATTCGGTTGTGAAAATTCCAGCTGAAATGGTTCATCGATCAATATTTCAAGCTTGACAAATCATTTTTTTATCCACATTCTACTCACCCGATCGAAATATCGATCCTCGAATATGTCCTCCGGAAAGAGATTGACGAACGTAGTTTTTTCCGATTTTTTAGCAGCCTGTAATCTTGCAAAAGGAAATAAAGCAATTTCATCAATAAATTCCATTCAATCGATTGCGTTCTCAAAGCAATTCACTTATTTACTGGGTCTGATGATCCATCCATGGAATTTTTTGGAATAGCTCACGAGCTTCGTTGAAAACGATCGTCCATATTTCATTGACTCTTTGCCTCGTACGTTGTCCAGCCAATTTCGCCAAAATCATTTCCATCGCTCTGCGGAATCTTAAAAGCCCAGATTCCCCATTTATCAGAATAAACATTTACATGATAAAATTAATTATTCCAACGATAATCAACCCCAGGACCCTACTCGGTGGTTCCCCAAATCCCCACTAAATAGTGAAAAATTCCAAGATTATGTTTTTTATTTAAAAAAAAAAAAAATTAAAAAAAAAACAAAACAAAAAAAAACAAAGCTCTCTACGACAAATAGCGAGTCAACTGCGTGTAGCGTTCTAGGGTTAAAAAATGTTTTATAGGATTTTATATGGTGAATAACTCGTAGAAAAATTTACATAACAATAACCGAGTCGAAACATATGTTTTCGACCTCTTCTTGGCTGGTGGCCATCGTCAACGAGAGTTGAGGTCTAATGAAGAGCGAAAGATCGTCAACGATCGAGAGAAATGCGTAGTTTGCTTGAACCCTTGAAAGAGACGATAACAATCATTGCAAAGTTTTTTCTCAATGTTTTTTTTCTAAATAATACAGATTTTTTTTTCGAATACCTTTTCTCTGTAGTTTCGAGAATATTACCAATTTTTGACATGTAACAAACATCGACAATAACGCAATTACGATCGGATAAGTAATTGGCCTGTTTTCGGGTCAACATCGATCTCAGGTAGTCCATCCAATCGACGAAGGGAAACGATTTTTGGAGCTTGGCAATTGTCATGACTTTTAACTCGACAACCGGCATTTCATTCACGTAAGTAATCTGTAATCGAAAAGTTTTTTGCACTTTGGGTGATGTTCGTCGGGTCGCAAAGTTTGAAATATTTTTTCTTCGCTCCTCGTCCTCTTAGAGCCTTAGAGCTATTTTTTAAGCTTTCAACTACAAACCGGGATAAATATTTATCCCACGGGTTTCTGGTTCGTAAAATCGTTCTGGGAGCAGTAATCAGACTTTTGAGTAGATGAATCTTTTTGTTTTTTCTTGCTGAAGAGAATGGTGGAGAGCAAATTCAATTCCATGGAAATTTAGTTGGTGAAAAATTGATTTGAATTCCAAAAATGTTGAAAAATTAAGCCTAGAACGGTAACTTTTTGTTTTTTACCTATTCCGGTAACCTGGGGTCATAGATAACCCCAATTTTTAAAAATTCATATCTAGAAAAATTTAACGAAAAGGGTTCAACTTGGGCTCATTTTTTTCGTTTTTTAATGCGCAGAATCACGTGAGCCTGGGGCGATTTTGCTTGAAGTAAAAAAATAAAAAAAAAAAAAGGGACTTAAAATCGCTTGGGTTCGTTTTTGACCACGGGAACGTAATTCGAAGCTCGACCGGTTTGTAGTTCTAGGGTCAAAGCTCGTGATGGGATTATTTCGAGAAAATTTTACCGCGTGAATACGTTTGCCGAATTGTAAAGCTTCGTCGATCTCGGCCATGTCCGGTATTTTCTGTTCGGTCACACGTTCAGCAATTTTAAAATATTCGTTAGCTCGTTCGAACATTTTGTTCATGGTGTCTCGATCGGCCATGTATTTGGATCGCTCGATCGTAAGTTCGATCGTGTCGTTGAGGTACCACGGCTTTTCGACGTTTTCGTCATTCAGACCGACGTGGATAAACATTCTGGGTAGAAAGCCCAGAAGACGCGCGCATTTGCTAAATTTATCCCACGTGAAATATTTATCTTGCCATTTCTCCGTTATCAACGGCCATCCCCCCAAACGCTTCAACAGGATTCGAACGCCTGCCAAAGCTTCCTCGGCGCTGGCTAAAAAAAAAAAAAAAAAAAAATCGAACGTAAAATGGTGTTTCATGGAAAATTGAGGAATATGCTAAATTTATGCTGGTGCAAATTCGTATGGGAGCGTGGCTGGAAGTTTCATGGACGAAACTATGTGACGGCGAACATTTTTTTTTTTCCAGTTTTCAATGTCAATGTGCTTAAGGAGGTCGGCTAAATACGACAATATGATAAGAATTTAATCAAATTTGGTGATTACATTCTTTAGCATCAAACACGATGACACAATTTTTTTCAAATTTTTCGTCTACGTAGTTGTCGAATTATTGGAGTTTACAATATGCAAAAGATATACCTATATATATCCAAATCCTATGGCTATGCATGTAAACTCTAGTGTTTAATAACTCGAAAACTATGTAGAAAAAAAATCTTGAAAAATTTGTATATTCATATTTAATACTAAATAATATACTCACAAAATTTCATTAAATTTTAATCATTTCGAATTTTCCTTTGCGTTTAATATGACAACATTGTTGTGTGTAGCCAAGCTCCTTAAAATGCCCCAAAACATCGAGAAATCATATCTAGAAAAAATGTCTGTGTGTGTGTATGTTCTGGCACTTTAAAATTGAAACGTTTATAACTCGAGAACGGTTTGAGCTACAGGGCTCTCGCTTTGCACAGATGTTAATCTATACCAGCTCTTCGTTCTCTGAGAATTTAGTCGGAATTGCTAGAAAAATACAAATTCTACGGCATTTTGAAATTTTCAAAAAAGGCTGTAATCGCTCTAACTTTCGCAAATTTAAAGATTCACTATAAATTTTTTTTTTTAATAGAAGAGTATCATAACAGGAAGGTTGGTTTTGAATTTAGAAAATATCGATTGAACGATTTAAACTTTATGGGTTTCCGAATTTGATGAAAATCTTAGATTTTGAAAAATTGTTTATTTTTACTCACTGATCTTGCAGCTCTGCCAATACATTTTTGCCAGGCCGATTGCTCGATGTTCCTCGATTCTGTAGGGTTGATTTAATTCCTCGATGAGTTTTTGGCGAATCCATGCGACTTGGACGGTGTGACCATTGATGGTAACTTCTTCCTGATTCGCGAGTGAATTTATTCGACCAGCTGCAATCCTCTCGTATTTCATGAACGCTTTACCGCAAGCGAATTCGACGAAATCTTCGCACGGATCGACACTCATGTCAATGGATTCGGTCAATCGACTGGCTGTAATCAAGTCATTAGTATATCGCCACCTTTTTTTTTCCAATTTCGAGCTAATCAAAGCCTCGGAGGCTTGCCTTGTTTCAAACACTCTTCGTGCAGGCACTGTTCGGCCTTGACGACTTCCGGTATGCGTAAAACGTTGATTTTTAATAAAAAGGCGGCGACAACGATGAGAGTCGTTCCAAAGGAACTCGATCCTTCTCTGTGATTCATTTTCTGCACGAAGTGAAAACCTTGCTCGTTTCAAACTGACCCGACAAGACCGCCGCAAACATCATTGAGCGCGGCTGCCCTCCGTCCGGGAAATATTAATCGCTTCTTGAATCGTTTTACGTTACGATTTCTCTTAAGCGCGCTGTTGATGTTACGGAAAGTGGAGAAAAATATACCAACGTTCCAACGCAATTGTGAACACATGCAATAAACTTGGGCTTGTCGATTGCTCGCGTTTTCGTCACCAATCAAAATCGCTTTTCAAGTCGTAAATCATGCGTACAATGATTTTTATAATCCCGCCTGTACACCAACGAGCTGCAATTACTTTCAAACACTTTTGAGTCATGAAAAATTTACTCCAAAATTCAGCATCTCCAGTCTTCCTAGCAGAAACTTTCTTTCCGGAATAATGTCCGTATTTTTTCAATAAAAACACCAGAGATCGCCTACTTTTTCTGCAATAATCAAAAAAAAAAAAAAAAAAATGCACAATCCAATTCCAACGTCAATTCGCGACAAAGAAAGTGTCTTTGTTGCGAAAGAAGGTTTCTTTGAGAATTTAGTATCAACTGGAGATATTTAATTTCCAATTTTTTATTTTTCTCATCTAAACGCCTGTAAATTGAAGTTGCGTTTCTTTTGCTTTTTTTTCTGGCAACTTTTTAACGAA
Organism: Hyposoter dolosus; assembly: GCA_963921915.1. NCBI lineage: Eukaryota > Metazoa > Arthropoda > Insecta > Hymenoptera > Ichneumonidae > Hyposoter > Hyposoter dolosus. The sequence goes on along the minus strand of OY998136.1, from coordinate 1,483,546 downwards.
ACGTGACATCAATTTATACATGTGTTTAGATGGGAAAAATAAAAAATTGGAAATTAAATATCTCGAATTCTAAACGTCAGAAACTAAGAGAAAACTGTTGGTTCTTGGTGCCAAGAACGTTGATACTAAATTTTGAAAGAACCCTAAATAATGGCGTAATTTTTGGCTCGGTGACCCAAAATCTTCTTGAAGAGGCAGGAAGACTATTCTTTATTTTTCCATATTCTTCAATAACCCCAAGTTGATAATCTCTTTTCTCAGTAATATTAAAATTATTCATGAAAAATCTCGGAGCTTTTTCTCCGAGAAGAACACGGGGATATCTGGATGGGAAATGAAATTTTGTTGAAAAACGTCGATATTTTGTCGAACACGGTAAACTAAACCAATTTCAAAATTCTCATAATTTTTGCAATATGTTTGGTTTCTAACAACATTTTTGGGATTATTCAAAGAAAGTTTTGAACGTATTCCAAGAAAATATCAATCTTTTTCAAGAAAATTTTGTTTTCAGAGAAAAGAAATTATCAACTTTGAGTCGTCACGAGATTTCATTGCATGAATGTATTCACAGAACAGTATTGTTACGAAATGAAATGATCTGAATGCAGGCAAGTCCAGAAATTCGACTCCGAACGCTGTGTCGATACGCGTTCAAGAGTCAACTTCGTGACAGGCTCAGTTTCATCTTTCTATCTCGATCGCCTTCGTTGATTGAGAATACCTGTCAAGTACAAAGCTGTTAATTAGGGGTTGGGGGAGACGATAATGTCACGTTGAATAGTGTCGAGTTTGGTGGAGCTCGGATATTAAAAGGAAAGAGGAAAATGTCGCAGATGTATCCGAGCTCGTCGCATCAGCTCGTGGCCGCTGCGTTTCGTCGTGCTCGTAAGAAATTCCCCACGAACTTTGGTCAGCTTGATTGGCCGATTAATTACACTCGTGAGGACAGCAGCAAGGTAAAAAGTTTCGACAAGCACGAGAAATATTTTTTTAAACGAGGGCGAGACATCAGTTTTTTAAGTTGAATTCGTATCTCGCAGTCCGAGCCATTTTCCTCGACAACAACAATGTCCGTTTGCAAAAATTGTGAAGAAAGATTTTCCTGCAAGGGAGAAATTCAGAATTCTCGATCGAGCAACGTTTGGCCAAGTCTGAGGAAAATATCAGATCCTCGCTGCACACGATCAATGAGGCAAAATGCAACGTCTTCGATACGAAGAAATATCAATGAACCGGAAATAAAAACATTGGCGATGCCGAACGCCCGAAGCGTTTGCCCCTGCAGGCGCAATATTTGTAAATCCTGGAAAAAGCAAAACTTTGCTGTTTCCTTCGGTGAGACGAACGATCGATCCCAAGACAGACGGATAAGCGGTGGTGACGCTCCTGTCGAAACAATATCTTGGAAAACTCGTCCGGATAGAGTGACGAACGATTGCATCGCAATTGAAAATAGAATGAGACGAAATCTCGACTCTCGGCACACCAGTAAAACAACTAAAAAACGAAGAAATAACATTTGTCAAAAGAAAACAAGAAGCAAGTCTGATTCGTCGGTGGGTGATGATACTTTAGAAAATTCGGAGAAAATTCAACATCTCGATCTTTTGTACGATCCTCCTGACAAATCGAAAAGTTTGTTTCTTTCTCTTCCACTCCCGTAGACTAAATTTATACAAAATCTTATATTCAAATTTTGTTTTTCAATCACTGAAAATCTTTCGTCCTGTCCATTAACCAATCAATGTCCGAATCTCGTTTCTTGCCAGCATCACGAGAAGCAAAACGAGAATTCCCGAGGAAACTTAACGAATGGGAAACTAGAACGAACTCGTTCGAGTCCAAAATCGATCGACCAAAAATTGATCGGCGATCCGAGCGAGTCACTAAAAATCTCCGAGGAGAATCGGCTCGTGAGGAACATCGACATTTTCACAAAACAGAACGTTCCCATCGAGACAGGTTTCGAATGAATTTTTATTTTTATGACGTAGCAAACATTTTTCGAAAATTCTGGATCACGCGGTTTTATACAAACAATAACAAGTTTCCGGGCTTCCATAAAGCGATCTCTCTTGACATTTTCGAGCCATTTTTTATTGCAGAAATAATGCAACATGAGTTTCGAAGATTTTTTCGTAAATCGCGTCGTTTATATCTAGAAAAATTAATTGCTCGATATTCGTGTGGCTCAGAATCGATCTTTGCAGTGCGAGTTCCAGGGTTGAATATCTTTGGACAAAAGAGATTCGTTTTCATCATGAAAACGATTTGACGAAAGTTTTAAAAAATGTTGACAATTGATTTTGTGAGGTATTGATGCGAGTGCCGAATTTGCTCGAGCGTAAAAATGATAAGAGGCAAAGTTTGATGATAAAACAGCGGAAAATTCAATTTCGTAATAATGGATAAATTTGGTAATTTGTTATGAAGAAAAAGTTTGATTCGGACATTTGCAGCTCGATAAGTAAAGACGGAAAGCCAAGATCGTCAGAGTCTCGATCGAGCTCGTTCGGTGGGACGAATCGTCTTTGCAAAGATTGTTTCGAATGTTCGAGAAATTCGTCCCGGCTCGTGTCATCCTTGCGCGATCAAGTTGCGTACGAGCGAGAGGATGAACGCGAGGATCGTGTTATTCAGGATCAAGAACTATGCGCCATTAAACACAAAGACTCGATGGCGATCCTGGTTGAAAAATTTAAAAACAAAAAAATTGCTTCGTCCGACGACGAGACGACGATTTACAAGTCCGACGAGAATTGCTCCGAAAACGAGAGTACGACGACCAACCTCGTAAATAAGAAAGAAAAGAGTCAAAACTTTCGGGATTCGTCCACCGAAGAGGAAAACGAATCGGGCTGGATAAAAAAGTCGAGGAAACCTAAATCCGTTCTTGGACAGAGAAAATTTTCTGGGGCCTTTAAATCTCGGGCGCGATCATCCGATCATTGCTGCGTAACCAAGGAAATCTGATGAACGATTCTCAAAGATTTTTATAATATTTTTTTTTTTTTCATAATAAAAATAGTTATAAATTTTTTTGGTCAATTTCTTTGAATTGTTTCACAGTTTTCTTAATTTATTCCTCGTCCCCCGAAACTTCGTCATGATGACTGTGCGTCTTCGAATCTTGAAATCGAATTTCTCGCAACGAAACGTCAGATTGTTGTGGAACTTTGGGCTCCTTTGAGTCAAAGCTCTTAGCAGATTCGACTTCTCCATCATCCGTTGGCGGAAAATCCTCGTCAGTCTCATTGATGTTTTTAGCTACAAAAAGCAATTAGACGAAAATTGATCTCCAGCATCTCTTTCTCTTTCTCAATATCGACGAAAAGGAGGAATTCCTAAGGCTCACTTTTGTCCAACAGTTGCGATTCCTCAAATGGTTCCTCGTGAGTTGTCTCGATTTTCTCAGCAACCGACGACGATTCGTCTCGTTCCTCTTTCGCAAACTCTTGTGGAATGTTGTCCCACGAGCTTGCTACTTTCTCAATGATTTTCTGACTTACGCTCTCGACAATCGCATCGACCACCAAAGAGTTACCCGATGAAGTCCTATCCCGAGTTTCCTCACTCCGTTTCCGGTTCTTGTACTTTCTATACGATCTCTGAAAATCAATAATATCGCATTGACGGTAACGAGAGGCTTACCGAGGCTTCAATGATAGTTTTCATTCAAATTATTCCTGAGATTTTGAAAAATTTTGAAAAATTCATATCTCCGATAAACTTTAACGAAAAAGCTTCACAACTCGGGCTCATTCTCTTTCGAAACGAGATAATTTTTTCAAGCGAGGAATCATCATATGCTTTCGTGGGTTTCTTTTTTTTTTTCGTCTCGTCGATCATTGTGCTCTGCTTCCCTCTGAAGCAGTCTCAAAAAAGTGTCGTTAGCGCATGAGTTTTGATAAAGCTGTTAGAAAACGGTTCAAAGCTCATGTTGCAAGGATTTGAAATAATAAAAGAGAGCCGGGAGGATTTGGAGGTGCCGGTGACGAATACCTGAATCAAGGTGGCCGCCTCGTTAGCTCTTTGAGGATCGAGTCCAGAATCTTCATACATCACATCCAACCAAGCAACAGCTTGAATAGTTTGCCGGGACTCTGGTAAATCACCGGAGGCGAGCTCGGCACGGTTCGCTTTCTCCTTGACTATACGAGCAAAATTCAAGTTCTCAGCTTTATCAGTGGCCTTTCCCTCTTACCCGTGCACACGTTGCCAGCATTCGGGCTCGTTATTGCAACGGGCAAATCTTTCGTAATGAATTTTCTCCCTCACTATTTTCTTGCTCTCGCAGTCTCTTTCCTTTTCTCCGTTCCGTACTCACCCTTGCTCGGCTCGATCCTCATGTTTCTTCTCGTATAATAACCGCGATAAGCAGACTGTATGGTGAAGAGGAGAAAAAAAAAGAAAAAAAAAAATAGGAGGAAATAGAGAAAAAGGGGATGATGAGTTGAAAAATACGAGAGCAGAGTGAATGAAGCCGAACAAAGCTCGTTGTCGAGCAGATCTGTATAAAACTTTGGTGCTCCCTTGGCTCTGTGTTTATAAAACATTCCGCCTTTTTTTTTCAGCTTCAAGAGAGACCGCGAATATCCAGAGATTTATTTTACTTGAATAAGCGTCGCAGCCTCCTCAGCCTCAGTCTCAGACACACCGGCTTTCTTTAATATCTCCGTCGTGCTCTTTGCGGCTCTTTCCCATTCAACCTTGTCACCCTTTGCCTCGCGTTCCACCATTTTCTCGTAGTGTCCACGAAACGCCGCCTGCATTTTAACAAATCTCGTTATCTCACAGCCACTTTGCATTCGAGCCTTTTTCTCGCGGTTCAATGAAAACAAAAAAGGTGTCAACTTGTATTAAGCTCGCAGCTTTTTCAGCCCTCTCCGCAGAAGCTCCTGTCCCTTTCAGAATTTCACGGATCGAACTCGCGCTTCTTTCTTCGAGACTTCTGTCTGGATAATTTCGCAACTTATTTTTATTTCATCTTTCTGCATTTTATTTTCGCTCACCCTCGCCTAATTCGCCCGGTTCAATCTCCACAACGTCCAAGTACTCCCCGAAGGCTTTCTAACGACATTACGCGAATGTGCAAACTTTCATTATTTACGCCCATACGAAAATAATCACACTGAAGACAAAATTTTGGTGAAAAAGATGGATATTTTGTTTGATACGTTCGACCAAACGTTTTTTTGAATAATCCCTAAAATTGTGTCATTGCAGTGAGAAATATTTTAGAAAGTCTCTTCGGAAGCAAATTTTGATCGTTCCACTTGTAAATTTCGCTGACAATTCCGTTAGAAACCAAATTTACTGCCAAAATAACGAAAATTTTGTAATTATCATAAAATATTTAGTTTTCCCGTATTCAACTAAATATCGACCATTTTTAACAAAATTTCATTTCCAGTGCAGCCTGATTGTTCGAAAAACATCGATAATTAAAAATAAATTATCAAACAATTCATTTCCATATGCGAACCTGTAATCTCGGTGCGGCAACAGCAATTTGTCCAAGTTCCAAACCAGTCCCTCGCAAAATCCCGACGATAGCTTCGCTCCCAAGCATTATATTGTTAACCACGCGGATCGCGACTGAATCAATTATTTCCAAAATTACTCGATCGATCGACAATCCTCTATAAATGCAATGGCAAAAAAATGATAAAGAGGAAAACATACCCCGCGCATTTTCTCGCGTCTCAATGAGAGCCTCGCAGTAGTCAGCGATGTATCGATAAATATCATTTGGCTGCGAACGAAGGACCTTTGGGAAACACCAAAATATTGTCCAACACGAAACTTGAATTCGATAAAAATGAACCTTAAAAGTTGCAGAACCAAAATAGCGATACCTCTCGCGATATATCGCCGCACAACTCTCGCAATCCCTCAGGGATCCTGTATACGTGCTTAGCACCGTGTTCCTGAAGCATCACATCCATTTTCGTTTTATTATCGAACCGCTGACTGCTGTCCCTGAAGTTGGCAACATTCACCGATGACAGTCCCTTTCTCCATTCCTCTCGCCCAAAATAAAAAAAATAATAAAAAAAAAAACGACGTTTATTTAGGATTCTTTCAAAATTTTGTATAAACGTTCTTGGCACCAAACTATTTAAATTTTTGATTTAATTTTTAAATTTGAAAACTGAATCCAGAGCTCGATTCAGAGAGAAAATAAATTTTTAATTTACATGCGTTTAAATGGGAAAAATAAAAAATTGGAAATTAAATATCTCGACTTATAAACGTCGGAAAATTTTTCTTCACAGGAGAAAACTGTTAATAGTTTTGGTGCCAGAACGTTTGTACTAAATTTTGAAAGAACCAAAGTCGTTTCGTGATAGTAAGGACGTTGTATGCAAAATGTTCTATCGATAAAGTTCCTTTCAATTTGCACGATACAAAGTGAATAGTGATATCCAATAGCTCGCGGAATTTCGCGATGTTTCGCAATGTACAAGTCGAGATATTTATTTATAAAAATCACAATTTTCAGTAATTTCTCATTAGAGCGTGTGTTAAAAGTTCCAATGTTCAAAATTAAATATAATATTGATTTCTAAATGGTGAAGCCTCTTAAAACTCTGAATACACTTTTACGTAACATCGAAGAAGCTTTATTCAGTTTTTCAAAAAAATCGTCCGTAAAATTCAATCGAAATTTTGTTTATTATATAACAAATACCAATTGCCTCGAATTTTTGATGAATTTAGGTTCGCAAACCATTTTGTATATAATTATAAAACTGGATATACGAAAAATTTAGATTCGATCGTCGCCATACAACGCCCTTAATACGGTCGATTGTTTCAAACTTAAGAAAAACAGAGTGAACACGAGTCCAAATAATGAAACGAGTGAATCAAACGAAATGAATATATTTTGTGTTTTATAAATTATTTATAAAAGCACAAAAGTAAACAAGTGAAATGTCAGCAAAGAAAATTAGAAAAAAGCTTTCGTTATTAATGGGGGAAAAAGTGGTGGAATTCGTAACCGGTATCTTGACACAAGTGAGTTCTCATAAAAAATGTGGATTGAAGTAAAGAAAAAAAAATGTATAGAGTACTCGGTGAAAGAGCAAGAAATCTGTGACTCTTGGGAAGATCAGTGAATATACATACTGCATAGGGAGGAAAGAGTAGGATGTTGAATCGAGTAGAATTGAAGAGCTCCTTTCTACCCGCGGATTCTAGAGAAGGGCTGCGCTTGGGCGAGCTAAGGGGAATCAGTCGAAGAAACTCTTAACTCGGTACACGAATAAGACGAAAATAAAACGAAATAAAAGTCAAGACGAAAGAGTGAGGAGCGAGAATTCTTCGGCTTTGCTATGTACCTTCTCTGCTCTTGGCTGAGATCTTTGTGTGCAAGCGGGCTAATCCGGGATTAAGCAGGGCTAAGGATTAATAATCCGCCGATGGCAGAACCTTTCTTCCTTCCGCTCATTCTCTTCTCACATTATACCCGGATGTTTACAGCTCTCGAACGTTCCTTCAACTTTTTGTATCTTCACTACGTATTAAATAATGAATTAACAAATCCTCTAAATATGCGATATATGTATAGATTTCCTAGTCGACGCGAACAAAAGAGAACATTCCGAAAATCTTTACGCGAAATCGCTCTTTTCTTTCTAAACAATATTTCGGATAAATGAAAAAAATAGTACAACCAATTTCTTGAAATAATTCTCTCCTCCTCTGTTGCACTCAAAAAAGGGAATGCTACTTCCGATATCCCGGGTAGGTTTCGTCTGGAAATAGGAAAGAGGGAAGAAGACGAGTGAGCGAAAAGGAGAGATGGCACAGAGAAAGTTGGGGGGGTGGCTCTTCGGTGCTGGTCTTTGAGGAATCCGATAAGATGTTCGGCATCACATCTGAAATCGGGAGAGCAAGAGAGACTAATCTATTGATATATATATATATAGACATGATTCTCTGAGAAAGAGCCAGAGAGTAAAAGAGAAGTCTTGGGATTCGAGAGAATTTGTACAAGGGGACATTTCGGGTATACACGAAACGCGTTACCCTACGACCACACAGATCACTATTATGTATACATATAGATATATATATTTATATATATATACGGACCTATAGGTTTTTTGATCTTTATTTCGGTCCCAGCTTCCGTATCAAGGATCCTCTCTTCGTAGAGCGGGTGTGAGAGTGAATCAAACGTACCGCCTTGCTATCTCGCAATCTTACACGAAAACCTCCGTTCCCCAAGCATCTCCGCTCCGATGCTTCTGCCGCAGTCAACAAATTTCTTTTTATTTTTTTCTTTTCATCTCAGTTTATTTTTATTTTTTGTGCTCTTTTTCTTTCTCAATTCCTCCGCAGGTCTCGTTCATTTGAGCTCACCTTTCCTTTAATTGGCCCGCGGACAAAGAGCTTGCTTCGTGCGTTTCATCGCGATGTGTGTTTGTACAAAAAGTATTTCTTTTATTTTCATTTAATGTTCATTCGTGAGGTTTGTCTATAGGCTTTGCGAGTTTATGAAAATATATTAAATGAGAATAAAAAATGGAGCAATAAAATAATGATGCGGAATCGCTCTTTATAATGATCATTTTTGAAATATGCTAATTAAATAATGTCGCACAAACGTATGCCGATATCCATCGGAGTATTTTCCAACACGTTGATATCCACTCGATAAATTCTGCCTTGAAATTATATCCTCGGAACTATCCCATCAAACTTCATTTTAAACGACCTACCCAATTTGTTTTTTTCTTCCTTTTATTTCATTGTACCAAATGAATGTGTCACTCGTTGGATCTTAATTTCTACTTCATTTGGTCGTATTAGCGATTAACGTCACAAATTATTAGCCTCTCCTTTTCTTCGCTTTTCTTCGTTGCTCTCTCGCGCTCTCTTATACACTTCTCTCCCCAATTTTACGTCTATGATATCATTTCACGCGGGGAATGAAGAGGTTCGAAGGTATAATAAACCCGCCCCAGGACCGAGAAATAATCGAGGTTCAACACCAGACAAGGCCCACGATCGTGTGTGCAAGATCGTTATCACCCAAACTCTCGCTCATCAACATAAATATACTCTCCTCGAAGCCCCGAAGCTTTACAACGACAATTCCAGCTTGTTTTATCGCCACTCCCATATATAGGTGTTCATAACACGCACATATAGAGGCATACATATAAATTTAAAACCGCAGCGCGCGATATGTGTAAGAAAAATTTTTCCTCGGATCTCAAGAATCTCAAAGATATTTTAACGAGCGCTATACTGTAATCTTTAAAATCACGTGTAGGCTCTCGGGATCCGTGAAATTAAGTGTAAAAGTTAAAAGAAAAAAGACAAAATGTTGATCGCGCCAATAATTTCGTTGGCGTACGAATGAGAGATGTTTCAAAGTCATTAGCAACGTTTTTTTTTTCAATCGCACCGACCTGCCATGCGGAGTTGTTTCGTGAATCGAAAATACGAAAAAAACACGAGTAATTATTCCATATTTGAAGAGGGCTTTTTTATCCCACAATTAAGGGACTAAATAAATGGGTGTCCGAGAACGCACACAGCATCCGATCTTATCTGATGATGAAAGATCGAATATGCCCATAACGGGTTTTCGATCGAGATGCGAAGATGAGATTGAGATAGGCGAGAATACTAATAAAGATAATAATTTTAAAAAAAAGTCGAGGAAGCGCGTTGACGGGTAAATCGCGAGTTTTGTTTACTCGGCTGATATTTTTTATTTTACGGTCTTGTCATCCGCGATAAAGAATCTCCGTAACGAGGCAATTATGGAAAATAGTTTGCGTGGTAAATAATGTAAACAGCTTTTGAAAATATTAATTTTTTATTATCGCCATTTGAGATGAAAGAGAAAATCAATAATCGATGTGAACGCAAAGGATTCTTTACGCGAGTCGCCGTACACGAGGAAAACCAGAATTTGAGCTTTTCCGCAGGGAAAACAGGAAGAGGATGTGAGTAAGTAGGGAATAAGAATGATCTCGTTGCACAAACTCCCACTTCTACGTGTATAAAGCATATGTATATATGTATATAAAGGATGGTAAAATAAGTGCTTTTCTTCGACTGAGCGATAGCGCATTGAGAAGAGAAGAGGGGGTGGATGAGGAGGGCGATCAATACGCGGCGGTAGCATACGGCAACTTCGAGATAAGAGAGGATTAACGGCGAGACGTCTCCTTTGCGTTAACTCGCCTCTCGCGTTGCGGCGTCGGTGTGGCCATCGCGTACACACCACAGAGAAGCAGACCGTTTTATCGCACTTCCGGTACTGCTCTTCTGGTTCAATTACGTGACTCTCTTTACGTGGCGAGTTAAAAGCGATCGCGGGACCCAAAGAGCAGCGAAGAAGAAAAAGCATAGCGCGAAGCTTGACAAAAACAACGCGAAGAAAAAAGTACGAAAATGTGTATATTTTTCAACCGAAGAATTAATGGCACTTGCAAAAAATTGAATTTTTCTCCGGTGTACTTGCTTCGTCATCCGCTCGGCAAAACTTTTTCGCAACTAGTTCCAATCCGGGACTCTTTATTTTCCTTACACGAGAAAATATTAGCACATGGTAACTCCTTTACCCTTGAAAATTCGTACAAGCAACTTGACTCCTCTGTAACTGCATACCCGACGATCATTCACAGACACCATAGCAAAATAATTCGCATATGTATACGCGTTCGTAGTGTGGTGAGCTGCGATGCGAGGGAGGCTGCTCACCCACACAAAGATCCTCCGAAAATTTTGAAAGAACTTTTGGTCTGGGGCGTTTTACGCTTCGAGTTTTCAGCCCTTGTGCTCGACGAGCATCTAACACAGCAGAAGTGAGGCATCTCTCTGTTACCGATTTTAATGGTATGCATACTTTCGAAAGTAGGTAGTACAATGAGAACATCAAGGGAGGAGAGAAAAGCTCCGTAATTGAAACAGTTCGCCCCTAACAAAAGGGTACACCACCAATTTATATAACTATATACACATACATCAATGTATATAATGCATAAATTCATATATATACCTCCTAATACATATATGCATATACATAAAGGTACATGAGGTTATGTAGATCTTGTGGCAGGAAGTGGAAACGCGCGTCCAGGTAAATATTGGTCTTGCAAAAACGTTGAAACACTGATCCATCAGCCGAGCAACTATCCGCACAGTCTGAGGATCCCAGCATCTCCTCCAGCACCCGCCACCCATCTTTATACTTATTCCCCTATAATCAGTGTAACCCTCCGCCCTTCTTCTCGCTCCCTTAACCATTGATTAATAATTATATCCAGCAGCGTATCAAAGCCCTTGAAAACCCTTGCTCGCGAGTAAAGGATATCATATCACGCGGTGATTCAATAATCGAACCGATTTTCCAGTTACCAACTTCACAGATCCCGCGCTCATGAACGCTTCGGTTGATCGCTATGATCGGTTACGTCCACATGATACGTTCTTCGCGGCTGAGCTCCTCCGAGAATCAAAAATCGAATAGAACCTCGTAACATATATTTCTACGGAAATATCCGTACAAACGGAGTCGTCTTTCTACGACGGATCTTACAATTTAATTAATCAGGTTAGGGAAAAACGTTTGGTTTACTTTTTATCGACACATCATATACGAGTCTCACTCACAACCAGTTTTTATTGCATCAATTAATTGCCACAAGACAGTATCGTTACATCAGCCAATTACCAATACCTTTCTATATCAAAGAGATTCATTAACTTAATTACTAGCTTCTCATTACTTGCGACCAATTAACTACTTACTATTTAATTAAGCGTATATAAGGCGTCGTTGATTAACAACAACATTCGTTTTATCGGTTTCTTCCAACCGACCATTTTCTCATAGTTTAAACAATATTCCTTGTGACCCTGTTAGGACAACATTTTAATGGATCGACTCCGGTCGCAGGCGCTGAACGAGATAAATAATTCATTAGAAATAACAAAAAAAAAAAATTTGTTCTCGTTCGCTTCACAAAATTCCTCCCAAGTGGAATTTTTATATAGTTTCATTTAATAAACATTTTCCAATTAACGAACAAACGATATTATACGAGAGCTGCGGATATATAAGAGCTAGGCGAGGTTTGTGCGAACAGTAAGATTCACGATCAGGGCTCTTCATCTCCGCTTTGCCACTCACCCTTCGTATACGCGTCGCTCGATTATCCATGGCGGAAAACTTTAGCTTCATGGAGATCCGAGACTGTCTGTTGAAGCATCCGTCGACATCCTGAGTGGCGTTGCCCCAACTGAGAATACTCTCTTTCACTACTAGCCGAAGCATATATACTTCGAGCGGTTCGACTTTCGTATATAGCACAGTAGCACTTTGAATCTGCGGTTCGCACTCTCTTCCTTACACATAACACACACCCACACACGGACAGACATTCCTTATGGGTATGAACGTACTTTGCTCAGTGACTAACGTTTTTGATATCGGGCCAAATTCGACTTTACGCTAATCATCAATCTTTACTCTGACTAAGATGTTTTTTGTACAATCTCAACTTATGTCCTTTTTTTCGAGCGACGCATTCGTTAAACGTAAAATTTTTAAAATTTTCTTCACTTACGAATGAAAATTTCTATTTAATTGATTTTAACGCCTCCATTCAGTTTGCACATTTTATTACATTTTTTGCTGGACATTCATAAAAAAAAAGACAAAAAAGCCCTTCGCCGCGATTCAAAGAGAGTTCAAAAGATCGCCATTTTTCTGTCCACCGCAATTTCATCAAATAACGAATTTCGTTTTATTCCAAAAGACGACGAAAGAGAGAGGGAGTGTTAGAGAATATTTTTGATAGATGGACCTTTCCGTTGTCGATTCGAGAGCTTTTCTACCTTTGATGTGTCAAAGAAATACGTAAGAGTATTGCTCCGAAGCCAGACGATTCGATGTCATCGAGCAGGACACGTTTCGGTTAACGCGAATGTGTACACTTGCGCTGGTAAAGTTGTAACCTGCGCAGTAAAGACGAGCCTCTCGTGATACAGAACTAGGAAAAATGGTCGTCTCTGCAAAAAGAAATCCCATTGGTATAAATCTATTTAGACTTTGTCAGAGAAAATTGGCAGAGATCTAATTACAGCGTCGCCTGTCAAGAAAACATTGAGAGGAAGGAGAAGCTAGAGGCGGAAAATGACACAAATTAACAGGGACGGTCAAAGCCTTTTTCTCGAGCGAATCAAGAGTGTATTAACGCTACGATTTCAATGGACATGTTGTGAAGAAAAGAAAATTTTTCGATTCAAATAAATGTGGTGTGAAATCGATAAATCCAATATTTCTTCCTCCTGCGCGTACTATAATTACGTCCTGGTCTTCCCCGCCCTCAAGACTTTTATATATCATGCTTCACTCTCCCGAGGGAGAAATTAAAAATTTTGAGGCATCGTTTTTTTTCCGTTTTTTTTTTTTTCTTTATGCCTCTCATTCAAAGTATACACACCAGAGGCCAAAGGGTGGAAAGAGGATGGGCTATGTGAGGCGCCTGAGGATACGAGTCCATCAGGAACGAATGCGAAATGGAGATCTTGCAGCATCTCTTGAGCATAATGTTTGAATGTAGCACACAAAAGATCGAGACGAAAGTGCTTAATCATCTGGCACATTAATCTGAAAAGATGATTTTAATAAAATCGTTATTTATTCAACGCGATAGAGGAAATAATAAAACCGGCTGCTACTTGTTTTTCATTAAAGTCGCGAGCGAGGTAAACTTTTAGAACGAATTAAATGATACGCCGAATACGATATTGGCAGTTTCCTTCGGAGGACCGCGAGCACTCGTACTAAAAGTAATAATCAAATATTCGGGACTCTGGTTATAACTCCATTACAATATTCGATTATAAATCTGATTTAGTCGCGATTGAATCGACACGGTGTTGGTAACAAATTCTCTCAACGTATATGCAGCCACGTAAACGCGACATAGGTAGAGGTTCACGCGCACGGATATTGGAAGGGTGTACGTAACGATTCTGACGTTCGAATGGATATTTCGGCAGTCCGATTCGGTTGTATGAATGCGTCTGCAAACTGTATCCACCTCTCGTCCTGTGCGACCATCGGAAATCCGTGTATTCCCGAGAGGCAGTATAATTCCCTTCCTATAATCACATTTTCGGGTGGGCACCAAAAAAACGTTCATACTGACTCATCCATAATCATGAGGCGCGCCGACATTTCTATTATTATACGTATAGTGAGAAACTATACGAATCGCTTGCCGATACTATATGACTGCAGAGTCGGTTTAACAAACTTGCCGCATACATTATTACTCGTCGCGCGGCTATTTGCGGACGACGAAACTGACCGATTTACAACGTGGTATTCCTGCCTGCGAACCTGGCCACTTGCTGTCGGCTCGTTCAGCTTCACCGTGTACACCAGAAAAGCCCAAGTGCTCCATCGGTCGACAAATATATCGATGAGACATCGCCACATCCTTCTCCATAAGCAAATGAGGATACAGCGTCTATCTCAAAATCTTGCCCAGATCTCCGGATCATTGCGAGATGAGACGGAATCAATAGGGATAGAGAAAAGTTCTCACGCCTCTGTCATTCCCCGCGATAAAATTTTCAAAATCTTGACTTTTATGATTAAATCCTACCACGAAAACTATGTTATGAAAAATATTTCAAATACGCGCTTCGTCCATTGATTTGCGGAAGAATAAGACGAAAAAGAAAATTATTCGCCCATTATTTCTTTGGAACGGAAGTGCATGATTCTTTTGAAGGAGCTGTCGACCTCCTACGTGCAAACACGTCGATTGAAAATTCGTAGATGCGCCCTACAGGTCGCTCGTCGCCTTTACAAACTCTTTTTGCAGTTGCACTGTGTGTGTGTGTGATTCACCTAAATGCCTCTTCCCTAATAGTGCCAATTAAATTTCTTCTGGACAATGAAACATAATCATTTCGATGACACGTTTCAACCCGTCTGAAGCTACAGAGAATCGACGCTTCGCGTAGATCGAGCGTGATTTTTGAAATGTCCTATACGAAGGGCGATTCGGATGATAGTTTATACTGGGTTGATGGAGTCATCAATCGAAAGCGTGCCATCGATCTCCGGACTCGATATACGCGGAGCAGAGTTCGATTAATATGCATCGATAGGCCGTCTCGTTGGACGACGGTGGCCTACGACGGATACGTTCGCATAATCAACTGGTAGAATGACTGCTCCTGGATGCACGTAGGGTTCCCTTCAATGCCCCGGAGATGGCCACATTTCCGTAACTTGGAAATTACCATTGTCATTCATGCGATACCATTATGCTAAATCATCAAACATTAGTTATTATTTCAATTAGAAATTCGCACAGGGTTAAAACGAATGTAGAAGCGTGTGTATAATTTCGACCTTTTACAAGTTGGCGACATCTCGTTTGATTATCCGCACGTTGAAACGAGATGCAACGTCAGTTCTAAATTCACCAGGAATTGTGCTTCGCTACAGTTACCTTCCAGGCCAAGTCCCACAACCGTCGATCTTTTGGGATATAGCGAGGGAAGATTACGTGGCCAGAGAGGACAATAATAGCGCTACGTGAGCACATAAGCGCGCTCGAGTATCTGCACTCGTGTACACGTATATAGTTCGAAGCTGAGACAGCGCTTCGAGTTTCGTGTTAGGGAGAGAAAACGATAGCCCAGAGGGTCCAGATAATGTCTCTTCGATGGACTTTGCTTCGCATAGTTCTTGATCCGCGAAATTGCCACAGACCCGCACCCCCGCCGCGGATCTTTTCACTCGTCGTCTCTTGATCGCTTCCTCCGTTTTTTTTTTCCTTTCTTTTATTTGCTTCGTCGAAATTTGACGCAGCAACTCGATAGGCAAAAATTTACGACACTCGAGGCCTCCGCCGAAATAGACAGGTGTAGGAGGACAAAACACTTGACAAACGAAAAAGAGCAAGAAAAAAAGCTCCTTCATCCCGTTCTCCTCGGCAATTCTTTCCGAGTAGCCCGTTAAAGTTGACGATTTTTTTCTTCTATAATCGTAAAACTCACTGTAAACGTACGTGTCGTATACTTTATAGAACGTAATTCAGTTGTTTTTTATGGAAGAAGACAAAGATTAAGGAAAAAGCTTTTTTCGCACATTTATACGCGGAATATATATATGTCGACGAGAACTGTATATATGACACGCATATATATCGACATTTGGAACTCGTGGACGCAAATGATTTGTTTGGATTGATATATACTCAATTCCATTAATGCACTTCGGTCGCCCCTACGCGGCCGAAAGTGAACGAAAGCCAGAGATATATTATGTAGGGTACGTAGGGGATGAGAGTTGCCTTTTCCGCCTCGAGCGCTCAATGAGTGCGAAAAGAGAGGGAGAGAGAGAGAGAGAGAGAGAGAAAGGTTATGGTGGAGGCTGGATTGGATCGTGAAAGGGTTACTACAGGTTGCCTCAGAACTAAAAGTCAATAAAGGAAGAAACAAAAGCACTGGAATTAAGATGGAAAAAAAATTTATCGAGCCGACGATATTTCTAATGGAGGAAAGTCCGTGCGAAATGGGGAAACTCGTAAGAAAACGGAAAGCATTAATCCGATAGAAAAATGACTAGGATTTTATTTTTTTGCTTGAATGATATCTCCTAGTTATGGGGCGCCCTGTAAACAAATGGGAGACAAATGGAGACCTCGAAAACGTTCTGATATTTTGACACAGATAGAATCGCTCGTGGCACAAGGAACCTCAGCTATTTTCTCTCTATCGCTCTTTCTCGAAGATGAGAGAGAGAGAGAATGAAGATGGAGATGATGCATCCGTTCAGTGGGAATTTATTATCGAGCTTGCCGAATGCTCGCTCAAGCGTTATATGCAACTACGTGCCAAGAACAAGCCGAAGTAGTGGACTCGACCGAGAGATTCCTCAGGATCGCTTATACATCATCCTGAACGGAATATAATCGAGTTGTCGCGCCAAAGCCCTTCCCCAAGTAATTTCCTTAGTTAGGGACTCACGTATCAAGCACTTTGGCCAAATCCCAATCAATCACAAGGTAGCAGCTCCTCTTCATGGACCGAGAGTGGCTATTGAGGATTCGGTCCCTGCGTGTAGAGGGACTTAATAACAACATTTAATCAAGAACGTGCCCTTGGGTCATGCAGATTCCTCATGTGACACATTTTTATTGTTAATCACTAAAAAATGGTTTTTTTTTTTTTTTAATTGCTCTACGAAAGTTTAGCACGCAATGGCCGTTTACAAAACGATCCCGGTCAGAGTTTGATGAATAAAACGTGTTTCCACGAAACTGCGAGGATGAGTGCGTTAAGCGTGCCGGTCTAGACAGTTGCTACCTGCAACGAGATCCGCCAGTATGTGTGAGAGAGAGAGAGAGAGAGAGAGAGAGGGAGGGAGAGAGAAGGAAGGAGGGAGGATGAGGTGACCGCTGATTGCTAGGTCGAGGCATCGAGATCGAGGAACGGTGGTTTCATCTTCCTCCGACTCTCGCTCCACCGGAGCTCATTCTCTCGTCTACCTGTCCACGGTATTTATTTACGATCGTTTGAGAAAATCTGATTACGAGTGTCAATTACGTGGGTCGGTGCTTCGCGTCGACGCCGCGATAAACAAGGATAATTTGAGACAAGTATATATCAGAGCATGTGGAATGACGAGGGACAGAGATGCGTGCCTCGTTGCGTCGACGGTAGATGGCTCTGCCCGTCTGTCGCTGCTCGCTCTTGTAAAGCGTGAAACGCAGGCGTCGAGTGGGGGAAATTTGAGCGGTCACGTGTGTTATTACGTACACGCATGGCAACAAAACTTGAGTCCTATTCTCAGGCAATGTTCCGACTCCGTTGCAATCGATATAACCCCCTGAATTCTCTCTGGCTTGTGTGTACCACAGACTAATAGTAGGATGTTGAATATAACTGGAGCACACAACCGATCATCAACCGGTTCCCTCTATTTGATCAGAGATCTCGCGGTTAATCGCTTCGACTACCTTTACCAACGTAGCAGTCGCGGTCAAATCTCTCCAAACAAATGAAACATAACCACGAATTCGTAATCGACAATACTCCTCATCTCTGTCTTTAATTCATTCACCTCGTTTATCTAACTTATTTCAATATGACAAACAAAAAATTCATTTTTTTTCCAATTCCACGGAAGTTGATGAATCGATGTCACTACAAAAATGATAAACAAAGAAGAGTAATCAATATATTGAGAAATGCAGTAGAAAAGGGTTAGAAATTTCAGCTCCGACGCTTATGCGGATCAGAATCAATGGTCAAAGGATAAGGAAACGTAAGGAATTTTAATCTGAAACGGATAAAAATAAAAATTATAATTTTCTTTTTGATGAGCCAAGTCATGTCTACGCGGCTACGGTTTTCCTCGTGAGGTCCGGAGGGGCCTCTGAATTTCGTAAACAGAGGATATAGCATTACATCATTAATGAAGGCAACGTACATCGAGAAGGAAACCATTTGTCTTGAGAGGCTCCTCATCCTCGTTTCTATGTGGTACCGTAGATGGTCAGAAACTTATTTCAGCAAAATCCGGGTATTCGTAAAAGAAAGAAGATGCCAGGCATTATTTTGTCAGGAACGCTACAGAGACACGTGATTGATTGAAACATCGGATCAGAGTGTGTCCACGCGTTATGCCGGTAAAAGTCCTAGTCACAGGACTACTTTGGGAACAAGTTGAACAAGTATTCTAAGAGGCAGCAATGATTTCCGGAAAAAAGTTACGAAAATTCTAGATATTGAGTGCACACTGGCTCGTATTGACCCCAAAACTTTAAAGAAAAATTAATTTAGAGCCATGAAATATCGATAATTTACAACAATAAAAAAGTCTCTACAAAAAAAAATGCATATTTACCGAAATACAACGATTTGAAAAACGCTTTGGGTCAGATTGACCCAACGTGGACTCTTACAGTAATCTTATAGATAATCAAGTCGTTCCCCATACTCAATAGTTTGTTTTTCAACGGAACTTATCGTGTGAATAGTCGACAAATAAAATGAAATAATTTCAATAAGAAATCAAATTTTCTGACTGACCAGGCGCGGATGCCGTGCACCTTTTGACGTAGGAATCATTTGAATAAATTGATGAAGAGCTTCCGAAAAGCTGCATCGACGAAATAATTGAGTATCCTCGTATCAACCTCCCTTTTTCGTCGCCAAGAGCGAATGACGCGAGATGAACGTATAAACATTCATTTTTACTCATTCAAAAGAAGAAATATTTACCCGGAAATGGCAGCCCGATCAGAGTTCCATTATGTTTACGGGCTTCGGACGCGTGTGGAGCGTTAATCCAACGTATATTTTCACAAAATATGATATACAGCATAGTAAAAATCGTGAACAATAAAAAAAAAAATATAAAAGCTCTTTCATTCCACTAAGAGCTCGACCACTAAAAAATCTATAAACCGTGGTGGTCCCGCGCTGTGATAATGGCTGAGAATTGTTAACAGGGACCAACGTTTTTACGGCTCTCCATATTCGTTACACATATATATACATGCACCTATCCACGCACATACACATGCATGACACGGGCGTGTATATATCGGTATAATTTCTTGTTTGGTACAATTTAATAGAGTCTCTCGTTTACCGATATTATTTTTCGCTCTTTTTCCCCTCGATAAATAAAAGCACTGGGACTGTCCGAGACACACGTCCCGGCGAGGCTGTGTATAAAAGCCACGTTCGTGTTTGTACGTTTTGGCACTTGTGTTTCTTGAATTTCGTGTAAACTGCTCGAGGGATTCCCCATTTGAAGCACCTCGTCGAGCATGTGAGGACACAGGGCACTGCGCGCGACCCTATACTGGACTCGTACGTAAGCGTTCTTCCTCCTCTCGTAAATTCCTTACGAGAAAAGGGAGCCTGGGAATACTCGCCAAGAACGACGATTCATCTTTCGTAGTAAATACGTGAGGATATCACTTCCACACGGCGGGATTCGAGACTCCAGAAGAAGCTTTTTCCCTCTTTCCTCTCTTCTGCTCCTTTTTCTTCTCCGCCTTTGCTCAAAACAGTCGCGACGTCTTTCTTGTTCTAAACGTGTCTTTCCCGGGATATCAACATCTCGCCATCTTGTTTCCAAACATCAGCTTAGTTATCGTCATTTTCTTTTTTTATCATCCTACAAAATCACGTTGACGCTGATAATTGAAAAAAAAGGTCTGCGAGTTTTTCCAAAGTGGACGTAAATCAATTGGTTAATAATTTCTTGAAATTCCGCGTCCAGCATGAAACCAAGATTTGCATCGACGTATTACTTTTCAAATTAATATAATTATATATCCAGAAGGAACTTTTTTGGCTTGTTGCTGCTGACAAGACGCGTGTACGTGGTTCGTGGAATCATTTGAATAGTACGTGCTGGTATCCCAATGAGGCTTCCACCGAGTGAAATTAACTTTTTGTTTGGTAGAGTTATGTTATGCACCCTCATGCATTTCTTATATAATAATGCGTTGGATTGAATTTCGCAGCTGGAAAGTTAGCTCAGCTCCAACAAATCCAATATTCCGAAGCAGTAATAGCCAAATGAGGGCTAAGGCCACGTACGGATACATATGGTCGTGTACATACATGATCGCATCTCATGCAAGCATTGTGCAGACAACTTCCTCGGAAGTCTCTGTTGGATCCCTGGCTTGACGTTCATCTTGAGTCTCTTGCTATCATCGTCTGGTTCTTTCTCTCTCTCTCTCTCTCTCTCTCTCTCTCTCTCTCTCTCTCTCTCTCGCTCCCATTCGATGTACACATAGCCAATTACTATGCAGGTCATCTCGATTGTTCAATCAGCCACGGCTACGTGGTCCGATATTAGTTTCTAATGTAAGCCAACGTACCGAAAACTAGGTGCGGAGGTTCGTTGCGCTATGATCCAGCGCGTACATGTTTCCGCATGGCTGGCCGGTACAAGCTCCTCTGTCCCGGTCGTTCCCGAAGCGCCGCGCAGCAAAGGAAACTTCTGGAATAGTCGGAGGCTTGACCGGACCTCATCCCAGAGGAGTAGAGCTTCGCTCATTTTCGTAAACTACACTCGCGGTAACTTGCAGCCAAAAAACCAGCAAAGACGACAACAAAACAACAAAAACATTCACACATATGTTCTGGTCATTTTGATTGACGTGGTAAGAGAGAAAATCCCAGCAACGCCATTCCCGCAATGAGTCCCGTAGCTCCTCATCGCCAGAAAAAAAGCTCGGAAAAAGTGTCTCTACTCCCGAGAAAGAAATCGACGGGCAAAAACGCCCTTCTGGCTAATAGAATTCAGAAGCGATGAGAAAGCGAAGGAGCTTCTTTACCATTTTCCTTATACTTGACCCATCTTTCTCGTACATGTATAACGAAACGCGCGTTCCACTTGCTCAAGCGCCTACGAAATAAATTATCTTCGCTACATGCGAAGGGTAGCCATTTTGCTTGTAAAAAGGTCACTGTACCGCAGATGGGGATGCAACGAACCACTGAGACAGGATAAAATTCCAGAAAGCTATCTTGCCTGTGTATATATTTGTATAAGTATGTGTGTAAGCTGCTTGTACCACACACGTTACGTTCCGTGTTGTCCTTCTCTCTATTTCTCTAGGGAGGTCTCGCGACTGCCGCGAGACCTCCCCCCGCCCCCTCTTCCCCTTGATCCTGGTTCTTCGTTTCCAGGGTGAGGACCCTACCGCGGTGACTTATTACAAGAAGAATGGCTTCCTCCTTCCATTTGATACTTTGTGAGTTTGCAATATACGGGAAAAAAGCTCTTCATCTTACTAATACACATGTAGTGTAAGGCGGATTCCCCCCTTTAGTTCACCGCTGCTCTTTCATTTTCTTTGCGACCCGGCCCTCATCCCGTAGCATTCGGGCGATGAACCAGAGCCAGAAGCTCCGAGTACCACTCGTAAGAAAATCCAGGATTTACAGACAGCAGACCGTAACTCGATACGTTTTTTGTATGTATATGTGGATGATACTCGATCTTCCTAACAACTTAATGAACAACTACTTCGAGTCCCTCAAAAATTTTATCTTTCTCAAATTACTGCTTTGTCGTTACAAATTATTCAAATAATTACAGCGTGCCATGCAACTTGACTGCTTTTCATAATCGAACGTCGTATCGAGTGAACGTTATACGCGACGATGAGCACGCACCATTAATGTTGATTACTAAAGGAATCGTGGCCACCCACTCGCTCGGAATAAAAGTCAACTTGATTCGCACTTTATCCTGTTCACTGCGGAACGAGCCATGAGAATGCATGCGATAAAGTTCTTGTTAATTCTTTCCTTTTTATTCGTAAAAGTGATTTTTTCATGATCGAATCCTCTGGCCGTTCGATCGCTCAGCTATATTTGGAAATCTATCACCGAAAGACAATCTCCATGATTATGCCACGAAGTGCGAGAGCCACGTTTCATTGAGTTTGTGTACTTTTTGTTTTTTAAAATTGTAATATCCGGTCAAGGCCAGGTCAATTAAGCCCAATCACCTCATGTAAGAAATTATTTATAGCCCCATGTTTTTGTTTTACAAGCTCGTGTACTCATGCGTTCATTCTTCTGCCCCTTCGATTTTTCCATTCGATAAACCACGTCTCAACTGCATCACCGAGCCAACTCAACGACAACGGGAATCAAGGAAAAAACCGAGCAGGCGGCAGCATTCACTCCTGCAGGGTGAGAGAACAGTATTCTTGGAAACACTCGTAAGCTCCATATAATTTATCATCCACTTTTATTCGTATACCGACGCCTTATCGAAAACATATATATATTTGTGTCCGCTCTCGAAACTGCCGGAAATGGAGGATAAGGGCTTTTTTTTTGTTATTTCTCCGCTTGCTCGTAACGGGCTGAAAGCTTCTTGACGAAAGTTTCTTGAGCCACTCTCTGGGACCAAGAAAAAATCCTTTTTGTCGCAAGATGTTGTGTTTTTTTTTTTTTTTTTTTTTTTTTTGAGAATCTCAATTCGTGTAATTAACGTTTCGATATTCTTCACATTTGGATAAATACTCCGATCCTCGGTTATTTTCTTACTCCGCCTGTTTCGAAGCCGAACGATTTTTTTTCGCACCCGAAAAAAAAAGCCTCAAGTGCGCAGTCTGCCCATATACGCGTATGCGTCGTTGCATGGTTTAGGTTTTCCTCGAAATTTCATGCTGTGGTGGTTTTCACTTTGGAATAGCTACGAGGAAACGGATTAACGAGTTTCTAGAACATTTCGGGTTCTCATGCACCGCATAGATCTTTCGGAGCGTATCCTGATGAAATACTTAACAAGATGATTCTGAACGTGTATAGTTGGCGGTGTTTAAATACCATCTCTCGTATATAACCCTCTCGCGTGTATAGTGCATTACTTTCCATTTGCCGAGAAATCCGTTTCCCAGCAGCAATGGATGATCCTATTAGTGGATAGATGAGACTATTCGTCTCGAACGTCAGGTAGTATTTAACACTCCGAATAAGCCACGCCTCTCTGAGACGTCGTGTTCGGTAATACAAATGGTGATTCTCGATGGAAATTCGTTCCGTCATATTTTAATATCGAGGAATGAAAAAAGATAAAAGTGGAGCGTATCTTGCAGTCAAAATTCCAAGGTTCATCGAGATGAATTTCGATATCAAGATACGCGGATCGAATCTAGATTTTCTCACGAATAAATATTAT
Organism: Hyposoter dolosus; assembly: GCA_963921915.1. NCBI lineage: Eukaryota > Metazoa > Arthropoda > Insecta > Hymenoptera > Ichneumonidae > Hyposoter > Hyposoter dolosus. Next base: position 1,459,809 of record OY998136.1, on the reverse strand, counting down.
AGCTGATGGCAGAGGCTAGAATTTTGATGCAAATCGAAATAAACGACAAACTTCTAGGTTGGAATATTCATTTTGTCGAAATTTTTTGGCTTTTAGCCGGAAATGATGGGTAGGTCGTAACAGCCGCGGGTGGATTCAATCGCCTGTGCCGTGTCGCGCAAATGAGGTTGAAACCCCGCTCGGAATGAGAGAAAGGGCTCTGGCCAAGTATTTGAGAGACAGCGAGACCGAGAAGGAGAGACAGCGAGTGGACATGATGCCTGCGGATATCGTGGTACCTCGTTTACCCCGTTCACCCACATACTAAGCTATAGCGCACGGATACATAGTATATGCGGTATACACCGCGATCTCTACCAGGGAGAGTTCCACAGCTCATGCTAGCCCTCTCTCTCTCTCTCTCTCTCTCTCTCTCTCTCTCTCGCTTTCACCCTCAATTCCCGCTGCCACACTCAGCAACTTTGTTGAATTTCACGCCGTTTGAGTAAATGGGGGAGCAGATCAAATAGTCAGATATTTAGTGGCCGAAAGGCCAGTAGTAAAGCGAAAGAGAGAACGGAGTAGCGCGTTTCAGTGTGTATATTCGGTATATCTCTGTTGTGAATATATGTATAGGAGAGCAGATCACGCCGAGGGGAGATTTGGGATTTGGCTTTTGCCACTGTAACATTCCGTTCAACCCTGCTCGACGATTCAATCCCTCCCCGCTGAGCCGGTAACCGTTAGTGGGGTATGGTTCAACAACTCCCCTCATAATTACGGGTCCTCCGCGCTCAAACGCAATTGTAACCAATCTACAATCAACACATCAGCAAATAATAGTGACACGATTGATTTCGCGGCAGACAAGCGCTCCTCTCTCTCGCTCTCTCGCTGCTACCGGTTACGCTACTATTTATATGCAAATAAATGATAGCAACGATCCAAGTTCGGTCGTCGCCTGGATTTCTGATCAACCGCGGTATATACACTGAAAATGAAATTTTGTTAAAAATCATCGATTTTTTGTTTAATACGCGGTAAACTGAATATTTTTTGATAATTTCAACATTTTCGTTATTTTGTCATTTCGATTCTAACGGAATTGTCGGCGAAATTTACGAGTGGAACGACCAAAATTTGCTTCCGAAGAGACTTTCTAAAATATTTTTTGCTGCACTGACACCATTTTTGGACAAGGATCTAATATTTTTCGAAAAAATTTTGTTTACAGTGTACAAGACCGAAAGTTCCAAACTCCGGTTGAAAAAAAACTTTGGAATATCCGCGTCGAATGACGTCCTCGCGAGTATAATTGAAACAATAGAGACGCCCCGGGCCGGTGTCCATGATAAAAATGTTGACATCTTTGTTCCAGAGTTCACACACGCACAATAATCGCGCGCGGGACTAAATGACAGATGGCGCGAAAAATGTTGGTTAAAATGGGTAGGCGATTGAAAGGGCGTGCGAGGAGGTGGGAGGGTGTCGATGGATTCGTGTAAAGGTGGGACGTGAGGGGGGGAGAGCATACTGCATACAGCCCGATGTGAAAATGTGTGAAACGCTTTGGAACTCTTCTCCGGCATGGCACATCTGCGTACTCTGGGTGGATGAGTAATCTGCATCGCTGTTACGTACACACATCTCTTTATACATATATATATATATACAAGGGGCTTTGTGCCGGGCGGTAACCATAAAAATTGTTTCCTCTCTCGCCGACATGGGCCTGGGCTCTCATCTCGTTGTTGAAATTAAAAGGAATATGATTTTTTTGGCATTCATCAAGGTGAAATGTTAATTGCCCATCTCTCTCGCTCTCTTTCCCTTTAGCGCGAATTCGTTTTGTTTTTTTTTTTTTTCGTTTTTGAGTTTTGCGCTCGCATATTGCTACTCTCGTGTGTGACACCCAACGAGAGTAGAAACTAGCCAGCGATTTTAGCCAAAAGATCACGTGCATTATGCTCATCCGGTCGGTTCCCCGGTCCCGAGGCTTTCCTTCAAATTTCCTCTCATTTTTCCTCCGCTAAAAAGCGTCACAATTCCAAGCGGGATATTTTCAGAGTGAAAATATTCTCCCCGCGCGGGTGTACGTCGAGTAAACATGCAATAATAAGCGTACAAGAGCACGCGTAACGTGTATGAGATTTTGTCTGAGCTTTCAGTTGCACGTGCAAATAAAACTCCGACTTTTGGAAAAATCGTAAGTCAAAAGGAAATTAAATTTTTTTTCTTTCGCAATTATTCATTCACGCTGAAGGATGCGAGAGTAGGAAAGACAAATAAATCGAGCAACATTAATTTTGTGACGATTAGAAAAATTGATTGGAATAAAGCTGCAAATGCATATTTCATGCTGGACCAGCAGAGGATCAACGAAGGCGTGTGTGTCAAGGCTTTATGGTAAGAATCACAACGTGCGTGGATGGAACAATGATGAATCGGGCATGGCTAGTTGTATATATGAGAGGTATTGATTGACTAAGCCTCCTGACACCGTTTCCTCGAATAATAGCCCTTATGGCATGGGATCCTGAGGTTTGGTTGCGTCGATGTTGTGAAACGACGCAGCACTGACGGAGAGAGATATATAGAGCAAGAGAGATATCGCACCGCAGCATCCAATGTCCCGGAGGGTTGTTTCAGGCCCTCCGTCGGAGAACACGCGATATACGTTATCTGCTCTGTCCTTCTCTCCTCTATGATATCGACACCTTACACCATCTCTCACCTCTCATAGATGTATGTATATCGCGAGAGTCTCTCGTTGAGGATATTACCCGAACTACGTTCCCATATTACGGTTCATCCTGCTTCTCGTTTCTCTCTCTCTCTCTCTCTCTCTCTCTCTCTCTCTCGCTCGTTAGCTCGTCTTTCTACATGACGAGGGCCGTGTTCAGCATCGCGAGTCATCCTCAATACCCCTTTTCTCCCTAAAAACCCTCCCAAAAGCCTCTTTCCCTCCAGCCCTGTGCCCTCGTCTCTTTGCTCACACTGTAAATTTGCATTCACTTCGTTAACGCAATTACATCGTAAGTGGCATTGTATGGTTCACGAAGATAGGAGAATCTCCTCCAAACGCCCCTTTCTCCCCTCCTGCGATTCCTTCCCGCCGTTGTCGCCTCGTCATCCCGCTAACTCTCTATGAACGCAGAGCCCTCGTCGTTGTAATTATTATCATTATTATGATTGCGTATATAATTAATTACTGAAGTGCGGTTAGCGCGAACGTTGCTCGGTGAAAAGACGTGTCCCTTTGTGCGACATGAATCTTTTCTATTTTTATACACGCGATATAGCTACGCGTGACACCAAATCTTTCACACACGCACACACACACACACGAGTCTAAATATTCAGGATCAGTTAATGAAAATTCTAGTCGCGCCTCGTATCCCCGTCAGTCATAATCGTGAAAAAAAAAATGCGTTATATGAAATTCCACAGTTTTTGCGGGGATTTCCAAACAGCCTAGCTGCGTCAGCCATGCAGGGAAAAACTTCGTCGACATTTTGTTTTATATATATGAACAAATTTCGTAATAAAATTTTTATTCTCACGTTTATCCACTTGTTCCCGCGTGGCAATTGAATTTTTCATCGCAACAAGCATCGTTCAAAATATCAAAGGGATGAACAAATTGAATTTAAAAAAAATCATCCCGCTTGCCAATTTGAAATTGCGGAGATAATTGCAGCGCAGGCGCGAGGCATTAATGATAGACGTACAGCAGTACGCTGCACGCACATGTACCCACACCAACACCCATCCGGTCAGTGTATACTCATTTACACATTTGTTCGATGGGAACACGGGATCCCGGGATGATAGAAAATGGATGATTTCGAACCTGTTCCGACTCGCCCGCGAATTACACGTTGTCCTCGTGATCGCCCACTGACCAGCAGATCTCTTCCTCTTTCCACAGCTCTCCCACCCGTTTATACATACAGTTATATAAGCTGAACTCGGCCCTGCTCGCGGTCCTCGAAAACGAGACCGAAAACGAGCGTTCGCACACGTACTAATCCCGTTATAGCCAGGGCTGCATGTACATACATGTAAATGTATATATGCATCTCCAACCACAGACTTTAGGGCACCTTGTGCGTGAGAGCCTTAATTGATACCTGGAGGGAAGAGGCCTCGCCGTGGTCAACGCACACACATACATACATCCACTCACACGAACCGTTTTCACCGAGTAGTTTGATACACAAACACCTCCCACTCTAAAGCGGCCGCACACACATACATCCTCCAAAGTTCAAAGTTTAACCAACCAAGCTGCTCACGAGAAACAAATTCAAACAATTAATCCTCCCTTCAACCGTTTCCCCACATTCTCCCTAAATGCATCAAGTATCCTCGGCTTCTGTGCTTCACCGATTTAAATACCACACACCCGGATCGTTCCGACTCTCTTTCTCTCTACAAACACGAGCCAATCCGAAAGTCGAGTTTAAAAAGCTTCGCCAAAGCTACTTCAAACTTGCTTTGGAGTGTGTACGAAACCGAGAGTGCCAGTGGGCCATTCTCTACTGATTCGCAAACGTGTATAGGACAATTTGTATACAAAAAACAGTCCATACAACTGCTAGATGTCAACTATGCAAGCTTCGTGTTTTAGGGATATGCGACATCGTGCTTTGTTGCTGCGATGTCGCATGGAATCCTCGCGGGTAAGAGCAACACAGAAACAAACCTGACTATACAGAGAACTCTCGAGCCTGCTATGGAAAAATTGTGTTCCTGGGAGTCGAGAGAATAAATCTTGCTCTCCTAATGGCGGCGTAATCTTTACGAAAAAGAAAAATGTTCATATCTGCAAAACGGAACAAGCTACAGAGTCGAAAATAGTCGCAATCGAAGGATTTAAAAAAAATCAAAAATACTCGAAACTGAAACGTCTTCCAAAACGCTGTAATTATCGAGGTATTGCGGAAACAATTTTTGAAAATTTTCGAAAACAGTTTGGAAACGCGATCCTTTTGCTGCAAAGAGTCTTGGAGTGACTCGCTTTTAAATGTACTTGTCTCTCAGTCGCTACCCCGACTCTAGAGAGTATCGTATCCTACAGGATGAACATTTTGATACTAAAAAGTAGTAGCCTTATTTGAATAATTGAAAGAAGAAGCTTGAATTGTGACAAAGCTATGCTGGGTTGGCTGGGTCGAATCTCTGCTGGTGAATCGAAATTCATGATGGAACTTGATTTGTCGGTGTCTTTGTATCATTCGAGTCGGAATATAAAAAGGAGTCATCCGCGGGCATGGATCGATAATCGCGATGTCTAGCGCGTGTCAACTATCACCTTGGACCGCAGTCGCGTGCAAGATCGATCGGGACTTTTATCGGAAGAATGGAGAGGAATGGATCGCTCCCGTGTGGTTCTCGCGGTCTCGTCTTCTCGTTATCTCGAGAGAAAGAGAAAGCGAGGGAGAGACGCAGCCAGAGAAACTCGCGGCACTGATTCAGGCATGCACGTCGTAGGACAGAGTCCGTGTTCCCGATCTCGAGTCTCAAGACTCCTTTAATTAAACGGCCTGACAGGTACATCACTAAAGAGCCGCACGGCTTATATCGCGATGAGGCATTCATCGATATACCTCTTCAGCCGGCTGGACCTGTTCATAGCAGCAGGCACAACCACCAGCGACTAAGCTCCTTGTAAAATGAAACGGGGGAAAGGATAACCAACCATCAGGATGATCACTGAGCAGGGCAACTCTGCCGTCTCCCCAACACAGACGATTGACACACTCTCTTTCTTCCTTCGTCTTTATTCAAGCCTCTCTCTTGTCTGCTTCAGCCATCACCGATTGAGTGATCCCTATATACATTCATGCATGTGGATGCTTCGTTTTGGTGCATGTCCGTGATAAACTTGCACAATAATACAACTATCGAATACAAAGTTGGCTCACTTTTGCGTTCTCATAGAGGAAGTGACAGTGAATTTTTATTTTTCCAGTTTCCAATGCCAATACGTGCTTAAAATGTCCCAAAACATCGAAAAATCATATCTCCTTCATAACTCGAGAACGGTTGGAGTTACAGGGCTCCCGTTTTGCACAGATGTTAATCTATACAAGCTCTTTATTCTCTGAGAATTTTGTTGCAATTGCTAGAAAAATACGAATTCTATGGAATTTTGAAATTTTCAAAAACAGGGTGTAATCGCTCTAGCAAATTTTTAGATTTATTACTAATTTTTTTTTTCTATAAATAGAGGATCATAATAGGAAGGTTGGTATTGAATTTGGGAAATATCGGTTGAACGGTTTAAATTTTTGTAAAATATTGTGTATATTCTCAAAAATGGACATTCTTTAAATTTTCGAAAACGTAAATAAAAGCGCGATTGTTTGTTGCTGGTTCCAAATTTCATAATTAAAACGTTTGTCTATTGGGAAGTTGGCCGTTTTTTTTTTTAACGCGAGATCCTTCAATTTTGCGAAGCTCAATTGAAGCGCATTCGTTTGTCAGTTACAAATTTCACAATTAAAACGTTTGTCGGATATTTGTTAATTAAAAACATGGAAAACAAAAATCAGTAAAAATTTCCCCGTTTTTTGTTTGTTTTTAATACGAGATCCTTCAATTTTGCGAAGCTCAGTCGAAGCGCACTCGTTTGTCGGTTATAAATCGCATAATTGAAACGTTTGTCGGATATTTGTCTATATTGGGAAAAATTCGTTTGTACCGATTAATGTTTCATCGATTCGATTTCTCTTGAAGGTTTGAATCGTGAAATCGGCGATTACGGAATAAATAAAAATCTACGAGACATTTCGAAATGCAGAAGTTTTAAGAAAATCGTGTTCGACCAATCTTGGAGTAAAAAGAGTTTGAGGCCACGCGAGAATTCCTATCGGACGAACCGTACCGAATAATTCAATTCTAAAAGATTGTGAGACCGATCCTCAGGCTTATAATTCGACTTCCGAACGTTGAGCATTGAATTTTGATATTCCCTGTATCGGCAAGTGTGTTTGGGTATTCACGAATCAATAGTTTGGTACTCGGGTGAACGTTTCACTTGAGATTTCAAAGGAGAAACCCGTTCGCCTTTGACAGAGGTGAAGAAAATCCACGGACGAGGACACACGACGTATAAAGAGGAAGCGAGGTCCCGCTGGATTGCGGATCCAAGACGCGCGATAGGGTTTGAGCCAGATATGCGTTTTATTGAAAATATCTCGGAGGGAGGGAAGAGATCGAGGTGAACGATCGGTGAAAGACAACGTGTGTTTCGTACACACTACACTGATTTTGCTCTTTCTCGCGATCCAAGCATAAAAGCCTCGTATAACATTCTCAAATCTTATATAATTTAATAAACATTCTTTTTGTTTCGATGCAAACGAATAATAATTTGTGCGCTCGATGAAAATTCCAATCGAGATTTGACGTTCGCGTGTTCAACGAATGACATTCATTTATGAGACAATACCTCCGCCATTAATTCTTCGTCCGAACGTTGTTGGCGTCGGAAAACTTTAGCCATTTAAATCGACGAGAAATACAAAACAATCGCGCGATATCTTAAACAAAGCGTTTCTCGAGATTAAACATTTTGGAGCGGCGGGAGGGAGGAAAACGGCCGCAACGAAACGTCGATACTCCTCGAGGATGATCGTTTTATATTTTTTTCAGCCATGCCATGCTGTTTTACGGTGAGTCAGAACATAAATAATAGCACCTGAAAATCGTGCAGCCTCCGATGGCGTTTCATTTTCCTCGCGTGGCATTCGCCCATAGATAGAACGCCCGATATACAGAACAGAGAAAAAGCCAGAAAAAAACTTAAATCCGTAAAAGTCCCCGAGTCCGCATCTTCGATGCTCGTGTGTTTTTGTCGATAGTCCAACACATTCGGGGTCTCTTCGTTTATCCATCTATCCCACGAGGTAGCACCTCTCCCTGCATGCTCTGGTATACGTTCATATACGTCTGGCGCGTAGATAGGGTGTGCTCAAAATCGCACCAGCATCGGCTCGTCGCGCAGAATGATTTATCGAACGCCATTTCGTTGTTCGATTTTATAAAAAATAACTGAATTATCGAGCTGCTAATTATTTTCTGTCGTTGCTGTCGTCAGGGTCCCGATTTAAAAGCTCACGATCTGTCCACTGGGAATGAAATTTTGTTAAAAATTGTCGATATTTTGTTGAATACGGTAAAAACTAAATATTTTTTTGATAATTACAAAATTTTCGTTATTTTGGCAGTATATTTCGTTTCTAACGGAATTGTCAGCGAAATTTACGAGTGGAACGACCAAAATTTGCTTTCGAAGAGATTTTCTCAAATATTTCTTGCTGCATTGACACAATTTTTGGGTTTATTCAGAAAAACATTTAGTCGAACGTATCTAACAAAATATTCATCTTTTTCAACAAAATTTTGTTTTCAGTGTTGCCGTCCTGTTCGGGAATGCAAATTTACATTTTTCCAAAATGGGGAAATGTAAAATAAGTTGCGTTTTCAACACGTTAAAAATCAGTGAATAGTTGAATATCGAACATCGCCGTTGTCACGAGAATTTCGTCACATTTCAATGAGCTTGCGGTCGCTTATTTTAAAGGACGAATTCGTTTATGTATAAATTCATGATTTCGTTCGATAAAAAATTAATTCCACAAATTGCGTGCATCTTTGTTCATTTATTTTGGATTCGATCGAGTATGCTCAACTTCAAAGTATATTTCGATGTAATTTTTACGTTCGGAGGACAGAAGGGCTGACGGAAAAGCTATCACGAGTCCTTCGATAAAATCGAGGCTCTAAATAGTCTTTAAAATTTAGAATAAATGTAGGGAAACGATCGAGCGTAAAAGGGCAAAAGTCTTCGTATTCCTGTGAGAGGGAAGTTATTGTGCATTTTCCTCTTCGGTAGTTTGTTCAGTAGGCAACGGAAGTGAACAATGCGAAAGCTAATCGCAAATGAGCTTTGACAAGATGGTGCGTTTGATCCCGAGGGACCGTGACGCTCCGTGTTAAAAGATTTATCTGTCCGATGAACGATAAATCGCAGAGGGAAATGGCCGAGGAGTATTCTCTTGAGAATCCGATGGTTTATTTAGTTGACAAAGCTCGAGGTTAATTTTTCGGACACTATGTGTATTTAGGGGAAAGTACGACAAAGAGTCGAGATGTTCGGAGGTTTTATCCGAATATAAAGTTTGACGGTAGAGTGAAAACGTGGTGTGCGGAATAGCACGAGCTAGGGTACGAGAGGAGAAGAGAGAAGGAGGAAAACTCCGACTCGGATCTGGGACTGGAATGCATACATCAAAAGCGCGAAATGATAGGAAGGATGTAACGGCAGGTCAATGCGAGAGATCAGCGCGGCGCGATTTACGACGGGAATGTGATTTATGATTTTGCACCCGCGGCAGGAGAGACTCTCGCGTTTCCTCTATTCGTTCGTACTGTATTTCGCCTTCTGAAATATGTATACTCGCCGCGGCTACCTCCATTTTTCTAGGTTTATGCTCATGTACATACATATATATATACATCCAGACATATACATATGTATATATCTGTAATATAGCCAAAAGGGAATGATATTTATTTCGCGTACTCGTCGAGACTGCCATTGGACGATGTTCTCGAGATCTCATTGAAAATTCGACTCACTAGAAAATATCGCGAATTCACTTGAAAAATCATTCAATCATGTATACCGGAAGCGCATAAAAGCTGCTCATAGTGCGGTTTACATTCTTTCCGACCGAAAAAAAAAAAAAACGTGGCAATTTATCGCGTCGATCCTGCTATGGTGTATCCTCTCGCGATTAAGCTCCAGCATCGGGGGAGAATTAAAGGCACGATTACGGTGTTGCCATCGAATTGCTATAGCAGCTACCGATGTTCTAAAATCCATGCGGTACACATCGATAATTGCTGGCGTATGAATTAACCTCTTAATCTCCGCGTCGAGGCTCATGTGTAATTGTGTTTATTATAGCCTCAACTTGCTGCTCCGGATACACGTAAAGGTTATTTCTCGAATCCGCAATATTCATTAACTGCATTTCGATGCAAATGCTGAATTATTCAACGTGCCAAAATCGCATCTAAATATTGGGCAATTAATGATAATTATGAAGAAATGAAAAATATTCAACGTTTCATGGATTCCGGAGGTCGTTGTTTTTTTTTTCTCGACCCTGGAACCTGGGCTCAAATACTAACCCACGCGGCTTTGAATCCCGCGCCCTTTCTCCCTTCGTTCTCGCCGTTTTGTATCGGTTTACCGCGTATTTTTCAATTTTTTTTTTTCATTTCAAGCAAAACTGCCACAGACTCACGTAATTCTGCATTAAAAAACGAAAAAAATGAGCCCAAGTCGAACCCGTTTCGTTAAAGTTTATCGGAAATATGAATTTTTAAAAATTGGGGTCATTTATGACCCCCGGTTAGCGGAATAGGGGAAAAAAAAGGTTATATACCGTTCTAGGGTTAATTTGAACAAAAGCAACAGGATGTTCCCATCGTTATTCCTTCAGCCTTGAGAGTCTATCCAAACAAGAGAGTAGCTTAGAGTTGACGATGGAAATTTCGGGCTGCACAGTTGCCATCAGGAAAGACAGATCGAAGGCTCCGAAGATTGGAGAAAAATAAAAGGTCTCGCGATTGAGTGTTGCAAGGTAGCAGTGTGTGTATTGGGCTTGCTTCTTTGAAGTCGGTTGTTTACGACGACGACGGGCCCTCGGTACACAGTCCATCTGCCTCTATCGCGACGAGAACTCGTTTCCGCACTCACTTACGTTTACTTCCGTTCTTTGCACAAGATCGCATCGCCGACAGGAATAAATATCAACTCTTGGGGAACACTGATTCGGGATCAAGCGATTTTACGAGTTCAGCTGCCTTTTCGCTTCCCATAGTAGCTTTAGTTACGTACAGTTGCTTCCAAAAATTGAATTTTAAATCTTCACATACGCACGAAAAGAAAACGAGAAAATATATTTTTTGAATCAACAAATTTCAATTTTTTCGCTACAATTTTGTTGATTCAAAAAAAGTAATGTTGCAGTGAACGCATATGTAGTTCAGGCAATAACTTAGGTGGACAAAACAATCAATTTATCCTGATGCAGTCGTTCAGTTGCTTCAACACCTTTAATCGTTTATTGTGACCAAATGAAATCGTTTGAATAACAAAATCGAACTCTGGTTGACTAAATGTTTGATTGATTTGAGAGATTAAGAAAAAAAAATACCGTGCGTTCCGTTTAAAAAAACTTTCAGTTGTATAAACTAAATCATCAGTTTGATCAACTTTTGGGTTGTTGGGTGGACCAACTGTGGGTTGAAAGTAATGGGTTGTCTATTTTTGAGACATTTGTTGATTCAACACAAATTTTCCTGTATCAACAAATTTCTTTTCTCAGTGTACAAAAGAAATCGAACTTGATTTACCGCGTGTCCCAGGACCGTATACGCGTCAACGTTATTTTTTCTCGAAGAGTTCTGCAGTCGCAATTTTGAGTCTCCCTGTACGCACAGCAGCACAAAAAACACGATAGAGAATCTTTTGTGCAAAATTCGTAGCGATGACCGTATATACACCAAATATACTCGATCTTGGCAATGTCTTTCGAGAGTTTCCGTCACTCGAGCCATCAATCTTCATCCCTTGTTCAGTTGATACGTGCAAAGAATTAAAAAAAAAAAAACGAAAACCCTTAACTTTTCTCTCGCGTAATACGAGGCGATATTTCGTAAATAAAAAAATAATAAAAAAAACAGTACGCGTCCCCGTATAGAGGCATATGTGCATCTATGCTATTTACCAGCATGCAGTGTATATCTCTCGTATCGTTTATTGATACGACAGCCACGCGAGAAAAAGCAGGAAAGAATATAGAAAGTGGAGTGAAGCGCGGAGGTGGAAGAAATAACGACACTATTCGGAAGAGAGGATAGTATCTTCGGGTTCATTCAATTCCGTGTGGGTGAGCGCGAGAGCCCAGGTGGAGGAGGCTGAAAGTGGAAAGATGAGATGGGTGAAAAAAAAAAAAAAGAAACATGTATATACGCCTCCGCGAGAATATAAGATAGCGCGAAGCTTCGAGGACTGGAAAAGCAGTTCTCTTCTTTCTCTCTCCCTCTTTCTATCTCGTATCATCTGATATAAACTTAATTCCAGGGGACATAACTGCCAGCCATGGAAACAATATATACTGTAACGCAGATTTTCCCGGAGGGGGTCCATCTCGTCCCTTCTCGGCTCACATCGCCCCTCGTGCAATCCCTTGGCCGCGAGAGTGGACAGGGCGCCAGGTACAACGTACCGCCGGCCAAGGCCGACTTCTGATTCGCCCACCCTCGCGCATCGAATTTGGCCGGGATGCACGAAAGACGATCGTGACCGAGGCGGTCCGGCCACTCAGCTCCAAACTGAGATACTAAAGGGTAGAGGGGGTGATTCTTTTGGGGAAAGAGCGACAGCGGGATAAAGCGAAACAAAACGAAATAATTGACTCTAGACGGCAAAATGAAAGGTTAACAAGTGCATTTATTTTAATATAATTTATCGGCAATGTTACAAGAGAAGGGGGAACAGAAAATCGGGGCGGCGGAACGCCGGCCCGTTACAAAAGAAATAATAAAATTGCGCGAGCACTACCAGGGTGTGAGATCTCCGTCTGACGATGGACGGAATGAAGCAAAGACAAAAGGTAACGTCGGAACTGCAGCATGGCGGTCGGAAGGTCGGCGGCGCAACGCCCAAAAAGATACGGCAAGGTAACCGCCGCCAAACCACCGATCGACCAAGAGCAAAGGCAGGCAGCTCCGGACGATACGAAACACGAGCGCAAGATCGAAACGAAAGCGAAAATGTCTCACGCATTGCCCAGTGGTAATGAAGGTAGCTAATGTCGAGCGCTATTCTGGCTGTGGCCAGGCGACTGCTGTGTTTGTGACGCCGTGCCAAAAGGCGCGCAAGGTAAAGCAAGGTAAGACGTCATCAAACTCACAGATCGCCATGGCTAAGGTAGCAGCTCAGAACAACGACGACAGGCAAAAGGTAATCGGCCCTAAACCCAAGGCAATGCTGAGATAACGCAGGATCTCGTAAGGCAAAAGGAACACAACGAAAGTTGAGTCGCGATAAGGCAAAATTACACATCGTCAGTCGGGACGTGAAGGCAAATGCTCCTGGTAGGACGCAAGAAAAGGCAACGCAATAATTGACTCGAAATAATTACTAACGCTCAAAATAATACTCGAAAAGGCACGACACGTGCAGAGATAAAATAAATACGAAACCGAGCTCGAATCACCGAAACATCGACAGATACGTTCGCAAACAATAGGCTCTACGCCTCGCCGTAGCGTTCGTAGCCACGACGCGAGAGCGAGAGAGATGACACGAATACAAACGCTTGCGCGCTGGCCGGCTCGAGGCCACGCGCGACAAAGGGAATTCTCCGAGCGGCGACTCTAGCACAACGAAAGAAAATATATGTTCTCGTCGCTCGAAGAATTCTACGACAGCAGGAATACCGAGATCGAAATAAATGAACGCGATACATGACTCTCAAATACTGCAACAATGCTCTCGAAAAATATACGAGACGCGACAAAACGAAATTAAATTATTCGAGACGCCATCACTGATTAACCCGCCTTGTTTTATTCGGCTACGAAATGACTCGAATGAACGGGGGAAAAGCCCAGGGACGGATAGCTGGTCAAGCCCGAAAATGTCAACCTGCTTTGCCCGCGAACGCAAAAACCCTAACGAAATAATCTCCCGGAATAGCCGACAAATTTCGCCATTCCGGGGATTGCAATATAATATAAATGCCGAATAAAACAATCGGGTAAAGGGAGAGAACGGAACGGGCTTACCGAGAAACTTGTGGTCCAGGTGACGACAGCAACCAAGGCAGCGAAAGCAAAAGGCAAAAGGCAGCAAGGCAACAAAGGCAGCAAGGCAACAAAGGCAGCAAGGCAACGGAAACCGGTCGAGGAAGATGTCACCACTCCGGACAGGCACTTGTCGAAGACTGATTTGCAAAGGGAATTCGCAAATCTCGTTGTTCCCGATTCTCGCGCTGTCCCCACCACCGCAACAAGTCTCACGCGAGGCAGCGCTAGCACGCTCTAGGCGCGAACTAGGCTGTTGCCGGGCCACGTGATATTCCGCGGCAAATTGAATGGCGCGTACCGCCGATTGCAGAATCGACGATACGCGACTCGAAAATTACGAACTCGCCTCTACCTTACCGCTGACCGTCTCTCCTTCGGAAATCGTCCCCTCACGTTCTGCTGAGCCGTGCCTCGGGTACGCTTCCTCTGGGGATCCGGGCGACGTCCCTGACGGGGAGGAGGGGAGGCCTCCCTCGCGACTCACCGACCAAGCGAGTCGCGGTGGACCCACACGCCAACATAGGCAAAACAGCACCTCCGCCCCAAGACTTTTCCCGAATCCCGCTAAGACGAGGCGCCGGGGTTAGCGGACCGTGGCACCCGAGGGTACGGCTGTGGACGGTGCAACTACTCGGTTGCTTCGGCGAGGAGGCCACGGGGGGCATCAACGAATGGCCACGGAACCAGCGTGTGCCTCCTAACGTCCACCAGCAGCCACGATGATTGCGACTGGAACGCCTAACGGGGGCGAAAGCCTTGAGAGAAACGGGGCGGCAAAGCAAGGCACAAGGCAAAATGTTTTCCCTCGCGAGAAACCCGCGTCGGAGTGAGCGCACGAGAAACGCAACAACACAAAAGGCAATGGTTAGGAAGGTAATATCGCGTCTCAGGTTTCTCGGTATTCTCCAGCCAACTAAGGAAATCTCGAACAATTACAAATAACAAAATAAACTAAAGGATCGATCTCGGTAGATCGCGATTATTTCTTTAAGCTTGCGAAGGTACTTCGATGATCGGCGGGGCTCGTTTACACTTCAATAAAATAACGTCGTATGAAATAAAATGACAATAAAAATGGTAATAATTACGACGCTTTGAGTCTCCGCAAATGCCCTGTCCGTTGTCTCGACGAGTGGCGACCGAAAATTGGACCGAAAACCCGGTCCACTGGTCGACAGGCATTCGTACGAGTGACGTGGCAGAATGTTACGTCACAAACCTCCACCCCAGAATTTGCGTACGGATGTTGGTGGGCGACGCTCGTCGATGGCCTTGGGTTCCCTTGGCGGACATCCTTCGCCGGGCGATGTCGACAGATGCTCGCACGAATGTGTCTCCCAGTTTCCCGAGTTCTCGATGATGGAACTAAATAGCTGGAACACAAAGTTTCTCGGCTTGCCGATCTCGGAGCCCTGTTATACCCTCCCGCCACGCTTACGCGTGCTCGTTCTCCAAAGCGATGGGGTCTCAACGCAAAACAAAATTTAGGCAACGAAATTACTCAAACGGGAAAACGATAAGGTTCGCACCGGCTTTGATGAACGGGGTCGCCTGCTCGCGACGCACCCGAGTGCGAGATTAAACGAAGGCAGCGACCGGGCTCCACAATAACGAAATGACCAGAATCGAGCGTGAATACCGGTGCGACGTGAGAGAGAGAGAAAAAAAATTTTTACTAAAATACCACTTCGCGATCGAAATACAGGAGCGTAGCTTCAGAATTGTGCAGACAAAGGCAAACGTGCTAGGCAAATTATTATCGACAAGTTAGATAGATTTTACGGCTTTGTACAGCGGGTTCGACTTAACAAAAGGATGGAATGATAAACACTCGAGAAGGAAATAACGGAATGAAGGCAGTACCGTGGAATCGAAAAACGACATTAAACGGACGTTCCTTCTGGCCCACGCTCGGGGAACTTGAGGCAAAAGACAATCAAAGTAAAGGCAATGCAAGGGAACCGAAAATTTCCCCCGAGGAAGGGAGGAACAGTTTGACGAAATCTTAAAGTTTACTCAGGAAAAATTAAAATCAAGGGAATCGTCGTCCGATGTCGTGCGTGCGCGAAGTTAAGGGAATTTCGGGGTAAAGGCAAAAGGAAATATTATCGGTGACCAAACGAGAGGTGTTTTTCACCGGTAATAAAAGGGATTAAGGAACAAAGGTAGTGTGGCACGCCAAACACAGTCGACAACGAAAATAAAATTAAAATTGGAAGAAATAGAAATATTGAAATTGATCGAGAGCTGTTACTAGGCAAGGTACGCTGCTGTACAAAGCTTACGGAATAAACACCGAAATTACACAAAAGAAATCGTAAGGCAAAAGGCTCATCGTTGGAGCCAACGACAAATAACAGAAAGCAAAAACTAGGCACTGAATTCTCCGAAAGGATCGAGATTATTCGGTAAACAATATTTCTTGCACGTGTCGTTCCTCGAAACCGAGGTACGACTTTCTGTAGCGCTCCTGAAATCGTCGCACGAAATACTCACGAAATTGAAATGCGAAAGAAAACGAAATATTCGATCTCGGAATATTCGCGAATGTAAGGCACAAGGAATCTCGAAATAATGCGAAGGTCGAAAAATGGTCTGTCGATATTTCGAGCGGGCTCGGTCATGGGATCGTCAAAACGCAATACGAAAATTTTATGTATGCGAGATAGGCTCAAGACAACGAAAGGAAAACTTTAAGGCAATCGAAACTTCGCGAAACTCGGAACTTTACTACAATCGAAATTTCCTGCAAAACTCTACTAAACTCAAAACTTTATCATACTCGAAGTTAAATTTTATTTCTCTACGAAGATGTTACTCCTTGGCCCCACGTTGGGCGCCATTTGTAACGCAGATTTTCCCGGAGGGGGTCCATCTCGTCCCTTCTCGGCTCACATCGCCCCTCGTGCAATCCCTTGGCCGCGAGAGTGGACAGGGCGCCAGGTACAACGTACCGCCGGCCAAGGCCGACTTCTGATTCGCCCACCCTCGCGCATCGAATTTGGCCGGGATGCACGAAAGACGATCGTGACCGAGGCGGTCCGGCCACTCAGCTCCAAACTGAGATACTAAAGGGTAGAGGGGGTGATTCTTTTGGGGAAAGAGCGACAGCGGGATAAAGCGAAACAAAACGAAATAATTGACTCTAGACGGCAAAATGAAAGGTTAACAAGTGCATTTATTTTAATATAATTTATCGGCAATGTTACAAGAGAAGGGGGAACAGAAAATCGGGGCGGCGGAACGCCGGCCCGTTACAAAAGAAATAATAAAATTGCGCGAGCACTACCAGGGTGTGAGATCTCCGTCTGACGATGGACGGAATGAAGCAAAGACAAAAGGTAACGTCGGAACTGCAGCATGGCGGTCGGAAGGTCGGCGGCGCAACGCCCAAAAAGATACGGCAAGGTAACCGCCGCCAAACCACCGATCGACCAAGAGCAAAGGCAGGCAGCTCCGGACGATACGAAACACGAGCGCAAGATCGAAACGAAAGCGAAAATGTCTCACGCATTGCCCAGTGGTAATGAAGGTAGCTAATGTCGAGCGCTATTCTGGCTGTGGCCAGGCGACTGCTGTGTTTGTGACGCCGTGCCAAAAGGCGCGCAAGGTAAAGCAAGGTAAGACGTCATCAAACTCACAGATCGCCATGGCTAAGGTAGCAGCTCAGAACAACGACGACAGGCAAAAGGTAATCGGCCCTAAACCCAAGGCAATGCTGAGATAACGCAGGATCTCGTAAGGCAAAAGGAACACAACGAAAGTTGAGTCGCGATAAGGCAAAATTACACATCGTCAGTCGGGACGTGAAGGCAAATGCTCCTGGTAGGACGCAAGAAAAGGCAACGCAATAATTGACTCGAAATAATTACTAACGCTCAAAATAATACTCGAAAAGGCACGACACGTGCAGAGATAAAATAAATACGAAACCGAGCTCGAATCACCGAAACATCGACAGATACGTTCGCAAACAATAGGCTCTACGCCTCGCCGTAGCGTTCGTAGCCACGACGCGAGAGCGAGAGAGATGACACGAATACAAACGCTTGCGCGCTGGCCGGCTCGAGGCCACGCGCGACAAAGGGAATTCTCCGAGCGGCGACTCTAGCACAACGAAAGAAAATATATGTTCTCGTCGCTCGAAGAATTCTACGACAGCAGGAATACCGAGATCGAAATAAATGAACGCGATACATGACTCTCAAATACTGCAACAATGCTCTCGAAAAATATACGAGACGCGACAAAACGAAATTAAATTATTCGAGACGCCATCACTGATTAACCCGCCTTGTTTTATTCGGCTACGAAATGACTCGAATGAACGGGGGAAAAGCCCAGGGACGGATAGCTGGTCAAGCCCGAAAATGTCAACCTGCTTTGCCCGCGAACGCAAAAACCCTAACGAAATAATCTCCCGGAATAGCCGACAAATTTCGCCATTCCGGGGATTGCAATATAATATAAATGCCGAATAAAACAATCGGGTAAAGGGAGAGAACGGAACGGGCTTACCGAGAAACTTGTGGTCCAGGTGACGACAGCAACCAAGGCAGCGAAAGCAAAAGGCAAAAGGCAGCAAGGCAACAAAGGCAGCAAGGCAACAAAGGCAGCAAGGCAACGGAAACCGGTCGAGGAAGATGTCACCACTCCGGACAGGCACTTGTCGAAGACTGATTTGCAAAGGGAATTCGCAAATCTCGTTGTTCCCGATTCTCGCGCTGTCCCCACCACCGCAACAAGTCTCACGCGAGGCAGCGCTAGCACGCTCTAGGCGCGAACTAGGCTGTTGCCGGGCCACGTGATATTCCGCGGCAAATTGAATGGCGCGTACCGCCGATTGCAGAATCGACGATACGCGACTCGAAAATTACGAACTCGCCTCTACCTTACCGCTGACCGTCTCTCCTTCGGAAATCGTCCCCTCACGTTCTGCTGAGCCGTGCCTCGGGTACGCTTCCTCTGGGGATCCGGGCGACGTCCCTGACGGGGAGGAGGGGAGGCCTCCCTCGCGACTCACCGACCAAGCGAGTCGCGGTGGACCCACACGCCAACATAGGCAAAACAGCACCTCCGCCCCAAGACTTTTCCCGAATCCCGCTAAGACGAGGCGCCGGGGTTAGCGGACCGTGGCACCCGAGGGTACGGCTGTGGACGGTGCAACTACTCGGTTGCTTCGGCGAGGAGGCCACGGGGGGCATCAACGAATGGCCACGGAACCAGCGTGTGCCTCCTAACGTCCACCAGCAGCCACGATGATTGCGACTGGAACGCCTAACGGGGGCGAAAGCCTTGAGAGAAACGGGGCGGCAAAGCAAGGCACAAGGCAAAATGTTTTCCCTCGCGAGAAACCCGCGTCGGAGTGAGCGCACGAGAAACGCAACAACACAAAAGGCAATGGTTAGGAAGGTAATATCGCGTCTCAGGTTTCTCGGTATTCTCCAGCCAACTAAGGAAATCTCGAACAATTACAAATAACAAAATAAACTAAAGGATCGATCTCGGTAGATCGCGATTATTTCTTTAAGCTTGCGAAGGTACTTCGATGATCGGCGGGGCTCGTTTACACTTCAATAAAATAACGTCGTATGAAATAAAATGACAATAAAAATGGTAATAATTACGACGCTTTGAGTCTCCGCAAATGCCCTGTCCGTTGTCTCGACGAGTGGCGACCGAAAATTGGACCGAAAACCCGGTCCACTGGTCGACAGGCATTCGTACGAGTGACGTGGCAGAATGTTACGTCACAATACACAGGTATGTATATGGATTTTCTCGCAAAGTATGTGCAGAGTCTAATATATATGTATGTATTTGTAGGAAAAAGAATCCTAGATGCGGAGACGTCCAATAACAATCGTCCAGGTCTCGCGTTTCCCTGCACACACGTTCATGTTTTGTTTTTTTTTTTCTCTGTACTTTCCACGTACATAGCACGTACTTATTCGTACACCCTTAAAATGAGAGCGCGAAGGGATACTGCGAAGGGTGAAACTCTTGACGATTCTTTTTCTTTCATCCCCCCAGGAGCAGCGTGAGCTTCCCTTTTCTCGTAATACTTGCACTCCCGCTTATCTCGATTTTCTATATGCACACATATATATTACGAAAGCTTCCCTCGTTCGCGCTCTGTGTCTCGATTCTCGACGCGACGACACTCTACAATCATCCATGTACATATACACTGCGGAGATTTTTTTTCACGCGAAATTTATAACAGCCTGGCGGTAGATAGCACGCACTTGTATTTTTGCCGTCTCCTCGAAAACCACCAGCCCTATATACTCGCCCTTGCCACCGAACCGCTTGAAAGAGCCAAAAGAGACGCTCTGTCTGGGGAAAGTGGAAAAGTGTATCGAAGCAGTGACATAATGTATTACACTACTGTTGTCATCTTTTTCATGCATATATGCGATTCTATATACATTTTTGTACCGAGGAGAAATGAGTGATGAAGAGTAAAAGGGGCAAGAGGAGAAGGAGAGAGGCTTGGAAGCAACCCTCGTCAATTATCCTGGCGGCGTGTGCAACCGGTAGAAGTGAAAATCTCTCCAACGTGTGCCCCCTCCACCTTTTAGCTCTCTCTTATTTCTTTTTATCCTCCGTACGCGCTTACGTGCAAAGTCACATTTATTGTAAAACGTATACGTACCTACCAAATGTTAAGCTCGTCGCAGAATTTTTTTTTCCTTCTCAAGCACGAGTCTCCTTTGCTCGTTATTCATTTGCTTTGCACATGATGCGTTTATAATAATAATTGCATTCGTATGGAATTGTCTCGTGTTTTTTTTTTTTTTTTTTTTTTTTTTTTCGAACGAAGAATAACCGGCCAGACAGCTTGAGAAATTCGAATCTCATCTCCCGTCATGTAATTATCGTGATTGATGCCAACGGGAAGGGACAAAGTTTAAAACTTTGCTCAATAAGCCCAGGGGGCTGACGAATTTTCAAAGCTGCACGAATCTTTCTTTTTATTTATTTTTTAAAAAAATATCTTTATCATTTCCTTCGTGATAATCGTACAAGGCAGTTTCATCCCACGAGGTCCTGATTTTCGATTGATTCCTAAACGGATTTTAAAAGTGATTCGCCACGATTAACATTTCGTTTGATCAATATTCATTTGTTTATCTATATATTGTGAATGCTTTTCGCATTTTTAGAAAAATCCATTCGAATTTTCAGAAAATCACTTTTGAAAAACTCTCGAATAAACTCTGTCAACGCAGGATGGACAGCGAATGATTATCTCGTCGTTATTTAAACTTGGATATAGCTTGGCATCAATTACGTATATTAAATGTTTGTGGTCGATCCGTTGATTATTGGTCTTTCGTATATTCAAAAGCGAATATCCGATTTTTGAAAGTTTGAACATCAAATCGTCGAATATCAAAGCCTGCAATTGGAACCATTAACGACTCTTATCAAACGACAGCTCGGTTGATAAAATAAAAAATAACGATGATCAATATTGAAATATTAAATACATGGCAGGTTTGGAATCAGTTACGAATGATGGTGTAATTTTTGTCGTATTCCTCGAGCAACGTTGGATGGGTTTGCAGAATTGTGAGTCTGTATAAATCGCGTATAAACAAACGTGTAGATACAAACGTGTATCTACGAGGTTTGGGAGGCTGCGTGATAATTCGTACTCACAGGCTACGTGATAATTTGACCACACAGACACAAATAAATACCGGATGCTCCAAATTGAATAGTGAACAATGCAAAGTAACGATCGCAATGAAATTTCGTGTAAAAAAAGTGCACGACAATTTTTACTGTTGGGCTCAATGCTCAGGGGATATCGATTATGTCGGTTGGAAAGCCAGAGAAGACTTTAATTGATCGTAGCACCGAAGCGGTGCGAGATAGAGCCAAAATGTATAGGACCAATTTTGAAGAGCATTCAATTTTCTATGAAAAAGTTCCTCATAACATTTGTCTGTTTTACACAGTTTCGTCTGTAGAGCGATTAGAAGAAACTAAGCATCGTTCGAGATTTGTTTCGATTCGTCTTGAAGGCTCAACCACCGGAAATTAATAATGCTGCTGATGTCTTGTTTGTAGGAAATTTCATGCTCTACGAGATTGGTCCTGTGTATTTTTTCCGTATCTCTAATCGTTTTGCCAGTATGGACCATGATAGTTCCGTATTTGTTCAACTTGGATCATTAAAATCTCGTTAAGGGAGGGTCGGAGGGATAAAAAGATTTTTTAGCCTCGGAATCCAGTTGGAAACTTGAAATAACATTAAGAACCATTCATCCCGGGACACCCTGTGTAGAAATCGTATGAAGCGCGGGCCGCAGCCACTCAGCCCTCTCTCCTTTACAACTGGGCGCGCGAGCCAGCGCCTGCGCACGTTTATCGCCTTCTCTCGCTTGCACTCACCAGTAAGCTGGTGGTCAGTAGCTCGGCGCCGGCCGTCGTAGGAAGCAAAACATGTGGAGCTCTCGCGCGTTCGACGCGTGACTACGCGTGCTCTAAAATTTGTATTCGTCATACGATTCACCAATTATTCTCGGCTCGATACCGATTTTATCATCAAATTGGAGATCCGGCATCAGTGCGCGTCAGTGTGTAATTCAAGTGATTTTTTTCTCGTTCATTAGTGCCGAAAATTAGAAGAAAAAAAAAAAAAATTATAGTGATTCCTTCACGTTACTCGCAATCCATACGTTTTTTTCTTACATATGTGAGTTATTATTAAAAACCTATCAATGCGTTTCCGGTTTACCAGCCATTCTTTAGTGAACATTTTCGACAATAATTGACAAACCTATCGAATCGATAATTCCCCCAATCAACATAATTAGTAGTAGCAGTGGTGTTGTTTGTTTTTCATGCACACCCTCCTCGAATTTTTACATTTCTTATCCTTTGCTTCATTCGTTCAAAAATTTTTTATTCCACTCTTTTCTCCACGAACCCAAATTTTTGTGTGAATTCCGCCGAACCACAAAAAGTACAGTTTAAAACACTTGGAAAAAAATACATTGGTGTCGGCGGGAATCGAACTGAGCCACACTGCCTCCCTAATCAACAAAATTAATAAAAGTAAATAAATAATTGGAAAATTTTTTGAGGTTTGTTTTTTCTTCATAATTTAATCAAAATCTAAGAATAAATTCAAAAAGTGTTCCCAATAGTCCGTGTGATTTCTCTTTTTATATTTGACATAAAAAAAAAATTGCAAAATTCTCTGTAACGATATAATTATAACTTTGCAAATGAACAAATTTGCTTTGACAGGAAGTTTTCATGCCAGCAAACGATAACCCAACAATTTCTACATTGGAATTCTACAAAATGACAAAACACAACGAATGGTGAGATTTTATAGTTTTCACTGTTTGAATTTCAATTCCGTAGAGCATGTTGACGTTAATTGAGCGATGCATGATTCAAAATGAATAAAGTTGAATTTTTTTTCGAGCTGCCTGAATTAGCGAAATGAATACGAAACGAATAACTGAATGAAAAAGTTGAAATGAAAGCTGAAAATTTAAATTTGACAATTGAAACGACGTTGATTAATCGAAAATGATAAATCGAGCGAAACACAAGGGAACAAAACGAAACCCTTTAAGTGAGTAACGTGTTTTTTAAAAGCTTCGAAACATAAAGCCCGATGCTGAGATTCTGTTTGAACGATCTGTGACAATGATGAATAATAGTTCATAACCAAGTTCCATTCGTCATTAAATTGACGCCGAGTGTGTTTATATAACACGCTTAACGATCAGTCCGATCCTCCTTTTTTCTCGATGTCTCACATCCCCTTTTTTATTATCGTCAACGAATAAGAATAAAAAAAAATAATAAAAAAGAATTTTCTGAGGAGAGTCGTTGCCCGCGTCGTTGCCCAACTGTCTTCGCATCTCTGCGTCTTTGATTAAGCCCACGGGGCGCGCGTCCGAGAGCCACAGAGCGATCCACCTGTACGACCGAGTACAAAAAGAATTTCTTTCTCTATCTCTCCTTTATTTTCGCTCCGTCCATTTCTCCATACCTCGTCCAAACACACAAGCGAGAGAAAGAGCATCTTCCCCTGCCCTCCCCCTCTCCACGCCCTGTCTCTTTTCAATTCTTTTACTCTCGTCCGCTCACTCTCTGCCAGTGTTTATTATAGCATCCTCGAGATCTTTCTCTATCTCTTCCAAAACCCTATAACCAAACGATCGTTTCCCTCTCTTTCTCTTGTTGTTTCCAAACTCTCTTATTCTTGCACGCTCTAGAAATCTAGAGAATCTTTTTGACCGCGTGTGTATACCTTCTGAATAAGTGCTGGGCTCCCCGAACGCGTGTGAACCCACCACGCCTCTTTTCAACCCCCCCCCCCCCTCCTTCTCATTCTCGAGCGCGCGCTTTAGATCTATCAGCTTTCACGTATCCCCGCGCGCCGTCCAGTCCAGGGGCCCCGTCGCCCTTCTTCTTTACTCTTTCTTTCACTCCTTTACCTCGATTCTTGACGCACAAAAGAAGATAATGACATTCATTCCCATTAAACCTATCGCGGGCTCGGAAATCTCCAACCCCCACTCCCTTCCTGCCTCTTCCAACAATATACCTGGGTACTTAATTTTTTTATCGCTTTTGTGGATCCGGGAGTCCTCCACTATTATTTTCTTGTATAACGAGCCGAAATATCCTCCAATTCGATCAGTTCTAGAATCATATATATGGGAAATGTCGACATAGAGGCTCGAGATGCTCGTATCTTCGGATTTCGTGATACTCAAGTTTCCACCGTTGAAATACAACGAAAAATATATTTTTTATCAATTGTTTTTTTAATTAAGGCGATTTTTCCAATTTTTATAATTAATTCGGTTTTTCAATGGCAACGAAGTGTCTCGTTATCGTTGACAAATACTATGATGACTATTTTACGCTCTGCTATAAAAAATAATCGGGTTGCGAACTTGAACATTGTTCGTATTTATTCGAAATAACTCGTTTATTAATTTTCAACTATTTCACTCGTATAACGAGCTCTAATGACACTGACCGGGTTTGGAAACAAAAATAATTCCAATTTTTCAACCGATTTTTTCCTCGAGAGATACTTCACGATGATTTCTCGGTGTAGATTTTTTTCTTTACTCCATCGGTTCGGCATAGCTGCTGATTTTATACTCGGCAAGAAAAAAAATATCTTTCATTAACAAATTGCGGTGATTGAGAGAGAAATAGGTTCGGGAAATATTTACACGCCGTACGCGTATAAAATCGAGGGCAGAAAAATCCAAGCGACGTATCCATCAGTTCCATTCGCGTTGAACTGTTAAAAATCGTGATTTCCTAAGAAAATTATTTGACATTTGTGTCCTGAATGTTTTAATAATCCGAGAGTGATTAACACTTCGTCTGTAAACCTGGGTCATTCGTGTCCGAGCAAATACGACCGATCGGTCCATTCATTGGATCAAAAATGGATGAAAAAATTATTTTTTTTACAATTTTATGACCGAAATTCCAAGTTGAAGATTTCGAACAGTAGCCTGCATTTTTTCAGAATTTTTTGAATGTAATAACCGGCTGAAAAAACGGTGTGTCGAGGTTTACGGACGGAAGGTGCGGAAAAAACGTTTACTGACGAAGTTTTTATTTGCACGAAAAAAAAAACTGTCAAACAATGTGATTTTTCAATCATTTTGTTCGATCGTTCTCGCAATTATAAACAATAAAAACACATGGTTTTTTTTATAGTGTTATTTTCGCTACTAAGGGATATTGCACTCCTCTCTCGGTTACAGCACCCCATTCAGGTATATACACGCATGTGCACTCACGCACGCACGGATTGGCAATTAGGCCAAAAAATACCCGTGAAAATGCCATTCTCAAAGGATTTTTTAAACGTGAAACACTTTCCCAACGGTTTTTTTATCGCGCATGGCTATTAATGCTCAAGGGCGATGCAAACACTGAACTGAAAATATAAATAAGTTACCTGTTAGCAATATAGATTGTTACGATATCATGAACTATATTTAACAAATACACTGAAAATTCATTCTGACTCGAAGCCCTGCGGGCACATCGATAATTTTCTTCCAATAACATCGATTCCTACTGAATCAGCAGTCTTCGCTTCTCTGGTAGAATTTTTTGTCCAATAATCACATTGGCCTCCTCTCGTATGCCATAAACCCAGGAAATTGCGTAGCTTTTAATTTATTTTGTGCATGCTAGAAAACTTGATTCTTTATAAAATGGGAAATGGCTACGAAAAGTTTTCCGAATAAATTCGAAAGCGTGTAGAAAAAACCTGCAATGTCTCCGCACTGGTATATTTTTTATATGGGACGAAGGAATTGTTGATCTTGAAAGACTCGAATTTGTAGTCGAGATTGAGGCTTAAGGTTTGAAGGACATTTTTATTTGGACGTTTGGAACATTCAGACCTACGATGGCTCTCAAGTTCAAACAGAATACGTAAACATGCAGATATTTGTTGGTTTGTGTACATTCACGTAAATACAGTTGAGCGTTCGTCGTTGCCAAGCTCTATTAGTCATTTTTTTTCGGTCAACCTTTTTTTTATCTCTCTCGTAAAAACTCATACACGTGCTTTCGCATCTTTGCTGTCCAACCGCGTACGCCAGAAAAGCGAAGAGAAAGCGAGAGAAGAGGGAAATTTCTTCTCTTGGTTTGAGGACAGATACGTACCTACTCCTCGGTCGGACAAGGGTTGCTCTCGTACAGTCACCAAACGTACGTGTTACATACTTGGCCAAGTCCGAGGAGATGCGCGCTATGCTCTGTAGTTTTGCTTCTAGTGTCGCGAGGCAGTCGCGAGTGCGGACGAGCGAGCGTAAGAGAGACCGAGAGAGCGTGGCGGGGACAAACGCGCGCGCGCGCGCCTCTCCCCACCTTTTCGACTTGGCCGAGCTCTCCTGACCGGCAGGATCGCGTCAGTAGTTACCGAGCCTCCGTTACGACGATACGCACGTATAACAAACACGCGCGCGCGCGCGCCGTAGCTCATCCCACTGTCACGATCACCGACTCCCACCCCTTAACTAGGATATGTTTGAATCACGTATGCATTCCTCGTTTATCTGTACCAGGATCGATCGAATTAGTCCATGTTAATTGTTCGAATTTGCTTGAGAACCGTACCTCCTCTCCATACGCATTTTTTCACGTAATAATAAAACACATTTGACAAAACAAGTAAACTTAACCCTTCGTGGTCACACTGGGTAGAATCCACTCAGTGGCCACTTTTCATCGTAAATATCTACTAGTTGGGGGTACTGAATGAGGATATAATCTCTCCATCTCACGATAGTTTCAAGTGTCCTCTATACGCTGGCGGCCAACGCTAAAATCTCTTAAATCAACCCACTTCCAATAATGGAATAAATATGTTTTTTCAAACGCGCGCTATCCTACTATTTTTTTCACAAAAGAACCAGGTCAGATGAATATCAGATCCAAATGTTAGGCAAAAATATTGAAAATCCACCAAGTGACGATTATTTTAGTGAAAAAAACGTTTTTTTTTCCCGTTTATTTTCTTCATTCGTTGCATTTAAATTCCTTCGATTTCTTTCAGGAAAGTTTTTCGTATCTAAACTAGAATGTTTAAAGGATGTTCAGTAATTTTTTGAGAATTTTCGGGCCGATAGGCTGGTCACAATGCAGGTTCAAAAATAGACTGGGTAGAATCAACCCAGTGTGATCACAGAGATCGGTGGCGGAAGTGTGATTACGAAGGGTTAGCATCCATACGCATATGCCAACTACGCAACTCTTTAGCGTTCGTAAATATTAATACGAGCTGAGAGAGAGCCTCCTGCTGCAACTTGTTCTCCCAACAAGCAGAATTCACGATTCATCATGTTTAAATGACGAAAGCAAAACATACACATGAAACATAAATTAGCGAGCTCGTTACTTATTACCTTTTTTCTTTATTTTCTCTCATTTTTAACTTACTCTTCTCATTTCTATGTCTCTTTCTCTTATTCTCGGTCATGATGAGAGTCTCGTGATGAGGAACGTCATATACGAGTGGCATGGGACACATTGTTTTGGACCATTCTAGCCTACCGTATAATGAGAACTTTACAGGCCTCTCTCCATCCAAAAAAATATATCTCCTGCTCTTTCTCTGATACTCTTTTCCAAGTCCATTGCGTACCAAGTTAAATTAACTCGCGTATCCACATTTATGGCATATACTTCCATCTTTACACTCGTGCGACTAGCTCCCAAGTGCACGGAACGTTTTTATTTTCTTTCAATCGTGCTCATCGTTAGTTTTTGTCGCTATAAAAAATAACAACAACATTAATTATCATCGTATTTCCTTCGAATCTGTTCAAGGCCGTCGTGCTATATTTTCATTCGCTTTGGATGCCTGAAAAAAAAGAGGAAAACAAAAGAGATATATAACAAAAACAAGCTCTTTCCGTGTGCGGGAAATTTCAGTAGGTCGTTGACGATCGAGAGTTTAGCAGAAGAAAAAAAAAAAAAGGAATTTTCAGTGAGGATTTTACTGGTGGAAAGTTCGGAGAAAAAAATATGATTCCGTTGAAAAAGTTGGAGTGATTGGAGGAGCCTGAGCTGCTTTTCACGAAATTCGTGTACTTTGGTGTGTGTTTCGACGAATCGAGGACGAGGGAGGGGGGTGCTCGGGTCAAAGTCTCTACGAGTTATTCGGTGGTGAAATTTTCGAGGTGAATATCGTACTCGCTGTAACTTAATTTCATTATTATTATTTTTCCTCGAGTTCTCGTTATCAAGAGTTCGTTTACGAAACTCTCTATTTTTTTTTTCTTTCTCCTTCCTTGCAAGGGTACGTGCTTGTTTTCCAATACATTTTGTATACAAAACAATGCGCGGTGTCTGTCTGCGATGGCCTAGATTTGGAAATGTGTGTTGCTGTGAATTTTATAAAATGCTCGTTTAATTCAACCCCATCATTTCCGGTATGGACAATTGGCAATATTGCCTCTCGCCTGTGTCGTTGATAATGTTCCAACTGAGAAAAGTAGCCAGGGCCAAAAAACCATTGTTTTTTTTTTTTTTTTCAATCAATCAAATATCACATTCGCGACGTTTTTTTCGTACAAATTTAAGAAAATTGACCCTTCGAGTACACACTGGGTCATTTTGACCCCAAAAATTTTTCGTCGCCAATTGTTTGGCATTCAATGGCAACGAATGTTTTGGCATCTAAATTTTTGTTTCCGTCGAAAAATACATTCAGGCCCATAAAATATCGATAATTTACTAGAAAAAAAAAAAAAAAACAAAAAATGCATATTTACCGGAATAAAACGGTTTGAAAAACACCTTGGGTCAGATTGACCCAGTAAAGCACAGCATCTTTACAAATTCACAAACGCATGGAATTTTCAAAAAATAATATGTTGCACAAAAAATTGATAATCCCAGCGAGCACGTTTTTGTTTCTTTCATCAACAAGTTTCCTTTTTTCTTACAAACTACAATAGTGCTACGTTCTGTTTGTAAGTTTTCATCAGTTTTCGACAAAGAGGTACCTCGCGACGAAATAATTTCTGGTCATTGCGCAGTGTCGTCGAGAGAGGCTTTCATTTAGCTGTAGCTATCGCTTTATTGATATTACTTCTGGCTGCATGCTTGCTTCCTCTTTCTTCGTTTCTCATTCCGAATATCGTAAATCGCGTGTAGCATACGAATGATGTATACCTACTTGCAATAAAATTAGTGATCGCGATACCTTCCGGAACGTGGATTCTCGTAATAGATCGGGACTCGAGATGATGTACGTACTCGGAGATAGCGAGGGTCGCGCGAGAGAGTCTCGGCACTTTTGCCGGGGGCTCTGCGAGAGGGGATTTCCCCTTTCAAGCGACTCGGGCTGACACGGCAGAGGGAGGGGCGGGGAGGGGAGGAAAAGAGCGAAAGCCCCAGGACAAAGAAAACTTACGACTCCTGCCGGCTACGCGCATTTTTTTACGAAAATACGAATGTACTTTTTGCTATGCCTTTCTTCTTCTTCTTTTATTCTCTTTATTTGCTCGCAAGGTGACGCGCTCTCGGAAAAGCTCGCACTCGAGAACGAAGAGAACTAAAAATAATATGAAAAATGTAAACAAAGAGAGCGAGAGAGAGAGAAATGAGATAAAAGATTTGATAAGGAACCATTATTGAAACAATTCCATGAATAAGTTTTGAATTTAGATTCCTATCGCTACTGCCCCCCCATCCAGGAATTTATACCCGCGTGCTTGGATGATTGAGAACACTCGAGTCTACGTTACCACGAGAGATCGCGACACCGTCATTTTTCTCTCTACTTTTTTCTTTTTTTCTTTTTTTCTACTCTCTCTCTCTCTCTTTCTCGCTCTTGCTCAATCTTTCACTCTCTTTTGCTTCTTCTCACGCTCTTTGGGACGCCCAGCAGGGACTATCCCGAGATCAAACTTACTTATTTACCCCTTTCCTTTCGATCCTTTCCTACGATTAACTCGACGTTAACGTCTGTTTTTAATTCCTGCTATTATTCTTCGCTCTATAGATAACCGAGATTGATGCAGAAAATAAAATGTTTTCTCTGTTTTTTTCAACCATCATTCTTTTGCCTTCCATATTTTGGCTCTACAGACTTTATTTATTTCCATTTTTATTTATTTTTGTTTTATGGCTCGGATACTTTTCACGTTCTATCGAACCAACAAATTACTTGATGCCCGCACATTTTCTACAATTGTGAAATTTTCCCGATTCGGATTCATCGTGTGCCAAATTGTCGGAATCGCGTTCGATCTTCCGTTTTTTTTTTGTTTTGTTAATTTTTTTTTCGCAGCCTGGAAAATTAAACAGCGAGTTTATTTTCTCGTAAACTTTTCGTTCGCTTTTCGAGAGTTTACTAGAAAAATATGTTTCGTTGCCCTCGTACAGAGGCGATAGCAGAAAAATGGAGACAAAAATACAACCGGTTCACGCGGAAACTAAAAATTTTTTGAAAAATGTCGACATTTTTTTGACCACGATAAACTAAAGATTTTTTCGTGATTTTGAAATTTTTTACGATCGGAACAACAAAAATTTGCTCTCCGAAGAGACTTTCCAAAATATTTGTTGCTGCAATGACAACATTTTTGGGATTATGCAGAAAAAAAAGTTCAGCTTAACGTATCCAACAAAATATCGATCTTTTTCAACAATATTTGCTTCTCGCAATGTTGGCACAAAAATATTTGTACACCGAGAGAATTAAAACACGAAGATTAACTTTACAGAATAGAAACAGAGGATGACCTTGACGATGGTCAATTTTTACGAAGCAGAATAGTGAATTCCCATGGGAAAAGCATGATTTCTTCTGTATAAAAAAAAATAATACGTTGCAACGTTGAGATTCAAGAAAAAATATTTTCCATTAATATCCAGACCAAATATTCAACAATAATAACGAGCTGAATTAATTGCGATGAAAAAAAAAACCAGAATTCCGTTGCATCATAAAGATGCAAACTTGATCATC
The DNA here is from genome assembly GCA_963921915.1 of Hyposoter dolosus. Lineage (NCBI taxonomy): Eukaryota > Metazoa > Arthropoda > Insecta > Hymenoptera > Ichneumonidae > Hyposoter > Hyposoter dolosus. The sequence continues at coordinate 1,428,425 of OY998136.1, read as the reverse complement.
ATGAAAATTAAAATTCTGCACAGTCAAAATATCGCCCAACATTCGAGGTCATGCCCCTTTTTTATATTCTGTATAAAACGATGATTTTTAATCTCGAATTATTTTCGTGTACAAACTTTACAGAAATATACTTAGTCATCAATATTATTCTCGACGCTGACGCGTTAACCTAAAGTCGAAAACGACCCCCGGGCGACTTTAAATCCCGCGCCCTTTCCCCCGTTTTTTTATTTATCCTTTTACCGAATTTTCGACTGATTTTTTAATACTTCGAGAAAACTCGCCCCAGGCTCACGTGATCCCGCATTAAAAAACGAAAGGAATGAGCCCAAGTTGAACCCTTTTCGTTAAATTTTACCAGAGATATGAATTTTTCAAAATTGGGGTCAATTTTCACCCCAGATTACCGGAACAGGTAAAAAAAAAAAAGGTTTAACGTTCTAGGGAAGTAGAGAGATTTTTTCAATCGGTTGCCTCATCCTGTCGAGCTCGAGTGTTAATTTAGCGAGTATAATTAAAGCAGAATGCAGCGAGTATCGTTCGAAAGAGTCGAATCGTGATTTGATCGATCGTTCCAAAGATAATGCTGTTGAAAAGCCCCTGGGCTTGAAAATCACACAGATATTCATATTGAAATGAAATACTACTTTCCCGGTTGCCAATCTCTTGTCCCGATTTCCGCGGGAGACGCGGGGAAGAGAGTCTCGTCTCTTGGTCTATGTTGGACAGCATTAAAATCCAAATAAATTGGCATATCCTCGCTTGGTCTGCTGCACAGTATATAGCATTGATAAATTAACGTGGATTAATTATCTCGTTGTTGTGTTGAAATTATAGCTGCATGCGCTCACGAGGTTCGAGCGTGTAATGAAAATATATGTACCCTGGATGCTTTACGGGTCTGGCAGGCACCCACGCGTTTATACCGACTCTCTCATATAAAACACGGCGTTACCGAGCATTTTAAACCCGAAAACGCTAAACGGCCTGCGGCCGATGGTGTGACTAACGAAAATATGGAAAAAGCACAAACCACTCCCGCACAGTCATTCATACGTCGACTCCCAAAACGTGTGCTCCACTTTTGTCCTCCCCGCCGCATCACCAACACCAAACTTTTTATTTATGAATATATTTTTTCCTCTTATTCATTTATTTACATTTCGATTCTCATATCTTTCTCCTTCTGCTTTTTTTTTTTTTAATTTCATCCTCAATCAATTTTACTCCATGCCGATTATTTCTCGCTTTTGTCATTCAGCTATTCCAAGCACTCAACTTCACACACTGAAAAGAACATTTTGTTGAAAAACGTTTTTGTTTTTTTTCTCATTAATCCCAAAAATTGTGTCATTGCAACGAAAAATATTTTAGAAAGTCTCTTCGGAAAGACATTTTTGTCGTTCCACTCGTACATTTCGCTGGCAATTCCTTCAGAAATCAAATATACTGCTAAAGTAAGAATTATTTTGAAATTATCAAAATATATTTAGTTTAGCGTATTCGACAAAATATCGACGATTTTTAAAACAAAATTTCATTCCCAGTTCGGGTCCGACGAAAAATACTTTTTCTTTTTATCGTTTTTTCAATTTAATGGGCAATGACGATTTTCGTATCGATTTTGTGGTTGTTTAAAAAAAAAAAACAATTGGTTTTTGTTTTCTGCTGATGCTCAAGAAGAAAACGGAATTTTTTATTGCATTACAACGATGCAAACTTGAACTTTAAAAAATATGGTGTGCTCACCATATATTTTCTCGTTGAGTGACTAATGAAATAAAACCAATTAACTAAATCGTAGAGACTCCTTGAGTAATCAGTTTAATGACCGTAGCCGAACGATTTCATTCGGACGGATCGCTGTACTCATTTGCTGACGTTTCCTTCCAGTTGCCTTTATGAAATATTTGTTCGCTTCACAATCAACAAATTAGCTAAACGGTATCGCGTTGCACGAAATTAATGAATCAATAGCTGCAGGTTTGTTGGTCGAATAGAGTTTTGAAAATGTTGACCCGACTTTTAATGTTTTGACCGAAAAATTTCGAAGCCGATCAATGGCGTGGCTTTTTTCGCCCGCCCAAAAATTTCTGAAGCTCGAAATTTTTTTTATTCGGCTCTCAATTAGCTCGAGAACTCACGATTTTCCAATAATTGATAAAGCTTTTTATTCCGCAGACAGGATGGAGTTTTGCCGTTTAATCTTAACAACTTTGGATTTGAAAAAATCTCTCCAACTTTTAGGGGCTACAAGTGTCTAGCCCCGAAAACGTGCTTGAAATTTCGAGCTAGACGCAGCACTGTAATTTATACCGTAGCATGGGACCGAGCAATGCGCGAGATGTACAAGGACTTTCTTGTCTCTCGGTATATACATTAGGATCTCGAAACAGTTTTCGTTCGGTGAGTTGTGCGAAACATTTCGTCGTTTCCTCGCGCGCGTTGAGAAACTTTGCAGAGAGCGTGACAGAGTTACTCGGTAATATTTGGGAGATAGGAAAAGGACCCCGTGGAGCTGCGCGGGGATTCGGAATGAGGAATTAGCAAACGACGAAATAGATGTGACGCTTTCTCGTGCATGCTATACTCCACCAAACGCATCGTCGCGGATCTCTCGATGTGCGTCGCGACGCGAAACTGCTGAAGGAATGCGCGACGAGCGTGTATACGCGAGATCAGTTTTCATTCTCCTTGAATCCTTAACGTATTACTATCACAAAACGACGTTTGTTCAGGATTCTTTCAAAATTCGATATAAACGTTCTTGGCACCAAAACCAACAGTTTTTTACTCGGAAGACAAATTTTCTGACGTTTAGAATTATATAGAGATATTTAATTTCTCATTTTTTTATTTTTCCCATCTAAACGCGCGTGTAAATTCGAGTCGCGTTTCTTTTCTTTTTCCATTGATTCCAACCATTTAAATTTCAACATCGTATTTTTATCGTGATATAAAATTGGTCCATCACTTTTTTCTCTCCCAGTGGCGCAGTTCAGACTAAGGACATGTTGGGGCATTAAAAGAAACAAAAAGAAAAACGTGAAAAATTGGAAAACCCTAATTTAGCAGCAGCAGAGTCGAAATCGCACTCAACGAAGCTTTATCAAATTTTTTGACAGTATTTTTCCCTCGCCTCATTTTTTTTTTTTTTTCACATGCATTCTCCATACTCCGCTCCTCTCGTCGTTCGCTCGGACGGCCCTATCGCGCACCTGCCCGGTCCTCTCCGCGATCTCGTGCAAGTCCACACTGCGCCCGGGATGATGGCATAAAGGAGCAGCGCACTAGCGAACCGGCAGACCCGAGAAAAAGTCGATTACGTTTGCTCCCCGGTCCTCCGAGCCTCGTGTACTCGCCTTGGTCGGTTCATGTGTGTATATATGCTCGTTCGTGTTATGTGTGAGCGAACGTGTTTCCCGATTACGTGCTCCGCGATACTGATGCTTGCCCATTTTGCGATCTACGCCAAATTCTTCATTCCCCTTTATCTATATAGACGTGCCTCTGTCTCCTGATGGGTGTCAGATGGTTATTACATACCTGTATATATTAAGGTAAATACACCGTACTAATACACATTATAGTATGTGTCTCATAGCAGAGAGTGTACGCGGGAGGGATTATTTATTTTTATTACCTCACCGACAGCAGATTGAATCTCGGTCGTGGGAAGAAAAAAAATTCTTTTTTTTTTCGAGGACGAAGTACGAAGAGGACGAGTACGAAGCTCCCGAAGATTCAACAGAGCGGGCCCATTAATTACCGGCAATATTGATTTATAATAATTACAAGGCGGCACCGAAGTAACTCTCGCGCCTTTTTTTGCTCTTTTCTTATTTTTCTACATCAATTTTCTATCTTGTCGAAAAAAAAAAAAAAAAATACCTGCGATTTTCTTTATCGTTCGCCATCGAAATTTATCGTCGTGCTTTGATCCAATTTTCGGACCCTTGAAAAAACACCCTCCGTCATATTTTATACATGACTTTTTGTTAACTCGTTGTTGTTTATAATTAAAGTGCTTTTTTTTCTCTTTTGATTCTATCGAGAAAGAAAAAATATGTTACAGTCCGTCAATCTCGACTTTCTCATTCACTCGCTTCATTTCTTTCGATCCGAGCATTCGATATGAAATGTGTAGAAATTGAAAAATTGACTCCTTTCGATTCATATCTCAACGTCTGCTGTTTCGGAAATCATAAAAAAAAAGGTACAGCAGGCTACAATGACTCGTCGCTGTTTTACGCACCCGCCCCTCCCCTTCTCTCTCTCTCTCTCTCTCTCTCTCTCTCTCTCCCTCACACTCCTGTATCTCTTTTCTTTTTTTTTTTTTCGTTTTCTCAAGTGCGTTCCCTCCTCAAGTGGTCGAGAGATGCGAACGGATAGCTTGTTTGTCTCTCGAGTGTAACACGCTATGTTTAAGTAGCTGCGATGCTGGATTGCTTGGTGTCCGCTATACACCAGCACGCTGTGTGCGAGCTCACGAGAGCTATACACAAGAGAACTCACATCTTTCTGTCTCAAGAGAAACACTCTCGAGTCCTCGCCGCAGCAGTGTCGTCTGCCTATTGCATTCAAATAAATACACACAGCAACGGGCCTGCTCGTTATTTTTTTATGAAGCTACGTGCGTACGCGGGGGGTCGCTGCAGAATTGAATTTTAACGTTATTACTATCGCAAAACAACTTTATTTAGGATTCTTTCAAAATTTAGTATACAAACGTTTTTGGCACCAAAACTAACAGTTTTCTCCTCGCTGAAGAAACATTTTCTGACGTTTAAAATTTTTCAGATATTTAATTTCCCATTTTTTAATTTTCTTATCTAAACGCGTGTAAATTGAAGTCGAATTTTTTTTGTTTTTTTTTTTTTGCAACTTTTCAACGAAACGAAACGTTTATCAATAACAAAACGCCGTGTGTCGATTTCGTATGAGATTCAGCGTCTCGTGATGACGACACGTTGAAGTTTGCATCGTCGTTGGAAAATGCAACGAAATTAAACCTAAAAAGCATATCCGCTCGATAAATTTGCATGATTTTGAAAATTAAACAAATCGTAAATAAAAATAAATATTCTTCGTCGCAACGTTGCCAACTTCAGCTTCGTGTCTTGTGTATTTATTCTCGATTCGTCAAACCGTGAAAACGTTGATCAATTTTTTCTAGTCTTTCTGGCCTCTTCCCTCCGTCTCATCCCTTTTTACACCCGGAGATATCCTGCTTCACATTTTATCCATTAAGACCATCTTCTTGAATCTCTCGGTCGGTCATGATTCATCTCCAAAACATCCATACGCGCTACGAGGCTAGAATTTCAATGGCCGGAATCGATCGGCAGTTTTTGCTTGTACATCAGCTTTTGACGCTTACTCTCGCGGTTATGAATTTTAACGGGAGTTCGGCTTTATATCCTCACTCAAGCGCAATCATTAATTTCGGGGAACGGTCGGGCAAAGGACGAGAACGTTGCAATTATCGTCACTTGGCGTCTTTCGTAGTCAAAGAACCGAAACGACTGCAACGACTGCAGCAGTCCGCTGCTCGTTCAACTTTGCGATTCAAGGTCTCTCGAACTTCTATTTAGTTTCATCTTGTTCGGTAATTTCTGGACTGGAAACTATTCCATTGTCGCGTCGGATTGTTTGTTTGAGATCGAGAGCTGCTGCTCAGAGCAGGGCGAAAGAGGGACAAATTGCAGGAAACCCAACATGTACATCGATGCCCGGATCATTCGCGCTGACACTTTCTTAAGCGAAAAGCCAAACGGCACTGAATATACAATTCCCTTAACATTGCTTTCTTCAGCCAGTGCTATTCTGCGGCACTAACGATCCCGCAGTGTGTGTCGTGTAAGATTACAAAATACACGCTGCCATGGCTTTAGTGAACAATAATATTTAAGGTATTCCTTTCACGAACCCGGCTACTCTACAAATGACTGGTTTATTATTTACAATAAAGTAAAAGTGCATCCAATCATATTGCAACTATTTCGAGCCACGTTATCGAACATTTAACGAAGAATTGTAACTTTTAAAATCGTTAACTTTATACGGGAGCTTGTGGATATTACGTAATTATAAGATTTCTATTCAATTATTTATGGACTTAATATCTCTAAATTTCTGATACAAACTGCCTCACTCGTAGAAACAAATTATGAGGAATCCGTAATGACGATTAAAATAGGGAGTAATCGGATGTTGAACGGAAATATTCACGATAAGAGGTGAAAAAATATCACACGCCCACAAAATACGGCTCTGCTCCGCGGAAGGATTTCCTTAAAAATGACGAGGCAACGATAGAAAATCATGCAGCAATTTCCACTTTTAATTGTTCCCGAGAAAGTTTGATAACATTTTTTCCCCGTGTGTTCGATTCACACTGTATCGCGCGCATATTCGATGCCGTTATAACGCCGTCGCCGACTCGAGAACGGCGGGACCTCCAATTTCGTCATTCGCCTTTTACAAATTGATTCCTTCACGCTCGCGTCCGTTCATACCAACAACTAAGATTTAAGCGATATCTATTAACAGCCGCGTCTCTTATTATTCGCGTGAGTATTCACCATCGGTCCATATTTCACAATTAAATGATTCGTTTGATCCCTAACCTCAACTCTTCTTACCAAGTACATTGGTATGAAAAAATAAACAACGAGACCACCGCGCAGTCTCGGATGCCATCGGACTCGCGCGCATTCCACTTGTTCAAAGTTTCTTGTTATTACTTTTTTGATTAAGAAAATTCAAATGGAAACCCCTGAGAATAGAAATCAAGGGCCGTTGCGCGACCGCATGCACTGGGAACGATTTGAAAAAATTTGGAAAAGCATCGATCAACCGTGAAACAGACTCAACTAAAAATTCCTATAATTTTTTTGCGATTTTCGTAATTTTTTTAAATTTCCAATTAAGCCTAGTTGTTTTCTACAGTCATCACATTGCATTATGAAATTTTGTCAATAAACTGTCGATAAACTGTCGATAACGTATAGAAAATTAAAGTTGTTTCAAAAAAAAAAAACAAAAAAAACAAAATTTAAAACTCCCGACTGTGAAATAGCATAAAAAAAAATGTCTCGAAAATATGAAAGAGCTAAATAAAGGGAAAAAAAAAACAGAAAAATAATTTTTATTAAAACTTTTTTATTTAGTTATTTAATTCGTAGTTTTCTTTTTCGTTTTTTGCCCGTGCGACGGGCAATCGGTAGTTAAAAAAAGGCTCGACGATATTTATTTTAAGCCACGAAAATATGTCGATCTTTGAAACAAAACGTTGCTCCTCTCTCGTCAGGAAACAAGAGTCGATGAATTGATCACGACGCGGCCGAGTGCGTTGAATCCCAATGTCGAATATAACGCACTGAGAAAATATATTTGTTGATTCAACAAAGCCAGGGCGAATTAAATCCATTTTGTTCATTTGACAAAACATTTTGTTTATCTGACTAAAACGCCACATTGAAAAAAATGGATTTCGTTCGCTCTGGCTTTGTTGAATCAACAAATTTCTTTTCTCAGTGGTTGCGCGGTTGCACATACATGCATGTATGTTTTGTATATTTGGGTGAGAATCGTGATTATTTATAAAAAATGGCCATCGTATGCCGCGTCCTCGCGAGGGGTGAATACTTGCGCGAGCCTCAATTTCAACGCACACTCCGCGTCTGCATATCACCTCGCGAATTGCCTTTTTTCGTATACGTGCTGCTCCGACCTTTTGTATTTCCATTCGAATTGAGAGACAACCAGCGGGCCACAGAGAGCAAAGTTTGTCGGAAGGTGAAAAAATGAAAAGAGGAAAACAACACGATAGGAAAAAAAAAAAAAAAAAAAAAACTATCAAGTTTGGAGGAAATTGAATTATCTTTTGCCGTCGAAATAACAGAGGGGCTAATTGAAACTCTGACAAGAAAATATAGTCGACATCGACGTAGCTTGAAAATCAAAGAATATAAAGGAAAATGCAATTTCATCGCGAGGCAGTATACGCGGCAAAAGTCTTTTTCACGTTTTCCTCCAGCCATATTAACAACTCTAAATAATATTACCACTCGCCCCACTCGAGGCCTGCAATCTCCCTTCTTTTTAACTTATTCATACTGCACCCTCGGAAATTTTGCATTCCCCATTCGTTATTGGTAAAAATAAATTTTGAACCATATCTCCGCGAGTAAAAAAGCGCGCATTAAAAAAATATCTATTGGATGGTTTTAAGGATATTCCGATCTGCAGATCATCTCTGCGTGTTTTTTTTGTCGCACTCGACGAAGCTAACACGACGACCTAAGCGACAGCACGAATTCATGGGAATTTTTCAACTATTTTCATTTCCGCGTTAGAGCGAACTGACGTACTAAGTGCGATGCCTGCTTTTTGGCTCAAAGACAAACGCAACTCGCGTGCGAAATGTATTTCTTCTCAATAAGTACAAAAGCTTTTTCGGTCTTGTAATATCCATTTTTTTGTCAGCTTTTTTCATCTTTCGTACACTGGAAATGAAATTTTGTTAAAAATCGTCAATATTTTATTGAACACGGTAAACTCAATATTTTTTGATAATTTCAAAATTTTCGTTATTTTAGCAGTATATTTACTTTCTAACGGAATCGTCAGCGAAATTTACGATTGCAACGACTAAAATTAGCTTCCGAAGAGACTTTCCATAATATTTCTTGCTGCAGTGACACAATTTTTGAGATTATTAAAAAAAAAAACGTTTCGTCGAACGTACACGAACAAAATATCGATCTTTTCCATCAAAATTTTGTTTTCAGTGTATTTAAAAAAATAACGCGCGCGGTTTCGACCTAAAAAATAAATATTGAGAGCCTGCTCGTGCGAGGAAAATGCATCGAGGTGAAAACTGACGGACTGAGATTTCATGGGACCGGCTAATGCCATCGAATATCCCATGCACATCAAGTTTCATCATTTGTATGTATAGAAACGTTTACATGGAAAGAGCCGATGTACATACACATATAAATTGATAATAGAGAATGCTCCACCAGTATATATTGAGAAAAATGTCTCTACCGCTCGTTTCGTCCGCGACGATCGAGACGACGATGAGAAAAATTGATGCACGATGAAGCAGCTTGCCTACCTGCTGCTCTAGCTCCTCCTTGAGCCAAGCCCATATACGAGCGCCCACCCGCGCTACCGTCGCGGAAATTGATGCATAATCGAAAGACGTCCGGGCAAAATTGCGTATTACCGCAAGCCTCCCGCAGGGAAAAATGCATTTTTCACAAACTTTGGGACAAAAAAATATGACGCTCTGTTCTCCTCCTCCAGCCCGTACCCTCTTTCTTTTTTCCCTTGCTCACGAAGATGGGCTGCGCTTTAGATTGCGTTTCAGAGTTTCTTCGCACGTTGTCCCGATTCGCACCAAATATCGAGCCCACGCGATCGGTCTAACAGGTTTTACGAACGAAACACTTTGCTAGGTTGAGCTTTTACAAATTTACCGAGAGTCTATTTGCCTCAATTTAGCAATGGACAGACCGGGATACCGGAGCGAAGACTACGACCCTTTTCACTTGGTATCGGCCCGTCTAATTGGCTGCTTTAGTTTAAGGAGAGTGGCTATAATACAAACAACAATGTTGCCATTTTAAAAAGCATAGGAAAATTTGAAATTATTATAATTCAATAAAATTTGGTAAATATATTCTTTAGTATTAAATATGAATATACAAATTGCAAATATTGCAAAAATTGCAAATTGCAAATATTCGACAACTATGTAGACGACAAATTTGAGAAAAAAATTGTCTCGTCATATTTGATGCTAAAGAATGTCATCACCAAATTTTATTAAATTCTTATCATATATTGTCGAATGTAGCCAACCTTCTTAATACATCGTTCTTTCTGGTTGTGGCAGTTCGATCGCGACTCCGCACAGAAAGGAACGTGCTGCCGAGTCCACGAGGCAAATATCTCTAAGTTAATTCATTTTTTTTTTTTATTACACAGAGAGAAAATTGTATAAAAAATTACTATATGCCACCATGGTTCCCTGGTACCATATCGTCCCTCTGAGAAATTTGATCGAGTACATAGTCAATTTTCATCTAAAAATGAGCGAAAAATTTCAAAATTTCATTAAAAATGTCAATATTTTCGCGATTTTCGATAGAATATGAACGCGAAAAATTACAACGTCTTTGTTTAAATTTCTCAGAGAAACGATATGGTTACACGGAACTATATTGTGGCATAATAATTTTTTATATAATTTTCTCTCCGTGTACTAACTTGCATGGTACTCGAGATGGTTTGGTACAACGCTCGAGAATAATTTTGTATATACGATAGATATCAAACCTGCGAAGCGTTATTATCCACCAGAAATTGCGGTGGCTGAGCTGACCGCGAAAAAGAATTTAGCCAGCCAGAGATTCCACGAGCTGGAAGTGAGCGCCTGGAAAGAGAGAGAGAGAGAAAAGGATTTGTTGGTGGAGCAGCAAAAAGCTGAAGAAAAAAAAAAGTTGGATGAAAAAAAAAAAAATTTGGAACAACCGAGGGAACGTCCGAGATTCGCGCCGGAATCGGATTGCACTGACGAAAAATATATGTACGTAATATTTCGTCTTGCTATCAGGCCGATTGCTCCGTGGGGTAGAAAAAAAAAACGAAGCCTTACCGCGACTTTCCTTCTCTTTCTCCCGTTCTTTTTTTTTTTTCCTCTCATGCACTTTATTTGTTTCTATTTTATTCTTCTCTCCCCGCCGCGCCTTACCGCCCTTTTCTTTCCTCGACTTTGTTACGCTCTTCTCTTTTATTTATCTCATCTCCCGAGGATGCTCAAAGTCACGAAATTCTTTGTATATTCCTTTTTGCAAAACAAATTGCTTCTCGTTTTCCGGCGTTTTCATCTTTTATTTGGACACACGCGCCTCTCGCACTCTCCGGGTCATTCGATGAATAATAACGTTTGCCCCATTAAGGGGAACTAAGAGCAGTGTGAAAAATGAGCTTTGATATATATCTCTCGACATTTGCGTTACTTTGATTATTCCTTTCGGCTCGTGTTTATCAAAGCCCCAGAACAATAACTATACGCACTTCGATTCGATCGTTTACTTTTCGCGTTTGTTTTTTTTTTTTTTTTTTTTTTTAAACTCACTTTCACACCCTTTCCCTTTGTCTTCACATTGACCTTTTGGTCTCGATTGATCATACGAGCAGAAGCGAATAAGTGTGGAAAACGAGAGGGCGCTCCCGTCGCGCGCTCACGAAAGAAACAACCGAGACCGAAATATAAAAAAGGGGAACGCGCGAAGCAAGAAAGAAGATGAAGAATCGTAGAGTTGGAAAAGTGGCTAAAGTCCCGAAGAAAAGATCCACTTGCTTCTATAGTTGGTGAGGAGTATATAAGAGTTTCTCTCGGCTCTTTCTTCCGCACTGTGTGTGCTCTCGAGTCTCATATCCTTATCCCCGGGGCGTCTCTCTCTCTCTCTCTCTCTCTCTCTCTCTCTCTCTCTCTATCTCCCTGCTCTCTTTATCTCGATCTTTGCCTCAATACGCTACAATATAGCCGTGAACCACTAATATATACCTGTAGTGCCGCACTCCCAACTCTCGCCCCGCTCTTGTTTTTTTCTCTCCTCGACTCCTCCGACTGTCGTCTATGACTGTGTATCCGTACAGAAACGCAGAGATCTTTCGAATACGCTTCACTATCTCTCTCTCTCTCTCTCTCTCTCTCTCTCTCTCTCTCTTTCTCTCTCTCTCTCTCTCTCTCTTTCTTTCTCTCAGTAGCTCTCTTCCCCTCTATCCATCTTTGGCGTTATACATTCTCATCGTTGAGGCGTGTGCTAGATGCACAGTACCATCCTCCTCGAAACTTTCTTGGCTCGTGGTGGTGCCTCTCTCGGCTCGTCTTCTTTTTCGCATCGATATATAAATATATATGTATGTATAATATTGAGTAGCCGGTAGAGATAGGATAAATCCTATTTTTATCGGATAATTCTTTAGCGATATCGCGGCCTTCTGATCCCTTTAATCGTGCCCTCCAGCTTGCAAAGCGCAGGAGCAGCAAATACAAGCTCGCCCGCGTTTATTCACTATTGGCACAAATTTCACGACGTACAAACATGGAAAAATAAATCTCTTTTGCTCACAATACAAAGCACCGTGCGAGCCGTATATTCATATCTCATCCACGATTTATCCGATACATTTGTTTGTGCGTGTGTGTCTGTTTTTTATTTATTTTTACTCGCGCTTGTTACATAAACCTTTGGGAATCATTCTCGACTGCATACGGAATTGACAGCGTACTGTGAAATACTGATAAATAATAAAGCTTCATATTGCACGAGCAACCCCATAAAATTCAATAAAATATCCTATAAAATATCGATTTGTTATTTTTTTATTTTCTTTTTTTTTTTTTTTCGTTGCTTCCTCGCTCTTTTCGATAGGGCGAAAAAAAAAAAGTAATTTATTTAGAGGCTTTTATTGATGAAAAAAATGCCGTTGGCAGAATTTATCATCGGTAAAGCGACCGCACTCGTGTGTTTTTTTTTTCTCTTAGTACAATAGATCGCCATATATTGCTCGACAGCATGATGTATAGTTAAAGTCGTGGCTTTTATATATATTTTTGATATACACATGTGTATAAATGCGTGTGTGAGTCACGCACTTAAAGCAACATTCGTGTTTAGATCGGCGAGAGAGCAGCGTCGCCGTCGCCGTCGCCGTCGCCGTCGCTGTCGCCATCGCCATCGTCGTCATCACTGTTGTCGTGGGCAATCACCCTCGGCTGTGACGCGCCCCCAAGAGTGCTGCCCGACGCCAAGAGCCACGAGACAGACAGACAGACAGACAGACAAACAGACAGATAGACTCTTGTCCGGGGCTTTTTTTTCCCGCAACAGAGTGTGGTACAAACAACAAGTGGAACTCTGCGAGTGAGTGAGTGACACAAGTTCTTACGGTTGGGGCTTTTTTTTACCGCGAAGCTTGCCGGGGCTGGTTTGAGCTTTTGGGGAGGAACTTTGAGGACCGCGAATTATATTCGAAAGATTCACGGGTATAGCTCTGGCTACCAGAGGCTACGACGAGCAAAACAGGCACGGGGGAGAGTTTGTGCGACGCGAAGGGTGCAGGGAGGGGAGGGAGGGGGCGAAACTCCTCTACAATTAAGACGAGCGCGAAGGAAGCCCGAGAGGAGGGCGCGAGTGCTGACGGGTGCTATAGGAGCCTCTCGTCGAGTTGAAGCACGTGGACAAGAGAGTCGACCGGTAAAAGAAGAAAGCGACGTGCATCGCGAGAGACCTCCGCATTCGCTCGGTTCGTTCGTCCGTACTTGTGTGTCTGTGATTCCCTTTTTGTGTGTCAGGCTTTTAGTGTTTGTGTTTTTTGTGTCTGTAAACACAAAGATCCGAGACTGAAACAGAGAGTCGAGAAAGAGAGTGTGACGAATGTGAGGGACGTAACACTAAAGTGCGATTCGTCTTTACACATATATATACGTTCCTGCTTGTTGCCCACACGGAGGGTCGCAAACCCCCCACACACAGAACAAGTGCGAGAGAACAAGAGGCACTCTTCGCTGCTGCTCGGTATAGCTACGCTGTGGCGCAGAAATTGGGAGATGAGAGTCTGACCTCGAGTGGGCGTTACAGCGTGGCCGAGAAAAGTGCGAAAAGGGGGGCGCGCGCGAATACCCCTTTGTTTATTACCGTGTCCCACGAGAGAGACAAAGACAGCAACAACAATCTCGCTGAGGGGTTGAGAGAGTCGGCCAGCCTCCCTCTTCTCACCCCTCCGCCCTCGCCCAGCCAGCAGCCTCGTGAAAAGCTTCGTCGAGTCAAGAGGCTTGGCGCCCCCGTTTCAAGCACTTTATCCACCTCTACGCGGATTCTCTACATTCTCCCGTCGTTGACGCCCGATCTACCTTTCTCCCTCTACACTCTTCATCGAAACTTGAAAAAATAAAAACAACAACAACAACAACAACAACATAAACAAACAAAGTGCAATGTGTAACCTCCGCAAAAACACCGCGATCGGCGGATCCTTCAACACCGCCAACAGTCTCCTTCGCGTCGGGCGACCCCTTCGGCCTTGTCGCATCATTCTTACTCTCGTCGTCTGCTTTGGAACCCTCGTTCAACGCAACCACGCAAGGATCACCAACCAGGAGATCGGTAAGTCCAAAAATTCTCTCATTCTCTTTCTCTACGCTCACAAAAATTCCACCAAATTTCTCGTGCCCTTTTCTATACGTTTTTTTCATTCGAATTTTCTTGTCTATTCGAAAATTCATGCAAGAACCTCAATCGTTAGGATTTTTAAGCCCTCGCAAATATCGTGTTGGTTTTGTTTTTCGAAATCTCGAAATCTCCAAAAATATTTCGAAAGTCATACGAAAAATTGACAGAAAGTAATGCACAACGTGAAAAACTATAAAAATGAACACACGAGTTGCAAACGCAGACAAAAAAGGGCGCCGAACATTTTTTTAATCCGTTTAGTGCAAATTGATTTTGTCAACATTCTCACAGATTTTTATTTCCATACATCGTGACTCAGAAACCGCCGACAAAGTGCAGCTTAATTAATTCTTTCACTTAATTCGTATTCAAGAAAAATAATCCAAAAACACCACCTTCTCGTGGCTACACATTTTTTTCTGCTGTTGGAAATTCATGTTTTATTTAGTTGAACGCAAAAAAAAAGGGAATAAGTCGCGGGATCTTTTCCAGCAATTCATGTTTTTTTAGGATGACAGTACTTATGAATTTTAGAGGAAAAAATAATTTGCCCATGTAAAGAGATTCAAGATTCCGAGACTGAAAAATGCTCTATTATCCTGCGCTAAGAACCCCGTAAACGGTATGACCGTATTTTTCAGTTAGAGGGCTTGCACATTTTTCTGCGAGTTATTTTTAAATTATGTGCAACTCTAATGCAATTTAACGTATACTAAGTTTTCCACTATTAAACTATATTGAGTTTCTATTATTATTTTATTAGTTTATTTTTATTGATTTATTTATTTATATTTCAATATTTTAATTCACACTGAGAAAAGAAATTTGTTGAATCAACAAATTTCAATTTGTTCGCTACAATTTTGTTGATTCAAAAAATAATAACTTGGGTGGTCAGAACAATCAATTTATCCTGATGCAGTCGTTCAGTTGCTTCAACACCTTTAATCGTTTATTGTGACCAAATGAAGTCGTTTGAATAACAAAATCGAACTCTGGTTGACTAAATGTTCGATTGATTTGAGAGATTAAGAAAAAAAATTGCGTGCGTTCCGTTTAACAAAACTTTCAGTCGTATAAACTAAATCATCAGTTTGATCAACTTTCGCGTTGTTGGATGGACCAACCGTGGGTTGAAAGTTATGGGTTGTCTATTTTTGTTTTGTAAAATGAAGAAAATATTTTTTTCGCCCTCCGTGACCGCAGGATTTGTTGATTCAACACAAATTTTTTTGTATCAACAAATTTCTTTTTCAGTGTAGTTTATTTAATTCAATTTATTATTAGCTATCATTATTATTAATATTAAGGAAATTATATTGAGTATTTTATTAGCTGATGCATGAAAAATACACATGCAGGAGTTTAGCGGGCGGGCAATATACTGCTCTCGTACTTTGTCAAAAGCACCCGTATTATCTCAATTAAGATGAGCGCATCTTGGGAACACCTGGGTGCAGCGTGAACAAATTTACCTCCTAGACAAGTTTATGCTCGCAGTCAAAACCGTAGCAAATGCATCGTCGTTTGTGCAGCTACATGGGCGTATCTCGTTTCGAATGATACGAAACGTTTTGCGTCGACGATTGTTTGGTTTGTGATCGCTTTCCGCGAGACTCGCACACGCCACACCGTTTTGTTCCCTCTCGTTGATTTTTCGAGGCGATTTCGACACTCGCCCATAACGCAAATGAGCTTGTTAGTCGCAGCTTGTAAAGCTTCATGAGCGCCCTTTCTCCCTTTGTCTCTCGCGCTCTCTCTCTCTCTCTCTCTCTCTCTCCTTCCTATACTCTCTTGCGCATCCTCCGCAAACTGCATACATACTCGTCGTTATTAAGCGTCATGGCAGTTACCTCGGTCTCCGATAGTCTCCCCCAGTGTTTACCTATTTAAATATATATGTTCACAGGGTGTCCTCAGTCGGACACTTGACACTGTCAACTTTGATTCTCGGTCAAATTTCGAGCCGCGGAAACTTATCCTGTTTCATTGCATGATCCGCCTCGCGACCTTTGCTCAGTTCTTAGCCGCAGCATTCCCTCGACGAATCTTTGCGCTCGTATGACGCACACCGCGGCCGTCGAAATGCGATAAGAAACACAACAAATACCCTCGGAACCATTTTTCTGAAACTCAAAATTTTCAACGTTAAAGATCCCAGCGTTAATCCAATTACAGTCGCGTCGCGGTGCGACGCTAATTTTTCTTTTACCGCGCTCAATCAAATTGACACCGCAGATAATAATGAAATTTTTCCAGAAGATTTAGTTTTGTTTTTTTTTCTCTCATAGTCTTTGCTCCATGCATCACCGTCCTAAAAACATCTTCAAAAGCGGTAAAGTACACGCAGCAATGAAATATCGTATAATAACTCGTCAGGATATGAAAATTGATATTGAAAATTTGACTCAATATTTGACACAGGATTTACCTCTAATTATCGCGTGCGTCGAAGCTTGCATGGACACCCTGTATGTGCATATGAAGCATCCAGTAAATTCAACTCTCTATATGTATATTTAGTATATTTGGTGGTTCTGCCAGGCTAACGCGGCAGCAGAGGATGATATTTACCGTGTAGCATACTGCCGCGCACCGTTTCAACGTTCACCCGCGTTATACAACATTGCTGCTATAAACTATCCCCCCTTGTCATCGACGCGCCCATAAAATATGTCGTCGCTAATTTAGTTGGCGATAAACGCTGAAAGCGCAACAACAATATGCTCCTCTCTCTCTCATATTCTCTCTCGTTTGCTCTCGATCTGGGAGCACGAGATCCCTCCCGGGATCATTACCCGATGTATATCTCCTCCGCGAGATTCGCTGCTTTTCCCTTTAGCCTCGTTCCTCATTTTAGCCCTCTTCCCGGCCGCTTGCCCTCCGCCGCCTACTTCACGCGCTCAGCAAATAAATAAACAGACAATAAATAATTAAATAAAGGATCGTCGAGCGTTTTGCCCCGGTACACGTTGCCAAGCTGCATAAATGTCCGCGCTTTTCATTCGTTCAGCTTTTCATTTCGTATTTATACTTTTTTGTCGATAAGCCGTGGCTTTTGATGCATGCCCCCGCGCTTGTCCATGCAAACAAACAAAAAACAGCAATAAACTTGATTTCTGTCTGCGGAACCAAAGAGATGCTCTCTACTCCCGCATCAAACAAAATTCTCTCGTGGCTAAGGATTGTATGGCAATTTCATTTCATGATTCGACGCTTTCAATCAATTTTATTTCCGGTTGCGCTTCCATTATATGCGTTTGTCAGTCTGTGTCTCTGTCTGTCTCTGTGTCTCTGTGTGTGCGAGTGTTTATGTCGGACGGAACAAAGAAGAGGTAACGAAGAGCGCGCGCTACTCCGATTAATTGGCACATCCGAGAATTTCATTTTGAGTCCGTGCACCAGAAAGCATTGATGAAATAGAATTTAAAAGGGAAATCATATCGCGGGCTAACAAAGAGAGCGACTCAGCCTCTCGCAGTCGTAATTTTTTCGACAAGCGCGCTTGTTCATTATTCTTCACGTCGCCATTATCGAACTGTATTATCGGACGCGACGACTAGAAAAAAAAAAAATATATATATTGCGTCAGGATCAGTTTCCATCAAATTTTCGCCTCCAGACTTTATCGTTTGCTTTCAATTTTATTATTCATTCGGTTGCACATCCCGAGAGTCCGCGGCCATACCTACTCCGCGATTACGATTTTCAACCATTCAAGCTTTTTTCGGCAAAGTGAGATGTTTTTTTTTTTTTTTTTCTTTTTTTTTCTTTCGCAACTATTAACGGATCAAAGATATTTCCAGTGCTAATAGTTATTTTACTCCATTCTCTGTATATAGACACGTTAGGAATGTAGGATTTTGCTAAAGTGCACGTTAGTTGGCACCATTTCAAACGAATCAATCACCGCGTTCTCCCACGCCAAGAGTCCATTATGATTTTAACAGTCCTATTTATTTAACTGCACCCAAGTACGAGTTATCCCCGCGAAATGTGTATTGACTCTTTATATCTGCGTGCGTATGTGTGGAGAGCTGGGGTTTTGTGGATTGGTAGAAATGGAACAACTGTACGCGAGCGCGAGCTTCTGTCTCGTTCACCCGCAAAGAGAGGAGCCCACCAAAGGAATAAGAGACGCGGCGGGGGATGGGGCCAGTGGCCGAGAAAGGACGAGGGGTTAAGGAGGCTCTTGGGTACTGCAACGGTGATTTATCGTTAACCGTTAGGGGCGCTGCACTTACGTACAAAGTGTGAGAGCAAGAGGAAGAGAGAGAGAGCGAGAGAGAGAGAAATGTACGGCTACTCTCGACGAGAGGGGTTGGAGTTTTGAAAGTAAGGTGCGGCTGCTCAGCAGCAATAGTAAAACACAGTGTAGCAGCATCCTGAAACTCTCCCTCTCGATCTCTCTCGCTTTCGAGTCAAGGAACGGAGAGAGAATTGTTCAACGACTGAATCTATACACACGAAGCGTCAGTGCTATAAGATATATGTTTTCTCACAGTCCCAAATCTAGTTACAGTTGGCGACGAGATTTGTGTAAGTGAAACAATGCTCTCTCTCTCTCTCTCTCTCTCCCTCTTTATTCTCGTATCTTATGTAAGCGTTAAGAACACCGTGTACCAATGAATTTACCAAATTTCTCACATTTTCTTGTGTTTGTTGCACTGAAAACAAAATTTTGTTGGAAAAGATTGATATTTTGTTCGATACGTTCGACTAAACGTTTTTTTTTTTTTAATAATCTCATAAATTGTGTCATTGCAGCAGGAAATATTTTAGAAAGTCTCTTCGGAAGCTAATTTTTAGTCGTTCCAATCGTAAATTTCGCTGACGATCCCGTTAGAAACCAAATATGACGAAAAATTGAAATTATCAAAAAAGTATTTCCAATGTGTGTTCGTCTTTTTTTTAATATCATGCCGAGCCAGCGCTCGCTATTCACTCGCTGATTTTAATTACGAGGAATAACCGTCAATAGAAGAAAATAAGTCAAGCTTCTGACTCGGCTTCATGTTTTTTTTTTTTTTTTTTTTTTTTTTTTTGCTTTCGTCTTCCGCTCGTCATATCTGTACAGAAAGGATTCCTCTCGCATGGTTTAGCAGCAAAACTTGGACAAGTTTCCATTCATCAGGCTCTCACTCTCTTCGCTTCCTCGCTCTCTCTCTCTCTCTCTCTCTCTCTCTCTCTCTCTCTCTCTCTCTCTCTCTCTCTCTCTCTCTCTCTCCCTCTTTCTGTCCGTTGGTGTTTCAGGATATTACAGTTGGCGGAATATTCCTGGTCATTCAAACTTTTGAGGTCAGAACCCCGCGGATCGTAAAGTCCGCCAGGGAGATCCTTCGCTTCCAACTATGCTTATGATATATATACACACAAGAATAGACAGAGAAATTGGGAAGAGGCAAAGGGGCAGAGAAAATGACGTATATTGAAACGTTTCTATGAATAAATTGTATTTATTCATGCAAATATCGAAATCAGGATTTCTGATACGGTTTTCCTTCTGTCTCATCCTCTTCCAGTGTACATATAGAAATCCCCCGCGTCCTCCATCCGCAAGACTGCATATCGATCGTTGGAACGACATGGAATTGCTTAGCCCTCTCTCGCTCTCTCTCTCTCTCTCTCTCTCTCTCTTTATCATTTCGTCCATCCATCTCTATAGAACTTGTATTTTTCAGGCGTATCGATTTGTCGGAATCGACAAAAAGAAATGAATAAAAACGATAAACGTCATACATTGGACAGGGACTTGAATTTTTATTTTTTTTCCTTTTGCTTCTAACGTGAGATTTCAATGAGGGAAATGGGTGGAAACCACTGCGACTGGTTTGAGGCATTATTTGCTCATTTCGATATCAATTAACTCGTTCGTTCACATTTTATCGGAAAATAGAATATTCAATGAATTTCTCGTACGGAAACGTACGAATCAAGATCCCAAAGAAAAAGTATATGCGTTTTCTCGAGCCGTTGCGATTATAGCAGCAGGTACTTTGCTTCCACAGAGCAAATTGGTTTATAGCATCGTTGGTGTGTTGCAGTGTTATAGACTCTGTGCGCGCGCTGGCCGGACTTTCCGTGTTTGAAATTCGTTAATCCTTGCTCGCCGTCGACGCGCTTCCTTTAACACAGAACATTCGTCTCTCTATTTTATTTTCACCTTTTTTGCTATACACTCGCCTTGTTTTCTTCGAGCCTTTTGTTCACGCTTCTAAATACGCCGGCCGCGCGTTCCTCTTACTCGTGAAAATGAAGACAAAGGGTATATGAGGAAACGCCCGCAGAGACACATGGAGCGAGACAGAGCTCCACCAGACGCGGAATACAAAATTGTGTATTATTACGAGCATCTTTCCTCTTTTGCCCCAGCTTCTACAATTTAATTATCCACTCGGCCATTTTATCTGGAAAGCTCGTATATAAAGATACAGATGTACGCGTATATACGCTTCTGCTACCTTGCAAAACTCATCTCGCTAAGGAAACCCTGCGAGAAGCAGGATTTTACCGAACGTCGCGCGAGTTTCAAAGTCTCATCGGAATCTTCTTTTCTCTCTTTCTCTCTTTCCTGCTTTTTTTCTTACTCTCGTTCCTCGCCTCTCGGTTCTTGCGGCCAAGAGACTTTTCGGAGCCTGTTTCCGAAAAGGGACGATATTGAAAATTCGGTCAAGTCCTGCACATCGAAATAGTTTTACGATATTATCTCGGGCTATTCGCGCGATAGTGCAGCACTCGCGACATGCGAGCATGTGATGCGACTGCATATCGATTCGGCTAGCCGCGATTAGTTTGTGAATTTGCCCAACCACAATATCTCCTTGACTATTTAGCATTCCAATCGGATTTTATGATTAGCTTCGGGGGTATCGAGTACTCTCTTGCCGGGATCGTCCAAAATGTCCGATTATCTAGTTCGCACTCCTTTCCCATGCGCGCCTCTATAATTTCACCCAAAATTACCGCAAATTACGTTTTACAAATGTCGATTAACTGCCGCCTCCCGACTGACAATGCGAAACTTCATTTGCATCCCTGCTGTTTATTATATACTCGCGAAACACTGTGGCGAAATACGCACAACGAGGCAATGTTCAACGCATTGACAAAAAATCGAAATTTCGTTGCAAACTTTTGCACCTGGCCCGTCATTTTTTTATCCGGCTACACAATTTGACGTCCTGTGGTTTTTACTCTTTCAAGACGATCACGAGACTTGATCATTCGACGTCGTAACACTGAAAAATCTTCAAGGTTACGTTCTTACATTCGTTGAGTTTTTAACTCAGTTTTTTTTTTACTAATGCCCTCCGCGTGCTCTGCTCACGGTTTCTCGCTTTCCCTGCTCCTCTGACTTGTAGTAATCCCTTGGGTTCGTAACCAGCCACTTGGCTGGCGTGCGAAAAAAAATAAAAAATAATTTTACGACCTCAACAACCTCGAATCTCACCCACCGGCGTGCTTCGCACCTAACGAAAAGGTACGACTTCTCACTCGTACGCTTCTGGATCCGTCTGACAACCTTTTCTCCTCTCGCTGAAAATTTCCTCCAGTATTGGCCATATTAAGGCTCTCGTCCCATCACGAACCTCAATGCTACACGAAAAGCTGATATTCTTTCATTCTAAACGTATACACTGCGTTCAAACTCACAGAATAACGCTTTCAATATTTTTAAACACGTTCCTCGACCAGCTATTCAAATGCCACTCGCCAAGAGATCGAAACTGGGAATTTAAATATCCAAAGAGTTTATGAAAATTGTACTCGTGCCATAAGCTGGGCCAAACTTGTCCGATAAAAATCGTCAACTCGGTTAATCGTTAATGCAGACACGAATAATCCAAATTCGAACAGAATATTCTCGGAATAATAACGCGGATACAGATTTACGTTTCGTTAAAAAGTTGCAAGAAAAAAACCAAGGGAACGCGACTTGAATTTACACGCGTTTGGATGGGATAAATAAAAAATGGTAAATTATTAATTAATAAATTTTGAAAGAATCCTAAATAAAGTCGTTTTGTGATACGTTAATGTTCGAGAATAATGAATAAAAGAGAAAATCGGGATTGTTATCGTGCGTCAGTATTCGATCGGAATTGATGGCGTCCATCGAGGAAAAACTTGCTTTCTCAAAACTGTCCGTGCCTATGGGAATATAAAATGAATAAAATGCTTCGGTTATTCTCGTGTAGAGTTTTGCACTTTGAAAAATGCAGGAATCCATAAAATTACATCTGGTTATACGAGTCCATCAGATGAATGAAATATATAGGTGCAGGTTAGATTTTCGTTGAATATCTGGCAGCAGGCCGGATATGCGAGAGGGCGCGAGAGAGAGAGAAGCTCCTTTGTGAAGCTTCTTATCCGTTCTCGAGGAAGCAGACTAGGGGTACAAGGGCTCCGTGGAACAAGTGGATGAGAAGAGCAGGAGGCAAGGAGCGAGCGGTTTTGGAAAGGAGGAAAGAGGTCCAGGGGCCAGGAGGCTAAAAGCGACGACGTGGATCCCGGAGCAATGGGATCAGTCGAGCGTATAATATGCTGAAACTGTACTAACGTAGGTTCGTAGAGAGAAGGACCTTTTGGCCAACTGTTCCCTCGCACTATTATAACTACGTACCGCATACAACCCTCTCTCTGTACCATTTTCGAGATACCTATATACACGTATGTCCTTTGTTACATATATAGATATAAGTTTATTGAGGAGAGACAGGAAACGAGAGTCCAACGATGCCGAGACGATGAGAGAGAGAAAGAGAGAAAGGGGAGCAAGAGAAATGACCCCGGACCAAGAGTGATGAGAGAACTCTGTGTTTGGGTACACTCTCTGCTCTTTCTCTCTCTCTCTCTCTCTCTCTCCTCATTCTCTGGTGCTGGCGGTGGTTGGACGTATACAGCCAGAGTTTCAGGTTACTGAATTTTCCTGCTAGTGTGCCCTGCTGCCGTGAGCGCTTTCATTTCAGCGGAACCGAGACTCCTCCTGCTCTCCCTCCATCACTGCCTATTTCCTCTCTTTTTCTCTCTATCCTTCGGCTGTTTTTCGTGTCAACCGCGGTACTATTGATAGAGCCTATAAAGTTGTGGTACGGTAAATCAGAGGGTGGTATGTCGCTTGACGCCTCTACGAAAATTAGAATGAAAAAGCTTGTGGCAAGTTAGACGACGATCCTGGCAAGAAAAATATAAATATTGATCCCTCGTTTATTTCTTGGTGCATGTGTGTCAAGGAAATTTCGAGCTTATAAGACACTTGGACTCTTTGCATTTCTGTCAAACGCCTTGAGAGCACTTACATCTCTTTTCGGCTTTTTACTTTTTTCTCACATACTGCGTGCGGTTGTGTCATGAATTTTCAAAAGACTTCCTCGAAAGCTCTGCTCCTTATCTCTGTATATCGCGTTTTCTTTATCTCTCGGTTTGTTAATTTTATTCCCTCCCATCATTGCTGAAACCTCGCTTCCGGTGTTTTCCATCCTTTCGTTTCTTGTCGCTTACACTGCGCGTTTCAAAACTCGACACACCGAGATTCGCAGCATCGATTAATCGCGTCCTATTCCGAACAGGAATTTGTCGGGACATATTTTTATTTATCGTGTGCACTTTGCTCATGGGGGATTTACTCCGTTGCACGGAGTGCTCAAGGCAACTGCGCGATCATTAAATAAAATGTAGCGTAATAATAAAAGGAATAGGATTTTCATAAATATCCTAGAGGAATCGTCCAACGTCGAGAAAAATGACGTTGGAAACTTTTTTCTTGAAAATTTCGACTCATTTTTGGATCAGCTTGTACATCAGAATATATGCTGCCTTGCAGCTTCTTTGCTCGCATTGTTTTATTGCATTTGCTAAAGAGCGAGCTTCGTTGTCGACTTCTCTCTCTCTCTCTCTCTCTCTCTCTCTCTCTCTGGCTCGATCTCTCTTCATCTTGCTCTCGTATTCCTACTCGTTCGCAACATGCCTGATATTCAATTGGATTTTATTTTAGCGTTAAAAAGTATTCCCTCCTTATTCGCTCTCACTCTATTAGCTCAAGTGGATTCTGTCCTCTCGCTATTCTTGTCAGAGATTTTCCTTTGCCTTTTTCTACTACGAATTTCTATACATTTTTTTTTTTTTCCTATTACTCTCTTTCTACCTCTTTCACTTTAATGTCTTGTTTTTTGCTCCGCTGGTTGAACGAGAGGGAATGGGGGGAAAAAAAAGACGTTCCAATATTCAATTTTCATCTTGAATATTGTGACGTCACGTGCGTCGGACTTTTTTTTTCTTCCGCGCCATATCGTCTTGAAAATTTCATCGCGAACGACGACGTCGGATATTTAAATATTGTGATAAATAGCCTCGTATACAAATGAATTTATGTAAATATTTTTTGCGCCCCTTTTTTTTTTCTCTTTCGTATTTTTTCAACTGCATACTAACACCCACTTCTCTTTCTGTCGTTGGTCGTAAAATTTACACACACTAGCCATAGAAAAAAAAAAAAACATAAACATGAATCTTCTGTTTGAGAATCGTAAATTTTTTCGTCATCCTGCTCGTCTTGTCACTGCGCGAAGAGCTCCTAAAAGACAACGTAAAATACCAAAAAGTAAGATCGAAAGCCACGGAAAAGTTGGCTACTTTGAGTTGCCTCGCCAACGTATTTCACGTGCGAGCTTTTTGAAAATTACAAAAAACTATATGAAAGTGTGTGTACGTCACTAGACGTAAGAAATTGCTTCTGTTTCGTCGCCACCTTTCTTCGTCAAAGAAGAAAGCTCGCTCATCTTCTTGTAAGAAAACACCCACGAATGGAATGAAAAAAAAAAAAGAAACAAAAAAAAAAGAAATGAAAATTTATATAATGTGCCTCTGTATTTTCCTCTCGTCATGTTTCTGTGTATTTTTAGTTTTGTCTTATTTACATTTGTCCGTTATTCATCCCCGAAAATGTATCGTGCTTCGGAACAACCCTCGTCATCCATCATAGTCCTATCCCATCTTACTATTCCCGAAATGTTATTATTTTTTGAACAAATGATCTTTACGAGCTTTTATTCGTTGCTGGCGTTATTCGAACGCGCCTATTTATCATTTTGTTTTTTTTTGTTTTTTATTTATTTTTTTCAAAACTATTTATTTTCACTTTTCGCAACGAGACGCTTGGATGCGAATTGAAAACTGCGTTTCAATACCAGAATTTTCGGAAGACTTAACATTTATATGCCTGGAGGGGGAGAAAAAAAAAAAACTTTTATAAAGATACACATGAACAAAGTTGAAATAGCACGAAAGAATACCCAGGAAGATATGTGTAGAGAGGAAAAGAGAGGCAGAGAGAGAGAGAGAGAGAGAGCTTTTGCGAGTTTGACGTGTGCGTGTCCCTTTGTTACGTTGCAAACACACAAAGTGTGCACTCGTTTCACATGCTGTGCTCTCGCCTGGATGGATCCTCCGCAGCTCATGTTATACGACACATCGCGATGTTTGCTTTATCCACTAAAATCGGGCAACAGCAGTTTCAAGAATGTACAAATATTGATAAACGCCCGATTCATATCCCGCGTGTCCTCCCGTGTTTCTGTCTCTGTGTTATCGCGTTTCTCTATGTAAATAAATCGAGTATAGAAAAAACACTTGCGTCCTTTTTCGATTAATCGAAATTGGCTTTAGACAATATCGATGTCGTTTTATTTCTACGTTCGGGCGTCTGTATGACGACACACTGTATATAAAATACCCCTTTGCTCTTTTTCCTCTGTCGCTGTAGCCTTCGCTTTTTTCTCTCCCATGCTACGAGCGCGGGACATACGTAGAAATAATAAAAATTGAAAAAAAGCCAACTACAGATGTCATATCCGCTTGCGAGGCGTACGGACTCCTGAAAACGTCAATATACGCGGACGCGCTACGCCGAGAGATCAACTCAAGTTTTTGTTTCGGAATCTTCTCCCCCACCCCTCTCCTTCCTCCCTCCATGTGTCCCTCGGTACACATATTTTTTTTATGATACATTTCCTACGTCTTTTGACATTTCTATTCGCGAGAATACATCGATATGAACAATCAAAAGTTTGAATCAATGGCATGTCGATGATTTTATAAACTTTTCACTCCTACACGCCATCCCCTCTGCCTCTTCCTGTCGAACTCTGTTATCAATAGTGATCCTCCAATATTAAAATGTCGCTCTGACGCGCAATAACTACTCAACTACGTTATCCTCCCGATCCCATTCTCCCCTGTAGGGACTGAGCCAGTTTCCATCATGTACCCCCATGTGGCTTGATTGACTTTCGTGCACATTGAAGCGAACAAAAACAACTTTCATTCTCGCGTTTGCACAGAATTTACAATTTGAAAATCGCATGGTCAATTTTCCAAAAAAATTCGTTACTGTTGGAAATTTCAGTAAAATATTCTTTTAACGAACTCGAGTATTTTCAGGATAACATTTTACTGCAAAAACATCACGTCCATTTACCAAACTTTTAACGAAGAATTATAAATTTCTCTGTCATTGACTGTTTTGCAATAATTCAAAGATTTTTCCATCTTTTCGTTGAACATTCTTTTTCAATTAAGTCCAAATTGTGCACGTTTTTTTTTTTCTCCGAGTTTTTCGAATACTCACGATACGTAGATCACTCGTTGGCCAACACTTGACATCGCGCGAATGCCGATGGCGTTGATTCGTGTATATAGATCCACACGCCCAAACACATATATATTCATCCTCCGCGTATCTCTTTCCCGATCCACTCGTATCTCGTTGCGATGCCGTTGAGAGATACGTGTGAATAATTCAATACCTGCACTCGTGAATAATAAACGAATGAACAAGATAATGCAGCTTGTTGCAAATGAAAAAAAATTATTACCAGTACATTTGCCTTGACGTTCGTCCTGTTTGTTTTTTCCTCTTCAAGCGAGCGCTCGAATAGACATTTTTAAAATGAAATTTCACGGTCTAATGGGTCCAAAACCTGTGGTTTGCGGTTCCATTGTTGTTGATTGATTGTGCGCCGGTTATACAACAGAATTGAGGACTATATTGAAAGACGAACTAGATATGGATTGAGTCGAAATACGAAAAGAGCGAGATTAAAGCCGATGTCGTATGTATTTTCTGCTTTCGGCGAACGCGTCCAACCGAGCCAGAGACATTTTTGCTAAACAATTTTGTTCGTTGCTTCCTTTATAACTGCCATCCTCGATTCCAAGCGTATATATTTTATCTATTAAATGAAAGAGAACGAGATGGAATGTCTCGTCGACTGGATATGCACGTATATATAAGAGAACTACAACGTTCTCGCGTGTGCATGCGTTAACGCTTGTGGCGTTTCGTCGTTGAAGCGCGACATTGCAAAAGCTCGCCTCTTCGGTCTCCACGGTGCGCGCGCTACGTGTCAACGCACACGTCTACACTCACCATCTACGATCTACGCTTGTGCATAGCCTGCAGTTATATACTGCATTTTACAAAAGCTGAGCCATATACGGGCAAATTTTAATAAATTCTTGTTTTCTACGACATTTATATTAGCAGGATATCATTCCTTTGACCACTCTTTCAAATCTAACTCGTAGCTTCTCTCTTTCTCTAGAAAATAAATGTCCGAATTCAGCGTATCCATAAGTTTGCTGATTTTCCGTGTAGACAATTTTCCTTGAAAAATTATGTGGGACGCAGCAACTGCGGCATGAGCTCAAAATGTTTGCAATATGATTGGATGCACTTTTACTTTATTGTAAATAAAAACCAGTTGTAAAGTAGCCGGGTTCGTGAAAAGAATACCTTAACGTATAAATGTGTTGGTGGTATTCGAGTCATGTTTGTGTGTGTATTTGGTAACAGGGTTTTCGTGACATTCACTGGGCTGCGAAGAGACCTTGTCATCTACGTCGTTGTCGCTGCGTCGTTGTTGTCGCGACGGTATAGAAAACCATCAGGAAGCGATTGGCCTCGATAACTGTTGGGCGCGCAAACCATGCACCACAGATCCATATGCACAGGATATATAAGTTTGTCTGTACATGATTCTGTGTCTATACACAATCGAACGAGACTATGCTCCTCGCGAGAGAGTGTATCAAACTCTCTATGCAGTTTGTTCACTCCACACCTCATCACTTTTTCCACTCCGCGATTCGATTCGCGTTCTTTTGTTAGCTGCTCGAGTAAAAATCTACTCTATGACGTATCTGCTTCCCGCGGGAGAGCGCCAAGTTTGCGCGTAACATGTGCATTTTTCGCTTCGAATAATATCTGCGAGAAATAGATGAGTAAGCAACGAGCCATCGTCGAACGAATGATGAACATATCGAAAATTTTATAAATCACACAAAAATTTACTTTTCAGAGTCATTATGTCGTTAAACTTTCTCCAACGGATACGAATTGCTCCGGGGGGTTTTTTTTTTTCCTGTTTCTCATAACTTTCTCATCTTTTCATGTTTGCTAGAAACAAAGTTTCGGTCCCTATACCCCTTGAAAAACACGGAAACGTAGCAGTTTTTTACACGCTCCTCGCAGAAATGGTTCTGCAGGATTTGGTCGGAGCAAGGGTTGGATGCTGGCCAGCGTGATCACCGAATACCGCCTAAGAATTGCCTACGAATTCTGGTGGCTCCTACTGGTCAATACACAAGCACTACCCCCTTCACCCTGCCCGATTCACTCTTGGGTTTCTCCCTTCAACTATCTAGCACGATGAAGATGCTTCGGGATGGCGTATGTCCTGCTCCTCTCTCTCTCTCTCTCTCTCTTCTTCCCTCGTTTTCCCTTCCTCTGTTCGTCTCTATCGCGGACGCCATGACTAGAGCCACTACAATAGGCAAAGCACGATCATAGCGACGAGACCGTCCAAAGGTGAGACTAACATTCGTATTTGGTGTCTCTCTCTCTCAATTTATACAAATAGATATATAATATGTATAGCTGTGTGCACACGTGTGTGTGCGTGTCGATGAATACATACAAAGTGGAGTACGCTTACTTGGATGTGGTATTACCTGGGATCGCTCGCAGACACGTTCCATCGTCATTCCTCCCCCCCCCCCCCCTCTCACTCTCTCTCTCTCGGTGGGCTGCAGCAGTCGTCATCTTGGTCGCTATGTTACACCGAACGCGCGCGACTTCACCCCTCGGGGGCTTTTCCCCACTTCGAGATCTGCTGCCACCCTTCTCGAATATCGCCTACACTGCACCCACGATACACGTATACATCGAAACACCATCATCAGCAGGTCTGAAACCAGAATACCTTTCTCTAGCCATTTCTCTCACTCTCTCCGTTTCATCCTCTCGAGACGATTAACAGAACCGGAATCAAGAACGGGAACTATCTCCAAATGCAGAAACTTGCTATATATGTTCCTCGTTTACTTATATATGTATGTTTATGGCTATATGTGTATATTGGTACAAGGGAAAAGTGAAGTAGTCACGGGAAACGGCATTATTGCAAACTAGACCGAGCCAAGGTGCAGCAAAGAGCGGAGAGTGGCGCATGCGGAGGCAGATGCGATATACCTGTTATTAATAATTGGTATACATGTCGTAACCCTCCTCTTCCCACCCATTGCCTCGTAACCTTTATACAACAATATTCATACGGATTCAACAGCTTTGCTCTGCGTTTACCAACTTATGTTGGCTATACTCGTTATAGGAATGAAAGAAGTCGGTAGGGCTCTCACGGGACCCGGATGCTGTTTCCCCGCCATGCTTTGCCTGCGTCGCCCGCTCGTTTTCTCTCCGTCACTCCCAAGACGCTGTACGACATGTAGTCTTGGAATATTTTTATAGTTGAAGCAGCAGCAAGTTACGTTTTTAGGATGACTGCACGTAGAAAGGTAAAGCAAACCTACGGTGCAGTATTCTAAAAGCAGCGTCTCATTCTGTCAAATCCCTCCCTCAAGCGGCCTTTCTGTTTGTCTAACATATTCTCGCCTCGTTAATCCGCGTTCACATTTATATAAAATGGCACTCTCTTCGTGCTATGTAAATATGTTGATATACACTTTTCACCCCATTCAGAAAAAAATTTTACGCTTTTATCACTTTCGCTGAATTTGCTTCCCGCCACATCCCCTTTGCAACCAAGTCTCATCTTTCTTTTTGTTCAACTTGTTTCGGTTACTTTTTGGTTCTCTTAATACACTCATTAAAGATGTATCCTTGATAAGCCTGCTAAGAGTCCCCGCGTAGTTTTGATAGCTTAACCCGACAAGTTGGATGAAATTGTAGCCGAAGGCGACAGGGATATAAGTAATGGTTCAAGGTTTCGTCTTTTTCGTTCTCACTCCACAGATCACATGGTTTTACACCTTCTATCAAGCATCCTTACTATAGCAATCTCCACGAGCAGGCTGCCGTTTGCACAGCCACTCGACCTCTCACTAATTTGTCGTCCAATTAGACCATCGCATCCCGCGGCTTTGATAGCTTTGCTCTCTTGCACCCCTCCACACCCTGGACCATGCAGCATCTGCCCGCCCGTTTATGAGCTTTTTCCTTTCAATCGTTATACACCGAGACTCGAGTTTGGAAAAACGAGAAATATCCTGGAGGAAATAAAAAAATAGTCTCGTCCTTGACGATTGAATTTCGATTTGCCCTCATGACTCTCATCCATGTGGATTACATCGTCACGTTGCTATATATTCATCTTATCGCTGCGTTTTCGTTTCTGTATCGAAAGACTGCCAATGGAATCCCAAGAATGCTGTGCGACCGTAACCAAGCTCGTTCCGTCAAAGGAGAGACAATCTCGCTATGATGCTCGATCGAGCTTGAAAAATGCTCCATCACGTATATCACAAAGCGACGGAAATGCCATCCGGAGAAAGGGTCACAGAGATAGAAAGAAAAGGAATAAAAAGCAGTGCATAAAAAGACAGAGATCTACATGCAGATTATCCTGAACAGGAGAATGCGCAATTCGCCGTGGAATTTATGCGGAAATGGTTTTCTCGACATCCTCAAAACCCTTCCCCTATATAACTGTACCTGTGGCTTGGAACCTGATAAAAAATAAAATAAAATAAAATTAAAAAAATTATTCGAGCTGCGTTTTGCGGACTGATGATTCTCTTCGCAGTCTCCTGGGGCATTCATCGACGTGTATAACGAATAGGAAATGAGGTAAAAAAATATACATGTCCGTTGGGAACCCCACGATATCCTTGATTCGTTTTGTCTCACGATGTCCTTTAATTCTCTTCCGTGTCACGTTCTCGACTATGGGATCGCGCAAGATTACGACGCAGAGGATGAGAACGCGTTTAGTTGACAGGAAAGTCCGTGGATATGTACGTGAATAAAATTGAAATATCAGTGACACGTCGTCGAGCAAGTTTCTCTACCGAATAATGTGAAATTGCGTGCTGATAGCGAGATTGTTAAGCTCTCGTTCGCGAAATACTCGACCGATAAACTCCGCCAACGGAATTTCCCCAGGGCCAACCTTTCTGTTGCTCTTTGAAGTAAATGCTACTCCGCGGTGCGGTGGCTTTCATCCTCCAACAGATATATATCCATCAAGGATGTCCCAATGAAAATACACCAAAACGTAAAAAATTTTACCGTACCATGTCGCCAATGGTTGCGCGATAATTCTTCACATTCCTTGATTCCTGGAGCATAAGAGGCCAGGTTTTTATTCTTTCTCTGCGTTAACACTTCCTCTGTACACCTGGGTCATTCGTGTCCGGGCAAATACGACGGAGCGGTCCATTCATTGGGTCAAACACTAATGAAAAGATTAATTTTTCTGCAATTTTACAATTGGAATTCAAAGTTGAAGATTTCGAACATTAGCCCGCATTTTTTCACAATTTTTGCAATTTAACACTTTGTCCGTAAACCTGGATCATTCGTGTCCGGGCAAATACAACGGATCGGTCCATTTATTGAATTGAACACGAATGAAAAAAATGTATTTTACTACGATTTTATAATTGGAATTCAAAGTTGAAGATTTCAAACAGTAGCATGCATTTTTTCAAAATTTTTGGAATGTAATAACAGGCTGAAAGAATGCTGTGTCTAGGTTTACAGACGGAACGTGCGGACAAAACGTTTACAGACGAAGTGTTGGAGTTGCCAGCTTCTTCGAATTTTTACGGAAAAATGCCAAAAGTGGCTTTCCAGTTTGATTCATTAAACTTGGAATGATTCCTCCGTCAGCGTTGACTCGATATTCGCGGAGTTTAATCGTTTTAGCCAGCATCCAGATAAGATTGTGTCATATTCCACAATCGTTGGGATGAAACGTCAACGGATTTTGATGCCCATGCGTTACGTCCACCAGAATAAAAGCCCGAGGCGAAAATGCAGCATATGCGTTGCACATGCACACAGACATTCGCGCGTTCAACTGCCTCCACAATGCAGTATTGTTATCTCTTTTTTTTTCTTCCCGTAAGCGTCCTGCTTCTATACTCCGATATTTTTGTTGTTGTTGTTGTTGTTGTTTTTTTGTAAAACAGACCAGCATGCTCTTTGACAGCATGATCCTGGATAAAATAGAGGCGGAGCGCGTAAATACCGCGATGCGCCGCGGGTGCATTTCATGTTGGGCAGAAGGAAAAACATTTGAAAAACGTTGGACCAGCCCGGTGAGCAGAGAGTTTCGTCGGGGAGTATTGTCTCGGATAAGAGGAGAACACGCGTTTGCACAGCGATTCAGGGAGGCAGTGTATAGTGCATGATGCGTGGATGCTGCTGCTACTGATGGCGCTATCGATGCGCACGAAGCGCAAAAGGAGGGAGGAGGGGCGCGAGGAGGAGAATTCGAGGCAAAGCAGTGCACGCGAGCGCGTTGGGAATAGAAAATGGAAGGGCGATCTCTCGCTTTTGTGTGATAGATGGCCGCGAATCGGATATGCGGAATCGAACAATGCACCCGAACAACGGCTGGTGGATGGGACTGAAAGTGGTCCGCGCAATGCCAGAAACGACCCCGATGAATTTACGAGAAATTTTCCACCGCTTCCACTTTCATCGCATAATTCGTCTCGTGCTTTGAAATTATAAACCGGATAAAAAAACAAGGTAAACAATAGAAAAGCTCAATTATCGCGCGGTTGACAATGCTAAGCGGAATCTCCAAGCCCCTCTCCATATCATTCTTCCATGTGCTTTTTTAATCGTTCACTTAGAAATCATATTTCCCATGTTTATCATTCAATAATTTCGGCAATCTATGGTATGGAACGCATCAATGGTGATAATTTAACACATTATTGCGTCGTAAAAGCCTCGATCGTCCCGGGTCGCTGGAGGGATACAACAACATCAGGGGCTGGCGCTACGAGGGGTTTAACCTTGAGGATTAATGAGGATAACAAATAATGAGTGTGAGAGGCCTCTTATCGAACGCTCGATATCACGAGCCGTGCCATTAGTTTGGTGAAAATTTTGGGATATCGAGCCTCCCCTCCCTTTCAACCTCTTCTCATTGCTTCATCCCTGCACCCGATGTACTAATTAGCGGTCGTGGCTAATGCCGTTCCAGAGGCTCCCTAATTCGTGCGTCACATATACCCCAATATTTTGCTACGTGATGCATCAAGCAAAATGGTGAACAAAGTTCCATCACGATACCCTGCTATTTTGGTGCGCTCGATGGGACACCGCGATTGCCTTTGCTGTTTGGCTCGTCTCTCTTTCTCTCTCTCTCTCTCTGTGCACACGAATATATTTATTTTCAAGACACTTTCTCATTTAATTCCAATGAATATGACCCGCTTCTACTCTTCCGCATCCAACGAGCCAACTGAACCGACTACACGGTTCTTGCTCGTTTTTTTACGTCCGTCCCTCGTTAAGAAATTATTCCCGCTTCGTTACTCGCATTTCTTCATTGTTTCACCGTTTTTTTTTTTCAAATCCTCGTCTTTCCGTTCATTATTATCATTCGTTTTTGCGTACATTTTCATCCACTGCAACATTCCGGTGCTCGTTGTTTATTTTCTTATTCGTAAATCATTTCCCAAACGTCGCCTCTGGCTTAGTTTTGCTCGAGATGCTCCTGAAAAAATCGCAATGCGTTTATCTATCTTCGCAGTCTTACAGCTTTCTGGCTTGGGCTTCATAGAGACAAGAACTTGGCGAGATTGGAGCTATCTGCGATTCTTAATGAAATGGTAACACTTTGGATGAACGATGTGTAGATATCCTACAACGTACAACTCTATATCCGACCCAAGCTACTTTACGATGAATCCTTCAGTGCAACGTCTTCTCTCCCTCTCTCCTTTCGCGCCGATGCAATTAATCTTGGAGCGCTACTTTGCCAGCAGGCATTCCTCGTAGAAGCTCAGATCGAAACACGCGAGGCAGAGTGCATACCGCAAGCCTTTATGACGTCCTTCGAAATCGCGAATCATTGATTTCTTCTGTTAGGAATGTCGTTGAGTAGTCCGGATTGTTGATGGAATCCGAGCGTATATTTCTCAGAGTCTGTAAGGTACCCAACCGACACAGATATATTTAGCTCGTACGGGCAGATTCCGATGAGTTTATCCGTTGATTGAAACATCAGGAGAATTACACGAAAGAACGACTGAAATTAAATTCAGCCCCGCATGCTCCAACTTGCAATTGTTGGCGCACCCGTTCAACTTTTCGCATATATTGGTAGTACGTGCCACTTGTAAAATTGTCTTTCTCCTTATTCGAGCAACGGATGAAAATTAAGTTGTTCCAATCGTGTATATGCATACGGGGCTTCCGAGCGCCGAAGCGACGCAGGATCGGAAGTTACGGAAAGACAAAGATGGAACCAGAGACAGAGAGACAGAGAGAGAGAGAGAGAGAGAGAGCCGCGAAGCGTACATCCACCATAACGTGGTAAATCGAGTGTGAGTCTTTTGGAACGGAGCTAATTTTGCAGAGACTAGGAAATTGGAGGTTGAGGGAATGGATAAAGGTGGCGGGAGGGGGAGAGGATGCGCTACCAGAGTTTCTGCTTGTAAGAGAGACCGGGAAAGAGGCCAGAGGGCGGGGGAGATAAAAAGGTATGTCTTTTCCATGTCGCTGCGTCCATTTCGGTCCGACCATGTATATACATG
Source organism: Hyposoter dolosus (assembly GCA_963921915.1). Taxonomy (NCBI): domain Eukaryota; kingdom Metazoa; phylum Arthropoda; class Insecta; order Hymenoptera; family Ichneumonidae; genus Hyposoter; species Hyposoter dolosus. Next base: position 1,393,092 of record OY998136.1, on the reverse strand, counting down.
CACATATATCTATAAGAAACTTGGCTCTATTCAAAAGTCCACCCCTTTGCTTCTCGTCCCCCGGCCTCTGCCACAAAGTTGGAAGATCAAACTTGCCATTCTCGGGCTTCGTACGTTTTCCTCGCGTTTCGGGCATAGAAGCCGATTTGACCCACACCTAATAACCGCGATTTCATCCAATTACAACGCCGATTTCATTCTTCCCCAATCGCATAATTACTCTGCGTGAGGATTAAGTCATTTTCCAATATGAATATCGAAAAAAAAAAAAAAAGAAATAACAGCAACAGACCATGCAGCACTAGATATCGGAGCATGTTCGAATTCAAAAACGATTCTCATCGGAATAATGAGCTTATCAGGAGCTGATGACGAGCTGTCATAACAAAAACTTGTTAATTATATTTTCTTCATTTCCGCATGTAAATAAATGAATGAATATTCAATCAACTCATTGCTAACCACGTGACAAGTCTTTTAACTGTGCCGGAGCTTAGGAGTTGCGAATAAAAATATAATTAGGTGTTGGCAAAACAATTAATGCTGGCTTTATATATATGCGACCACCGCTCGAGAGCATTAGGGCTGTAACTCTCTAGCTTTTGGTTAACCACAACCCTCCACTCTTCTTCAGCTCGCTCTCTTTGTCCGCGGCGTAGTCTTCGTCTAAACGGAAGCTTTCTAATCGTTGCTCCGCGCGAAACCTTCTACCCACGTTTCGCTTTTTTTTAAAGAACATACCGTCTCAGCAAAACGTATAGCAGCAACCACGCTCGGTTTTCTTTCTTGCTCTCTCTCTCTCTCTCTCTCTGCTGTTACGTTGAAACCCGCAAGAGCCTCAGAACTTTTATTGAAAAGTCTTTCCCCTCTTGTGGTCCAGTCAAAGAAGCAAAAGTCACCGCGGCAAGAGTCAGAACAAAACGGCTGTAGGGTGAGGGGCCAGTTTACCGATGAAAAGTTTCGGGATTTACAATTCGCTCGCTCTTTTTTACTGTAATGGCTTTCAAGTTAATCAAAGCTTCGACTTTCACCGCCCACCGACACTGCCAACAGTCCCCAATCCTCCGTTTTACTATTTCCAATCCCCATCGTATTACGCTGTTTACACTTGCTACATTGGGTGTATTACACGCGCTGAACTCGCCACACGCGCTTGTATATAAGAAATCACTGTTCGGTACACTTTTGGCACGATCAATACGAAACCCCGAGATAGAATTTTTTCATGCGTGATAAATTGCATTGCTGCGTGATTGTTCTTTCTGCACGAGTGTTCTTTGTAATTTTTTCGTTTTTTTTTTTCCAAATACAATTTTGTCTGTTTTTTTATTCTCGTTCATCCAGTTGAGTTTTTTTTTCTGTAAGTTCATATTTACGCGTTGGATTTTTTCGTAAAATAGTAAGCTGCCAAGTGAAATTCAGAAAATAACGAAAAAAAAGTCGAAGTTACCAATTTACTGGTTGTTCTATAGAATTGTTAGGTTCGTTATTAAAATTTTATTAATTAGCTCAACCCGAATTCAATGCTGCTACCGGAAGTGTTACGTTGAGCCAACGCTATTCGAGTTTTTACTCATCAGAGTCTGCAATAACGCGAAATAATGAAGAATATACACACAAAAAAGAGAATAGCGGAAGAATCAACAAAATGTATTCGTTGAGCTCGTGCCAATGAGACATTCATTTCAATATTATGATAATTTTTTGTTAACGATGAAAATGTTTCTACGAGAAGTGGATTGCTTCTTCTTGTCTCTCCTGCGGATTTTTTGGCCCGCGTAATTGGCATATCTCGAAATAAAAAAAGCTGTATGCAAATATTTAGTGTTTTGTTTTTTATGTTTCTTTTTCATTCGAAACAACACCATGTCCCGCTGTAATTACAATTTTTTTAGTCAGCTTCCTTTTTCTCTAGTATGCTCTTTGGCTCGCGTACCTCGCATCCGTTCCGCTATTTAAAAAATGTATAACGTACATTGCTCAATCATTGTAATAATTTATACTTTTCGAATTCACTGAAACAACATGTGATCATCACGATATATCAATTAATCTTGATGAAAGGAGTGATTCCGTAAATCGCGAGAAACACCAAGAGGGAAGCAGGTTTTCTATTGCATCATATGAAACCAGAGAGAGAGAGAGAGAGATAAGGAGAGAGGTGGACGCGGAGTTGGGGAAGAGATGAACGATATGATGTGGATATTTTATTGCCGCAATTTGTTTCATTTCTACGATGGTTATCGCATCGTTTACTCGTCTCGCGGAGCTGTAATCATTTTTCTCCGATAGCAATACCAAGATATTACATATGTGTATTTATATATATATATATATGATCGTGAGTAGTGTGAGGCAATATGACGAGAAATCGATATAGGGGAAAACAAGATTTAATCTCAGGTCGGGAACATATATGCTGTGTGGATATCCACTAAGTCTGAAAAGATATATATTTTGGAAAAATATCGAGACACGTACGTTTTGAAGAAACAGTGTGAAACAGAAATAAAAGTAGTTTCTCCCCGCTAATTACAAAAACCCAAATACAGCATAAATGCTGTAAATAAACTGTGACGAGTACATTTACTTCCGCAAAATAGTTTTGTTTCTGTTGAAAAAGCTTTCTCGCCCCAAATAGTTATTCCTGTTTAAAAAACCCGTGAAAAAAATTTAAAAAAATTAAATCTCTCGAAAAATGACTTCACCCACCAAAAACGTTATTAAACGAGTTTGAATTGAAAAAAGAGCTCGATTCTCTTCTCACCAAAAGTTGAATTATGACTTCACAAAAAGCTACCAGATTAACTGAGATCTACTGAAACGTACATGGTCAAGTACATAGAGCTTTGAGGTATTTTACTCGAAAAAGTTGACAACTCCAATCCTCGCAAAATTCGGAACATCACCAAATGTTAGTCACAGAGTACTTGTCCGGACCGACAAATTGCTGGCTACATGTAGCTGCAAATAACTTCCAATTTTAACAATAAATTCATGTACGCACCACCTTTGTAGCTCACAAGCCGGATTGCATAATTTCAGCACATTTTCGACGGTTTTATAGAGTCGGTTCCCAGCGTCACAGATTTTTCGGGAGAATTCCTCAATTGCTAATCCAAAATTTAAAGCTTTGAATTCCATTTTTCATTCATAAAAAAGCTTTAGCCAGAAATTGCACCTAGATGCACAGAGCCAATCGATTTTCGGGCAATTTTGACTGCGGAGGATGTAAATTTTATCAAAATTCAATAATTCAGTTCACTGAAAACAAAATTTTGTTGAAAAAGATCGAGATTTTGTTTCGACACGTTCGACTAAAGGTTTTTTTGAATAATCCCAAAAATTGGGTCATTGCAGCAAGAAATATTTTATAAAGTCTCTTCGGAAGCAAATTTTTGTCGTTCCACTCGTAAATTTCGCTGACAATTCCGTTAAAAACCAAATATACTGCCAAAAAAACGAAAATTTTGAAATTATCCAAAAATATTTCCGTATTTAATGAAATATCGATGATTTTTAACAAAATTTAATTTCCAGTGTTTTTGAATACCTGAATTTATAGCAGTTTTGGCTTATTTGCGGATTTTCATTCTATCCGCGTAAATGTCCATTTTTTTGGTATAGTCAAGTGCAAAGTTTCGTACGGAATAAAATTTCTAAACATTTGTCATGCTGTGCTATTTCTGCAAATCCTCGGTTGTTAATATTTTTCTTTTCACCGTGTCAGTTGGTTTGAATTTGATATTTAACTTTGCAAACGTTCGTTGGAGCGCAGGAGAAAGGTAACGCGCGTTCGTTGGAATAGCGTTAAGCCGCTTTTCCACCTTAAGGAAAAAAACAATCGGTCTGTGTCGTACATTTCTGCATGCCATAAAAATGGTGTATGTGCACCGGTGATCTTTTGTAAATGGGGATTAAAGAGGATGTATGTGGATGAGTGAGAGAGAAAAAGGGAGAAAGATAGAGCGAGATTGTCCGAACTAGCCATTTGGGAACAAGGACAAGAACGGGGCTTGTCCCGCAATCCGCATCGGTTCGCGTGTTTTACGCTGGTTGTGCGGTGTTTAGTGTGTACACCGAACATGCCGTATAAACCTTGTTCTCCCTCGCGTACGATCATTCTATGCAGCTTCCGCCTCTCCCCTCGGATTTCCTCATTTTCCATTTTGGCATTCGTAGTACGCGAGTCCAACTTGTGTTTTCTTTTATACGCAATTTTGAATAGTTATGATCGCACGAGTTAATGTCCATTTGACATTTTTAATATATTGGAGAATAATAACTCAAAGATAATAATCAAAATTTATGGTTTGAATTTTGGATCCAAATAAAATGAAGAGAAAGCTCAGAAAAACGTGGGCTTTTAAGAGCTTTACGAGGGCGAGTGTTTTATTCCAGAATTTTTTTTACACGCGCAATAATTAAACTCGGGGAGAACGAAAAATAGAATCCCCTTGATTCGATGTTCGTTTCTTACTCGCTCGTATATATGGAAAAACTTTTAACAGAGAACAGAGTAGTAAAAGCAGTAAAAGACTTTGCCCGCTTTAATTTGATTGACAAAAAAGTTTGTGCCGGTCCTTTTCCCCTCGCAATGTACAGAAGGATATGCTGGTCTCATGAAATTCACGAACATTTAGACTTTCCCGTGAGCAAATATACACCCAAATGTCATCTTCTTCCATGCGCGTGTGTCTGTGCTATATAATGTTTTATCTACGTCACAAGGAGTTTTCGCGGCCGTCGCGCCAACTGCCTGGAATTGTAAATTTTTTATGCTCCGTTGGACACCTTGCTACTTGTCAATGGCGACACTATATTCTCTCTTACCTGATTTCTTTCTCCATACTAATTTCAACCGTACTAAACCGAGGAAAGAGAAAACGAGAGAGAGAGAGAGAGAGAGAGAGCGAAAGAGTGAGTTTGTACTTTGCGGAGTAACTCTTACGGAAGTTGGTGGTTCAATCTTCATGAGCATAAATTTCATTCGGCACAGCCAAACTCCTTTTCTCTCTCTCTCTCTCTCTCTCTCTGTTTCTCCCCTCTCCCTTCCATTGCTCCTGTACCATCCGGCAAGAGGAAGAGCAAGAGAGGCAGAGAAAATTAGATGCCGAATGACGGAATCTTCCTCCCTCTCTCCCTCATCGCTCTCTCGCACACACACACACACACGTACAGTCTTTACTTATTTCGTCGTGGATTCCTCGGTCCACGTACCTTTCCATCTCTTTTAGCCCGAAGTTGCAGCGAGTCGTGCATACTTCTTAATTAATAACCCGATTTGCATGGCCTTTGCGTGCGTGCAAAGTGCGAGCACAGACGCTTCACGGCGACGCGCTCTTTCTTTCTTGGGACGCTTCTAGAGCTGTATGTAAATTGAAAATTAAACTTTTCCGACGGTCCCGCGGACACGAAAGTAACGAACCGGCTATTTCAACGTGAGCAATACTCTCGTTTATATATATTGTATATATAGACTAAATATATACATACATATATATTTATAATATTATTATACAATCCTGTGGGCATTTCGTCAACCCTTCTTCACTTTTTCTCTGCCCTATTCTTTCTTTCTCCGGGGAGAAAAATATTAACAAGTTAAATAAAACAAAACGACGTGATTCAATAAATTCTGAAAATACGAGAAAAAAAATACGATCGTTACAAAATCACTCAAACTGTTTTATTTCAACTAGTGAACGTTGGTAAAAATAAAAAACAATTCTCGTTGATTCTAATCATCCAGAATCATCACTTCATACATAGAAAAAATGTTTTCTCTTTCTGACGAAATTGCACGCGCGTGTATTTATTTTTTCTGCCGATAAATAATTTTGCATTTCTCACCGTCTGTGGGTGAGAGCCTAATACGATGATTCAACAGATTATTCTCGTCGCTTGTAATACACGAGTGATCTACACGTAGTGGCCTGTGGAACATATTGTACAAAAGTTGCGTCCATGCGGGCAAGTATCCATGGACCCCGATCATCACGGTGTATTCTCTTGCTTGGTCCCGCGATGAATCGCATCGCGTTGCTCGGAAACTCGATATGCACGCTCCACTCCCAACGTGATATCTAATATGGTCTTTCATATATTTACCGATATACACATACCGTTCGTCCAGGTATAATGAGCCGTGGCACAGAAATCGATAATAAAAAAAAAAACCATTTTTTTTTTGTATACACGTTTGAAACTAAAATTTGGCACCCAATTCATAAATAATGATAAGAAACAGCAATGTCGTACGGAGCTGCATGCGTAAATAATAAAATCGATATCTATTGGATTTTTCAATGACGATTTTTCGTCGTCCTTGTGAAGAGGCTGCACGAATTGTCGAGGACCCTCTGTGCTTTCTTTCTACAATGGCTCCCGTTACCCTCAAATATATCCCGATAACTCTTGTCTCTTTATGCTTTTTTTTTTTTAAACGTTTTTTTTCTAATTCTCCATCTTTAATCCTCATTCTGGCTGATGGTTACTCGCTTTTCTATTCTTGGATTGTATATATGTGTGATTGTGTGGGTGCGTGCGTGTGCGTGTGTTCACCTTAGGGAACTGCGGGATTGCTTTTGTACGACGTCGTTGTCGTCGTCGATTCAGCATGAGATTCGGTGCCCAACAATCGAGAGAATCTTTTTACTGGCTATCTCGCTTTTCCTCTTTCGCGTTCTCATTCTTGGAAAGGTGAAAAAGAATTAAAAAAAAAGAAAGCATAAAAGGCAAAAGAAGAGGGAGGGAGGGAGGGAGGGGGGGGGGGGGGGGTTACAAAGAATCCGTATTAAGGATCGAAAAGGGTGGTGGAGCAGAGGCAAGTGGAATGAGGAACTCGCGGGAGGGCGAGGTATTGAGAAAAGATGGGATCACTTATCTTTCATCGAGACTTTATCTCTTTCCCTCCTCTCTGTGTTTCTCCCTCGCTCGTTTTCTCCCTGAAGGAATTCCTCTCGAAGCCCACAGTAGCATAGAAAAGGAAGGAATTGAGCAAGAAAGGAAGAGCGAACGACCGAGAAGAATAAGAGATCCTCGAAACTCGCCTTCGCGGCCGTCGCGGTTACCTCCTCCCTCCCTCCCCTCCCTCTTCCCAATTCCCTCTATCCGTCGAACTCTGTCGTTTTATCTGCTTTTTCGCGGTGTCGCCACCTTGTCAGTGCCAGAAAGATTTAAAGCTCTCTATTTCTTCCTTCGCGAATCGTACTCTCTTCGTTCTTCCTATCAATATTGTTTGAAAACTAATTTCTCATCATCTCTTGATATATTTAATAATCATCTGATTATTATTATCAACCTTCCCGCAGCAAGATTTCATTCGATTTATCTTTTTCATCGCACGACTCAGTTCTGGTATAAAATCAATATTGATTTATCAAAAACTCTCACCATGAAAACTATCACATAGAAATATAAACCACACAATTATCCAGCAAAATTGAAAAACCAAATCCTACTCAAAAGCTCGAAGCTGCACACTGAGAAAAGATATTTGTTGAGCGAAGCGAAGTTTATATACGAGTGGAACGACAAAAATTTGCTTCCGAAGAGATTTTCTAAAATATTTCTTGCCGCATTGACACAATTTTTGGGATCATTTAAAAAAACGTTTAGTCGAACGTATCGAACAAAATTTTCGTCTTTTTCAACAAAATTTTGTTTTCAGTGATTGAACCTACAATTGCGAATGCAATTCTTGGCCATATTATGCCAAGCTGTATCATAGAGACTACGCGCGTAAAGTGCGTATTTGAAAAATCAAATCGCGAAGACTGATCTTGACCGGTTATACCAGAGCCAGAGACAACAGGCAAATCATGGACAACGCATTTCGTCATTTGCCCATGCCCCGAGTAGCTACGGCCGTAAATATCCCCTCGCACAAGCCGAAGGGTCTGCAATTCTCATTAACGATGACATTGGAAATTTCCGTGGATCTATACTCTCAGGGACACGTTCGAGGAGAAGCTCACGCGTTCTATTCCTTGGAAATAATTTAGCCGGTGTTTGATGGTCAATCACCCAAGTGGTTACCATTATATAGGGCGAGGGATTTTCATCTCCCCTAAGCTGAGCCGTAAAACCCATGCGACGAGAGAAAGAAACAAAAAGGGAGAGTGAAGAATATCCGTTTTGAAATAATTTCTCATTAGTTGCGCTCGATTTATTTTTGGGGCAACAGGAATAAAGCAAAAAGTAAATCCCATCAAAAACATTAGGAAGCACAAAAATCACACAAGTCAAGATGTGAAATTTTTCAAACAATCTTAAAATATCTTATAAACCTACAGGATCCTAATAAGAATTAATTAATAATTAAGACCGTAACCGTATGATCGAAAAAATTGAAATAAATGAGCAAAAAAAAGGACGAAATAACGGATACGAGGTGGGAATAGTCTGGCACAATATGAAATGGAAAAGGATTTGAACAATATATGAACCATAAAATAAACTGGCTCAGTAGAGCGCGAGAGAGAAAGAGAGATCGCGACTGGCAAACTCTCGCATTTTACGTACATTGTCCGAATCACAGCTCCGCATGCTCCGGATACACGAGAGAGAATGAATATTGCCGGCTGCCGGGTGAGAGGAATTTTTTTTTCATGCTCGTGCGCCCGTCGTTCTCGATTGTCATTCCATAACCAATTGACCTGTCGGCACGAGTCGTGCTTCGATCTATTACGTGTGCGTATATTCTTCAGCTGTATGAGCGTGAGAGTTAAACGTCGAGAGACCGCGGAGCCGCTTCTGCAGGATTTAATTGTTCCCTCAAGAGACTATCTCGGTGATTAGTATTCGCGTGTGTGCATTTATATGTGCGAATCAACATACGCATGTAAAGCTTGTTACTATTATTCGTAATTGACTCATAATCTATATATAATATATTTCACGGTTTATTCTATAATCAAGCATCAAGCACCAGACGAGAATTATCGAATTATTTGATTATACGTATAATTGCTCGTACGATTAGCATTTTAATTGGAAATCATTCATGAAACACCGTGTTTTTAAATCGATACGCGTTTGAGGGCGAAAAACGTCGGCAGTTTGAAAAAAATAATTCATACCCGGACAAGTCTTTGGAAAGATAAAAGATTTACTTCCAAATTAATTGAAAAAGGACGAGGCACATCACTTGTGACTGTTTCCCATAAATTTATCTAATCGGCAAAACAGTTATTTTTCATTCTCATTTAGTCCTCGTTATTCCCTCATTACTTACCCACCCAGGCGTGTCGTCATTCAAAAAATATGAGTTGTTGTACCGAAAAGCAAAAAAGACGTTAGTACAGAATATTCGCAATATGTAGAAATATAATTTTTACATCAGGAAAAGCGTTTGTCAAAGGATATGCTGTTTTGCTTTACAAATATATAAGGAACACAGCTCAACAAAACGTGCCAACGAGCACGAACTCGAGGGAGTTTTCCATCCTCGCTTAATTACCGCGTTTAACACCGTATCCCTTCTGCTCTTTCCATCTTGTTCGCGTGATATATGCATCACATATTTTTGATGCCAAGCGTGTAATGCTTGGCGAAACTAACCCAGCCGCGTTTGTCCCATGCCGAAAGAGAGTAAAGAGAGCGAGAAAGAATTAATTCCCGGTGCGAATATTCTCACGCTGAGATGCACGAGAACGCGTGACGCCAAAGTATTTTTCTCGCGCATTACGAGATTAAATAAAACAAGGATATTTGCGCGTTTTTGCGGGAGATAATAAAAAAATAAAAATGCCAAAGTTATTTGCTCTCATTTGCGTGGTCGATTTTACAAAATACTATATTATTTTCTCATCATTTTCCAAACTACTGCCACATTATCTCAGCCACCAACGTTGCGGGACCAGGTGCGAGTCAACGTTCTCAAATGTCACGCACGCATCTCGTATATATAAAGATAAATTCCACCTGCTTTCATGTTTCCAGCAGCACTCGATCTTCTTCACACGAAGAATCAGAAGAAATACAACTTTTGGAAAATTCCGTATATCGACTGCCCACCGGTTCGGAGGGCAGACGATCGAAGCACTTAACTTTTCTTCATTCACGCTCAACAGCTTCACGCTCCACGGGAAACGCAACCCTTCACATACTTTCTAATTAGCCCCATTCGTCTTATCGTCTCTTGGCGTACTTTATATTTGTTGCCGACAATAAATGGGCCATTCCAAACAGCTGCCCACTGAAAAATGACTGAATATTTTGCGCCGCACGGAAAATTGCGATCCTCCTACGACAAAAGCCTCTCGTATATATTTATATGGCAAAAGGCTCGATGCACAATGCATTTTTTTTTTTTTTTTTGACAGTCCCGCAGTAGTAACTGGGCTAGTACGCGATGCTAAACAATTTTCCATCGCGTCTCTATAATAGCAGTTCTGCCATTGCATGCTGGCAAACTGGATTCCCGATGTTACAAGAGAGACGACCGAAATTCGCGCCCTGTGCTTCTCTGCATCTCTCGGCAGGATGGAAAGATGCCCGAGGCGAATCTCATTAGCCTGCTACACCATTCACCTCTTTATTCGCTTCATTATACATTCGCGTTTTGCACTCGCGGCTGCTGCCAAAAAGAAAATAAAATCCTTTCGACTATCGACCTTTCATGGTAACCAAAGGAACACATACCCTCGTCCTCGTAACCGAGAAATTAAGCAGCTACGATGGTAACATTATTCCCCAAAATGCGATGCAACCGACTTTTTCACTTACTTTTCACCAACGAAAGCCTCGATACGAACAACAATTTCTACATTATCCATTAATTATTCAAATCTTCAATTTCTGGGCAATGCGCAGACAAGATCCATTTTTCGGATTCATCCAAAAGTAATGTTACAGAAACCTGCACTAAGAAAATAAAAAATTTATCGACGCTTTCCCACGAATCGTTACCTTGAAATTGCTTCTCTATATAATCGCCTGCTCCTATCGTCTCGAAACAAACAACTCAAAGTTGCATTATATATATACCGTATTTCGCGATCCCACAGCATGCAGCCAGGCTGATTCATTGATTCGGAAAATCGATGCGTTAATTGTTCGATGAGTGATATTATAGTCTTGCAATACACCCCTGCAACTGTGCAATTAAGCTAGAGTGACGCGTGAATTCTGCAATACTCCCAAAGCTGCAGAGAGTAATCGTTGCCAATGGAGGCGGGGTAACGCTCTCCGTTCTGTGTGAGTGCGTGTGTGTACTTGACACAGGGAATCTCAAATGCTCCCATGTCGTCCGCTCGGACGAACGTGCTTCACCCAATCCTCACGAACAATTATAGATGACGAGCCTTGTCTCGTCCATCACACGTAATCCACCCCTCTTTGGAGACTTTGCTCTGTTCAGAGACGCACGGTTGTATATCAAGATTACCCGTTTATCAGAGTTTACTAAACTCCTGCATCACAAGTGCAGTCCAAAAGATAAATTAATATTACCACTTGGTCTGTAAACGTTTTTTCCGCACCTTCCGTCTGTAAACCTGGACACACCTTTTTTTTTCAGCCTGTTATTACAATCCAAAAATTCTGAAAAAATACAGGCTACTGTTCGAAATCTTCAACTTGGAATTTCAATTATAAAATTGTAGAAAAATAGATTTTTTTCATTCGTGTTTAATCCAATAAATGGACCGATCCGTCGTATTTGCCCGGACACGAATGATCCAGGTTTACAGACGAAGTGTTAAATTCCAAAAATTTTGAAATTACGCAGCAGGCTACTGTTCGAAATCTTCAACTTGGAATTTCCATTATAAAATTGTAGAAAAATAGATTTTTTCATTCGTGTTTAATCCAATAAATGCGGACCGATCGGTCGTATTTGCCCGGTCACGAATGACCCAGGTTTACAGACGAAGTCTTAAATGGAAATGTTCTATATAAATAATGTTGTTGAACAGCTGGTTGGCTGGAGGAACTAAAAACCGAACGCTGCGCAAAAATTGACTCATCTCAGCGTCACTTGGGGCTATTCAAAGAAATCTGTTGGTAACAAAGTGGCTTGACATTCGCAGACTCTGTTCGAATATAAAAAGCGATTGGGAGATATTTCCTCAACGATTTCTTTCATAGAACTCCAGTGCTATTGATCCTTTTGTTCGAAATTACCCAAAAGCGACGAATCGTCCAACGTCCAATGAGAAAATGAAAACAGCTCGCAACAAATAAATATATTTTTTTTTTTTTTTTTTTTCAAGAGCAGGAAATTATTATCGAGAGTCTCCTGAACATATAACATGCGAAATGAACGTACCGAGGGTCTAACGTTACTCTCAGCACTGTTTCAACTGAAAATCTCTCATTGAGCCGCGAGTGCTATCGAAAGATTTTGTTGGAATTTGCTATCGAGCAGCTCCGGGCAAATTTCTCGATCTCGATCCTCGCAACTCTCGATCCGTTATGTGAATGAGAAGAAAGCAATTGGAAAATGGATTTATATTTTTCTCGGAATCACTCGATGTCTTGATAAATAAAAAAGTTACGTCATACAGTTTGGTCCAGTACTTTATTTATCCCGGCAACTCAACCGTATATGTCGAAGGAAAATGTGCAGCAGGATATTCACCGACTGAACAAGCGTCCACAGATCTCCTCAACGGAGAATGCAGCCATGGAAACGAATCCCTCGCACTTTCCTCATCTCAGCACTTATTTGTATTCGTGCAGGATTAATTTCGGTCGAAATTGAAATTATTTATCGAATTATTTCGCCAACAACAAAGTAACATTTTGAAACATTGCATATCGAGTCATTGGGTTCATTCAAAACGTGAGAACGTTTTTCCGCACAGGAAACGTAATAAAGTAACGAGTTATTACTTTTGCCGAGCATATCAGAATAAATGTCAAGTAGAAATTTGTAATTTGAAATATATGAAGTTTCCTCTCGACAATGTTCTGAACCTGTTGTGCAACATGTGTGTACGATATATTCCCGAGATGAATAACCCTCTGCAACGTCGATCCAGGACTTAACCGATAAAGGCAGTTTGCGAGAGCGGTTAATTCTCGCTCCTTCCTCTGCAAATCCTTTTGCCCCAACCCTGCCAGTATCCAGACACACGTTTCGTCCGTTAATGGACCTTGCGCTCTCGATCCTTCTCTCTCTCTCTCTCTCTCTCTCTCTCTTGTCCTCTCTGTCAATTAGGTACATGTATGCTCCCTACCGTTTTACCTTCGACGCGTGTATTTGACAAGACTCTCGACATGAGCAACGTCCCACAGCAATAACGACCGCCGCATATATCGTTGAACGCAACGCTCAATCGAGAGCAGCCGCCGTATTCTCCCCGTTGTACAAAGTAATGAAATAGAGTGTGAAAAAAAAATGAAAAAATGCTTCGCCATTTGTGACCTGCCGAATGGCGCGATCGGCATCAAGAAAATCTTTCTCAGTCTTTGCTCGAAATTAACACGATGAATTAGCGCGCTTACCTCTCGTCGATCCCATAGCAGGTTTTGCCTTTTATTTATTTTTCTCGTAAGTTCTGCCGCGTCACGGACGAGAAAAGGAGTTGTGAAAGAAACGACGAGCTTATATACTGCGAAGAACGACGACTGTATGACCGAAATGGATATAAGACGCGAATAAAAGCTGCGAAGGTGTGATATCGCAAAGATTTACCCGAACGAGCTTATCGCGATTCCATCCACTTTGGTGGCGGCTCTCGCACACTTTGAATCATATATTTCTATATATGTATATATAGGTTTACATATATCCTTTGGAAAAGGAGTAAAACGAAAAAACGTAAATAGAGAAGAAGGCAAAGGCAGCAGGAGCGAAGAATAGCGGGGTTGGCTTGAAGGAAAGCAAGTGAACACAAGGAGCAGAGCTCTTTCGGAATGTGGCGTGCAAAAGTGAACGGCAATACAAACGCGCTGAAGGGATATAAGTTTTACTACATACTATATATGTGTGTATATATATATATACATACTAGGCTTCTCACGGAGCAAGCAGTACTAACCCCCCGCGTATAGTCACGTAAATCCTCCCTCGGAGTTTCTCATATACACACCCAGAGAGCCCACAACCAGTCGGAGCATTTGGCCACTCTATACGTATATTTGAATATTCGTGTGTGTGTGTGTGTGTGCGCGCGTTAGAGAGACAAAGAGAAAGAAAAAGACAAGTTACGGGCTTCAACCCTTAGAGTCTTTGCACAAAGTACGTCGATTCGCACACCTTTCTCTCTTCGTCTCGCCCACGTGGAAATCCACCTTATCTCCCTGACTATTTCCGACAAATACATGTTCTTCGGTTGTTGCTTTTTTTTTTCTCTCGCCTTTGTTGACCTTGTAGAGCGAGACAAAGCAAGAGAGAGAGAGAGCACCATAATCCCGGTTGAACGTTGAGAAATAGCATCGAAATTAAAGCGGTTGAGAAAGAAAAGGAGCTTTGCCGATTGAACGACGTTGAAATAGCTTACTTAATAAATATAAATGGCCCGAAACGCTTTGGAATCCGAAATTCCGAGATTCACCAGCTTCACAGATAGCCAATTTCTAAAGAAACCAGACCTTTCGCCACTTTGTATAATTTTAAGGAGATGGGGGTAAAATGGGACACTCGAAATAACAGCAAGCTGAGGAAATACAAAATGTGACTACGGTATACGAAGGGCATTACAAAATTACCCTTACAATTATACTGTTTTGCGATTATCTTATCCTATTGTCAGCCCATACAGCCCTTCTGCCTTGTTAATTATTAATTAATTAGAGAATTACAACATAAATGATAATACTGAATGATGAGTCATCGCGTGCTCACTCAATTTACCTTTTTGTTTCATTTTACCCCATCCTGGTTTATATTTACGCCGCGCTCATAGTTCGTTCAGTGTGAAACACGAACCTTTGGAAAGCTCGTTGGCACGCGTTTTCACGCTTTGCCCCGTACTTAAAATTCTTGGGGGAGGAGTGCAGGGGCTTCGAATATGAGCCTCAACCCCAAAAGAGCCTTACAGAGGAGCAGAGAATGTATAAAACGAGTCACACGGCTCGTTTAGTTCCGTGGCTCCCGCCTCGGACTCACTTGGCAAAGAAATTTATCGTCTAAGGGGGTTAACCCCATCTTTCGCCTTCCCCGCCCCTGCGCTTCTCGCATTAACAGAGACGGCGGAATATGGTCGAGGGACTCGCCAAGGTGGAAATGATGGATAAAACTCTGTTATACACTCGAGGATAAAGAGCTAACGCTCTGTTTTCCAGCTGAATAAATACCTGAATATACGAAACTCATATCAATCAGAAAATTTATTATTTTAATTAACATTCACAATTCTTGAATTTCATAAGAAAAGCAGGAGCTAAGTGAAACATTACTTTTTGGGAGTTTCGTATTTGCTGACTGAAGAATTTAAAAATCTCACTGATGAAGAATACGAATGAAGGAATGATGAAGAGAATGGAGTTTCAAGTGGAGGGAATTTATCAGGAGAGGAATTAAATCGTCGTGGAGACAGGCGTGTTAATACCCCAAGGCGCATGGTTCCTGATCCCTCGTGCAAAGAGAGATCTTGCGATCCTCGAGACTCGTATTCTTCTTTTTCTTATTCTCCACTTTGCCCCGTATTCTTTTTTGGTTCATGACGCCGACAGTAGCAGCACAGTGGTAAAAGGCTCGCTGCGAAAGAGAAAAATAAAGCATCAAAATGGAGAAAAAATAAAATAAAAATAAAAACGAAGCAAGAGGAATAAGAGAAAAAGTGCAAAAGTCCAATGCCAGGCGTATATATAACGAAGAAAAGAAGTGTTGGACCCTCCTTCTCTCCTTTTTTCTCGCTCTCTTCCTTTCGCCCGTGTGCGCATGAAGCCCATAAAGTATCTCGGTACTTCGGCCAGAGAGAAATATTTCATCCAGTATCCGGAGTATTGGCCTCGACAATGGACCATCAACCATACACGTATATATATATACATATCGATTTTACACGCTCTCACACTGACCACAGTTATCCACCCGTAGCGAAATTCCCTCTCCTTCCTCTGTCTCTTCCTATCCATTTTCTTGTATTCTCTTTTCCCTCCTCAACGATATAACCTGCCACAGACTTTTCCATGTTCTTTCTTTCTTCGATTTCCCTTCTGCTTCTCTCTCTCTCTCTCTCGCTCTCTCCCTTTCCTTCATTCCCTTTTGCTCTCCTCGTTTTTGTCCAACATCTTTGCTCCGTTGCGTGGAGCTTTAACCTTTCGTTCCGCCGTAACCCACCCCTTCCTCATCGTTCGATACTCCCTGCCGAGATGGGCTCGTACCAAAAGAGCAACACGAGGGTCGTGTGTGCGGTCACACTTGAACGACGGTAGAGCGAAACGCTGTTCGAGAATTTCTCGCATTCCCGTGATTCAACCGTTTCTCTCTCTCTCTCTATATATATCTGCCTCCTATATACATATTCACAAACATGCACATATACGATTCTACTCTGTCGAACGGTTTGTTGAGCGACTCGTAGAACGTAGCAGACAGTATTTCTCTCTGTGATATATAGATATATGCGGAATATATGTATATTCAGTGGACTCGAGGGGTATAGTGGGTGTCGGACTCTCGTAGCAGCTAGAGCTCTCCTGTACGGCAGGCAGAGATGTCGCCCAGCAGCAATGCCATTTCTCTCCGCACCGCCACCGCCATCTCCACTTGCTTCCGACGTGTGTGTTTGTACTCTCGAGAGTTGGACAATTTTGCACCCGCAGAAATTTACACGTTCCCGTGTGCAGCTCCCCAAGTGTGGTCGAGCCCAAGCACAACAAAATACCTCCTAGAAATCCCATCATTTATTACATCTATGAACACGTTCCCATGATTCGTACGTTTTATGTTCGGCCTGTAAGGTTTTTTCTTTCTCCTGTCCTGCGGGTTCAACCTTCACAAATTTGAGGAACATTGCCGCCGAAAGAACGACTCTGTGCTCCTTTATCCCCTCAACTTTTTACGCTCGACTCACTCGCGTCCTGGTCGTGAGCTCCTTTTCTCCCTACAGATACCACACATTTGTGGAAATAAAGCACATCGAAAGTGGGAGAGAGAGAGAGGGGTGTAGGGCACAGACAGAGCCTTTTATCACAGTGTGTGCGATTCAGCCAATTTTCTTCCTCGGCATATATACACTGTCTATTCGTGTGTCTGTGTGTTCGATAATTCCAGCAGATTTTTTTTAATTTCCTTCTACTCATCCAACTCCACTCGATTCAGAGCACCGTGCTATCAAGATTAAAAAAAAAAAGCAACGTATCGAAGCCTCGAACGAGATGACATAAGGAAAAAAGGGATTAAAGGTTTTCGTTCTTGCGTCTTATTTTTTTTTTCTTCCTTCTCTATCCCTTTCTCCCTCTTTCTCTCATCGAACTCGCTTTTCTCATCTCTTTCAGCACTCGCCGATCTCGACCTTTAAAATTTCTAATTTCACTGAACGTTTTCGTTCGTCCGTAATCCCACCTTTTCATCCGTTTTCGAAGATCGAGATTTCCTTCCGTTTGGCCCTTCTCTTTTATCCTTGCACTTCTTAATCGAATCTTACACACCTTTCCTCCTCTTCAGAATACATTCGTCGCGGAGCAAGCTCGAAATGTCGTTTGGCCAACCGCATGGATTATCAGCCTCTCGTATATAATGAACTAATCGATTTTTCAATCCAACTTTTCTTCACTTTGCAGCTTTCGTACTCTAAAGCCTTTCGATTTCTTGAATAGCGCTTTTGGCGCGCGCTTTGTGTCGCCCGGTTTTTAGTATCAATACATTATTTTTTTTTTTTTTTTTTTCACATCATCATTTCGCTTCTCAATCTCAACTTATCCGTCTCGCGTATCATAACCTGCTTCGGTGTGTTGGGTTCCAAAAGGAAAAATATTTTGAGTACCCACGAGAATTCAGCGTTATTCTCTTTTATATCCTCGTTCGCAGCTTCAAAGTGGCCCATCCCTCTTGGGCCAACCCAAGCAGTCTCGCCTCGACGATTATACCTTTCGTGCATACAGGATAACACAAAACTCCTGTACAAGAAACCCTCTGCTGCAGCTTTGCTCCAGGATTTTGAGAATTTCATAAGAAATGTGGATTCTCATCCTTTGCCAGGGAGGCCAACACTTTAGGAAACCCTCTGTACTTGGTGTACGTACTTACGTATCCCGCGCAACTCTCCATGGAGAGTGGCTGACCCGTAACGCTCCTTCACTACTTACTCGACACTTCAACCTTCTCTGCTTTCGCCCTGTCTGTCTCTCTCTCTCTCTCTTTCTCTCTTTCTCGGTCCTTCTGTTCTCTGTACAGACAGCAATATACACGAGGCATTTCATGTCGTAATTTCCATTTCGATGAATTTTATTCGCTACGTAGTTTTGACAAACTAGATTTTCCGGTTTTATAAATATTTTTCTATTCATCGCAAATTCAGCCATTATTTTCCATTTTTACACCCGATCATTTTCTTCAGAGGTCCAGGTCACAGTGATTCGGAATATTTCACAATGGCAATCATTATATCTCTGGAAACTAGAGAAAAAAAGATCAACGTCACACAAAGTTGAGATTCGAATCGTT
Organism: Hyposoter dolosus; assembly: GCA_963921915.1. Classification (NCBI taxonomy): domain Eukaryota; kingdom Metazoa; phylum Arthropoda; class Insecta; order Hymenoptera; family Ichneumonidae; genus Hyposoter; species Hyposoter dolosus. The sequence continues at coordinate 1,374,527 of OY998136.1, read as the reverse complement.
TTAAGAATCAAAATTGAAATATCTCCGATCGCGGGACAGGATTTTTACGCGAAATGCCCGATATATATTTTCACCGAAAATATTTTACGTTGTTCATACGAACGCTTACGAAGAGACGTGCATGCAAGGATGAAAAAAAAAAAGGAACCTAGTCGCTCGTCGACGAAAGTGTGTCAAGAGACTCGCAAAAGATAGCATTATATAGTGAAGATGAAATCTTAAGAAAAATCTGTCGTAAATAGGCGATTAGCAAGGACCGCGTTCTCTATTAAATACTTTGAAGTGAAAAATATTGAAAAAAAAAAAAATCGTGTTAAATTGGTGGGATCGCGTTTTCCTACGTCTTTATATACGCAAAGGCAGAGGCGGAATAGCGGGAAACTGGTGCGATACCCCGCACGAGGAATATCTCTGCTAGAATTCGCGTCAACGGCATTCGCACATAATAATACACGCGGAAAGCAGCAGCAGGACTCTGAAAGCATCTCTCTCGCTGGTGAAAATTCGAAACGGTGCTATTACATCTTGCTTGGTTGAATCACAATTTCGCGTGTGTTACGAAACTAACGTAGATTTTATATATACGTAGATATACATTCGCTATATTTGTTCAACCACCGAGACATTTCCCAAAGTGTGTGCAGACTGTGCACTATTCTCTCTTTCCCTCTCACTCACTCACTCTATACCTATCTCTCTCCATCTCCTGTCAGAAGCAATCCAAACCCGTTTCTCCAACAGCTCTCCCGCGCAAGCTTTGTAATTATTTAGTTGGAATCTCCTGCAGGCCTCGGCAAACAGTGTGGATGTCGTAATAGCAATAGACAAGAGACGATGCACGGTCTCTTCACGATCTCTCGCATAGATATTTATATAGAAGGATATACGAAGGGGTAATAGGATGAGTAGGTACATATGTATATATATAAATACGTATCCTTCTTGAAGGATAGGCGGATATAGAGTCCAAGCAGAAGCGAATAATCCTTCGCTATTCCCTTATACACATACAACGGGGAGCTAGGCTCATCTCAGAGTATAAATACATATAGCTGCGGGCGATCTTTACAGACGTTCAAGCTCCGGTAACAGGATGTGTCGCGTGCTCAGCCGTATATATATCTCTACTCGTCTATGTGTACCTATATGTCAAAGCATTGACTCTCTCGCATTCCAAGTTTACTAACCGGAGGCACAGACACGATTGTAGTGTAATTGACATTCCACTATAGCATGTACGAATAAATTGAAATTTCCTCATCAGTATCTTATACGACTAAATGGACCAAGATAAAATTCCGTTTTTAGTTTCTCCAATATTATTACTCGGAGATTCTCCAAAGGCGATAATTAATTGCAATTAGTGCGCGCAACTCTTTCCCTCCGTATCTTTAATCTTGTCAGTGTCGTGCTTTCTCCTTGAGATTAAATTCTTTCGTCTTTTCTTCTTTTGGTTTGTCTTGCTACCGAGTCTTAAGAGTTCACCCCACGCGCGCATCAAAATTCGTTTTAATTATGACAATTAGCCACGTTCTGTCTTATACATCAGTGCATTATTGAGAGAATTAACAGAAACGAACCAAGAGAGAGAGAGAGAGAACGAGAAAAAGAGATAGCGATGCTTGAGACAAGAGCAAGGGACGAGATGTGAATTATTTTCGTGCGAATAATCCGCACTCACAGATATCTATACGGCGTATCAAGAGATTCAAGCATGAATGTATGAGAGAGAGAGAGAGGTTAATTTACGAAGGCTAGATAACGTTCACTGCTGGCTCTATCTTGCGCACATGTATGTACCCTAATATTCTATATACCTACGACAGATAGTTATCTCCCTTCGTGGGGTAATTCCTGATTCCCCCCCCCGCGCTTCTCACTGTCGCTCTCTCTTTCTCTCTGTCTATTCCCCCCTTCCTCGTCTTTGTTTCTCCTTCTCTATTTGACAGGCCGGTGGTACAGTCGAGGAGCTATACCACGTCCAGAATCAGAGACGTAGGTATCCTTAATTAAATTAGTACTAGCCCGTCGCCCACTATCCTCTGGACCGCCCCCGCCGCTACCCCATCCATGTCCCACACTCCATATAAAGACGTATATGTATATATAATATATAGAAGCAAGTACGAGTGAATGCGCATGCATATACACAGAGGACCCTTCGACTATCTCGTTCAATACCACGCGATCGTATACTCTCGTACTCGAGAATATAGATGTCGTTGCGTACAGCGTATATACATTAGATGCTACAGACGTTCTGGATAGGTCGCGAATGCGTTGCTCGCTCGATATATCCAACGAGATATCCCAACCGCCACATTAATGACGCCGTGTTTCTCTAATTGAGTCGAGACACGCGTCATTACGAGGAGAATCTTCCTCTGATCTCTGCCCAAAGTTATATCTCCACTCGATGTTATATACCGCGCGAGCCTATATCTTATTTTCCATTATTCACGTATCCCCCCGGAAAACCAACAGTTTCGTTATTTTCGTGGATTTTAACCCGCCAAGGGAAGTGGCTGGCTTGTTTATCATTTCATTGGGATCGAATAACCCGCAGGGGAAAAATCGGTGGTGAATTAAAAAAAAGAAAAAAAAAAAGGAAAAGATAAACGAGCTTGTTGCAGAGTTCGTTCCGGATTGTGATCGAGAAGCCGCAGGCACACTGTTCGCCAGAGTTATTGTCTCGTCAACCGCGTTTCAATGGATCCCGAGCCCTCAATGAACAATGAACCATCGAAGCGTCATACGCATACCTCCCTATTTCTCACTCGTTTTGATTTTCGTGTTGTATAGCATCAACACCGTCGATGCTTTTGTCATCAACTTCTCCCCATTCTCCTCTACCCAAATATATATATATATATAGATTCACCAATAGTTTCGTCGCCAAGAATTAAAATATAAAACAAAAGAGTTTAGCGTGCCAATTATACCCTCTAAAAAACGCTTGGTCAATTTCAATTGCGTGCAAACACGAATACACACCTTTCGTATTAGGATGAGCTGTCGGTCGCTATATATTCACAGTTTATCAAATGTGGCTCATTTACAACCATCTCTGCCCAAACGTTCAACACAATTTTTACGACGAATTACAAGAGTTACAGTCCAATTGTTCATTCACTATATACATTACGTTTGGACAAATTTAAAGACGTTGTAGGGCGACGCTCAAATCTAAATTTTTCTTTTCAATTTTTCTTACGTACAAAATATGGTTTGCAAGCCCAAGTTCAATGAAAAAAGTTGTTACAAATTGACTAAAAAAAAACATACTCTAAATCCAAGATTGTCCGAGGTAATCTGTATTTTTTATGTAATAAACAAAATTTCGAAAAATCTTTACGAAAATCGAAATATTTAATGTTGAAAATTGCAACTTTTAACACACGCTCTCGTGCAAAATTACTGAAAATTTCGATTTTTATAAATAAATATCACGACTTCTGCATGGTGATAACCTCCTAAAATTGCACGAGCTATTAGATATCACTGTTCTCTTAGTGTGGTGAGCAAATTTGAAGGAATTCGATCGCTAGAAAAATTTGCATACAACGTCGTTAAACAATAATGATTAATGATTAATGACAATCGCGTTGACTTTATTTTTTCGTCGGACACAGTGACATAAACACCAATTCGGTTCTTGCGTTTATTCAAAACGTAAACGTTCTCCATAATTGACAACAACTTACGTGTTTTACGTGTACGCGAGATGTTTCATCAAGAAACTCGATAAATTGTGTATTTTGTTTGAAAAACAATTCGTCATATCTCCAGTGATCGCATTCCAAAAATAAGTCTCTCATAAAATAATTCCTTATTAAAGCATTTAATTCCCTTGAATGAAGGGACCGTTTTTCAATCCGCAGAATCTCAGGACACAATTATATTTTTGCCATTACACCAAAACTCACTTTTTTTCCTTGATGCATTATTATAGATCGCCGTGCATCATTTAAAATGCGTAAAAGTTTGTACGGCCATATTTCATCATCCCCAATTATTCTTTAAAGGTTGAAAGCTTGTAGAAAATTTTCCACATGCATGCATGTGTGTATGTTACAGCGGGAAGGAGAAGCGCGAAGGATGAAAGTTGCATTTGTTCGAGAAGGAAGATGATACGCGCGCTTATGTACACGTTCTATTGAAACAATTGTGTGCACACATAGCAAATGAGACTCGCGTGAGAATATCTCTTTCACGTCGAAAGCTCATTGCTGGATGGGTGAGACGCCGCCGCGCGCGCGATGTATTCTTCGCGGAGTCTCGCGCGCGCGGAGGTTATACCGCTAGGGAATATGTATTCTCGGTGTGTGTGTGAGTGTGGAAGCCCGACGATTCTTGCACTCAGCCTCGGGCGAATTTCGTAGGTAGACGGTCACGTACAGTGACGCGCCGAGGGTGTACGTGCTCCTTAATTACCGACACGGGTAATTACGGTTATTCAAGGAAACGGCCGGGCGCGGGCACGGAGGGCAAAGGGCGGGTACATATATATCTATGTGTTTTCGTATGAGTGTGTGTGTGTGTGTGTGTGTGTGAGATAGTGTGGCTGGATTATTGCGTCGTGGCGTTTGAGACTGAGGTACGAGTCTCTCTCTCTCTCTCCCGACTCATTTATCCTTACGAATCTTCCGCCGTGCTGAGATATCCCCACGGAGAAGAATAGTGAAACCATTGTGCCGCAGTAGCAGAGAAAGGCCATCGAAAATAAATTCCTCACGGAAACTTGAACTCGTTGAATTATTCTCGCGATAAAATTCAACTCGTATAAGTCTGGATGTTACTCGCGTACTTATTTTTATGAAAAATATATTGAAGGCTGAGCAGGCAGGAGCAGGGAAGAGAAGTGACGTTATTCATCGCAGCAGTAAAATAGTTCATTCTTTATCCTTCTGACCAGACTTACCCCGTGGAATGGGTGGTGAAACGAGCTTGTCTAATTACAGTGAATTCAGTCGTTCACTCACCCGCAGTGCTATATGAAGGGCTGATGCGCGAAAAATAAATAATAATTTTATGAATGAAAAGAAAAAAAGGTGAAACGTGTTGAGGGGATGGGATAGGAAGAGATCGTTTCGGAATAACGAGAATGCTATACAGCATTGAAAGCCGGGCCTGCTGCTGCACGATTATCTGTGCATCCGTACACGTGAAGGAAGCGCATATACGTCTAACAGCGTGGCAAGCAGGGGAAATTGGATGAAAAAGGAGCAGGAAGAGAAAGAGGCAGGAAGAAGAGCTGAGAACGAGGCGTGCTGGTGGCATAATACACCGAACAAGGGAGAAAGAGAGAGCAACTTGTTATTTTGCCATTTCGAGTAATTGCACGCAATTAAGCACGATTAACAGTACGTAAGCTGTACTTTCGTTGTGTTACCACTTTGTCGAATTCGCGCTTGCCGGCCGGGCTTTCCTAACCCATCCTCCACTTATTCCCACTCTCTCTCTCTCTCTCTCTCTTTCGCACTTCTCAACAGACTTCACTATACGCCCCCATTATCCCTCCCCCCACCGCACACTTTAGAGCGTCACCACCTTTTATACACCCACATACACTCTCGGTTTAGGTGTCTTGTCCATTGTTTCAACGTTCCGTGTGCTCTTTCTCAACTAACCCCCATAAGTGGGGGAGGAAATTCTCTCCGGAATTTGCCTCCGTGTTGGGGCTTGCCACTTTTGGTCCAACTTTTGCGCAATTATGCATACGCTCGAGAACGGCACAGTCGATTTGTATCTCTCTACGTTTTACATCGTATTGTACTCGTCCGAAACCTCCGCACGGTCATTCCTGCTTACAGCCATATCCTCCGCAGTACTATTTTTTTTTTCCCCCCCATAAAAGGACAAGCATTCTCTCCCTTGCTGGACTCTATATATATATTTTGTACGTATACCTTCAAATCTGCTGTCCGCGCATAATCCCTTTCCTTGTACGCGATTTCCAATGATTAAACTTCTCGTACAAGAGATTCTCGTAAAAAGTTGCACGGAATGCGAGAGCACAGTATAGTTTGCTCAAATAATAAAGACTTTTTATCCTCATTCTGAAATACTTTTCTCAATGAATATAGAACGCTCCACCAAATTTGCAATATTTCGCAACACACCCCGAAGTCGCGGTTATACGTCGAGCTGTATTCCAGTTTCATCTCTAGTCCCGTTGCTCATACAACACGCTCACTCATCTACATGTACGTCACGTGGTATACATCCGGGGCTTGGAGTCATAAAACAGACAAGCCATCGTGGATCGGAATATCCAGGTCTTTTGTGTGTGTGTGTGTGTGTGTGTTTTTCAGGGTTCAAACCATAAAAAAGGTGGATTCTTAAAAAAACAAATGAGCAATAAAGGAATGGAGGTATACACGCGCGTCATGTTGACATTAAAAAATATAATTGATTCAATGGCATTTTCCTGGTTGGAAAATATTGCGTTTATCGAGGGTAATGTTTTCGAGGAAAATTGGATGGAAATTCTGAACCGTAAACAGGGTGATCGTTTTCGATTGCATGCTTCGGAATATGTCATGATCCAATCTCACATTTCGATCGTTGATGAATACATGACGGTTGAGTCTCTATTGAAAATATGAAGCTCGCGTAAATGTTAACGTGTGCGGACTCGAATTTGCATATTTGGAGGAAAAAATGTGCGGTTCAAAAGATCCCGGCAAAATTGACAAAAATCACAACGTATACTATTGACATAAAGCAACAGCAGGTCATTTTGTGCTTCAATCACGTTTTCATACTTTAGAGTTGCCCCTTTAATGACTCAATTTAAATAACAAAGTAGTTTTCTCGACGGTACACGTGGATATTGATGGCACACCGCAATCGCTGAATTCATTAAAGCAATTAGTTTGTTTTTTACATTTTATTTAACTAGACTGTTTGGACAAGCTCGAAAGTTTCTCGAATTCAAAGTATACGATTCCGATATCGCGAGGGTGTGCGAGTTGCACTTTGCTTCGTGCTGGGGTTTCGAGACTTTTGATGCCGAATTAACAGCGAGCAGGTGCGTGTGTGTCGTTCGTGCGCGATCAATGCGGAGAAAAAGTTTATCGTTTTGTGTGCGGTTTGCTCGCTTAACAAGTTCCTGTCCTTAGTTTTGCTCCTTTGCTGCTCCCCGCACACGGGCGAGTTAAAGGCGACCAACCGCGAACGAATCTTTCGCTCATCGCTATAGAAATATACGAAACGTATATTAAGCGACAACCTCGCTCCGTTTCGTGTATATATAGTTCAAGTTGGTATGCGAGATAAAAAAGGATAGCTTGGCGGGCTGCTCGAGTTCGACGAAAATTATTCACTCGTAACTCGTACGCGAATTAGTTTATCAAAGGAAACTTTATACCGCGCGCTGCTGGGCGCGTATACATGGACGAGCCTGAACTATGTGACTGCGGTATGTATCGTAGTATCCTTCCGCAGTTGACTCACTAACATATACAAACATATGTGGAAATGGGATCGTGCGAGGTAAAATTGGAAAACGGAGTGAGACACGAAGCACAGCACGCTTGTTTGAGCTTGTCGGCAATAATTTCAAGCACATACGCATTTAGTTTTGCGTTGCGTTGGCCAAAGTTTTATATATCTATTAACCTTTGCTTTTCTCTGAATTTTCGTTTTTTAGTTTTTTTATTTTTTTTTTTTTTCAAAATCACAGTCGAACGACGAGTTCGAAAAATTTAACCGCGGGATGAAAGACAGCAACGCGGAGGAAGAAAGAAAGCGAGTCGAGTGAGAAATAAACGATGGCAATGTCCAATCAGAATGTCAGTTAAGAAAGAAAAAGACGATAAATTATATCGCCTCGTGTATATTATATACGAGAAAAATACGACGGGCTACGTTCTTGTTCGTGGCCTTTATAAACCCCCTCTCACTCTTTATTTCTCTCTTTCTCGAACTGCTGCTGCTGCTGCTGCTGCTGCTGCTGCTCCGATCTTTTAGCCACAGAGCTCCTCGTTGAGAAGCCAAGAAAAACCGGGCGTGGTTCGTTTATTCGAGACCTCCGCGCATAAATAGTATTTCACTCGTTTTACTACAAGACACGTATTTTACCGAATAGAAGGAAAAGAGATGGCTCGAGTTGGGAGATCGCGGAAGGGGCAAGTTGCCTCAATCAATGGGTGTCTTAATTGGGGTTCAGAGGCAAGAAACCGCGCGCGCGGGCTTCACTCGTAATGTATAACAATTCACCTGTCGTACCGTCGTACAACTTGCGCGGTCAACCAAGATAGAAAGAGACCGAACGATGAGTTTCATTAGCGAGTCTCCCTCTTCTCCGCGTATTCTTTTTTTTTCTTTCTCTTTCTTTTTTCACTATTCGTTTTGCGGGCAACGCCACCAGGGCGGATCGACGGTCGTGCGCGCACGACCGTCGCACACGGACGGACGTTTGAAACGAGAGTTCGTAAAATGCCACGGTTCGCGAGAAACGGTCTCGTAGCTGCGGGGGAGCTTGGGGTAAAACGGGACGAGCAGGAGGCTATAAATTAGACAGCCAAATGAACAAATAGAAATTTTTATTCATCGTTTGGCAAACAGAAATATATAATCCATCAAATTTACGAAACTCTCAACTTTCATACAACAGATTTCGTCACTTCGACAACATTGAATATGCAAAGCTACTCGTAAATGCGCAATAATCAAGCGGAATTGATTGGGATAATTGCAAATTTTCAAGTGATCCATTTTGCCCCGGTGCGAATCGTTCTACCCCAAACTCCTCGTTCTATTCAAACATGTATATATATATAGATATAAATATCCAATGTGCATGCAACGAAGAAACAGGAACCAGCAGACCACACTCTTTTTCTCTCCCTCGATCTCTGTATGCCATGCAAGAATTCACACGTTCCTGCTGCTGCTCCGGCGGCAGGAGTGAGCGAGAGGAGCCCGATACCCCCGCCGTTAGAAACCGCCCGCCCATTTGGTCGGTGGTCGCTCCCGAGTCCAGGGATCCTGCTCTGCTCCGCGGTCTCTTCTCCAGCGTGCAGTAACAATGCGTCCATTCATCCATTGAATGGAGTGCCAGTCGGTTCTTCTCATGATTTTATTTCTTTTTTTTATCTCTTCTCATTCGGCCCTGCTCTCTCTTTTTCTTCGATACGAACGCTTTCCGATCGCGAGGACGAATGTATGCGCTCCGCCGATCCACACACAGGGCGTTTCTTGCTTGACAGTCCCACCACAAATTGTGTTCATTTCCCTTGAATTTTCCGTATCCAATTTGTATTTCCACTGTATATACCATCCTGGCTAGTCGAATTTTCTTTTTATTTCTTTTCTCGAATCGTCTTTATCGTCACAAATTAACGGCTAAGTCCTTTTCTCCGCTTGTATCTTTTCCCAGCCGACACCACCTCCAATATTTTACTCGTGAAAGATTGACTCGAAGGGGCGAGAGGTCTCGGAGGGGCGAGATGTCGTACGAGGATTACCAGGATCCGATGAAATAGCCCAGCAGCATGCACACACTCGTCCAGCACTTCTCTCGCTCGCTCTCTTCGATGTACAAAAACGATAAAAGAGAAGGGGGCTTAGGGGGAAGGATTCTTTGAGAAGGGACCAAGGGATATCTTGAGATCGTCCACCAGCAGCGAAAAGCCGCGTAACCGATCTTATCTCTCGGGCATATTTATCCTCGCGCAAACGAGGGCGGATAGCGAATCTGACGCTATGCGAAGAAAAAAAGGACTCGGTAGCAGCCGGAGGATCCAACGAGTATTATTATAAGCACGTCGAACCAAGTTCAAGCTACACTTTTTCTCATCCCTCCGCTTGTGCATCGCGGTATCCGGAGTTACGGATAAGCGATCTTTCCAGGATCAAGCTCTCTTTCCTGCTTCTTTTTTCATATCCTACGATATTCACCATAAGAAGAGCTACAGCAAAATAACCAAAAGGCAAAAAGCGACATTATCGAAAAGATTCGAAAAAAATTTGGTTTTTTTTTTCGTCATTTTTTAAATGCTCCAAATAATAATGCCATTTTTTATGGCTCATGAGTATCAGTACATTTTATCCCAATGCCTCGATCATTTCACTCTGGTCTCGTCGGAAATTCTGCGATCTGCGTAGATCGTTACTAAATTTTATGCGTTCTCACGTTTTCGTTCAGTGTCTTCGTTTCTTTCCCTTCTTATTTATTTTCTCCTCTCGTTCGACACGGATGATCCGAGATACGCGATCTACTGAAAACATTTCTCGCCCATCACTTGGTACAAGATTCCAGTGTGTGTGTGTGTGTGTGTGTTTTTTCATTCCACGCTTTGCCCTTGTTTTTTAACCCGTTTACTACTCTGGGCCGCGATAAATCGCAGCTTGCCGGCAACAGAGTACCACAAAAATTTCGAGGCTTGAAAGAGTGCGCGAGCTGCGATATGTAGAACGGCAGAAATTCAGGAGTGCGAACAGGCGAGGCGAGTCCCGATCCGGGCGGAGAATGTCGAAAGTTTCGGGAATGCGTGATAAAAAAAGAAAAAAAAAAGAAAACACCGCTTCTACTCCGCACCTCGTATCCTGCTCGCGACGAGGTGCCGGCTGGCTTCCGATCCTGGGGCACAATTTTATACGACGGGGGCGGGGCAAATCCCCACAGGGCCGATTCCACGATTGGCCGGGGGTTTCGGTTCCAGGGAGAGGACTTGTTTGTGCGAAGATACTCCGAGTAACGCCACTCTGTTCTATATCCTACCGCACATTTCTCATTCTACTTTATATCCACTTTCTCTATCGCGCCCTCTCTCTCTCTCTCTCCCTCGTCATCCTTTAAACTTCGGCATAGATACTACGAATCCTCATAATTTCATGTCCATTCGACCGGCAGCTTATTGTCAGAGTGTCATCATTTTTACATGCGAATTCGTTCAATGAACCCAAAAGCCGACTGGACACAAAAAATATGGAAAAAATATTTAAGGAATTTTTAAAATCGATGTCATTTGAACGTGAAATCCGACTCGTAAGTCGGCGATTTTTCGGCAACAAACCCCGCGGTCACGGAGAACGAAAAAAATATTTTGTTCATTTAAAAAAAACAATTGAGTTGTTTCAACAGACCAAAAATATTAAGTTCGATAGGATTCTTTTACAAAGAAGAATAAGTAATAGTTTTGAGTAACGTGCCAAAAGGGGCTAGAAGGAGAAAAAAAAAAATAAGAAATGACGATCCATCTACGGTACGCATCCAAAGACTGGGTCCAAAGGGTTGGGCAGATTGCGGAAGTCAAAGTGGCGGATGAAAAGACGCGTCGGTCGTTTTCTCGCGCGCGAACCGGCAACTCAACTTCCGCGTTATCTCTCAGTCTTTTCCAGCCACTTCCTCACGATATCTTGTCGTAGTTACGTGTGTCTCTTCGGAGCAGGGGCTTTCTCGTTGCCAAAAACCACACGCGACGATGGCGGTGGCGACGACGACAACGACGCTGTACTACCGCATATCCGCGCAGTGAACAACAACTATTCTCTCGCACCTCCTCTCTCGAGCTTTTGGCACGTCCACTCGATCTCTCCACCCACAGTTTCTCCCTCTCTCTCTCTCTCTCTCTCTTTCTCTCTGGTACTCGCGGGCGCACTTACTTTACGTTTGCCCAGAGAGCCATACACGTATACGTATGTTGATATGTATATATAAGCGTTACCTGCGGTTTGTCCGCTTCTGCCAAGTTTCTCTGCGCCTCTTGATGACGCTACGGTGTCACGAACTCTGTATAACAACTCCCGGAGTAGTTGAAAGACGCCGCGGGAGGAGGGGGGGCTTTGCCGAAATTCCCATTCGCTAAATTGACGCCTGATTTCCGAATTCGTATAACAATGATTTTGTTGGAAAAGTATGGATGAGGGACGTGCGAAAGCCGCGTTTCCATTTTATAGATGAATGCATGTCAGGAATTAGCGCAGGTGTTGGACATTGGCGCGCGGAACGCATTTGGAGAGACGCTCGCGCGAGCAGTGCGGTCAGAGGGAGAAGAAAAATATCGTTGCTCGCGGACGAGATTTCAATGGTGCGTGGATCAAGGTAAACGGGCAAAAGTCGTCGCGCGAACGGCGTCTAAACGCCTGGAGCAACTCGCCGCAAAGAGGAACGGAAATAAAGCCGGTTTCTCCCGTCCGCGTTTATTATTTTCACTCAAGCGGCAAGTGCAGCGGTCGGCGTGTTCGCCTCTCTCTCTCTCGCTCTCGCCCCCCTCCCTCCTTTCAATGCCACGCGTATCATCCTCCCCTCCTCTTAGCCGTTAGCCAAGAAATTATTATCCAAGACGGTCCAACTTTAACGAGACTCTTCTGCTCGGCAGATCTCGGCGCTATCCGCGCGCCCGCGAGAGAGCTTCATATTTTTCCTCGTAAAATAATTCAGTGAGGAGTACGCGCGCAAACTCTTGGGATAGAGTCTCGTCGAGCTTGCTCGTGATCGTTTTTTTAACGAGCGAATAAGAGACGGTTGTCTGGCGTCAAATGCAATTAACCGCGTACCCCCCCCCCCCCCCCTGACCAGTCGCCATCATGTTTTTTAATTTGATTTTTATTTAAATCTCTTTTGTTTGTTTTGTTGTATTAACCAACGCGCTTTTGCAGCAGTTACCGACGCAACTAAATTTTTTACTCCCACCCGGCTCTCATCTCGCGTCGTTATCTTGCGTTTTCCTCGCATCCTATCGGCATCACGTAACCAAACGGCGCTATAAAAATATAACGCATTTATATCCTCCGTGTAGTATGCTCGCCGGCGCAAATCAATCCAACCGATCTTTCTGCTAGGATAAGATTCCTGCTCCTGCTTTGCAAGCAGGATTGCGATTAAATGACTTGGCGTTCTTTTAGGCGTTACAAATAGCTTCTCCAATTTTTCGTATCGATTCGTTCATATATAAGAAGCTTTTTGACGTCGAACTATAATACAGCAGCCCGACAAAAAGTTGTCTATCCAAACTCACACCGCGACGCGATGTTCCGCATTTCTGTTCGACTGCATGCTCGCCCACGGCGAACCCCGTTTCTCTCGATCGGTTCGCCGTTACAACCGGACAGACGCGTCAAAACACTGCTCCAAAAGTTTTATTCTTCTCTTCAGCCCCGACTCTCCGCTTTCCATCCAAGTGTGTAGCTTATATTTTTCTATACGTATCCGCCAACGTCTCGATATCTCTCCCATTCAGCATGACGCGCCAGCTTCCTGCCTCACTTTTTCTTTTTTATCGCTTCTCATCTCCTTTCTCTCGCTCCTCCTCTCTTTCTCCTCTCGCCTCGCAACTTGTTCATACTCGTCTCTTTCGACTATCGTCGCACGCAATTATTATATTTTTATGGGCCAAACCTTTTTTTCTTCGGCTTAACGCTAACGTACGCGAATTACTCAGTCAAGAACTTTTGATCGTCCTCGTAACGAGGTATCCATAAATTTGCCAATCAAAAGAATCGATATAGAAGGAATGAAAAAAATGCCGGCGCCTCTGTGCGAGAGAAAGCTGCGAAGCATGTATATACGTGGCTGAAGCTCAATGCAGCACTCCATTAGCCGGATATTCTCACTCGTTTGCGTTGTTACTAATATTTTCATTTTTTTCTTTTTGTTGCACACCACTCTCGCATGCATCTATTTTTTCGCCTGCTCTTTCCTCGCTTTCGCCTCTTCCAAAATCCACACATTTCCCGGCGAATCAACCCCTCAGTTCCGCAGCCTCGCGTTGGCCATCCATTAGGTAATTTCCCGCCGGATATACTATTCGCTAAGATTTTTTCGTCTCATCATGCATGCACGTACGTTCGTGGCTGAATATCCACCAAAAATTATTCCTTGTTCACCAATAAATTCACGCTCTCGCTGCGTGAATTTTTATTTTCATGTTCATTTTTCAACCTTTCATATTAGAGGCCAATTTCATTAAATTCTGATTGTTAAGGATGTTGAGTATATATACTTATGAAACTTGTTAATGTTAATTGTGCAATAAATAGCTTCTCAATCGTCTTGAAATTTGTACACGATCTCCTGAATGCTTTGTGTAAAAACATGCCAAATTTAAAGAATTCTATCATCGTTACTTTATAACCACCTTGAGGGTTGAAATAAAAAATAATAAGAAAATTCTGAAAATTTAGTATGTTTTTGTATCAAGTATTTAAGAGTCGTACAAAACTTTCACGACGATTAGGAAGCTCGTTATTAAAAAATCAATATTTTGTTAAGAACAATTTTTTAAACAAATACCAAAAATATTTATCAATAAACTTGATTTTGTTTCCGTTGCTTTCTGTATATTATAAATATTAAAAAATTAAGATATAAACTTATAATAATATAATTATTAATGTTAATAGTTCAATAACAAATTTTTCGAATTTTCTTATCATTTGCGATTCGGGACTCAAAATTCTTAAAAAACGATGAAACAGCGCAACTGAATTACAAAAACATTGTTATGGTGTTTATTTGGAATCTTGAAAAATGGACGAAAAAAAAACGATTCGTTTGAATTTTTTGTAACGGCGAGGAAACGTATTTGCAGAGCATTTTGTACGTCGTATTTCGGTCTCTGGATAGTTTGACATTTCGTTGGTGGCTGTAATGGTTGCAGCGTGTCGGTAACACCTTTCCGCGGATTAGCGGACAAGCAGCCACTTTGCTTGGCACTTATTCCGTCGACGTGTTTACACGTATGCCAGAAGAAAAATGTTGGCTTTAAAAAGTTTGGTCTTTTGTTTTTAATGCATCCTCGACTTGACCATCTATAACGTCTAAGAATTTATATACGCGTCCAGGAGAATTTAGGAGGCATGCGCAGAAAACGAGGAAATTTTAATCGTGCGCTAACGTTCCGCTCATACAAACGTCGCGTTTATCGTTAAACACATATTCTCGAATATCCTCGGCAACGAGCCGGAGCTCGTTCTCAATGGAGTCAATATCGGAGATGTTCATTTCCCAGCGAATTGCTGGATAACGAGACTTGGAGGTAAATGATGAAGAACAAGGTGTCTGTGTGTGTGTGTGTGTGTGTGTTTGTGTGTGCGTATACGTAATATACGTATATTTGAGAGGGAGAACGGATCTCGCCATTGTTTGGAGCGTCTCAAATGAGGTTGGGAAAGTCCCTCGACGCCAGCTATCCGATGAAAAGCTCCGTTATATTCCTTCCTCGCAAGCTTCCCTTTCGCCCAACCCTGCTCTCGATCCTCTATCTCCCTGCTCGCCCGAAATAGGTATACGTGCTCCCCGCGGTTCACGAACGTGCTTCTTTCTCATATCCTCCCTCCTCTCGGAGTTTCTCCATCTCCTCTCCACTATGCTCCAACAAAATGTGAAACCCTCACGTCTATTCATTTTCACTACACAAATCCACTCTCTCGCGTGACCATTTTTAGGAGCGGTATGAAAAAGTCTCGGCGCGACCTCGGAAATTACGAAATTATATTTCAGTTAATCAACACTTTCGTCTCAGTCCTTATTTTAATCGAAGTTTCCAATTGAAAAAGTACGTGCAAATCGGATCAACTATACATGAAAAACCTATTGAATTAAAGTTGAAATAGAAAAAGTTGGCCAAACCGAAGAGAATCGCACCATACAATACAGAATCTTACAGAGACTAGTTTATTATTACGGTCTATGAAGGCTTTACAGCTTGATCTCACGCCCTCACCCCATCTCGAAAGTGTGTGCGGCTCGTGCATAATTCTCCCGACATTCTGGTCCGCGGTATAGCGGTATACCCACCCGGCACGTCCGACTTTATTAGCCCTTCTCTCCCTTGTGACTATGTATACGATCGATACTTCCGATAAGCGGTTCATGAGATAATTGTTATTTCGCACAACGAACGCGCGTAGATAATCGATGCTGTACCAACACACAATCATCCTTTCCCTCTTTCATCGTACAGCGAGGTATTATATTCGTTAACCCCTTCTCTTTCGCGCGTATCTCTCCAGAGATACGTATTTAATGTAGAAAGCTAATACATACCGGGTGCGCACCAGCTCAAAAATCCTAAACAACGGGAACACGGGGTATAATTTCAACTCGAAACTCTAATTATTTCATCTTTTATTTTCAGAACTTTCTTATCTTTATGATTCACTGCGAGTTTTCACGTTTATCGCGCTCATTATCAAAATATGCCAAGAGACAGAGTGAAAATGCTTAAGACTATTCGCCACCGACAAGTTCGCATCTTTAGTCACGACGGCAACTTAAGGACGTTGTATGCGAAAGTTTCTATCGATAGAATTCCTTCAAATTTGCACCATAGCTCGCGCTATTTTAAGAGGTTTCGCCAAGAAATTTTTAGGAGGTTTCGATTTTTAAATGGTAAAGCCTCTTAAAACTTATTTGCATAAACTTTTGTGTAACATCGAGGAAGCTTTATTTAATTTTTCAAAAAAATCGGTCGTTAAAGTTTTTCGAAATTTTGTTTATTATGTAACAAATATAAAAATTACTTCGGAAAATCTTGGATTTAGAGTACGTTGTTCTATAGTCTGGTTGTAACAACTTTTTTTTAATGAACTTGGGCTCGCAAATCATTTTGTATGAAAAACTGAAAACAAAAATGTAGATTTCACCGTCGATCGCCATACAACGTCCTCAATTAATGCTTTTTGTATTTTTTTTTTTTTTTTGCTTTATCTCTAATTTTTTTTTCCGATAGTCTAGGCGATAGGAATGCGAGTTTTTCCGATGGAGATTCTGGTAAACCATTAGATACGGGACACCCTGTGTATATGGGTTTTAACGAGGAGCCCCTAGGTACGGTTTCTCCGGTCTTCCAGTGGTCCACGAACAGCAACCACCCGGTTCTCCAACGACCCGCTATCTGGCCGATCCCACGAGAGCATTATATCGATCGAACGACTCTTTAACCTGAACGAAATTACTCTCCCTCTCTGCTGTTTCCTTTGCTGTTGGTGCGCGGGATATACACGGTGCATGATTTTCAGCCAGCCACTTGGATTATGAATGGCAAACACGTTTATATATGCTCCTCGGGGATATTTCCCGTACCAGCGTCCACTTTTATTATCGCGCTTACCGATCCCAAAGATCCGAAAGTAATACACAGACCGAAAACGTTGGAAATCTCTCTCTCTCTCTCTCTCTCTCTCTCTTTACTTCTCGCCTGCTGCGTTCCTGTCCCGGTTCCCGATCAACATTATTATCACATGGAGCCTCGGTGCGAATTACGAAAATTGTCAGGTGTAAGATGATGGGACAACGACTCAGGGAAAAGAGAAAAGAAGGAGAAGAAACGAAAGAGCAGAAGCTGCTTGACGCGATCCCTCGAGGCAAAACGCGCTGATGCTTACGATTCGAGCATTGATTTACCGTTCCGTCTCCCCGGTAATTAGGCACCATTATTCCATTATCCTTTATTCCATCCTCCGAACTACTCCATATAGGACGTTGACTTTAATGACAAACCTTCACATATATATATAACGTGTACGTAAGGCCAAACGAGCAGAGAGCGAGAGAGAGATAAGAGACCAATGCGGAATCGTGAAATTTCACGACCCGAACCAGAGAGAGTTTAGATTTTCATTTCTCTGATATACTCTCTGGAAATTCCGTCACGGAGATTGCCTCAAAACGTGCCTATTAAGCCTCAGTTAAATTGTCAACGGTTCAGTTGCCATTATCAGGATTAAAAAAAAACAAGGAAATTACGAGTCTTTTTTTTTTTTTGCATCTTGTTGGCTGGTGCTGTTGAAATTTCTCCCTGGAATATCGCAGTGTGTTCAACACGTGTATATATGTATTCACTCGTGCAAAGGGCCAATGAATAAACAAAAAAAAAAACAAAAGTATTTTTGAATTGTCGCCGCAGGGCCCCGAGAAAGCCACAATTTATACACCTTTCCATAAAGGTGTGTAACATCCGAACGAACCTTCCTGCTGCTATATATACATTGCTACGAAACGAGGAAAAATAAGTTAGAGATCTTATCGCCTGGATCCTATCCTATTCTTTCCAAGTGCCCGTGGGAAAACGTTCGAGCTAGAACGAGTGCGTGAAACAGAGAAAAAGGAAAACTTTTTTTTCGTCCTTTATACATTGGGGATAAATGCTTTTTTTTTTTTTCGCGCACTTGCTACACTGCACGCTGATGAAACGAATCTACGGCTTTTACCAACGAGCAAAAAAAATCTATCAATGTTGCGAAATGATTTTCAATTTTTATTGCCACACCGAATGCAAATCCGTAGCATAGAGAGTTTCGAGATAAACATTGTCGGTAGCGAGAAAAATCACTGTTCGTGCCCGAGAACAGCAGCAGAGAGAAAAAGAGAGCAAAGACGAAAAAGCACAGAGAGAGAGAGAGAGAGTGGCACGTATAAGGGCAACTGGAGAACGAGTTAGCCGTCCTGTCGAGAAAACTCATTTCCCGAATAAATCATGCCTTCGCGCGTTATTCTCTCGCGCCTCTCGTACGCCAACGCGCCGCCATCTATATCGATTCCTCATGTTGTCGATATAAATATATATATATATATATATAAATCCGTTACATACATTTATATTGGAAACATACACACGGGGAGAGTTGGTCCTCAGTTTCGCAGCGTTGTATCCGCGATACGTCTCGTATGATGCGGCAATAACACGGACAAGCATAAAAATTCAACGATACATCATGCTGTCACGTAGCATCGTATTTGTACATGTACTCGTATATCCCCGTTGATATTTCCATCCCCTATATCCAACTACGCTCTTTCACCTTCTCTCTGCATGTCTCCTTTGTTGATATCCACCCTTATCGTTTTCTTTATACATTACGATAAATGCTAACATATTAGCTAATATTTATATCTATTAAGGACGTTGTATGCAAACATTTTCTATCGATAGAATTCTTTTTAATTTGCACACCACACGAAGAGAACAGAGAGATCTAATAGCTCGCGGAATTTTGAGAGGTTTCACCATCTCGAAGTCGAGATATTTATTTATAAATATTACAATTTTCATCATTGAATATTTCGATTTATAAATGGTAAAGCCTCTTAAAACTTATTTGCATAAACTTTTGTGTAACATCGAGGAAGCTTTATTTAATTTTTCAAAAAAATCGGTCGTAAAATTTTTTTGAAATTTTGTTTATTATATTACAAATACAGTTTACCTCGGACACAAATTTAGATTTGACCGTCGCCATAGACAACGTCCTCAATAACGTCACTCTGTATTTTGCGAGCCGTCAATCTGCTCGTTCGGTTAATTGTCCAATTCAATGCTTTATCCTTTACATACTTGTTACCATTTTTCCTTTACATCTTATTACAGTAATGTGAAGTCGTGGGGCCTCAGGGATTCCCAGCAAATAAATATCGAACGACCACATTGCATTTTGGCAAAAAATCGAGTGTTTTTCGTTGTTTTTTTTTTTTTTAATCATACGCGAATTAATTCATCAGACAACCAATAAAAGCTCATTTTTCAATGGCTGCCTAAATATGTTGTCCGCACGCGATGCAAAACTCTCGGCACAAAACTCCGACGAATCATAATAATTTGGGGCATTCTCATACGTGTCCGTTTTTGAATGTGCAAAATATTCTCCACACGCGACGGCGGATTCTGATGAAAAACGACGAATGGACGACGATTCATATATTCGATGATCCCCAAACACACATGCCGACTCATTCAATCCGCGAATAACGAATAAAAACTCAAATAATAAAACCATTATTAATAGCCTTTGACGACTTTCGAATACGAAGCGGGCAGAGAGCAAATGACACAATAGGGAGCGAGAGCCTCTGGTAACGAAATAATTAATTGTGGATACACTTTCGATCGACGTTGGAATACTTTTTGCCCGATTTTTCGTCAATCGAAAACTCGTGCCGTTCTATAAAAAACGAATATTATTCCCTCCTGCCTCTTGAGCGTGTAAGCCCTCGTTGTCCAGACTCAGAAAAGCACCATGCATACTCCGATGACAACAAAAGGGAGAAAAACCGAGAGAGAGAGAAAGTGCAAGAGCTACACTGACAAGCCCGAACATAAATACATACATTACACCATGTACCGAGAAAGAGAGAGAGAGAGAGAGAGTACATTACGTTGCGGGAGCAGGCTCTAGTGGTTTGGAAAACAATGCAGATCGTGAACACTGTGTGCGACCTACAGTTGGTAAAATAAGGAAACCAAGAGAACGAGAGAGTGAGTAAGAGAGGAATGCAACGCGGTAACACAACCAGCAACCACCTCGTAAATTACGAGGCCCATTTAGCCGAGCGCACCTTTTCTCTACAGCCCGACACAGTGGAGAGAGAGAGAGAGAGAAAGGGTGAGAGCGGAACTGCATAGGGGTGGAAACCCGTGCAAATACAGAGGCCCAGAACGAGCCTTTTCGCGTCTTTGCTCTTTCACACATTTCCCAACCATATCGCAACCGACTCTCACGCCGCCGGACCGAATATATATTTTCCCTATTACAAAATAAATGTAAATAACGTGGAATTTTTACGAGTACACGGCTTGGTATAAATTCTTGTTACAAGGGGTCAAAGCTACTGGAATTTGATAATGGAAATTCAAAAATGAATCTACCTCCGAGATCCTTTTCCCCTGGGTAATAATTACGCAGTAGTACAACGTCACGTATAGTCAGACGGAGACGACTTCTGTTTATTCCTTCTGTACGATGAGATATTACTATCCGCAATTTGAAAAAAGCTTCCAACACTTAGATATATTGATCGAATGACAAAGTGTTGTTCGAAGCGAAAAGTCATTTATTTATTTTTATTCTATCCGAGAAATAGACGAATATCGAATGTGGAGTCTGGACAAATATTGTGTCGAGCCATGTGAAAAAAATATATAAATATATATTGACCGAGTTTTGTGTACACGTAACGCAATTTGTTTCCTCACAGTAATATTTCTAAACATCGAGTGGACGCGGTAGAGGGGAAACGGAGGGGCAAGGAAGGGTCCACGATCGTCGAGTAAAAAATATATATATATAGATATTTACCGCGCTCGTGGATCGGATCTACGAACGATATTTATTGCCCTCGTATATTTTATCGCAGATTCTCGATGTACTTTATACATTTAAGCTCACCCGGGACACGTATATCGGATGGTCGTTTCGCGTTCAGGAATAAAAAAAAAAATGTCTAGATACATATATATCGGTCGTATATATGAAATATATAGGAAGAAAGAGAGCTTTGTCCTCTCATGGATGCTGGGAGTCAGTGGCACTTGTTATCGAACGTATTTGATGGGAACATGGCCCAGCTGGGTCGTTGCCTCAAACTTTCTCCTTTTTTCTTTTATTATCGAATCCATCTCTCCCTATATATTGACTTATCGCCTCGCGAGTGTTGGATAAGGGATGCGGCTCGGTCCATCCAAGGAACGCATGTTCTTGTCCCCCGCAACTTGTCTTATTCGAAACGTCGCGTTATTCTTTCGAGCAGGGTTTCCCCTTCTCTGCTGTATATCCGTTTGAGAAAAAAAAAAAAATTTTTAACGTAAAAATTGGTGGTCGTCGCATAGAAATAGAGAATGACAAGAATTTTATTCCGCATTTTCGAGAAACTTGTACAGATATTTCGGTCGGGCGACGTCAAATACAGGATCGAAAGATTTTCAAGGAATATCACCGTGTCGAACGCGTCGACAGGATCGAGTATATGATGCGGTGACAGGTGTCGTTGCTTAAGAGAGAGAGAGAGAAGGGGGAATTGACGCGGATCGTCGGTTCTCTGATATATAGGTAGAAAATTGGCAAGTAGAGCAAACAGGATTCGTAAAGGAAACAAGACGAGGAGGTTATCCCCGACTCTTGGGGATGCATAACTCGTTCCTTCATCCTCTCTGCTTCCGCGTATAAAAGCGAGATACATTCCTTTTGCTCCGTTGCTGGAGAGAACCAAGGAGCCCGGCTTACATCCCAAAGACACGTATCCCCCTTCGCACTATTCATGAATTTATTCATTTTATTCATTTATGGATGAAACGAATTCTGATTCGCGCGACACGATATAAAGACCAAAAAAAAAATACACACATACACAGTTTCACGTGTTCGTTCATTTTTTTTTCTCTTCGAATCCGCATAGACGAGCCAATTCAAAGTGACGATTTTTAATCCCATCTTTTGACGAATGAAGAACCCGACGAGAATTCTGTTAAATCCCTGTCGATTTGCGGGCCGAGTTCTCCTCGCGCGAATGAAAGCACGAACAAAAGCTCCCAAGGGAGCTTGACGAGCTCCAGGCACAACGGGCGAAACCGCGATTCGAACGAATCACGATAACCTCCGGTGGGAAATTACTCTATTGGGAAAATACCGTCCCGCGTACATCTTTTATTCAAGAGAGTCTGGGGTAAAACGAGACACCTGAAAATCCGTCAAGAAAACGAGAAGAAAATCAGAGACAACTGCCAAGAAAAATATTCAATGAGATTTATTGTCAATTACGTGTTCAACTTTTTTTGCCAGACGCGTTTTATGATAATCCGGTCACAGATGATTTCGCGCATTTGAAAAGTATATATATTCGTTATTTGATTAATTGCAAGATAAAAAAAAAAAAAATTGCGTCTTTTCGCACACTCGGCTGCGGTAATTTTCAGATTTTTGCTAAAAAGTTGGTTCAATAATTTGAATAGCAGCAGAAAATAAATTCTGGTGAACCTTGGAAAAATATACTTTTGGAATTTCGTCTCGGTGTTTTCGGTGTCAATCCGGAAACGGAGTAAACACATAGTCGGTCGAAAAGAAAAAATACTGAATATAGAATAGAAAAGGAAGGGAAAAAGAAAAAAAAAAAATATGACGCTGTGTACGTGTTTTTTTAGCTCTCTTATTTCGCCGAGAGGTCGAACTCGCTAGAGTCGCAGTATCACGTAACGCAGCATCGCTGTCGCGTCCATTCGCGTATATACGCCAAGAGCAGCGTGCAATCCTATACCCCTGTCTTCTGCACCGAATCTCCCCGGCTGTAAGCTTCTTTTTTGCCTACACATTTTTTTGGCAGCACGAGAAGGAAAAATTAGACGGCTATGAGAATTTCTTTTTATTTCTTCGTACCTGTTTGTTTGTACTCGGGCCGCCCGCGCAATTCCGTCGTCGGAAGCTTTAATTTACCGCTCTATGCTCATTTTTCTCCAACACGCTCCTCCGGTGCACATTTAGCCGCGCGACACCATGTGTCGCCGTACGACCCTATAATCTTCAAAAGTTTCATACAAACCTTCGCAATGCGATTTAAAAAATTGTCAACTTTGAAAAAACGTTTAATTTACAAATTTAAATTGCCAATAATCATTTCAAACATTTTATACGATGCCACAGGTTGCCAATTGTTCGATTCAACAGCTGTTTTACGCTCCAACAAATTCGCATTTGACGTTTATAATGACGTTGAGTATGCCCGAGCGCGTGTTAAGCCTCCAATGACAAACGAAGCTCCGTCAGTGATTCGGTAGCTTTGATTCACGCGGTCGCTGTTAGGTAAACATTCATTGTTCAGAGACTTCCGGCGCGGTCTTAACTAGTGCATCGATTATGCCTCGATGTAAATTTAAGTCGCGTTTCGTTAAAAAGTTGCAAGAAAAAAGCAAAAGAAACGCAACTTCAATTTTCACGCGTTTAGATGGGAAAAATTAAAAATTAAAAATTAAATATCTCGAATTCTAAACGTCAGAACATTTTTCTTCACAGGAGAAAACTGTTAGTTTTGTGACATTATTTTTTTATTTATTCCACGTGAAATAATAGTTTGATCAATTACATAAAAAAAATAAAAAATGAAATATGATCAACGAAACAAATCGATCATGTGACCGCGATACGGCCGCGCGATCGGGAATGAAAATTAAAGTTCGTAATATGAAAGATGACGATTTATCTCACGTAGTTTTAGTGCCAAGAATAACGCGTTTATACAAAATTTTCGTCGTTTCGTGATAGTAATAGTTAAGGCGCTAGGGGCATTAGATTTTTTGATGCGCCATTATAAAACGGTCGGATAATGGAATTTTTAACAAATTGTTCAGGCTCCGGACCATGGAAACATAAACATATCATGCGTACCGAAGTTTCGTAAACGTCATCGTGCAATTTTACACAAGCACCAATCGAAAGGTGACGATCCATTGGGTTTTATCAACCCGATAACACTGTCAGGTGATCACCACGATACCACCGCGTATGGTGGATCGCTGAACCGGGAAATGTCTTCCATAAGCTACTTTTCACGAAAATTGAATTTAGATCGTCGGAAACTTCTCCGTTATAAACTTTTCAAGCGAAATTCTAATGAGCGTTTTATAGAGCACTCAATTAACGAGAAAATCATGGACTACGTAAATCTTTGCACGGTGTGTAAATTAGAATGCAATAGCGAATCATCTCCATGAAATCCAAACTGCAGTTAAACCGAGCCCAGACCCACTCTCGTAATGTTTGTCGTAAGAAAAAATTCCTTCCCCACGTCTCGAGGAACAGATTTGAAATAAATTCAGGAGGAATGTAAAAAAAATTAAAAAAAAAAGGAGCCGTAAATGAAACGATCGTAAAATGGATCAATTACACATGCAGATGTTTTTAATTCCGAGTGCAAAATATATATGAGTGTGTGCAATAGTAAAAAAAAAACTTTTCGAGGATCCCCAAGGGGAAGCCAAGCTAGATTTTCGAGCATGCAATTATAATTGGCCGCGATATTCATCAATCGCCACAGAGTCAAGTTGCAGCGACCAGTGCGCGAAATTGGCTGGCCTCGGGAGTAATAGATAGGAAACGATAATTGGTACACCGCGTATTTCACGTTTACTCATACGCAGTCATTGCGGATGGTATAACGGAGGAATAAAAAATCAACAAATAAATAAAAGGAATTGGAAGAAAAAATGGAAACGAGGCTCATGATCGCACTCGAAACGCGAAGCATCCGGTTCATTTCAACGAGTCAAAATTTCGGCCATTTTGTACAAACTACCCGATCGTAATAATAATAATAAGAAAGATTCAAACATGTGCGCATAAAAATACAATAAACAGGAAAAATCTACCGCACCATGATGAAACTTACCGCGAGGTAAAGAGGGAACAAGTCCTTTCGAGTTATTATTCGAGCTATTGACTGAAGAACCCAATGGGGAAGAAAAGAAAAAAGTATACGGTACACCGTGGAGCTCCACGCTGGTGAAGTACTTATTTGATAGAAAAAAAAAAGTTAAGAGAGAGAGAGAGAGCGCGCGTAAAAGAGCACGAGCTGTAGGTAATTGGCCGGAGCTCTTGTATAGACATTTCTCTTTGCTGCCCTCCCCTTTTTCTCGCTCTCTCTCTCTCTCTCGCTCGGTTTCTTCCCGCAGTGAATAAAGACGAAACGGTTATATGCATACGCATTTTTACACAGACTTCGATGATTGGATAATACCGCGCGCTGGTAGGGATGCTGTAGAAAACTGCAGTACAAATCGATAACGCTGAAAAAGCAGCAACGCCAACGCCGCCGACGAGGTATACCTCTTCTGCTTGTGGTTGAAATGCAAAAATTGTACATTGCCGTCGATTTTACCTTTCAAACGCTTGGCAAAGCATGCTGGGGGAACAACATTTTTTTCAGCTATAAGGGGCTGCAACTTTATGCACCCAACGTAAAGAAAAAATGGAAAACTCTGCACGCGGTGGACGAATCAATGTGCTCAAGAAATTTGATCCATATTTACATTATTTATGATATCTCCCCTTTCTTGTATAGATGTGAGGCTTGAACGTAGGAAGTGAGCAGAGAACGGAAGAGAGAATGAGGGAGTGAGAGAGGCGGGTGAATTCGGCAAAAGCCCGTTCGAGTTGGCGTCGTAATTGATGGGGCCGAGTGTCAATGGACCGATTCGTAAAGAACGGGCGTTTGTCGCATCTGTTGGCCCCCTCTCGTGTTTGTCCAACTCTTGGTGTGTTTGTGTACCGAGTATGTATGTGTGAGTTGTCTCAACGTTACTTTATCACCGATAAACTTGGCTAGTTCTCTTCGTGCCCAGCGGTGAAACCCGTGCCGCTGCACCAGAGTGTATATACGGTCTCCTTTGCCCCGTACATTTAGCTATTTATATGTAGGTGCGAGACCACGGGGCAAAACGAGACATTGGGGCAAGTTGGACATCGACCGAGCTGCAAACTGCGGTAATCAGTTCGGGTTATGATTCCGGACCTTCCGGTTACCGTCATTTAAACTTTCATACATCCCCGAGCTTTTGCGATACTCTATATGGAAATTGAAAGATTCGATCGATTTATTTTTCCCAAGTGACAAACAAATTTTTCTATGTTTCTCGACATCAAATGTGTGTCATTTTTCCTCTGCTTCTCCTACATATAAATATTTATGTATATATATATATATATATATATATATATATTTATTGCGCTCGACCTTCCACAAATATCCTCGCGACAACCCCACCGCACGAGCACCGACGGTGATCGTGGTCGTTTTTTTCGTACCCCATCACAACCCTCTGCTACCGTTTCTTTAGCTTTTTTCCTTGTTTTTTTTTTTTTTTCTTCCTCTCACACTTATGTCCAGTTCCCGATTCGCAGATACATATTCACGTACACACTAGCTTGCGCATAGTGTGTATAGTGTTTGACGCGGATGTACGATGCTGAAACGGCAACGTGTTCTCTGTACGGAGGTCAGAGTCTGCGATATCCCAAATGCAAATTTGTCACGTACGTACGTGGACGAACCTCGTACGAATAAAAACAATGATAAACGTTGAGTCGAGGCTTCTTTTTTTTACGGACGACTCTCGATCCGCGAGAGTCCATTATCCCGGACAAACTCAAACGTTATTACATTTCTATTTCTTTTACACTTTTCGTTGTCGTACAGAAATACGAGAAAAATTACCGACAGTGCGATGGCCCCGAGAATAATCGGGCAAGTCCGCGGTACTTGGTTCGGTGACCGCCCAACCAAGCGCCTACTTGGTCAGCATCTGTCGATGCCTGAGGCCAATTCGAAACTGCGTGCCGACAAAATTTCAAAGGGGTGCAGCAACGATAATAGAATTTAAATAAATACACGGAGAGAAAATTATATGAAAAATTACTATGCCAGCATAGTTCATTGTGATACCATATCGTCCCTCTGAGAAATTTGAACAAATACATGGTAATTTTTTATCTGAAATTGAACGAAAAATTTCAAAATTTTCGCGATTTCCGATAGAATATAAATGAAAAATTACTTTATTGTGTTTGCTAAAATTTCTCAGAGAGACGAATATGGTACCAGGGAAGGTGGCACAGTAATTTTTTAATTTTCTCTCCGTATACCAAGTGCGATTGTCCGAACGTGCAAACATGAAATTTCTCCTGTCATTAATTATTAACACGTTTTCATTGAACACGAACGAATTCAGTGAAATTTCCATGATAAAGTGATGGATTATTTTTTGCGAAACGATAGATTCAAACTGGAACCGCGGAGAGTCGATAGAACGATGTGTGCTCTCGAGTCTCAAAAGAGATAAACCCGAATGAAACGTTTAATATTTTTTTAAACAGCCAACACACATGCAGGCACTTGTATGTGTGGAAGAGAATTGAGAAAGTCTGGATATGAAAGTTTTCTTGGCAAATAAGCGATCGCGCGCGCGAGTAAAGTGGTTTCAGTGACCTCTCGAGAGTTGGCGATTTAATGACTCGTTGAACTTTGATCCAGCCTCGGTCGACGCTATCATATCGATTTGTGTGTTTCCATTGGATATAGATGACAAAACGTCGAGGATGTAACGAGAGGAAAAATTAGTGCGGCTTAGTTTTCTGTGAAGCAATAATAATTCAGAAGGCAAAATACGTTTCGGATATATATCGAGACGAGATAACGCGCGAGGCTGAACCGCTCCACGGCTCGCTCTCGAGTTGAATAAGGATCTGCGTTAATCCGTTGGCCACGCGACGCGATATACGCCGAAAGCTTTCTCGGATGAGCCAGTCAGCTGCCACTTCGATGTCCTCCCTGTCGCGTATTCGGCTGTCAAACACGATCAATGGCAACGAACGAAAGCGAGAGAAGCGATAGAGTACCCTGGGGAATTATAGTGTACGGGGGGGCTTTCGCAACGACCGAGGGACCTTGAGCTTTCAGCATCCGTCACGTACTTGTGTATACATATATACGTTAAGGGGTGTGTGTGTACATATACACCACTCGCGATGCAATCGCGTGAGATCGGATCGCTCTCTCGAAATATATATCACCGCGAAATGTTGTCACTCGTAGTGCATTTTACTCTTTTCATTTATTTATTTTTTTCTACCCCGGCATCGCGAGCTTTCACGACTCGTTTCACCGACAACTTCAGAGCTCTGTCCACCATTTATAAATACTGCGACGTTAAAACTAACGTAAACTACTCTCAATCGTTTATCAATAAAAGCCAAGACGACGTGTCGACAGAAATGCTGATAGACAACTCGTATGTAAGCACTTTAACACGTATTACTATCATAAAACGACTTTATTTAGGGTTCTTTCAAAATTTCGTATAAACGTACTGGCCAACAAAACTAACAGTTTTCTCCTGTGAAGAAAAATTTTCTCACCTCTTTAGAATTTGAGATATTTAATTTCCTACTTTTTATTTTTCACATCTAAACGCGCGTGTAAATTGGAGTCACGTTTCGTTAAAAAGTTGCATGCAACAAACAAAAAAAAACGAAAGCAACACGCGACTGCAATTTACGCGCGTTCAGATGAGGAGAAAACTGTTAGTTTTGGTGCCAAGAACGTTTATATACACGGAGTAAATATTATATGAAAAATTACTATGCCAACATAGTTCCCTGGTACCATATCGTCCCTCTGAGAAATTTGAGCAAATACACAGTAATTTTTAATCTGAAATTGGGCGAAAAATATCAAAATTTTCGCGATTCCCGATAAAATATGAATGAACAATTACAATGGCTTTGCTCAAATTTCTCAGAAGGACGATATGGTACCAGGGAACTATGGTGGCATAGTAATTTTTTATATAATTTGCTCTCAGTGTACGAAATTTTGTAAGAAGCCTAAATAAAGTCTCGTTTCGTCATAGTAATAATACCTTAATCAGAAACAAGTAGATCTTTCGTATTGGGTAATAAGATTAATCCAATTGAGTTGACAAATTTCGAGGATTTATGCATGCGAGTGTGTGTGTTTTCTGGCTACGTAGATACATCTCGTAATTGGTACAAGTAGAGACAAATTATCGATAATAATACACCATTATAAATGAGTCACTTATTCGATCATGTTCCCTTCACCTTCTCCTGGCTCACGTCCTCGAGTTTCATACATAGACACATCGCAGTTTGTGTCTTTGATTAGCACAGTTGGAACGATAATGAAGATGGAAGAGGGGAGATTTGGAATGGTGCAGCATACTAATATATCCAGGTCGTTCGGTAACAAAAGAGCAAACTCGAAATAGCTATTGAGAATAATTCGGAGTAGCAGAAGCTCAACGCGTCTTGTGATTGTCGGTCCGGTTTAACGATGCTGCGCAACCTCCTCACGAATTGCGGTGAATCCCTCCTCTCTTTCGTATATATAATCCTCCTTCGACTTTGAAATACGTGGAAATGTCATTAATTAATTCATCGGGTCGAGAGGAACGCCCGCGGCGCGGTATTTACATCGTGTCTAGAACAAAAGGCAGATGGAAAGACAGGATTGGCGTGTCTCATTGATCTCATCGCTCCCTCCGTGTACTTTGGCGCGCGCCTACGCTGTTATCCGATTGACTCGAAAGCTCACGATTATCTCTCGCCTGGTCGCGAGTTATCTCGTGAAGAAAGCCTTTCGCTGTGCCGCCGTCATGTCATAGAATATTCCGTGGTCCCCGACTTCTCTCAGACCAAACAACCATAGTCTCCAAGTCCGAGATGTAATCCTGCCGGAGAGTTTCCTTCCGACAATCCCGATCGATGTACATTCACTTGATTCGTTCCTCTTCTATCCTCTTTCCTTTTTTCTTTCTATTTTCTCTTTCATTGGAACAAAAAGGGATTGGCGATGCAAGTGTTCGTCACGAGCCGTTGGTTCAGAATTGACGAGCCACTAGACCGAAAGGATTACCGTTCGGATCGACCGTCCGTGTCAGTGTCACTCATTTTCAATCACCAACCCCGCCTTATTTTCCTTTTTATCGGTCAACCACCCCCGCTTTTGTTTAGACACTTTTTTCATCTATTCATTCGATCGTGAGCTGCGCTTGAATGTCGCCGCGACAATATAACGTTTTTATATGGTTGGTAAGTTCGTTCAAGGTTCATACGCTTCCTATATCCAACTCGATTCGCCACAATTAGTTTTGGAATTTTCTCCAAAGACCCTCGCGTTTGACTCCCGTGTCAAAACAACGCACAAGCAACCTTGCAGTTATGTCTGTGCTGATTAGAGCTTCCATGCACGGATCGGTAATGAAACATGCTGATCAAAGTTTTGCCACCAAGAGCTCCAAACTTGTTCCTTCGGCGTTACAACCCGATACCAGTTTACTCGAGATTAGCTCTCAAAGAGGTTATTACCACCACACGATTCAATACGATTTTCATTAGTGCAATATGCATAGCAAGTAGAGGAAATTTACAGGCTAGAGTAGAGAAAGGAGAATAAGTATGCGAGATGGTATGTTGGACCGGATTCAGCGGAGTTTCGCTAGAATGAGAATATACGCGCGAAAGGGACGGATATGAAAAGCGGACAAATACACCCTGCTGCTGCTGGTTGCTTATTCGTTCTGCATTGCCACTGGGCTCTCCATTGCGCTCTCTGGAGCGGATCAACGGACAAAAATAAAGGTGTATGCGGTGGCGATGGCGACACGATGCAATAAGAGAGAAAAGGGAGCAAAAGAGAAAGATGACCAGACGGGCCTTCGTGCATAAACACCTCGAGGGTGCAATAAAGAATGACAACATTGCCAAGCAAATATTGATCCTGGCTAAGAAACGAAGAGAGAAGAGCCGCGAAAGGTACGGGCAACTCGATCTCTTCGGAAAAATCACCTTTTCCTGCTGCTCTGTATTTTTAATCGATTTATCCTTTTTTCGACTCCCGGAGCAATATTCCGCGCTGCGCTAAGTACATCCCCTCGATGGCACAGATCGCTGCCTGCCGTTTCGAGCTAATGTCCACGCTCCGCGGACCACTTTAGCCCGTTTATACAAACCCTGTAAGAATTAACCGGTAAGCTCATTAGCAATTACCGCTGTATAAGGCGAATCCAGATGGAGGAACGAACGCGTAAAGCGAAGCCATGCGAAGGTTATTCCAAAGTTGCTTCAAAGTTACCAATGAGATTGGCTAGACCGTTGAGTGTGAACGTTGAAAACTCTCTCAAAGCTCCCCTAATACCGGAAGTCGACGCAGCCCCGCGGGCTCTCAAGGGATTCCGATATATATTATATCTGGATATATATATATATATATACACACCGTGTTTTGAATCTAAAGGACAATATTGTCAAGTTGGATTCCCGATTAAACTTCGACGATTATTTCAACATTTTGCAACAGCTATATTGGTTCGTTCCGTCCATGCAGCATCGGACATTGAGAATACTCTGCAGTTACGAAAACTCATCGTTGTCCCGCGAGAGTTATTGCTTTGAGAAAGAAATATTGTCTCAAAATCCTCCGCAGTTTTCCGTCCCAAAGAGCGACTCTCCTCCATGCACAACAATATATATTGTCTTTGATCGATTCAGAAGCATTCACAGTCACGAAGCTCCAAAAATAGCCCATGAAAGAAATTATCTTCGGAACACTCGACGAGCGAGTGGCCGACACTCTGGACCCGCGGAGATAACTCGGACAAAGTGGATTATCCCCTGCCTCCGTTTGTTAATTCCCTCGACGGAGAGGTACAAAAACGATGGCCGGGAAACTCGTCTTTCAACGCTCGAATGAAAAAGGCGCGGGCGGGATACGTACACAGTCTATCGGAGTTGAGCAGTATGGAGAGAAGATGCATAGAAATTTAGTGTACAATTTACGATATATAGTTAACTCCGGAACGTCAGGATGAAGTATCAAGTCAGAAGCACCGTAAAAATTATTGCTTTGTTGACTCGTTGGATTATTCCAGACACTCGCCCAAAGGCTTATCTCTCCCCCCGGAAAAACAAAACAAGGCTCTAATCCGTCGAGAGTTAAAGGTACAAAAAACCTCTCATCCTCTTGCGTTTTCGAGCAGGACAAGCGAGCTCTCGAGGACGCAATAAAACGGACAATCCTTCCAACCTCTGCTGTTGTTGTAATCGGTATATAATTATTTTAAGGATGTTGAGTCCCAAATCGCAAATGTTGAGAAAATTCGAAAAATTTCGTATGTTTTTGTACGAAGTATTTAAGAGATGGTGTACAAATTTTACGACCATTAGGAAGCTCGCGTTATTGAACAGTAACATTAATCAATTAAATGTAGTCAAACGTAGTCTTATGGAAACTGGTACAACTTTGCGATAAGTTTTCTTTTTTTTTTACCTTTTAATTTTTTAATATCTACAATTTACTGAAAGCAACGGTAAGAAAACAAAGTTTATTGATAAATATTTTTTGTATTTGTTGAAAGAATTATTCTTGACAAAATGTTGATTTATTAATTCTTAATCGTCGTCAACTTTTTACACGACCTTTTAAATACTTTATACAAAAACATACTAAATTTGAAGAATTTTCTTATCTTTTTTCATTTCAACCCTCAAGGTGGTTGAGATAGTGATGATAGAATTATTAAAATTTGGTATGTTTTTACACAAAGTATTCAGGAGGTCGTGTACAAATTTCACAACGATTAAAAAGTTATTTATTAAACAATTAATATTAACAAATTTCATAGGTACTCAACATCCTTAAATATCGATCGACGCGCATCTCTATGCGCGAGACGCAAAGCCCATCTGCGTCCACGGCGATGATTTATGATATTTATACTAAATTTTCAGCTTGTTTTTGCCCATCACAGTGCAACACTCGCGGTAGCGTAATGATATATTACGTCGTCGATTTTTCCCTCGTAAATTTGATAACGAAAGATCGATCGCGTTAACGATATACGTCGCGTCGAGGCAAGTGAGCTCTGCTCATTAACGCCAGGCAAACTCGAGTGCTCAAGCAACTCTCTCCACAGTTTTTTCTACGTACGTGCAGGAATGAGAAAAAATATGAGATTACAAAGATGGTGTCGCGAGTTCGTGACTTTCGGGGGATTAGCCAACTTGTGCGGGCGAATATTGTACGGAACGCGGGGCGCAAGACGAAGCAGAGGAGGAGAAGCAACTTCGAGGAGAGATACGGAAGGACGCGGAGCGAAAAAGCGAGTTTTAATTATTTTTCTTACTCGGCAAAGAGGAAGACGCGCGCGAAATATAGTCCGAATGAGATAAATTAGATTCCTCGAGACGTTGCCAGCACGACGTTAACCCTCGAGTTAACCAGAGGCTGCTGGTTCTCTCGCGGCAGAAACGCTCCGTATAGTCCGGAAATCAGAAACAACAAAGCAACAGCCTGCTTCTGTGTAATTCTCACTCTTCCCTCCATGATTTATGCGCTACGATACTCTCACGCCAGCTTTTGATGATGATGATGATGATGATGATGATGACGATGATGGTGATGATGATGATGATCGTCATTGCAAGCTGAGCTAGACTCTCGTAAATTGCATGACTGACAGACCCGCAAAACATACCGCAAACAGTGTGTGTACGAAGTAACATAATAACACACTCTGAGCGAATCTCGCAATCCGCGAGCTACATATGCAGGGTTGCTTTTACATTGAACAGTTAACATATTAACGAACCGGATTTACAGCATATCTGCCGGATTCTTTCTCGTTTCGATTATATCGATCTAGAGCTGTTACAATAAAAAAAAAAAAAACTAGAAAGAAAAGAGAACAAACAAACTCATTACAGGATCTCTTACGTTTGCAAAAAATAAAGCGGTTAAACCATTTTTCGAAAAACTAAGATTTTCGTTAAATTCGAAAAAGCCATAAAATTTAAACCGTTCAACCGATATTTCCCAAATTCAATACCAACCTTCCTATTACGATACTCTATTTATATAAAAACGAAAATTAGTAACAAATCTTAAAATTTGCGCTAGCTAGAGCGTCGACACCCTTTTTTTGAAAATTTAAAAATGCCGCACAATTCGTATTTTTCTAGCAATTCCAACAAAATTCCCAGAGAATAAAGAGCTTGTATAGATTAACATCTGTGCAAAACGGCAGCCCTGTAGATCAAACCGTTCTCGAGTTATCAACGTTTGAATTTTACAGTGCCAGAACATACACACACACCCACATCCGGATATTTTTTCTACATATGATTTTTCCATGTTTCATGACATTTTAAGCACGCATTGACATTTAAAACTGGAATAAAAAATTTCACCGTCACATAGGAATCATGTCAAGCACTCATTTATTACATTTTTTCATTGATAAAGCAGCAGAATTAGGAAACAGAGTGTTGAGTGACTTTCCGACTCGAAATTCTGTCCACATAATTGATGAGTAGATGTAGGACACCCTGTACACAATCCATCGTTTACTATTGGGAAGAGACATAGTTTACCGTTCGAGTAATTGGAGCAGATAGCACCTGCGAGTGTTCTCACGCAAACGGTAGTGTATAGCGCGGTCGAGTAGCCCAGAAGGATTCAGCAACGCGAAGAGCGTTTCTTCGGTAATTACAACAAAAGGGACGAGGGTAGAGAAAAAAGTGCGTAATAAATTCGATCGTTCTATTGGATTTGAAACATTGGGAAAAAAGGATCGCGTTCTTATTGCACGCTTCGAGTGATGTATGCGTTTTTCTTCTTGTATGGCTCACTCTCATACACGGTTGAGTTTTTCTACAAGCGCGAAAATTGAAACAACACCATGTCCGCGAACACGTATTCGAACCATTTGCTCAGCATGATGTACCGGAGGAACCTGCTGCTATATACGCGCGCGTATATCGTATCCCCATATTTATCGTACGTACGTTCGACACTCTCCTCCTGGCTTCTCACAATTCTGGCTGTTCAACACGCGCTTGAATATATCGAAAATCGGATCTGGGTATACATGCGTTTGGTCGTCGGTTTTCTGTTCAACAAGTAAGGACAGAGGCGGTGAAACGCGGCGAGAGGCAAACGGCGGAGAGAGAATTAGGTAGACGGGTTAAGGTAAAATTTTGTATAAACGTTCTCGGCATCAATACAAACAGTTTTCTCCTGTGAAAAAAAAAATTTCTGACGTTTAGAATTTGAGATACTAAATTTCCAATTTTTTATTTTTCGCATCTAAACGCGTGTAAATTGAAGTTTCGTTAAAAAGTAGCAAGAAAAGAAACGCGACCTGAATTTACACGCGTTTAGATGGGAAAAATAAAAAAATGGGAAATGAAATATCCCAAAAATTCTAAACGTCAGCAAATTTTTCTTCAGTGGAGAAAACTGTTAGTTTTGGTGCCAAGAACGTTTATTCTAAATTTTGGAAGAATATCCTAAATAAAGTTGTTTTGTGATAGTAATACGTCAAGACTAAAATGAGAGAGATTACTTTTTTCTTTCTCGGCGATCCTCCGAAGCGCCAAGAGCACGGAATAGCCTCCGAAGCATCCCCGCTCTCTCTCTCTTTTTACTTCACGAATTTAACATGTGGCAACGTGTAGACACCCGCGTCGTAGGAAAAGGTGCGCGCGGGGAAGATCAGAGAAATGGAGATGATGGGTTGGGGGGCGTATATGCACCGGAGATCCCCATTGTGGAATAGTGTTTAATGTGTGGCTGAGGTACCCCGCGGGGAGATGGCACTTTATACATACCCAACTATCCTCTCGGCGCTTATAACGTGTCTCGTACATGTATATATACCACGGCGAGCAGTGTGCCCTTTATTCTTCGTATCGCTCCTCTCGTTTTATCCAACTAGACGACCAACCAACCCTTTCTCTCATCGCGGACTAGGAAAGTGTAGCAGGATCGACTGAGAGAAGAAAAGGAAGATAGAGCGAGACTGTATATATATATATATAGTGAAAGAGCCATAGCGACGAGTCACGACGTGGCGTACGTTTGCCTTCTAACCGGGGAGAATATTATTCAAAGCGAGATTTACATTTTTACGACGGGAGACGTACGACGGTAAAGGGTAAGAGAAAGAAGACACACACAGACACACACACACGTTCACTAGAAATATAACCACCCAGGAGCGGGCGACTAGACTTTACTCGTTCTTCCTTTCCCATCCTTTTATATGTATCTGCTACGAAAGGCCACTGACTAGAATAGAAATTAGATTAATTTACATACGTACCCCCGCGTACAAGAGAGATTAATGTCTTGATTAGTTCGCATCCTCTCTCTCTCTCTCTCGCTCTTCTAGTTTGCGTTACGTTTGCGTGGGTAATAACCTTCTCGCTTTTTCATTGTAAAACCTTCGCTTACTCTTTTTCTTATTTTGTTGAAAAAATACTGAGGCTACTCGCGTAGTTCCATGGACTCAACCGACTCTGAATGTACTTGCTCGAAAATCTTGAATTGCTCGCAACGATTGAGCTAAACTGAAAAAGGCACAGTGTGAAGCAAAGACTTTTTGTATGGCGACGGTCAAATCTAAACTTTTGTCTTCAGTTTTTCTTACATACAAAATGGTCTGCGAGTCCAAATTCATTTTAAAAAATTGTTACAAATTGACTAAAGAATTCCAAATCCAAGATTGTCCGAGGTAATCTGTAAACATAATTTCGAAAAACATTTACGACCGATTTTTGTTGAAAAAGTAAATAAAGCTTCTTCGATGTTACGCTAAAGTGTATGCAAAGTTTCAAGAGGCTTCATCATTTAGAAATGGAAATATTTAATGTTGAAAATTGCAACTTTTAACACACGCTCTTATGAGAAACTAATGAAAATTGTGATTTTTATAAATAAATATTTCGACTCTTACGCGATGAAAACTGAACGAAATTCTATGGA
Source organism: Hyposoter dolosus (assembly GCA_963921915.1). Taxonomy (NCBI): domain Eukaryota; kingdom Metazoa; phylum Arthropoda; class Insecta; order Hymenoptera; family Ichneumonidae; genus Hyposoter; species Hyposoter dolosus. The sequence goes on along the minus strand of OY998136.1, from coordinate 1,337,476 downwards.
TAGAAAATGTTGTCCTTAAATGGCCGATGAGACGAGAAAACTCATCCGTCAAAGTAGCGACGAAATATATGAACGCGTTTCGTATATACAACGTCATCGGATCTTTTGTTTTCAAGGGCTCCTGGACGAGGAGTGAGGCGGTAGAGCAAAAGAGTGTGGACTCGCAAAGTCCACTCGCGGGAAATTGCACGTCGAGCCAAAAGCCTGTGCACGTTGTTGCGCAATTTTCCTGTCGAGCTGCTCGGGATGTGGCGGGTTTTTCTTCGCGTCTTCAACTGGCTACATGCACCTAGATATAGCGTAATAAGAAAAGAGAGGAAACGCGGGCAAAGGCGGTTGCGAGAGCAGAGCTCCCCGGACACCCGGTAATATAGGACGACATAAATTTCGCATCTGTTGCGAGATTCATCTCCGTCTCGCGGCGTATACGTTTATTCGCGCGTCACGTCGTCGCGCGGCTGGAAAAAAATGCATTTTTCTTCCTTCCATCTCGTTTTTTCGTGCGGCCATGTTTTGTACCGAGAATCCTTTATATTTTTTTCTTCGTCTATGGACCATTCGTTGAGAAAATATAAACAACAAACAGAATCATAAAGTGCTGCACGGGGAATTGAAGCCATGGGGAAAAACGAGTCAGGAATGGTTCCATCCTGCTGCTGTGGTGTTACTAGTTAAATTTAACCGTTGGTCCATTGTCTGCCAACTTGATGTATGGTTAATGGTAAACAACAATGAGACTTGTCAATACAATCGAGGGGCAGAGGAGCGAGGACAGATAAAAAAAATGGTCGTATTGCGGAAAAAACGTATCCGCAGTATCTACTACAACAACAACAAAAAAGTGTTTCGCGTATGTGTGTGTATGCTGATTCGGCTCTCTGGTCACGATAAATGCAGCCGCTGCGTGTGAGCTTCACGCTCTCTCGCTCTCTGCTCCGCCATCCTCCATCTCGTTCTCCCCCTTTTTCTAGCCAACGGACTACCTCTCGCCCTCGCCAACGTCATCTCCGGTTTTGTACTCCAAACCGAAATAATCATAAAAAATAAGCTCTCTAGACCCGATGCTCCGCATAATGCGAAAAGTTCTCTCTGTGGAAATGCATGCTCTCTGGCCCGTGATGACGCGGTGAAAGAAAGGAATAAAATTTCCTTCTCGTTCTCTCTTATTCTCTCTGTGTGTACCTTCTCCGTGCTTTTTTTCTCCCTCTTGTTTTTTTAACCGCCCGCCCGGTAAAAAGATGTCCCAACTCGCAAAGGATTTTGGCCCGCTCACATTTTTGCAGCGTTCTTTTCACCAGAGAATAATAGCCCAAGCCGTGAAAACTCTCACAGTATTACACGACGACAGTTTTTATCAAATTCTTTGTACTTACAAAAATAGTCGGAATTTTTTAAAGAATCTTCCTTTCTTCCTCCATTATCTGGTGCAGTTGGAAAAAAGCAAATCACCGGAGGATTACTCAAGTCGGACTATTGCACCATGTAATTCCATCCCATAATCTTTGGAAACGACCGAATGTTCACAAAAAAAAAAACAGCCTTTCCATTAACAATTCATAAGAATTCGGATAATCATTTCCCCGTTCACAAAAGTTAATATACCACGAGAAAACATTCCTCGTTACATTTCTCATGTATTCTCAAGCTCACCGCACGCATGCGCAAACTACAGTAAAAAGCGATGCTTATTTTCTCAGGATGTTCGTGAGCTCCTACAACATTGAATTCTACGTCAACCAATACCGGATATCCCATTCAAACGACGTGTATTATCGACTTATTTGCTTTTCTTTTTTCTCCTCTAATTCGATGTTGTTATTGAATTTTCGTTCGCTAATGGCCAATTCTAGTGAATGAAACAGAAAAATAGTTTCCTGGTAAATTAATGAAAAATTCCTCGTTGACAGGAGAAAAAAAAAGACATTCGACTTTGGAAAATCTGGAAAAATAGAAGCTCCGAGGGATCGAATCTTAAAATCGTTTTCGCGGTGGGGCGTCGGATCCGATCATATTTAATGACTGAATTGACAATATTCCGATAACCGATCAAGACTCCTTGTCGAGAATGTTTTGAAAAGGAATTAAAAGAGAGAGAGAGAGAAAAAAAAAGATTGTACAATTATCAGGATTTTTCTTCCAGTTGAGAATTTGTTCCGTAATGAGAATGAGAAGCAGCGAATACTGTTTAATGTACAGCAGCGGTAAGGAAAAGTCTGGGGCAGCATTGTGCACCGAAGGAGAAAAAAATGAGGGGGAGGGAGTAACGAAGCGTGAGATTAGATGCAGCGCAGCTCCTTAACGGCTACGGTTGATATCAATTCGGACCGCAACGTGTGTGCTGAACGTAATTTAGCCGGGACGCCGCTGCACGGTGGGCTGCGGTGGGCCAGTGGCTGATTTATCGGTTCAATTTCCTATTAATGCTCGCGCTGGCCCGGGGACTCGAGTAAACGGGAGAGAGTATATATAACGAACGCGCAACCTTATCTCCTCGAAATTACGTACCGGGCGTATATTAGATTCAATTTCGTAATTCATCCCACGCGAAGAACGGAAAGTCGTACAGACCGTACCATTGCCGTTTTCTTGCTCCACTCACGGTAATACACTCGATCCGAGTAATACGTCTATACCTATAATTATACGTCGTGCAGTATATGTACATCGTAATGTATGTATATGTAAAAGGTTTGGTAAATCAGTAAACTTGGAATTTGCCCAAAATCCCGAGCTCCCCGATCGCATTAATATTGCAACCGATCGCGGCCAAATCCGAGCTCTATAAATTATTCAATCGTCCGCGCTCGGTTGATGGTGCGCTCTGCGCCCGCTCCCTCACCTTTTCCCATCTTCAATCTGTCGCTATTAAATCCGATAACCGACAAATATAAATCAAAAAGAGACGAAAAAACATTTAAACGCAATTGACGCAATTCTTCTAGAGTCCCCGTTATGTCTCGAAATTTATCATTTCTCTGGCTCAATACGCCGTTAATATCCCAAATGCCCAAAACGTCGATTCTTTCCGCTAACAAAGAGGATTGCTTTTAAGGACGTTTCATGCATACTTTTCCATCGATAGGATTCCTTCTAATTTGCACCACACAAAGAGAATTGTCATATCTAGTAGCTCCCACAATTTTAAGACGTTTCACCATGCACAAGTCAAGATACACTACCGTCCATAAGTTTCGAAACACTCGCCCCGATGTCGAGCCACACAAAAAGTTTCATCCTTATCTCAAAAATAATGATATCTTAATTTTCCAAGCCGCGCTTCAAAAAGAACATATTAACCTACATTTACCTTTTTTCAAAAAATGTTTACGATTTTTTTTTGGTTTGTTATATAGTGTATTTGGTTTCTAACGCAATTGTCAGCGAAATTTGCGAGTGGAACGACTCAAATTAGCTTCCGTAGAAACTTTCTAAAATATTTCAATTTTTGGGATTATTGAAAAAAAACGTTTAGTCGGACGTATCGAAACAAAATATCCATCTTTTTCAACAAAATTTTGTTTTCAGTGTATGAATATTCTCAAAACTGATTATTTTTTGAAAGCTTATCAGGGTCATTAATCAGGGTCATTAGGATGGATATTCGGGAAATGGTTGAATGGTGGGAACGCCACATATCCGAATGTCTATATCGCCGCTATTGCGATATATATATGAATATATATCGCAGCGCTATGGAATTAACATTTCGCGGTTTATCGCTCTGTCCTCTCTTTTTTGAACGCTTTAATATTTCATTTTTTTGTCTGGCGCTAACGAGGCTATCAAGTGCAAGTCACGGCGTTAGCGGTTCTCGCTCGAATCGGTGAATATCATGTTGTAGGAAGAGCTCGAGCAGCAGCTTTTCATTTTTGCGGCTTTATTCGCTCTCGTCCGTCTCGTTTTGCCGCTTGGCGAAAATCGTCAAAGCATTTATAATTTCATCCCGTGCATTCGTGGATCAAATGTATATATATATTTTCATACAGTCACAACATAGATGCATAAAATAAATATTTTATACTCAGGGGAGACGATTACGATTAAGAGCACCGCAGAGAGAGAGAGAGAGAGAGCAGCGACGGGGAGAGAAAGCATTCGACGAAACGAGAACGAGCTTTCGAAACTTTTGAAGAAGAAAGAATCCCAATGTATATATAGAGTAGCGAGAGGAAATGATCGAAGATAGCGGCCCGGAAGGAGCGTTGTAGTGCAAGAGGACGTAGAGAATATCTAGTTTGGCCCGTAGCGTGTGGCAAACAAACTTGTCCAACGACTCTGTAGCCCCTTCAGGGACCATCTTCCTCCATATCTTCCTTTTCCTCTTTCTCCCTCTCTCTCCCTCCCACTCGGGTTTTCCGGTTCTCTCGCTTTTCAGCTTATAGTCACAGAGACGCAGACTCGAGGAAAAGCTCGCAAAGCAACTCAAGAGTGTTCCTCTCCTCACGAATTACTTCAACGACCCATATTCCACATTTTCCTCCATCTTCTTTCACTCTCTCCCTCCCTTACGCGTCCTTCATCCTTCCGATTCGCGCTCCGCAGCCAACTCTCGAAACACCTTGGTGAAGCCTCCAAACTTTTCCATACAATGGATAACCCCTTTACTGCCTCTTGTTTCACATACGTATACGCGTTTCTATGCCGACGCCTCAATTACTTTCAACGACCAAACCTCCGACACCATGAATTTACAGTGCCGATACATATACGCGTCAGAAAATCGTCCATCTACCTACTAAGATCCATTATAATTCCGTCGTGTTTATACCTGCCCATCAATCCGTCTTGTCGTGTCATGAAAAACAGCAAAAGCTGTTGCGGTACTTGGCACCAAATTTCATTCAAGGGATGAACGAAAAATGATGAAATTTCATATCAAACTTATGATCAATAATTACGATTCTACGACATCATATCACAGACTAAAATATCCAGCAAAAATGCCCAACACAAAAATATCACAAAAAAATATATCACACGTCCAAACATGATACGCTAAATATTTAGAAACAAAAATTACAAACAAAACAGAAAAAAAAACAAAATTTTTGACTTTGATATTATTTAAAGTGATAAAATATTGTGATATTTTTAGCAAGTAGTATCACATGCATGTGATACTATGTCGCGTCACCATATAATTACGAAGTTACTCGAAAAAATTTTTCGACGTTTTTAACGAAATTTTTAGCCCCCATAGCCCCACAACGTCTGTAACGTTGTTTATGAAAATTTCGAGCATCGCCTTTTGAGAATTGCATACACGGGAATGAAAAAGTGTACAAGAGAAAAAGTTGAGGGAAAGGACTGCTACTGGATATATTTCCTCGCGTCATTTCGACGGTATATGGATTTCATTTGGTAAAAATCATTGTTGGAAGGTTTCCAGAAAAGAACTGTCAGCTCTTTCCTCCTATTCGTATTTTACTCCTTTACTAACGCTGAATCGTCCATCACGAGATCTGTGGGTAAACGCTGGATCGCGTATCGTCGAGCATCAGCGGATTTTTTTACTTCTTGGAATTTCTTTACTTCGTTCGGAGGAGTAGGAAAAAAAATGAGCGGCGAGAGGAAAACAGCTCGAACGCTGTTCGACGACGGTTTTCTCCTCTCCGGGACTTGTCGCGTGTGTCAACTACTCCCTCCGGAAGAGCAAACGCTGAAATAAAAATTGATCCCCCGAGGATTCGCGTGTGCGTACGTCCGTGTGCATATCTCAACGATTTTCCATGTTCCGCATCTTTGTGTGTGTGTTCGACCTTTTCGCCACGCGATCTTGTGGATTTTTTTCTCCTTTTTTGCTTCTTTTTATGCCCAAGGAGCATCTCCGAAAATCCGTTTATATGGAGAAATAGAAAATGGCTTCTGGTGCACCGCTGACGTTGACAAAAAAAAAAAAAAAAAGGAGAAATCCCGTACTCGCCGAAAAGTGGAAGCATCAGCAGCTGCGGGTTTGGAGAATGCACTTTTCTTTCGCGCGCATGCAGCCAGATAAAAAAATGAAGAGCGCACCAGAAGGCTGAAAGATTTCGGAAGGGATTTTCAGCTGGAAATTTCTAATGTATCGTGTTCTTTCGTCTTTACCAGTGAATCCTGCTCCTCAGAAACTCATTCTTCTTTGCTCGCGATCGACGATAGGAAACGCACGCCCCCTTGGCTCCCCTGCCGCCTTTTCAACTCGCGTATCACGAGCTTTGTGAGCGAGTACGGATAAAGTTTTGATTAAATAATACAAATTGAGCGCGTCGAGAGCCTCCGGTACTGGGAGAAGGAGGAGGGGGCGGGGAAGGGGGGGGGGGGGGATGCCACGCCAGAACGTAATTGAATGGATTTACTTCGATTAATCTTGTTCGCGAAAGTTGTGCGAATTCGAGTCGTACGTCCCAACCCCTCCCGCTTTTCCTCTGTTGCACTCTCTCCACGCCGTCTTCGTTCTAGTTGAAACATGCGGAAAGAGAGCACGAAATTACGAACGGGCGACACATTTTATTATTCATGATTGATTGCAAATGTTTCCAAATGTTTGCCATCTCGGGTATATATAACGAATAAAACCAATTTTTCCGTATAAATATTTCAATCTTAATTTTCACCCGTTCAACTATATCGAATCAATTATTTTGTTGGTGCAATGCTGCTGTTTTTTTAGTATGTTTTTTTTTTTATCATTATTGTTTTCTCCAGCCATCTGAACCTTCGATACTCATCAAAGGATCCTCTCTGCGAGATCGAAACTGTAACCCGAGCAGTCTCCCTTTGCTGGAGGAAAAACGCTCATCGCGGCTGATTGCGCAACCGATTCGCTCTTATCCTCCTGCACTCTTCGTTCCGTATAACGTTGTTATTTTTTTTTCTCTCTCTCTCTCTCTCTTTTCTTGCCTCCTTCACTTCTTATTTTCGGTGCAAGTTAAAAGAGAATATTAGAGTCTTTTCCTTCAAGGATTCACATAAGAAGCACCCACGCTGCTAGAAATATATTTGCACTGCTCGTAAAACACCAGGTTATCCCTGGAACCATCAGGAAAAAGCGATTTTTCTTTTTTATCTCTTTCGCTCATCGATGATTTGTTATTGTAACTCCTGAAAGAGCAACGACTAGGCGCATACTTGTAGAAATATATGTTGCTGCTGCTGCTGCTGCTGCTGCTGAGCGCACAGCACACGGCCCTGCTCTCTGTAAATGAAGAATTAAGCAGTGTCGTGGAAAGTGCAGTTTGCAGGCACTCGACGAATTTACCAAAAGAAAACGAGAGATTGGAATAAAAGTCGTCAGCACCACGCGCGGGAGTTAAGAGCTCGGTTTAATCCAACTTTAATAACGTTCGTTATTTTACGAGGCTCCGCGCGAGAGAAGAGCCAGATGTTCGGGCTCGGACGCGAGTACCGCTGCTGCGCCGCATCCGCCAGTGTCGGAATGAGACAGCAGAGATGTATTCTATTCCTGCCTTTCTTTCCCTCTTTCTCGTGCTCTCTCCCTCCGCTATATAAGAGAGCAACTGGGGCAAAATGGAAAAAGCCCTTGAACAAAAAAAAAAAACTCTATTTCTTCCCATTACTCGGACAGGTGGATTTATCGAATTTCAGCGTTTTTCAAACACGAAAAAAAATTGAAATAATTATTTTTCTCTCACCTCGTGCTCGACAGAATCTTTTAACGAATCACCAGAGAATCGCGCGTTGTTACCTCGAGTCTCGCGATGTATATATATGTTTGGAAAAAGTTTTACCACGCGCGTCTTATTTCGCTGCCTGCGTAGCGACTCGCCATCTTTCGGGTGGCCCATTTTGCCCCAGTGGCTCATTTTCTCCCGATCCCTCTTATAGATATACTCAAATCGTAAAACATACCGAAGCATTTGTGCGGAATTCGCACCGCGCGAGGTAAATCCTCGTGTGGACGCAAAGTTAAGACGTATACGCGCGGTTCTACCTTTTCCTCTCCTCACTAGTTTCCTGCTGCTGCTCTTATACACCCTCATGCGTCTTTAACGAAACTCTCGGCTTTCCGTGGCCTCTCTTCTCTCCGACTGCGACTATTATTATACTCGGCTACACACAAAGCTCCCTCCTACCGACCAACTAATTGCTAATTCATTAGACGACCTTTCGACGCTACAAATTTTGCAGTAACCTTCTCCGTTCGTCTTATTTTTTTCCTTCGTACCCAAATATACGCCTCATTCTCATATGTATTTATTAAGCTCGGCGCATCTCACCCATTTTCAAATTTTCGAATCACGCAGAGGCTCCGAAGATCCAATTAGTATTTATTTTTTCCTTTCGTCATCCCGATTATCAACGAATTTTTCGAGCCTCGACGCACGATCGAAAGAAGACGATGATTAATCGATTTCAGCACCGCCCGGATTTCCCCCGTTTCACAATAATTCAAGCCCACAGGCTTTTTCAACTTATTTTAGATTCGCAGGATAATGAATACCATCTCTGATTTATATCCGTTTTGTTTCGCATCTATACCCACGCATTATCGCTTTTTCCTTTTATATACGAATTATTCTCCTCCGATACTCTCATATGCATTTCACAAAAAATCTGAATTATTCATACTTCGCTATATATCAATTTCAAAATAATAACGATCGTGTAAAAATAGTCGAAAAAATAGGTGGATAAGAATGCGAAATAAAAAATTGGCATCTCGAGCTGGCGGTCCCCATGTTTCGGCACTGCTCCGCGGTCCGCGTCTCTCTTCCTCCTGCTCATTCGCGTCCGGGGAAAGTCGATTCAGATCTGCTCAAATGTCGCAGGAAACTCGGTTAGATAGCGGAGGGGCTAAATGTATACACTGTTTGTATAATCGGCCTGTATTTACATGAACGTCGTCGTCGTCGCCGACAGAACTTTGCACCGGAAAGTACGAATACAGGGAGCGATAGAGGGAGCAGAGGGATTCGAGCGAGAAGAAGGAGCGTGTGTGTCAGAGGGATGGGAAGCGATGTTGCAGCCGACATTGAGCCGAGAGCATCCCAGTATGTAACGTAATCCGCGGAGAAAGAGAGTGAGAGCAGGAGAGAGAGAGAGAGAGAGAAGTCAGCAAAGATACTCGGTCGAAGATCCTCTTTGGAAAAGACGCATATACTCCGACCTGTGCTGTACTACACGTTATAGCGAACATCCGAAGAGCGACTGTTACGTGTATCAAGATGTCACACACATGTTTAGCTGTATAGCTACCTGCTGTGCCGAAGTTTCCAAAAGCTTGTTGCATCTTCCGTCATGTAAAGCGATACCTGAATACCAAACTCTCACGGATTGACTAGTTATGCACTTCTCATCACAAAAATACAAAGAAAATACACTCTTAAGATGATGCATCATTCGAAATTAAAATTCTTCGATATATCGTTTGACTAATCAAAAAAAAAGGCTCTGTCAGCGTACGCAGGACGATGGCAAAAATCCGCTGGAGCTTTTTTTATTGGTAAAACCTTCCGTCGGAAATATTCAATTTCGAAAATTACAGCTATCTCTCTCGCACTCACAGTACGGCGAGATAGCTACTGATCCCTCATGACCTTTTAATTAAAAGGAAAGGACATCGAACCTCGAATACCGCAGCTCGATACATATGCGAAAAAGAAAGTCGATGAAAATCATGCTGAAATGAATTACTTCCGGCTCACATGCTGTTCAGTGTCATGCACCGCGAGACTTCTAAGGAAATCCACCGACCATTGCGTCAGGAGATTCCAATAATTACCTTTTGCCAAAAAAAAACTCCTGAAAGCCCATGAAAGACGATTATAATATTCATTACCCATGAACGCGATAATAGATTGAGAAACCAGTGGAATTTGTACATCTTTTGCTTCTCGAAGAGTCGAAGAGTCGAGAATACGTCGGAAATTCGAATTGAGTGAATGTCAAATGCACATGACCGGTTCGAATTGAAGTACGTGATCGGTATTAAGAAGATGTATATCCACTTTTGAAAGGAATAAGTTTCCTCTGAATTATTCACTTTGATAAAAATAAAATGAGTTTTTATGACGGAGCGAGACTTTTTCTCCGAAACGAGCTGGTGGTTTTCATAGATTGATCGTTAAAGTGACTGCGGTGGTTCTTCAATACTCCATTGATTAGTGACACAGAGATTTCCCGTTTTTTGCCTCAAACGAGATGGCTGAATTGAGCGAGGATCGAATATTCAATGGCCTGTCCCAACAGCAGGATGGAAAGACCGCGCGTATACGGACTTTCTATCGATTAGCACCGATCGAGGACTGATTTCCATTTTTAATTAACAAAATTCTCTGCTCCATGGCTCTTTTCTGCTGCACGACATTCTCTGTAACGATTTTTCGTCAACTATTCCCCTCGACAGGACAAAAGACCGCAGTCGATTTACTCGCGAGCGATGTGATTTAAAAAGAAGAAAAAAAAAAAAAAAAAAAACGGAAATTAGCCCTTCGTCGATAATCCCCCTAGCCCTTGGTGGTAAACAGCCCATTCACCAGAGGTTAAACCACGTGTGCATTATAACGCCTATCGAAACCCACACGCGCAGCCACCACCTCTCAGCCTAGTATATTATTACCTCGGAATTCAGGGTGGCGAGACTCTCTGACGGGTGTATAACGACGACGGGGTGAATGGTCTCGGTCCAATGAGCATGTTCCAAGGGTGTTTATCCGAACGCTCTTGACTCTCTCTCTCTCTCTCTCGTTCTCGCTCATTCCCTTATATTCTGCCTTCTGCGTTAGGCTACAGGAGGCTAAATCTCGAGGTTCCATTGTGCCTAGCGAAGCTTTTCAATAACAAAAGAGAGGTCAACTTTTTTCGGTGAGAAAAAAAACATGGAGCGATTCTCCAGTTACACTCAGCGCACTCGTGTGCACGTGCGTACGCGTGCAAATTCAAATTTGTCAATTCATCGACTCGAAGCGACTAAAAAAAAAAACACCAAAATATAATGGCGGCTCGTCTCTTGACCGATTTCGTAATATAATTATCTGGAGAAGCAACGCCACTCCAAACGGAAGTTGCAACTGAATTAACCCTCAATTTCTCAACTGCTCGCTTTATGTATAACGACCACGTGTGTGCAAACTGCCGGAAGTCGTTGAGCCTCTGTGCTGTTTTGTGCTGCCCGAAACGCAAGATCTATAAATCCACTTTTCTTTTGTATCGGTTCTCCAACGTCCACACAGACGATTTCTATCCTCGTCTTGAAATTTTAAAAATACATTTCTCGATTTAACAGATAACGCAATAGCAGGAAATATGTAAGAATTCTTTTTCTTTCTCAGTTATCGTTCCCATTCGGTAATTTGACTGCTTCACCATGATTTTATCGAGTCTTTCTATATTGTCTTGGTGTCGAGCACCCCAGTGCACATTTGTACATATATATATATGTATAAAGTTCATAACGCGCCGAGACCGCAATTATTTCGCTCCGATAACTCGAATTGAACGTTATTCGCGACGTCGTACGCTTCGATATCTTCACGGTGCGACAAATTTTCAAGCCCGCGTTGCTATGAAGGAGGAGAGGCTCTTGAACGAGGAGACTACGCGCGGTCACGATTCGGGATGAAAAATGAGGGGTGCAGCTCGAAAGTAAAAAAAAAAAAAGTTAATAAGAATTTCGTGGAACGATAAATTCAACTTTTTCCTTCGGACTGTGCGGAGGAAAAATGATAGACTCACGCGGACGAGCGAGGGCGAATGAAATAATTGATCGAGAAATGGCGTGTTTCCTCTGGAGGCTCAGACGTCGCGGGTGGGAAGCGGTGTGCAAATGTCTGTATGCGTGTGTACGCAGAGAGAATAACAAGGATAAATAATTTAGCGTTAGTGCTGTGTGCGATCTATGGTGCAATCTCGCTGAGTATATAAACCTCGACGCGATGCATTCGCTTGAATTTCGCACTCGAACCTGAGTAAAAATGTGATTGCGCCCGCGTATGCGTGCCCCTCGTCGCCATTGTACAGTCCTTTCGCCTCGTGTGTTCTCCTCCCCCGCGCGTATGTTGAACAACGCTGCCAAGCTCCTCCGTATTTGCAGCTTATGTCGTGTTCCAGAGGCGTTTATGAAAACCCCGAGAAATATATATAAAAGTCGAGGCGGCAGTCGACGCTATCAACACGCTTCTGTCTGTCCGTCTATCCCCTCGTACCTGGTAAAGGTGCATCGAGATGGAAATACACTGCCGAAGCTTCTCCCCCTCGTTCTATAGACGCACAGCAGCATTGTCTCTCGGATACTCATTGTCGCGCGTCTGCATGTGTGTACTAAATTCTCTATCGCGTTCTTCTATTTCCTTATTCTCTTGAGCGCGCGTGCACATCAGACACGTGCGCACATATGTCGGGGGCGGCGTCAATTCTACGTAGCGCGCGCGTCCTCACCAAACAGCCGAAGAAAAAAACAACAAATACAAGAATAAAATAAAAGATGCATTCGAAATGCACGTAAGGCTCCGCCATCATTTTTCATTATTTCGCATTTATGTTATGGACCGAGGGTAACGCCCTGCAGGTATATCCACGTTTTTCTCTTGCCCCCCCCCCCCCCCCCCCCCCCCCCACACACACACACGCCGCTTCGCGCGTTCTTACCATGAGATTTCAACTATTCACAACGCGTTGATATTCTCAACAAAGAACCTATATCCTTGCGTTAAAGCCCCTGCTCAATTATACTCGGGCACGTGACAAAAGCGTTCACAACGGGAACTATTCTCATCGAATTAAGCTTCATATTTTATTATTTCTTAATTCGTATACGTGCAGCAGAGAAAATACTGTATTCCCAGTGACTTTCATGAAAAGTTTCAATTTTTTTTGCCTCTTGATCGATAAATATCGGCAACGAATCTCTTCGCCGACCTCTCATTCAGTTCTTTCTCAATCGGTTGTCATTCGCTCGTCGTTTAGCGACACGTTCAGTTTACCCGCTGCAGCAATTATGATGAAGAAAATTTAAAAAAAAACAATTTTCACTGTGATTTACAGAGAAATAATTACCGCCCTATATTTTCATGCAATCATCATTCAAATATTAATGCAATGATGACGCAATATCGCAATTTACATTCGGCATATTTTACTCGATATAATAATTTACTAAATATGCTGCGCACTAAATTTCGTACATGCCTTCAAGGATAACTGAACAAAATTATTGCTTGTTCCTGAATATTGCCCGATCATTTTTAATATTTAATTTCCTTCGTGTGTGACGGGCTCAATTCTACCTGGAGCGTTTTACCTGTCCGCCTGTCATCGGCAGCCCGTCCGTCAGATTTCATTGAACAAAAACTATCGAATCCAGTTTTCATCACGGATTCCTCCGTCCGCCGGTTCATGGTGAAAATTCGTAAAATTTTGTATTAAATGTATCAAAACGATTATGGAACTTTGACTTTTCGAAAAATTTGCAAAATTAATTAGAAAATTTGGAGAGAAATATGAATAATTAAATAATTGGATTAGTTTATATTTTTTTGGATTTATCAGATTTATTTTTGTGCATCTTTGTGTGTACACATACCTGCTTGAATATATTTCGCCAATCCTCGTATCGGTGGCAGCCTCATTGTTCGAGCAATGAGGAGAAATTGAGAGTGAACGCGGAATTGCCTTCCGAATAATTAATTATAAATTGAAAATATTCATGCGCACTTGTCTCTCCGCCTGCTGCTCTTGTGTTTGTCATCGGTGCAGATGAGCTTTGCAACAATTCACGCAATTTTAGTGCATAATATCGTCATACTGTTTATCCAGTGGCCTGGTATTTTAATTAAACGTGCCGAGGGTTTAATTTCTCTATGAATCGGTGTTTCTTTGTGTGTGCTATTTTTAATTGATTCATCGGACCTGCATTTTTTTCCGGGAGTATGAACCTCGCATCGCGTTCGAATCGATACTGCTTGAGAGGAACGAGAAAATATTCGTTATGGCTCGAAGATACTTCGAACATCTGAAGCTTTTCAAAAGAATTTTTCTCCGCAGAGCGAAGGGCCAAAGTCAGAGAAGGTGGAAAAAGTTATTCACCGGACATTGGGTGAAGAATTTTTATAAAATACAAACTCCCCGAGCAAAACTCATTTATGTAAAAAGAATAAAAACCTTCCTTCCCAACAATAACCTTTACAAAATATTTCAATCGCAACCGGCACTTTCTTTATTACGATAACCGAAAGACCAAAGGAGAAGTTGAGCCAAAAAATGAGACACTGAAAAAATAACTCATCACGAACAAACGTCCAGGTGCTTTCCAGATGCGCTCAGAGGCATTCCTTTCGCAAAGGGCCGTACTATATGTGGCTGAATAAACAGATTCCGGTCATACACCCAAATAGTCGTTCATAAGTTTGATCTCAGCTTGAAAATAAAAGTTAAAAGTTGAAAATTTCGTTTTTTCGATATTTCGTGACTATTCCTTCCCAAGTGAAAAAATTATATAGACATTCTATAGAGTTGTTCTATATAGAATCCCTATAAAGACCATATAGCAATTTGGGCATATAGAATTGTATTTTTTTTATAGAAATTCTATGGGAAATATGACGACTCTCGTGAAATATGCTTTCATCACGTAAGATAAAGTTATTCGATGTAAATTCTATATATAAAATTATTAAAATATAAAATTCTATCGTTTTTCGAGTTAATATGCAAAAATTACAACAGTTCGTACAAAGCTTGTAGAATCTGCAGAAATCTCCTGCAATGGGAAATGGAAAAATGGGAAAAAACTCTACAGGTTTCTATAGAATTTCTATAGAGCAGATATTTTAAAATTCGATATTTTGCGTGATGAACGGTCATTTCACGGGAGCCGTCATATTTCGTATAGAAATTTCTATATAAAACATATACAATTCTATAGAACGATTCTATAGAATCTCTATATAATTTTTTCACTTGGGTTGGGTCAATTTGACCCCGTTATTCTCAATATGTATATAGAGGCTGCTATACATGAATACGAGCAGAAATGGAGTTGCTATTCAACGGCAAATATTTAATATAGTTGATAAATTATTCACAAGTTTGCGTATCCACCCAAAAGGAATTCCCCTCGCTGCTCAGGCAACGTTCTCGTTATACACGAAGGAGGTTTTTTATGTGCATTCAGACTAGGGTATTATACCAAAGTCATCGAAACGATTGTAGGAATTTTGTGATTGCAGTGAGGATGACGGATGCGGACGCAGTCGCTGGGGGAATCGCTCAATTACCGTGCGACGTCGAGCCCCCCGTGCTCGGGGAGAAACTCCAGCTCGTTATTTGGTACAAGGAGGGAACTGATACTCCTATATACAGGTTTAAATTTTATTCATACGTTATTCATCTCACGATCTCCCGATCCAAGAACAATAATTGGAACGATGGGTTATTCGGTGTGCAGCTTCGATTCCCGAGGAACCGGAAGTCTCGAGCAGGGAATGCACTGGCAGGATCAGAGTCTGAATGGACGTGGATCATTTTCGCACGCGGATAAACCGGCGAGTCTTCGGCTTGAAGCGGTACGGGAGAGCGATGCTGGCTTGTATCGTTGCCGAGTCGATTTTCGGCAATCGCCAACACGAAACAGCAAAGTTAATCTGACCGTTATAAGTGAGCACATTTCTCTATCGTACACTTTGGATTATTGTAGAGAATCATTGCACGTCGGAGCTGTAGACAGAGAGACTAAAAATACATGATAAATTATGAGACTCTACGATTAGGAATAAGTGACGGTGTGTGCAATTCAGCATTTTGCCTTTTTACAGCGTTGGATAACAAATTGAAATTTACAAATGGCTTCCTCGAGATGCTCAAGATGCACGATATTTTTTTTTATTTAATTGGCTTCCTCATGGAGGAAGCTTTGAGCATCGTGCATATATTGAGCATCTTGAAGAAGCAATTTGCAAATTTCAATTTCCAGCGTTTTTTGCATTTACATTAAAAATTATATAATTTCGACAACTTTTCTAGAAAGTAAAGAGCAAGTACAGACTTGTACACAATATTTTACAATATGTGCAGAATTTAGAGCGGTTGGCCGATTTTTCAAAAAACTCAAATTTTTGTAAATTTCGAAAAATCATTCAATTTTAACCGTTCAACAGATATTCCCCAAATTCAATACCAACCTTCCTATTATAATACTCTATTTAAAAAAAAAAAAAAAAATTAGTAATAAATCTTAAAATTTGCGGAAGTTAGAACGTCGACACCCTTTTTTTTAAAATTTCTCAATGCCGTAGAATTTGTATTTTTCTAGCAATTCCAACAAAATTCCCAGAGAATTAAGAGCTTGTATAGATTAACATCTGTGCAAAACGGGAGCCTTATAGCTCAAACCGTTCTCGAGTTGTGAAGATTTCAATTTTACAGTGCCGCATAACACACGCACACACACACATCCGGACATTTATTCTAGATATGATTTTTCGATGTTTTGGGACATTTTAAGCACATTGACATTGAAAACTGGAAAAAAAAAATTTCACCGTCACATAGTCCCTCTATGAGGGAGCAAAAATCAAAAATACATTCGTGTCCTGTACCTGTTTTTACTTGAGAAGGTTGGCTACACACCAAATTATTGGTTGGTGAAAAAATTAGAATTTAATGAAATTTGGTGAGTATATTCTTTAGTATTAAATATGAATGTACACATTTTTTAAGATTTTTCTTCTACATAGTTTTCCAGTAATTGAACACTAGAGTTTACATGCATAAGCATAGGATTCAGATATATATAGGTGTATCTTTTGCATATTGTAAACTCGAATTATTCGACAACTATGTAGACGAAAAATTTGAAAAAAATAGTGTCATCGTATTTGATGCTAAAGAATGTCAGCACCAAATTTTATAAATTCTAATCATATTCTCGTATATAGCCAAGCTCCTTAAAAAATTAGTAAAAAATGCGGTAAAGCGATAAAAAAACGGAAGAACGACGGGAGGAAGGGCGCGGGATTTAAAGTCGGCTGGGGTCGTTTTTGACCCCAGCAGGTTATCGTTGTAGGGCCGATCGTAGGGAACTATTAGATGAAGAAATAAATGTTATACGTGTTTCGGCAGTCCCTCCGGATCAGTTGAGCATCTTGGACGAGGACGGAAGGTCCCACATCCGCAACTACATTCTCGGGCCATACAGCGAAGGCTCCAGTCTGAACATAACGTGCGTTGCAACTGGCGGTAAGTAGAACAAGTCTCGCTTTGGTCAGACGCTGTTGAGAGCAGTATAACGAACTCCGGGACGAGATTATAACGAGCTAGTTCATATCACAGGTCGGCCTCAGCCTCGTGTCACCTGGTGGCAGGAAAATGCTCTTCTCGACGACAGTTACGATACTGTGGGGGTCAAAAGTGTTCGCAATATTTTACGATTGGAAAAACTTGAGAGGAAACATCTCCACGCAGTTTTCACTTGCCAAGCTTCCAATAACAACATGGTCGCTCCGATATCGAGCTCGGTCTCTCTCAACATGACCCGTGAGTAACAAATTCCATTAATCATGAAACTTTTCATTCGATTGAACTGGAAATTCCTTTTCCTAATATTTTTCACAACTCTACGTTCGGATATTTGAAAAATTCGAAACATCGTTTCATTTCCATCGAAAAATTGAATAATTAAATGTTTATTAGGCTTTCTTGGTTCGTTAACATTGTGAGATTTATTTTCTAATTGCACACGGACCGAGAGGCTCTCATTTCCGCGGTCTAACTGACATTTATTTGTCTTTAAATGAATTTGCATAAATAACGACAGTACGACCACTGTGGGTGCGAATACTCGGGGAGAATCGTGCGTTGAGCGCGGGAACAGCGTACGAGTTGAGCTGTGAGGTTGTCGGTGCAAGACCAATTCCAGAAATAATTTGGACCAAGGGCAGCCTGCTCCTGCGAAACGCTAGGCAAACCTCGGAACAAGATGGTAATGTGACGACAAGCGTACTGACTTTTGTACCGAGCATCGAGGATGCCGGTAAATTCATCACGTGCCGTGGCGGAGTCTCCGAAATCCCTGGATCCGCACTCGAAGATTCCTGGAAACTTGATATTCATCGTGAGTATTTTCTTATATTACAAAACGAAAACACTGACCTTTGCGAATAGTGAAAAAATTATATAGAGATTCTATAGAATATTGTATATTTTTTATAGAAATTCTATACAAAATACCATTGAAATTCCATAGAATCCAATAAATAAATTCCAATGAATTTCTATGGAATTCCATTACAATTCCATAGAAATTCTATTGAAATCTATAGAAATATAGGAATTCTATAGAAATTACATAGAAATTCTATAGAAATCCTATAGAAATTCTACAGAAACCTGTTGAGTTTTTACCCATTTTTCCATTTCCCATTACAGGAGATATCTGCAGATTCTACACGCATTATACGAACTGTTGCAATTTCTGCATATTCCATATGGACTGAATATATTTAATTATTTTCAGTTTGACTCGAAAAACGATAGAATTTCTATAGAATTTCTATAGAGCAGATATTCTAAAATTTGACATCTTGCGTGATGAACGCTCATTTCACGAAAGCCATTATCATATTTCGTATAGAATTTCTATAAAACATATACAATACAAATATATGCCCAAATTCCTATATGGTCTCCATAGGCATTCTATAGAACGATGTTATTATTTATCTAGAGATTCTATAGAATTTCTATACAATTTTTTCACTTGCGATATTCTAGGATTTTTTCAAACGAAACTCGTCTGAATGAAAACGGCAGGGAAAAAAGGAAGAAATATTTCACAAATTTGTTTGCACTGCACAGATCAACCAGTGGTGAGTCTCGAGCTCGGTAGCAATCTGAACGCCAGCGCGATTCGTGAGGGTATGGACGTTTACTTCGAATGCAACATTCGCTCTAATCCTTGGGTGTACAAAGTCTTCTGGCAGCACAATGTGAGTTCGATATTCTGCTCGAAATTCTCGAATAGATATTCCTTCAATAACTGCGAGTCAGCTGTGAGTCATTAATGAAAAATTACGACTATGATTTCTCGAGGAATAAAAACGAAAATGCTGACCGTTTTTGCTAAAAATAAATATTTTCTAATGGCTCAGCAATTTTCTGCTCTCGCACAGCTTCCCTGAAATCTTCAACGGCTCTTATGGCGTCATTCGATTCATCGAGAGTGTATCAGCTGATCCGATGAAAAAAATAAAAAGTTGCAAATTGCTTCTTCAAGCGGATTAGCACATTTAGAGAGGGAGCTTTTGAGCATCGTGCTAAATCTTGAGGAAGCAATTTGCGACTTTTATTGCAATGGAAAATGGAGCTTCCGTAGTTACAATAGCAAAATTACATTGTGTGTGACGTTTGGACAAAGAATCGGTTAATTGTTTGCAGGGGAATCCATTGTATAACAACGTGGCGACCGGAACGATCGTCAGCAACCAGAGTCTCGTTTTGCAAAGTGTATCGAGGCAGAGTGCTGGCAGATACACGTGCATTGGCAGTAACCAGGAAGGCGATGGCCGCAGCAATGCCTTAAACCTTGACATTAAGTGTAAGCATCCTGACTTTCCTGTTATAATTGTCACTTTTAAGGTGATGGATCCATCATCACCGATGCTTCAAGTTTTCTAAATTATTATTTTCCGATGTCGTGTTTGACTAATCACAAAAAGGCTCTGTCAGCGTACGTAGGACCATGGCAAAAATGCGCTGACAGGAGCTTCTCGTAACCGATAAAACCGAGAGTGGCAAATTTTTCCATTTTTGACTAAAAAAAGAAAAATTGACCAAGAGACGGACGAAGAAATCAAGGCAAAGGGGAAACTGCACGAAATCTCGTCAAGCCTCGACTAGTTCTGACCATTTTATTGTTGCATTGTTGAATGCAGATGCGCCCGTATGTCACCAAGGACAGACACGTGTGTTTGGGGTCGCTCGCCAAGAAGCAGTGACGATTCCTTGCGAGCTCGAAGCAAATCCGCCTCGAGTTTCCTTCACATGGAAATTTAACAACACAATGGAAGCAGTGGACATTGCCCAGGCACAGATCACCACTGAGGGTACTCGATCGAAAGCTGCTTACACTCCCATGACGGAACTCGACTATGGTACTTTACTCTGTTGGGGCACCAACGATCAGGGCACTCAAGTGGAACCTTGTGTTTATCACATTGTCCCAGCAGGTGAGAAACTATTCCTCTTCGTTTTCTCGCACGGTACACACTGAGCTATTAAGCACGTTGTATGCAAAATTTTCTATCGATAGAATTCCTTCAAATAATCACCACACTAAGAGAATAGTAAAAACTAATAGTTTGCGCAATTTAGCGAATTTTCATCATGCAAAAGTCGAGATATTTATTTACAAAAATCACAATTTTCACTAGTTTCTCATAAGAGAGTGTGTTAAAAGTTGCAATTTTCAACATTAAATATTTCCATTTCTAAATGGTGAAGCCTCTTAAAACTTTGCATACACTTTTGTGTAACATCGAAGAAGCTTTATTCAGTTTTTCAAAAAAATCGCTCGTTAAATTTTTTCGAAATTTTTTTCAATCATATAACAAATACAGATTACCTCGGACAATCTTGGATTTAGAGTATGTCGTTCTTTAGTCAATTTAGAACAACTTTTTTTAATGAACTGAAAGTGAAAAGACAAATTTAGATTTTTCTTTTCTTCATAGGAGAAAACTGTTTGTTTTGGTGCGAAGAACGTTTCTGCAAAATTTTGAAAGAACCCTAAATAGAGTCGTTTCGTGGTAGGCATATTGTTCATAAAAAATATTGTTCGAATGTACGAACGATTTTTTCCTTCATCTTGACTCTGATTGAGAAAATATCGTGTTTACAGGACGCCCGGATACTCCTCAAAATTGCACGATACTGAATCAAACAACGAACTCGTTATACGTCGAGTGTACCGAGGGTTTTGACGGAGGCCTTCCCCAGAGATTCACCCTCGAGCTCGAAATGGACGACAGCACAAATACCCTGGAAGCTCGTGGTCTCGTGCACAACCGCACTAACAAAGAAGCCTCTTTCGGGGTGCACGGTCTGACACCGGGCTCGACTTATCACGCGACTATTTACGCGAGCAACGCGAAAGGACGCAGCGAAGCAGTGCGTCTACGGGCGGCGACTCTCAACCTTCCCGAGAGACGAACCGGTAAGAATAAAACTCAAAGCTCACGAACTAGCACATACACATGTATATTTTTTCTTATCATTTATTAAATATTTATTTTGCACTGTTGCTGCGCTTGTGCACGGCTTTGCATCGTACGTTTTGAGATCACGAGCTGCTGGTCTATGTTCGCGAAGAAGCCTGCTCTGAGTTTTAGTCTCTAACAGTCTATCGCGTTGTATCTCGGTTTACGAGCGAATCGGAGAGCGGGGATAAATTTCGAAAAGAGAAACAAGTTTAACAGAGAAAAGATAAATCTGCAGATAGGCATTTTTGGGAAAGGAGCAATATCAATTGTTTAGTTTAAATAAATGAAAAAGAAGGAGGAAGGACAGAGGCAAGAAATGTCGCTGAGAATTGGTGTACGAATATGGCAGTAGGTGAGAGCAGGCTGGCGCATCCACCCTCCCCGGAGAACTGCACCATAAGGGAGGAGAGTCGAACGAGCGTCAGAGTCAGCTGTGCTGAGAGCGAATACCTTGACTCAAACTCGGCGACGTACGTCCTCCAGGTGTTTGATGCTGGAACGAGGCATCTCCTCGCATCAGCGACGAGCTTGACCCCGAGCATGCTCGAGGTGACCGATCTACCGCCTGAAAGAAGTCGATCCGGCCTTGTCCTCTTCCTTCGTATTATGACCGCCCACGCCATGAGCAACGCTACTGTACTCCAGAGTCAACGCTTCCTTCAGGAGCAGGGTAAGAGCCCTGAGCATCGCAGATATCCAGGTATGCCACGCATCATACCCTCACCGTCATCGTCGTCGTCGTCGTCGTCGTCGTCGTCGTCGTCGTCGTCGTCCTCCTCCTTCTCGTTTTTGCCTTTTCTGCTTCGTCGAGCTTTCTCTCATCCGTCTCTGCGCCCTCGCACGGACACTCGCGCAGCTCGCTCACTCTCTTTCTCTCCCACTCTCTCTCTCTCTCTTTCGCCTCTGTCTTTCTCCTCCCGTCCTTGCTCATAAGGAGATATTGCCGGATATCCTCCCCTGATTGTCAGAAATATTCACACAATATTATCGAGTCGATCAAAAAATCCGACACGCTTTTTCTATTCTGCCACCTTTCTTCCAGGCTTTCGCTCTGTTATCCACATCTTTCGAATCTTCCGAAAGGAAAAGGCAAATATCTTTTAACTGATCGGAATAAACAAACATTTTAGCTCACGCAGGAAAATGGCATAAGGTTGAGCTTTTTTTCATGCCCAGTCGAAAATGTGGCCACAAAATTTGTCCAGTTTTATTTTTTGAAACTAAACCTTTCATAAGTATTCTGCATAATTTTTTAAAAAAATTTGACACGCATCTCGATATTTCTATTCAATTTAGTCGAGAGTCTAAAAGAAAAAAAGAAAAATAGATTCGTCGCTGGGAAAACTTTGATCGAAAACTTTTAATGACAACGCCATTTAATTTTTCTCTATTACACCTGGAATAACAACAATAAGCCGAACAAGCCATCACACATTCTTTTTCGACTGAATAATTCAACAAAAGTTTCAAACTTGAAGAGATTTTCCAAAGAGGCTGCACTTTTTGGTCCCAAAAACAGACTCCGCTAAAACCGTTCATAAGTTAGACTGGGTCTTGTAAAAAAAACAGCAAACTCAATTGTCATCTCCAACGCTGGAGAAAAATCGAAAATTTTTGCCCAATTTATGTGTTCGAAGAATTTTTAGTATTTTTCTGTTGAACTTCAAAGTTGAGACGTGCACTGTATGGAGGGAAAAATTTATCGAGCCAATGAGCGGCCTAGTAAAAAATGTGAAACGTGTGTGTGATGACTTGCGGAGTAATTCTGGTAAAAATGCGGGACGATTTCCAATGGACAGCTCATTCGCGTTTAAAATATAATCAAAGAAAAATTGTTCGCTTCCGCATTTTGGCAAGACGATTCGTACCTGTTAACTATCACAAAACGACGTTATTTAGGGTTCTTTCAAAATTTTTTATAAACATTCTTCAGGCACCAAAACTAACAGTTTTCTCTTATATATGAAGAAACATTTTCTGACGTTAAGAACTCGAGATATTTAATTTCAAATTTTTTATTTTTCCCATTTAAACACTTGTAAATTGGAGTCACGTTTCGTTAAAAAGTTTAGATGGGAAAAATAAAACACTGGGAATTAAATATCTCAAGATGTAAACGTCAGAAAATTTTTCTTCAAAGAAGAAAACTGTTAGTTTTGGTGGCAAGAACGTTTGTATACAAAATGTTGCAAAAACCCTAAATAAAGTCGTTTCGTGATAGTAAAACCTCAAACGTTCAGTGCCCCTTGGTTTTTGTTAGTCACGCGAAAAGAAAAAGTATGTGTCGAGTATTTCAACCGACTCTGAAATTTTTGAAAGTTCGATGTCAATCATTCGAGACAGCATTCTTGGGCAGTTTCCGATCGTTAGGAAGACGCACGTTACTAGAGCTCAAATTTGCTAATTTCCTTGGAGCATGTTTCCTCACGCGTGTGACAAAATAATATTGATTTCCTTGCGCTTCTTGGATTCGCTCGTTATACACCGAGCTCTCGCAATCTTCCTTATCGATCGCTTTATTAAATCGTATCGCATTTTTTTGGCAGCGTTGACACCGGTCATCTTGTCTCTATCCGGACCTCTCCTCGGTGCCATCGTCGCTGCAGCCGCTGGACTCCTCCTCGTCGTTTTCGTCATAGTACTGGCTGTTCGATTACGTTATCGACCGGGCAACCGAGAAGACAAGGATTCTCACGACGACGGTGGCATGTCGGATCTCGCTGCTCCCATCGACAAATCGGTATCTTCGCTCCCACCGAGCTCTGCCAGCGCCGAAAGCTTTGACGAAAAAGATCCCGACATAATACCACACGCCAACGGTAATACATTTTTCATTCTCATATAATTCACCCTTCGTGGTTACACCGGTTAGAAATCTCCCAGTCACCACTTTTCGGCGCAAATATCTCACGATAGTTTCAAGTGTCCTCTATACGTTGGTGGCGTTGGTTAAAATCTCTAAAATCTACTCTTAAATCAAGCGACTTCCAAAAATGGAATAAATATGTTTTTTCAAACGCGCGCTATCCTACTATTTTTTTCACAAAAGAACCAGATCTGATGAAAATAAGGTCGAAATTTTAGGCAAAAATATTGAAAATCCTCGAAGTGACGATTATTTTGGTGAAAAAACTTTTTTTTTTCTCGTTTATTTTCTTCATTCTGCATTTTAAAAAATATGTTGGCCTTCGATTTATTTTAGGAAAGTTTTTCGTGTCTAAACTGGAATGTCTAAAAGGATGTTGAATAATTTTTTTACAATTTCATAAACTCATCATCATAATCATCATAAACTTGTTTTTGTTCATTCAAACGATTGAAATTGAAATGATTGTTAATATACATTTGTGTGTCTCTAGAAAACGCTTACACCGAACTGTCCATGGGAACTTTGCCGCGTTACGTGCTCCAGCAAAAGCCTCAAGGATCGCAGCAGCAACGCCCGGAAACGACGTCCTTTGGTACCAGCGTGAAAAATGTAAGTTCACTTTGTTATTCGACAGAATATAGATTTGTTTTTTTTTTTTTTTTCAGACGGTTTATTCGAAGCTTTTTCAAAAATGTGAAAAGTGTCAAAATCCGGAAAATCCTTCATCATTTCGATGGCTGTGAAAGTTCTGATTTCATTTTTGTTTGGCTCGTAGCAAGACAGTTTACTCATGCGATAAAAATTTCGCCCTAGAACGGTAACCCGGGGTCCAAAACGACCCCAGCCGTTTTTTTTTCTTTTTTTCTATCGTTTTACCGCATTTTTGATTAATTTTTCGACTTCAAGCGAAATTGCCCCAGGCTCGCTCGATCCTGCATTAAAAAATGAAAAGAATGAGCCCAAGTTGAATCCTTTTCGTTAAATTTCAAGGGAGATAGGAATTTTTCAAAATTGGGGTCATTTATGACCCCAGGTTGACGGAATAGGCAAAAAAAAAAAACAAAACAAGGTTCTACGGTTAACGATAAAAAATTGACTTGCAGCAACTGCAGCAAGGAGCAGAATTGACCTACGCTGAATTGACTCTCGGCTGTAATCGTCGCGTTCCCCCAAATTGTTACGAGCCCGTTCAAATATCGAGCGTCCATCGTCCCCAGTTGTTGCCAATGTCTACCTTGGGAAAAAGACGGCCAAACCCAACAACGATGCATCATCTTTGCCACGAGACACCAACCGTTTATGCTCAAGTTGCCAATTTACCGAGCAAAGCGATTTACGTAACGCCCCCACCGCCTCATCCTTATCGCAGCAGCCACAGTAGCACGAATACGGACGATGCTACGGCGGAGACTCCGCTCATCGGATGTGACTACAAGGTACTTATTATTTCCATCTACATCTTTCCGAGATGAATTTTCGCAAATATTCACAAGTTCAGGAGAATCATAGTTGGCAAAAGGCATCAACGTCGTCAATTGCGATATTCGTTTGTTCGTTGAATCTTTTAAATTTCAATTTGTTTGCTACTTTTGTTTATGCAATATTTTCCAGATTCCAACGATCGCCGAATCGACGAGTTCCCTGAGCTGGCGTACGGAAAACCCCGTGACCTCGACGAATTCGACAACATGACTGTACGACGAGGAGGACGAGTCCGGCGCGTAAACGAAGCAACGAGCCTGAGGCTGATTATTTCCAACACTTTATTTCTCGATCGATGCTCGACAATGAAAGTAGACAAAAATGCTCACTTTTCATTCTTCTTTCCGATATTTATCTTCTTTCATTTATTCCAATAAAACCTTTTCGTTCGCGAGGAGAGAAAAATGAATTAACGACATAATAACAAAAAAAAAAAAAAAAACAAACAAACATCCGTTTGAGGGTAAATTCGAGATTAAACTCTACCGTGGAGATAATCCGTCCGAAAATTGTTGAAAGCGTCTCCTCTTTTCAATCGGATCGATCGATAATCGGCCATTTCCGAACTCACCATCGTCTAAACATCGTTTGTTTTTTTTTCTGTTTCTGCAACGATCGAGAAAACGCTCTCGAAAGAATCGTTTGTATCGCGTTCCAGTCCTCCTCCTCGTTGTCCGATCGATCTCTTTGGAGATGAGGTCGTTGTCGTCGAATCTCCCAACGGATTGATCGACATAAGTGCGTGCCATTATTACCATTATTATTATTATTATTATTATTATTATTATTATTATTATTATTATTATTATTATTAGTATTACTATTATTGCCATTATTATTATTGATATTATTAATATTATTATTGCGATTATTATGAATTATATGAAAAATGACAATTCGAGTACTTATTCGTTGGCAGAGGAAAGAAATATACTTTTTACTATGGTATTTATGGATTGAAAGAGGAGAGAAAATTTTGAAATAAACTTTTACGAATCGTTCGACACTAACTTGTTATTTTCGAGAGAAAGAAAAAAGAAAGAAAGAATAATGTAATATGAAAGATAAAGTGTATATCCGTTGATCAGGGTTCTCAATTGTCAATTGGGCAATTTGAAAATAATATCCGTTCATGCCGTGACTATAATTGAGACGAGTCTTGGGACTCGCGTTGATGAGGAAAAAACGCTGAATAAACGTTACAGTTAATTATTAAGATATACCACACCGGTCGCGACCCGTTGATCCACCGGACGAGCCATAAAGATTCAGTATTTTGTCAGATATTGAAAATATTATATATTATACTAGCGTATTAAAAATAACGTTATTGACTAGTATTAATATGATTAATTAAAAATGAATATCTTGTACACTAGGGCGGTTCTTATTTATCGTGTTTTCGAATTTTAATTATTCTCTTTGAGCTACTAAATGTACGTGAAACCTCAACTTCGAGTCTCGGTTGCACCTTCAAACTAGATTAGAACGGTAAACTTGAGCTTAAAAACGACCTCAGACGACTTTAAATCCCGCGCCCTTTCACCCTTCGTTCTCCCGTTTTTTTTTATCGTTTTACCGAATTTTCGACTAATTTTTTGACTTGGAGCAAAACTGCCCCGGGCTCACGCGATCCTGCATTAAAAAACGAAAAGAATGAGTCCAGGTTGAACCCTTTTCGTTAAATTTTACCGGAGATATGAATTTTTCAAAATTGGGATCATTTGTGACCCCGGGTTACCCGTTCCTGAGTGCCGCCTCCCAGGCAGAAAATTGTCGGCCATTAAAGCTTGAGTTATTTTTTGTTTTTCATAAAATACTCGCTGCGATAGGGAGGGCTGTGAAGATTTTCATGTTTCGGAATAATGCTGAGGAGAACGTAATTTTAACTGCAAAACGTTGCAAGTTTGTGTTTCAATTGACCAGAGAATTTTGAAGGAACAACCACGAGTAGTACTCTCAAGTTTGACGTACATTTTGACGGCTCAATTGGATCATCCTGATCCAAAAAAATATGAAAATTCAAAAACAGCCTAAGCGAGAACGAACCTAATATAAATACACCCGAAAATCCACTGTCTCACACACATACACACAAACGAATATGGATGTAAGTATACGCACAGACGTATGCGTGGGTATAAAATTAAATGGTTAGGATCTTTATAATTTTCAATAAGATCTAGTTATTATTATATATTATTCGGTATTAAGAGAAGAAGAAAACAAAATATTGTGCTCAACGAATTTCAATAAATAAGGTTTTTTGCTTATGCCAATAAAATATATTGTTACAGAGGACACTCGAAGCCGGTACCCGATAAATAAACTTCTTTTCGATCCTCTTATCCTTTTCTTTCCTTTTATCTCTTCCTGCAATATTTTATTCGTGGCAAGTACAAAAAGCGTATAAAAATACAATGTTACATCGTCATGAGGCTGGAGACGCCATAATCCGTTGCGTTATCGCGACTGCCGAAATATTCAAGTTTTCTTAGTTAAAAAGAAAATAAAAACAACAGCTTAAACTTAATTCAACTAAATTGAACTCGTGTATATCTCGTTGAATCTTTATCAATATCTTTTCTCGCGGTTTAAGGCACACGTGTTGCTGTGGCTTTCATCGACAACACCCAAACGAACCGCTCTTTCTTTTTCATGCTTAGTCCTTTTGTTTTTTTCTTTTTTTTTCAAATAATGGAATGAAAAATGTATTGTGTTATTAAATATAATATGTATGTATATACGTGTATATGCGATAAGTACTAAACGTGGAACAGAGCCCTTGAAATATTGGAAGACTTTTTTTTTTTGAGCCGTTATTTGTATTTTTTATCGTAGCTTGATGCGTTTAGGCCGTTCGTGGTTCTAGTAGATTGTTGAAAAATTGCGTGAAAAAATAGGGAGGAAAAGAACGCTCGCGTTGCTTGTGAGAATACAAGTTTGTTATTTGGCACAACCGGACGCGATACGGCTTCAACGACTTGTTCCAATGCTTAGTATACGATGTTATTCACGAGTGAATAGAGGTACAAAAAGAATATCGTGTTTGTAGGCGCGATCTAATACGTTGGATTTGTCAAGTGGTGCAATGTTTTAGTTTACTTTACGCTCGCGATCGCCTCATCGTTCCCTCCACTTTCGATGTCCACGTAGTCAGCCTCGAAATGATTGTTTGTCAGAACAATGAACGCACTTTTTTCGTCTACCTGCAGAGTTATCGTTTCATCGGCCTCTTCCTGCTCCTGCTGCTCATCCTCCTCCTCCTCCTCCTCCTCCTCCTCCTCCTTCACCACTGGGTCCACGTCATCGTCGTCGTCGTTGTTGTTGTTGTTTTTGTTGGCTCGATCCGAAGAAAATTGATCGAGATCGCGAACGTGTTTCGTCTCGTAACTTATCGAATCTTCGGTTTCGTAATATTCCTCAGGATTGTACGTCACCACGGCCGCCCCGTCCATGTTATCCAGAACGGCTACACTCTCTGGACTTGTGTCGGTGTAATCAACCTCCACGTGGGCGTAATCGCCCTTTACACAGTTTTCGAAATCGCCGAACATCTCGATCGACTGATGCAACAGCTGCTCGCCCGCATCGTCCACGATACCGTCGTACAGTATTCGCTCCCCGGTCCCGGTCACCGTCGGTTCAGTCTTCGTCGTCTCAATCTCACTTGCCCCGTTGTTGTTGTTGTTGTTGTTGTTGTTGTTGTTGTTGTTGTTGTTGTTCTCACTTTCGAGCCGAGACTCGTCCTCGTCCATCGGACAATCGGACGAAATACTTCGCGCCTTTCTTTTCCGATTTGTTTGAACTTTTTGAAATTCTTCCTCCGTCAGGCACAACAACTCACCGCTCGTCGTCAAAACTTTACCGTGCCGCGTCTTCAAGTGACGCTTGTACGTGTTCCTCGTCTTGAATCTACAGCGATAAGTAATTAAACGTCAAGGACATTACTCGATCCAACGAAAATCGTAAAAATCAATAAATCAGCGAGATAAATTCTTTTGCAAAGTCAGTCAAGGGAAATTTCATTTTCATTGAATAATTGAATCGTTTTCTTGGCTATTTACCTCTGACCACAATCCTCACAACCGAACGGTGACTCGCCGGTGTGACGTCGACGATGCTCTCGAAAGTGGGACGGATGCCGGAATTTTTTGCCGCAATCGGCGCACGTGAAACGAGTTTGATTCTGATGTATGAGCATGTGATACTTGAGGCTGTGTCGTCTCGTAAAAACAGAACGACAAATTCTGCACTCGTACGGTTTGATACCAGCGTGACTTCGATAATGCGATACGAGGGTCGTCGGCGCGGTAAAACTTCGCGGTGGGTCACATATTCGACACTGCAAATTGCTCCCGCTCGGATTACCCTTTTTCTTTATTCGTTCCATCAGGACAAGAGCCATTTCTCGTTCTTCCTTGCTCGTTCCAATGAATTTTGCTCTACCCTTCGGTTTCCCAGGTGGAGGCAGTGACGCTGGCGCCGACAAACTTGTGTCGGTCCCGCTAAAAATATCACCAGATTCGAGAGACTCGACAGCCTCTTCCCTCGTAGTCTCCGACGGAAATTGCTCGATTCTCACGCGATCTTTCTCCACGACCATCAACATTATCTGCAAACGTATACGACAACTTTATATTTCAATTTCATATTTTATCAAATTCGTTGCTTGTTTGTTTAAAATTTCTTTACATTTTACAATTTTGCTTCCTCATAGAGGAAGTTATGTGACGGTGAAATTTTTTTTTTTTTTAAATATCGAAAAATATCGAAAAATCATATCTTGAGAAAAATCTCCGTATGTGTGCGTGTGTGTATGTTATGGCACTGTAAAATTGAAACGTTCATAACTCGAGAACGGTTTGAGCTACAGGGCTCCCGTTTTACACAGATGTTAATCTATACAAGCTCCTCATTCTCTGAAAAATTTGTTGAAATTGCTAGAAAAATACCAATTCTGCGGCATTTTGAAATTTTCAAAAAAAGGGTGTAATCGCTCCAACTTGCACAAATTAGAACAATTATTATTAATTTTTGTTTTTATAAATAGAGTATCGTAATAGGAAGGTTGGTATTGAATTTGGGGAATATCGGTTGAACGGTTTAAATTTAATGATTTTTCAAATTTTACGAAAAAATGAGTTTTTTGAAAAATCGTCCAACCGCTCTAATTTCTGCAATTTTGTAAAATATTGTGTATAAGTCTGTACTTTCTCTTTACTTTCTATTTCAAAATTTAACCCTTTCGTTATAAAAATACACTCACATTTTCCGACATTGCTTCGTCAACCGCAGCTTCAGCTTCCTCCCGAGTATAATCCCCGTTCAAAGAGACATCGTCCTTAACGTGTTCGTAATAACTGTGATCTCCCAATAATGCTTGAGCCTCGTTCTCACTCTTGCACTTGTTTTTTATTTCCATCGGGCATCTTTCTCTTCCACGATTTTCGTCCTCCAGTTTCTTTTCCCTTTCAAAGTCCTTGAAATTGATTTCATTGGACAGTATCTTCCTTAGATAACTGCCTGATCTTTCAGGCTTGGCCAGCTTGTTTTCTTTGTTTGGAATTTCTTGAGGTTTTTTGCTCTGCTGCGCTCTGTACTTTTTTCCATGCTCTCCAGGACTTGCCTTGGATTTAGTACCAATTTTTATAATTCCTGTTGACTTTAAGGTTCCGCCTGAAAGTCCCAACATTTTTTTAATACTTGTTTTTTGCTCTCTAGAGGCTTTCAAGAGAATCATACGGATATAGAAATTAGAGGAAACAAAATGAAATCTCTGGGAAAACGTGAAGACAGTGACAAGATCGATGTCAAAATAAAAAGTTAATGGAACGTTTAAAAAATGCAAAATCGATTTTTCACCCATTAAACCTTGACCAAGTTGAATTTGCTCTTTACCATTCTCTTTGGCATGGAAAAACAAAAAGATTCATGTACTCGTAAGTCAGATTACTGCTTTCAGAACGATTTTACGAACAAGAAACCCGCGGGGTAAATATTTACACCGATCTGCAGTTTAAAGGTAAGAAATGGGTTTGTAGTTCTAGGGTTAATAATGTTGGAATCTTTGCGCAAAGCTTACAAGAATCTTGGCTGTTTCTGAGCCGTTCAAGATGGTCCACCAAGTGTGTAGTGATAGAAACTCTGGCTCTGCTTTCACTGGCGAAACTGGTATATTTTTGTCGGCAGCCAGGCACGAGATTGCATTCGTAAGCATATCGCCTTTTGAGTTCGTCTCCGCTGAATATAGCAAAGTGCTTGACCAGTTGG
This sequence comes from Hyposoter dolosus, assembly GCA_963921915.1. Lineage (NCBI taxonomy): Eukaryota > Metazoa > Arthropoda > Insecta > Hymenoptera > Ichneumonidae > Hyposoter > Hyposoter dolosus. The sequence continues at coordinate 1,305,661 of OY998136.1, read as the reverse complement.
CTCTGAGGCATGGAGAGAACGCGTCCCAAGTTCCAGCAGACATCCTCATTCGCATCCGTCACCTTTTGTTTGCTTTTTATTGACGAATCGATTGCGTGCACAGATTCTGAGCGTAGGGTACGGGAAGCCACTTCCGCCAACATGTCCAGCAGGGCGCCTGGACCATCGCGTGTACCCGGGGCTGCAGCATCTACGGTATCAGGATGAAAGCATTTTTTCATTGGTCTATATTTACGTATATGTGAATGGAAACGAGGGAAAAATTTTCCAAGTAAAATATCGACGATCCACTTGTTGCGCGTAAGAAAATTCCCACGTTATGAAGATTTGGTAGACCGGCTGAGGGCACGCGTCAATCGCTCGAGCGACGCCGTTGGGACAAGCATCAAACGTCAAAAGGCGCTGCGCATCCTCGCGTCATTGAGTTTGTGCGCTGGCATCGTAAAAGCCGGCGTTTCAAAGTTTCTTTGTTTCGAGCGACTGCGTCACACCGAATATATTTACATATATGTAGATCGTATTTGGAGAATGAAAATATTGAGAATATCGGGGCGATCGCGCCATTTGTCCTCGCTCGGACAACGCCCCCACCCCCCTTCCCTGGAACGCGCTCGACCGACAAATGGCAAGATTCTGTTGGCATATTTCTTTAATGGGGAAAAAAAAAAAAAAAAAAAATTCGGCTCGTATCGTAAATGACAACTTTGGATCGCAAGGCGCGGCGTCGTTTCGCAAAATTACGCGGTAACGGCTTCGTCGGGCTAGCAGACGCCATGAGGACGCGCGGAGCAGACGGCTTTTCTCGCTCTCTCCTTCCAACGAAAAGGTGAGAGGAGAAATAATAAAAATGTAAAAAATAAACTGGGAGCGTCCGAATATTCTGCAACTACGAGTCTCTCGCAGAAACAACACAAACAATGGAGACGCAGATTTGATGGATTGTAAATTGTTACACTCACGATTGCTCTCGTCGTAAAAATGATGCCCGCATTTGTAGCTTGTTTTCGTATTCATCGTGATTATCACTTTCGCGGCGTATTCACATTCCAGTGCCTTCTATGCACAACTGGTTTTCCTGTTGGTTTCTTCTCTCCCTTCTCATTCGCCCTCCGTTCCCACGTACTCCACACTCTTTTTCTCTCCCTCTCTCTCGCTCTCTGTATATACTTTATATACACATATGTAAACTATCGCTGCATGCACGTACGCGCGTACGACGCGTCAAACTGTCACAACAAGCCGGGGTATAAACCTCGCAGCGAACCTTGCGAGCGCGTTCGTTGTTGACGATCAACGTTAAGTTCACGATCTTTCCTCACATACTATGAGGGCAGCTCCAGCTTGCTTCGGCTCTTGGAATTCGGCGGTGGGGGAATATTTTTCACGCCGCATTTTTCAGCTTCCTCTTTTGCAACATATATATATTTTCGCAAATAGGCGTCGCTGCGAACGAGCGGGAAACTTTGAAATTTCTCGACAATCTTTTCATAACTTTGCATTCTAACACAAAGTCAACAATTTATTCACGTAAAAATTTGACCTCAATGTTTTATAATTATTGAGGTGCGCCCAAGTTTCGAAAAACTATTTCGTTCAGAAACGCAAATAAAGTCGCAATAAAATCGTTGTTAAAAGGAAAAAAGTGCAAAATCAAGGCTGGAGATTCGAGCGTGACTTTTATTATATTTTTATGCCGATCATCCGTTTCGGAAAATGTGGATTCCGATATTTCAAAGTTTTTGTCATCCGCCATGTGAATGCATCCAATTTTAAAAATTTCCGCGTTAAAAACGTCGCAGGACGATTGAACGCCATCTCTCAAAATCGTTTTGCAACTTGAAACACGTATTGCATCACAAATGACACAAATTCACAAATTACAACAGTACTAACAGCAGTTCAGTCGGTCGCATACGGAAGTGTAGAGTTGCAGAGTTGCAGGCTGACGAATCATCTCAAGATTGTGTGAACGAGTGGACGTAAATTTAGGCCGAAAATATTGAAAATCATAGAAAATGCCGAGCGAGGAACACGGTGACGGTGTAAAGGAGGCCGAAGCTACGATGGCGGCGATTTACACGTCGGAGAAGCATGGGGACGACGAGACCGGGCTGGGCACGGAATCGCAGCCGTTCAAGACGATTCTGCAAGCGATGCGCCACGCCGGTAAAGAGCCATTCCCGACGATATATCAAGATCGCAAAGAGGAAAAGCTGACCGAAGCTGAGAAAGGAGAAAAGTACGAACCGGCTTCGAAGTCTCAGTTGAAAAAGATCCACAAAATATGGGCGAGGGAAGAATCGAAAAACAAGGAAAAAGGCAAACGTCTTGCGGATGACGAGGAGAAACGTACGAAGAATCTCGAAGACGCTAAAGCTATCAAAATCGAAGAGAATAAATCATTGCCCGAAGCTAAACGAATAAAAATCAACGGAGCTGTCCAGTGTCGCGGTGAGAGAGTCAAAATTTACGGTTGGGTTCATCGATTGAGAAGACAGGGCAAGGCACTCATGTTCATAACTCTACGAGACGGCACAGGTTTTCTGCAATCTGTTCTCAACGACACTCTCTGTCAGACGTACGACGCTTTGGTGCTGTCGACGGAAGCATCCGTCGAGCTCTTTGGAGTCCTTCAACCCGTGCCGGAGGGAAAAACGGTAAGAAAATCTGGAAGTCCCGCGCAGTAAGATTCTTGACATTATTGACGGCGTACGCAGGACGATGGCAAAAATCGGCCGACAGGGGCTTTTTTTTATTGGTGAAACCGTGTCTGAAATATTCAATTTCAAAAATTGCAACTATCTCTCTCGCACTCGCATTGCGAGAAAGCAACTGCTCCATCGCCTTAATCAGTGGGTCAGAATGACCCTAAACCTCGACCTCAAGGTCGCTCTAATTCATTGGTATCGTTTGTTCAGGCACCGGGCGGCCACGAGCTGGTGGTAGATTACTGGAAATTGATCGGTGCGTCCCCACCGGGCGGGGCCGATAACATCTTGAACGAAGAAGCCCATCCGGATGTGCAACTGGATAACAGGCACATCATGATTCGCGGAGAAAATGTAAGATTATAAAAAAACAAAAAAGTAAAATTTAGATGACGTTGAAGTTTGCATCGTTGGAATCCAACGAAATTCTGTATTCTTCTTCAGCAGAGCTCATAATTATTATTCAATATTGAATAAATAAATGAATAAAATATTAATAAAAAAATTAACCAATAGAATAATAATATTAATCAATAAAGAAAATAATTTTAAAAAATGAAATAAAATGAAATAAATTGATAAAAACAACAAAACGATTCACTCTTGTGAGCCAAAAACTTAATAGACACGAAAAATTGGCATGATTTTTCAATAAGCAATTAATACAAAATATTTTTCGTTGAATATCAACGTTGCAAAACTTCAGAGTCATAGATTTAGTTGTTGGATAACAGTGAAATGTTGCATTTCCGCAGACGTGTCGAGTTTTGATGGTGAGGTCGGCGGTGCTCCAAGCGTTTCGCGATCATTATCGTGACCGTGGTTATTGCGAAATCACGCCACCGACGATGGTGCAGACCCAGGTCGAGGGTGGATCAACCCTCTTCAAGCTCGATTACTTTGGGTACGAAATACACGATGAAAGAATTATTACAAATTGACGAAATATTTAGCAACGTGTATGTAAATTTATCGTGTACTAATTCTGTTTTTCCTCGAACCCACAGGCAAGAAGCCTATCTGACTCAGAGCTCGCAATTGTATCTGGAAACCTGTATTCCAGCGATGGGGGACGTTTATTGTATCGCGCAGTCTTACAGAGCTGAGCAGTCGAGAACTCGTCGTCATCTTGCCGAGTATGCTCACGTCGAGGCTGAATGTCCTTTCATAACTTTCGACGATTTGCTCGATCGCCTAGAAGATCTTATTTGCGACATGGTCGAGAGAGTATTGAAGTCGCCTTTCGGGCATATCGTCATGGAATTGCATCCCGAGTTCAAACCTCCAAAGAGACCGTTCAAACGAATGGATTATACCGAAGCAATAGAATTCTTGAGAGAGCACAACATCACTAAAGAAGATGGAACTTTTTACGAGTTTGGCGAGGTAAAGTATCGGAATAACGAGAAAAATCTATTTCTCCCAATTTTTTTTTTGTCCAACTGTTAAGGAGGTTGGCTACATACGGACAATATCATAAGAATTTTATAAAATTTGGTGATTACATTCTTCAGCATCAAACACGATAACACAATTTTTTAAAAAAATTTCCTCTACGTAGTTGTCGAATAATTGGAGTTTACGATATGCAAAAGATACACCTATATATATATCTGAATCCTATGCCCATGCATGTAAACTCTAGTGTTCAATTACTCGAAAACTATGTAGAAGAAAATTTTTAAAAAATTTGTACATTCATATTTAATACTAAAGAATATACTCAGCAAATTTCATTAAATTCTAATCATGTCGAATTTTCCTCTATGCTTTTAACATGGCAACATTGTTGTGTGTAGCCAACCTCCTTAATATAATTTATTCTATTTCTAGGACATTCCCGAAATGCCGGAAAGGAAAATGACTGACTTGATAAACGAGCCGATAATGTTGTGCCGATTCCCAGCTGAAATAAAATCGTTTTACATGTCTCGTTGTCCCGAAGACAAACGGCTTACCGAATCGGTTGATGTTCTCATGCCCAACGTCGGCGAGATTGTCGGAGGCTCCATGCGTATCTGGGACTTCGATGAGCTACTCGAGGGCTACAAGCGCTCGGAAATAGATCCAGCGCCTTACTACTGGTACACCGATCAGGTCAGAATTCGAGCTCAATCAGTAAATTGCATTTTTCCAAAGAATTTACAAAATTTCAATAAATACCGAATGTCCAGGACGTTAATTCCTCAAGTTTTCGCTCATGAGTACGCACTTTGGGGTTAAATATCTTTGGAACGTTTAAACCACTGTTGAAAAAGTTTCCTCGGGTCCTTTAGACCCAACTGTGATTATTGTAATATTGCGAGCATAAACGTCGTTTGTATTTTGCAGCGCAAGTACGGAACTTGTCCCCACGGCGGTTACGGGCTTGGTTTGGAGAGAATTTTGTGCTGGATGCTGAACAGATATCACATTCGAGACGTGTGTCTCTATCCCCGGTTCTTGGACCGTTGTCGCCCTTAAATATCTAAGGCTTCGATGAAACAATTAAAGCAAAAACATTCAACAGCATAATCTTTGTTTTTTTGTCTTCTGCATTTTAATTTTCCTTGCCATCGTTCAGATATATAGTTACAATACAGTCGCGTACGCATCGCGAACGATTTGTATTTCCGGTTCATCTTCTCCGCGTATCGTTTCCATCATTATTGTAGATACATATATATTTCAATCTGTGTATGTATATTAATAATGTGCATTTCGAACAATGTGTACAATACTGTGAGTTCAACTAAGCTAAGACTAAAATTTCCTTTTATTATCTCGCTCGATCTCGTTTCTTTCATACTCTAGGCTCAAACAACCACAACAATATAGTATATTGTATTTATACACAAATATATTATCAACACTTTATATTTATCTCTTTTTTCAAGTCATACTGAAGTTTGCACCGTTGGAATACAACGAAAAATCAATTTTTTATTCATTATTTTGGAAATTAATGCGATTGTTCCAATTTTTCTAAATCATTCGAGTTTTCAATGGCAAAGAAGAGTGTCCCATTACCGTTGACAAATACTGTGATGTCAAACTCAACGCTCGGCTATAAAAAATAATCAGGCTTCGTCGCATTCCAACGATGCGAGCTTCAACATTGTTTTTTTTTTTTTTTTTTAATTTTATTTTTTTTTTTTTCAATCGTTCTTGCGCACGGGGCGTTGCAAGGACGAGCAAAAACGATCGAGCTACCAACAAGATATTTACTTTCGGCATAATGGCGTATGAATGTGATTTTATCTTTTGACTCGAGGCGATCCATCAGTTGGGTTAGTGCGAGACATGTAACTAAAAAAAGCGGATACAGGTTTGCCTCGGACATTCTCGAGATTTTTTACGAAAAACCAACAACCGCGCAAGCTTGAATTTTCTTGAAATGGGAAATTCGTCAATAGAACGTGCAGCAGAATTTTCATCGACCGTAAAACTAACAGTTCACCTTGAAGCAGCAGCGACTGCTCGTGAGCTCGAGAAATTTTCTCGTCTTCGTTGGCATGCCCGCCGTCCATTGATTTATTCATTTTTCACCATACGCTTAGATTTGCGGTTTATAGGAACAGGAATATATATTTATCACCACTTTGCGTGTCGGAACGATAATACAGCTTCTTTTTCATTTTGTTTTTTTTTGTTTAGGCGAAAAGGAATGATTGTTAGAATTAGATTATAGGCTTTACGAACGAGTAGTTGTCAGTTGAGAAAGCTAATCGGGCACGCACGCACGCACGTGCGTGCCATCGGACACAGCAATACACGCACACACACACATTCGAGTGTATTTTTTTTTTCTTTTTTTAAAACGCGATCAAATCTATAATTTCGTAGAGTAGGTGTGTCGACTTTGTTTTCCTTCTTTCTCTTAGTAAAGGGTGTGGACTACGCAGTCACGCTCCGGTAACTGACGAACTTTCATTGAACCATCGGCCCCGCACGAGAATAATCGTCCCGCCGAATCCACGTGCAATTGCGTTACTCCCTGGCGAAGTACAAAATAAACAGACGTCAGTGATGCAGAATTTTTGAGCAGCAAAAAAAAAGGGACACTCACCTGGCCAATATTTTTGAAGAAACTGGATCTCGGATGCTCTCCAGGAAATGAGAAGAGAAGCGAATGTACCGTCAACCCCCATACCTGATGAAAATTTATTGATATTCAACGTCATAATAATTCTAGAGGATTAGCCCCAGAACTACAAACCGGGATAGATATCTACCCCGGACCAACTTTGAATTACGTTCCCAAGTTAGTTTTCAGGACTTTTAGGTATTTAAATCGGTTCTTCACCGACTAAATCTTCATAAAATTGAATTTGCTCTTCACCATTCTCCTTGGCATGAAAAAACGAAAAGATTCGTCTACTCATAAGTCAGATTACTGCTTTCACAACGATTTTACGAACAAGAAACCCGCGGGGTAAATATTATCCCCGGTTTGTAGTGAAAAGACAAAAAAATGGGTTTGAGACTTACTTTGATGTCGCCATCACCGGCTCCACTGACGAAAAATTCTTCGTGAGGATCCAGAGCGAGACACTTGATGGCTGACTCGTGAGCCTGAAACCTGTGCCTTTGCTGTCGTTGCCTCACATCGAAAATATTAATCGCACCTTTCTTGCCACCGCTTATGAGCAATTGATGCTGGGGTGCCAGAATCACAGCACTCGCGCCCTGATCGTGACACGTGAATCCTATCCAGAGCGCAGAGAATCAACGGCAAACATTATTGCATTGTTCTATTCAATTGATTTCATTGGTCGCTGGTAGAAATGAATGTTTTTTGTTTTACCCTGCACAAGAGACTTGTTTTGTGGGAGCAACGTATCCCATAGAGCTACGTTACGTCCCTCCGAGCCGTGTCCGGCTGTAGCGACCAAACTGCACGCTCCCAAAAAGACAAAGTCTGACGTGACTTTGCTGTGACATTGGTAAGTCTGAAAATGGAAAAGAGAGCAATTATGCGCGTGTCAAGTCCAAGAAAAAAATAACGTAATGGAGGAAAGAAAAAGATAAATTAAGAAGGTTGGCTACACACAACAATTTCGCGAGTATATTCTTTACTATTAAATACGAATATAAACATTTTTAAAGATTTTTCTTCTGCATAGTTTTCGAGTAATTCAACACTAGAGTTAACATGCATGAGCATAGGATTCAGATATATATATAGGTATATCTTTTGGATATTGTAAACTCCAATTATTCGACAGACGAAATGTAGACGAAAAATTTTTTAAAAAATTGTGTCATCGGATTTGATGCTAAAGAATGTTATCTGTTATTTGTTTTTTACCTTTTCCGGTAACCTGGGGTCATAAATGACCCCAATTTTAAAAAATTCATATCTCCGGTAAAACTATAAAAACGGGAGAACGAAGGGAGAAAGGGCGCGGGATTTTAAGTCGCCTGGGGTCGTTATTGACCCCAGGTTAGCGTTCTAGGGTTGGAGATTAATTAACAAGAGAAATAATCGAAGAAAAGCCATTACTTACAAAGAAGGGTCGAGCGGTTCCTTCTCTACAAGCGACTTGAAAGAGACTGAGTTGACCATCGGAATCAGCAACGCCGAATTTATTACCATGCTGAGAGAAACGAACCCGCGTTACTTTAGCAAAAGTACCCGACGGCCGAGGCGTTGCTACAGCTGTCTGATGTCCCCATTCCCATAACGATACCGATCCATCCTGCGACCCGGTCAAATCTTGAGGGAAATAAATACTTCGAGTTATTTCGAACGTTCATTCTCACTATTATTTTCATGTTGTTGTCGTGCTCGGGAATATATACTTACACAAAGGTAGCAGCGGATGTGAAGAGACTCTCCTAATACCGTCGATCTTGTGTTTCAGAATCTGCGTATAACACGGAGCGAGAAAAACCAAGAAAAATACGTTTTTTATTAGGCAAAAAATCGATTGGGCGCTAACGAACGTGTATAGAAAAAATTATTTACCAAAATACAATAAAACAATTGTCGCAAACGAGCTTTCGTACAAACATTAACACGTACGGAGTATGATAAATAAAAACAAGTAAAAAACGAGCGGATTATAATGAAGACGGGGAATGTAATAAAAAATAAAAAAATAAAATAAAAAAAAGATTTCTTGATGGGTAAGCATGCGTGTGAATCCGCTATCGATGATCGGTAGCATATGAGAGTATCGCGAGATTTCATACAACATGCGAGACACGAATGACGCGATTCACTAGAATTCATAAGAGGATCGGCGAGATTCGGTTCCACAAACAAATGTCGAAGTACACATTAAAATATTGTTGATATATAAAGTGCTCCTTAATTGAGATGTCCTTGAGTTTTGACTAACACATTCCTCTGAACGGTTCCAAAAATAAATAAATAAGAATCTCTGCTGCAGAATTTTTCTTACTATTAAAAATTACACGTCTCTCGGCGATTAGATTTTTCCCCAATCAAATAAAACCTGTTCTTGACATATGCGCACTGTTTGTTTTTTTAAGTTTTTTTATTTTTTTTTCACTGCATACCCAAAAATGGTCAATCAATTTTCTAAAACTGATTCAGCATTTCGTGATGCAGATTTATTTGCCCTCGGCCAAAAATGAGGACATTTTTATTTTATTTTTTAATCGTGCAGAATTTCAAAGTTGCAGAGTTTCGAAAACTGACTCAACTGATAATAAATTGGTGAAAAATGAGTTTTGAGACGAGAAAAAATCTACGACCTGTGGCACGTGTAATTTTCGATGTAAAATCAATTTCTTGGCACACATTCTTATATCAGAGTTTGTAATAGTTCGGAGGGATGTGCGGGTCGAAATTTAAGAATGCTGCGATTAAGGGCCACCTTGCCATGGATCCATGTATATAAAAACATTAGGATGAGAGGGTAGGGTGTTGCTGTTAACATGATCTGTTGTTAGTCTTCTCACCGGCTTCAACAAGTGTTTGCTCCTATCAGCGACAAACTGACAGAAGCGCAGGTCGTGGGAGCCAGGAAAAGCGGGCATCCCCTTCATCTGATGGAGAGAGGGCGCACGCGTGAGCGAGCCATCATTGAGGCGCGGACCAAGTTTGAGGTGTTAGGCAAGCATTGAACAAGCAACATTGTCTCCGTCACCACAACTCGTTCGAAAAACCCATTTCCCCCATCCCCCGATTCCCTTACCTCCCCCCCCCCTCCCCCCCACCGCCGTTTCTCTCTCTTGGCCCATTTCGAATGACTTATTCTTTTTGTATTTAATTTAATTTAATTTAAATTAATTTCGTTTATTTTTAATTAATTAATTCAATTAATTGATCAATTAAAAGCAAAATTAATTCATTAATTGACGTAATTAATTAATAAATAATTTAACTAACTCATTAATTTAATTAAATAGAAAGTGTATGTATTTTTCTATGTATAAATATATATGAGTATTGGTGCTGGCACGATATTGACAAACAACACCATCGTAAAGTGCTTTTTCGTATGTATACAAATATGTAGTTTGAAAAAAGTGTGCTTGTGTCTGTATAGAGATGTGTCATAATATATACACGTTATTAACCGCGTTTTAATTATAATATATATCGACACTCGGAAGCGACAACGGGGTATGGGGGAGAGGGGGTAAACATACGATGTTTAAAATAGTGTAATTATATAAGAACGGCTTTTTCTTTTCTTTTATGTTTTCGTTGTTAATTGGGTTTGGTTTGATTTATAAACGCAACAAGGACTCACCACACTGGCTCCTCGTCCTGTTTGTCCGGCGATTCCGGACTGAGGTTGAGGACTGTTGGACTGCGGACTCTGGGCGATTAACGGCCGATCCGCCGCAGTCTGTACACATTTAGAACGAATATTACGGTTGTGAGAAAATAAGGGGGAGACTCGGGGATTAAAATTTCGTTAACCTGTATGACTAGAAAACTGGTGGATTGGACAGGCTCCGGATCGAGCTGTTTGTTCAAATTAATTATGTCGAATTCGCACTCGTCCTCCAACCAAGATGGTAACTCGAGGAGCAACGATATGTCCATCTCTTGGACCTCGCGCGGTGTCGCCAAAGCCATCAGGCCAGCGTTAACCTACGGACCGTACAGTTTGAAATAATTGAATGACATGAAATTACATAAATATAGAAATAACGCCACGGGAAAATTCACCACGAACCTGATTTAGGCAAAAGGCACTGATACTATCTTGTTCCTTGTGAATTATTCTAACCGGCTCAGGAAGACTGATCGTGCCACTGTCGCTCGCCTTATCTTCGCCAGCCCCACCAGCCACTCGGCTGGACCCACTGTCCACAGCCGTCGAGCCGGATTGATTATTGTCGAGGATCGACGACAACGATCGCCTCTTACCAAACACCGCACGTATAAATATATCCTGAACAGACTCTTGTCGTACTAAATAACACCAGAGTCGATTGGCTGGTGCTGCCGATGCGAGGCGCGTGCTGCAAAGCAAACGTTAAAAACGTTGATTAATATTCGAGTACGCAATTGGAAGAAGGATTCCTCGACTTTTCATCGCCAAATAAATATATTTCCTGCTCATCTCATGGCTTTTCAAACTTACTTGAACGGAGTATTGTCTTTTTCAAGCAACGAGCGATACTTGTGTATCGCAGGCTTTCCTGGCGTAGGTACGGGATCGGGAGCACACCCCGAAATATAATTCGCCGGTGAGGGACCTTTCGCATCCAATTCCTCCCTCAGGGATTCTTGCCACTGAGCAACGATACCGAGTGTACCGTGTATGAGGGGACTGCTCACCGGTAATTCTGCCAAAACATCTCAATATTAATTAATCCAAGTAAAGACACCGACATCAATTCTTTGTAAAGTCTTGGAAAAAAAAAATGAATTGACTTGAAAACTTAATCACACGTCCAAATATCACAGGCTTCAATTTTACGAACAAAAATTCCGGATAGAAATTCCTCCCCTCTTCCGGGGATAAATCCAAAGGGTTCACACGGGGAAAGTAAATGCAGGATGTGTGAAAGCGAGGAAGAAAGTCTAGTGCATAATCGTGAGTGTCTAGCGATAAGAAACGATTTACAATGGAGAAGTGGTAGGTGGACTGATCGACTGGATAGAAAGAAACGAAACAGAAGCGATGGAAAATCAAATTAATTGAACCTTAAGAGGAGAGCCAGTAAAGGAGCTGTGTTTTTGCAAAGGTTTCCGGTTTGTGATACTTTTTGAATATTTATGTAGGCTGAGGCAATTCACATAAAAATGTTGTACATTATTATTAAAATAAAATAATCTTGTGATATTACTATGTCACGTCACTGCAGAGACATGGGCAGGAATGAAAGAAAAACTAGAAGAACAAACTCGGAATAAAAGAGGAAGAAAATAGTTACGAACCCTGCATCTCGATACCGGCGACGTTGAGAAATTCTTGCAATTGTTGTTGAAGTATTTTAACTATGGCCAGTCTCATGATGCACCAACTGTAGGAATTGGGATTGGCGTGCTCGTTATTGTCCTTTGGTTTATTCTTTGGTTTAACGTTTGTATCAAATACATCTTCCTCCTCGTCGGAGGAGCCGAGATCGGAAACCGCCGAGTCCGAGGAGTCGTAGTCAATCTCGTCGGCGTATTCGCTCTCGATACGTGGCTGTGGAAATAATAATAAACGTACGCATTGTAAATATTCACCTATCCATTCATAACTCACCATTTTCATACGCATAAAATATAAAATATTGAAAAATAAAGGAAAACATTTGAAATACGCCGAAAGGCATAGAAAAATAAAATACCAACCAACGTACAAAAAACAAGCTTTCCTATACCATAATTGTTTAGAGACCCTAGGGGCAAATTAGTTGAGAATAAGAAAGCTTATGTAAATAAAAACAATAAAAAGACTTGAAATTAAAACGAGAATGCTGAACGTACTTTGATGAGAAAATATGAAATCATGCTCATCTGCGGAGAGACAAATTGTTCGCGATATGTCGGTTTGTCCTCTTTCATGTTGGGCTGCTGCCCAGTAAATTGTCCGAGTAATTTCATGTTCAATTTGACCCGTTGCTTCGTCAACGAGGTCATCGTGTTCCACATGCCGGTTCCGGCGGTTATTTCGCTCGAGACACTGTCGGCTCTCTCCATGCTAACGCTTGCGCTGCCCTGTTCCAAATAAATATGTAAACGATCGGTTATTTGTCAATCGGAGGAATGAAAAAATTGCGGATCGCTTAAAACGAACATACGTGATTTCCACCCGTACTCGCGATTCGCAAGAGCTTCTTTACGCCTCCACCAAAAAGGCAGGACCATGTATTATTGTCGAAATGATGACCAACGAGCCGGTACAGAATGTGGCTGTCGCAGCTTGACAAAGCGTAAACGAAAAGGCTCATGTACGTAGCGACGAAAGATTCGCAGAGGAGAATATTCAACTTCGGGGTATCCTCGTCCTTCTCTCGAGCAAGTAGTGCCCGAAGATTGGTAACGCCGGGCCATTTTGAGGGAAGAGTCGTAATACCGACAGCTTCGTCGACCGAGTAGCGACGATTGTAACGATTCGAGGCGACCAAATGGCCGCCTGAAAAAGCTTCGACTTCCGCCACCGCTGGGAATATCTCGGGCTGATGATGCTTCGTCACGAAGGTGTCCGAGTCGCAGAGAGATTGATAGATGCAGGCGCTTAAGGCTACCGCCAAATCCCGCAGAATGAAGACTTCGCAGTAGTGAGAATTGCGATTCGGCATTGGAGGATCCCGCAGCTGGACCAACGTTTGCAACATGTCTTGAGCGAGAGACTGTCAAATGCCAAAAATTCGAAAAATTTAATTAAAACGGATTATTTTTCGTAGAACTTGATAGCCCCCTTGGTATTTATTATCCAAATTCTATTTAAGGAGGTTGGCTACATACGACAATGTGACAAGGAGTTAATAAAATTTGGTTATAACATTCTTTAGCATCAAATACGATGACACAATTTTTTTCAAATTTTTCGTCTACATAGTTGTCGAATAATTGGACTTTACAATATGCAAAAGATTTACCTATATATATATATCTAAATTCTATGTTTATGCATGTAAACTCTAGTGATTAATTACTCGAAAACTACGTAGAAGAAAAATCTTAAAAAATTTTTATATACATTTTTAATACTAAAGAATATGCTCACAAATTTTTATTAAATTCTAATAATTTCGAATTCCCTATGCTTTTAATATGAAAACATTGTTGTTGTGTAGCCAACCTCCTGAAATAATTGAAAAAAGACTCGAAAAGGGTTGGCAGAGTTTGTTGGAAACTGAAGACATACCTGGAGATGCCTAACAGGATCGGCAACGACAGTCTTGTTGCAGGCAACGCTGGCGCTCAACAGCGGCAGCGTCGTGGGGAACGGTAAAGGACTGAGCAATTGTTGTTGCGTTTTTTCTTGTTGCAGCTCTTGCAGCAGGAGAACCAATTCCATTCGCACGGAGGCGAGACCACCTCCGGATGCTCCGTGTAACGAACAGTACGACAACAATGTCCGGAGCAGCGTCTCATTAGCTGACGGGTATAAAGAAACGCGAGAGAGATTTTTAACTCGTTTGAAACTTGAAAATTGCAATAATTTAGTGATGGAATAATTAATATTAATTAGTAAAGCTTTTTATGACATGAACATGTTGCTAGTAGTGTTACCTTTGAGCCACTTTTTTCTTTTGGCAGCTCTCTGAACTTTAGCTTCAAAATCGAGCTTTTCGGCAACTAAAATTTCATGCAACGTCGGCTGTTCCCCTGGTCTGTACGGGGCTGGCATATCGTCGACCATACCACCTTCGTCTGGAACACGTGGAGTAGAAAACGATATGTGACGATACAGTAGTTATAAGAATAAAGAAATTGAAATAAAGGCAGGAATTTACAGTCGCCCACGTTGGTCACGTCCCCGTCCGAATTGACGCTGTAACTGCACAACTGTCGAAGAGCATCGACCTCTCGTTCCAGCCAAACGTACAATTGATAGCGAAGCTGTCCGCCGTCCACCTCGAAACCCGTCGCTAGTGTCGACAGTTCCTCCATGAGTATCTTGAGACAGGCAACGAATTTCAGCTGTTGAGCCATTATGTCCAACTGTGCAATCGGCTTCGCAGCTTGTTTGGAAAAAAAATGAAAATATTGGAGGATTATTAAAATTATATGTTTATTTTTTGTTTTGTTTTCTTGGAAATTGATTCCCGCAGATAATTCAAGACTTGACGTTCGAGATGAGCGTTCCCTTGAAAAACGAATCATTACCATCTTCTTTATCATCCGATTTTGCACCGCTGCTTTCCTTCCTGTCCAATTTCAAAGTCATCGGAGGGCTTTCCACCTCGTCATCCGGAGTTTCCGGCTCGTCCCAATTCAGTACCAATTCGTCATTGTCTTTCTTCGTCACCGGGGCAGACCAATCGAAATCTGCTTCATCTGTGAAAAAATGAAAGAGTTGTTAGAAATTTTTCGACGCGATCGAGACGACAAGCAAGAGAGAGAGAGAGAGAGAGAGGGAGAAACTACTTTGTGCTTCCGTGGCGCTTGGCAGCTGAGCAGTAGGTTCCCAGCTGATGATGCCCGTGTCTATTTGGAAGTCGGTCGCTCGAGATTTGCTGGGACTGTTGAGCAGACCTGTGGATGGAAAAAAAAAGGAGAATTATCGTTTCAGCACGATTTTCCGAGGCTCTATCGTCGCAACGACGTTGACCCGAGGATTCGACTCACTCGGTGTATCCTCGCAATTGGTGTCCATAACTTTATTGGGCAATTTGGACAATACTTCAAGGGCGAGAGCCGGACAACCGGCTTTGAAGTGAGCGTGAGCAGTGGTAAAGTAAAGCTGTCTCTCGAGAGGCGTAATACTGTCTTCGAGCATAAGTTGTTTGTCCGGGGCTTGCGCCTTGCTCTCGGCTGCGTAGCTGAATCCAGAAATCACAACGGAATGGCCCTTTTTCCGATCTAACGCGGTCGATGCGATGTACTGTCGTATGAGGAGAGGATGCGTTCTCAGATAAACATAGAAGTTGAAGACGTTCGGATTGGCAGCTGCGAAAAGAGAGAAAGTGGAAGAGAGAGAGAGAGAGAGAGAGAGAGAAATGTTGGAATGAGTATCGTTGGGAAGAAACATATGGAAAACGACGAGATGAAAAATAGAGTCCTTACCGGTAGCTCCGGCGCCGCCCTCGTTCTTCTCAGCCTCCTCGTCGTTGTACGCAGGATGCATAGTCCCAACATGGCTGAGCAAAAGAGTATTGAGAGAAGCTGAATGGTCCTTGAGAATCCAGAGTGCCATGCTTCTGAGGAATGGATCAGGGTGAGCTCTGATGAGATCAGGTTCGTTGCCATCTTTGTCGCAGCCCAATATTTCCTCGTACAAGAGTCTTTTGAAATTGGGCGAGGCGACGTCGTCCTCGTAGAGTCTGGCGATGACCATAGCCAATTGAAGATCGTTGAGCTTATGAAGACATACGTCGATGGCGTCTCTGAGTGAACCCGCGAGAAGAAAGAAGGCGGCGGCGTGTTCGAAACGCTGTTTCCCTAAGAGAGCAAAAGCGTTTTTGAGAGCAGCTTTTCTCCAGCGATCCTCGGCAAAGTTGTTGGCAAAGAACGAGGTCATTCTCTCGTCCCGTTTGTTGCGGAAGAGACCCCAAACGAGATTCTTCTTTTTCATCGCGAGATAATAAATGGCGGCGTCGAGAGGATCTTGTTTGTGTTGGAAGGAAGCTTTAGCGATTCTTTCGACGCAACGTTTGAGGACCGCGTTGCTGTTTATCCACCAGCCGACTCCGAGCTCTTTCAGAACCGACCATCTCGGCTGTCCCTTCGCATAAGAAGGTATGAGAGCGAGCAATTCTTCTTCGGATTCCGAATGGAACGCCCACACGAGATTGTTGGTGGATACACCTTGCTTTTGGAATTGTGCACGTTGAGCAAGGGGCAGACACTTGATGAGATAATTGTAGTGCTTCATGGCAAGTAAAAATCGGAGTCCGCAATCGTCCAATGAATCGGTCGAGCCAGTGTCACCGTCCGCCGGCATACCCGTAAGGTTTTCCTTGGCGATCGCGGTTTTAGCCGCGTCAATGGCAAACCGCTCGGCAAAATCGACGTTGCACGTCGAGACGGTATCGGCGAGAGCCAACAGGTGCATCTGATCGAGACTCGAAAGACCCGGTAAATGGGTGTGAGTCAAGAGACGCGAGAGCAATCTTCCTTGGCGTGGACCAAAGTGCGATATTCCTTGTCTCTCAGGTGCGGAGGAGCCACGGCGATCTTTTTGCTGTTGCGAGCCGTCGTAATCCTCGTCGAGCATGTCGTCCAACGAGTCACCTTCGTCGACGCAGCCATCGAACAATTGATCGTAATCGTGCTGTTGCTGGGCCTCGCTCTGCTGGGCGACCGAGGCATTAGTTTCTTTATCCGCTATGAGCAACGTCCACAGAGGCAACGGCGATATCGAGGTTATCTCGGCGTAATCGAGGGTCAACTCTTCGGGTATGTGACTGGTGGAACCTCGAGGTTCGTTAGGCGACATACTCCCGCCACCGCCGCCACCTGGCCCTCCTCCGCAGCTCACCGACATTGTTCTCGTTCTCGACCAAGCCGCGGCGTTGGCATTCCCACCGGAAACTCCGGCTCCTCCGCCACGTTGTTGCTGCTGTTGCTGTTTGCCCAAACTCTCGTTATCGTCCGCTCGGACGGAGCAAGAACTCGCGATGCATCTCACGAGATGGGCAAGGATCGCTTTGACCCATCGAATTTTGCCTGAATTCAAAAGTTCCATAAGCTGCTTGGGATGATACTGTGGCAAAACCGGACAGGCTATTCTCGAAGCTTCGAAAAGCCCGTAATCCGGCATGTAGTCAAGATTATTAGCCGATCCTTCGCCGCCACTGGCGCTTCCGGCGCCGCTTCCGTTTTGCATTCCTCCGCGTTTCTTCTTTGCGTCGAGCATCGTAAGGTTTATACTGCTAACTCGTGAAAGATGAGGCATCGATGATACGTTGGCCAAACGTCGCTGGGACGTCTCGTTCGCGAGTGTGCGAAGATCCTCGTCCCGCAAGTTTCTACTCGCTTGAAACTCGTCCGACTCTTGATGCCGGAGACTCGAATGGAAACAATCGCTCTTCGGATTCGGTTTCCATTGAGAATAAACGTGCATTTCCGAGTCCATACCCACGACGAGGATTCCGTCGCGAACCCACGATATTTGCATTGGCAAAGGCGGCAAACCGTCGGCCGTTGTCAATCGAATTTTACGCAATTTCATCCACCGAATCTCGTCGACGAACTGCGGCTGTGCCAGAGACGAGGTTTTACGAAGTATAGGTCTGTTGTTGCTACGAGACTCTTTCATCGCTTTCATATTGGCTTGGGCGAGATCCGAGCACACGGGAGTGAAAAGCATTATTTTAGAACCTACACCGACCGTGAGAATGTGCGAACCGTCCTCTTTGGATACCCAGTCGAGTTGGACGAGATGTTTTTGCGTGAGGGGACACGTGTTGCCGTTTTCGATGATGGATTTTCTTAATGATTGCAAAGTGCTGAAGGAGGGAACAGCGAGCAAGCCGGCTTTGCTCGTGCCGTCGTTGCTGCTAGAGCCGAGAGTACCGCCGCCGTTCGCCTCGTTCGTTCCACCGGAACCGGCCCCAGCAACGGAGCCACCGCCGTTCCTCGGCGAACGAACGTCCTCGTGGCTCAACGTCTGCAGAACTTGGGTCAATCTTTGTTTTTTCTGCATGTACTTGCTGTCGTAGAGATAATTCAAATCCAGCTGTTGGTCAAGTTGTATGCGTGGCAAATGTATGTTTTTCAAGTGTATCGTGTCCTCGAGAATCCATTCGCTTCCTCCGGTGCTCTCGCACTCGTAAATGGCGACGCACAGATTAACGTAACGGGAATCGGGATCGTTTTTCGTCGGACGAGTGAAGGATTTTCCGTATTTGTAGGCGCAGGCGATGCGGCCGCTGTAAGCGGCGCTTATGTTGAGAGGTTGGCCGGATATGTCGATCGTCGATTCCTGATCCTTTCTTATCATTTCCCATTCTCGCCATTCGTAGTCCAACTGTCGATCCGGGTTCTCCTCGTATTCTTCTTCGTCCTCAGGCCGAGTCTCTCTCTTGGTTACTTTGCACTTCCAGAAACGTACGGTACTGTCGCTGCACGCTGTGACGATTATGTACGGAGCGAAACACGCTGGGTAAATGGAAGAACTGCTCAGATGTCCGGCTGCGGGAGCGGCGTGAACGACTTCGACACCATCGGGTAACGGTAACTCCTGAGTGCACACTTTCGTCGTCGTTATTAAGACGTGACTGCCGTTGTTCGAGGTGGAATTGTTTCCGGGATTATTGACGCCACCGCCACCGCCGCCGCCGCCGCCGCCGCCCCCGCTGTTTCGTCGTCGTCGTCGATTATTGAGATTCGAGGTGCTGCTCGGCTCGTAGTCAGCCTGGCTGGACCGCCTGCTTCGAGAGCCTGCCGTTTGGCTGGGCCGTCGAGAACGACGACCCGGAGTAGCACCTTCCTCGTCTTCGTCTTCCTGCACCAGTTGCGAATCCGGAACGTACATCATCGAGCCGGTAAGTCCGTTGGTTTCCGGTTGAGACGCGATAACCAAACGCCACATGTGTACGGTCGTGCCCTTGGCTGTTCTCTCGAGAACGACGATGTAAAACGGTTCCTCGAATATCGATGACTGTTGGAGATCAACCATCGCGTCGAGCGTAGACTCCATCAGCCCGAGATCGTTCGCCGACGTCTCGACTCCAGTTTGTTTCTCGTCGTTTCTCTCGCCGGTAATCAGTTGCTCTTGGAAAACATGAAGAAATTGTGTGTTTTGCCAATCGTGAGTGGCGTCCGATATCGCGTCGAGTTGGATAACGCAACCGGGACGTGCGGTCGACTGCTGCGAGACGATTTTTATCCGATCGTGGATCGAGTTTCTCACCCCGTCGTCCGAGGACACGTCCGTCGAGAGACTTGCCATAGAGTCCATCATTCGACTCCTACGCTCGCTGATCGAGACTTCGGCCAGTAAGGTTCTCGCGTCGATGACCGCTTGATAGACCCGGAGAGATTCACCGTCACTCGCGACGAAACAGGCGCTCGGTGAATTTGAGAGATTTCCGAGGGTCGTGCTGGGCAAGAGCGTCGGTATCCACGCAACGTTGCTGAACGCCGATATCTCGGGTGAATTAATTCGCGCCAGTTCGGAAACCCCACCGCTCTTCGAGAGCGGACCAACCGCGTCGACCCGCCAGAGTATCAATTCGCTGCAAAATCCAGTCGCTGACATGATTTCTTTGCTCCGAGCCTCGTTGTCTCGGTGCTGTTCCATCGAGGTGCTCGTCGTCCTCGCCGTTGTCGACGCACTCAACTTTACCGAGTCCCCGTTCACTCCTCCTGAGGACGGCGAACCAGGGCTTGGAAATTCGGGGATGTTGTGATGCGAAGTTGTGACCAACAGAGGCAACACAGGATGGCAGGTTATATCGTTTACTCGGAAACGATGACCCGATGCTCGACATGCGTGCCCGATGCTCAACACTTGAGAAAATTTCGTCTTGTCCGCAAAGGTCAATTGCCACAGGTTCAATGTTCCGTTCGAGTGTTTGGAGACCATCGAGACGATCGGGCTGGGATGGCTGAGTATATCGGTGAGAGACTCTTGAACGCTTTTACCAGTCGCCGTTTCCAGGCTCCCGTTTCCATCTCCACCAGGTTGCGCATTTTTCGTTCGATCGGCCAAGTTTTGAACGCTCTCCAGCAGCTCTTGACCAGCTTTAGAAGTCAGAGTCGATTGTTCCTCGTCCTGTTCGATCAAGCTCGGCAACGGAGTCGAAACTTCGGTATGATCGTTCCCGCCGACGCTGGCCTTTGCTGAAGATTTGGCAACCTCGCGAATGCTCAATAAGGGACCTCCTGTGTTGTGAGAATACATGGAAACGTTGTGGCTCATCGTCGAAGCGTCTCCGAGAGGAAACGCGTTTGGTATTCTCGTGGAAAATGATATTTGGGCTTGACGAAATGAGCCCGGATGATACTCGTCGAGCCATTCGATGTGCCAAATGAGAAAACTCCCGTCGATCGGATGTATCGAGAACAAGAGATCGGGATTGTGATGCCAGTCTCGGAGGAGAGTCTCGATCTTTGTGTCCAACGAGTCCGGAGCGTGATTTATCGTCGACGTTGCATCGGTCGCGATCGAGTTTATCGAAGTGGTGTTGCTACAGAATCAAACAATTGTATTTTTTTTTTTTGTTTTTTCCTTCCGCATTCGAATGAAAATCCAAGCAAAGAAAAAACAAACGAACAAAACGAAAAAGATTCTCGGATACCTGAGAGTCTGGTGCGAAGGTCCGCTCTGGGCGAGGCTCGGATGCGAAGCTGTGTGATGCTCGTCGCTGCTGTGCTCGTCCTGACTAGTGCTCCGTCCGCCTGGTCCTCCTTTTTGACCGCTTTGTCGGATCGATGCTTTCTCTGAGGAACGACCAACTCCAGTCAGACCGTAGCACGACAAAACGCTGCCTGACGATGCATTCACAAACCGACCAAAAAAAAACAACAAGAACATGCAACCCGAACCAAACTAAACTACAACAGGCAGTTGTACGCGAAATCGTTCCAACTAAATTCGAGAGTTCTAGAGCTCTACACAGAACATATCCAAGCGATAAAAACATGCAGTTGTTAAAAATAATCGTATGTGAAACAAAAAAACTGCAAACCAACACCAAAATAAATTCTCTGGATGAAAATTGTCGAAATGTCAATCTTTTCGAACAGTCAACCAAAAGCTTTTGGTCAATTTTTTCAATCGATGCCTTCTGAGATATTCTAGACTACGAAAAGCTAATCCTAGGCCATCCAAATATATTCTTCAAGTAAAAAACATTTTCTTTCAAAGAAATGTCGATTCAAAATAAAATTCAACAGCAAAATGCCGACTCTATTTTCTCGAGAATGTTCTGGCCAAGCTCAACGAACTGTCCGACTATCGAGGATAGTTTTGCGTACAACTTCCTTCATAAATAAGGGAGTAAAGTTTAAAAAAAAAAAAGTAGAACGAGGATTTACTCGGTGTGTGTTCTCCCTCGGAATCGTGATCCATGTGATCGCCTTCGTGATGATGATGATGATGATGATGGTGGTGGTGATGGTGGTGAGAGGCTTCCTCCTTCTCTACGACCTTCCGTGTCAATTCCTGCAATATGCTTTCAGCCTGCATCGTAAAATGCATCTCTTTGTTGTTCAACCAGTGTAGAATGAAGTTGGGTTCTCTCTCGGGATCCCCCGTAACGAGACTAGGCACGAGTGGTATATCTGCAAAAATAAGTAACAACTCAGTTAATCAAATTTTTGGTTTATATTTACAAAAGGTCCTTCTGCGAAAAATGGTCCCAAATTTTTTTTTACACATCATTATCCATAACAAAATCATACCACCATGCATTTTAGGAAGGGGGAAGGTAAAAAAAAAAAAAAAATGATAAAAATCTGACGGAAATTTCAATTCCTTCGCTATTCTCATGATTCATTCATTCATCCAGGGTCCATTCTGGGTCCAGGATCCATGTATGATCAATATCACACGTCGGAAATAAAATTTAGACCATTTTTCGCAAAAGGACCTTTTGTAAAAATATTTATCGTTCATTTTTTGGCAGTTTTGGATTTTTAAATCGAGTTTGCACCGACTAAATCTTGATAAAATTCAATTTGATCTTCACCATTCTCTTTGGCATGAGAAAAGAGAAAAAAAAAACATCCACTCATAAGTCAGATTACTGCTTTCACAACGATATTACGAACGAGAAATCCGTGAGGTAAATATTTACCTTGCTTTGTAGTTGAAAGGTAAAAAAAAACAAAAAATGGGTTTGTAGTTCTAGGGTTAATCGTTAATGGTGATACGATTATATTTACCGGTTTCGGCGTTGATACTCGCTGCGAGATGAAAATGCATTCCGGGATAATGTCCCGTGCCCTGATAATTGTTGTGGAAATCGTGAACAGAGTACGTGGATGGGAGAGTTGGAAGAGTCGGGGCTGTCAGACCAGCTTGTTGTTGTTGTTGCTGCTTCGCGTGACGTCGTATGTGGAAACAAGTTCTTACGAAAAAACACAGACAAGCGATATATTAAGAAATACGTTTATAAAATGTAAATTTACGTTTTAAATATAATTTTAACCCTTCGCGGTGACACTTCCGCCACACTGGGTTGATTCCAGTCTATTTTTGAACCCGCATTGTGACCAGCCTACCGGCCCGAAGATTCCCAAAAAATTACGGAATATACATTTTTTCATATTTTTTAAAATCCAGAATGAAGAAAATAAAGCGGAAAAAAAAGTTTTCTCACCAAAATAATCATCACTTTGAGGATTTTCAATATTTTCGCCTAAAATTTGGACCTTATAGTCATCGGATCTGGTTCTTTTGTGGAAAAAATAGTAGAATAGCGGGGGTTTAAAAAAAAACGTATTTATTCGTTAGAATTGAATACCGCCGGAACTAGTAGATATTTAGGCCGAAAGGTGGTCACTGGGTGGATTCTACCCAGTGTGACGACGAAGGCTCAAATTTAAAAAACTTACTTCATGTGCTTGAGACGTTGCATGAAGCGATGCTTGTGCATACTGTGATGACGATGTTTGCCATGATGTCCGTGCCTGTCGGAACCCTCGAACTGGCTCATATTTGCCAAGCCCTCGATCTCCGGTGGTATCGTTTCTGCCCATACTCGACAAATGTTGTCCCGACAGGAAGTCACCAACATGTTTGACACCGAACCCCTGTTTTCAATGTTATTTTATCATTTTTATTTCAAGCTCCATTTATTTCAACAACTTACGTGACACTTTTTCTCTTAGCTTTCGAGCTCGCAATAAATTTACTCACTTTGGCATGTACTTGCTCGTTTTTCGCCAGGAGAGATGTGTGACTGCGCGTGGATGAGCCACGTACACGAAACTGTAGCTGTCGTTCGGTATCGACTGACCAAAACTCGCTTGATCCATGCCACGCGTCGGGAACACTGAGGGAGAAGATTCAAAGAATAAAATGTTTCAAGAGAACCAGAAAAAAAAACCGGAAAATATTTTCCGAGCAAGAGATGAGCTTACGCTGTTTGTTTTCGAACCAAATTTTAACGAGCCTATCATTGAGCCCCGTCGTGGCGAACAGAGTTCCATCGGGACTGAAACTCATCAAGTGAACTGGTGTCGCTGTTCGACACTTCCAAACGCAATTCCACGAGCCAGGCTCGTTGCCTGAGCTGCTGCTCCCTTCGCCACCGGGACAGGGACTTTCAACTTCCGGTCCGATAGAGAAGGTGACTGCACCCGCTGAAACGAGGACAAATACTTTTCGACCCAGGACTAAATTTCGTGCGGTCCTTTTTATTTCTTGCAAATGATGGTCGATCAAGGCGGCGTGGAATCTTATTTTTCTTTTTTCTTTTTTTGCATTAGACTCGTGCTGAGTTGTTTCGTGAGTGAGCAAAAGAAACAGAACGAGCGTTTAGACATGCTTTTGTTGCGGCGTTATTGATTTTGCTAAGCTCAAGATGTTCAAAGGGTCACGTCTCGTCGAAGAGTCCATAAAAGCAAATTGTACCATTTTCAAAAAATAAGACATATCCGCGGAATATCATAAATTAAAATTCACGTGTTTATCGCCATTTTTCTTAAAACTTTACTGTCGAAATCATTGGGCCAACTTTATGTTTATTTGAAAAAAAATTCTCTGTACGAAAACGAATCTCTACCAGCCGTTCAGTTTTTGATAATCGTAACCATTATCGAAAACTGGATTTTGAAAAAGAAGCATTTTGATATTCAATTATGTGTTGCATTGAGATGGTTTTTTTTTTCCTCACGACATCAATAAATCAAATGGAAATATTGTTAGACAACCCATTTTTTTCATCTCCAAGACATGACCCTCAAGAAAAAAAAAAAAAACAGAAAACGTTTGAATTCGCGGCAGAAACCGACTCACGATCTTGAGACGACGAATCGCCGACGAGGCTTCGTTCGCCTCCGGTTTTCGCAACATCTTCCATTTGCAACATTTTCACCTTCGCAGCTGTACACAATAGAGACGCTCCTTACAATAATCATCTTGTAACGCTCGGTCTACGGTCGAAACGTCACTTACCATGCTCTTCCTGGAAAGGCTGGATATTCTGATGCCAAAGTTGCAGGAGTTGGCCACCGGTGAGCAAACGAGTTCCCTCCAGATTCCAAGAGAGCGAACTGATGTTTGACTCCGTTTGCAAGCTTCCCGTTTGGACCCATCTGTATTCCAATTGCTGCGTACAAACATTTTTATTATTATTATCTTTCTGCTTGTTTCGAAGAGGATTTAAAAATGTTGTCCAATTATGGTCAGAAGCAAAAAAAAAACATGATACTGACGTTTCCATCGTTGGAATACAGCGAAAAATTGTTTTTTTATTCATTTTGCTTCCTCACAGAGGAAGCTATGTGACGCTGAACATTTTTTTTCCAGTTTTCAATGTCAATGTGCTTAAAATGTTCCAAATCATCGAAAAATCATATCTAGAGAAAATGTCCGGATGTGTGTGTGTGTGTGTATGTGAGGCACTGTAAAATTCAAACGTTTATAACTCGAGAACCGTTGGAGCTACAGAGCTCCCGTTTTGCACAGATGTAAATCTATAGCAGCTCTTCGTTCTCTGAGAATTTTGTCGAAATTGCTAGAAAAATACGAATCCCACGGCATTTTTAAATTAAAAAAAAAAAAGGTGTAAACGAATTTGGGAAATATGAATTGAACGGTTTAAATTTTCGAATTTTACGAAAATCTAAGTTTTTTGAAAAATTATCCAACCGCACTAGTTTCTGCAAATTTTGTAAGATATTATTGTGTATAAATATGTACTTCCTCTTCACTTTCTAGAAAATTTGTCAAAATTATATAATTTAAATGCACATACAGAAACGCTACAAATTGAAATTTGCAAACTGCTTCCTCAAGATGCTCAAGATGCACGATGCTCAAAGCTTCCTCTATGGGGAAGGCAAAATTGAAAATATAGCTTCCTCATAGAGGAAGATTTGAGCATCGTGCATCTTGAGCATCTTGTTTTGATAATTAATGCAATAGTTTCAATTTTTCTAGTAAATTCGCTTTTCCAATGGCAAAGAAGACTGTCCCGTTAACGTTGACAAATGCTGTATGAAAATTTTGTGCTCTGCGATAAAAAATGATGAGTTTTCGGTGAATTCCAACGATGCAAACTTCAACATTGTAAAAAAACATGGTACTGACGTGAGAGCACGAGGTGTGGATGAGCGGAGTCGGCTCAAAAATGCACACTTGATTTTCGTAAGCAGCTGCGATTTTTCCGGTATCTGTGCTGCAGTCCAAACAGCTTATCCTTATATAGTTGTGTACGGCTCCGGGTATAATCTGGACTCTCTCGAAATTACTGGCGAGTATGACTATATTGCAGCCTGCTGCATAAGCCTGAATGCAAAAGAACGAAGATTCGTCAACATCGTTTCAAGAAATTCTGTCAGAATATTCAGCGCTAGTCCGAATTCGGGCATTTGAAAAGTACGAGAAAAGATATCGTTCGGATATCGTCTTCCAACGCACTGCCCAATTTAGTTTGCTTGTCCAAAACAAACTCTTAGCATGACAGTCGAAATAATCGACGAGATGTTATCGTGGTTTTTTTTTTGGCTCAAAGAAAATGTGATACTCGATACGTCGTGCAATGTTATTTCGAAAAAAATATATTCGATCGCGATGACGTCCATAAATGACCTTATTTCCGACATGTGGAAATCGGGTTTTTGGACTAAAATCGATTTGAAAAAAATGAATGACAATCGGTAGAAATATAGAGCAAGAATAGGCAATTGCGTAGGGTGTCGTTGAATCAGCTGACTCGAGCAAATAGGAGCGATAGAGGGAGTGAACTACTTATCGAGCGGATGATTTTTTAGCCGCGAGACCCGATAAGAGCGCGGAAGAGAGAGAACAAGTTTCGATGTCGGAATCGGGGCGCGCCCGTTTTATGGAATATTCAGAGTTATAAAAAAATAAATGAAGCAACTCACGGTAAAAGATATTCCTTCGACGGAGCCGACCGCGTAACATCGATCACCAGCGTTGCACGCACCGCTCAGTATTTGATGGCAATTCATGATTCCTCACGACGATTATTCACTGATGCCACTCATATTTATACACCGCTCCGTTAAGTCGTCTTATTTTTACAACGTAACAACGAAAACTTGAACGATCGATCACGCGGCACAACACGATCGTTGATAACGAAATAATAATTGCAAATTGAGAATTTTAAACAACGACGACGAGGACTATGAAGGAACAGTCCAAATTGACACGACACTGGCGTACGACGACCGCACCAGCAGTCCTACAGCGGCCATCTTTAAATGGACGTTGGCGATTACCCTCTTCGCGGTCCTCGCCGTCCTCGCGTCGACTGCAACGTAATGGTGGCGCTACCGTGCATTCGCCACCTGTCGGTCAATTCCCGCCGGCGGCGGCGACGGCGACGAAAACACACCGACTGGCAAATTTTTTCAAATCCATCGACAGAATTTATTTTTTATTCACTCGCCCATTATTCCGATATATCGCAGTTGTATTCAGGACCAACGTCCTTTTCCAATTGAAACTCAGTCAAGTACGGAAAGATTATTCTATATTTAGCAATTCTTTCGTTTCCATTGCCCACACAACAGTGGCACTCCGACATGGTTTTAACCTCCGGGTCATCGAGTGACGACGACGACGACGATATTTACGTTAGTTCAGCGGCGCGTCTCAAAGGTGATTAAATCAAAAAACACCAAAAACAGAACGCTAAATAATTGAAAAGCGTTTTTAAACGTGTAACCAATGCTTGTGTTTAGCTCTGAAGAAAAAAAATCCCTCAATCCCGCAGCCGGATTCTCCGAAAGTAGAGCCTGTCGGAAGCGAGAATCTCGAGGTTACCAATAATTCTCGGAGCCGCGCCAAGACCACCGCCGTTACCGTTATCCCTTCGAATAATATTGAAAAATGTTTAGCCTGCGATGTTCTTCAGCAACGGGGAGGTCGACGAACGAGAAATTCCCGACGCTGTCAATGCTCGGGACACTCTCCCAGAAACCCGCAACAAATTAATCCTCCGGTAACTCCGGATACCGATGCAATCGTTATCCAAGATGATATATCTGTTTACGACATCAGCGAGGATTCCTTCGAACGCAAAGACCACAACATTTCCATCGGGGATGAAGATTATGTCGTAGACGTCAAAGTTAAATGGATGTCCAAAGGAATTGTTCGTCTCGAGCTCAGGAAGGTGAGAAAATGGCAAGAATTTCAAGTTTACGTCTGCGTCTAATTTTTTCTCCAAGTAAATCGATCAATCGCAGAAAACAATTTAAGGAGGTTGGCTACATACGACAATATGATAAGAATTTAATAAAATTTGGCGATAACATTCGTGGTGAAAACAAATGTCAACAAGTCAAACAAACGTTAACAACTTCCCAAACTGCATAATTACCCAAAAAAATTTTATTAAAAATTTTTTTTTGTTTTTACCTTCCCCCTCCCTAAAATTGATTGCGATATGATTTTTTTATTGATAATAATGTTAAAAAAAAAATATGGACCCGTTTTTCGCAAAAGGATTACTTGAAAATATTTAGCATCAAATACAATGACACAATTTTTTTCAAATTTTTCGTCTACATAGTTGTCGAATAATTGGACTTTACAATATGCAAAAGATGTAAACTCTAGTGTTGAATTATTCGAAAACTATGTAGAAGAAAAATCTTGAAAAATTTGTATATTCATGTTCAATACTAAAGAAAATACTCACCAAATTTCATGAAATTCTAATCATTTAGAATTTTCCTATGGCAACATTTTTGTGTGTAGTCAACTTGCAAAGTTTCTGCGATGAAACACCTATTTTGCTGTTTATAAGAACGCGGCAGGGCTCGCGTCACGCCTTCTTTTTTCTAGTCCCCGGCGTCCGGCATTCTTTCTTAACGAATAATCCATATTTTTAAATCATCAGCACGAAACGTTTGAAAAAGTGTTCAAACACTTTGCGGACGAGGAGGATATCTCAGAAAAACAAATTCTCTTAATGCGGGGCAACAAGGAGATTCTAAGGAAAGATACGCCGGCGTCGATCGAGCTGAAAGTCATAGATATTCTGGGTAAGTGAAAAACGGTAAGGAATGAATATGGGAAGCAAGGAAAAAGGGACTTTTTTTTAAAATCGATTGATAATTATAGAAGGAGGCGTCGTTAGCGCGGACGTTGCTAACGAGAAAGACGACGACGATGACAACCGCAAGGTCAAGTTGTGTCGTGTGAAAGTACAAATGGCAGCGTCAAAACAAAAAATAGAAGTGGAGCTTGAAATGGATGAATCGTTTGAAAAAGTAATTTTGGATTGTGCGGAAAAGCTCAATGTGGATCCCTCGCGGATAAAGTTGTTGTTTGACGGTGACACCATCGCCCCGGACGACACCCCAGAATCGTTGGATCTGGAGGATCAAGTTTGCGTCGATCTCTACGTTTCATCGACCTGAATTCGTTGATATTGGCGAATCCCGGAGAAATCTTGGCAAAGACTCACTCTTTTCTCGTTGCCCTGTACCATACGCGAATGAATGTACATTGTACGAAAAACAAAAAAAAAAAACAAATGAAATCTCGAGCTAATTGGAATTGTGTTTATTTGATTTGATGGAGGGTAAACCTGCGCAACTACAAACGCCTTTCGGTCATAGTTTCTCCCGCTGACAAGTCTGTGTTCTCTTCAATTTTTTTAATGCACACTTGGCCGCCGTACACTTGGCAATTCTATAATTCCGTCCAATGCCCTTGAAAGAACCTTTGCCAAACACGTCGACCGTCACTCGCACTCTTCTCCCATCCGCAAGCTTCTCCGGTTTTCCAAACTTTGCCGTTTCTGGCTCGAGCTCGAGCAACTCACGGATCGGGGACTTTGGCACGTTGGTGCTGAATAGTTCTGAAGGGAGAGTCGAACAATGAGAAAATTTAGTCAAGTGTCACATCGGATAACGGAGGATCCATAAGCGATTTACTTACCAATCTCGGATTTCATTATTCTATAGTAAACTCCCCAAACTGCATCGAGCGACATTCGACTGTCGAGATATATCGCACCAGCCAGGGATTCGAACACGTCGCCGAGAGCTTTTGGGACTTCGACGTCCTCGGCTTCCTCGCGATCTTCCTCTCCGATGAGATAATACTGTTTTTTGTTTTTAACGACAAAAGAATTTAGTGCAAGATAATCGTCGGTTTTGTGCTCAGGGGAAAAAGGGTCGGACTGAAAAGCAAAAAGTTACCTCCTCGCTGATGGAATGGCCGTTTTCTTCTTGGATTCTGACGAAGCGATCGATTACGACGTTCAAGCCAGGAGACAAATGTCTAAAGTACTTATGGAATCCGCAGCGTACAGCGAGCGAGGCGAAGATGGTGTTGTTGACGAGGGCGGATCTTAGATCGGTAAGTGCGCCCGGGGAATGTTGCCTGGAATCCTCGTACAAATGCCTAGTGATGAGATAATCGAGAACCGCGTCGCCGAGAAATTCCAAACGTTGATAACAGTCGGTCAGTCTGTTGGGCTGATACGAGGCGTGCGTAAAAGCCTGCAGGAGATAACTTCGATCGCGAAATCGGTAGCCGATCGCAACCTCCAGTCTGTCGTAGCCGTCGAGCATCGAGGCCAGTTCGCCTTCTGGATCGGGAGCGTGTCTCAACAGTGGATTCGGAGGTTCTTCCAGTTTTCCGTATCGAATCTGTAATGCGCAGGGGAGACAAACAAGTTGTCAAAATTTTCAACAAACGTTTTTAGAGACTCGGTATATTTTTTCTTCAAAATTACGTCGAGGTGGAACACGATGTTGAAGTTTGCATCGTTGTGATGCAACGAAAATTTTGTTTTTTCTTCAGCAGAGCTCCTAATTTATTATCCAATCCTCTTGCCAGCCAAAAACTCAATCGACACGAAAATTTGCCATAATTTTTTTTAAGTCAATAAATCGTTAATAGAAAATACATTTTTCGTTGAATCTCAATGTTGTAAACTTCAGAGTCATCGATTTTTGTGGTTTATTGTTTTTAGTTTTCAAGCTCCATTTGTTTGTACCAGGAGCACGTGTACGAATCCTTTCAGGTTTGTGACTGAAAATAATCACGTAAAAACTTATCTTCTGATGAGATATATGTGAAAATTAAACGGTAAACGATATTTCTTCGCGTCCAAACAGAATATAGGTACGAAAATTGTCATGGTTTCCGAAATTGAATAAATAACTTTAGTGTCAGAGTGGAATTGCCATTAGTCGTTTATACCTGACTCCAGGATATTTGACCAGTGTCCTCATCGATTTCCTTGACGTAAGGTGTACTGCCAGCCACATAATCCATCGGTTGTTCCTCCTGGAAGAAGCGAACTTCTCGACTAGGCAAAACGTTGATTCCGAGCCATGCCATAAAGAGAAGAGCTCCTCGAGGGCCACAAGCGATGAGATAAGCTCCGATGAGAGCCTCCACGCAATCGGCTATACTTTTGTCCGGTATACTGTGCTGAGTTATGAGATTGTAGGGTATGAAACATTGCAAATCATCGACATCATTGATGGCTCGAGTTTCGTTGCGATCGAGCTCGATCCTCATTATTCCGAGTTTGTGTTCAGTTTCCTTGACGAGCTGCGTGATTTCCGTGGGATCGAGAGCCCGAAGCGAAGGTATATCCGCCTGATTCCATAAAGTGGAAGGAACCCCGGACTCGATCAGAGCCTGTTCGAGTTCCTTTGGCACGTAGTAACAAGGAGGAAGCCAGTTGTCCTGCGGCTCGAATTTCGTCGCGATCATACTTTCGCCCAACATTTTTCTTCGTCCCAAGCGGTAAAGATTCAGATTGCTAACCTGTAGAGCATCATCAATGCTTCTTTACTTTTTTTTTTTATATTTAACGTATTACTATCAAGAAACGACTTTATTTAGGGTTCTTGCCAAATTTTGTATAAACGTTCTTGGCACCAAAACTAATAGTTTTCTCCTGGAGAAAAAAAATGTTCTGACTTTTAAAAATTAGACAGATTTAATTTC
Organism: Hyposoter dolosus; assembly: GCA_963921915.1. NCBI lineage: Eukaryota > Metazoa > Arthropoda > Insecta > Hymenoptera > Ichneumonidae > Hyposoter > Hyposoter dolosus. Next base: position 1,273,812 of record OY998136.1, on the reverse strand, counting down.
CAATTTTTTATCTTTCCCATCTAAACGCGTTCGAGTCGCGTTACTGTTGTTTATTTACACGCGTTTAGATGGGAAAAATAAAAAATTGGAAATTAAATATCTCGAATTCTAAAGGGCAGAAAATTTTTTTTTATCGGAGAAAACTGTTAGTTTTGGTGCCGCAAGAACGTTTATACGAAATTTTGAAAGATCCCTAAATAATGGCGGTTTGCGATAGTAATACGTTAACTTACTCAATTGTCCCAACGTGACAAAGCCGAAGCCTGTTTCTCGCACAAACGTACCTGCTTCGATCGCAAGTGGCTGAGCTTTCCCTCGTGGATTATATCGTACGTGCAGTAAAGATAACTCGTTATCGCGTACTTGAGAAAAGAATCTCCAATCGTTTCGAGTCGTTCTAAATTTATACCATCGTTTGCGTTCGACATCGTTAGGGCTTGGAGAATGAGACTCGGACTCGGACCTGGATGTCCTTGTAATTCTGGTTGTTTGTCAAAACTGAAAAGTTCCTCGTCGCCTACGTACAGACTGGACTCTTTGTCGTTGGTCGACGATCTCCTCCTATTGGGCGCATTCAGTCTGTCGAATTTCCGGCTCATATCGACTCTCAATTTTTCCGCAACATCCGCTACATAATCGCTGTATTTTAAAGTATCGTTGGTCAAGGTTGCACTGTTGGCAATACCACGAGCGACGTTATTTCTTCGCTGGATTTTGATCTCCCGATCGCTCGTTATCAAAGAGCCGTTCGCCACGATTTCAATTTGTCGTTCTTTGACAAATTGATGATGGAGTTGCCTGTGTCTCTCAACGAGAGCCTCGTCCTCATCGTCGACAGAGTCCGCCTTTTCTCGCTCTGGCCATCGAGGCACGTCCCAATTTTTCTCAGTTTCCAAAAGATCGAGAATCTTTTTGTTTATTTGACGCTTCGTTATGTGGGACTCGTCCTCGACCGCCTCGGCAACGTTTTCTCCCATGTAAGATATTTTGAGACCTCGACTCTCGTCGTCGCTCTCATCCGAATAATCCAACATACCGTCGCTGCACGTCTCGTCCGAGTAGTCGTAAGCCTCGGCGTCCGAGTCACAAGCCGCCGGTGAACCGTATCTCACGTCGCCCCAGTCCAGTCGCGAATCTATTGGGAACGCAGCACCCGTTGTCATGTCTACACTCTGGCTAATCGTACTTCCGGCCATGTCGTTTGACCAAGTTCCGATCTCTAGCTCCAGTTCGTCGTCCTCGTCGTCACAGCCAAAATCGACCACGTCCTTCTTCTTATCATCGTTTCCTTTTTCTTCGTCGAGAGGCTCTTTCTCCTCGTCTTCCCCATCATTTGGCTGCATCTCTGCTTCTCGCGCGGCATCCTCAGTTTTTCCTTTTTTCTCAGCCTCTTTAGATTTTTTCAAAACTTCGGCCAAACTCCAGCCAAAGTTTAGAGGTGGCCATTCCAATTCTGTCGACAGGACACAAAGAGTAGAAAAAATAAGAAAAAAAAAAAGCAGTGCCTGGAAGTCGCACTATGAAAAATAAAATTTTGGGCCATTTTTTCGACGTCGAAATAATTGAACGGGAAATATTAAGGGAGCTAAATACCGTTTTCCAAATTCTCTTGTCCCAAGTTTATAGCTCGAGCAACTTGGCATCGAATCTGATTCGCTAGCAGGAGAGCATTTATTCTGTACAAAATGCAAGGTAGACAAACCGCCTGACGCCATAGCGAAGCTGGAAAAGGATGAATGGCGCAAAGCTCAGCAACCAATATTTGTTTCTGTTCCAAATTTTCACGTTTTGCTCTTTTGGTCTCTTCGCTGCTCGTCGGCAATGCCACGCCTTTCCTGTTCACGTATCTGATTGGATTTGAAAAGACAACTCGAATGAATAACCGATTGAAATTACCAAAATTAAATTCGCGTACAAATTCTTTACCTCGGCGTGAGAAAATTCAACCGAGCGGATGTATGATCAACGTCCAACAGCGGTTGCTTCGAATTTTGGATCCGAATGTTATATTTTCTAAAATAGTATTCTTCGAAGGTGGTGTAACCGTCCCCGGGAAAGGACGACTTTGGATTCAGATTTGTACAAATTTCGGCAACGTAAAAATACTGTAACAAAGTATCAATCAACAAAAGTTTAAAAAATTGTTTAACTCAATCGTTAAGGTATTATTATCACGAACCGTCTTTATTTAGGATTCTTTCAAAATTTTGTATAAATCTTCTTGTCACCAAAACTAACAGTTTTCTCCTGTGAAGAAAAAATTTCTGACGTTTACAATTTGAGATATTCAATTTCCACTTTTTTAATTTTCCCATCTAAACGCGTGTAAATTCAAGTCACGTTTCCGTTAAAAAGTTGCAAGAAAAAAAAAACAAAAACGCGACTTTAATTTACGCACGCGTTTAGATGGGGAAAATAAAAAATTGGAAATTAAATATCTCAAATTCAAAGAACATTTGCACAAAATTTTTAAAAAATCCTAAATCAACCCATTTTACGATAGTAATGCCTTAAAATCGAGGAAAATCTGATTTAAAAACTGACATCGTGCTTAATCCTGTGGGTGCACACTGGGTCGTTTTGACCCCAACAATTTCCAGTCACCGATTGTTTGGCATTTAATGGCAACGAATGTCTCGGCATGCAATTTTTGTTTTCGCCAATGAATAAATTCGCTGCCGTAAATATGGATAATTTATTACAAAAAACATCTCCACAAAAAAAAAACAAATTAAATGCATTTTCACCGGAATACAACGATTTGAAAAACGCCTTGGGTCAGATTGACCCAATATGCACTTATAGGAAGTGCATAAAAAAATGAGCCGAGACATTTTCCATTCCGATTGAAGAAACGGCGTGAAAAATTGCTCGTTTTCTAAATTTTCAATGATAAGCACGGATCTGAGGATAAATAATACCTGAGGTTGATCCTGATTTCTGTACCAGGGCATGATTACGGCGTCGTGATACTTGGACGGATCGAACGTGAAATTGGCTCTTTCCGTTTGTCGTACCTCCCGCGGAATCGCATCCCTGTTCTCGTAAATGTGTTCCAAAAAATTCCAATCAACGTTGATATCCTCGTTGTTTCCACCTGCGACCATGCCAATAAACTCTGCCACTTTTTTCGACTCGAAACAATTTTTTATTCAGCATGATAACGAAACGAACTTACCGGCTGAACTTTTAACGGGAACGATGATGTAAGAATTTTCCGAAGCGTTGGGATCGAAGAGCATGAGGTACTTTTGCAATCTCAATACATTGGTGAAGGTGTAATTGAGGAAAGTAGCCACTCTCTCAATTTTGACCTCGTCGAGAACGACCATATTTTTGCTGAGTTTCAATTCAACTCGGACTTCGCCGGATCTCGTATAAATGGGAAACGGGCAAAGCTGCGAAAAGTTGAAGCGGTTAAACAATTTTTCGAAAAACCAAGATTTTCGTAAAACTCGATAACCCATTAAATTTAAACCGTTCAACCGATATTTCCCAAATTCAATACCAACCTTCCTACTATGATACTCTATTTATTAAAAAAAAAAAATTAGCAACAAATCTTAAAATTTGCGCAAGCTAGAACGTCGACACCCTTTTTTTGAAAATTTAAAAATGCCGTAGAATTCGTATTTTTCTAGCAATTCCAACAAAATTCCCAGAGAACGAAGAGCTTGTATAGATTGACTATTCTTAAAATCATATTTTTTCTAAATATGATTTTTTGATGTTTTGGGACATTTTAGGCACATTGACATTGAAAACTGGAAAAACAAAATTTTTTTTCTCAAAATTTCTCTATTAATATTATAGAAAAATAAATAACTAATATTAATTTTTTTAACAGTTTTATATGAACGTTTGAAAATTGAGTCTGGATGTAATCGATTGAGGAAAATTAAAGGCCGAAAGTACCTTGGGAATTTTTTTGAGCGTCAAGATGCCAAAACCGATGGCTGATTCCTCGGGTGGATAGATTCGACGGCCTCGAGTATTTTGTTCTTCTGGGAGAGGACAACTCAAGGACATGTTGATATGATAGAGATAGGCCGGTGCACCCACGACGGGTCTGCAGTCGGTCAATGCTTCGGCCGTCTGTCAGCAACAACAAAAAAGAAAAGGGAATCATGTTTTTTTTTAATTCTCAAATCTTGGTACACAGCGATAACGGAAAAATTGTCTGGAGCAAACGAAGCACAAACCTTTTTGTAGTAATACTGCCGACGCTTAGTCGTGCCGGGTCTGGCCTCAGAATCATCGACTCTACTCTCATCAGGCAAAGCAGCAACTTCGGCATCCTCCGGACGAGCTTTGAAGTTTTCTTTACCAATCGGCAAAAGATTATCGTCGATCTCGTTCTCTTTGTGCAGCTGTATACACATTTGCAGAGCCGCCAGTCGCCGAGCCATCGCTCTGTTCGGCATCGGGTACGACTGCAGGACGAAAAAAACAAAAAAAAATTATAGATTTCTGCCAATTTCTCCATTTTTTGTTTGTTTTTTTTTTTTTTTTTTTTGTAAATTTGTCGAACCCACCGAAACGACGTATTTGACCGGTGAATTAATCGGTAGTCGAATCGAGCACGTGTACATGTGAGCATCGGCCACATCGTCCACTCGATCGATCCTCCATTCAGGTGTCAAGCGAGTAAAAGTGTCGCTCGGCAATTTGGCGCAATATCTTTAACAAAAAACAACGGATTTTTCGGTTCACGGTTCAGTCGTTTTGTGTTGGGCACAGTTGAACCATGTCTTACATGTTGACGAGCGATATCGCCGAATTGAACGAGACTTTTGGCGAGTCCTCGCTCTCAAGAGGCTGATAATGAGGCACGATCGCAGCGTACGAATCCGCCTCGATTTCTTCCTCCTCACTCGGTTCGCTGTTTCGACACTTGTGTAAGAGAATCTGCATAGGAAACAAAACATCGATAACAATTTCATTCGATACCGACATACGAAACAGGAGAGAGAGAGAGAGAGAGAGAGAGAAATTTTGAGAAAAAAAAATTCGTTTTTCCAGTTTTCAATGTCAATGTGCCTAAAATGTCCCAAAACATCGAAAAATCATATTTAGACAAAATGTCCGAATAGGTGTGTATGTTTTGGCACTGTAAAATTGAAACGTTCATAACTCGAGAACGGTTTGAGCTACAGGCTCCCCGTTTTGCACAGATGTTAATCTATACGAGCTCTTAATTCTCTGAAAATTTTGTTGAAATTGCTACAAAAATATGAATTCTACGGCATTTTGAAATTTTCAAAAAAAGGGTTTCGACGCTCTAACTTTTTATAAGTAGTGTATCATAATAGAAAGGTTGGTATTGAATTTGGGAAATATCGGGTGAACCGTTAAAACTTTATGATTTTTTGAATTTGACGAAAATCTGAGTTTTTTTTTTTAAATCGTTCAAACCGCTTTAATTTTCCTTGAGATACAAGTGGGGGGAAAAAACGTCCAGACAGTTTTGCAGCCGAAACTCGAGCTTTTTCGTGTCAACGATTTTTTCATAAAATCGTAAATGATAATAGAGCATTACCTTCTCGATATAGTGGTATTGTGCCAGTTGGCCAAGTCGTTGTTTGGATTCGGCAGCGGGTATGAGAAGAACGTGAAGAGCGTCGATCGCTCTCGCTCGACTTTTGCACTGCACGTAAGATTGATAATTTATCGGGAAATCGTATCTCAAAACCAAATTGCACTTTGGAATTTCTATACCGTGTTCGAGTATCGAAGTCGCTATTAACAAATTGCACTCGTGTATTCGGAATCTCTTCAAAACTTCTTCCTGCTTTCTGTGTTCCATTTCAACATCCCGAGAAAAACTCGATTCGTCTTGATTTCTCTCGATCGTGTACAATGGCGAGAGAAAGTGAAGATTCTCGTCGCACTGGGAGACTTCCTGGAAATATTTAAAAATTAATGGCTTGACATGAAATTCGGCGAGAAGGTCGAACAGAAAAATGGAGTGAATGAGATAAAAAGAAAAAAAATACCAACGTTTAAAAGAGAAAAGAGGATTTTGGCTGTGAAACTGGACTGGACGAAAAGGACACCGCAAAGGAGATCGGGGTCGGTAACTCCTCGATGATGTCGTCCCGTTTTGTGCTTATCGTCGTTCGATCTCCAGTGTCCGCCGCCTCTTCTCGATTGATACGAGCTGCTGTTTCTATGGGGTAAGTTGGTCGTTGTCGTCGTCGTCGACGTGGTTGTCTTTCCCGGAATGTTTCCACCGCCCGCTTCAAGAGAAAAAACGAACGTTAGGCGATGAATTTTGAAAAATTAAAGAAAAAAAGGCTTTGATCGATTTTTACTCGCTCTTCCGGACTTGTCCTTTGTCGAATGAGTCGCGGCAGGTGACGACGGCGTGTACGTTTTCAGAGTGTCCAAAAGACGTTGAACTTTCGGCTTCGAGTAGTGATATATTTTCTCCCTGTCAGTCAAAGACTCGAAAGCGTTGTCGCACAAAGCACTGTAATTCGAAACTGAATTTTGAAATTGTCGCGAGACTCGAGAAATCGGGGAGACGATAAACAGACCATCATGTTGCGTTCATTACCGTATTTTTATCATGATCGAAGAGACCATGTTAAGAAGGAGATAATGGCGCTCGTAGGGAGTTTTTACTTTTAACTTTTCGGTGCGGACGAGAACGGTGAGTGCTGCTCGGTCGGCGCACCACGGCCCTAATGTGCGTAACACGCGTAAAAAATCCTCGACGAGTTCGCAAGGCTTTTCCCTCGGGTCCGGGATCTTCTGGATGTCCTCGAAGAATTGTTCGTTATAGATTTCGTTCGGATCGTAACGATGATCCTTGAGAAAGTTCAGAGCGTCCAGCGCACAATTTTCCAGACTCTCTTCCAATTCGCTTCGTTCTCCTTTTTCCTCGTACTCGATCACGTACTCCCGGGGCTTTGGACCGTATCTACCAACAAAATAACCTCGTCACGACCCCGTTTCCTATACCGACAAGATCGATCCTTTCTTTCACTCCGTTTCATACCTCAGCACGGAGAGAATGTCGCTCGCTGTTTCGACCTCGCAATTGTAAATTTGCTCCAACCTCTCGATTTCGAGACCCAGTCTTCCCGGCTCGCCAGCCAGGTCGAACAGAGGCACCGCCAAGCCAACTACTCGCGGCGATTCTTTGCATTTCACAAACGCTTCTAGCACTTGTCCTAATCCCTTGTCGGTAGCGACCATCTGACATTCGTCCACGACGATCAAGTTTACCAACGATGGACAAAGTGTGCCCAGTGCCAAAGATTCTTGACACGTTTTTACCGTGCATGTTAAAACCTATGAAAATATACTTGAATAATATATTTTTTATATTTTTATCAAGAAACCGCAAAGTCATGGAAAATTTTCAGGAATCTGTGCAAAAAATTTAAAAAGAAAATTTCTCTATTTTTTTTTTCACTTGAAAACCTAGGGCGTCAAAAACTTTGACAAATTCTTTAGGATACTGAGGAAAATTAAATAGGATATTACCCACCCCTACGTCCGCCAATGATTCTAATGTTTCCACAGGCCCTACCAATACTCCAAGATCCGTCAGCTGGCGTATGTAATTTGCTTTGTTCAAACATCGTTCTTCGTCATTCAACAGGTAAATAATTCGTTTACCACCATCTTGCAAAAATCTGTCATTCGAAACCAATGCTTTTTTTAAAAAAATGTTATTAAGGGACCTGGTCAGTGTTGCGAGCGTCAAAACGAAAGGTTTTTGCCACATTTTAATTTTTTTCATGAATCAAATATCCAACAAAAAATCCAATTTCGTTCAACTTTTCAAATTTTTTTACAAATGCTTTTGGCAAATTTTTTATCTCGAGTAAAATATTGTTAAAAATGGCGCAACTTCCAATTCAGCATTTTTTTTTTTTGTTCATGAACGAAACGAACGATTGCACGAAACGTTATGATGAGGGAGGATCTTGAGTGGAACTCTTACCTTCTGTTGCCGGTGGCAAATTCTTGTATCAGTTTTGTAACGATGAAAGTTTGTTCGGTGTTTTTTCCCAAACAAACAATTATGTTGCGCGTCTTCGCGGCATACAGTAATTGAACCTTTTTTTTTCGCGAAACAAAGGAAAATCGTTAAAGATTTAATTCTCGGTGCTCTGTCGTTATTATCGCCACTGTATACTTACATGGTACTCTCTCGGAGTAAACGATTTCGTGTAAATCTGATCATTAAGCGGAAATGCCATGGAAATACGAAAATTATTCGTCGCACGAACGGTCTTCACCGTTTCATGCTTCTTGAGTATTCCGTGATTTTTATCAACAAACTTTATTCACATCCATTCCGACCGATGTTAACTCGCTTACTCTCGTCCCGCTCTGTCAATCTTCGTATAAAATCGGCCCGGATTTTGAGGTTATGTTTTCCGGTGTACTTTACACTTTACCCGGTGTGCCCGGTGTACACGCGCTCTCGCCTCTCTTCGCAGAAATTTCGCAGCTTTTTCCGACAAACGCGATATATGGAGTGAAGACCCCGAAACTGCTCCGGTAACAAGCGCACCGGAGGAAGCATATTCCTACTTTCTCAACAACAGGAATACAAGAGACCTCGGGAGAGTATCTGAACAGTAGATCGAACAAATTTTTACCTCCTGAATTAGCCCCGGCATATTATTTTACTGCATGGGTCTCTACGAAAAAAAAAAACAAATATACAACGATTTGAAAAACGCCTTGGGTCAGATTGACCCACTCGGAATAAGTTTGATTTTGTTCTTCTGTACCGCCTACATCGTTTGCGGCTGTGGAAGTGTACGGACGTATGGCAATCGAAAAGTTGAAAAATCGTTTTTCTAGTCGAAATTATATTTCCATTTCTCTATAAAAATTCAAACGCATCTCGAATGCTCGAGGATATATGTATGACGGAAAATTTTAAATAAAACCTATCGTCCTCGACCCCGAATATATTACGAACATATACTTGTGGAAAAAACCCAAAAGTTTTAATCGAAAATCGCAGAATTATGTAGTAGCATGTTGTCGCGATTGAAAGGCTAGGAACCGAGCCCGATCGCCCGATGGTCTCGTCTCTGTCTGCATTTTGCTCACTGGAAGACTCCGATACGCGGAAACAACCAGAAGGCAAAAAAAAGGGCAATGTTACTGTAAAATTACGACAGCCCGGACGCCGCAATTGCGATTAAACTGCGATAAGATGTAGGAAGGTTACGAATATAAGCAGAAAAGTTGCATAATATCCGTTTATTATCGAAGGAAAAGGGCGCGAAATGAGAAATAATGGGTGCGGGGTCGTCGACACGAGAGCGTATATGGGCGCCTGCATGAAAATCGATCGAGTGTGTGTATAAAAGAGTCGCACTCGCTAGGACGGCTCCCAATGGAGTCAACATTGCGATCGACTCTCGACAACAATGTCACTCGTAGGTCATCACTCCTCGCGTTTCATTGCCAGGATAGTAATGACGATCGCAGCAGCCACGGTGCTGACAACATCGGGACTGCCGACAGGCGGTTTCTTCGAAGACGTTCAAGTTATTTATTTGCCATTGCTGTCAAGCTCCGAGAGCGTCGATCAGGCGAATGACGAGGTTTGGAAAAACAGGCGAAACACGAAATTTCGCGATGAGTATTCGGAAGAAATGTTTTGACACAAAGCCACATGCATATTATATTGTCGCAGATACCGTTGTCCTTCACTGCTTTCGGTCGGAACGTCCAACTCAAATTGCAAAAAAATCGAAAACTCGTGGCGCCCTCTTTCCAAGTTTGGCGACACGAACACGGCGAATCCGTCAAAGTAGACGAGTTGAGCTCACCAACATCCTGCCATTATATCCACCAAGGCAGAACGAGCACCGCAGCTGCGAATTTGTGCCAAGGGGGCGGTCTTGTCGTAAGTTTTTGTTTTCATTATTTTTGCATTGTCTCGTTGCACGCGCATTTGACGATATTCCTTGCATTTCCCCATTCTCTACCCCTTCGTGGTCGCAATTCCTCCACCGATCTCGGCGGTCACAATGGCTTGTTGATTCTACCCCGTTTATTTTTGAACCCGCTTTGTGACCAGCCTATCGGCCCGAAAATTATCAAAAAATTACGAAACATCCTTTGGACATTTCAGTTTAGATACGAAAAACTTTCCTAAAATAAATCAAAGGCGAACATATTTTTTAAAATACAGAATGAAGACAATAAACGGAAAAAAAAAAGTTTTTTCATCAAAATAATCGTCACTTCGAGGATTTTCAATATTTTTGCCTAAAATTTGGACCTGATATTCATAAGATCTGGTTCTTTGATGAAACAAATAGTAGGATAGCGCGCGTTTCGAAAAACACACTTATTCCATTATTGAAAGTGGGTCGATTCGCCGCCTAGTGGATATTTACGCCGATAGGTGGTCACTGAGTGGATTCTACCTCGAAGAGTCCCACGAAGAACTACACATCATTTTAATTCAGTATAATTTCAAAATTTTTCCGATTGATATGAATTAAATTTGGCAAAATTGGCAGAAAATAATTTTTGAAAAATGAGAACGCGTAGTTGACGAACGAATAACAAAATTATGAAACACGCACAAAACGGGAATTCCGGAAACTTGATCGTATATTCATCGACCATGCAACTCATGAAAATTGTCGTGAAACGCAGAGCGCCCTTGTGTGGCTGGAAGATCAAGTGCTCGAAATAACGCCATTGGGAGATTCCGAGTATTCGGCTAATTCGGCATCGGCTCACCTCGTCAAAAGGTCAGCGTATCCGGCTTCGACGTTGCTTCTCGCTGCTGATCAGAACGGAATTGAGCATTTTTACAAAAATGTAGGGACTGCTACCAATCGCACATCCTCGTCGAGTCGAGCTCAAGGTCAACGATCGACGACCATAGAACTCGCCGTATTTTTCGACAAGCCTGGCTACAATATTTTTCACACTTTTCTCGACAGGAACGAGTCGAAAATTCGGGACATGTTACTCGCGTATATAAACGGCGTACAGGCTTTGTATTATCATCCGAGCTTGGGCAGAAAAATCGACTTGGCGCTCGTTCGTCTCGAGATCATGAAAACGCAACCTTACGATCTTCCCCATTACGAAGGCGAACGAGAACGTCTTCTCGACTCGTTTTGCCGCTACTCGACGATTCATAATCCCGAAGGCGACGAAAATCCCAATCATTGGGACATGGGACTCTACGTTTCGGGCTTGGACTTTTACGCCCTCGAGGCCGATGGCACGAGAAACGGAATCACGATGGGTCTCGCTCCGGTAAACGGCCTCTGCCATCAAAGTTATTCGTGCGTCATTGCCGAGCTCGGAGTGACTAATCGCTTCGGAAAACCTTATCCATCCGCTGGTTTCACCTCCGTCTTCATCGCGGCTCATGAAATTGGTCACAAGTAAAATTATCGCTTTTTCTCATTTTTTGCCCAATTTCAGTTGAAAAATGACTGAAAAATATTACAAACCAGAAGAATTTTGTATTATTTTATTGATTTTTCTTTGTTTGTTATTTATGTTGGCAAAATTTTGTTTGTAAAATTTGTTTTGGGCCAATCTGACCCAATGTGTGTTTTTAAATTGTTTTATTCCCGTGAATATGCATTTTTTTGTAGAGACGTTTCGTTGCCATTGAATGCCAAACAAAATTGGTGAGATAAAATAGTTGCTGGGCGGGTCAAACGGACCCAGTATGCAGTCGAAGCGTTATTTGAGAAGGAATCATGATTGTTTACATTTTGACAACACACAGTTTGGGAATGCGGCACGATTCCTCGGACAATTCCTGCAGCAAGGACGGTTACATAATGTCACCAAGTCGCGGGACTCAAGGAGAAACGATTTGGTCGACTTGCAGCAGAGAAGTGGCTTTGGGGCTGTACGATGCGAAGCCTTGTCTCTTGGACGATCAGCAAGTTACAGGAGACAGGATCGATCACGTTACTCGGTATGGAAACTTACCCGGTCGGGAATGGACTGCGAAAAGGCAGTGCGAGGTACTCCTCAGAGACAAAGACGCGACGATCGTCAGCTTGGAGAATGCTTGTCAGGCGCTCCGGTGCAAAAGTCCTCATCGTACTGGATATTTCTACGCTGGACCAGCGTTGGAAGGGACTTTGTGCGGACGAGGGAACGAATGTCGAGGAGGAGAGTGTCTCCCGGTCGCCATTAGGCCACCGAACTTGCCGCGACCTCCGAGCAACGACGATGGGAACAAAGAATCGTGCAGAAGCGGATGCATCGCTGGATCAAAAGGCGTCCGGACTGGACGTAGTCGTCGAAACTGTCCGTCCTCAACGACCAACTGTACCGAAGATTCTCTCATTAACGAACGGCGGCCCCTCGAACTCTGCGAAGACGATCGCATCTGCGCCGGCGAACAACGTCTCACAGTAACCGATTTCGCTGCGAGACGATGCAAATTTTACGCTCAAAGTTTACCCGAAATTGAGCGTAACGGCGGCGGCTTACAAGCCCCTCACGAAACCCTAAGGCCTTGGCTCGCTTGTGCTGTTTTCTGTCGACGAACCGACATTGCCTCTTTCTACACGCCCCGAATTCCACTTCACGAGCTTGGCCTTGACCCCTATTTCCCAGACGGTACGTGGTGTCATCGGGATCAACGCGATCGAAACTATTTCTGCCTCCGACATCATTGTCTACCCGACGATTTTCGTTTTAATGACAATTACAATAAAGACTCTTCTCCCGATTCCAATCTCGACGTCCACGGGGACGACAATCATTATCTCGACCGTTCGAACGATAAAGACTATCTTGAAATTCCACAAAATCTCGACAATTCAATTTCACTCGTTATTCCGGACATTTAATTGGCAAATATCACCGATTCGTCGTTGAACCACAATTTTCATTATTTTTCTCTCAAGTCCAACACGCTCAGACGAATAATACAAAATTCAGACAAATTGACCTCAATATATCACACGTGTACTGGCTTCTTGGAATAAAAAACTGGATCCAATGGACCCGAGAGTTCGGAATGATACAGTAATTCCTTACCAATCGCGAAAATTCTCTGTCCAGCAAAAATTTCGTGAACAACGACCACGAGCGTCCAAATTTTCGAAAAACGCTCCGATGGTTTTGAAAATCTTCAGAAAGAAAAGTTCACCCTTTTTCTTTTGTCTTGTTATAATTATTTATTTCAGGCAGGCCTTCGATTCTTCCGATTACGAACGATCAATATAAAACCTCGACAAATGAAAGTTGAATTTTTCATCTTCCATACAAAAATTCTTGATTGTAGAATTTCAGAAAAAATATTTCCGAACTAATTTCCCTGGCGAAGAGAAGTAACAAAAACAAAGTTCGCGTCTGGATTGAAACGACGAGCTCGGACAGTGAGAAAAGAAGGAAAAATCTCGCAGCCTCCCACTCGGGTGTAGGAACGTTGGGCGTGTGTGCACTCTGGACCACGCGTAAGTGTATCTGTGACCCGCTGACGTCATCCACTTGGCTTACTATTTTAGGAGCGGTTCTCGATACGGGGGCAGCAGCGTGAAAACGAAGAGTCGAGAAAAGCAGCTCGAACGTTTCTGATAATCAATTAATAATTTCGAGCTTTGCTTTTCGAGCAAGGAAAACAAACAATAAAAAATTAAAAAATTAGAAGCAATAATCCCCATGGGGCGAACCTTTGATTAGGATTGAACGCATAAATAAAAAAGAAATGCCATTTTTCGACTTGACAATAAAATGTGTATTTGTCATTCGGAACCAAAAAAAAGGTAATTATGAAAAAAAAAAAAAAAAAAAAAAAAAAAACAATGTTTTCGTCGTAGCGATCGAACCGTTTAGTGGCTCTGGAAAAAGTATTCGTTCATCGTCTCGAAAAAGGCGTCTCGCGCGCGAGAGCCACGCTTTTTCCAATGATTGTGATATATTTATTCGTTTCTCATGAATAATACACAGAGACACGAGACTCGTTGAAGGCGAGTTTTCGGACAATTTCAATCTCCCAATCTCTATCCATACATTATACAATCGAACAATAAGTCGAGCAAGCACACATCGCGTTCTTACATTTGATTGAAACGTTCACGCATTTTACATTCACACGGAAAATCACATGACGAACCACCCAGAGACTGTTGGACGTCCTGGATATCGCGTTTCAAGTTTTTCTACTCCTCAAGAGTGATTATTCACGACGTATTTATCCCCATGAAACGGAATAGGTTAGCGACGATGCCAATCGAGCATTCTCGAGCCTTTTAATAATATTACATAATAATAATAATAATAATAAGTAGGTAGTAATAGGTAATAGCAGGAGCAGCAAGAGCTGCTACGATCGACGATCCCAATGCGCGAGTACTTTCTCGTAAATTCTTCCGACTGAATTCCATTGAGAAAGAAATATGAATGAAAAGCACAAGTTTACAGGTTGGCTCGTGGGTGCCCTTTGCTTCTTCGTCGTCGTTAATATAATATTATGTACTACAACGTACACTAGTCCTGTTGTCGTTGATGTTGATTTGGCCTCTCTCACGTGGCTCCCTTCAAGAGTTGCGTCCGAGGAAAGGAGAACACCCTTATGAAGAGGAGATTCAATTGGGGAGAGTATCGTAAAGTATATCTTTAGCGCTCTGCGTCAACGACTCTGGGAATTTGATGTCGAAGGTGACGAGGAGGTCGCCCTTTCTGGAGGGTTCTTTGGGGAAAGGTAAGCCTTGTCCTTGAATCCTCTTGACCATGTTGGGCTTGATGACTTCTCGAGTAAGATTGAGGGATATTTTTTCCCCGCTGAGGGTTGGAACTTCGACGACTGTGCCGCAGAGGGCTTGCCTCAACGTCACCTTCGCCGTGTATCGGATGTCACTGCCTTCTCTCCTGAAGAGGGAATGAGGCTTGTCCCTGATTATGAAGACGATGTCTGCGGGCACTTTGTTCCTTCCTTGATCGCCTTCCCTCTGGAAGGTTATTTTTGTTCCTGCTTTCCAGCCTGGCTTGACGTTTATCGTTAGAACTTTGTCCTCCTTCTTCGTCGTTCCATCTTGCTGGATCACTCGCCTCGAGATTTTCATTTTTTTCGTACATCCCTTGGCGATGTCCTCGAGGGTTACGTAGAGATCGTGCTCGATCGGTGGATCCTGGGCGTTGTCCTTGCCTCCGGTTGATCGGCCAGCTCCCGGTCCAGCAAAGTTGAAAGAGTGCGAGCGAAAAGCTCCGCCGGGTCCGCCGCCGCCTTGTCGTTGTTGCTGTCCCATTCGCAGGCCAAACGGATCCTCCACGTCCATATCGTCACCGTGGAAGCTAAACACTCTGTTGCCACCTCCCGCTCCTCCGAACTCGAAGAACGTGTTGAACGGCGATGCAGAACCGAAGAATTGCGCAAACGTCGCTCGAGGGTCTCCATGATAATTGTAACCTTTCGAAGCTCCGTCCGCTGTCGCACCGCCTTTCAATCCTTCCTCCCCAAACTTGTCGTACACTTCCCGTTTCTTCGCGTCCGACAACACCTCGTAAGCTTCCGCTATTTCCTTAAACTTTTCCTCCGCACCTGCTGTCCTGTTTTTGTCCGGATGGTATTTCAGAGCGAGCTTTCTGTAGGCTTTTTTTATCTCGTCGTCACTCGCCCCTTTCGCGATCGCCAATATTTTGTAGTAATCTTTTCCCATTTTCACCTTGCACCTTTCTGTAAAACAAAAAAACAAACAAAATATTTATTCATTTTCTGTCTTGTGACTTGAGAGATTCCTCACGGTTTAGCTATGCATCAGCTGTGCATTGCCTACTAAATGCAGAAGTTACTTTTCAAACTTGCTTCCATGCACGATTTTTCATCATGTTGAAGTTTGCATCGTTGGGATTTAACGAAATTACATTTTTTCTTCAGCAGAGCTCATTATTATTATCCAATATTTGGTCCGGACGATAAAACGATTATCTCTGGTGAGCCAAAAACTCAATCGACACGAAAAAATGTCATGATTTTCAAAATTTAATAAATAATTAATAGAAAATATATTTTTCGTTGAATCCCAACATTGTAAACTTCAGAGTCATCGATTTCAGTGGTTTATTGTTTTTATTTTTATTGCTCCATTTTTTCGTACCAGCAACACGTGCGCGTTGCGCGATTTTTCTGAGAGAAACGAATCGTCATATAGGTTTGTGACTGAAAATCACGTAAAAACTTATCTTTTGCTAAAATATATGTCAAAATTGAGATTTTCCGAAATTTACCGACGAAATACGAATTTTTCTGGCAGGAGACGCGATTCGCTCGGAGTGGGAGGAGGGGTCAAGCACGCGTAAAACGTCAATGAAGCACAGCAGCAGGTTTATGACTATATTTGGCAAACACGAGGATGCGAGAATTTCAAGTACGACTACAGGATAAAGAAGCAATAAAGATAAATAAATTAAAAAAACACGGTCTTTGACAGTCTCGCTCGCGCGGGCGCTCGACGCGGCCTCGCCATTATTTCGCGATCGTTCTCGCAAAGGACACGCGCGCGCGCGCGCGCGCCCCCCGAAGCACGAACGAGGCTCTTTATATCCTCCTGTATGAATACAGATATATCATGTGCATTAGAGATATGTATATATTATATCGATATCAAGAGCACAGAGACGCTCGGGATCGCCGTCATTCGGATAAAAATAATGTACACTCTCACTCATGTCCCGTTTTATTCCCGACGATTTCGTTTCGTTTTTATTTTTCTATCTTTTTTCATTATTCTCTTTCGTCTTCGTCGCCACCTTTCGCGCCCCTCCTCACGCCCTGCTGTTCTCTCATTTGCGCGCGGAATTGTTCGATGAAAACGCGACATATATCCCGAGGTCATCGATAGACACCCACGAGTGTATTTCAGGCAATGATGATGACGACGATCGGAGAGACCCATCTTTTCATTTAAGTGGGAGGGTGTGCGTTACGTGCGTGCGTGTCTCGTTCAGAAAGAGAAAGAGAGAGAGAGAGAGAGAGAGCGGACACGCGACCGTTTCTAAAATTGACTCTCGTTCGCCGCGCGAGATCGAGGACCCGAAAGTTCGTTCACTACTCGGACCTTCCCACACGATTAATAATTTTATATGCATATCTATATCTGTAGATTGATGTGTATAAATATATGTACACGGCACGCACCAACTTCGATTCAATATCACACATCAATCCGCAGGAATTCGCGTGTCTGCCCGACGATCGTTCTCATTCGCAAAGTATTTGCACAAAGAGTAGGGGCAAAGGAGAGGAGGGACGGGGGTAATGATACGAGAAAAAATGGATAAATTTGGGTTTAAAAAAGTACCCACCTCGTTTATTCGACTATACACGCACTTGAAGCTTATTTTTTCTTCCTTCGTAAATCCTTTCCTCACTGTTTTTTTTTTTTTATTCTTTATTTATTAATCACTAATCAGTCTGAGATGTATTTATGCGATTTTTCTTCTCAATTCTACTGGTTAATTCTCGAATAGTACAAATATCTGTACAAACGTAATACACACTTGCGTACACTTGGACGTTTCGTTATGAACTAAAGCTGTCGCGTAAGTTGCGCAGGTTATATATATAGAAGCGCAGCTTCTCGTACCTTCCGGAACTTTCGAGAATTGGCCCGAAGCCACTAGCAACACTTTTGTCGATTTACGTTCGCGGCGCTAGCGTACGGCGGGATTGCGCCCTCTAGCAGTCGAACCGATCAACTTTTCGCGCTATTTTTTCAAACTTGCTCGACTCTCAGAATTCTTCTGGTTTTTCGATGGTAACTTTAGGTTTTTGAGGTTTTGCACGAAAAAATTGGGTTTATACTATTTTTTTTTTCTTTTTTTTTTTTCAAGTACAAAAATTTACATTTTATTTGGCATCATTTGAGAAAAATATAAATTGCGTCGTTACGATAAATAAATTTATTCATTCCGGATTCTCATCCCACATGAAAATTTTGCTGCCTCCTGTGGCTAATATGCAATTATCTCTTTGGGGATGAACGCTGACGGAAAGAATGGGGAAATCGGATCCAGTAGCCAGTTTGGAAATAACTTGCTGCGTAGCCAAGTCCCATACCCAGAGTTTGGCATCGCCCGACCCGGAAATTATTCGGGTATCCAGATTGTCGACGCTCGACTCGAGGCACAGATCATTCGCTACGTGACCCCCGAATTCCCCTAACAATTCGCCCGAGTCCTTGTCCAGTAGCCGGATCGTTCCGTCTGCACAACTTGCCAAGACGCATTGTCCGTCGCTCGTGAAACTCGCGCAAGTTACAGCGTCTGTTGGATCGAAATTATTGCGATTAAGAAATCGTTATTTGTTAGAACTTTTTCTCCGGTTAACCCTGGAACGGTAACCTTTTTTTTTTTTTACCAATTACCCCAATTTTGAAAAATTCATATCTCCGGTAATATTTAACGAAAAGGGTTCAACTGAGGCTCATATTTTTTTCGTTTTTCAATGCAGGATTACGCGAGCCTGGGGCAATTTTGCTTAAAGTCAAAAAATTGTTCAAAAATGCGGTAAAACGATAAAAAAGGTTTTTTTCCCCCAGGTTACCGTCGTTCTAGGGTTAACCCTTCATGGTCACACTGGGTTGATTCTATACCCAGTTTATTTTCGAACCCGCATTGTCATCAGCCTATCGGCCCGAAAATTGTCAAAAAATTACCAAACGTCCTTTAGACATTCCAGTTCTAAAATAAATCGAAGACAAAAATATTTTTTTTTAATGCACAATGAAGAAAATAAACGAGAAAAAATAAGTTTTTTCACCAAAATAATCGTCACTTTGAGGATTTTCAATATTTTTTCCTAAAATTTGGACCTGATATTCATCAGATCTGATTGTTTTGCGAAAAAAATAGTAGGATAGCGCGCGTTCGAAAAAACATATTTATTCCATTATTGCAAGTGGCTTGATTTAAGAGTAGATGTTAGAGATTTTAGCGTTGGCAGCGGTAATACTTATCGCCGCCAGTAAGATAACGATTATATCCCCATTCAATACCGAGAACCAAAAGGTGGTAACTGGGTGGATTCTACGCAGTGTGATGACAAAGGGTTAATTGAGATTCATTGGCGACAGCTTTCAAGCGCGTTTTTCACTGTACCTGGCATTTGGTCGGCGGACAATTCACCCACTCGAATGTCGTATCTCCTGATGTGACAATCGAACGAGGCAGCCAGAATTTCATGGTCGCTCACTCTGATGCTGGAAATGGCGTCTTTAGCTTGGTCGAGCGTTTGAACCGGATCCTGTTGCTTGGATCTAACGTCCCAGCACATGACAGAATTGTCTCTCGAGCCAGAAACCACCATGGAGGACTCTTCGTTGAATCTAGAAGAGGAACATTTGAGAAATTCGAGTTTTCGACTTTCCAAGGCAAATTGGACAATCCTGGACTCAATTGACGTTTTTGTTTGATCGAGCAAGACCGACTGACCTTACGCATGTGACGGGCCCGGCGTGTCCTCGAAGCCTCCTCATCGGCGCTCCCGTTGAGACATCCCAAACGATGACGGATTTGTCGAGACCGCAGGAAACGATGCGACCGCTGTCGCAAGCCGCGCTCGCGTCCATAACCTGGTCGGCATGGCCACCGTAAGTTTTTAACAATGCTCGTCTGTACGGGTTCCATAGTTTTAATTTCCTGTCGGAACCGCAGGTTATGCAGTACGACCCATCGACTGTTTTCATTTAGAACCATAATTAGTTTGTATATCGAGGGTTTTTTCCATCGATTTCAAGATAATTATTGTGTAAATTCAATATTCTATCCAGAAAATATTTCACTTTAAGATAAAGTGAGGTTATGAACACGTACCACTGAATCTGACAGCTCTGATGGCTCCTTGTTTACATTCGATCTCGTTCGCAAGCGTGTACGACATTTCTACACAAAAGTCTGTGGACGACTGGTCTCGAGGTTCGACGGCATGGACGGCGTTATAACAGTCGGACCGTCGGACGCGTCGGACGCCGCTTTGCACTCCCATAAACCGCTGAGTTGTTCAACTTTCTCGAATTTTACTCGTTCATATCGTTTGGTGGTTGTCAGGTGGCGTGTACTGTATTGTACTTATAAGGACGTTTTGTATGCAAAATTTTCTATCGATAGAATTCCTTTAGATTCCTTTAGAATTTTGCGAGGTTTCCCTGCATGTAAAAGTCGAGCTATTTATTTGTAAAAATCACTATTCTCAATAGTTTCTCATAAGAGAGTGTGTTCAAAGTTGCATTTTTCAACATTAAATATTTCCATTTCTAAATGGTGAAGCCTCTTAAAACTTTGCATACACTTTTATGTAACATCGAAGAATCTTTATTTCAGTTTTTCAAAAAAATCGGTCGTACTATTTTTTCGAAATTTTGTTTATTAATATAACAAATACAGATTACCTCGGACAATCTTGGATTTAGAGTCGTACGTTGTTCTTTATAGTCGCAATTTGTAACAACGCTTTTTAATGAACTTGGGCTCGCAAACCATTTTGTATGTAAAAAAAACGGAAAATAAAAATTTTGATTTGACCGTCGCCATACGAAGAGTCCGTGAAAAGTTTGGTAGTTGGTCATTTTTCAAATAATGGAATAATTGTAAAGTGTCATCCGGTGGTCACAAAATTGAAAAAAATTGGAACTTTGATGAGTAGAATTTGATTAATTTTATACATTTTGAAAAATACTTTCATCATTTCGTTATCATTAGCCCTTTATCCGTCCGGATATTACGAACACATATTGTCTCTCTCGGGGAGATTGACCTTGATAATCCTTGTTTCTTCGGACGAATGACCTTGAACCTTATTCTAAAAACTAGTTTCCGGCAAAGGAGCATTTGTCTCGGACGTAATTTTTGCGAAATAGTAGCGAACAAGTGTAAATCGTGAATGCGAGAATTTGCCAATTCTCGAGCACAAAAATGAAAGCTATCAGAAAAAAGTTAATTTACAGCGTCGCGCGTTTTATTCGAAATCTTTTTCGATTTAGAAAAACATTCATAATTTTTATCGTTACGCTAATTTTACGACTGCTTCTTAATTTTTTATTTTTCATTTTTTATCGATTTTCGATATTGACAATTTATAACCATTTCGCGAACGAATCGAAATGTCGGTTTTTATTCCAAGATTTTCATATTTCTCGCGTGTCGAAAGTTCGTATCGTCCGATCACGTTTGCTATGATCGTCTTCAAACAGATTATGGCAAATTTTTGACCTAAAACCAAAAATCAAAATTATTCAAAAAATTATTATATTTTGGGAAATATAAATATGCGGCTTGCCTATGCAACTCCTCGGACCACCACTGAATGAAACATTCGCACAATGATGTCGACCTTCGGAATTTTCGGGAAAAAATCTTTCGGGAATAAATTTATCAGGCTCATCCCAAAACCTGGGGTTTCTGTGCGTCACGAAGGGCACCATGACTATCGAAGTTCCCTCGGGCAATGTGCAAGATTCTGGTGAACAGTTTCATAATTTAAAAAAGTAAAAAAAAAAACAATTTTCAATTTTGTTGCGTCACGAATTCATCAATTTGCGCCGTTGAATTGAGTTTTTAAAAAAATTTGATTAACTGATTTAACGACAGCCTAAAAAATGACTTACCGAGAGCAACGTCGCCCGTTAATCGTCGAACCATCAACGGAGCGATTGGGAATAATCGTACCGTTTCCCGAATAACCATTTCCAAGTATTTTAATTTCGATATATGATCCTGGTTAATTGCCTCATTTCCAACCACCGAATTAACTTCATTCCGAACTTTATCCTGAGAAAAATAACGACGTCAATATTTTTAAGATATTTTCTAAGCCCAGAGCAAAAACACGAGGCAGAATTTATTTATTCGCTCGTCATGAACGAATTTTTACTGAATCATCAATTTGGCACTCTCTGTTTTTCATTAATTTTTTTTTTATAGATAGAGTATCATAATAGGAAGCTTGGTATTGAATTTGGAAAATATCGGTTGAACGGTTTAAATTTTATGGATTTTTGAATTTTACGAAAATCTTAGTTTTTCGAAAAATCGTTTAACCGCTTTATTTTTTTTTTTGCCAATTTTTTAAGATATTGTGTACAAGTCTGTACTTTCTCTTTACTTTCTAGAAAAATTGTCGAAATTATATAATTTAAATGCAAATAATAAAAACGCTCCAATTTGAAGTCTGCAAATTGCTGCCTCCCAAAATGCTAAGAAGATTCACGATTTGAGCATCGTGCATCTTGAGAATATTGTTTAAATAGTTTTTTAATGGAGAGTATTTCAGAATTTTTTCATATTATTATTTTCTCTCCAAATACGTCGCAGGACGCAAAGGACCAACATCACCCAGGATGCCATAAAAAATCACATGATCTGCGGAGCATTAACGAGTGCATTCCCACCTGTACAGTCGGATGCATCGCTAGCATCAAAAAAGCGAAAGAACTGATAACGGCTGTGGTGTCTTGTGCCTGAAAAAATATCATAAATAAATTTTGTTCCAACCCTTTGGTCGATGCACCCGATGGCTTTGACACTCTGGGTCAATATGACCCGGAGCATATATACTTCATGGGTAACTGGTCGATGAAGCATTTTTCATCGTTAAAAAATGAAAATCGAATTAAAAAATATTTACTGCCGTAAACATGGTGTAAATTTCATCGCGTAGCTCGACGTCGTCCATGTCGTTGAATTTGGCGACGTGGGCGATCAGTTGTTCGAGCAACATGACGCGAGGTCTTCCAGGATCTCGTTCTCCTCTTTCGAGCTCGTAGTGCTCTGCTTTTTTTTTCAAAATTGCCTACGATCGAGTAAAAATAAAAAATGTGTGTGTGTTTTTTTTTGTCACTGGGAAATGTGCTCAAAATTAATGATTTTTTAATTAAATTTCACAATAATTAATGGTTTTAAATAAATATCGTTTTTTTTTTTTTTTTTTGACAAATCATGGTTTCTTGATCAAGCATCCCAATATTTTTAATACTGGCTAATAAGATTTGATCACCGCTCACATTTTCCGAAAAATTGTGTACCGTATGGACTCCTGTATTGTGATCTTTGCCCAGTTGGGTTCGAAAAAACAGCGCGTCATAGTAGAGCCAAACTTTCATCATTCTCACGTGGAGAATTTCGTACATTCTTGAAAAAATTTAAAAAAAAAATAAAAAAAACGAAAATAATGATAAAATTAAATAAAAAAATGAAATTTAATCGATCGGGGTTTTTGAGTCGATACCTTGCCGTCCAGTGAACGAGGTCTTTATGATCATTTTTCTGGGTCGTTCCTGGTGATCCAAAAATAGTATCTGGAATGAAAAATTCCGTCTGATAATTATTTTTTTTCGAAATAATCAATTTTTTTTTTATTCATTCACTGATCGTTGCAATTTTGGGGAAAAATAAATTTTCAACATTATACGAACCTAACATCATGTCTACCGTGCAATGAGTCATGTATGACGATATATCGAACTCCCCGGCGCCGATTTCTCTCTCCAGAAGATGGACGCAAGCGCGTGAGTGACGATCAAAGTAACTTAAATAAATTTCCAATGATTTGTTGTTTAACATCGGAACTATTAACTTTCGATGAGCTTTGTGTTTCGGACCTGAACCAGTGACAAGTCCTTGACCAATTACTGCTTCCATCACGCGATAGACATTGTCTTTGTACGAAGCTTTTCCACTCGCAAGAATTATCTGAATCATACGTCCATTGATTTATTAACCCTGGAACGGTAACCTGGGGTCAAAAACGACCCCGGGCGACTTAAAATCCCTTTTCTCCCATTTTTAATTATTTTTTTACTTCAAGCAAAATTGACCTAGACTCACGTGATCCTGCATTAAAAAACGAAAAGAATGAGCCCAAGTTGAACCCTTTTCGTTAACTTTTACCGGAGATATGAATTTTTCAAAATTGGGGTCATTTATGACCCCAGGTTGACGGACGAGGTAAAAAAATAAGGTTACCCTTCTAGGGTCAATGTGCAATTTCCTTAATCAATCCAAATGGCTCATTAAATCGTCAATAATTATTTCGTAAGATTTCTGGTAGGTTTTTTTTTTTTTTTTTTTTAATCTAAAGTATTTTTTTTTATAAAATACTTATACGAAATTAAAAAAATAGTATCCTGCCTCGTAATCTCGTGGTTCGGTCAAGACGACGAAAAGTTTTGGTCCAAGCCACACACGGAATGGTGAATCGTAGCGAGAACAAATTTCCACGATTTTGTCCAGAGTATCTATCGAATGAAAATAAATATTTATGCTTCTCGACATTCGGTCGTGTGTGTGTGCGTTTATTAAATAATTCGCACATTCAATCACATGGTTTTTCACTAATTTGTAAAAACTATTGAATGCTGTGAAAAATTGATTTACCTTCAGGTTTGCAAGCGAATTCTAGAGCATTGCCAATTATCGGAATCGTTCGTGGCCCCGGAAGTGTCGAAGCAAATTTAATTATTCGAGCTCGGTGCCACCACCAATTAGAAATATTTTTCCAACAGTAAAATCCAATCAATAAGATCGATATCAAAGTCAAATGTGCTGTCAAAAAAATCATGACATTATTTTTAAAAATCATTTATCATTTATTTTGATGAATTATTAATGAATTAATTAAATTCTCGAATTATTATTGTTTTTAAATCATTTCGATTCCTGACACGATCACCATGGTCTCGTACTCACCGCGAAATTTTAAAAAATATCCAATACACAGTGACGAGTCCTCAACAAATCTATTTATTTGCCACTTCATAATTAATTCTAATTTTCGTTGATAAACAAAGCTCCAGAGTTTTTATATATTATTCAGAGTGAATTGCACACGAATGATAAATTTTCGTACAGCTAAGTAATAAAGCACAACTCATTGATTGACGACGGTCGAGAGGCAACTGTCGAAAAACATACACGTAAGTGAGTTTCGTTTGAATAGAGAACGATGCAAAAAAAAAGGTAGGAGCAGGATAAAGAATCGTTAGTTATTCTTATGGCAATCAGTCGCTTCAGGATTCTCACAAGAAAACAATTAAAGAGGGTGGCTACACACAACAATGTTGCTGTATTAAAAGCATAGGAAAATTTTCAATTTAATGAAATTTCGTAAGTATATTCTTTAGTATTAAATATGAATATACAAATTTTTTAACATTTTTTTTCTACATTGTTTTCGAGTTATTCGACACTAGAGTTTACATGCACAAGCACAGGATTCACATATATATATAGTTACATCTTTTGCATATTGTAAACTCTAATTATTCGTCAACTATGTAAACGAAAAATTAGAAAAAAATTGTGTCATCGTATTTGATGCTTAAGAATTTTATTACCAAATTTTATTAAATTCTTATCATATTGTCGTATTAGCCAACCTTCTTGAGAGGAAAAATCGAATCGTGGGTTCCTTTGGGTTCGATTTACTATTCCAATTATAAAATTTGATTAATTTTTCATTGAGCTATACCGATTGAATGGCAAAGATTTGATTGCATGGAATATTTAAAAATTCAAAATCTGTATTTTTTGTTCTTCTCAAATGCAAGTCCATAAACAAATACGAATGACTTTTTTTTTCGATAAATGCTCTTGGAAATGCAAACTTTTATTATTCTTTAGAAATTTCGTCGAAAATCTCTTCGGCATTCTGATCACGCCTCCTTGTATTCCGTGACGCAACGACCTTTTTCTCTCGGAGATTCTACGCATGCTTAGCCACTAAACAATGAATTTTATGAGCTCGTCGAAAAAGCATGCATCGAATTCTGAATTACGAATTTTTATTTATTTTCATGGAAAATAAATATTCATGAATAAACATTAATCGTGACAATAAGGAAAATTCATAATTAACCCTAGAACCTTATTTTTTGTTTTTTTTTTTTATACCTATTCCGCCAATCTGGGGTCATTAATGACCCCAATTTTGAAAAATTTTTATCTCCGGAAAAATTAAACGAATAGGGTTCAACTTGGGCTCATTCTTTTCGTTTTTTAATCCAGAATCTCACGAGCCTGGGGCGATTTTGCTTGAAGTAAAAAAAATCAGTCAAAAATGCGGTAAAACGATGAAAAACGGGAGAACGAAGGGAGAAAGGACGCGGCGGGGTTAATTGTGATTTTGAGTTCAGAAAAAAATAAAAATAATTTACGTTGTTGCATGAATAATTTCGTTTTTACGTTGGAAATGAACAACAGAAATAGCCCCTCGGTGAAAGGTGTCGCAGCCAGATAATTGTATCGTGCACCCTCCTTTATTTCTAATGAAGACATATCTACCGGAAGCATATGACGTTGACGTATTTTCTCTATTACTTTTATCATCGAGTAAACGCTCCATTCACAGCATCTCGTTCTACATCCGATGAGTCTCCTTGGCCGCTCTTCGTCAAGACTTTTATTTCAATTGCATTAATTTCTCTTGCTGTCGTATTTGCATCTCGGATGAGCCGTAACAACAGGTAGAACGCGAAGCAGCCAACATAGTCGATCGTGTGCGAGAGGAAAATTGCAAATCGCGTAAAAATCTGTTTCCGGTCCGGTCCGAAAAAATTTATCTCGGCTTTTTAAAATTATAAACAAAATAATAATTTTTCGTGGAAATTAAATTTCGATTCGCGCCCTGCTGTCGTTCCGTATCGATCAAGTGCGGATCTTTTTTCTTGGAAATCGAACACAACATCTCTGAAAAGTAAATTAAAATTTTTTTGAAAAATCACAAAAATCATTCCAAACGTAAATTTTGCTGACAGCTCCGTTAGAAATAAAAAATATTTTCAAAATTACGAAACTTTTGAAATTATCCGAAAACATTTGGTTTATCGTGTTGAACAAAATATCAACGTTTTTTAGACAAAATTTAATTTTCAATGCAGAATATTTCTTCCTGCAATGACAACATTTTTGGGATTTACAAAAGAAAACATTCAATCGAACGTATTGTCCAACAAAAATTTCTTTTTCGTGCCTGCATAATTGTGTTCGGTGAAAAATCGAGTGCATCGCGAAGATAAAACAACGATTTATAGGAGCATGTGGTAAAGACCAATTATTAGCCCTCTCCTCGTTGCTTCATATTCATACAATATATGTTAGTGGAAGTACAAACCTAAATATAGAGTGACACTGTGGCACCAATTTATCGAATGAATCCTGTAGGTGTGTGTTGACTATCAGCAGCCTAGGGGACCGAGAGTCAAGAGATCGTTATGCTCTGCTCTATAGTAACGGAAGGTCCACACCGGTCACGAATCTCAGTCGTCACACTTAGTCTCTCCGTTGTTGAATTTTTTTTTCCGGATCGCCCTAACGAGTGGATTTATTTGTTTTTTTTTTTGTAATATTTCTACTCGATTAAATATTTCATTTGGTCGTTAATAATTTGAGAATCATTGATAATCATCAGATTTACTTCCGGAAGTGTTTTTCTACGCACGCTGATTTTTCGCCTAAAATAGTGCACCGAGTCTTCGTCCAGTGAATCAAATCGTAGTGCAACTTCCAAAATCCTTTGTTTATAAACAAATTATTGTGCTTTTTTTTTCTTTCATTCTGAGGATTAAATTCCAATTAACATTCCCGTGAGTTTTCGACATTTTTCAACTTTTATTTATTTACGTAGAAATAATTTTATATTCCGTGGAGCAGCCAATTTCTCATGCAGTAACAACATTTTTTGTTCCTCTCGCGCTTCCTGGGCGCCACTCTATTTGCGTAAAATCCTCTTCGAATTTGAACCATTAACTTCCAACTCTTTGACACTGGAGTTTGCCAATTTTTACTGACATTTATTTTATCTTTTCCCAATTTTTATTGAATACAATTTGGCACTTGGGGCGTATGAAAAAAAAATAAACATTATTAACCCTAGAACGGTGGGGTCAAAAACGGAGCTCTTTAAAACCCTAGGACCCTATTCAGGAATTCCCCAAACCCTCACTAAATAGTGAAAAATTCGAAGATTATGTTTTTAATTTTTTTTTTCATTGCATTTTTCACCGTGAAAAATGAATATCACACTTTTTCTCAATGTTTCATTTTATTTTTCAGAATTCGAACCATCAAATTAAAACAAAAAAACAAAGCTCCCTGCGACGAATAGCGAGAGTCCTTTTCTCTCTTCGTTTTCCCGTTTTTTATCCTTTTACCGAATTTTTTACTGATTTTTTTCTTTTAACCAAAATTGCTCCAAGCTCACGCGATCCTGCATTTAAAAATGAATAAATCGAGCCCAAGTTGAAGCCTTTTCGTTAAGTTTTACCGGAGATATGAATTTTTCAAAATTATCGGGTCATTTAGGAGCCCAGCAGGTCATCGGAATCGGTCAAAAAAATAAGGTTACCCTTCTAGCCGGGTTAACCCTCCGAGGACCATATGAGTCTTTATTTTCCACCCAAAGCGACAACGCTTCTTTCCGAAAATCTTGTTTTTCAAAATGTTTTTTTTTATTGACAAATAAAATACAATTACTCGTAAATAGAAATTTGCTCGAGGACACAATGTTCTGCGTGTGTTTTATCGGCAGCTCGATAGATCTTCCTGCATGTGACTCCGTTGACCACTTCCGGTTTCCATATTGCAAGAAGAATGCGTAAAATCCATGCGAAGTTCTCGAGTGCACAACGCAGACTCGTTTTTTTTTATCAATCCTGTTAAATTTTTTATAAAACACTGGCATGATCGGAATTTTATAAAAAATAAGAGCAACGTTGATTTCTCGAATATAAAATTTTGAAGAATTCGCAAATTTTTCACTCAATGCGACCAACCAATTCTTCGTTTTAAGTCTTCGGTATCGCGAGGCGTTACGAAATGGGACAAGGTTGCTAGCGATGGGAACAAAAACGTTAGTCAAATAGTGATTCCCGGAAGTTGCTCGTTGCCCGTCATCCATCATCATCAAGACCCTTTACACACACACACACATACATATGTATATATATATAAACACGTGTTGCATATTGTAACATCGTGCCAATGACTGTTGACCGTTTGGGTCCCTTTTTTGACACAAATCGTCTCGATTTGTGCCACCCATAAAATCAACTCGGATGTTCTCCAAAATGGCGCTGTCTCGAGTTGATTTTGAATTGAAAAAAAGGGGCAAATCGTCGTTTGTTCGATAATAAGACACTAAATAATGCGACTGTTTCCTTTTCCTTTGGCAGATTATTCGAAGCAGGAAAAGTCGTTTTTTTTTTTCTTGCAGCGTTGATGGAAAAAGAATATTCAATAAATCGATTTTAAAAAATGAGGTGAATCGACGAACAACAAGATCGATACGAGGACGTGCCGACTCGAGACTCGGGTCTGATTCAGCGAATTCGATTATGCCTTCGTGCGAGACATCCGGACGGGTCAGGGTGGACAGATCGACCAGTCCTCTTCCTCAGAGACCAGCGAATCCGGTACAAGAACTCAAAGCTCTTTTCTCCGATCCTCATTTGAATAGAGTCACCAACGGTGCTGGTAACGAACACCAACAACCGCAACACGAGTTCCGATTGGAAGCTGTACAATGTCTACAGATCGAGGAGGTCAAAAAAAACGCCGATATCCCGGATCGTGGAAGTTGGGGCAGCAAGGTAAATTCATTCACTTCCGGAATATTCCATTTTTTTTTTTTTTCAACATTTACGAATTTTTCATTTGACTCTTCGAGTGCATATACGCGGTCGTTTTCATCAAAAAAAAAAAATGCTTATTTATCGGAATACAACGATTTGAAGAACGCCTTGGGTCGGGTTGACCCAAAATGTACTTATGGGAATCGTGCACTCGAGGGGTTGATGGTTAATGAAAGTTAAGAGAGAAAACACGAAAAACGTGGCTCGAGAAGCGAATTTTTCATCGTCCAGGGGTTCATTAAGGGGATTGGCTACACACAACAAAGTTGACTTGTTAAAAGCACAGGAAAATTTGAAATAATTAGAATATTTAATGAAATTTGGTGAGTATATTCTTTAGTATTAAATATATGAATATACAAATTTTTTAAGATTTTTCTTCTACATAGTTTTCGAGTTATTCAACACTAGAGTTTACATTCATAAGCGTAGCATTCAGATATATATATAGGTGTATCTTTTGCATATTGTAAATTCCAATTATTCGACAACTATGTAGACGAAAAATTTGAAAAAAATGGTGTCATCGTATTTGATGCTGAAGAATGTTATCACCAAATTTTATTAAATTCTTATCATATTGTCGTACGTAGCCAACCTCCTTAACAATTTTTACGCCTTTACACCACTGTTTTTTTTTTTTTTTTTTCATCACTGGGAAATTGATGAAAAAAGAAACAATTTCAAGTGGCTGTGGGATTGAATTTTTCGGATGGATGATGATTAATATTGAGGTTTTTTTTTAGGTGGAATTTATCCTATCGGTGGTTGGATTGGCAATCGGTTTGGGAAACTTATGGCGTTTTCCATATCTGTGCTACAAAAATGGTGGAGGTGCCTTTATGGTGCCCTATTTTATAGCTCTAGCTTTGGCCGGGATTCCCATGTTCCTCATGGAATTATCATTAGGTCAAATGATGACTATCGGAGGACTCGGCGTTTTCCAAATAGCTCCAATTTTTAAAGGTTTTTTTTTTTTTCAATCCAATCGTTTCATTCATTTTTGTTATTTTCGAAACTCTCATTTTTTTCTAAAATCTCAATATTTTCCAGCTCAATTTTTCCTCGATTGATTAATTTCTATTGGTCCCAAGAAATTTTGTATAATTAAATTAATTCATTTAACCCTAGAACGGTAACCTTATTTTTTTCATTACCCATTCCGGTAACCTGGGGTCATAAATGACCCCAATTTTTAAAAATTCATAACTCCGCTAAAATTTAACGAAAAGCGTTCGACTTGGGCTCATTCTTTTCGTTTTTTTATGCAGGATCACGTCAGCCTGGGGCAATTTTGATTCGAGTCAAAAAATTAGTGAAAAATTCGGTAAATGGATTTTTAAAAAAACGCGAGAACGAAGCGAGAAAAGGCGCGGGATTTAAAGTCGTCTGGGGTCGTTATTGACCCCGGGTTACCGTTCTAGGGTTGATTCACCGTGATATTTTGCCCATCGTCACAATGGAATATTTTTCAAATTTGCCAATTTCTTATTATTTTGTTAATTTATTTATTAACAAGATTTTAAAGCAAAAAAAAAAAGTTTCTCATTAAAAATTTTTAATATATTTTTAAAGGTATTGGATATGCTACGTGTGTTCTCTCATGTTGGACCAACATTTACTACATCATCATTCTGGCCTGGGCACTATTTTATTTCCTAGTTTCCCTCCGTTCTGGTAATTATTCAATAATATTCAATCGACAATGCTTCCATTAAACTTTCAAAGCGAATAATATTCTTTCGAGCCAAGTCCTGTGATTTATTGCGAGTTTTTAAAAATCTGCATGACGTTGGAATCGTTTGCTATTTCAAACACAAAGGATTCGTGCACGAGGTACGAAATCGCGATGGCCGTGAACCTTTTGTGTTTTTCTAACGTTCTCGATGATCGAACGCCGCAAGGCCGCATGATATATTTCTTATTTAAAAACACTCATTCATCGGAGTTGGTGGAAATAAAAAATGTACGTGATTTTTTTTCATGTTCGATCAATTTGACAATATTTTCTTCGATCACGTAATTACCATTTTTCTTTATTTTTAGTTTTTTGTTAAACCGACGAATCTCATTGTTTTTTTTTTTTTTTTCTTTGTTTCGCAATTGCTCAGACGTGCCATGGCGAAATTGTGACAACCCTTGGAACACTCACTACTGTATCACACCATCAGAACGTTTGGCAGCTGTCTGTTGGCCCGAACAAAGCGACACGATATGTGCAACTTCCATTGGCAATCTCAGTCACGCGTTACTCAAAGATCCAGTCAAAGAATTTTGGGAGTAAGTCGCGATTCGCGTGAATGAATAAATATTCTCATCACTATTATCGAATCGATAGAGAATTTGTAAAATTTCACTGCGAATTCGAACCAACATTCACTACTTTTAATTCCTGTTCGATGTTTGACGAATTTTATTGAATTTCAGGAAAGAAACCGATCGAAATATTTATCCCTAGAAGAGTGACAACCTGATGGGGTTAAAAAACTAACCTCTTTAAATCCCGCGCCCGCGTTCTTTGTGCGTTTTCCCGTTTTTCATCGTTTTACCCAATTTTTCACTAATTTTTTTACTTTAAGCAAAATTGCCCCAACGGGTTTCTTTTCGTTAAATTTTACCGGAGATATGAATTTTTCAAAATTGGGCTCATTTATGAGCCCAGGTTAGCGGAATAGGCACAAAAAAATTAAGTTACCGTTCGAGGGTTAATTAATCAATGAATTATTGAAATTATGTCACTGGTTTTATTTCCTCATTTTTTTCTTCATTGGAAATCGTTATCGATAGTCGATTTTTTACACATATTCCTTTTTTTTCTCTCGTTAAAGGAGACGAACTCTTCAAATCTCGAGCGGAATCGACGAGGTCGGAGGAATTCGATGGGAACTTGCAGGGACACTCGCCATCGTTTGGATCATGTGTTACTTTTGCATTTGGAAGGGTGTCAAGTGGACGGGAAAGGTATTTAAACTCTCGAATCCACTTTTATCAGCCACAAACCATGATTTTTTAAAATTATTTCGACAAAATTTACTGAATGCCCTTTGAATGTGATTCTGATGGAATATTTAATGAAATTTTTTCATTTCTTTTCATTCTGAAATGACCAGGTGGTATATTTCACTTCACTGTTTCCGTACGCCTTACTCGCAGTGCTTTTAGTTCGTGGTCTCACCCTGCCTGGCGCTGCTGAGGGTTTGAAATATTACGCGACACCAAATCTATCGAAGCTCGGTGATCCTGAGGTATAATTGTCAATATTCGTATCTGATTCGTATGTTTCGTATATATATATATATATTTTTTTTTTGTTTACCATGCCAATAGAATTTTTTAAATCTCATTTTTTATGTGCGGCACGTGGTTGTTTAGACTTTAACTTTTGAACTTTGACACACGATTATGAAATTTTGAAGAATATTGTTTAAAATTGCGTAACAAGATCAATGAACGTGCGATTGAATTTTGTTGTTGTTGTTGTTGTTGTTGTTGTGATTACGAAGGTGTGGATCGATGCAGTGACGCAAATTTTCTTCTCGTACGCTCTCGGTCTCGGGGCTCTTGTGGCTCTCGGCAGTTATAACAAATTTAATAACAACGTTTACAAGTGAGTGGAAAGCTTTTCGTTATTACGCCGCAGCAACGTCGCTTTGTGTTTGCCTTCGATTTCGGCAAAACTCTTCGAATATTTCCGAAATCTTTTACGCGTCCATGCGATTGAATTTATTTTCCGTTTGTCCGGTATTCAGGGACGCCCTGGTCGTGTGCATGGTCAATTCGGGCACTAGTATGCTCAGCGGCGTCGTTATTTTTTCCGTTGTTGGTTTCATGGCCCACGAGCAACAAAAACCGGTCGCCGATGTCGCTGCGTCTGGTAATTATAATTTATTTATTTTCTATCAACGAGGTTTTTATGCTCGATTATCAAACCTTGCAATTTTTCATTCGTGTTATCGAAATTTTTCATATCATTGCCAATTCCAAAGAAAACGATACTCGAACGTATAAATATCGCATAAATCACATGGATTTTACAAAAATCCATACAATTCGTATTTTTCTAGCAATTCCAACAAAATTATCAGAGAATTAAGAGTTCGTATGGATTAACATCTGGGCAAAACGGGAGCCCTGTAGCTCAAACCGTTCTCGAGTTATCAACGTTTGAATTTTACAGTGCCATAACATATACACACACACACATCCGGACATTTTTTCTAGATACGATTTTTGGATGTTTTGGGACATTTTGAGGACATTGACATTGAAAACTGGAAAACAAAAAATTTTCACCGTCACATAGCTTCCTCTATGAGGAAGCAAAATGTCGATAATTGCAATAATTTCATTCGAATTTTTTCATGGGAAACTTTTTTATTGCTTTAAAATCTTTTTAATAAATTAATCAACAAAATAATAACACATTGGTAAATTTGAAAAATATTCCATTATGACGATAGGCTAAATATCGCGGTGAATTGACCCTAGAATCTGGTAACCTGGGGTCAATAACGACCCCAGGCGACTTTGAATCCCACGGCCTTTCGTTCCCCGCGTTCTCCCGTTTTTTATCGTTTTACCGAATTTTTCACTAATTTTTTCACTTCAAACGAAATTGAGCCAGGCTCACGCGATACTGCATTAAAAAACGAAAAGAATGAGCCCTAGTTGAACCCTTTTCGTTAAATTTTGACGGAGATATGAATTTTTTAAAATTGGGGTCATTTATAACCTCAGGTTACCGGAATAGGTAAAAAAAAATAAGGTTACCATTCAACCGGTTAAAATTTTCTTCATTTTTTTTCAATGCTCAATGCTCAAGTATAACGATTAAAAATGGAAATATTGTGGACTTTTGCACAGGACCGGGATTGGCTTTTCTCGTTTACCCTTCAGCAGTTTTGCAATTGCCTGGTGCACCGGTGTGGTCCTGTCTTTTTTTCCTCATGTTGATTCTCATCGGGTTGGACAGTCAGGTAAGAAGAATATTTGACAAAAAATTGAGTCGACTAATTAAAGGCTCGTATTCTCAACCCGTAGCCGCTACATGGGTGTAAATTTGCATTCACGTAAACTTTTGTCTGCTTGGCCCAGCGGCTTTCCTCATAATCATTCCGGATTTTTTTTTTTTTTTTCTTAAAATATGACTCGTTGTCGTCAATTCTGCGCAAATTAAATGTAAATACCTTAATTAGTATTGAAATGGCGTTAAAACAAAAACAGATTTTCAAAATTTCTTTTGTGAATTTGACAATTTTTGGTGGAAAATCTTGCATTTTGAAATATTCTAATGATTGTAATCGACAGCTCAGGATTCGCTACCCCTAAAAAGTACCCCACAAATTTTCAATCCGTACACATTTTCGGATGATATAGAACGTTTTGAAAATTCCAGGTGCAAATTTGCACCTCACTTTGCTGTACGAATGAATTTTCATTTCTTCACAGTTCTGTACAGTGGAAGGATTCATAACAGCAGCTGTGGACGAGTGGCCAAAACTGTTGAGAAAACGTAAAGAAATATTTATCGCAATTGTCTGTTTCCTGTCCTATCTCATTGGACTGTCTTGCGTAACCGGGGTGAGTAAATAAAAAAATCCTTAGTGTTTATGTTTAGGAGGAAAAAGAAGCCCCGAATATTTTAGTTTTCTTCTGTCTTTCAGGGTGGGATGTACGTTTTTCAATTGTTAGATTCCTACGCCGTGAGTGGTTTTGTTCTGCTCTTTTTAATGTTTTTCGAGTGCATCGCTGTCGCTTGGGCTTTCGGTGTGAATCGATTTTACGATGGCATACGAGACATGATCGGTTATTATCCATGTTTTTGGTGGAAAATCTGCTGGACGTTCACCACGCCGGCCATTTGTGTGGTCAGTCTAAAAAATAACAATAAAAATGAAAGAAAAAAAAAAAAAACAAAAATGAAATTTCGATTCCATTCAAATTCGGAGCAATGGGCTGCAAATTTTTCAACATTTTTCTGCTCCTTTCCACAGGGTGTGTTCATTTTTAATATCGTCAAATTTTCACCGGTCAAATATTTGACGTACGAGTATCCTTGGTGGAGTCACGTGCTCGGATGGATAGCAGGACTGTCCTCGATGTTGTGCATTCCAGTTTACATGATCTACATATGGTGCGTTACGCCCGGGACAACTTCGGAGGTAAATTCCACGTCAACATGAAAAAAAAAAAAAAAACACACACACACACACAAAATTCGTTTCGTTTTGTTAAATAAATAAATGAAAAAAACTGATACGTTCGTTTCTTTTGCAGAAATACAGAAAACTAGTGAGAATCGACGACGACATAGCGACACTGAGAGCCAAATTGAATCCGACGAAAGCGGCTGAAATAAAAAGCGAGTACAATTTATAGCGCAAAATTCGCCATAATCTGAGACTCTATAAATCGAATGTATGTTTGCCGGTGTTTGCAGCGCGACGACGAGTGTTCTAAGTTTAAAAAGCCGAGTTATATTTAACCGTAATAGGAATATGATTGGAAAAATTGCGAAAAGATAAACATATTACATTGATTAGTGAGTGGAATGAAAAGCGATTGCACCAGGAAAACGACTTTATTTAGGGTTCTTTCAAAATTTTGTAGATATGTTCTTGACACCAAAACTAACACTTTTCTCCTATGAAGAAAATTTTTCTGACGTTTCGAATTTGAGATATTTAATTTACAATTTTTAAAAAAAATTTTCCATCTAAACGCGTGTAAATTCAAGTTACGTTTCCGTTAAAAAGTTGCAAAAAAAAAACAACAGAAACGCGACTTGAATTTACACGCGTTTAGATGGTAAAAATAAAAAATTGGTTAGTTTTGGTGCCAAGAACGTTTATATACAAAATTTTGAAAGAATCCTAAATAAACGTCGTTTTGTGATAGTAATACGTTAACGATAAATTATCGAACGTACAGCGAAAAGTCTTTATTTAACAAATTACATTTATAAAACAAAAAGATCAGACCTCGGAATAAAAGCAACGTTGTAATTGTACGCGAGGAGGATCGGCCGAATTGGCTGATTTGTAAAACGAGGCCTCTACCTCCAAAGATCCATTATTTATTAACTTATTTTTTATCAACGACTGGTTTCCGTCTCTCGTTTCGTTCTTCCACTCTTCCTCTCTGCCTTTACCTCCCGGAAATACCATTTCTCTATGTCTCTCTATTCTGCATCTCTTTTATCCGATCTATCAGCTGTTCCTTCCATTCTTCCTCCGAAATAGTGTTGGCCCATTCCGGTATCGCCGTCACAGGCAATGTGAAAGTCGCCATCATCGTTTTCACCTGATTTATTTTATCCGAATCCAATTCTATGTTCGATCTGTTGCACAACGATGTCCACACTTGAATACTTTCCGAAGGAACTTCCTGTACAATAAAAACAGAATATTCATGTTGCATTCATATGTTTTCTCCTCAAGTTGTTGCGCAACGTTGAAGTTGGCATCGTTGGAACGCAACGAAAACTGATTTTTTTCTCAAGGCAGCAGAGCACAACATTTTCATACAGTGTTTGTCAACAATAACGGGACGGTCTTCTTTGCCATGGGAAAACTGAATTTACTAGAACAATTTCAACGATCGCGTTAGTTTACAAAATAATGATTAAAAAATATTTTTTTTTTTTTTTTAATTCCAATGATGCAAATTCCAATGGTTTTAACCCTGGAACGATAACTTGGGCTCAAAAACTACGCCAGGCGACTTTGAATCCCGCCCCCTTTCTCCCGTTTTCCCGTTTTTTGTCGTTTTACCGAATTTTTTTTATTAATTTTTCTACTCGAAGCAAAATTGGCCCAGGCTCACGGGATCCTGCATTAAAAAACGAAAAGAATCAGCCCAAGTTGAACCCTTTTCGTTAAATTTTACCGGAGATATGAATTTTTCAACATTGGGGTCATTTAGGACCCCAGGTTACCGGAATAGATTAAAAAGAAAAGTTTATCTTAAGGTTAAGGTTATATTGTATTTTTTTAGCCATTAATTATAATTAAAAATATTTCTCTATCACCGAATAAAAGCTGTAGTAAAAGATTGACAATTTTTTAATGCAATTAATTGCACTAATTTAGCCATTAATTAGGTTTAGCATCATTTCTGTATCGCTCAATAAACGAGAGAAATTTTAAACAAGGGCCGGTTGTTATAAAAAGACTGGCATTTTCAAGTTTTGATTATACCTGTTGCTCGCTAGTTGACGCACTTGGCAATGCTTGAGATCTTTCCACCGAAGCAGAAATCCATTCTTCGTCCTGTAATAATATTTGTGAAATCTCGAGGAATTCTATCGAGTCGATTGATCGAATAAAATTATCGAAATTTTTGCATTATTTTTCGAGCGGTTACAAAAAGCTCAAAGGATATTTTATGATTTCATTTCGGACACATTTGATAAATTTATGCATGGGATTAAAAGGGAAAAGGGAATTTTTTACGAAATATAAAAATAAACCTCAAAATCGTCGTCTTGATCGAGCATGGGGTCTGCGTCTGTCGGGACTTGCGACAATGGCATGTAACCTGTCATTCCAGCATCTTCATCCTCGCTGTCAGAATCGTTGATAGCTCTTGCTCCAGCCGTCAAATTTGGCACACTCAAATTCTGTTCGATCGGTTCTTGAGTCGGTTCAGGTGACATTTTTCCTTCAATTTTCACACAAAAAACTATAATCGCGATAATTGGACTTAACCTCACATTTAGTGTTGTTTTTATCCCGACGAAGAAGACAATAAGAATTGCTCTTTAAAAAATGTTTCCTGAGCTGGGATCGTTACCGGAATGAACTCACGAAACATCGATGATTTTTTTTCCAATTTAGTAATGGATTTTTATGCTCGAGAATGCAATTTATAGCGGATTCAATTTTTCGAAATTTACGTTTGTCGGGTTTTTTGACAGATCAAGCCTGCTGTAGCGGATCCCCCGTGCGGATCCCTCTAGAAATACAGCAATGTTCACTCGATTGCCGTTGAAATCGATGAAACGATTATTGCCTCATTTCAGGCTAAACTCACGTTTCAAAAACATAAACAATCATATGTTCATTAATTAAACTTTTCTACGAAATTCGGTAGCCACACTTTTATGCGTTTTTTCCTTTCGAGAAGACATTTCGTTGCCCATGTTCGAATCTCCATCTCTAATACTCACTCACACCACACGCTTTGTGAGCTTCGAGTCGAATTCGGAACGCGACTCGGCGTGGCCGGCTAAACGCAATAAAACGCACGTGCGATCTTATTAGCGCGCCATTGGCAAAAATGTTACCACTTCCCGTTCAAATTCTTTTCTTCGAACGCACGAAGGTCATAGCAGGTCGCAGTTGGTGTGGTGAATTTTCGTCTTGAATGCGCGTCGTGTTTTCGCGTTTTTGTTTCATTGTTTCATCTCGCCTCTCCCGAGTCCCGGCTAGAATGCATCCACTTTGTTCGCAAGCGAAACCGCCGCTCTTTGACGTTTTATATTGAATTTCGTCTGTTGAAAATAACAATATGTAAAGGAAAAGTGAAAATCGCAATGAAAAAGGCATTAGAAATATGAAGTCTGTGTTACCCTAAAAACCTCGTTTTTATTTCCACTCGCGAATGCAACGATATTGAGATTATTTTTCGGTAAAATCGGAAAAAATGTCGGGACGTTGTTTAAATCGTGTTGCGGAAATTCTCGCGCTTGCTGACAGCAAAAGAATCACAGATCGACGAGTAAGTTTATAACCTCTTTGCAACCATGATTTTTGTTTCTTCCCGCGTATAAACAAATTTTAATCTGCATTCTTTCAACCGAATTTTACAAATTGACCTTCACCTTCGAGTTTCATGGGGAAATTGACGTTTTTATCGAAGAAAAATTGGATTTTCCTCAAACTTTTTTCGCATGCCTTTTCCGATGTTTATTTTTGACGTACAGTAATAATTGATAATTTCCATATTAACTGTTTCCACAAATTTTCAACAATGTTTATTCAATATTTCGACTTTGGACCAACGAATTCGACTGTTTTTCTTTAAGATGATGGATCAGTCGCCTCGAATTTTCAATATTAACATTTTTCAATGTCCTGCGTACGTTAGCGTACGCGGTACATTCGGTATGCATTGCGAGAAGGCGACTGTTCCATCGCCTTAACATTCCAATTAATTCAGCGAATCGACCGAAATATTCTCATTTCTTTGTTCTAGACTTTCATTAAAGAATTGCATGACGTATATTTAAACGAGGAATATGTCCGAGCCATCAATGAGGAAACGAGCAGAGATTTCACAGGATCCACCTCCTGGAATCAAATAATGCTGACGATCCATCACGTTGTGTTGATGGTACGTTTTATCCAGCGCATTCTTATTAATTAACCCCAGAACTATAGACCCATTTTTTTTACCTTTAAACTACAAACCGGGGTGAATATTTATCCCACGAGTT
Source organism: Hyposoter dolosus (assembly GCA_963921915.1). NCBI lineage: Eukaryota > Metazoa > Arthropoda > Insecta > Hymenoptera > Ichneumonidae > Hyposoter > Hyposoter dolosus. Next base: position 1,233,771 of record OY998136.1, on the reverse strand, counting down.
TCTTGTTCGTAAGCGAGTAGACGAATCTTTTCGTTTTTTCATGCCAAAGCGAACGGCAAAGAGTAAATTCAATTTCATCTACGAGTGAAAAAATGATTATCGTTTCTTCAACGCAATAAGTCGTTAACTAATTTAACCAGGAAGTTGACAAGCCCGTCACCAAAACGGCTAAGGGAAACACAGCGACGATCGTGCAGAGCGGATGCTGCGATCTAATGAAGAGAACGGTCAATCTTGCCACGGGCGCTTCCAAAATGATGCTCAGTTGCTCGGACGTATTGGCCATAATTTTCCAAATATTTGGCAAGAAGTCGTACGAATCGTACTACGATACTTACATCGGAATTCTCGTACACGTTCTAGCAAACAGGAATTATCGGCTGGCCGTGAGTTCCGAACAGTGGCAAGAAATTCTCAAACTTTGCCTGAGGATTTATGGCCCCAGTCGGATCGACATCAAAGCCATTGTTCTGGAAATTGCAAGGATCACCGTACAGTACGGCTGCTTGCAGTCGCATCTGTTGCTCGATGTCAAAAAGATTTTGCCGTTCCTAGGTAAATCGATCATTAATATTTCTAATTTGAAAGAAAAAAAAAATAATAAACCTTTTCTACAGTATTTGCACACGCTGATTCATCAATTGATCAAAAATTTATTTCTCGCTTTGAATTATAACCATAGAACGGTAACCAGGGGTGAAAAACGACCCCAGACGATTTTAAATCCGGTTTTTTATCGTTTTACCGGATTTTTAACGAATTTTTGACTTTAAGCAAAATCGCCCCAGGGTCACGTGATCCTCCATTAAAAAAACCATAAGAATGAGCCCAAGTCGATCTCTTCTCGTTGATTTTTACCGGAGATATAAATTTTTCAAAATTGGGGTCATTTATGACCCCACGTTGCCAGAATAGGTGAAAAAAAGTAAAAAAAAAATTTTTAATTTTAATTGAAAAAATTAAAAATCAATCAAATAATTAAATTTTTTACAATCATGAATTATTAAATTCAATATTCAATATTCAATAATCTGTCGATTTAGTAATGGACGAAAAATTTTTACACAGTTTGTTAAATCATGCGAATATTGTGGAGGAATGGTGAAATATTGTTTTTTGCCTTTTTGTACTGATTTTCGAAGGAACTTTCAGAAAATATTTATCAAGGTATCGGCTCGGGCAAAGAAATGCCAATGAAGCCAGTTTATAAACTGACGTATGCCGTGTGTCAACAAGCAGCCACCGAAAGTCGTATATCTCTCTGCGAATTCAGTGAAAAAATACTACCATCGGTGATCAACTTGGAAGCCTGCTCCGAAAAGTATAATACAATGTTACTGATGATGATAATTCATCATCCGGGTGGAGCAGCTAGAATCGAGGATGGAGCTCATGCTCGCGATTGGGAACATTGGAAAAACATTGTACGAGGAATTTATGCCTCCCTCGCAAGAGACAAGAAACCAGAAAAATTGTCGACATGTTTTTTGCAACTTGCTTGCGAAGGTGAGTTATCAGCCAAATTTACGAAATTGAAACGTTGAACGAAAAACTGAGAAAAATCGATATTGATCAGTAATGAGGAACGATTCCGTTTCGACGACTTTCAGTGTACCGCCAAGTGATATTGGACCCTTCTTACATAATTGCGTCAATACCAACTTTCTCTGACTCCGAAGAAATGCAGCCACGAAAACGTCGGCCTCTTTCATTACCGATACGAAAGCCGATCGACATGCTTGTCGACAACGATCTCGAAGCAGCATGGCCGTCGATACAAATACTTACGGTCTTGTTGAAAAAATATCCAAATATTCTTCATCCTGATGATTACGTGACGTTTCTCAAGACCGTTACCGAGCTCGTAATCGCATCACTCAACAACGAAATGACCATGGACAGTTTGTCCGAGCTCTGTACAGTTTTGGTTGATTGGGAAAAGGAGCAATTCCACGAGACTGACCAAGCCGAAGTGAAAATTTGCTGGGAAAAAATTTGGGACACGATCTTGAGGTAGAGTCAAAATTCCACAAATATTCACATTATTTTACGAATTGTGTCAAGTTTTTTCTCCATTAACCGACAGATTAACCGAGCATTAAATTTTATAATTTATAATTTAAAAAAAAAATTCATTCATTCAATTATTCCATTGATTCCATTAATTCAAAAAAAAATATAAATAAAAATTTGAAAAAAATTCAATTATCAAATTGATTCAATTATTAAAATATTTAAAATCTAAAATAGTTTTATTAATAAAATGAATTTAATAATAATTTTGACATTAATGCTTTTTGCCAGAGCCCTCAGCATGAATCAGAACGAAAAACTTGGTCACGCGCTGCTGCAGTCAATAATCGAAAAGAGAAGTGCATTGAATGCAACTGGCTTTCTTCATCTGTATTCAACGAACGCGATACGATGGTCAGCTTCGAGCGTAAAAACATTGTTGACTTTTTGTGAGTATACGCCAATACCGGACGAGCTAATTGGCAGCGGAGTGACAAGTTCGACAAAGCTGGAAGGATCGACTCGAATATCTCTGTTGAAATGGTCCCTCGAAATGCCACCATTAACGCAAGTATCGCAAGTGCCGGTGGTCGATTTAGCCAACTTATTGACAGCCCTGGTCGTCCGCTCTTGGTACAATCACGAATTTCGTGATTTTCGAAAGTTGCAAGATTTCGAGTATCAAAGAAATGTCCAAAGTCAGGAGGCCATGAAAAACGACTTGTTTGACGATCGCGAAGGCAAGATTCTCAACGACATTGAAAATTGCAACTTATCGTTAAATTTTCGTCAAAAAGTACGCGACCCGGTTGAAGAAATATCGAAAAAAAACGAAACCAATTTACGCATTTTTCACGTACAAGAGTCGCTCGATTTTCTTACCGAATCACTCGCCAATTACGTGAGCGATCGTTCGACCGTCGGGGATCTCGAACGCGACATTAAAAAAATAACGGTAATCGCTAAATTGCTCTCGAACCTCGTCGAATTGAATATTCGTTGCGAGCCTCAAATCATCAAATTAACAAACGTATTCGAAAGTTGTTTCAAGTCAATAAGTTGTCTCGTCATCGTCGACGAAACGGCACCGAAACCGTGGAACTTCGTCCAGATAATCGAAGCTTTGGAAACTTTGTACGAAACGCGATACCATCGAAACGTTTCCAAGATTTTCATCAAATCTTCATCGATGGAATATCTGCAATTTATTTATCAACTTTTGTCCGAGGATGACGAGGATAATGGGGACGAGGATGAAGAGAATTCGCCAAATTTTAGTAACATCCGTGCCAAACATTGCCGCAAACTATTGGAGAATCGTTCCTCTCGAGAATTGTCAGAAAGGTGTCGATTGAGCAATTCGTCGTGTAAGATTCTCACCTATTTTTGTTGCACAGCGATTGACGATCGAATGATCGATGCGCAGAAGAGAGTTTTGAAGAATTTATTAAAAATCGATCTTTACGAGAGCAACGCTGAGGTTCGTCGTGCTTTGGACATTCTCAAAACTTGCGGAATGTCCGAAAAGCTGATCGGCACGAGTGAAGAATCCCTCGAAATAGCCAATAATTTTATTCGCAAATTATTGGAATCACGCATCAAGGATGAGACTGTTGTCCGAGGAATTTTACACGTTTTTCCATATTTTTTCAAAGCTTCGATGAGAATCGGAAGCGAGCAAGAAAAATTATTACAATTGTTGTCGACGATAAATAAGCTTTTGAAAAAAGAGAAATACGGGCCACTGGTTCACGCGGATTTCGTCAAATGCATCAGCGAAATAATTCGATTTAATCCATCGGAGACTTGGCCATCGAGTCAATTCGTTGAATCTTCGTTGATTATTGAAATTCTGCTGAGCTACATAAACAGCCCGTTTTATCTCGTGAGGCTGGAAACTGTGCAAGCTCTCCGCGTCGTATTCGCCGCGAGAAACCTCCAAGTTCCATCGAAAGTAAAATTCTTTGCTCAGATCGAGTCTGCGATACCGGAATTATTTTCCATCCCGAGAATTGTCAATGAGAGTGAAAAAATGGACGAGCTCCAGACGAGAACGAACACGGCCGTTCAAATATACGCGACGATACTTCGAGCTAATAAATTCCTGAGCAATCAAGCTCTGTACTCGATGATAGAGCTGGCAAAGCGACGAGACGTCGAGATAGCAACGCTTCAAAAAGCCCTCATTTTCGCTACGAAAAGCGAACAGAATCAACGACTTTTCATCGAATCTCATCTTCATTATTTATTGTCACGCTGGTTCGAGGCTGGTTATCCTTTGCAATTATTTCCCTGGACGCTGGCACATTGCAATTCGCAAGAAGATTTTTCCCGCAGGTACATCGAGACGTTGCTCTCGGTCAAGCTGCAAAGACTCGAGTTTAAACATCTCGCAATATTGTGCACGAATCTTGACATTTCCTTCGTAAAAACTGTCCAAGATTGCTTTCCAACGATAATGACCCAACTCATGTCGATGATCGTCGAAGATTCTCCGGGAGGCAACAATCTCGAGAGCATTATGTACGCCAGACAAATGTACGAGAAGCTGCGATTCAGTAAAAACGAATTTGAAGGTGTGACGAGTTTCGATGCATTGTTGCAAGAAAAATTGACCGAGGTTATCATTCGTTTGGTCGAGAGACTCAGAGACGACCAACATTTCTACCAAGTGTTTGCACGTCGCGTATTTTTGCCGGCGATCAATCCGCCCAATTTTACCGCTCAAACGATCGATCGGTGCTTCGTGTTTTTGGAAAAAATACTGCCTCTCGAGAAGAAATCTCTCGTCGAGTACCTCGTCACTCGTCGTCCAAACATCCTACAGCGTGTCGTCGAGAAACTCTTGTGCAACATCAATCAAGCCGATTCTCCTCATCATCAACTTCAGGCTTTCCATCAGTATCGATACTTTGGCACGATCGTATTACAACAATTGAAACAAGCTTACTTCGATCCGATGGCACTTTACATCGTCAGAGACACGAGTTACTCTCTTCTCTCGCTAACGAAGCAGCAACAAACACTAGCGGATATGGCGTGTGATTATTTTTACGAATTTGTCAGTTGGGCGATGCCAGAAAGAGCGAACGAGCTTAAAGAAATCTTGAGTTTCATCGTTTCGACGTTGGTGCCGTTAGTACAAAACTCCACGATCAAAGGAGCTCTAAAAATCCTGAATTTCTTGATAATCGAGCAGAAGGAGTTTCTGGGCGACGCTATACAAAAATTGGACTCATTTCCCAACGTCGATTCTTTCGAGGCGATAAAAAAAGTTCATCACAGTCTAAAATATGGCACGAGGAAAAATTACAGCCTCGAAGAGGAGATCGAGCACTTTCTGAACGCGACAAACGTCAAGACACTCAGTTGCAGTCACGAGGGACTCGTACACGTCAAGAATCAATTGGCAAAGAGAAAGAAAGAATTACGTCATATGTACGAGAGACTGGAAGGACTGCGAGGCTTTGCCGAAGATTGTGCTTCGAGTACTTTGCACAAATTGATTTACAAACTCGTTCAATTGACAAGATCGTGCGACACCAATATTTCTTTGGAAGCAGCCAAATGTCTGGGTCAGCTCGGTCCAGCCGATTTAACAACGATGATTCTACATCCGGAAGATGTTTATACCAAAGAGAATGTTAACGAAGTCGAAACGTTGACGTTTCGCGTTGTCAATCAATTGGCGGATTATCTCGTCGACGGTAACACGAATCTGCGTCGAGCAAGCTCTTCAGCTTTGTACGATATATTTTCGACCTCTTGGGGGCGTGATCTGACGAAAGTATCAGTTTTGACGGATTTCTTGGCCAGCTCCAAAATCGAGAATCCCAACATCCGACATTACATTTATCCGTTCATCGATCGAGCAAACGTCCCGAAGACACGAACGATCGTTGTCGATGCTGCCAAATGGCAAGTGTGCATAGATCCTCAAAACGATCTTTGGATTCCAACCAATCACGAGTCTTATGCGAAATGGATAGTCGATATAACTTGCGAGCTTCTCGATTGTTTCGTCAATTTGTACACTCCGAGCTTGAAGCCAGTTTGTCGAGAAAGTATAGAATTTAGTGAGCTCTTGTTGCCTCGTCTCGTTAATTTGGTGCAAAGCGTCGATTCCCAGCTCGTCAATGACGTTTGTGTCTGTATAAATAGATTTTTTTCTCGTGTTTACGAGACTCTGAGCGAAACGGACGCGAACACGACGATGACGGAGAGTCCTGTGATGAGTCGCGACGGTTCTCTGAGTTTTCAGTGCGTTCGCTCCATGATAAACGTAGTGAATTTCATGCGAATACAATCATCCGACAACGCACCAATATTTCTCGATTATTTGTACATCGGAAAAGCAGCGCAATACTGCTCGGCTTATTTCACTTCGGTACTTTACGCCGAATTATGGTGTCAGAGCATGTTACAAGATTCCCGATTGTTGCAGGACAAAATTCCCGGTAGCTGGATATCGGCGATCGACTGTATCTGCGAGTTGAGACCAGAGCCAGGAAAATTGCTTCAGTCGATCGTTCGCGAGGCTTATTTACACATTGGTGATCCGGATTCCATTTACGGTTGTGGATTGTCGCATCTCATTGATTCCCCGTACAGAATCCAACATTACATCCATCTCCGTCAATGGGAGAAAGTGATGTTGGCTCAGGACGTAGAATTGAGTTGGGGCAACGCTTCGACACGCGGAATGCTTCATTCGCTCCAACAATCCGGGCTCCAGAATCTCTTGGGCCGTGTCATAAGTACGATCAACAGAGAGCAAGAAAACGTCGACGATTTCATGTACGAAACTGCTTGGCGACTGGCCGATTGGAACATCCTCGAGTCCCATCGAACCCACGAAAATTTCGACCATTCGACGAGCTTCAATTGTTGTTGGAATTCACGCAGCAACGATTACCATTCGTCGCATTATCGCGCTCTCAAATCTCTCCGAGAGTCGGACTCGGTCGGGCTGCGAACGTTCCTCGACGACGCTCGCGCCAGTCTCGTCTCTTCCCTCCGCAAAATCAGCCTCGAATGCAGTCGAACCGTCTATCCGATATTATCGCAATTACGGATGTTACGGGAAGTCGAAGATTTCGCTAACATCGAACCGAACAATCGCAATAAATTCCTCGAGGAATGGAAGCGGGAGAAGGATCTCGACAGGCATGATTTCCAGTGGATCGAACCGATACTCGCGCAACGCTTGGTCATGTATCGGACCAAAGGAACCTTGACGAATCGCGCGCTTATCGAGACGCATTTCGATATCGCCGAAATCGCCGAAGAACAAGGCTATCTGTCGATCGCAGCCCGGGCTTTGGATTCACTTTCTCGTCACGATCTTTCCAGCACAACCAGAGACGAGCTGACTTACCAAGAGGCTTGTTTAGCATGGAAACGTAACGATCAGGACATCGCTCGTTACCTGCTCGTACAAAATTTAATTAAAAAGTCAAATCTCTCCCCAAATTTACTCGCTAAAGCATTACACGTTTATGGCAATTGGATGGCAGTGACAAAATCAGAAAACCCTCAACAAGTCATTGAGAAATATTATCAAGAATCGATTAAAACGAGTTTCTCCATCGACAATAAAACCTCGAGAGACATGAAAAATCTCACCGATGCCCAAGCCGACGTTGCTCAATTCGCCGATGCCCAGTATCAACAAATCATCGAATTTATGAAATCCCCCCAATACGAGAGTCTCCTCGAATGCAGGAAATTCAAAGATGAAGAAAGTAAATCATTGATCGCTGGCAAAGGTAGAGACGAACAAATAGCGATTAATATTTATCAGCGACAAGTTACCAACGACGCAGCTGAAGTAGAAAATATCAAGAGAGAGAAAGACATGTACCTCGTTTTGGCGGCTAAATATTATTTGGTGACATTGCAAACTGGCGAGGAGCACGATCTCCTCGTATTTCGTCTCGTCTCATTGTGGCTCGACAATATGCTCAACGAGAGTTTGAACGAACTTTTGTCTGACCAAATAAAAATTGTTGCTTCGTACAAATTCATCGTACTTTTGCCTCAACTAGCTCCGCACATGAGCAACGATAAGAATATTTTTACCGTCCAAATAAACGATTTGATGGAACGCTGCGCCAAGGAACATCCTCACCATACACTTCCGGTTGTCCTGGCGTTGAAAAATACTCACAAAGACAACGAATTCAAACCGATGGAAAAGGGCAATCAACGAAGAATCGAGAAAAATCGTCCGGAGCCAAGAGTTGTTGCGGCCGAAGCTTTAATCTCAAAACTTATGAATTCATCGATAAGACCAATTATCCGTGAGATGAGCGACTTGTCTAACGCGCTTGTTGCACTTGCTTATTGCCAAGTGAGCGGGGCCCAAGCAAAGAAAAGAGACGCCGCTTCCCACGCAATACCGAGAAATCAAGCGATTTTGAAAATCCGTAATTACACGAATACTTGCGTACCAACGTTGACGATCGACGTGAAGCCTCGTGGTAATTACAACGTCGTTGGCATTCAGGAATACGTTGGAAACTTTGATTTACCGGGCGGCGTAAACGCTCCGAAAAAGGTTGTTTGCGTCGGTACAGACGGAATCAGGAGAAAACAGTTGGTCAAGGGCCAGGACGATTTACGTCAAGATGCAGTTATGCAGCAAGTCTGTACAGTCATGAACAACATGCTGAGAACGAGCAAAGAAACGAAAAAGCGTAAACTCCACATAAGAACTTACAAAATCGTGCCACTTTCTCAGCGATCGGGAATATTGGAATGGTGCGAAAATACCTTGCCAATATCTAATGTACTTTGTGATTCCGGACGAAATCCAGGCATGCACACGAAATATTATCCCGACGATTGGAGCGTCAACAAATGTAAATCAAAGCTACAAGCTGTCGATCGTGAACCCATGAACGTCAAGCTTCAAGCTTTTTTAGAATGCTGCAAAAATCTCCATCCAGCTTTTCATCATTTTTTCATGGAGAAATATCCATCGGCTGAAACTTGGTTCGAACGACGATTGGCTTACGTTAGAAGCGTCGCGACAACCTCCATGGTTGGTTACATGCTCGGCTTGGGCGATAGACACTTCAGCAATATTCTCATAGATCTTACCACTGCCGAAGTTATTCACATTGACTTTGGCATTGCTTTCGCTCAGGGTAAAGTTTTACCCATACCGGAAACAGTTCCATTCCGACTGACGCGCGACATGGAAGTCGCGATGGGCATTTGTGGCGTGGAAGGCGTTATGAGACGCAGCTCTGAGGAAACCGTCGCTGTTCTCCGAGATCAAAGGAAAATCTTGATTACTCTCCTCCAAGTACTCTTGTACGATCCTCTCTTCTCTTGGGCTATCACGCCTGTAAAAACTGAGCAAACTGAGAATCATGGTGGACAGCGATTAAGTGGCAAGATCACCGAAGACAAAGGCAATTATAACACTCATTTGCTTAATTCGAGCCTCAAATTATCATTATTTCATTTCAACTAAAATATTGACTTTTCTTATGGGTTTCCCAGAACCAAATCGAGAGTTAACCCTAGAACGCTAACGGTGACCTTTCTCCCTTCGTTCTCCCGATTTTTATCGTTTTACCGCATTTTTCACTCATTTCATTGCTTTCGTTAAATTTTACCGGAGAAATGAATTTTTCACAATTGGGCTCATTTGTAAACCCAGGTTGACGAAATAAGTAAAAAAAAAAAAATTAATTTACCGTTCTAGGATTTAAATTTTTAATAAAGAATAAAACTAAAAGAAAATTACAATTCCAATGCTTCGATTTTCAGGTGGAGAAAAAACGAACAAATTAGCGGAGAGAGCTTTATTAAGAATTGAACAAAAGTTGCAAGGAACCGAAGACGGAATAAGTTCAAGCATTTCCGGACAAGTGGAACGTTTGATTCAACAAGCCCGCGACCCGAGGAATCTTTGCCGTTTGTACAGCGGTTGGCAAGCATATTTGTAATATACATTAATTCAACGAACCGTTAAAACAGTTTAAACAAAACGAACAAACAGATATTTCCATATTCATACTGTGATATATAAAACCACTACCAAGTGCACCTTTTCCAACTATCAATTACTCTCGTTGTTCAACGTTATTTTACATTTGTTCTGCGCAACGGGGGGATCCTACGTTATTCAGTAAATTATTGATAAAAGTCAATTAGATAATACGTCGTGATTTCGTTCACTGCTTCAAACTGCACGTATCCTCGTCGCCAAACAAATCGCAGAAACCATTCTGTATGCGACTCATTTTTTCTCTAAACACGCCATAACTCGCCAATCATAATATTTTTTCGTCCCTCCAAAAAGCTTCATTTCCACTTTTAGACAAAATTATGTTTTTTTTTCTTTTTTTCTCGATCGAGTTCGCCTCGAGGATATTTGCAGCGTGAAATTTTATCGAACCAGAATGTTGACGCTATGATCGACGTGCCAAATACGCGCTCTTGAATTCTTCGCTCCCACCGTCGACGTTTTCTTTTTATTTTTCTCCATTTCCACGATCAAACGTAAAATAATAAATAAAAAAAGTAAGATAACATTTATTGAATAAGAAATGTTCGTTTCTTAAGCAAAGAAAAAGTATATATTTGTTATTGCATAAACGATTTTAATCGATATAGTCATTTACGGATTAATGAATTGATTGAAAAATGCTATAAATCAAAAAAGAGGGACGAATTTTTAATCGAATAAGAAATTTCGTAGAGTTTGAAGGACGTGAACTCTCAGAAATTTCGTCCTTCACCTACAAACAGCGAGCAAAGTTCTGGTTCTCCAGTGCCGCAAAAAACTTGACGTTCCAGAGGATACAGAGGAAAAGCTTACGCATTCCATTAGAGAATAAATCAAAGAATCTGCTTCAAATATAAAATGAGGATTGCCCATATTCGAAGCAGTGACTTTATGAACGACCTCGAACCCTGTAATCTCCGTGTTACGTTATCAAAAGATAAAATGATCTTCACTGTCGTATCATTATGGAACGACTCTTTTTTTTTTTCAACTATTTATTTTACATTTTTTCACTCATTCATAAAGTTCGTATTGGCAGAAAAAATAATCCTCAAGCTCTCTCTTTTTTCACACGTTTGATCGACATTGTTGTAAGAATTACGTGAAAGTTTTTCGTCATTGGAGCGAAATACGCGTTCGGAGTTGTATGACTCAGAGGGAGTTTTATTACGAGTGGGAACGGGAAACTAAGTTTGTTGCGTGCAAGGATGAATTTTGTCATGTGTGTGTGTGTGTGTGTGGATGGTTTTTTAATGAGCAAAAGATTGCGAAATGCGACGACGATAGTATCGAACCGATGGCCTTGACAGTGCGAGCGACCATTGAATAAAAGATAAGGACGTTTAACTTTTTGTTGTTGTCTTTGTTTATTTTTATTTTTCTCGTTGACACGATATTTAAGAATAATGCTTGCCTCGGGACGAAGCAATCATCCTATAATTTTGTAATTACCGTAATAAATGGAGAAGGAAACTGCTTTGTATTCAAACGAATCATAAAATCTCCAATAAATTGTCTTATTCTCAGAGTAAATCGGGATAATACATTGTCGAAGGAAAACTGTAGATTTTTCTGTTTCTCTGTAATTTGATCCCCAGCCTCGATAACCGCTCGATCGAATCATCGGTCAATTTTCTTGCCATCGAGCAACCAACGCAACGACGTCTGTCTGTCTTTGCGAAAAAATATCGTTTCTATCGTTTGAATAAAAAAAAAAAAAAACAACCTCATTTGGCTGTTATTGTTTTGATATAAAAAATGGATTTATTATTCGATGATGAGCATCGTTGGAAAAATTGTTCATCGGATCCGCTTGAAATATTCGAAATTTACATTTCTCATGCGATAATTGCATAATGGTGAGTCAAGTCTCTGGAGATGAAATGATTTTTTTTTCTGGAGAGAAAATGTGAATTTTGATGGAAAATTCATTAATAACTATAAATATTGTTGAAAAAAAAAAAATTAACTTATTTTTTATTTTTGGGATTGCTATTATTTGCTTATCGGAAAAACGACGATTATACGCGGATTATTATTGCGACGCTTCGTAATATTGGCTTTTGAAAATGCCAGTCTGCGTCCTTCGCCGTCTGTTTTTCCTTCGCTCTCGGTTTCTCTCGCGAAAAATACGCTTTACTGCTAAAAATCTGTATTTGCAGTGTAAACATTAAAGTTAATTTAATAACTGCTTGCTTTACTCGGAGCGTTAAAAAATTTTATTTGCATAAATCAAAGGCACTTTCACACAGGAATGAATATCAACAGGTTCAAGGACGGAAGGAAGACATTGAGTAAATTCGACGTTTCTAAATTATAGAAAATTTTCACATGTTTCATTACAAAATGAACATTTAATGCTCAAAATTGAGTCACATGTTCGGCACGTTCAATCATTTTTTTTCCAAAGTACGTGACCTTTGATTAAATTTGTAAAAAAAAACATTTGAAAACAACCTCCGCCATAAATAGCTCGCGTTTTTGCAAAATAGGCAGAAATTATTGTGTCGCGATAACGTTAGCTCGGGCAACCGTTTGCCGCGGTCATTATGACGCCGATAAAAAAAAAAAAAGAAGAAAGTGCAACATCGTACGAGCTAAAACGATAATGAATTTTCTTGACTATATCGCAAATCCGCTCGTGGTCAGACGTGGTCTGTCAATTTTGTTTCTTCTCTTTTTCATAACTAATTCGCCCCTCGCTTTCAGATGAAATTTTCCCCTTCTTCGTTACGGATCGGGGATCCCCGAGAACGCGTATAAGAAGAGTGCTCACGATTGACCAAGTGTCTGATCATTGAAGACAACGCTGAATCGAGGATCATGGATAACAACAGCTCGAAAATTGTCCTGGGGCTTTTCTTATGCTTCGCACTTGTCATCGGCGAACCTATCGGTAAATATTTCATCAACCGATCGATTAATTCATTCTTTTTCAGACTGTACTCACTTTTCTTGGCTTTTTTTTTTTCACAGGCAGCAAATGTCCTGGACCGATTGCCTACTATGAGGAACTCGGATGTACACCGGAGTTCGAAAAACCTGGGGACCAGTGTCCGCAAAGATACAACTGCAATAAACTCAAAAGTTTGCCCACTGACAAGTGCAATATCAATGGTCATGTTTATGAAATCGGCGAACGCCTCAGAGAAGAGGACGCTAATCCTTGCGACTTGGGATGTTTCTGTGCCGCAGGTCCCGGAGGGTCAGTATTTCTCATTAATCTTGCCACGAATAATTCAATGTCAACGAGCCACTGGGCCATGTCAAAATAACAACAGATTCTAATCTGGAGTTGTCGTCAGTCGGAACACGTACGTGTTCTGAAATCTTAACCCATCGGCACACTTCGGTCGTTTAATTTTTTTTTTATGATGACACGTTTGGACTTGTCCTCGATAAATTCAAATTCGACGGGAATAAAAATAGATGGAACAAAAAAATTGTTGTATCTATTAATTCATGAAGAATATCGCTAAATCGATAATCACTGGATTGATAAATTTGTAGCCAAACAAAATAAATGTGAATTTTTTCAGACCCAAGTTTGTCTGCGCCATCGTCGATTGTTTCCACGGTCCGGTAACGCCTGGTTGTTACTTGCCACACGGTGCGAAATCATGTTGTCCCGGCTCTGAAATCTGTCGTACGTTAAATTTATGAAAATTTATTATCAATTTATGTTGATAATCTTATGAGAATATTGACTCGATAGAAATGTTTGTTAATCATTAGCTGAGAAAGACGAAGATCGTGCAACTTGCGTCGTTGATGGAAAGACTTATAGAGATGGAGAATATTTCTCGCCTGCTGGAGAACCGCAGAAATCTTGTTATTGCGCTCCTGGATACACAGGTAAATTTTTTTCGATCGGATCATAATCGACCGAAAACCATTGAATATATTTTTGACTAATTTTCCAAGTCACATTTGAATATTTTAATTCCTCAGTTTCAAGTAAAAAAAAAAAAAACATCCCTAGAACGGTAACCTTTTTTTTTTTACCTATTCCGGTAAACGGATCACGTGAGCCTGGGGCGATTTTGCTCGAATTTAAAAAATTAGTCAAAAATGCGATAAAACGATAAAAAAAAAAAAAAAAGGGAGAACAAAGGGACCGTTTTTGACCCCAGGTTACCGTTCTGGGGTTAATACGTAAAATCTTAACTTTGTTTCTCTTTCAGAAAGGAGTTAATCATTGAATTTTTGTTTATAGGTGAGAACGTCGAGCCGTTCTGCGTAGAAAGGATAAATGGTTGCGGAATAATGTTACGTCACGCGGACGTAATCCGTGACAATTGTGTTCCAACATTTTACTCCTCTCAATCTCCGCGAACTGACTGTAGCGTCGCTTACAGATGCCGTAAGTTATCACCGAATTCCCAAAGACACACACGAAAGATAAAAATATTTCAAATCAGAAGCAAACTAATGATCTGAATAATTTTTCAGAAAATGATAAAGACGTCGTGATACGGAACCATGCGGGCAGCTCGGAATCCGCAGTCTGCGAGACCTCCAATCCCGGTGAGTCCATGAAAGTCTCATCAAAACCTGTTTTCATTGATCGCACGACCTTGACACAAAAAAACGAGGATTTTACATGAAATTCTTTCTAGACTCAATTCATTCACTCGCGCCAAAATATCGCGAGCTCAAGTTTTCGCTTGTTCTATTATAATTATTTTTAAACACGTAACAAGCCGAGTTCCGTCAGGAAACAATACTCGAAGATGTGAGCTAATCAACCAGCTTAAAAAAGTTGAAAAATTATTTTCAAAATCTTCAAACTTTGATTTTACTAAAATCGCTATAGTTTTTTTTTTTTCATTCTCTTCGTTTTCGAATTATCTTTGAATTGGTAAACAGCGATTTTTGATTTATTATCAATTTTTAGTTGCTTGTGAACTTTGAAAGTGGAAAAAATGACAAAAAATGTGATTTTTCGGTTCGAATTCCCAAAATAAATAAATTATCCAAATGCAATGAAGCCTCAAAACTATTCTGATTGACGAGCTTTTCATTCCTGTGAAAGATTCATCAAAATTGGTTCAATCGCTTTTGCGTGAAAAGGGCACAAACACAATTTTCTTGTACATTTGCGATTATCATATTTATAATATTATTTTTTATTATCTTTTCAGGCATGAAGTGTCTTTTCGGAAATTTGACAATGAACATCGGCGACGAATTGAATCAAGCCACGGATTACAGTTCCGTCTGCATGAAATGTATTTGCGAAGTTCCACCAGTCCCAACGTGTCAGCGACTACCGGACAATGAGTGCGATGTTACCAAACATCCGGCTTTCGACTGAGTCTGCTCCAGACCGTACATGAGCGATGGATACATCACTGTAAATACCAACCCGCAACTAAATCGTTGATCGTAGATATTCAAATAATTAGATCGTGCGTCAATATTGCTGCGAAAAGTGCTTCGTTTCTGAATAAGCTGGATTATCTGTACCGACGAAAATGAAGATAAAATTCAGAGTAACAACACAAAATTGTGGGAAAAACTCTTTGCCGTTAAAGTCAAAAGTTTCTCTGTAGTTTGTCTTATTCGTCGATCCTTTCGATCAGTGCCTGAAAAGGGATCATTGACTCTTTTTATAATCGTGATGGCTTCCCTTTCGATGTCTGGCTCCGAGCCGCTGCCTTGTATCTCTCGAGTAACATTGTGTCGAGCTCGTGTCTTGCATGATTCCTTATCAGCTCTGGTAACAGATTGTACTTATCGTAACGTTCGCAAAGCTGCCAACTTTCTTAATCTGTCGCAAACGAACGGAAACTGGGGATTTAGCCAGAGTTTGCGAATAGAAAAGATGATGGAAGAGACGAAGCGATAAGTTTCGTTTTGTTATTTTTGTTGACGAAACTCTGCGGAATCATTCGGTGCAGATTGAAATAACAATGTCGGGGAAGGTGTGCAACTCCTCAGGGCGAACACGTCGAAGGGTTTCCGAGGTCAACAATCCGAATGTGACCAATGACCTGGGGTCTAAATGGCTCGGAATTTTGAAAAATTCATATCTCCGGTAAAATTTAACGAAAACGTTTCGACTTGGGCTCATTCTTTTTGTTTTTTAATACAGGATCACGGGAGCCTGGGACAATTTTGCTTAAAGTGAAAAAAAAAATAGTCAAAAAGAGAACGAAGGGTGAAAGGGCGCGGGATTTAAAGGCAGTCGACCAACAATTAATTCTCCAGACACATTGTTCATTAGTGTAAATCGGATTTTATCAATGTATTTTTCTTTTGAAGCGAAAGAGGCAAAATACGTAATTGAAACGAAGGCAAATGTTGAGCCATTGCGGCCGCATTCTGCCGACTCTGATAATTCGGGTGAGCAGCTCAGAACAGATTGAAAATTTACGTTATGGTTTTTTTTTTTTTGTGAATTATAAAATCTGAGAGAGACAAAAAATGACATGGAGATTCTCGTGGATTTTCAGGCAAAGACTGCAAGCTTGGACATTTTGACTTTGAACATTGGCGATGAAATTGGCGCGGTAGACACCATTGGGTGGGGGCCACCATCTCGATTCGATTCTATTTGGTACTTGTAGAACGAAAATCTGTTGACAAATGTGCAAAGCAATGAAGCGTTTTGTATGTGTAATTGATCGTAAAAAGTCGGTCACCTCGTCTCTACACTTTTTAAATGAGTCGGCGGGAATCATTGCGTTCGTCATTATCACGAACGAGTCTGCACCTTTCGATGATTTTTCCTGTCGTCAAATGAAGCTTTTTTTTTTGCTTCTTTTGGGAGAGTGTTGCGCTTTGCCTGCCTCGGCATCGTTGCACTTGTACGGAAATTTTCCAATTCTCAATCGAATCGAATCATCAGTTTGATCAACTTTTGGGTTGTTGGGTGGATACCAACTGGTGTGGGTTGCAAATTATTGGTTGTCTATTTTTTGGCAGTTGAAATAACTCAATTGTTTTGTAAAATGAACAAAATATTTTTTTCGCTGTCCGTGACCGCGGGATTTGTTGCATTCGTACATCGTTACACCGGTTTCCAAAATTTTGCAATTCTTTACACGTGTGTGCCCGATTCTTATCTATAAGGCCAGGTGGAAATTCTAAGCCCGCGCTATGACCTCCCAATTATCGCTTTCATATGAATTCGATGCAGAATATCTAAAATCAATAGAAACAGTCGTGTTGGAAGGGCAATTAACATTTCCATCGATATATAAAAGCGGAATACACTTCCCGATTCTCATCAGTCTGATCAGACATTACGCCTGCTTAAATTTCATCTGCTTCATTTTCGATCGATATACAAATTATGGAGAGCCGGATTTACGCCACGATCTTATTTCTCGTTTTTGGAATCATCCAGGCTCATTCCCACCCTAAAGGACGCAATGTAAGTTTGAAATGTTTTCGAGCAAATTAATCCTCTGCCAGTAATCTCGCTGTTTCGGACTTTCGAGCAGCACACACTGTGATTTGAAGTTCAGTCAAGTTTTATCAATTGTTTTAACACTTTGGTGAATAATCAGAGTCACTTCCATGATGTCTATGAAAGTTTTCAACAGATCATATGTCTTCAAATCTTCCGTATACCGGCTGAGGTTCAAACTTTTTGATTTTCTTGAATTTCCTCACGTTCTTTTGCATCTCAAAACCGTCCGTTTTGAACTTTCCTTTTTAATTGAATACGAAAATTGTAGTCATTTTGTATCCGTTGAAATTTTTGCACAACAAACTTCTTTTTTTTGTTCTAGGCATTACACGAGTTCTCGGAATTCGGAATGCTTCAAAGTTCAATCAGCGAACCGGTAAGTTGTGTAAAAGTTACCCATGCACCTCAAAACGAAAAATACTGTTTACAATGTGCACACCTGCTTTCTCGTTTTCTCATTGATTACAATATTTGTTCATATTTTTGAAATTCTATTCCAGCGGTTCGGTTATTCGATAGGGGCAAACTTTTATGGAGATTTAGGCGACAGTCCAGTCGACAGAAGAATCAAGCGGGAGATTAAATTAGAGGAGAGCGCGATTTTGGAGAGATTGTATAAACAAGACAGAGTGGCCGCGATTGCAAGAGCGATGGCTAACGCCGAAGCTGCACGTCGAGCTTATCCCGCAGTTCTACGAGAGTTTTACCGACTTCTCGATGGCTACATCGCTACCGGTTTCAACGTCCAACAAGCAGTTGAACAACTTGAAAGACAGCATCCACACGTGGCCGATCAAGTAGTTGGAAATCAGCAGCGTCTGGCTTAACCATGGTAACAATTACCGTTTTCGAATAAAGACACAACTCCATAAAACCAAAAACTGTTTATCCTTCCGTACCCGAATGAGCCTAGACATGAAAAACCAGAGGGTGTGCCAATCCGATGATTCGTATTTTTTCTCGTTTACCTTTTTTTTTTCTCAACCGAAATGCGGAGAACACCATCGCAAACCAGACTTCAAAGTCATTGATTTTTTCCACACTCTCGCAACCTACAGGAATTTTCAAACCCGCAAATAAAACCTGCTGACGCTTTCGTTTGAATAAAAATTACTCCTCGCTGAAGTTGCTTTTGAGTGGCCGCGCTCGTTAAGGAGGTTGGCTACACACAACAATGTTGCCGTGTTAAAAGTGTAGGGAAATTATAAATTATTGGAATTTAATGAAAAGTGGTGAGCATATTACTAATTTTTTAAGATTTTTCTTCTACATAGTTTTCGAGTTATCAAACACTAGAGTTTACATGCATAAGCATAGGATTCACATATATATATATAGTCACATCTTTTGCATATTGCAAACTCCAATTATTCGACAACTATGTAGACGAAAAATTTGAAAAAAATAGTGTCATCGTATTTGATGCTAAAGAATGTTATCACCAAATTTTATCAACTTGTTATCATATTGTCGTATGTATAGCCAACCTCCTTAACTGCTCCGAATGGAGGATCTTGCGTAGATCATTCTCAGCAGACATGGTTTGCAATCATTTCGCAAGATTTTCATTTATTCCCTGAATATCCAATTACAATGATTGTTCTTTGAAAAGTTGTTCTGTTCATAAACGCGTATCCGCTTATCGGTTCGGTAAAACTTAGCATGACAATGGTACAGCTAAATTAAAGATAAGACACGATTTATCGTTGCATGGTGTTTTAGTGATGAAAGTTTCCAAGCAAGTAGGGACCTATTGCTGGAAATTCACGTCCAAATTGAAGTACCGCTTCGTCGAAACTCAAACCCATTCTTAAATAACGTGAAGAGTTCGCTTTAAATGTAGTGACTGCTGCATCCGCAAGAGCTTTTATCCGAGCATCCTCTGTAGTGGCCCATAAACCTAACGAAGCTATTTTCTCAGCTTTGTACGCTCTCTGATTTCTCTCCGCAGGAGTCGGTGATCTATCTCTCTTAACCCTTATTGCGCTGTCTAAAGGAGCAAATCCCTTGTCAAGTTTCATAATTACCGGCAACCCCATAATGCTGTAAAAATATTGCAAACTTTAAAATTGTTGTTTTTTTATAAAAAATGATAATTGTGCAGTTCGTGCATTGATGAACCGCGATAAATTTCTTCTAAATTCCATCGTCCTGCTTGGTTGTCTGACAAATTAGGACTTTTGCGTAACTCACCACCTTCGCATCATAGAATTTCCGAACCACCTCGGCAATTGCCCAACTATTTTCCACCTACAAAGATATCAACAGCTTCAAGTTACAACTCTGATTACATCGAAAAAAAACGCGGCAAATTGAAATTTGCAAATTCCTCAAGCTGCTCAAATCTCCCTCTGTGACGAACTACATTTTTAATTTTGGCTTCCTCGTAGAGAAAGCTTCGTGCATCTTGATCATCTTGAGGAAGCAATTTGCAAATTTCAATTTGCATTTTAATTACATAATTTCGACAACTTTTCTGGAAAGTAAAGAGCAAGACTTACACACAATATCTTACAAAATTTGCAAAAATTAGAGCGGTTGGACGATTTTTCAAAAAACTCAGATTTTCGTAAAATTCGAAAAGTCATCAAATTTCCAATTTCAATAGCAACCTTCCCATTATGATACTCTATTTATAAACAAAAAAAAAAATTAGTAATAAATCTTAAGATTTGCGGAAGATAGAGCGACGACACCCTTTTTTTTTGAAAATTTCAAAATCCCGTAGAATTCGTATTTTTTTAGCCCTACAGCTCAAACCGTTCATTTTAAGCGCATTGAAATTGAAAACAGGAAAAAAACAAATTTCACTGTCCTCTATGAGGAGGCAAAAGAACGAAGAGGCACAGCAGAACCGCCGAGCCAAGTATCAAAAACAAATATTCACAAGATACAATTTCACAGTTCGGACAGAACGTCTCCGGAAGAAATAAAACTTGCTTCAAAATATTTCAAACATACTTACGGAAGTTTTTAAAGAGTGAGAAGAAATCTCGGAGATGCCCAGAACGAAAAGTAAGATCGTGGCGTAAATACGTCGATTCATCGTGAATGTACAAAACGAGAATGAAACAAATATATTGAGACACGATGTTTCATAGGTCGATGGAGTCAAAGACAATTGGAGATTAACCAAAAAGTCAGTGTTTATATACCATCGCGAATCATCGTTACAGACTCTGGACACCTTTCTTGTATTTACTTTAGAATACCCTAATTATAAATATGTGCAAATTAAGGCTGGAAACAGTCTCAAGAAACACTAAAACTTTTTCTCAAATTGTACGCCTATTATAACCCTAGAACGGTAACCTTATTTTTTTTACCTATTCCGGTACCCTGCGGGGTCATAAAAGATCTCAATTTTGAAAAATTCAGATCTCCGATAAAATTTAACGAAAAGGGTTCAACTTGGGCTCATACTTTTTCATTTTTTAATGCAGGATCGCGTGAGCTCGGGTCAATTTTGCTTGAATTCAAAAAGTTAGTCAAAAATGCGGCCAATGCTACACAGTCGATCGTAAAAACACCATGCCAAATGTTCCTGAAATACAAAACGAGTCGCTGCTTGAAATACGAGAAAACTCGTGCGTTTTTTATCCTTTGACCTAAAACGCTCGCTCCATATCGAATATTTTACACTGTCGAAAATTTCCTTGTGAATAATTAATAGTCGGTGATGCGGTAATCACTTGAATCAATTAATCATTAATTACAGAAAACGTTATATTAATGTATGATAATGTTATAGGTTCCAGTCTATTATTCCTAAGTGTGGCAGAAGTTCGATAATTGTTCTGTATTCAAAGTAAAAAAATGAATTTTTAATCAGGCCAACAAAAGAGCAGCATAAATAATATTGAACGAACGTTTTCGTTACAAAATTTCATATTTCTATTAATTCTTAGTGTAAATTCCATGCACAGGGCATTCCACGCCGAATCGCTTGATTTTTTGAAAACTTCTTAAGGTTCTGTGCAAGGAATTTTAAGAAAAATGTTAAAAAATTTTATTTCGTTTTTACGAAGAACGAAAAACTTTCAAAAATTGCATACATCATTTTTCTGAATTTTTTCATATCTTGACAAAACCCACAGGTTTTAAAATTAAACGGTCAACTAGTTTTCTCCCCTTTGGATCGCATTTATTTTTTTTTTCATTTTTTCGTATTATTTTCCGCGGAGCATCAAACGGAAATTTTTTTTTCGGAACGTTGACCATCTTTCAAGACATATTTTTCCACGTCATTAAATTCACAGCCTGTGATCTTTTTATCGTGTTTGTACTTGGCTTATCTTTGCCACGAATGATCAATGTGATTATGATAATGCCATCTGCATAATAATTATATCTTTCGACACGAGTTACTCAATGTTCCATTGCGCCGATGTAGGAATAGATATGGAATATTTTTTCCAAGATGAATTATTTCTTTCTATACTTTCTCACACTCAGAGCAGGCTCGAAAAATCCGAAAGTCAAAAAGTCCTTAATTATCGTCTTTCCAATAAAAAATGTAAAAAAATTTGGCTTTATCGTCAAGGGTTATATTTTTTCAATAATTTATCCTTTGATTGCGAGCTTGGGGTACGAACTACCCCAGGCCTATATTGAGGAAAATAGTCATTTTTCCACTTTTGTTCGTATTAGCATTTTTTTAGTGTACTTAAATTTAATTTTTGGCTGTATAAAGTAAATAATCTTTTAAAAAAAGCATTCAATATGTTCTACAACAATTTTCAAGTCGAAATATTCAGTAGCTCATTTTTTATAACAATTTTTGTCACTGGGGTACAGACCTACCCCATGATGGCAAGTACGTAATCCTACAGAGGCGTGTGGCAAGTAAGGGTTAATTACTAACCCTACAACCTTATTGTTTTTACCTATTCCGGCAATCTGGGGTCATAAATTACCCCAATTTCGAAAAATTCACATCTCCGGCAAAATTTAACGAAAAATGTTCAACTTGGGCTCATTCTTTTCGTCTGTTAATGCAGGATCGCGTGAGCCTGGGGCAATTTTGCTCGAGGACAAAAAATTCGTCAAAAATTTGGTTGAACGATAAAAAAAATAACCAAGGTACCGTTCTAGGGTAAAGATCTTCATCAAGGCGAACCTCGTCTACGTTCTTCCGTTCACTCCTTGGCCAGTTTAACTTCATGTACTAATGTCCATCAGACAGCCATCCGAAAAGGCATCTGACCATCTCAGAGTCATGTTGTCGAGTTGCGAAATACTCCGTAGAAAAAGTGCTGCCTTAGAAAGTTTGTTTTCCCCAAAATGAACGTCTTTTCCTCATTTACTCAGTTATTAACTTTATCAATATCGCACCTCGTTGACTGTGCAAACAAATCTTAATTCCAACACACTGTACAATCGTAACACGCTCCTTTTGCCATACGTGAGGAGCATCGACGAAAACAGCTGCACAACAGAACAAATCGGTGGCGAGTAAAAATTCATCGGCAATGAGTTTTTATTTGCTTAAGACTATGTACGCTCATGCTAATTTCAGCCTTTAGTTACCGTTTCCTTTTGGAACAAGTCGTTCGATTGCAAGACTGTCAAAATATATATAAATCCCGAAGAAAATCGATCGATCTAAACAGTTTCACACGAAATTTGGCTCGATCTTTCAATATGTCTCGTGTCTTCATAAATCTCTTCGTATTCTGCATCGTGTGTACAAGTAAGCCTGACGAGCCACTGCCTCATCTCTTGATTCACGAAATAATAAATTCTCCAAAATGTACAATTATCGTGCATTTTTCTTATCAGGCAAAATAAGTGCTGCAATTAAAATTTGTACAAAATAATCACAGACTCCATTAATCCGTCATTAATATATGATTATATTTTTTAGCATTTCGAATTATCAACTGCAATTGAACGGGATTTTTATTTTTTTATTTTTCTCAAAACTTGTTTTGTTGCATTTTATCAAAAGGTCACGAAAATTTTGTTCAATTTGTTTTTTTTTATTCTCTTGTGTTCTCCGTTTTATGTAGTACTATTTTTTTTTTTTTTTTTTTTCGTTTCTTATAGTGCTGTACACCGGGGATACATTCATTATATGTGGTCCCAACTCCAGTTTACAACAATGTGGAGATCTCTGCGTACCAACTTGCCAACGGCCTGCAGAAATATTTTGCCACCCAGCTAATCCGAGCGTAAGCATTTTATTTGAATTAATTCCGGAACCCTCGCGGTCCTGCGCCGCGTTTTTTTTTTTTTTATCGTTTTACCGCATTTTTGACTAATTTTGTCACTTCAAGCTAAATTGCCACAGGCTCACGTGATTCTGCATTAAAAAACTAAAAGAATAACCCCAAGTTGAACCCTTTTCGTTGAATTTTACCGGAGATATGAAATTTTCAAAATTGGGGTCATTTATGATCCCAGGTTAACGGAATAGGTAAAAATAAATAAGGTTACCGTTCTAGTGTTGAAAGACTGAAAAAAAAATATTTCCATTTATCAACACTGCCGCAATTGACTAATGTCAATATTTCTAATTAACTGTAGGCATGCGCACGAACGTGTAGATGCAATCGGGGCTTCGTGAAAGGCCCAAATGGCGGTTGCATTCAACCGAGAGATTGCCCAAACCGCTGACCGAACTATGGACCTTCCTACTGCAGAGAAAAGTCTGCCTTGGACTTCTAATTATATATTTCACAATAAACACTTTTTATTATTTATGGAAAAATGGGTGATGGTTTTTTGTACATCCGAGGATATTAAATTGATGGACGAACACTTTTTCGTGTTGAAGAAGTTAAGCACGTTGTATGCAAAATTTTCTATCGATGGATAGATATTTGCTCCACACAAATACGAGAATAGTGAGATCTACAAATAGGAAAATGACAATTAATACCGAATCGTACCATGACGCTGAAATTTGCAACGTCGCGGTCTGCAACGAAAAATATTTCATTTTATTGACGAATTGACAAATTTTCGAAATAATCCAAATTATGTCGATCCGATATACTTTTCGATTCGCAAAAACCGATCGCTTCATCATCGCAATTATATTGTGCAATTAAATAATGAGCTTTGCCAAACAAGTCAAAGAATTTCATTCCATTCCAACGATGCAAACCTCAACGTCGTACTATATTTGAAACTTTGATTTTGCAATGGTTCGTTCTCTGACTCTTTTCGAAAAATTTTAATATGCGAAAAATGACGCATGGAAAAACATTCATTTTCGAAAAACGTCAACCCGACAGCTTTGACATCAGAGAAAACATGGTTAGAAACAAATCACTTTCGGCCGAAGTATGCAGAAAAATTGGAAGTAATTGAGCACAAAAACAAAATGAGAATCGACCTTTATTTCAAAGTTATTATTATCTCGAGTTGCTACCGAGACTTTTGACAACAGCAGAATCTTAGACATGCAGGTACACACAAGAAATTATTGTGGGACGTTTATATAAGGAATTTAATCGCAAATGGAAAAAACAAGTGCAAACATTTTTGAAAATATATTATTTTTTCTTACACTCTTCCCGAAATTTTTGTGCGATTCTCCGCAAACACGAACGACGAAAGCTGTGCCACATTTACCATCCAGCACGATAAATCATCGCTCAGTTCAAGTTTGCAAAGACAAATAAAACGACTTGCAGAAAAATCACGTTCTTTTTTCAGGAGCCAAGTCGTAGATGGCACGATCGATTTCACTTTTAACACGACGCGTTTTACAAGCAATTTTCGACATAAATATTCAATCCGAGAACCTTTTTTCATCTGGGGTCAAAAACGACCCCAGGCGCCCTCGCGCCCTTCGCCCTCTCGTTTTTTATCGTTTTACCAAATTTTTGACGGATTTTTTTTTATTTTTAGAAAAGAATGAGCAGAAGTTGAACTCTTTTCGTTTAATTTTAGCGAAGAAATGAATTTTTCAAAATTGGGGTCACTTATGACCCCAAGTAATTAATGCTATACGTTGGTCAAACAAAAGTTTCTAATTTTCTCAATGATTTCATACCAACGTTGATGCGCCCGATTACAACGTAGTCTCGAAGAATTATTCCGACTGGGTGCAGTCTTATCGTATTTAAAAATAAAATCATAACGATGGATTGCGACAGTTTCAACTGATAAATGGAAACTTCTCAGTGACTCATTTGCATCGAGATTCCGAGAAGCTATAAATCCGAATTTTCTAACCAATCATTGGGAACCACTCATTATATTATTTTATTTGACAACAAAGAAACTTGGCCATTCCAGTTCATGATTTTTTTTCAAAATTGATTCATTAACTCTTCGAAGAAGCAATTGCTGCGATTCGAAAAATTCGAGAGTTACCTCAATCCAGAAAACGACAGGAATAATCGAAAAATTCCAACTACACCGATCGAAAAAAATGCCTAAAACCTACAAATTCGAAATTACCGGTCTCGTCATTTTTTGTAAAAAAGAAGAAAAAAAAAAACAGACACATTTTTACGAAGCTTAAGCAGTCGGATCTTCTCTATATGCAAAAACAACGGTACTAAAGTGACGTAAACGTCTGATTTACATATTTATTATCGTGTACATTATTTTATGTGAGCTGAGATTTCACGTCCCCACTTTGTCGGCTCAAAGAACAAGATCTTTATAAAAAGGGAGCCGAGCTCAAGTCTTGTTACTTCATTGATAACCTTAGCCGATCGTTAAGCATGTTTTCGAGAAACTATAAAATTGTTTTTGCTGTTATCGGTCTCGGACTGTGTTATATATTTTCCAGCGCTCTAGGAGGTAAGCTTTATAAATGTCCAGAGGAATAATGAAAAAAAAAAAAATGATAAAAATTGTTTCGTGAAAGCCAAAACAGTGAAAATAAAACGGTGTTGGAATTTGATTTCGCAAAATGTGCAACTTCTTGTCTTCATCTTACCGATTAATTTTCCATCTTTTATCTCCTTAAGCCTGTGACCGGAAATTGTGTCCCGGTCCGTTGTACTACTATGAGGAACTCGGATGTAGCCCGGTTTTCGAACCTGCCTCTTCTTGTTGCCCCACGAGATACAATTGCGACGTTTGGAAAAATTTGCCAGCAGACAAGTGCTTCGTGAATGGTCGTCGCTACGAAATTAATGAATTTTTGCCTGCAAAATTCACTTCGGATCCATGTTTTCATTGTCGCTGCTATGGGTTAGTAATTCAGAAATTCCAACACTCGACTCTCCGTTTTTTCTCCTCAGTGAAATATGCTTCGATCCATCTTTTTACCAGAGGATCAAAATCCTAGAAATTTACCAAGTTAATTTTTTATTCCCTGGCATAATTTATAGATTTCTTTTTCGCCAAATTTTTTTATCCTTTTACCGCATTTTTTACTAATTTTTTTACTTCAAACAAGATTGTCCCAGGCTCACGTGGTCCTGCATTAAAAAACGAAAAAAATCAGCCCAAGTTGAACCCTTTTTGTTAAATTTTAGCGAAGATATAAATTTTTCAAAATCGGGGTCATTTATGACTCCGGGTTAACGAAATAGGTCAACAAAAAAAAAAAAAAATAAGGTCACCGTTTTAGGTTAATTAATAAGAAAGCAAAGTACGTTTTTGAGTAAAAATGAATTTTTCTGTCATCGCGAATGTGTATCAGGAACTCGTTCGCATGCTCAATCCCAAGTTGCGCCGGTCCTGCACAACGGAAACCCGGTTGCCAGTACCATTTTTCGTCTCTAGAATGTTGCAAGTTCCACGAGATTTGTGGTAAGACTCTAGAATTAAATAAACTTGTTAAAAATATAAATGAGGAGACTCGGTCATTATCAAGTTTTAAAAATGTCAATACTACGGAACCTGCTTGATTTATTTATCGCCGCAAGTGGAATCAAACTCGTTTTTCTCATTTCAATAAATTTCTTCAACCGAATAATATGTTATTTTGAGCATGAAAAATTTTTGACCCGAACAGAGGATAGTCCTGTGGCCTGCACCGTCGATGGGAAATCATACAAAATTGGCGAAACTTTTAATCCTGTGGCAGAACCGGAAAAGACTTGTTACTGCAAAAAGGGATACAATGGTACGTCCGATTTCTCGATAGCCAGTTTTTACGTCGGTTCAGCATATCACACTGAATATCAATCCTATAGAACGGTAACCTTTCTCCCTTCGCTCTCCCGTTTTTTATCCTTTTACCGCATTTTCGACTAGATTTTTGACTCCAAGCAAAATTGGACCCGGGGGCTCACGTGGTCCTGCATTGAAAAACAAAAAGAATGAGTCCTTTTCGTTAAATTTTACCAGAGATATGAATTTTTCAAATTTGGGGTCATTTATGACCCCAGGTTGACGGAATAGGTAAAAAACAAGTACTTGGAACACCAGAATCCTTCAGCCTCATTTTCTTTTTTCGTTTATTCATTTCAGGCACGAACGACGATCGATTTTGCGTTTGGAGGAAACCTTCTTGGTGCAGTAACGTCATAAGATATATTGAGAGCATTCGTAAGAATTGTCCACCAGTTTACGCTAAAAGTTCGGCACTTTATAAAGATTGCAACGAAGGTCACATATGTCGTAAGCAAATTATTTTTTTCGCGTCATTTTCACAATGATTTTACGTCGAAATTAATGCACAAATTGTAAAACGTTAAATCATTGTGAAGATTGTCCACTTGTTCGACTAATTAAGATCGTCGTTGCTTTGACAAACGTATTTTCTTATTCAGCTGACAACGACGATTCCATACTCGGAAAACCTTCGGGTACCCCAGAGTCTAAGGATCCAAGTTAGTGAACCTCGCAATTGCTATAAAAACTATTTACGAACAATACAAACGAATTCTTCAAATTTTCGTCATTCGCGTGACCCATTCACTTTCAGTGCTGCGGTGCAACTTTGGAAATTCGTCTATGAATTTGGGCGATAAAATCCTTGTCAACCGCCAATGGGGAGGCCCTGTTAGCTGCACTTGTGAAGTACCACCAATCCCAACTTGTTACGAGATCGGAACATCCGACGATGATGTCGCCGAGATTTCGGCCTAGCGAGAGCTCGGGGAAGCACTTTGCTGATTCCCTCCAAACAGCTCCGTTTACATTTTATTCAATTTTCCTGACAATCAGTAAAACCGTGTATTTTTCATGACCAAAATAAATTCTCGAGGCAGCCCAGTTGCGAGAATGATGACAAGAAAAATTTTCATCAATTAAGGAGGTTGGCTACAAACGACAATATTATAAGAATTTTATAAAATTTGCTGATGACATTCTTTAGCATCAAATACGGAGACACCATTTTTTTCAAATTTTTCGTCTGCATAGTCGTCGAATAATTGCAGTTTATAATATGCAAAAGATATACCTACATATATATATATCTGAATTCTGTGCTTATGCATGTAAGCACAGAGTGTTGAATAACTCGAAAACTATGTACAAGAAAAATCTTTAGAAATTTTTATATTCATCAAGAGACGCGGTAGCGGCTCGCCGCCAAGTATTTAAAAAAAAAGCGTAGCGCGAGCCCCCTTATACACAGTAAAATAGGCGTTTTATGACGTCACAGAAACTTTAAATCATTTTTACGGAAAAACGTATTTAATACCAAAGAATATGCTCACGAAATTTCATTAAATTCTAATCATTTAGAATTTTCCTATGCTTTTAACATGCCAACATTGTTGTGTGTAGCCTCCTTCGTTAACGAACAGCATCGATACAGAAATTTCAATTCGGATGAATTTTAGGTTCTCGTGTGAAAAAAAAAATACGGCACTAGTTTTCTCACACTATTTTAATGATCGCAATGTACAATTGTATGTTAAATGGTGATTATATCTACGTGTATGTATAAAGCACAGCTCTCGAGTTACCGATGGATGTCCTGATACCATAAAAAATCCGGGATCCCATTGTCTCACTGGAACGCAACTGAAAAATGAAATAAATCAGATTCACTAAATTAATCACTTTTTCGATATTTTTTAGCAATTTCGTTTAGAACAAAAATATTCCCATTTTTTCGGGCCTTGTTCTACCACTTTCTATGGAAAACAAACAACAAAAATAACAAAGTTCTAGGGGCAGGAGAAACTTGACAATTTTAAAGTTACCGATGAATGTCCCAACACCTCAAAAATCCGGATCTCCTCGATTTCGTAGGAACCCAACTGTAAAATGAGATGGACAACATTTCAGGGGAGATTTTTTAGAAATTCAGGTCTGATCGTCAAACTGCTATTCTACAGAATATTTCTGGAATTAAGTTTTCTCTCTCTCTCTCTCTCTCTCCGGGAATACCCACGTTTACCTGAATAGCAATTAGCCAGAAAATTTAAACGACTGAAAATGGTGTGACGTGGAGTCACAATCTGTCGGAATAATTGACGATAAACACACTGAAAATATGTATATCCAAAGAGCACACGTATCGAGCTAACTATTTACGTAAACAAAGATCTCTTGGTGAGCAAATTATCATGTTGCGTAATAGAAAATAAAAATGGTTTATTCAAGCTCACAGTGCAGAGTTCTTTGTAAAGATTCTCACTAGTTGATCTCTGAGCACGTTATAAAAGATGTTCGGACGTAGGAAACCTCCACTCATCGATAAACGCAGTTGTCGATCATGGTCTCGAGCAAATACAATATCGTGATTGCCCTTTTCGGGCTTGTCTCGTGCTTCGTCTTTTCAACAAACGCGGAGACAAGTGAGTTATGGATTCAATGAGTTCTGGAGCAATTATGATGAATCTTATTTATTTTCATTAATTCGTCCCTTACGGTACGATTATTTTTCTTCTTTATTCAAAGATTGTGACCCAACAACCTGCACCGGTCCTCTGTACTACTATCAAGAACTCGGGTGTTTACCGATTTATGATAATTCCTCGTCATGTTGCGCAAGGAAATATAATTGCGATCACTGGAAAGTTTTGCCCGATTCAAAATGTTACGTTAACGGGCGAGTGTACGAGAGTGGCGAGGTATTTCCTCCGCAAGAAATTGGTGGTGGATGTACCAGATGTATATGTGCTGGGTCAGTTGTTTTTTTTTTTTTTTTGGGTGAAATGAAAAAAATACTTTTTTTTTTGGAATATTAAAATTTAAGGAACTTTAGGCAATGCAGTATTTTTCTTTTGATATTTCTGAATCTTTCTTTATTTTGGTGACAGTGGTACCAAACGAGCACCCTGTGTGACAAGCTCGTGCGCAGGCCCCAAACCAGGATGTTACTTAAAGCGTGGTCCATTGGAATGTTGTTCGAAACATGAAGTTTGTCGTGAGTATCATTAATGTCAATTTATATTGCTTGACCTTGAGAATTAAGAGAATTTGGAAGAAAGTAACAACCGAGGCATGTTTTTATGAATAGCGGAAAAAGAAGAAGACATTCCGACGTGTCAAGTCGACGGGAAAACGTACAAAGACGGTGAGGACTTTATGCCCCAGGCGGAGCCAAAGAAAATTTGTACTTGCGGCGCAGGATATTCAGGCAAATATTTTTTTCCCTCAGATATTAAGCCAACGTAGGGTTAGGAGGAATCAAGAAGAATAATCAAATCTCGGTCATTACCGTTGGGTCATTTTGACCCAGACGATGAGCCTCATCTAAATTCCACTTTTTATCAATACAGGCATCAACGACGAACATTTCTGCGTTACCATGGGGCCAGGTTGGTGTGGGAATGCTATGTGGTCGATGGAAAAAATTCTAAATAATTGTGCGCCTGTTTTTCCTTTCGGAGAAGAGCCACGAAATAGTTGCAACGTCGATTACCGATGTCGTGAGTAAAACTTGACACAACTATTTCCCTCCGATCCAAACGACACGAGATTTTTTAACCAAGCTTTTTGTAATCGCAGACTTGGCCAGTAAAGATTCCGTCCTGGACACAGAAAGAGTTTCCGAATCCGAAGACCCCGGTAAGTCTCGAAAGCTCTCGACTCATCAAAATGCACGAAACGAAGAAATGTTTTTTTTTTTCTAGATACCATGTGCAAATTCGGAAATCTAACTCTGAAAGTTGGCCAAATGCTGAATCAACCTGAGGACGAAGACCGACTCATGCAATGCGTTTGCGACGTGCCACCTGTGGTGACGTGTCGCTACCTAGCGGACGTGCTACTGTAAATCCTTAAAAACTGCCGATTCGAGTTTAGGAGAGTGGGTCTCGAAAAACATCGATTCCACTTGAATTTTCAACAACAAAAACGTGTACACTTATCTCTCGTTATCAATGCCAACATTTAACTCTAGAACGGTAACCTTTTTCTGTTTTTTTTTTTTACCTATTCCGGTAACGTGGGGTCATAAATGACCCCAATTTTAAAAAATTCATATCTCCGGTAAAATTCAACGAAAAGGGTTCGTTTTGGGCTCGTTCTTTTCGTTTTTTAATGCAGGATCACGTGAGCCTGAGGCAATTTTGCTTGGAGTCAAAAAATTAGTCGTAAATGCGGAAAAACGATAAAAAAAAAAAAAAAAAACAGGAGAACGTAGGATTCAAAGTTGCCTGGGCTCGATCTCGACCCCAGCTTATCGTTCTAGAGTTAAAGAAACTTTTTGTTCCAAAGTGACCAATAAATTGAAAGAATGAAGCAAACGGGTGTTTACCTCCATTTGATGGAACGCAGGGCGATGTTGCAAGCTTAACTGAAGAAGTACGTGGACTCAAGAACTCCCTTAAGATTGAAGGTCCCCTGTTTCGGTACATTGGACAGTGTGTAATTGAATTTTCTCTTTCCAATCACCGATTGTTCTTCTCCATCGACGATCAAATCACTTGAAGAAAAAAAAATAAAAAATAAATAAAAATAAACAAACAAAAATGGTAAAACGTTATCTCCGATTTTTTCGTATTCAGCAAAGATTCAGCAGGGCTCAACCTTCGATCAAACTTTTTCTTTTCTTACCTTTCCTTATAACCGTACTTCTCAAGCAGGAATCGCGACAAATTGTTGAGAATTGGCTCCGAATGAAGAGCGACGAATTGTTCTCGGCAAATCTGCGGATATTTATTTATTTGTTGAAACGGAATCATAATGAAATTTATACCCCGAGGGTTTTTCTCGGGATGAGATTCGAAATAAACGTAAATGGTGTGCGATTTTTTTTAATTGACGAATTTTGACTCGTCACTTTGCCTTTTTTTTTACGACTCGGGAATTCAGTGTTTTTCAATTTAATCTTTATCATTACTTACTTTGTTCATCTCTTCGACGGTACAAGCGTGAGTCCAGTAACAATCGTGAACGGACATAAAAGTTAAACCTTTGTTCTCACAGTGCAAACTTGTCAGCATCATGTGACTAGAATCCAACGAATGAACGAAATTCGGTGGAAATGCGTTTTTCTGCTTCATCGTGTTGGGTCGTCTACGAGACAACAAGAAAAACAAAACAAAAAAAGAAATTATTTCGTGACTAATAAGATGTTCGATCGTGGGTTTTCACGCCATCAAGCTTTTCCAACACGAGCCAATAAATAATCACGACCGTAGAGTTGGAGTTGATGATAATTATTTTCATCATTTTCATCATTTCCGGTTGAGTGAATTTCCATTTTTTTTCGAAAATTCGAACGAAAGGTTTATTTATACGTACTCGATGTAATCGATGCTCGCTTTGCACCGATCATTTTCTTGCTTGCTGTAGGGCTGGACAATGGGAAGACCAAGCGGCGTGACCCATTCGACATTTTGACCGCACGAAATGGAAATAACTCGAGCGCATTCGGTAAACCAATCTTGAATTTCCCGGGCGCTCTCGAACATCGTTCTCAAGCTCTCGAAAGTTTTTTGCACCAAATACATACTCGCCGCCCATACGTGCTCCTGCGGAAAGTCGTCGATATCTACGAGCAGAAAAAAACGGAGTTTCAATCAGTAAACGAGTTGGAATTTATCGGATGGCAAGAAGAAAAGCTCCGGAGTTTTTTTAACGATGATAGTTTACCTTTCAACTGTCGCGCAATTTGCAAACGCGCTCCGAACTTCGTAACACCGTAAACGGTCGTCATCACAGTCTGCTTTATCACTTTACGTTTGACAAATCCCTCCAGAATTGAGGCTATTTCTACGCCGTTCCTGGCATCTTGCTCCCGCAAATTGTCAACCTACAAATATCAAGGAAAAATGGAAAAAGTTGCCTCTTCATTGTCGTACTTGCTTCCCTCGTAATTCCTCGGAAAAATCAGATTTTATAATGACGATTTTGAATTTTTGTAGTTACCATCGCCGCGACGCTGCTATAAACGTCTTGGGGTGTATCGAACGGATGTAAATTTACGTTTTCCGCCCCGATTTGGTCACGTCCCAGTGCGGCGTAATGTTGAAGACCATTGCAGCTGCCATCTTGATGAATCGGGAATCCAGAAACGTAATTCTCTGGGTCTCCGGACTTGAGAGCTTTTGCTATTTCCATGCAGGCTGATAATGTTTGCCAAGGCTCGTCCGAGGAAGCCCACCACATTTTTCCCTGCAATTGAATAATTCAATAGCTCTTTCCAGTGAGTATCAATTCGGCTCGTTGAAGAGACACGCTTCAACACAATTCAACGGGTTTCGACACCGAAGATTTGATTTTTCAGAGACACTTTTTCAAAAGGTGCAAAAAAAATATAAAATAAATTCATTTTTTCCGATTGTGTTCATGTATTTATGAAGAAATCATTGGAGACTCACGTTCAAGGGATTTTCCGCACTGTCCAAAATTTTATCCATGTTTTCGTTGGCGTATTTCAGCCTCTCGCTGACGGGATCCTTTTTTTTGAAGCCGGTCAAATTGATTGTGTGAATTTTCAACCAATCAAAGCCTTTAGGTCCGAGAGGTTTTCCCAGGGCAAAAACGAGGAGGGACCGCGCGAGGTCAGAGCCAAGATGATTCAAATGTGGTGGAATGGGATACACTCGTCCTCGGAAGTCCATATTGTGGGGAAGCCAGAAAATCTTGTCTCGGAACTGAGAACAAAGAAAAACCTTTAGATTCACGAATAGGAGAAAAAAAAAAACAGAAAACTGGATTGTCTTTTGAGAAAGAAATATTCTTTAACCCTAGAACGGTAATCTGGAGTCAGACGCGACCCCAGACGACTTTAAATCCCGCCCCCTTTCTCCCTTCGTTCGCCCGTTTTTTATTTTTTTTTTTTTATGGTTTTACCGCATTTTTTACTTCAAGCAAAATTGCCCCGGGCTCGCTCGATCCTGCATTAAAAAAATGGAAAGTATGAGCCCAAGTTGAACCCTTTTTGATAAATTTTACCGGAGATATGAATTTTTCAAAAGTGGGGTCGTTTATGACCCCAGGTTGACGGAAGACGTAAAAAAAATACAAAAAAAATTTCTAAAAAATAAGGAAATGGGTGATTGAAATCCACTCGATTTTCTAGTGTTATTCTCTACTCACGTGATTCGCGAGCGAAAGTCTGTAGAGCGAGTCGCACCAGAGGGAATACATTTCACCTTTTCTTCGTCGTAATTCCATCCTCGTTTTTGCGACATTGATTCTCTCAGTCTGGTCGGAATCGGGGTTAAGCAGAGGTGGCGACGGTAGGACAGAGGGAGGTTGAGGGACGTTCAATTTCACAGATCCTCCGTCTCGGAATACCTTAAAAATTGTCATTTCGTAAGTGCAAAATTTCTGGTAAAATCAAATCTTTTTCGCCAAATGTGCTTCTTCTGGTTTTATCATTTTTTATTCGTAGCTCTTCTAACAAACAGATTTTCTCACCTCGATAATTACGTCAAGTATCGGCTGGTTAACGGACCACGGAACTGCGGCCAGCTGATTCAAACAGTCGAAGACTGGCGATAATTGGTTTGTACCAACATCTTCGAACCTTTGCCATTGATGGTGCTGGAAATGGCATAATTCATTGGAAAATTAATTGGAAAGCGTAGAAAGGATTTAACTTGTTTTATCTTTGTCTCGAAATGGCAGAAGCGAAAACTGGAATTTGCTTGTCACATTTTCTATTTGACACTCACGTAACTGACCGAGTCACGCCTTAGAATTTATAATTCTACTTGACGCTTCATTTTTATACTTACAGAATTTATCGGCACTCGGGCGATGTCAGATTTGACGAGGATATAGCCACCGCTGTGAATAGAGGACCATGGCTTTGGGGGACACACCGAAGGCACTAACGAGGCTGGGAAAGTCAACGTTTCTGGCTGCGCTTCGCGATAAAGTTTCGCGAGCAGTGGATGTGGCTTAATCTGTGAAATTCACATATTATTCGCATACATTTTTATACTTTGTGGGAATAAACTTAATAAATTGAATTTAATTAAAAATTTTCAATTTAAATTCCATTTATTTATCTTTGTTTGAAATTTTCTGAGCACCTCCTCTTTGATGCGTCTTCCTTTGGATCGAAACAACGAGTAAAAAGCAGGTATATCCTGTCTCTCCTTGCTGTTGGTTCTAATGCAATTGACATTGAGCTTAATGTCCTTGAGAATAATGTCGTAGAGAAATTTGCCAACGCCTATACGAACGCTCAATGGCCATTGTAAATTTCCCGGGTCCAGTGACGAGCCATGTTTCTCAGCTTTCTGAGCAATCGTTTGCCAAGCTACCCTGCTGTTTGCTCTGTCGTCTGGATTCAAATACCAATTGCAGTACTTTGTGTAAACTTCTTCCGTCTTTTCCATCGCGCCGCAAAGTTGGATTTCCCTGACCTTTCATAATTATTCCATTATTAATTCCCTTGCTTTTTTTTGTTACAACATTTTTCAATTGTGCGTATTACGCGATTGCTTTAAATTTCGTTTTTGTCAAAAAATAAATTTAATCCCATAAAATATGGATAATTTATTAAAAAAACGTTTCTAGGAAAAAAAAAGGAAAAAAAATGCATATTCACCGGAATACAACGATTAGAAAAACGCCTTGGGTCAAATTGACCCAATAAAGAACTTAACGGAGGTGTGACACTCGAAGGGTTAATATTTGGAATTTAATTTTAGGTTCTCAGTTAGGTGAGTCGATCGTTTGCGAAAGTCACGCCATCGGTGACACGAGTCTATCGTGTGCCACGATTTTTTTGTTCACGTACCTCATATTTTTTATTTATCCATACGCCCAAATGGTAACAGAGTGACCACAGAGACGGACTGAAAGTTTCGGAGCCTTCAGCCAAACGACGAACGTCACGTATGATGGCTTTTATATATTCCTCTTTTTCCAAAACACATAAATATGGGAAAAGCGTCAAACATTGAGCCATCGGCAGACCTTCCCGATTTTTCATTGCTATTAAATTTCGATCGAAAGCTTTTAGAGCTGACTCCTCCCATGATGCCTCGATCTCCGCGAGGATTTTTCTCTGTTAATGAAAAAAACATTTTTACTACATTTTGACTACATGTGTCTAGAATTTTTCAACATCACGCCCCATTTTTTAAAAACAACTTTAAAACCGCTTTTTACGATCGTCCGAAACATTTGTTTCTTTTTTTTTTTTTTGCTATTTATTTAGACCTTTCTCTTGCCAACCGAAAATTGAACAATCTGATTTTTTGATCAACCATATTTCTCCTCATTGATCAAACTTCAGCAAAAATCGAGCTTTGGGAGGAAAAATCGTTTAAAATAATGAAAAATAAGCGGTTAATATTTTTTTGTCTTTTTTCCGCTGGAGCTTTGAAAAAAATGATTGAAAACAACTGATTTATTAGTTGGTGCGTGACATTCGTTACCCTCCGATGCAAAAATATTTTTCTTCATAATAAATACGTACGGAAAATAGAACTGATGATTTGAATAAATCAGGCTTATGGATACTCTTCACAACGATGTCACCGTGGACCTCGTGCTTCACTTGTTCAGAGAGTCTGTCCTTGAGCTCCGGCAGGTCGAATAAATCCTTAGCTGGACTCGAATCTGGGCGTGTTTTATTGAAGTTTATATTTTTCAAGAGATGACAATCGTAAGAATAATCGTGGATATCGTCGACTGGCTCGAAATCCGGTTGTAAAAACTTTATTCCTTTGAGAGTATGCTTCCTTTGGTCTCGTAGATATATCGAAATTTTAACAACGTCGTCGAATGTTATGCGGTTTTGTTCCATCTCTAATACTATTGAGTCCATAAATTCTAAAAAAAGAATCGAAAAAAAAAAAAAAAAAACAAAAAATTGGTCAGTTTCGTTCTGTACGAATGGCAGTTTTAGGATCGCGTATCCAGAGACGCGGCAGCGGCTCGTTTTCATTAACGTATTATTATCACAAAACGACTTTTTTTTCACCGCTGAAAAAACATTTTCTGACGTTTAAAATTTAAGATGTTTCATTTCCAATTTTTTATTTTTTCCATCTGAACGCGTGTAAATTGAAATCGCGTTTCTTTTGTTTTTTTTTTCTTGCAACTTTTCAACGGAAACGTTATATTTGAATTTACACGCGTTTAGATGGGAAAATTAAAAAGTTGGAAATTAAATATCTCAAATTGTAAACGTCAGAAATATTTTCTTCATAGGAGAAAACTGTTAGTTCTGGTGCCAAAAAAAAAAAGTGCCTCAAAGTGCTTTAAGTGCCTTAAAAATAAAAAGGCTTTCTTACTTTTTTCGTTTTCTGGTTTTCTCAATCGTCCAAAGCTTTCCAAAACCGCAGCATAAGTCTGAGGCGATGGTTTGATGGAATCTTCCTTCAACATGCTTAAAATTTCCTTGATTTTCATCATATTTGCCGATGAGGCATAAGTGTGCAGGAGAAGATTGTAAAGTTTAACGTTCGTAACTTTAATCGGGTTCTGTTTTCTCAATCCCAGTCTTCGATAGTGCATCAGCGTCTGATACGCTCTTCCAGTCATTCCGCAGCTTAGGCAAACTTTTATGTAAGAATAAAGCGCGAGAGCCAAGGTTTCTTCCTTTCCTCTCGTTACCAACCGTTTCGTTCTCATCCTGGCCGTAGTCTCTTCGCTCGTACTTTCTGATTTCTTATTTTTCTGCCGTTTTTTTCTGCAAACAATTTTTATTACGTATTCAGCTGCTAAAAAATTTCTAAACTATTTTTAAAACTGAGAAATTCGACTTTTTTGGAGAGATAATTTTTTAAACTGATACTTTTGGACAATTTGGATGGATTTTTCATCTTCAGGTAGAAACCACGAGCATATCGATTGTCAATATTTCTCAATGACTCAGAAATTTATGCAAATTTTTCTCACTGTAAAAACGTCAAATTTTCGCTGTTTCCCTTGATTTTAGCGCAAATTAAAATTTTATAAAAATTACTTTGGCAATATGTTTTCAATGGCTTCCTCCTCCTGATCATCTTTATGTGCATCTTCCTGCAGAGTTTCCAAAAAAGATGAATTTTTGATCAAGCCAGCTTGGTCCGATATTCCAGATGCTTGCAGATCTTCTAGAATTACAGTTTCGTCCTCTCTTTCGTGAGCCACCTTTTTTGAAACTTTACCCGTCTGCAAAGCGCAAGATTATTTTTTATTTAAATCTGTCAATATCCATCAAAATTAACACACAAAAAAATGTATTTCGTTTTCCGTCTGATCGAGAATGAATAAATATGAAATATGAATATAGAAAAAATATAAAATGAAACGGTGCTCTGGTCTGGTGGCTAGCGTGCTAGCTTCTTAACCAGAGCACCGGGAGGACTCGGGCTTGATTCCCGGTGCTGTAGTCTTGTCAGAGGAAATGAGAATATGGGCGTGACGAGCTCCAGTCGCACACGTGCGTCCAGCAGCATGTGCGCGGCTGTAGTCCATGTTTGCATTCCCTTGACAGAACGCTGCGGCACCGCGAAGCGAACTCGGGACCGGCTGTATTGGCAAAGTTTTCTGCAGTTTCCCTTAGCCCTAGGCAAATGCGATACAGTGGGGTGTAAGTCGGCTGCAGCCGCAAATGAGGGGGTAAGAATGAAAAGAGATGCTATTGTAAAAGACGAAGACGTCGTACACTGGCAACATACAAAATTAAAAAATATAAAATGAAATGAAATGAAAAAATGATTTTATAGAATGCTCAAAATTGATTGAGAAAACTGAGCCACGTTATGAAAAGTTTTTCAAACTCTCTGCATTTTTTTACCTGAAGAATCATAAAATCGTGGGCCGTCTGTGGATCCTCGTACTTTTGAATTTGTAGAGAATTAATCTTATGCAACTCGTCCAATTCAATACCAGGTTGGTCAATGAGTATCGATAATTGAGCAGCATTCAATTTTCTAACGGATGCTTTGCGGTTGTTGGTAGCGCCGTCTGAAACTGTTGGACCGTCCGATCCGTAGTAAATATTCATGCAAATTTATAAATCTAATAAATTCCCGAGTCGCCGTCGCTCTTTCCTACCTTCTAACAATTCTGCGTATCTTTTGGTCTTTCTCTTAATTTTTTTTGGAAAATGCGTCCCTAAAAGGGCTGTGTGGATGGTTGTCGACCGATGCCGATGTTGCAGATAACTTATCGTCACTTAAGAAAAAAATGCAAACAAAAATAAGCATTAGAAAAAAATGATTCCGTCGCTCGCTAAATTAATGGCGTGCAATAATTACAGTGTCAATATTTCAAGCGTTTCGGATTAAATTTGTCTTTGGAAACATGATTCTCGCAGAGAATTACACGATATTTGCTGTTTGAGCCTCAAATACGTCAAAATTAAGACAGAAATTGAATCGGGAAGTAAAAAAAGTTTCAAGAGATGCAAATAATATGAAAAATTCTAATTTCTTTGTTCTAATTAGATTTTTATTTCTATTCCAACTTTTGTACCGAGCAATAGTTTACACAGACCCTGAGTAGTCGCCGTTGTGCTACAAATATGTCAATACTCGGAGGGTTATTTACATTTCCGAATCGATATTGTTTGACAAAGTATATTTAACCCTAGAACGGTAACCTTATTTTTTTTTTATCTATTTCGCGAACCCGGGCTCATAAATGAGCCCAATTTTGAAAAATTCATATCTCCGATAAAATTGAACGAAAAGCGTTCAATTTGGGCTTATTCTTTTCATTCTTTAATGCAGGATCCCGTGAGCCTAGGGCAATTTTGCTCGAGGTCAAAAAATCAGTCAAAAATGCGATAAAACGATAAAAATTTTCTCGATTCTGGAATTTTCTCGATTCGTGACGCGAAGAAACGGGGTTAATTATAATAAAGGAAAAAAAAGACATTTTCTCTTGAAGTATAATAAAATCGGGGAAACAAGGAATTGTCAAGCAAATTGTAATGAAAAAATCAATTGAAACATTGATTGATAACAAGAGGACGTCGTGTAGGATGAAAAATTTGTGAGCAAACAAATATAAACCCGAACTAAAAATACCATGTTTTGAATATAGCGAACCTAACCTAACTCGCGATCGCGAATAGCTAATGAAATAAGGCAAAGACTTACGTAAGTATTTCACAAGTGATTGTGCGAATTGAATAATGTATAATAGCAATGCAACAATCTTACGAAACTGTCATATAAATATAAACTTACATTTCGCTGTTTTCGGGTGTGAAAATTTGCAGAACGAGCAAACTTGCATCGATGTTTGCACGCTGTTTTGCAGAGATTTCTTGTAATTGTTATGGACCGTGACACCTCGGGCTTTGAGAAGCCTGTACATTTTGACAGTACCAACGCACTTTATTCACCACTAAGACGATGTCAAAGTTTTTAAAAACACTCAACTTTCATTGCGTTATCGCGATGTGAAAAAACCGCATGCGAACGCCGCCATACTTGACACGCATTTTTCTCTGTTGCTCGAGGAGAGCGGAAGCAGTCGATTGCTTATGGTCTGCTAGCTACCAGAGCCTTTCTCCCGCTTTCAGACAAAAGACACTCGGTTGACTCGAACGCTGCTCGGTGGCGCCCCCCAGAGTCTCCATGGAGAAAACACTTTTTTCAAATCTTCCGAACGGGGAGTCACCCACTGGACACAGTATCCAGTTGTCTTTGCAACGCGCTAGGATAGCAGTCTCCGGATCGACGTCTGTCG
This sequence comes from Hyposoter dolosus, assembly GCA_963921915.1. Taxonomy (NCBI): domain Eukaryota; kingdom Metazoa; phylum Arthropoda; class Insecta; order Hymenoptera; family Ichneumonidae; genus Hyposoter; species Hyposoter dolosus. The sequence goes on along the minus strand of OY998136.1, from coordinate 1,192,393 downwards.
TATACACACGGAGAGACTCGTCCAACAATATTTACGATTTTCTCACGGGGTGAGTTCAAAATAATCTCAGCAGAAAAAACCTTTTCCAAAACTTTTACGATATTGCAAACGACATGTATAAATCAGGCGGTCATCAGTTTTCAAAAATGTTTCAAACGATATGGGAGAGCAGACATTTAAAAAATCACGTTCATTCATTTATTCGTAAATCCTAATTATACGCTTTCGAGTCGATCGAAAAATTTCATTACTTGGATCATCTCGTTGATTATAGTCAACGATCGAGCTTGATAAAAAATAAATAAAAACGTGATAATAAACTTCATCAATAATAAGCACGTGAAATAATATTCTGTATTTCAAAACAAACAAACAAAACAAACAAAAAAATAAAAAAAAACGCGGGAAATTCGACAATACCACGGAGTATTCATCAATTTTTCTCTTCCTCATCAAATGGATTACGGAAAACGATTTATTTTATTCAATTATTTCACCCACTCATTATTAACGACAATTCGGTCGAAAAATTATGAAATTATTTGCAACAAGAAAATCGTCATTAAAAAAATGATTAATGATTTTAAAAAATAACAAATCGACCTGGAACCGTTTTGTCGATAAAAAAATGATGGATTCGTGTTATTTGGGTTTTTATTCGCATCTTGCTGCAAGAAAATCATGGAGCTCGGTAGCAAAATAATTTTCTTCGAGCAACTCGCAGAATTCATTTTCCTGCTCTGCACTTTTTCGCTGTATTTCGCTCGTGCGAACCGACCAAAATTTGCTCCAGGACAAAATTTTTCAAAAAAAACGTTTAGTCGAACGTATCCAACAAAATATCCATCTTTTCCAAAAAAAAATTTCTCTCACCGTTGCGTACTATAAAAAATTTTATTCAATTTTTAACACTAATTATAAAACCGACAGTAGTACCTCAAGTTATTGTTGATGTTTTAAGAAATTTCTGTTGCCTTTCGAGATGTATTAACTTTGTGCTCGTGCGCAAACTACAAAAGCATCTTTATTGAAGCTCTATTAATAGATTCCCTCGAACCTCTCCATGGCTATGTAATGCAGAATGCAATCAATTTCATCAGCACTGCGGAATAGCATTTATTTGTACATACAAACGAAGACAAACGTGAAGATTCCTCTTGAATGGCAACGAGTATAATTGCGAAGAGTATAATATTGATTACGACGATCCTCAATCTTCATTAATTATCTCGATTCCAGAGCTTTCATCTTAATTGACGCACGTTTGAGTTGAGTGTAACTTTGTATTTTCGGTGGAACACGATAAACCTTTCACTATACTCTGTTTATACCACAATTTACAATTCAACCGGAAATCCAATCGCGAGTTATTTCAATAAACTTTCGCGACTTTGTGAAATTAAAAACTATTTAAAAATTTATTTCAAAAATTGACCGCATTTCTCCAGAGTTAAAGGCAACATTTTGGCAAAAGTCAACACTCGGTTGGGTGACCGCGTTCGGACTTGCATCGGCTTGTGTATATCAATCGCTCAACGTGAGATTTCTCAGCCCCCCATTTCTGACGTACTCGAAAAAGATTCCCTCGATCGAGGATTCATTAAATTCTCAATTTTCAATTTTTTTACTATTTCATTCAAATAATTTTTAAAAACTGTCAAATAATCAGTTAGTTAATCCTGGAACTACGAAGCAGGGTAGATATCTACCCCGAACGAACTTTAAAAAAAAAAAATAATGAAAACTGCGAAAAGAAAAAAAAAAAGAAAACTTGTTCTCATTTGTTTAATTATGGTTGTGCACTCATTTTGGTTCCAAGTTAAATTTATTTACCAAACTATACTCCGAACAACTTTATTCCAATGATTTATTTCGAGAGAAAATACTCCGAAGCGAGAGGAATAGCCTTTCGAGTCTAGTTTGGTAATTCCTGGTAACGAATTTTCCGAAGAGATGATCGCACGTCGGAGCTTGGCACAAGGGGAAGGGCCAAGTGGCCAAATATAATTATATACACAGAGGACATGGCACGTTTTATGTTTTCGAAATATTCCTCCACTTCCTTCGAGAAGAAAGTACCAACCGTTTGATTTAATTGGTCACTACAAATCTAGTCGCTTCAAAGAATATCAGTCTGAAGCAATCTCTATATACAGACACACACCCATGTATAGAAATTTAGGGAGAAGACGATGCTGGTGACTTTACGGAACGACATCAATCCTAATATATTTCTACCCTCTCTTCGACCAACATAAACATGTCAGTCTCGATTTACTTAGCCTCATCACCCAAAGCATTTACTCTTTCAAGACAGAAACAAATATCGTCACTGCGAGAACGTTCCGGTAGGAATATCACTTGTTCGTCGCCGACGAAAGGAAACATTTTATACAAAAAAATATTCAGCTTTCGATTTCAAAAAACAATTGGACGTTTATTATTTTTTTGCTCCCGAAGAAAAACATTCGATCGTATTTTTTATTCAAAATAAACAACATCAACAGCTGAAAAGTATCATTCTACGCAGCTTTATATTTTCCTTGGACCATTTGCCGGGTCAAAGATTTTAGCGAAATACAATATTTTTATCAGTTATTTAAAGATGACGATTTAATTTTTTCTGTTGTTGAAAATTTGACAAATTGAGGATGTCGAGTTCCAGATCGTGAATGATAAGAAAATTCTTAAAATTTGACACGTTTTTGTATGAATTAATTCATTCATTTAATTCATTATTGAATAATCAACATTTATAAATTAAATGCGCAGTCAAATTTAGTCTTATGGAAACTGGTATAACTTTGCGACAAGTTTTTTTGTTGACCTGTCCATTTTTAAATATCCACAATATACCGAAAGCAACGGAAACAAAACAAAGTTTATTGATAAATATTTTTTTTATTCGTTTAAAAAAATTTTGTTAACGAAATGGAAATTTTATAATAACGTACCGAGCATTTAGAATTTTCTCATCATTTTTTCTTTCAACCCTCAAGGTGGTTGAATGATAGAATTATTAAAATTTCGTATTTTTTTGCATAAAGTATTCAAGAGTTCGTGTATAAATTTCACGACCCATTAACGAGCTATTTATCGAACAATTAACATAAACAAGCTTCGTAGAGGTACTCAAAATCCTTAAAATCGATTCGATGATCGTTCAGACTCTACACAGTCCGAATTAATTGCTGCACTGAAAAGAAAATTTTGTTGGAAACGATCGATATTTTGTTCGATACATCAAAATAAACGTTTTTTTGAATAATCCCAAAAATTGTGTCATCGCAGCAAGAAATATTCTAGAAAGTCTCTTCGGAAGCAAATTTTTGTCGTTACAATGGTAAATTTTGCTGACAATTTCGTTAGAAACCAAATATTCTGTCAAAATTTTGAAATTATCAAAAAATATTTAGTTCACCATGTTCAACAAAATATCGACCATTTTTAACACAATTTCATTATGGGCAATCTTATGAGAGTATACCAAATGAGAATGAGATGAATTTGAAATCAGGTAAAAAACGAGAGTGCAAGATTTTTATCTGCAAGTATTCGTTGACTGGAATCTTTATTGTGGAAGCCTATACAGTGCAATGTAGAAAAACAGATGGCTTTTTAGTCCGAGCAGGCCACATGGCTTGTACGAAGAAAGCCTCAGAAGCATCTCAACTCACACATCGAAATTTCTATCCATATGGATGCAAAGTGTTACACAGAACATTACATGCTGGTATGTGTTTGTTTTTTTTTTTTGTTTTTTTTTTTTTTTTTCAACATACGTGATTCTTCGGCTGCTAGTCAGTCTCGAGAGTTATTAAGTCAAGAAGCACACAAGGGTGATCTCTGATTTAAACAGCTTCTCAACCGAGCCAGACGCATTTAGCGATGCACTCTCCTCTCTCTCACAGTTCTTCCCTCTCGTTTCTTCTCCTCCTCGATCCTCGTTGAACTTGGAAGACTTCAGGGCAAAGACCTTGACACATTATGTAGAAAAAGGATGGAAAAATATTGAAAGACACAACGAGAGAAGGAGGAAAAACAGAAACAAAAAACAAGACAGAGAGAAAGAGAAAATAATAAAGTGCAAAAGGAGAAATGAAGATGTGCATTAAAATGAAGAATTCCTCAGAAACGCCACAGCCTGAGCCACCATTTTTCTTTTTTCAGTGTACCAACATTTTCTCAAGCAATTTACAGAGCTCGCAATAATCATTGCTTATATACAGAAAAAAATAAAATGAAGAGCAATAATGAAAATAGCTGTGGACTTATTTCGCAGAATACATTCAGGTCTAGATAAATTTTTTTTTTTTCTACTATTTCTTGTTCTATCTTTCATAGAGTACAGAGTGCAAAGACCTTTGATACGAGATGAGTCCTAGAAGAGGAGTAAAGATATTGGAAAAAGTCTGGATGGGAAAAACGAAATATTGAAAAGAAACGTTTTTACAAATAGTTTTCTTTCCCAAGGTTGCATCTCACAAAAATCAAGATTTTTTTGCGAGTTTATTCATCAAGAGGAAACGTTTAAAAACACTCAATGAACGTCTTACACTTATTAGTCTTGCTAATCTCTCTTTTTGCCTCTTTCTCGCTCTCTCCTATGAACGAAAAATCGTAGTGGAGATAAGAAATTTAATTGGCAATGTGCTCGAGGGAAAAGAACGTTCTCTTCTCTCAAGCGGGTCATCTTCAACGACCCCCATTACTTCTTATCTCCAAGACACTGTGGCTTATTGAATATATATTTGCAAAATGACTACACAAACTTTCGCACGTACTCGTATTAGTTTCAATGTTTTTTGCTGTTGGAATGTGTGTGTGTCTGCGCGTGAGGGTGTTTGTGGAATATGCTCAAAAGAGGCATTACACTCGTGGCTCTCTTTGACGAACGTTCATCTATTTTTCTCGCGAATTAACGTTTCGAAAATTTTTACTCGGTTATCCGCGTCATTCGCCTTTCGACTGACCGACGTTTTCTTTCTAATTCTTAAATCTTCGTGTAGCTCATTTTCTCGTCATTTCCGAACGGTAATTGCTGTTGATTGTTCGAACCGATTAAAAAACTAATAGTCACATTTCTTCCTTTTCTCAGTCTTTTTAAATAAACCAGATTTTTATCGTTTCAGATTTTTTTTTTCCCCCCCTCTATTCTCCATAAAAGACAGTCGCCTGATTCGTCAATTAAAAAATGAGGCTCTGCGCTATACTCTTTCTCGTACTTGCAACATTTTGCAGTTTTTCCTACTCGAGGGAAATCACGTGAGTGAAACTTTTTCATTATTTCGTCCTCTCAGAAATTATCGATTTATCGTGCGATCTAACAATCTTCGAAAGCATTCAATTTTTTTTTTTTCCTCCCCATTTTTTTTTTTCATCTTTTTTTTTTTACTCTCCAAGACACGAAGATATAAAAGATGCAATGCTGAGTCTCGTTCACATGATGCGAGAGAATACGGAAAAACTCGAAAGACACGAAGTCCGTGAGCGTCAACTCGGTGAACAAATGAAAAAGGCCATTGGCTTATTGTCCAAGAGAATATCTTCGGTTGACACGTTGAAAAATCATCTCAATAAACTCGACGAGAAAATCGATGGGATGGAACAATTGATATCGCAGGTCAATATATTAATAATGACGAAATTTATTTTTCAAGCCTCAACGCTTTTCTTACGAATTGATGCTAAAATATAATTTTAGAGAGACGAGCGAGAGAGGATACAAATACAAAAGACTGCTGATACGTTAGAGAATTTGGAAAATCGCTTAGACGGTTGGCTGACTGATATCAAGATGCAATTATCACAAGTTCATACTCGTCCGATGCCTGAACCAAAACAACCAACCACTGACAAAACCTCCGATATAATAATTGCCAAATTAAATAAAACTGAAACATCGATAAGCGGACAAGTTGCGAGATTGGAATTCGATCTGGACTCCATATCGGTCAAGCTGAAGGACGATTCAACTTCACAGAAAGACAAAATCCAAATTGTCTCCAATCAAGTATTTAAATTATAATAATTTACAATAAAAAAAACAAACAATTATATCATTTGCATTTAAGTATGTAAGAAAAATTTTCTATCAATAGAAATCCTTTTAATTTACACCACACAAAGAGAATAGTGATGCCTAATGGCACATGCAATTTTAAAAAGTTTCACTGCATGTACAAGTCAAGATATTTATTCACAAAAATCACCATTTTCAGCTCATAAGAGAGTGTGTGTTAAAAGTTGCATTTTTCAACATTAAATATTTCCATTTCTAAATCGTCAAGCCTCTTAATACTTTGCACACACTTTTATGTAACATCGAACAAGCTTTATTCAGTTTTTCAAAAAAAAAATCGCTCGTAAACATTTTTCGAAATTTTGTTTATTCAATTTAAAAATACAGATTACCTCGGACAATCTTGGATTTAGAGTATGTTGTTCTTCAGTCAATTTGTAACAATTTTTTTAATCAACTTGGGTTCGCGAACCAATTTTTACGTAAGAAAAACTGAAAACAAAAATATTTAGGTTTGGACGTCGCCATACAACGTCCTTAAGATGTTACTATCACGAAACTACTTTAATTTCAAAATTTTGTAGAAACGTTCTTGGCACCAAAACCAACAGTTTTCTTCCATGAAGAAACATTTTCTGACCTTTAGAATTTGAGATATTAAATTGTCAATTTTTTATTTATCAAAAAGTTGCAAGAAAAATAAAACATTGCAAACTAAATATCTCAAATTTTAAGCGTCCGAATTTTTTTTTCAGAGGAAAAAACAGTTTTGTTTTGTTGTGCGGCCAATTATTGCATCAAAGTTGAAACTCTGTCCTAATATTTTTCCGGTTTGAGCTCAACTTTGTTTTTTAACTAAATAAAAAAAAAAAAAAAAAGAAAAAAGAAAATTTCTAAACATGGGGAAAAAAAACTGACGAAAAACTAGCATCGTTTCAGAAAATCTCATTTTTTTTTTTTTTTTTTTTTTTTTTTTTGCAGTAAATGGATGTTATTATTATTGCTAACAATTGTTTGTGCGAAAATTGAGACGACGACGAAAAATAAAATCCATAAATAGGCGATTCGGGGAGACGGAGCAGGTGCGGTAAATATTTTTATCACTTCTCAGATAAACAAAATTGGAGTACGACTCGATGATATTGAAGATTCATTGAAAGTTTTGAACGAGGCTAACAAACGCATGAAGGAGCTGCCGGAAAAAATAATTCCAGATCCGAAAGCTGCGATCGAGGAGCAAAATCGAATGTTGAAGAACCTCAAGGAACTTCTGGAAGACACGACGGATCGAATTCACCAAATACCCATGTACATAACATTAGGAAAAATTTTTTCGAAAATAGCAAAACTGAAAAATATGAAAAAAAAAAAAAAAATGGCCTCGTTACGACATTTTCAGTGGCAATGAGTTGAAAAATATGCACAACGAGTCGCAAGCTGCTCTGCAGGAAGCCAAACACTTTATCAAGGATATCGTGACTCGTGGAATCGTTGGAATCGAGGAGAAAGTGATGCAATCGAAGGACGAGACCAAAGACACTGTCAGTGAGCTGCGGTAATGAATTTAAAAATTTGAATCATTATTTTTGTAATTTTATTTATAAATTATTATTTAATGTTTATTTTTGTCTTGGACATTTGGTTTATTATCCTGTTGGGAAATTTGTGCTTAGCTTGGATCTGGCAAATAACGCGGAGAGAGTTAATCAAGAGTTGCACGATCTTGAGAAAGGACAATCGGTAATGGTATCGATGGCCGATCATGTTCTCGATACTAAGAAACGTGTCGAGTACGGTGTTCATCAGATTTTACTCGAAGTTGGTGATTTGGTAAAAGCGCAAGGAAACAATATTAACGATACGTTGAATCTTCGATTTGATGGCATATCGAACGATATTATGGACAATCAAAATGGTGCTGTGGCGAATCTCACTACGAAAATGGAGCAAGAAATGAATCAAGTAATTAATATATTCTCATTAACAGTATAAAACGAGCTAAGCTTATTTTATGTCTTCTGTTTATCTATTCCGGCAACCTGGGGTCAAGAATGACCCCAATTTTTAAAAATTCACATCTCTGGTAAAATTTAACGAAAAGGGTTCGACTTGGGCTCATTTTTTTCGTTTTTTAATGCAGGATCACGTGAGTCTGGAGCAATTTTACTTCGAGTTTTAAAAAATTAGTCAAAAATTCGGTAAAACGATAAAAAAGCAGAGAACGGAGTAAAGTCGTCTGGGGTTAATTATAGCCACGAAAATTAAAAGTTTCTTCAACTAATGAAACGACAATTTCTCGTTGGCAACATTCTTCGCCACAATTTAGTTGATTCAAAAAAAAGTAATGTTGCGCTGAACGCATATGTTCCCTACTCAGGGGTTCCCCCAATCCCCACTAAATAGTGAAAAATTCGGAGATTATGTTTTTAATTTTTTTCAATTGCACTTTTCACCGTGAAAAATTAATATTACACTTTTTCTCAATGTTTCATATTATTTATCAGACTTCGAACGATCAAATTGAAAAAAAAATAAAGCTCTCTACGACAAATAGCGAGTCAACTGCATCGATTCAAAGTGCTGGGGTGCCCGAAAGTGGTCAAAACAATCAATTTATCCTGATACACTCGTTCAGTTGCTTCAACACCTTTGGTCGTTTATTCCGACCAAATAAAGTAGTTTGAATACCAAAATCAAACTCTGCTTGACTAAATGTTTGATTGATTCGAGAGATAAGAAAACTTTCAGTTCTGATGCAGTTGTTCAGTTGCTCGAACACCTTTAGTCGTTTATTATGACCAAATGAAGTCGTTTGAATAACGAAATCGAACTCTGGTTGACTAAATGTTTTATTCATTTGAGAGATTAAGAAAAAAAAATAGCGTGCGTTCCGTTTAAAAAAACTTTCAGTTGTATAAACTAAATCATCAGTTTGATCAACTTTTGGGTTGTTGGGTGGATATACCAACTAGTGTGGGTTGCAATTTATGGGTTGTCTATTTTTCGCCAGTTGAAATAACTCAATTGTTTTGTAAAATGAAGAAAATATTTTTTTCGCTCTCCCTGACCGTGGAATTTGTTGCAACCAGCACAAATTTTGTTGCATCAATTAATTTATTTAATCAGAGTTCGAGGCTCACGAGCAGATGACCGAAAGCGATTGAATTTACTAATAGTGACAATTATTCAATAGGTTTGGCGACAGATAAACGTCATGTACCAACAGATGACCGAAAGTGCCAAAGCTCTCGATAAACTTCACAAACAGAACGAGGCTTACGTTAATGGCACAACGTCAACGATGGGTGGAATGGAAAGCAAAGTAAGAACTGGTTAAACTGTTTTTTTTTTCACCCACTGTCCTCGTATAACGAATATTTCCAATTATCTCCCTTCTGAATGCAATTTCATCGACTGGGGGACGATTCATTGGATCGTAATATTTCAGGTGGGTGAGATAACGAAACGTATGTCCGAAGTTGACGAAAACTTGAATTATCTTTTGGGAAGATTGTCGCTGGTTACCCAAGAGTTTAATCAAATAAAGAGCGGGCTTGGGACTGCGCTCGACAATATAAAAGAATCCTTCAAAGAGGTCCAAGAGAAAGCGAATGGTTTGAGCAATCCAGGGCCTCATCCAGTCCCCGAGAATTACAGAGAACTAGAAACAGCTCAGCCTAGATCGAAGCCTAATATCGAGTCTAAAAACACTCCCGAATTAATGAGCGACATTAAATCGTATTAACCCTAAAACTTTACTTCCTTTTCTTCTTTGTTCTCCAATTTTTTAAATCCTTTTACAGCATTCTCGACTTATTTTTTCACTCCGAGCAAAATTGCCCCAGGCTCACGTGTTCTGCATTAAAAAACGAAAAGAATGAGCCCGAGTGGAACCCTCTTCGTTTAATTTTACCGGAGATATGAATTTTTCAAAATTGGGGTCATTTACGACCCCAGCTTACCGTTCTAGGCTTGCAAGCAAGTATTTCTTTTTTCTTCATCGATTTTTTTCACCCTCATGCAGTTGCACCAAAATTGCCAAACTATCTCCAACAAATAACAGACCGAATAACAAAATATTTAAACATTTTCGTTGGCTAACAAACACTCCGAAAAGTACAATTTTGCGTATACGTGGAACAAACAAAAAATACTCAAGACTGCTAATAATAATTGTGGTAAAATTAAATTGACGAAAAACTAGAAATTTAGTTTATACAAATTGGTAATTATTCAATATTCATTGTGTCAAAGGATTTACGTCTAACAAAGTCACTAATTTGTAGCAAAATTATATCGATTTTATAAATGGCGATAAATTTTTTTTTCACTTTTGCCAAAATCCATCCACATGACCATTATGAAGTGTTTTTTTTTTTTTTCACGATAAATTCAGAGATCCGAACGAAAAAGAAATAAAAAATTGCTTCGGTTCTAATATGCAAAATTTTTTGCTCTCTGTCGTATTATTGTTTAGCTTCATAATTTTTCATTTACCCTTCGAATATGGTATGATACGATGTATTGAAAATTTTCGGAAAGCGCTGAATTTCGAATACGCGAAAATGTAATAAAAATAAATTTTATAATAAATCATTTCTTCGCTCCGAATAGACGTTTTTATGTTGATTTTTCATCCATTTCCCAACAAGTTAATATCCAACGATAAATCGCCTCTGGACCACGAAGCCGTGGACCCCGATTATGAGGATCCACGAGATTCAGAAGATCTGTAAATAAATTGTGAAAAAAATGAAAACTATATTGTTCGGCCCAAGTAATCAGACGGAATCAGGATGAGTGTTATTTTTTCGTTTTTCTTTAATTATATTAGTGCTTATCCTTTACACCTTGCATTTTTTACGTCGATTGTAAATTAGTATTATTATTATTTATTAAATAACAACGTGCTTTCCGTTAACTATTCACAGGTATACGACGGAGTTCGGATATTCGCCTCTCGATTTCCCATTTTTCGTTTGTATCTTCTTAAATCTCTCATTTTCTTTTATTTCATGATTAAGCACACTCGTTTTTTTCTTTTCTTCTGAATTTTCAATTATTCTACGATATTCGTGTTGGGGAGAGAGATAGAGACAGAGAGAGAGACAGAGAGAGACAGAGAGAGAGAGAGAGAGAGAGAGAGGGAGAGCGCGGGACAAGAAAGAGGAACGTCCGAACTCGATCTTATCTGGTAATGAAAAATTCATCTAAATCCTCTATATTGTCATGTTTCAACAATGTGTGTGTGTGTGTCTTTTTTTTATTTTTTTTTTCTCAATCCTCTGTGACTCGTTGGATCTTTTCTTCCAATGTTGGTTTTACACTCGTGTTGCATATTATATTTATATATATATTTGTTTTCTTTTTTCTTTTTTTTTTTATACTTTTATTTTCTTCTCATTCTCTCAATTTCTCTCTCTCTCCCTCTCTCTCTCTCTCTCTCTCTCGTTCTTTCTCTCATACGACCAGCACGCAAGCATACAATCGTGTGATAAACACAATCGGCGTAACTATAATTTTCCATGGATTTAATATATCTCACTATCGACTTACACAACCAAAACTTTCTTACTCTCTGCTTTTTAAATTTGCTCCGCATCTTCGTCCGGTAACTCTACAATTAATTAATTATTTTATCAATATTTTTTCTCGTCTCCATTTACTTTAATGATTTTTCATTATATTAATTATTATTAATTCATTTTTTAATATTAATAACAATTAATTATAATTAAAAAATGTCAATTAATCGGTATTAACGAACTAACTATTTCGTTTGACACACGTACATGTATACATAGAAATATATATGTACGTATGTATTTTTAGTAATTTTTTTATAGATGTGTATTTATATTATTTATATTATTATTATTATTATTATTATGCGGAACATCGTACAAAAAGTTATTACTCTGTTGCCAGATAAATTCATGTAGCAGCAAGCGAATATCAAATATCTATGGTCATGGTTAGAAAAGAACACCTTTCAGCATATTATTACTTCTTCGTGTGTGTGTGTGTGTGTGTGTTTTTTTTTGTTTCTCTTTTTTATTTCCTTAATTTTGTTCCTCTGTTTTTTCTCCTCCTTTCGTTTAAATTAATGTTAGATGGATTTTCACGTGATCCACGATCTCCATGGGCTTTTGCGTGTCTGCTGATTTTTTTTCTTCGTGTCTTCGTGTCTGTTTTCATTTTTGTGTGTATAGTCATTTTTGAAATTTATAGATTTCGTTTTTTTTTTTTTCGTTTCGTGTCCTTAATATGAAGAATCGCGCTGAGATAACGTTTAAGAATCGTTTACTTTTTTTTTTTTTCTTCACTTTGTTTTTCTTGATTTTTTGTTTGTTTGTTTGTTTGTTTGGTATTTTTTGGGATTTCTTTATTACTTGTATACTCGAAGACGGCACGTAGTTCTAAGTGGAAGGCAGCTTTTTTATCTGTTTATTGGCGCACGCAGTTTGATTTAGCCACCGTGGGGGAAAAAATATAATAATAAATCTGTAGAAAAATGTTGTTTTTAAATAAAAATATAACTCAAGTTCACCCACGGAACTTTTCGAGCTCGTGACGAATTTTCAGAAATCGAATGTCCAGTACGAATCACTTCTTTTCATTTCCTGCTTCTTCTCCTTTCGTAACCTTCATATTCCTTTATTTTCATTTTTAATTCCTCTTCATTTGCTAATTTTGGATTTTTCGATCGTTGAATTTCACACCGAACAAATTTATACCTTTTCTTTTAATTTTGCGATCTCGCTCTTTTCCGCACAATTACAGGCGGGATGACTATCGAAACGCGAAGCTTTTGCCTATACAAACCATACTTTTCAAAGCCTTCCATCTTCTCCACGCATTTTATTTTTTTTCTTCTTTTCATTGTTTTTTTTTTTTTTTTTTTTTTGTTTAATTTTTTTTAATTGTTTTTTTTTTTCAATTTCTTTTGTTTCTTCGATCCGCTATAATTAACGATCCTAGAGTGTTATAATACAATAAACTGCGTATTTAGAAAGTATCCACTTTTTCGGGTGTCTGTGTGTTTTCCATTTATTTATCCTTCATTTTTATTTATTCATTATGCATTCAACTTATCGATACGACTATTGCCAAATTCCAATGAGATACAAATATCCTACGTGTACTTAATCTGCAATTATGAGAGAACACACATGTGCATGAGTTTCGGTGTATGTGTCAGTTTGTTTTATTTTTTAGCTGAACAAAGTTTTCGTGAGATTTTTTTTTTTTTTTTTCTTTTAGGGAGGCACGATCGAAGCCAAGATACAAAAAACTTCCTTCGTTATATCCGGATATATATATATCCGTTTTTTTTTTGTTTTTTTTTTTTTTTAAATATTCTTTATTTAATAAAAATCATGATGTCACATCATTTGTACGCAGTGTTGTGGCTTGGTAATGTTTCGATTCTTTTTATTTTTATTTTTTTCAAGGAGAACGAGACACTCGACTGTCAACTAGCTTTTGCTTTCTCTCATTTCCTCTTTTAACATTATTATATGAAAATGATAAATTAAGCGACTTTAGATATTTATATTTATTTGTTTTTTTTTGTTTTGTTTTTTTTTTCCTAAAAATAAACAGTGAAAAATAGCCTTAATATTTTCCCATACGAAGCAATTGAATACTGATCAGCCAGACTAGTTTTATTCGACGTGTTGCTTGATCAAGAGTTTTTCGAAAATATCATTAGAATATTCAATATTGATTCCAAGTTAGAAAAGAAATTTTTTTGCGTATGTTTTTTTTTCGTCTTGTTCAATTTTTAATAAACATCGAAAACATTGATTGCATATTTTGCTTGATTTTTGAAAATACGTTAAATTTTGAAAAATTATTTCTACCCAGCACAATAAACGACACAATGTTTGAATAATTACTAAAAATCGTGGATTTTCCAGTCGTGGAAACTTGATGAATATTCGAACCAGGGAAAGAGAAATTTTGAAAATTTTCATGGCCCATGTAACTTCCAGTTTTTCATATTTGAAGAAAAATAAAAATGAAATATTGAGAATCATTTGAAAGAGTTGATTAAAAAATATATGCAAATTGAGCAACGTTGGATCGAACGTTGCAAAGATCCCAGTTGGAGTATGCCTCTTTGTATATATTTCTTTTGTAATGTAATTTTCTTTAATTATTATTCAATCTTCTACGTTTATTTCGCTTGATTTTGTGTGATTAAACGAGAAGAATGTAAAGTTAAATATTCGATTAATCAAATATGATATTGCGATAAAATTATTATCGTGAAATTCTCCACTAAAGAGTATTTTTATTTCGGCTGCTTATTTAAATATTTATGTTTTATTTTATTTTTTAAAATTTTTTATATTTTTTTCTCATTTTTTCAATTGTTTTTTTCTTACGTTTTGCTTTTCACCCTGTATTTACAGACTAGACGCTACTTAATGCCAAAAATAAATAATAGCAATTATTAAACGCTAGGAGAAATCCGGGAGAGAACGAACGTCACCTCGACGAAGATTCAACTGGTAATTCGTCTCTCCGCTGTACCCTTTTTTCACCTTGATCGCGCCAAGGACAATTTGTGACAAAACAAAAATCTCGATAATTCGGTCAATCAAACAAAATGTCGATGCGTTTATTATTTTCTTTCGCTTCGTTTTTCAAGACTTTGAGGTTTTTTAAAACTAGCCTCTGTCAAATCATTCGTGATGAACCCTTTACGTATTCAATAATTGTACGTATCTTTTGAGTTCAATTAGTTTGATTTGCATTTCTCCTTTTTTAATGCCATATTTTATTGGGCTAATTCTCATACACTCAATATTATTGGATGTTGCTCAACGCACGGCTCATTCTCTCTCTCTCTCTCTCTCTCTCTCTCTCTCTCTCACAACATACGATATACATTTCGCGACGTAAATAAATAAGAAATGCAAAGTTGGTCACATAAATTGAAAAAAATGGAAACTAGAGAGTGTATGTGTGTGTGTGTGATTCATAAATCGAATTGGCGATTATTTACATACATACAATGCCGCGATCCAAATATTCGAAGATAATCTTTCGATAGGAATGTTTCCGTGTCTTCAATTTCAATTTTTTTCAATATTTTCAACGTGTCTCTGTCTGTGTGTGTGATTTTATTGTTAATATTATATTTTTACGAATCTGGATGCCATCGTTATGCTTATGTAAATAATTGAAATCGGGTGTGGGTTGTTTATAACGCGATTGCCTTTGTGCATGAATTAATCGAGCTTTTCCATCACTTTTCCCAATGTCTCTTGATTTTTCTAGTTTTTTCTCATACATCTTCCTACTCTCTGCTAATTATTTTTTCCTCCGAATAATCCCTTCCTTTTTTAAGCTTTTTTAAGCTTTTTGGACCAAGGACCTCTTGTTTTTATTTTTTTGTTTCTTCTTGCTAATCCTTGAGAATTTGTTGTTCCGTTTAATATTCGTAGCCATATCGTAATTTGAGCTCCGTTAATTGTTAATTATAGTGAAGTTGTTTATTCTTTAGCGTACTTAAACGTAGAAGCTTACGTTTTCTTATTGATTTTCTTTTGAATTCAGTAGTTTTGGTAGCGGACGACAATGTGTTTTTTTTTTTTTTTTGTTTTCTCTGTTTGTTTCTTGTTATTTATCTATACACGAGAGGGATATACGTTGCTAACATCGACTGCTCGCTTAACATTACATATGGTTGGTTGGTTTTATGTGTTTTTCTCGCTTTTTCGATTTCTCGTCGATCCATAAAAAGCTCATGACAAACTTCGAAGCTGTTAAATTTCGCTTCTTCAAACTTGACGACTTTTTTCACCGTTTTTTTACATTTTCACTTTTTTCTTCGTCGATTCCTTCGCAATGCTACAGTCGTTTGGGATTTTAGAGGAAACTTGGATTCAAACATTCCCGCTCATCGTACATTTCTCATTTTTCCGTTTACACCCCCCGAATCGTTGGCCGATGAAAAAACTTTTTTTATTTGCATTTTTTCGAAATCTTCCCAACTAAGAATTTATCGACGTAAATGGAAGAAAAAAAAAAAAATCGAATACAACGAGACTCGGAGCGTTGAGCGGAAATGCTTGTTTTCAGCAAAGCTAATAAATATTTTCCATTTTTTTCCTCATTCATTTATATATATATGTTTATTATTTAGTGTTTTTTTTTTTTTTGTTCGATTGATTTTCAAATATTTTTACGTATGTATACTCTATATACACCCCCGATGCAAATGGAAACGTCATTGAAAACGCCTAGCCTAAAACAAGCAGTCATTCGGAATGCGCCGTGTCGTATCTTTTGTTCCTTTTTTGCCCCCCCCCCCCCCCCCCCCGTTTTATTTTGTTTTGTGTACCCGATTTGCTTTGAACAATCAAGTTCCAAGCCGCTCGTCGTTATTTAATGTACAAAAGTAGGATACACCATTTTCCTTTTTGTTTTATTTTTTCTTCACTTTCCTTTGACTGTGATTCGTTCCTAGCCGAGCCCTCCTCTCTTTTCTCTTTTCTTTTCTATCGTTTTAATGCCTTCCTTTCGCGCTCTTCTTAATTCGCTCATTTTTTTTCTCATTTTTCATTTTCTCTTAAGGATTTCTCAAATAATAAAGCTGTTTTAATGAAATTCGGTTTTTCGGACGCGTTTCTCAGAATGCGATAGTCTTCGCTGACTCTCAATCCGGTTTGTGTGTGTGTGTTTCTTTTTTTTTTTTCGATACATATGTTTGATTGTTTATTCTTTGCGGAAAAAATGCACTGGAAAGTACGGTCGATTGTTTTTTGAGGCGATTTTTTTGAAAATTCTTTTCCGGATATAAAATAATTCCAAGTTTTAATACTTCTGCATTGTTTGGTTTTATTTGGATTTTGGTTTTTTACACAACAAAAACGATCCTCCGCGATATTTCGCTCTCGACACTCGCTCCAATTGATACGAAAAATTCACCAGCTCGTTTAAACTATTAATGTTTGTATTAAAAATGACGAAATAGCTCTGCTTTTTTGTTGCCTCGCTCGCTACGTCGAGGGACTTGCGCTTTTTAATGCTCTCTTCACTCTGGATTATCGCGGTGTGTACAAAATAATATACACGACGATTAGACCATCGTATTCGTGATTATAACGTTTTTTCTCTTCTTTTTGTTATTCGTAATTAGCTCGTTTGAAAATAATTTTATCAATGATTCGAGGCAAGCAGAAAAAGTAAAAAATGGATATGTATATCAAAGAATCGCGTGACCTAACCATCCTTGAAATTTATCTTTCTTAACGAATGCCCTCTCCTCTCCCTTTTTTTTCACTCGTTTCTCTCATTTATATATTCTATTTTCATCATCGATCGCGCGATTATTCCCACTAACATTTACAGTTCGAAAGACGCATTATTTTTGAGATTTCAACTTTGGATACTATTTTCTTTATTCGTTAGTTTTTTGTCTCTTCCCTCTGCATCCAACAGAGCTTTTCCAATCGGAATTATTCCTCCTCACTCTTTCTTTAATTAACAGAGTTTCTTCGCATCTTTTCCCATTCGCGCAAATGTCTGTCTCGTTTGCTCTTTGCGTTTCTTCCCTCTCTCTCTCTCTCTCTCTATCAATCAATCAATCAATCAATCTCCCTCTCTCTCTCTGCCTCTCGCTTTTCCGTTTCTTAGTCTCTTAGGTTTTTCGGCTAATGTGTGTCTGTTTAGGCGGCTGCTAGCTCGAATAGCTAGAAGTTGATAAACGCAGCTGACGTTTGCCGCGTCTTCGGGGGTGAGAGTGGTCCTAGCTGCTGGTCGATGCTATAGGACTCACAGGACTAAGAGGACTACGCGCCGAATCTCTTAAACATCCGGTCAACGTTATCACCAACTTTCGGCTACCGGCGTTATTTCGATGCTCGCAAAACCACACTCCCTGCCACGTTCCCAGTGCCAATTTACCATCTGTTATTGCAATGCTCATGGAAGAACCCAGAAAGCAGGCTTTTACGTGAGCCGGCTGAAAAATAATTCCAACAATCAAAACATCATCTTCCGGTCAATCTTTACGTCTACGTTTCAGAATTGTCAGTCCCCGCGACCAAATACACGAGACATTTTCATACTGTATTTGTCAAGGATAATTGGAAAGTTTTTTTTCCCGTTGGAAAACTGAATTCATTGAAAAAATTGCAACGATCGCATTAGTTATCAAAATAATCAATGAAAAATGTATTTTTCGCTTTATTTCAACGACGTAAACTTCAGTGTTATTTATGCAACTCATTTATTCTCCGACAAATACATCTACAACTTCTCCAATTTTATTTTATTTCCGAATCATATTTTTCCACTCAAAATCAGTTTCACCTTCTCGAGGAGTACGAATCGAGTTTTGGGCTCACCATATCGTCAGGTCCTTCGCAACTGTGTCTGTACGGAATATCCTCAGGTATTATTTTGTTTAGCATCATCTCCATGTCGTCTCTGACATCCGGATCCCAACTTTCGTTCAGTGCCAGACTGGCGGACGTATGTAGAACTGAAATTTTGTAATTTCAAATATAATCCGTACAGTTTTGCGATTGTAACGTGCGTAAAATCCTTCCGAGCCAAGAAACCAACGGAGGAGAGAAACATGAACAAAAAAAAAAAGCAACGCAGTCGTTTGCTCAACATTTTTCAATATTTACCGTAAATGAGAACATTGCCAAGTAACGAGCGAGTAATAAATTCTGAGAAAAAACTGTAACTATCGCACGACACGATAAAAATGTGCGGCTTGAGCTTTCAATTTTTTTCAATTTTTTTTTAAAAAGCCAAAGCGGCAAAAAATATGATGAACCGAGCGACTGAAAAAGCAGAGATAACGATAATGTATAAAAAAACAAATTGCCAATTGCGTGGAGGGAGCAAGAGAAAAGTGCGAAAAAGACGATTATTTGGCTGGAGTGGAAACTAACTTTGCAGATGACAGAGACCGACGGAGAATTGACAGAGTTCGGGTATTTGTCCAAGTATTTCTTCGGTGACGAGATGAACGCCACGACGTTGAGGTCTGAGATTGATTTTTCTTTGTAGCCAAGCAGAGCCGATTTGTATGCCCAAATGTGAGGATGCCATGTTCGAGAATTGGTAAATAATACCGGGAGTTCGGTAAAGCCAGCTGAGCGTGACACGAGCGGAATCGCACACGTTGCAGTCTGATTTTCGGCGAAGTTTACGAAATAACGAAGAGGAAATATCGCGGGGGAAGGGATGAGGCAAAACAAATGATGAAAAATGAGGAAAACACACACTAACACTCGCGAGAAAAAAAGAACAAATAATGAGGATTATGAATAAAGAAGATTGGAGTGGGAGAACGAGAAATCGGACTTGTGTGTGCGCGCGTGTGTGCGGGTGTCAAACGACACGTTTAATTATAATAAAAAAGCGACGGCTCTCTGTACGAAGATATAGAAATATATAAGAGAGAAAGAGAGAGAGAGAGAGAGAGAGAGAGAAAGAGATCCGTGCCCAAGAGAATCACGAGAGCACGGATAACAGCAGCTCCATTATTATTGGGCGGCACCGTCAACTCTCTTCTCTCAAACACTTTTCGGATCTCTCCTCGTTATAAGCCTGGGCTACGATCCTAATTTATCGTGCCACATTGTGTAAGTATGCGTGTCGTCTATGTATAACAATTTCTACTCTCTCCCTTCTTTTTTTTCTTTACTTTCTCCCTCTTTTGTCTTGGATTCGTCAATGGAAAAACAATAAGTTTTTATTCAACGTTATTTTCTTCTCACACGACACACTTGTCAACGAAATAACGTTTCTCGTGGTGGGTATCTCTCTCGCGGTTTATCACGACGATATCGCGCGAAAAGGTTAGGAGAGAGATAACGATTGACTTGACGTGCGGCAACCCAGGAACACCAACAGAAACACCTACACCACCCTTTCTATTTCTAACAACTATAAACGCACTTGTAGTTTCTTAAATCTCTACCCTTTTCCCGTGCACCAAACTCATGCTGTTATGCAGCAGCGCTAGCATCGCCTGGCGCCCCGCAATATGCTTTCGCGTAACAAGCACGTTTGTCTCAGTGGCCGCCACCTTCGAGGGCGCTGTTCTCTCACCGCAAGTACAACTGCACTCGTTCAAAACCGAGTGCAGCTGCACTCAACAATTCCGAGCCAGTACATCGCCGATTGATTTTGTTACAATTCGCTTCGATTGAATTCTCATTTTTGCCTCCTCATAGAGCAAGCTATGCGACGGTGAACATTTTTTTTGTTTTCCAGTTTTCAATGTCAATGTGCTCAAAATGTCCCAAAACATCGAAAAATAATAACTAGAAAAAATGTCCGGATGTGTGTGTGTGTGTATGTTCTGGCAGTGGAAAATTCAAACGTTTATAACTCGAGAACGGTTCGAGCTACAGGGCTCCCGTTTTGCACAACATTTTTTATTTTTTATTCTTTCAAAATTTTGTAGAAACGGTCTTGGCACCAAAACTCACTGTTTTCTCGTCTGAAAAAAAAAAAAACATTTCTCACGTTTAGAATTTGAGATATTTAATTTCCAATTTTTAAAATTTTTCCCATCTAAACGCGTGTAAATTGAAATAAAAAAAAAAAAAAACAAAAGAAACGCGTTTAGATGGTAAAAAAAAAAAAATTGGAAATTAAATATCTAAAATTCTAAGCGTGAGAAAATGTTTTTTCAAAGGAGAAAACTGTTATATGTTTTGGTGCCAAGAACGTTTTTACGAAATTTTGGAAGAATCATAAATAAAGTCTTTTTGTGATAGTAATACGTTAAAGAATTTAATAATTAAAACTCCAATTCAGTTTTGTTTCTTTATTATCCACACCCTGCTCAGTTGTAGCATTTTCCAGGCCATTATTTTGCCCCAGAGATCGGTGCCAATAAAAAGCGACAAACACGCTGCCGATGTCAGGCGAATCGAGTATACGCTCCGGGGTCAAATTCACCCAGACCGTGCATGTGGTTCTAAATTCCCTGAAATTAGGCAAAGGAAGAAATAAAACTCAGAGCCATTTGACCATCAGTCGATTTACATTGTCGTCCACTTAGAATATGATATTTTTTTTTTTTTTTTCTTATTCCATTGCTTTAACGATCGATCGTGAAACAATTTCGATAGTTTTATATAATCGTTGATATACAAAAACATACAAACGTAAGGAGCGTTTTTCACACTTTCATACCCTTTACACATACTGCTATTTACAGTAAAGTCCTTCAAACAGGTATCCTTTTCTCTATTACATTCTACTAAAACAGTGGATAAGAATAAGTTACTACATCCTTATCTTAACACTCGACATCCTTTTTAATTCTTTGCATATTCTTTCAACAAATTCTTGTAAATGAAGAGAGAGAGAGAGAGAGAGAGAGAGAGAGAGAGAGACGACGAATCACGACGAAACTATCCAGAATTTTTTGTTTGTTTCCTTAGTATCTGTAATTCTCCATTCATAAGACGTAACGACAGTGAAGTCTACTACAATTTATTAAGGAGGTTGGCTACATACGACAATATGATAAGAATTTAATCAAATTTTCTGATAACATTCTTCAGCATCAAATACGATGAGACAAATTTTTTCAAATTTTTCGTCTACATAGTTGTCGAATAATTCGAGTTTACAATATGCAAAAGATGTAACTATATATATATGTGAATCCTATGCTTATGCATGTAAACTCTAGTGTTTGATAACTCGAAAACTATGTAGAAGAAAAATCTTAAAAAATTTGTATATTCATTTTTAATACTAAAGAATATGCTCACCAATTTTCATTAAATTCTAATAATTTCAAATTTCCCTATGTTTTTAACATGGCAACATTGTTGTGTGTAGCCAACCTCCTTAAGACAATTAAATCATTGTTTATTTTTCCAATTTTCTCGAGCCAGTGACCAATGGGCATTCAAAGTCAGAGGCTTTTTTTTTAATTCCACAAATCTGCGCTCCGAATATTGTTGTGCACAGGCAATGTAGGCACTTGTTAACAATTGATTAAAAAAAGCAAATTTAACTTGCAAAGAATTAGTCGTTTAGTAGCACAGAGTTCGCCGATCTTCTGGTCAGTTGGACCCTCCGGGGAACCGGTTTATACACTCCCACTTGCACATCGATCGTTCAGATGGAAACAAACTTTTCAAAATCTCACACAGGCAACCAATGAGCATTAAGAGAGAAAAAAATAAAAATACAGCCTCCGGGGCATTCGCAGGAAGATGCTAAAACTTGACAAGTGTGTACGAAGAAACATTGAATAATTATGATGCTTCCGGCAAACAGTTATTATTGTTGACATTTCTCAAGACAGATAATCGTTGATTGTTCGATCGTGCGATTATTTGCAACTTAAATATCTTGGAATTTGTAGCACAAGTAATAAATGAAAAATTCACAAAAAATATCAAGTTTGTTCGGACGAAATTCTTCTTTTTTCTTCCTTTTTCTTTGATTCTGCTTTATCAACTATTGGATAATCTGCAACTTTCTCGTTTTATTTTCGCCCTTTCCTTCTTCTCTCTATCGTCCTTCAATTTGTCTTCATAACATTAATCAATCGCACGTCATTAACTCAAATGTTTTGCACTTTTTCATCACCAATAAACTCATCGATTTATCGGTTTGGCATCTAATTCGATAACTCGTTTAGCTAATACCAGATTTCCCGATGTCTTTCTTCCCTTTTTTCCTTCATCTCATTGATTTTTTTTTTCTTTTTTTTTCATTTTCAAATCTTTATCCCGATTCCATCTCGTTTGTTTTTTCAAGCGTTTTCGTATATTACTTTCTTCTGCTCCAATACCGTTCTTTCCATTTTACTATAATCACCCAAGCTGCAATTCATTATTACGAGGACCGCAAGATTCTTGATTCGGTTGTACGGCCTCGAATCCGTGAGCAGATTGTTGAGCTTCTCAATGCCACCTTCCGCCTCCACTAACGAGCAATATTTCGAGGCTGGAGGAATGAAAATTAAGGCGTTAGAAAAACAATTGAGGCACAAAAATCGAAGGATTCCCTTTTAATTTCTCTGCTGGACGTCAAGTGTATTCAAATTTTATATTTTACAAAAGAAATTCAGACTTTTTCGAAACTCGAGTGTATGAAGTTTTGAAATTCCATGTCTCGGCGATCCAGCAACATTTTGCAAACGATTAAATCACAGTGATCGTACACATTTGACCCTTAGAGTGCATACCGGGTCATTTTGACCCCAAACATTTTCCGTCCTCGATTCGTGGTAATTTAATGGCAACGAAAAACGTTTCTACGAAAAAAAAACAAACAAACAAACAAAAAATGCGTATTTACCGGAATAGAACGATCTGAAAAAAACCTTGGGTCACATTGACCCAATATGCACTTATAGGAGTTGTCCACTTTTTCCTCCCCGATTGCGACTGTGTTTGGTGGACATTACTTACGATAGACTTTGGTGAGATTGGCAAGTGCCCAAACTGCCCAGTGTTGGCATTGGGGAGTGTGATAAACATCCAACAGTCGTAAAAGTGGTAAAAACGAGCGATAATTTATATTTCGAGATGCTGACAAATCCCAACTTTCGATAGCCGTCACCATTCCTTCGAGAACTTCCTCTCTGGTTGGACTCTCCACGGTCCAAGCTTCGACACCGTCCGAAGCTAAATGAGCCAAGATTCCCGCGGCGTTGTAAGAAACCTTTGCCAGAGAAAAATAAAACAAACTTCATGTTGTTCCGCGCTCTTGATCGTTCAACGAAATTCGTGCAAAAAACGAAATACGGAATTCAATTTTCATGAAATATTGAAGAATTCTCTGTACTGAAATTGCATTTCCATTTTTTTCCATGAAAAAAAAAAACAAAAAACAAAAACAAATCTTTTCGTACCTCGATGAAGCCGCTACCATAAGCTAACAATTTAGCGAACACGCTGACGTATGGGTCCTGCATCAACTGCCACCGAAGGCTGTCGACTTCAGCCACGTTCCCTATCAAGCCCATCATGTTTCGCAAAAGTTCCTCCTTCAGTGGGAAATGCTGGAGATTTAAAAAATTAAGAAATGTGAAAAGTTGAACATTTATTCAATAAAAAAAAAAAAAAATACAGATTTATACGCAATAATATGTTACAAAATTTGCTAAAAAATACGCACGATTTTTCAGAAAATTTGAAAATGTCATGATACTCTATTTATTAAAAAAAAATTAATAATGAATCTTGAAATTTGCGGAAGTTGGAGCGATTTCAGCCTTTTTTTCAAAATTTCAAAATGCCGTAGAATTCGTATTTTTCTAGCAATTCCGACTAAATTCCCAGAGAATGAAGAGCTTGTACAGATTAACATCTGTGCAAAACGGGAGCCCTGTAGCTCGAACCGTTTTCGAGTTATGAACGTTTGAATTTTGCAGTGCCAGAACATGCACACGCATCCGGCCATTTTTTCTAGATATGATTTTTCCATGTTTTGGGATATTTTAAGCACATTGACATTGAAAACTGGAAAACAAAAAAAATGTTCACCGTCGCATAGCTTCCTCTATGAGGAAGCCAAAAAGACGGTATTTTGTTTATTACATTTTAATTGAATCGGCATTCGAACAATGAAAATGAAAACATTACCTTGACGCATCGAAGAAACAAACCCATTCCCATATCGTCCAGAAATCTTTCACAATTTATTGGCGTTTCGTCGGTCATATTCCACATCGTTGACCAAGCGACTTCAAGCACGTCATCGAACATGCCGTATTTGACGCGATATTTCACGAGATTCAACATTGTTCTAACGCAGCCTAATTTTCCCAATAGTCGTTTTTTCTCTCCTTCGACCTGGCATGCCAAAGAATTTAGCAAATATATGCCTATACGTTGAACGAAACCCTCGGATTCGGCGTATCTCGCAGAGTGCAACAATACTTTGACGAGAGGTTCGTAATTCCACATCTGTTGAGATTTGAAAGAAAAACTAAAAATTATCAATGAAACAACAAACAAACAAGTGAGGCAAACGGCGTTTTTCTAGTGCGCTTTAGGAAAAATTGAGAAAATATTTTCAGACCAAAACTTACAACATCCTGAGGTATGTGGAATTGGCAAAGTGCCAAACAACCGTTTCTCATCATTGTTTCCTCGTCTTTGTGGGCATTCATTCCCGCCAAAAGAGTACCTATTATTTTTCGTCTCAGAGGAACCGGCAAACCGCATTTTTCCTTCATTTTTACTATGTAGAAAAGCGTTGCGCTGTAAATTATTCAATGTTTCGTTCAATTAATCAAATTTACAATCACCAGTCGCCAACAATCACAAGCACTTTAAGAGAATTCTTGAAAAATGTCCATTGCCTTTAAAAGATTCCGTACCTTCCAGATATCTGAATGTGCCTTTCCGGCAGATATTTATCCATAGCTTCGAGCACCATGTACAAAGCTTGATCCATCCTTTTGCAGTAATCGTACCTGAACACGTGATAAAGGTCGTTCAAGATTTTCTGCAGGAGCTCGTGTTTGTTGTCGATGCATATTCTCAGTGCTACCAATATTTGTTCTTCGTTGGCGTCACCAGCGATCTGTCAAACGCGTACATTCATTAGGAAACAAAAAAATGCGAATTATTCAATTTTCATATTTTCGACCTCCAAATCTACGACAACAGAGAAGTTTCGATCGTTTGAATGCACCGAAAAATATATTTTGTTTTTTATGATAACTAACGCGATCGTTGCAATTTTTCTAGTAATTTCACTTTTACAATGGCAAACAAAACTGTCGCATTATCCTTGACGAATACTTTATGCAAATCTTGCTCCCTGATACAAAAAATAATCTGTTCTCATTGCATTGAAACGATGCGAACTTGAACATCGTCCAAATCTTTGTCTTGGAATTTCAAAGAGATAACACTCGACTTGCCGGTTCTACGACACCATATCACAGACCAAAATAACCAGCAAAAATGTCCAACTCAAAAATATCAAAAGAAAAAAATTTTACAAACAAAAATTACAAATAAATAATAAAAAAAACGAAAATAAATCAAATAATATAAAATTCTTCTGGTTTGTAATTTTTTTTCCACATTTGTGGGGTCGCATAATAAATGTTGTACATTATTATTAAGGAGGTTGGCTACATACGACAATATGATAAGAAGTTAAGAAAAATTTGGTCATGACATTCTTTAGCATCAAATGCACACAATTTTTTTCAAACTTTTCGTCTGCACAGTTGTCGAATAATTGGAGTTTACAATATGCAAAAAATATACCTATATATATCTGAATCCTATGCTTATGCATGTAAACTCTAGTGTTGAATTACTCGAAAACTATGTAGAAGGGAAATCTTAAAAAATTTGTATATTGATATTTAATACTAAAGAATATACTCACCAAATTTCATCATTTTTTAGTGTGATATTATTTGAAGCGATGGAATCTTGTGATATTTTTAACAAGTAATATCACATGCACGTGATATTATGTCGCGTCACAAACTTACCACTTCAGCGGGTATGTCGTGCCTTTTGCACGCGCTGTGTTGAGTGCCGTACAAACCAAGGAATTGCAACGGTTTTCGCACTCTCGAGGAAAGTCCTTGTATGTCGCACAGCTCGAGTTCGTTGAGCGATTCGTCGAGCGGATGTTCGGTGACTCCTGTGCCAGCGAGATTGGTCCCACCGATGTCCAAAGACACAAGTTCCGGCAAGCCTCTCATAAGCTCGCTGAGAAATTGATTGGGACTCTTGAAGTTTCCGTACTTGTGATTAAACTGCGATATGTCCAGATGTCTCAGTTTTTTCACACGGCATATTTCCGCTACAAACGTCTTGCAGCTGCTGACGCTTTTTATGTTGTACAGACAGAGAGACACTAGCTCCGGCGCCGCTTCCAAAAAACTGAAATTTTTTATGTCCGTCGCGCCAGAGATATCCAAGTGCGTCAGGTTCGTCAAATTTCCAAGCAAGACACGATAATCCAGGGCCACAATGTTTATATTGTGAACAGCCAGTCGTCGCAGATTCGGCGTGTTGAATACGTATCCTCGGTTCTCATAATCTTCCGGAAATCTTGCATCTGTTCATGAGAAACATTTTGAGAGAACGAGCAAGCAAATGGCGGACAAAATATGCAACGGAAACTTGTAACGATTATCATACTGAAGTTTGGATCGTTGGAATACAAAGAAAAGTTTATTTTTTATTCATTATTTTGATAATTCATGCCATCGTTGCTATTTTTGTGGTAAATTCTGTTTTCCAATGGCAAAGATAACTGTCCCGTTATCATAACAAAATTATCAGCTTTCGTTGCACGCCAACGATACCAACTGCTTGGACGCCGCGTACTAATTTGGTATTTGGAAAAAGTATTCTTGAAAAAGCAAAATATGCAATGAAAATATGAATAATTTGGTTTTTGCCGGAGAATGTTAACAAAATGTGGCGTTGAAGCGACAAGTCCATGGAAATTGGGAGTGAAAATTCAGAGAAGAATCTGAGAGCAAGAATTTTGATGGGCGCGATAAAAAAATGGAAGAGGAGAGAATCTTACTGGGAGCCTGTTGTCGGAGAACATTTTGGGGTCCTCGGAAAGCGAGACTGTGAAGATTGTAGTGACACATGGCATTGATATATTCGATGGAAAGCCCCGTCAAATTTCTGCATTCGCCAAAATCGAGATTTGAGATTTCGGGTGTTGCAATCACCATCACTGCCCAATCGGTGATAAAATTTGAAGCGATAGCGACTCGCTTTAGCCGAGTTGCTTTGGTGCTGCGAAACATGGCAAAGAAGGAATTGTCCGCGTTGGAAACGGAACTGCGTTGTACGAATTCGATGATTTTGTCGCATATTTCGCTGGGCAATATAATATCGTCTCTGAGGGTACGATTTCCATGCCAGTCTTTGATCGATATTATATCGAGATTGTCGCAAATTGTTTTGTAGCAAAGATCGGCCAGGCTGTCGGGCCCGGATTGTTGTTTAGCGTCGAATAAAGCATCGAGGAGCGCCATTGTGTTGAGAAATAAACAAAGTATCACACTTTTCGTGTCAGTGCGTAAAAGTCACGAAATTCACGAAACACACAAAAAAATAAAATAATAATGCAAAATAGACACACAGGAAAGAAAAGGTTTTTGATAAAAATCGTTCACTCAATTTGCACACTTTCTTTAATGACTCGTACTTTTGACGCCACAATTACGCAATTGATCATCATTGCCAAGAACGAATAACAAAACACACAACTGTCATTCACGAATATGTCAGATCGAGGCGCATCAGCTGTACACGATGATCCAACACAGATATTCTACCCTCACTTATTCTCTTCCAATTATTTATTTCTCTCCCTTTTTTTAAATATCCAAACCCGATTCAACTATTTTTTGGGATCACGAAAACTTGCAGAATAATCTTCAATTTACGATAAAAATAATATAGTCACGACGCTTGTCAATGAACCACCAGTCCATTTTTTCGCGATAACAATTTCGATCGCAAGCTCGCTGTTATTTCGCTAATCCGCCATTTGCGCTGTATTTATATATATATATATTTTTTTTTCTCAACTATCGCAACGGAATTTCGTTCGTTTTCTCATAGTTCAAAACTTTTTTCCACCTCGAAGCTGCATGCTCGCTCGCGAAAGCCTCCTCGCTACGTCACTGTACGCACTCGATGCATTAAAAAAAAAATAACGGTTCCATGATATCGTCTTTTTTTACTTTGCAATATATCGTGTCCCCCAGTGTCCTCTATAACTGAACTGAACCAATCCTCGGTTTTTGCACTCAAAGTGGAAATTTTTTTTTTTTTTCTTTGTTTTCTTCACCACACTCGACCAAAACCAACTGCGAGATACTTTACTATGATTTTTTTTTACAATTCAGCGCCCGCTAATAATAATCGCGACCTTTTCGACGAGTTCGTTTGACTAAAGTCGTCGTCGTTCCTCACGCAAATGGTCGTTCGCGCTGGATATTAACCATTTTTTCAACTAAATATGCATTAATAAATATTCTATCCGCGCATGCACATACATGCAACATGCAACATGCAATAAAACATTTGTTACATACTTTGTTTCGCGATCTGTATTATCGATCGAGTTTTCAACTGGTCCCACGTGCGAGAGCGCCACAAACAAGTTCCCATTTTGCTCGAATTTGGTATTTTGTTTATTTATCGACATCAGGAGATGATCGCAAAATGGGTTGATGTAGAATTTTCTTAAAATTTTTTGTTAATGTTCTTGACTTTAAAACGAACAACTTTTCTATAAGACGAAACATTTTCTGACGTCTAGTATTTCAAATATTTAATTTTTTATTTTTCCCCGCGTCTAAACGCGTGTAAATTCAAGTCGCGTTTATTCTTTTGTTTTTTTTTTTCTCGCAACTTTCGAAACGTGACTATAATTTACATGCGTTTAGATGCGGAAAAAAATAAAAAATTGAAAATTAAATATCTCAAATTCTAAACATCGCAGAAAATTTTTCTTCATAGAAGAAAACTGTTGGTTTTGGTGCCAAGAACGTTTATATAAAATTTTGAAAGAACCCTGAATGAAGTTTTTTCCTGATAGTAATACCGTAATCCATCGATCCCATTCGTGTTAATAAATGGATAAATTTGCGATTAATCAAGAAAATGCGATTCGGACGACGCTATATTGCTGCGCATCGAGGTTCGAAATAAGGAAAAATTGATTGAAATAAATAAAACACAATCTTGGAACTCTGTACAATGTTTTTGTCATCGATTGTAATGAATGTCGATAATTCTTTTACAATACTTTACAGAGTGCATGGTTCTTTGCATAAATCAGTAATTAATTCTACAAATTCATTTAATTTAAGCGTTTTTTATTTTTATTTTTACCTAATTATAAGATTCAACTATAAGAATAACTTGATCACTGTGACGAGGGTGTTATTGGCAAGTCTCTGAGAGTAATATCGTTATAGGAACAATTGGTGCAGTTTTTAGTATCATTGCAGATTCTATTTTTCCAAATGTTTAGTTAAGAATTTCGACGGACACTTTCGGAAGAAAAATAACCAGACGAATGTAGTGAAAATTGAACAAACGTACATTTTTTTAAATTCTTGTACCGTTCTCGTCGGAAACAGTTTTTTTTCGCTTCTTCTCGAATCAATAGACATGAAAATTGTCTGGGCTGGTCTGAGGATTGGCTTATTAAATTAAATCGCAAATAAATATACGGGCAATGTGGAAAATAACTGGCAACGTTCATGTTACAGGCACGGGATTGAAGCCTCTGGCAAAATATCAATTCATTAGCACTGGAAGCATTTTTTAAATAGTTGATAAATCGTTGACTTTCATCTGTAAACGAATAACGAACATAAATCCATAGTCTTCCAAATTCGTTGTCCTGAGAACCGGAAAACCATCGTTTCCATGTTGCCTTTATCAAGGACTGAAAAAACTAATGAGAAAAACGATTAAGGAGGGTGGCTACACACAACAATGTTGCCATGGTAAAAGCATAGGAAAATTTCAAAATTATTAGAATTTAATGAAATTTCGTGAGTATATTCTTTAGTATTAAATTTAAATATACACATTTTTTAACATTTTTCTTCTACATAGTTTTCGAGTTATTCAACACTAGAGTTTACACGCATATGCATAGGATTCACATATATATATATAGTTACATCTTTTGCATATTGTAAACTCCAATTATTCGACAACTATGTAGACGAAAAATTTGAAAAAAATTGCGTCATAGTATTTGATACTAAAGAATTGTATCACGAAATTTTATTAAATTCTTATCATATTGTCGTATGTAGCCAACGACCTTAAGAGGTCATAGAAACTTTCCAATGGAGAGTTGAGCTTTCAGCGTAGAAAATCATTGTTCGTTTAAACTTTCTCAAACGAAAAAAACTTGTACCGTCTGTTTGGTTCTTAAACTTTGCTAACTTTCGTAAATTGAGCACCATTTTCCGTGCATTTCAATTCTCCTCCTTCCGTTCGTCCTTAATACACAGTTAATACATTTTACGTTCAATGCTCGTCGGGCATTTGAATCGATAAATATATATTTATATATTTACAGCTGTTTCGACGCAGCCATGGTCATCGAAAATAATTAAATATCCGTCTACGTTTTATCTACAATCCGGATTCTACGACCGCACGTTCGAGCAACGACTCCGCAAGTACTTTTTCTGAAAGGACAAAAGTTCGTCATGTTTTAGAAATTCCGATGTATTTTATGAGGAGCTCAATTCCTCCATACCAAATTCTTCAATTCTCGTTTTCGTTAACAATTCGTTTGAATTAGCCCTGGAACTACAAACCCATTTTTTTTTCACCTTTAAACTACAAATCGGGGTGAATATTCACCCCACGGGTTTCTTGTTCGTAAAATCGTTCCGAAAGCAGTAATCTGCCTTATAGAAGAGCAAATTAAATTCCATCAAGGTTTAGTTGGTGAAAATCGATTTAAATACGATGAAAGTGCTGGAAAACTTGGCAACGTAGTTTCAAGTTCGCTCTGGGGTACAAATCTACCCCGGTTCGTAGTTCTAGGGTTAACTTTGCTGTACGTTATGAAAATATTTCAGAGATCGACTTACTTTCTTTTGGACTAATGCAGCATGCTCCGCTTCTCTCTCCTGTGTCGAGATACCACAATGTT
The DNA here is from genome assembly GCA_963921915.1 of Hyposoter dolosus. Lineage (NCBI taxonomy): Eukaryota > Metazoa > Arthropoda > Insecta > Hymenoptera > Ichneumonidae > Hyposoter > Hyposoter dolosus. The sequence goes on along the minus strand of OY998136.1, from coordinate 1,160,712 downwards.
ATGGCGTATCGAGTTTTGTACGCTGGTTGCACTTCATGCGGATTTCTCCGGTCCGACCAGAAGAATAACAATCGATCGAACAGTGGTTCGATGTTAGCGACCATGTCTCGTCGCCAACCTTCGGGGAAAATCCTCAACAAACCACCGTTCTTCTGTAAAGCGAAACTTTTCGATCAAGTTCTCCCGATAAACGATCGAGCCGTCTCGAATAAATGAAACGATTGTCCAATTTTCACGGTCGTTGCAAATTTGCCTTTTTTTTTATGTTATTATGCCAATCATCATTGCGATTTCTCCTTTCGACGAGCAGGAATCGTTAGAAAATATAAATTAAGGACGTACCTCAACGTCCCAATTTTTATTGAGGTAATAAATCGCCGTGATACATCGACCATCGTGGTTAGGATTGTCGACGTGCTTAACGAAGTGCGAACCATCGCCAGGATAACAAGCCACCATTGCCTGAAACATACACACCGTTTTATTGACCTAATTAACGTCGGGGCTGCAGGCGAGACACGTGGCGTACGTGACGTTCGGCTGGCGCCGAACAGTCTGTTTGGCTCTTTGAGTAGGGCTCAAGAAAATATTGAGTAAGAATTTTTTTGTAAACCTCTTTTGCCTCCATCATATTGACTCTCACGTGATTTAATCGACATTGAGAAGCACGACGAAATAAAGAGGAAAAAATTAATAAATCGCGATGATTCTTTACATCTCAACGATTTTAATGTTTTTTTTTCTTCATCTTTGCTATTTAATAAGAAAAGTTGACAAATTTCTTGCAGAAAAAAATGGTAACAAAACGGCTCGTTATGTCTTTATCAAAAAAATTGGTTTTCGAGCCGAATTTTTGGGATTTTTATCAAATTTCCGGGAACAGCGGGGTTCATAGTTTTTTGAGATTCAAATTGTAATATTTTTCACACTCACCTCTGTCCTTCCATGGATCATTAAATTATCCATTTTTCCTCTGTTGGGCATTCTAATCGCTCTGGCTATGATTTCATCAACCTTAGAAACAAGGAGTCCTATATTTCTGCATCCTTTTTGCTTGCCGTCGACCCACGCAGTCTGGTCGCTGCGTATTCTCTTTAAGACGTTTGTGCCAGCTTTGTTAGACACCAATTGTCCGTCTTTGAAAATTCCAGCTCTGTGAATATTGTGCACTTCCTTGAGGATGGCCATGCCCAATTGAGGGCCAACAAAATCGTCAAAGATGCAAACACCGTATTCGTTCATGTCACGTATCAGACTGACGCATCTGTCGTTCAATTTGGACTCTTCCGAGACGCCAGAATTTGTGTGAACAAACTGATTCGAAAAATCCTCCTCGTCGCTGAGCGAAACTTCCGAATAGTTCATTTCTGCACGTTGAAAATTTTTGCTTTTTTTGGAACTTTGTATTTTTTAATATCCGAGGCTACTATCTTTCTATGTTCGGAGAGTCCTCGGGTTTTTGAAAATTCAATCGACTTTACTGTCTCCAAAATCCTTCTGACCGTCACCTTTAAAAATGAAATTGTCCCGTGAATTTTCTATTTTCTTCGATGAATGCAGGATTCCACTTTGAAAATCCTCTCGATCTTTTTTATGCTCGGATGACTCGAAAGGATTATTAAATCGTTTGCTAAATAAAACAGCATTTTTTCGTATTTATGCCAAAAAGTAGGGTTAGTTTTTTTTTTCTTTCGTCGTTTGCAAATATTTATGGATTTGTAGGGAACCTTAGGAAGTCGAGTTTGGAAAATCGATGAATTAGCATGTTAACATTTTTGCGTCGATATTACGCCAGAAAAAAAAAACGGAATTGCAAATGCTCGTGTGTTGGGATTTTAAGATCGAACCTGGAAAAGAGCGCGACAGCGCAGCGTTCGGCCGGGGGAGAGAAAGAGAGAGTGACAGCCTACGTGAAACCTAACACATCGCGAAATAGACCACTCGAAACGTCAAATACAAAATCTGAACGGAATATCTTGGAGGGTCGTTTTTTTTTCATGAAACTTTGTTTTCTAATCAACTGGAATGGCGTAAGAAAAATCAATTATTCGCACGTACCAAAAACTGATCCTCGAAAACTCTGAAACTTTCCGAATCCACACCGCGCAGTGTACTTGATGTTTTTCAGTTGAATTGAAATTCCGTCTTGGATGTCGCACACTCGAAAGAACAAGCTCGTCTCTTGTGACTTATAACCTTTAATAATTATGTTTGTAACAACACAGTTGGCTTTCTTCGACCGACCGTCGAGTGTCGATGATCAGCGTTCAGTAGCGTTGACATGTCTTGCTCTTGTTTTCTTTTTGCCCTCCCCACTTTTTTCATTTTCACGTTGGCCGCTTTGTTGAATCGGTAACTGGACATATAAAAGTCAAAGTCGACAGCAGACTGTCTCACTTACCGACGGTCGGTAAGCTGATACTCAGTGACTGCGTGACTGCCACGCGCGTGGAACACAGCTGCTGTGCAGTATTACGCGTTGTTCATATATAACTATATTGTTATAGCATTATCGTGCACTATCGCGCAACTGTCAATGTAGCGGGATGGTGGGAGGCTATGCAGCAACTGTGCAGTGAATGCATACGCGCCGATGCAACCAATATGGCGTACGAATCAGTGCGAATTGCATCGAGGCATCGATAAGGCGTGGGGCTGCGGTGAAGGTGTCGTCGTCGGGGAATCTGTCGAAATAGCTCTGGCGCTCGTTCAGGCGAGTAACGGCTTACGCGTTCGCCCAATTTTCCATCAAAACACCAAGTTGTTGAGCGCGTTTCAACATTAAACTGCGTTCTCTCCGTTTCCGAAGCTCTAATTCTCTCGTGAGTCCGAAAATATGATTCATTCAGCAAGTAGCCAAGGCTACGAGCGTCTCTCCATTGGGTATCGAATCCGTAAGCCGCTGCTATCGCGCGTTGTTCGATAAAAGAAGAAACTCGGTAAATCCAACTACATTTCGGAGCGGCGTGCCAGTGTGCGAAAGTGACAGTTGCTCGAGCATAGCAGCGCCTCATTATTCTTATATCGAGAGACTCGACCCCGCTTTTCAAAAAACTCTATTCGAGGTCACTATTTATAACCCAAGCGAGATATTGTCACAGTCTGTCGAACAATCGTGTTAAATAGCTCATAGAAAAAAAAAAATAAAAAACGAAATATCGCTCGATAGCGAGTCGCGATGTATCGTAATCGAGGACGTTGGCTCGGAGGCGCCGCGTGTTCCTCGCCCGAGCAGCGAAAATCCCCGATCCCATCGCGAGTTAATCTCGTCTGAGATAAAATTCATAAATCACCAAATAAACAATTAAAAATAAATGCAATGTCATCGAAAACGTTGAAATTGAGCATGCAGGACAAGAAGGATCTGGACAAATTCACCAAATTTCTAGCCCTCAAAGCGGCTCAAATCATCGTACAGTCGAGAACCGGCGAAAAAGTCTCGACAAAATGCAAACCCGACTCATCCGGAGCGGACTGGGTAAATGTTGCACTTTTTGCTCAAAATTTCAAAATCCATGATAAACAGACCATCGACAGTATTTCCTTTTGTTTTTCAGTTCAATCTGGCGATACACGATTTGCCGGACGTTTTGTCAGAAGCCAAGAGAGTGCTGTGCGGCGAGCCGGTCGTCGGCTCGCCGGTTCCTCTTTGCATTGAAATTTCCCTGAGAACGGTTGAAGGCGACAGTATGGTATTGGAAACTTGGAGCCTCGGCGTTTTGCCGGAACAGAGCGATCCCTCCATAAGGGTCACTTACACCGTTTACAACAGGATGGGGATTTTGTTGAAGAGTTTGCTCTCTGTATCGAGAGTGACGCCCGCTTACAAACTGAGCAGACGGCAAGGCCCTGATTCTTATCATCTCTGCTACAGGATATACATGGGAGAGCCCCAGCTTCATACTTTGGGCAAGTTTCTTCGGTATTTATGGTACTGGAGCTTGGCTCGCTGGAATACAACGAAATAGTTATTTATTATTAGTTATTTCGATGTTTAATGGGATCGTTGCATTTTTATGGTAAGTTCAGTTTCCCAATGGCAAAGAAGACTGCATTTGTTTTCCAGAGTTCCGGGGATCCGGCGTGCAGGCTTTCCTTTCTCTTTTTTCATCGGTTTAGTTTATCGAATTTTACGAGTGCACAGGACGCACTGAATTATCTCTGGATACGATATATTGTTATAAAAGTCTACGACGCTGGAATATTTTTCAAATATTTGAAACACCCGAAACAGGCTCAATATTTCGAAAACTTGAACAAGTTTATATTCAAATTCTCATTGTGCGATCAATTTTTCTAGCAAATTCAGTTTTCCAATAGCAAAGAAGAGTGTCCCATTATCTTTGGTTTATTTTGGGCTCTGCTATAAAAAATAATCGGTTTTGTTGCATTTCAACGATGCGAACTTCAACATCGCCAATATTTTTGCCCGTTTCTTCGTTATGACGCTTTTCTCGCTTTTACAGGCGATAATTACAAGCACGTGAGAGTGGGTCAACTGTGCACTCCCGTGGGCACGATACACTTGTCGGTTTCTTACAGAACAAAAATGACTATATCCCCCACTCACGCTAGTCGTGAATCCATAATGCTCAAGAGTGATCATTTCCATTCGGACCTGAGCCCTCGGCACGCTCGTTACCAACAGAGGTGAGCAACATTTTTTTTTCTCCTGTCGTTTCGATCACGAGCCTCGATCGAATTTACCAATCTTGCTGTTTTTTTTTGCAGTGAGGACAATTCAAAATCCCTGAGTGACACGATCAAACTCGGCGCTTTCGTTGTTAACAAGCCAGTCATCGTCAACAAGGAGGATCTTCCCATACCGGACGTTCCTTTCAGTTCGTTACTAACTCCTCGTCAGACTTCCCCGCCGCCTGGTTCGATCGTTGAGCCCACGAGCACGAATGCAGCCGCAACAACGACTTCGGCGGCTGGATCGACCGGAGACTCCAATTTCGAGAGGCCTGAGAACGCGACACCAAAGTGCAATTCACGGAGTGGTTCGAGACGAAGCAGCTGCTCTGTTACGAGCGCCAACGATGATTTCATTATGGTAGACTTGGTAATTATTTATTTATGCCCCAAATTTTTTTTTCGCTACCCAAATATTCTGTCCTTTCAAGATTCGTCCAGAATCGAGAAACTCCGTTTGACTTCGAGCCTCGATGAACTTTTGATTAACTCCCCGAGAGGAATTTGTCCGATACTGAAGTTAGCATTCATAAAATACAACGAAAATCATATTTTTTATTCATTATTTCGATAATTAAGGCGGCAGGTCGTAGACATTTTCTTGAATTACGAAGCCCAGGGGTAATCTCATGATCTGAAAATTGAACTGGAGACTAATAAAGTTATCCCCCCTCGATTGAGCCATAAATCAACTCGTTTGATGCCGTAGTTGCTGAGAAAAAACTTTGCACAGGCAAAATTATGCAATGATCGAAGTGTGCGTGCGTGTATGTATACGAAACATAGAAAGGCCTCGTGAAGCCTAGCGTGTTTCTGATTGGTCGCATCTGACGACGTATCCCTCTGTTCCCATTTGACGAAAAGTTTTTCCATGCGAGTGACGCGATGTTTTTGGTTGCGTCTTTCCTCCGTACCGACTTTTTGCCCGCTAGGTACACGAGCTTTCTTCTTTACCGAGAGGACGAAACGTTTTTGGTTAGGAGTGCAAACTTACGATAACAAATGTACTTGGCCGGGCCTTATCCCCGTGAAGGGGATTTGCCATGATTGCAATTTTTTTCTAGTAAATTCAGTTTTCCAATGGCAAAGAAGAAGAAGGCTCTCCTATTCATCGTTGACAAATACTGTATGAAAATTTTGGGCTCTGCTGTAAAAAATGATAAGTTTTCGTCGCGATCCAACGATGCGATATTGAATGTCGTGTTGAGAATCGTGCCTCGAAAAAAATGCACCTTGCCGTTACGTTGCATTGCAAAGGAAACGGAAATGGAAGAAAAAAATCGTTTATTTCGTTGCAGAAAACTCCGTTCGCCGGTACAAACACAAACAGCGACCTCGGGGCGTTTTATCGCGAGTGTCAGAGCGCGCCGCAGCTCCAGGCCTTTTCGGAAGAGAGAACCCTGGCCGATCAAGTGGGTGACCTTACCAAACAACTGGAGACTTTTGAAACGAACATGCAACGATACGACGGGATTCTCGCGTCGCTGTGCCAAACCGATAACAGCAATTAGTCAATTTCTCATGCGCAACAATAATTGAAAAAGGAGAAAGCAACTTGAACAATTGGAACTTCGGTACGAGAGCTTCGGGCTGCTCTGTTTTTATACGTATGAACCTTTTGGATACAGTCATACTTGGTCGAAATTTATTATCTAAGCTCGGCGCGCTGTAGTCATACGAAAAGCAATGGGAACTGATCAACATCTCAAAAGCGCAGCTCTGGTTTAATTTTTCTCATTGAATCATTGTTTATTCATCGCTAAAACTGCGAATAAATTATACAACCAATTGTTACTTGTAAATAGTGTAAATTGCACGTACGCGTACGTCGTTGTAACTTTTATTATTCATATATATATAAGAAACATTAAAAAAACCAATGTTTGCTATAAAAAGAGATGTTGATGTATTTTTCTATCTTCCTGTAATAAGTTTTGCAAACTGCACCAATTTCTTCTTGCGCGACTATGGGAATTGATGAGGAAAAAACATCATCGATTTCATCAACAGTAAAAACTCCCATTTTTAAATTCTTGTTCATTTCGCCGCCACCTCCACGTGTCGATTTTTATAGAAATGTGTTGGAAGGTTTGATGCGAGCGATCTATTAGATTGACAGTCGGTAAAAATCCTGCTGCTGCGAAAAGTTTCCTCGGACCCACGTGTGTCTAGGGTGTCTAGGAAAAGGTGTACTAATGTAGTATGTTTACGGAAGGTTAACAATAATTCAAGTTGACGCACAAATAATGATGTTGCGAAAAAATAACGAATAGACGAATTATCGAAGGCCAAAAGTTGTGAGAAGACGAATTGATCATTTCGATGAATTTAACGAAATCGAATTCCCGCTCGATTTCGCTTATCGAATGAAAATGTATTTTTTGAAGTCCTGCAGCAATGGATTCCGTTATTCCATATTCCTTGTTCCTTATTCCTTATTCCTTATCTCTTATACCTTTTTTTTTTACATTGTGCAATGGCCTTTATTGTTTTCTTGAGCCGGCGCGCACGGAAAATCGGCGAATTGCGCGTCTCGAGAGTTTCAGAGTGTTCGAATGCAACAAAGTAATCACAAAAGTGTGGGGCCGGGGATCTTTTTAAGGTGAAATCACTCCTGACACCACAAGATAAATGAATATTGTTTTGATTTTATTGGTGCGAACGTTAATTATAAAAATACTGATGAAGATTGCAACGGCACGTTTTTGCGAGGGAAAAAATCGCGCGCTACCGTTGTAGGAACAATCGAGAATCTTCTCCTCGTAATCTCGTCGTGAATATTTCTCGCGGCTTGAGCTGCTGCTTCCTCTCTCGCCGCTTGTCGCTGCTGTCGCTCGCTGGTGTCGGTGAAGGTAGCGAGAACGCCACAAAAGCAACGGACACAGTGTATTTTTTCACCGAATTCAACAGCAGGCACAAGTTTAGTCAAAATCGTACAACTTTCAATAACACCGCGGAAAATGAGCTCGTCGGATGATCTATCGAACTTAAAGATTCGTTACGACGAATTCGGAAATCGCGAAGATATTTTCTTTTCGTTGATGAAGGACCACAATATCATTCAACGGATTCAACTACTGGGCGATCCACGTCGGCAAGACGTTCCAGCGCAATGGCAAGAAGAGATCGAGAGGATACACAATGCAATTGATAAAAGAACGCTCACCCCCGAAGACAAAACAGAAAAGGGTTATTTCAAGTGGGTTATGGCCAGGGACGACATTCGGTAAGTACAAAACGTCCTCGATCGATCCTCACGTTGATCGAAAGAAATTTTTTGACCGATTCACTTTTTCCAGTGAACGAATAACGTCCTGGCTCGATTTGACAAAGAAAAAGGGAAAACAATCGTTAAAGGATCCTGGAAAAGCAAAACAGTACAAAGAAGAGGGAAATTCATTTTTCGAAAAACAGGATTACCGCTCGAGCGTCGCGAGTTACACTCAGAGTGCTCGATACGCGACATTCGAAAACAATGACTTCTCCGTCGCCATTGCCAACCGTTCAGCCGCGTTCTGCCATTTGAGCAGATACGAGGTAACTCGGCAGCCCGGGCTGGTCCAATTTTTGCGTCTCTAATCAAATTCTCACCCTTTTTTATTCAGGAGAGTCTACAGGACATAAAATTGGCCATCGATTGTGGCTACCCGGCAGCTTCTCTGTGGAAATTGCATGTACGAGCCCTAGAATGCCACCTCGCTTTGTGCGACAGCCAATTAGCACAGAAAGGTATGGACAAGCTGTCCAAGTGGTTGGACCAAAACGCCGAAGTTACATCGTCGATGAAAAGTAACTTTTTGGTCTTTGGTAAAGTCGTCGAGTTTCTTAGTTTGTCGAATTGTTGTCCATGTTGTTTTTTTTTCAGGCACGATTCTAAAGAGAGCTAAAAACCTGATGGCCGGGAAGCCAAAGAAGAATGGAGAAATCGCTATGCGTTCGGATTCAGATGCGAATATAAATCCAGAAACAATGTTGCCAAAAAATGAGGAATTCCCTTTCGCATCGCCCTCTGTGATTCTCAAAACATGTCCGAAGCGCGGAAGGCACGTTGTAGCTGCGAAACAGATAAAAAAGGGCGAGCTCCTGTTTGTGGAGAAACCATTCGCCTGGGTTCCGGTGACTCATGGAAATGACGCCCAGTTTTGCGCCCACTGTTGCGGTCCCATGGACGATTCCAAGATTCCGTAAGTGTAATGACGAAAAGAAGGGAAAATGTGGCGTGACGAGGAGTCGTAATCGAGAAAAAACGGTGTTTAAGTTCGCATCGTTGGAATACAACGAAAACTGATCATTTTTTATGAAAAAGTGCAAAATTTTCATACGTAATTTTCTTAACGATAATTAGAATGCCGTAAAAACTGAATTTACTAGAAAAATTAGAACAATCCCATCAGTTGTCAGCGTAGATGATTTAAAAAAAACTTTTGTTGTATTCCAACGATCCAAATCTCAGTATCATGAGAAAAAGGCTCTTCAAGATTTTTTTTCTGAACCCATACAGATGCAGAGGGTGTCTGGAAGCTATGTACTGCAGGCGCACCTGTTGGGAAGATTCTTGGTCGTATCATCAGTGGGAATGTCCCGGCTATCACATGAATCTCTGGCAGCAAGTCGGCGTTTCACATCTGGCCTTTAAAATGATGATCGTGGCAACGACGAGCTCGGATATTCGTTGGTTCAACGACGTTCATAAATTGATGACAAACGCTGATAAAAAAAAATCGGCCGATATGCTGGGCTTCGCTATCGTTAGTTCATTTTTTCATTGATTTTGAACAAAAAATACGATAAAATCGTTTCCATGCACGTAGAGAATTAAAAATTAAAAATTAGCGTTAAAGAAACAAATGATTTAAATGATTTAAATTATTTTTATGGGTATTGACATTCTGCCTAGTAAGAATTGACTATTGTTCAAGGTCATCCCCTGTTTTTCTTCCGTAACGTTAATTTTTGAGTTTCAATTTTCTCAGTGTGTCCGTTTTGTTCCTCATCGCGATTTTATATATTTTATATTTGGAACATGCGATTCTAGGCCAGCCTGATGGTGATTATTTACTTGGAGAAATACACAAATTTCTTTCAAGTTATTGACATAAAAAAAGCCCTGATCGATAAATTTGACGACGAAAGTTTGAGCCTCAGCGACATCGATGTGTCAACTATCGAAGGAAAAAAGCTCTACGTCGGTACGATCTTCTATCGACACTCTCTCCAGATGCTTATAAACGCTTACGCGGTGACGAGAATCGATGATTCCGGTTCGGAAACATCGCCCGAGCGGTTTTTACTCGTGACCGAGGAGCAACGTGTAGCAACGGGAGCTTATCCATCCTCGTCGATGCTGAATCATTCCTGTGATCCGACAGTCATGAACACGTAATATATTTTCACCAAATCGCATGGCTCGTTGTAAATCGATGAATTAATTACTTTTGTCGATTGGAAAACGACGATACAGGTTCTGGAAAAATTGGCTCATCGTAAAGTCATTGAAGGACGTGGCGCCGGGTCAAGAGATTTTCAATTGTTACGGTTCGTTATTTATGAAATATTTTATTTATTTGCAAACCAATTTGCATTTTTCTTGACTAAAATTTTGAAAATACGATTTTTTCCTTCTAAGGACCACATTTTAGGCGAATGGGACGATCCGAGCGATTGACGGCACTGTACGACCAATACCATTTCTATTGTGAGTGTGAAATTTGCGCAGATCCGCGTTTCGACTCGTACACGGTAAGTCGATTGTTTGACGAATGAAAAAAGCAAAGTTTCGAGTACGTTAAATGACTGACTTGATCAATGCGTAGGAACGTTTCAAAGGATTGAAATGCAAACACTGCTCAGGTCCATCGCAATTATTAGAGGAAACGGACACGCAGCGATGTTTCGATTGCGGTGCAACGAACCCGGTCAATTTCCGTGACGCACTGCAACGAGCCTCCAGTCTCTTCGAAGACGCGGACAAACTTGTCGATGATGACAATTTGAAACCAGCGATTACGTCTTGCCAAAAAAGTCTGGCGATCCGAGAGAAATATCTGTGGAAGTACAACGGAGATCTTGCGAGAACATATTCTTTGCTGGGACAAACTCTTACACTTTCTGGTCAGATACTTTTGGCTTGATCACCATTCTCCTTTGCCAGAAGACAAGAGTTGATCGAATTGTTTGATGCCTCTTGTGACAACAGGTGATTGGCTGGGCGCGTTGTCGTATGCCGAGAGGGGATTCCTCGGAGTCCAAGAGAAATACGGTTGGGAAAGCATCGAAGTTGCCAACGAGTTGAACTCTCTGACCGACGTCATCGTTCTTTACCTCGAACGAACATCCGACCGGACGACCGATGTGTACAGGTAACTGAAAAAAACCCGACTTAACGATGAAATTTTAGATTAGATTAGATGATCGTTTATTTATTCAGCACACTTGCTGCTTTGGCACATTCATCCACATCGATTAAATCACAATTTTTTTTTTTTTCAATTTCTTTCCATTTTCCACACTCGTACTGAATTTTTTAGAAAAATTGGAACGATCCCATTAATTATCAAAATAATGAATATAAAAAAATGTTTCGTCGTGTTCCAACGATTAAAACTTAAGAATCATTTACCTGCTTGTCGTTTCACTGTTTTCTCACGATCAAAGGGACATATTCAAAAAAGGACGAAAATACCTGAATCGTATGGGGAAAATAATCAGTTTGGTGGGCGGACCTTGGTGCGGCACGTACCGAGACGTGAAGAAAAAGCAAGAACGATTCGATCGGATAGAACAGTGGCTGCGCGCTCTGGAAAACCCCATTTTCCGGACTGCTCGCCAAAGCTCTTTGGCATTTCCAAAGCCAAGGAATAAATAAGCATTATTTTTAACCGACCTTTCTATTTTATGATCGCGAACATGTCCCTTTTTCACGCTGAACAAGCAATTATTCGTATGGAATGTTTGTTTTTAAACTGGTGAAAACTTATACGTAGTATGTACTCTGTACAATGGAAGGTCAAACGATTTTTTTGACCTTTCGAATAAACATTAAATTTCAATGATAAAAAATGGTCCGTCTAAAATATTTTTTCTAATACGTCAAGTTCAGCAAATCACAGTCCCTGTAAACCCTTTTGGAAGACATCAAATCTAAACTAATTTTTACGAGAGGTTTTGTAATGTATTTCAAGGTTTTAGTAATAATAGAGGAAAGTAAATTATATGTTATCTCGAACGTTTTCCATGTTCCTTTTAAAAAAAAAAAAAATTTCCCATTTTCACAACTCATTAAAAGCAAAAGGAATGGATTTTACTGCAATATTTTTTTTCGATACCACATGGTGTTATAATTTACCAAATCTTATGCAAAGGCTTTTTTTAAGGAATCAACTCAAAAGTTTAAATTATATTAACAACGTTATCAGTCATGGTTGACTGGCCGGTATCATATTAAACTCTCCTTGCATTAAATAATTGATGCATTTTACCCTCTGGCACAAATCGCAGCTTAGGACGTAGTTCTTTACCTGATCATTCATTTTATCCCAGTAAAAATGATTTTTTAAATAGGCGAGGGTCTTGGAGACTCCGGGATGCCCAAGTTTGGTGTGAGTAAATTCTATTAATTTCTTTCTCAGTATGGAGGGCGTGACCAATTGCCAGTGATCATTTCCGCGCGAGGATCGGAACAGGATCTGATGCTTCAATTGATAGGGTGTGACTTCGTGGCCATCCTTGATTGACGATATAATAGAGGAAAGATGAGCGTCGTCGCGCTGTAGCTCTCCAATATTTTTTAGGCTTTGTTTTAATAATTTGGGTATACACAGCAGAGATTTTGAACACGTCGTAACTGTCTTTTATGCTTTCTCTATCAACGCTCATATTCGCAGTAAGATTGGCGATTACCAATTGATCAAGATTTTTTACGGTCTCGAATTTTCCACTCGGGTTGCGGCTAAAAAAATTGGCGACAACATTGTCTGCGCCGGTGCAATGAGAAACCTCGAAACTGTGTTGTTGCAAGTACAGACACCATCGTATCAGACGTGACGTGTGAAAAGGTGTCGTGTTCAAGAAGGTGAGAGCCTGGTGATCTACGAAAACGCGTCATGGAGCCTCAGCTTCGGGATTGAAAATTTATTTATTTTATTTTTTCCGAAAATGGTGTGTAAAAATTTTTCCAGAAACGCAATCTACTAGAACTCTTCATGAGGACACACACGGAGACTTTGTTCATCACCCAGAATCGCGAGATCTACGAAAACGCGTCATGGAGCCTCAGCTTCGGGATTGAAAATTTATTTATTTGATTTTTTCCGAAAATGGTGTGTAAAAATTTTTCCAGAAACGCAATCGACTAGAACTCTTCACGAGGACACGCAGGGAGACTTTCTCCATAATCCGGAATTCCCAGATCTACGCAAACTCGTCATAGTCATCAAGTGGAGTAATAAAACTCGTTTTGGTGTGATTTCGACTGAATTACTCCGGTTGTGAAGGCTTGACGATTACCACAAACGCCAAAATTGACTAATTGAATTGGATAATTGACCAGCAGATTTATATATCAAATAAATAAATTTATTTGGAACAAATAAATGTCTATCAGGTTGGTATTTAAATAAATAAATTTTCTCCAATTAAATAAATATTATTAATTTTTAATAAATCTTTTTTCTGGGTGTATTTTTTAATTTTTCTTTACTCGCCGTTATATCTTCGCATAAGAGTCGCTCCATGTAATCGATGTGATTGATGCTCAAGAGAAAAGCTTCAATTGCGCAATACGTTGATTGGGAATATTATCGATATGGAGAATTTTCAATAAAGTTGCTCAGGATCGCGAGCAGCGAGGAGGGGATGGTCGTTAGTATATCGAGCTTGTCGGCGTGTGTTAGCCAAAAAATTTAGTGGCGACGTCCATGCCGAACAACGATAAAGGAAGAGAGAAGAGAAAAAAAAATAATATATATACATATGAATATGTAGAAATATATAGATATATATGAAAAAGCTATTCCTCGCATCGCCTGTGCCGATGCCTCGAAGAGATCAAAGACGTCCGACGTCAGCCGCAAATCATTATAATTATCCTCGTACAGTTCGGTCGCCTTCACCACAAACGAGTTCAACCGATTTCTGACACGCCTATATATAGAGATATTTAAAAAATGTATCCGTGTATACGCGTACAAATAAAAAATATATGCGGCGTAATGAAAAAAAAAAATTTCTCAAACTTTTTTATTCGTATTTCTTTTTTATTTCTTCATTTGTATTTTTAATTAAGAAAAATGCACGAAAATACGAAAGGCAAAGAGGATATCGTTTTTGTAGTAGCAATAGTAGGTACACATTATTTTCATTTGCCAAGTACTCGGAGTGTGTCTTTAAATTTTTGAGGCTGAAATTAAAACGAACCAAGTTACGTAGGCGAGGATTTAAGGAGGCGGAGTTTTTCGAAAATTTATGTCATTCAGCAAAACTCGGAGCGTGTGAAATTAACAGTCGAGCCGTTAATGGTCAACGTTTCTCCGCGAGTCCATGTTTTTTTTACCAATAAAAAACTTTCTTAGAATCTTGTAAGTTTGAATAAAAAGTTGATGTGCGATAAACGAGCGAATATTTACACACTTCCGGTTTCGGTTTTTATGTCTTTGCATTTTTATTGCTCGACACGATCGCGAACAGGAAAATGTTCTCTAAATTTGTTCATTAATTGGCTAATTAAGAAGAATAATTATTATGATTTTTTATGTTCCATTAACGCGACATGAAATGCGTCGTGGCTTCGTGTACGAGAAAACGATAAGAAAGCGTTGTCAAATAATAATTCGTACGACAGAATAAATTTTTTGAAAATGTTAAAAAATTAATTTGTAAAAAAAAAAGGAGGCGAATCGGTAAAATATCGGAACAAGTACGACAATGGTTTGCTACGCCATTGATCTGGTCGGGATGCTGGGACTAATGAAGACGTGCTGGACCAGTCGATCCCCTCTCTTCGTGTCCCCCACCCGAGCTCCCGCCTTCGCCTCGTATCTTCGTGTCGTTTTTTTTTCTCTTCTCTTCTCTTCTCTTTTATTATATTTTTTTTCTTCAGTTCTCCTTTCATTCTCGCAGGCATATATCTCCTCCGCGAGTTGGCGTCTTTCTATAACTCTTTCTCTCTTCCTCCCCTTCTTTTTCTCTTTTATTTTATTTCTCCCTCCTTTTTTTTTTCTTCTTCCGTTGTCGTTCCCTTTCCAACCTCCCGATTATCCATATAGTTTTCTCTCGTGAACCACTTCGTCCCAAGTGAGACAGAAGCTTTCCCGCTTTTCGAGGTACTGCACACGCTGCTTCTCTTCTCTCGCTCCAAACATCTTGGAACTGGTTTCGAGGTCGAACCATCAGCAACATGGGATGTAATGTGCTCTGTGTTACACACGCACAAATATACATCCATTAAATTTATGTTGTGCTGCGAGGCGATTTCAAGCCTCCAAATCTATGCTGGCGACTGTTTTGCTAAATATTAAATTGTTGCAGGCATTACAATTGCGACTCCCAATTGGAGTCTTCGGTAAATATACAAAAGTGTGGAAAATGTGAAAACACCATAATTTATGGGAAATCTTAGTCTCCCCACATGCAATATCATATCATGACCAAAACTCTGATTTTCTGACGATCATCATATGTTTTTGCTTCTGCGGTCGAGCCTGTACAAAAACGAAAGATTTACTATTTTCTTCTCTGTTGGTAACGAAAAGAGCTGCGTGACAACACCGTCCTCTCATGTGCTGGCTTTATTTGTTTCCATGTCGAAAAATAACGCGAAAGGGCGTCGTACACCTCAACAGCAGAGTAGACCATCAGCATCTTTGTCGAGGCGTTAGGACCGTGACGATTTCTACCTTGTGCTCCGAAGATTCAACCGAAAAAAAAACACACACGCTTCAGGCTTGATGGAACATCCCGAAGGTCTCGACGCTTTTGTATCCGATTTGCTGACACACCATTCCGAAGAAAATATATTGCTAGGCTATACCAATAACCCAGCACTCCGAGAGCTCACAATAATTGATCCGGTTCTTAAAAAATTCTCATCATTCCCAAAGCAACCATCATTTTTCGCCTTTTTACGTTTGCAGAGTGTACCTTTTTCAAACTTGAAAAATAATGAGTGCATTGAAAGTTTACATTGTAGAATTTGCACGAGCGATGAAGAATTAACTCGACTCATCGTGTACGATCCGAGGCTTATTTTTATTCCTCACTGTCGAAAAGTGCCAGCTGTAGAAAATAAAAAAGATATAAAAGAGAAAAAGATGAAGTGAGCAGAAGGCGAGACGGGGGGGGGGGGGGGAAGTGTAGAAAGAACGTTGGAAAGAAAGATAAAGAAGAACGGACGAGGCCATGCCATTCAGAGAAAGAAGAAACGCGAGCGACAGAAATTAGTATAAATAAAAAACAAAAAACAAAAAAAACGGCTGTAAAGGGTTTACGTTTCGCTCCGTCCCTCTCTACTTCGTCATCTTTGCCTCCTTTTCTCCGCTCTCTTTCTCTCACGCACGCGGTTCCCAGGGAGCACGAAAGAGGAAAAGCAATATAATTTGCGCTCTCTCTCGTTCTTTCTCTTTCGGCTTCGACCCGTCTCGCTCACTCTTTCTATCGTCAGAAATTAAGTTGTTAAGATGCTGCCTCGGGCGTAGCCGGAGTAAAAATAAAAGAACGCAACCATAATGGCGGCTCTCGTGGCTGGTTTCGTATCTCCCTCCCATACGTTCTTCGTCTTTTTGCCGGATGCATATATACAGATATATATTTCACTTCTATTTTCTATGAACTTTCGAGCGATACAATTTTCTTGTTGTTTTTTTTTTTAATTCACGAAATTCACTGCATCGATGTTTCGGTATTAATTTTTTTTCTTTTTCTCACAAAATTTTGTCAATTATTTTTATTTTTGAATCACTCTCGTTCCCAGTAACTCGACGGGGCACGATTACGTATATATTTTTATATTTTCGAATCATCATCGCAACGAAGATCAATATGAGCTCGAAATTTCTTGAATTATATGTAGTAGCAACGGAAATTGATCATTTTTATGAACGTGGAGACTCGACCACTCTGTGTTTAGTAAACTCTCAAAGGATGTGTTCACCATGACACCCAGAAAAAATATTTATTAAAAAGTAATAAAGGAGTATATTTACAATACATTTTTTTGAATGCAATACTTATTTATTGAATCCCGAGAAATATTTCTTCTTTTTGAATGACGAGGTTTATTATTAAAAATTATTTGTTAAGAATAAATAAATTTATTCGTTTGGAATAAATAAATAATTTTGTTTAGAATGAATAAATTTTTTACTTGCAGTAAATAAATTTATTCTTAAAAATAAATGATATATTTATTACGTTCAAATAAAATTTCTATTTATTTTGAATAATCCAGAAGATTTATATATTAAATGAATAAATTTATTTGGAACAAATAAATATCTATCAAGTTGTTATTTGAATAAATAAATTTTATTGATTTTTAATAAATCTTTTTTCTGATGGGTGAATCCGTTGTATTGATTAGCCACAGCGCAAGTTTTGCATGAGTCCATGTGCGCAGAGCCATTCACCGCGAGGAGAGCTCCCGAGAGATAAGGAGATGAGGAAAGTACGTTTATGCATGATCGAAGAGAGGAATGATGGAAAGGAAATGGCAGCGGATAGGAAACGACAGGGGGGACGAGATGAGAGGAAAAAGGGCTTCTCTCGGGAGCTTATTCTGCGGAGTCGTCACTAGCTATCTAATCATCCGTACCAAGAAACTCGCAGTGTCCATCTTCTGCTTCCCCGAAGTGTTTACTCTGAAATTGCTCAAGAATGGAAACTTGATTCACGGGGAGAGAGAGAGAGAGAGAGAGAGAGAGAGAAGGCGGAAGGCAAAGGGTGGGAGAATGCTCATGTCTATTAATACTGGGTGTAGATCAGCCCTAAATGGACCATAACCAAAGAAATTAATCTTTAATGAGCTCGTTCGATGCTCTTGCGTTTCCTGTACAACCGCGCGGTGGTCTCCGACATAATTCGTCACTCTTTTCATCTTCCATAAAACCCGGATGAAGTTTACCGATCTCTTGGTGCAGGCGCAGTTACGCGTCCGAGAAATAAATCAATAAATATTTATATACTAAGCAGAAAAATTGTGAATTGCAAGTTGTGCTTGCAGAAAACACGTTTTTTCAATTTTTTTTTTTTTCATTACACCCAAGACAAGTCTTTTATCACACATGTATAATTTCTAAGAGCAGGCGATTACGCGCGATGATGGGGACGCCGCGTAATAAAATAAAAGCTAAACCTTACACGAGGCGAACCGGGACATTTGCTCTTGTACGATATTCGCTGTAGATTCGCTTTTTTAGACTGGAGAATAATTACTTTCGTATCAAGGGGTAATTTTGCATTATGCTTGCAATCATAACGATCGCGGCTCTTTTTTTATTATTTTTTTTTCATTTTCCCACTTCTTCGACACTTTAAGATTCGAATTACGAGAGAACGAAGATTCACGACATCCTGTTGTCGATACAAGAAAGGCGAAAGAGAGAAGCTGCTGGGAAGAATATACAGGGTGTCAAATCGGAAGCATCAAAAGCACGATAACAGGATAAATACGGCGCCGATTTGAAGTTGATTGTAGTGTTTGGAAACGCTCGTCGGATGCTCTATGAGACGGTGTGGTGGAAATTAGGAATCGAGCTGAAAAAATGCAAGTTGATCTTCGTTTGACCTTGAAAAATGGAGCGAAAGTAAAATCAATTTTACTACATGACATTCTTCCCTCAACACTCGAAATTTTCGTTCCAAACATCCTTCAGCGCGAGAAGCCCATTTCCGATCGCATAATGGCCGCCCGCCGTAAATATCGAATCGGACATCCTGCTGTCAATACGAACAGAGTACAAACGAAAAAGAAAAAAAAACGGTGTATAAGGTGCAAAAAGATGCCAAGAATCTCGCACATACAGTGAAAAGAAAATTTTGTTGGAAAAGATCGATATTTTATTCGATACGTCCGAATAAACGTTTTTTTTAATAATCCCAAAAATTGTGTCATCGCAGCAAGAAATATTCTAGAAAGTCTCTTCGGAAGCAAATTTTTGTCGCTCCAATCGTAAATTTTGCTGACAATTCCGTTAGAAACAAAAAATACTGCCAAAATAACGTAAATTTTGAAATTATCCAAAAATATTTAGTTTACCGTGTTCAACTAAATATTGAGGATTTTTAACAAAATTTCACTTCCAGTTTATAACCTCGCAGAGAAGAACGTGTGTAAAGCTCACGGAATAAATTATGGTCGCGGATTCTCTCTGGAGCTTGCTCGAGATCGAGCTAAGAAATGCGTTGCTCTCGTCTGTGAGCAGGTGTGCCAAGCGTGTCGTATCGGTACGTATACTATCTGTATTAATATCATGCACAAGTTGCACCATAAGTACAGAAAAATAAAGGCATGCAGTCGTGGCGGATCGGAGGGAAAGAGCCTCCTCTTTCCCTCGAAGCACGAAGAGCATACATGGGGAGCTGGAATCGTTCGTTATATTAATACGAGCATATATCTTCGATTTACACGTCTTTATACACTCGAGCACACAGACGCACGTACGCGCGAATGGGCTGTATATTTAAGAAGGTGATGTATAAATTCCTCGTACGTCCGATCACTTGCATCTGATAGCATAAATGCAGTACAAGGGTGTACACCTTCGTAAGCAGGATTAAATTGATGCCATATCCTATATATATATTATTTACAATATCAGAAAAGCCGCTGAATAAAATAATCATGAAAATAATAATAACAAACGCGGTTTGAAGCACGTACTTTATTGGTTTCACTTTATCAGAGGCAAACATGTGGATATAAACAAGACTTTATTGTTATTATCGCGGAGTGCGAAACGAGCTACACTGAGAAAAGAAATTTGTTGATATATTTTGTTCATTTTATGAAACATTTGAAATATTTTGTTCATTTTGCAAAACAATTTAGTTATTTCAACTGCCCAAAAATACACGACCCATTACTTCCAATCCACAGTTTGTCCATCCAACAATCCAAAAGTTTATCAAACTGATGATTTAGTTTATACAACTGTGAAAGTTTTGTTTAACGGAACGCACGGTATTTTTTTTTCTTAATCTCTCAAATCAATCAAACATTTAGTCAACCAGAGTTAATTGCCTAAACTACATATGCCTTCACCGCAAAATTACTTTTTGTGAAATCAACAAAATTGTAGCGAACAAATTGAAATTTGTTGATTCAACAAATTTATTTTATCAGTGTATTTGAGGGTGGAGAGTTATCGGCGGGAATATTGATTCCCAAAGCATATTCTTTTATTTTTCGACCCATGCAGTATTCTTCATCGTGTTGTTGGCTTCGCTAAAACTTTTTTGGAAAGATCGCTTTGACCGACAGCGACTTCTGCCAGCAGATTCCATGCGACCGCATTACTTTGTTTTTCTTACTTCTCAATTAGTTTTGTCGGATTCTCTCAGCCGCTCAGCAAATGTCTTTTTACATCTCCGCGCGACATTATTTCGTCACGATGCTCGATCCAGTCTCCGTGACGAAGGCAATATAGTTGCAAGAAATCGTAGAAAAGAATGAAATAAGACACAGCCCGAGTGAGACTTTGCCCGTAACGTCTTCGGGACGCAGCTGCTCGTCGACAAGAAACACCGCGCAAAATCGTGCTCGATATGCTGCGCGAAGGGCTCTCGGATACTCAGCGCGCTTTATGCGCTCCAGCCGATAGTTACGGAAAAACGACAGAGGAGCTATACCGGGTGACCGATTCGTCGAGTCTCCTCATCAGTTGATTGCTCTTAGAAAAAAAGTCGAAAAAATATGTTGGAAAGCGAATTTTTAAAAAATGTTGGAATAACCAACGAAATAATCAATAAATATTATTCCAGAGCGTTCGCTTTTGTGATTTTATTAGGGAAGATATACTTTGACTTCCAACGGTGTGACCATCATTGCCCCAACCCTGTCACGATTGCGGTGGCAGACGAAAGAACAAGGTACGGAATGATGCGAAGAAAAAAATCAAGGTAGGAAGGAAGAGAAAGGGACATGAAGGAGAGAGAGAGAGAGAGAGAGAGAGAGAAAATAAAAGAAGTTGCTCACGCGGCACGTAGAGAGTCCGCGCACTGCTGACAGATACATCTTTATTGTTGAGCGGAGACTGAATCACGCGGCCAAAAACTCTTGCGGTTGAATTTACGCAGGAGAAAAGAGACCAGCAGCAGTGAGTTCTCATTCGCTAAAAGACAATCTCCTCCAGCGCAAACAAAATCGTTGAGATCTAGCGCTGAATTTTCAGGATCTTCAGCATCGTTTGAACGAACAAGTTATTTTGGCATGGTGGATGTAAATGCAGAGACAGAAGAAATTGTGGAATCTCCTTAATTACTTAGTAATGAGAATTAAACATCCATAAGGATCAAGAGCGCCGAGCCAGAAGTCACAGCCATGTTGCTCGAAATTGAGGTTTTATTTATTATTTTTAAAGAGTTGCGAAAAGAATCTCGCTGGTTCGTCCGGCTCCCCCCGTAAAGACTTCCACGAAAAAGAACAACATGTTGCACCTGCAACAGCTAGAAAATGATCGAAAGGCGCGCCAGGCAGGGCACGCGGCGGGAGAAGAGAAGAAAACGGGAAGATTACAGGCACAAACAGTAATCGTGGTCAGGTACGACGAGGGAGATGAAGAAGGGGAGCGACGAGAAGGGGCAAAAAAGGTTATGACGAGATGGACGTATAAATCAATGGATGGAGGGTTCCCGCTGTGGCTTTTCTCGAGTCTGTTCGAAGTGAGACATCAAGCGAGATGGGTTTCGAGCTGACGATGAGGACGAAGAGGTGAGCGAGAGACCGGCATGCCTTCACGACGACCGTTCGCTGACGCCGTCGGCCGGAAAGGTGTGTAAAAACGAGACTTGGGCGGTTCTTTGAGGGCGGAGAACGCGCTCGCCTCGGGGCTTCGCCCCCCCCCCTGCCTCTTTTCCCTCATCCCGCTTCGCCAACATCGTAATTTAAATTTTTCAACGGTCCTCTTTTTATCCTGCTCTCGGATTCTCTCTCGGACATCTCGAGCAAGAATATTACTTCGCGCTCGCTTGACCTCGATGCAATCCCTGCGCGGAATGAGAACTTGGGTGGCGTCACCAAAGTACTGCACAAAAAGCCAAAAGGCTCAATGAAAAGATAAAGATGTTTCAACGCGAAAAGGAATATCCGCTTTCATTCTCATCGAAGAAAACACAATCGGATGAGAAAAGAATCAAGATAATCCACTGCGAACTCAATTGGGACTAGCTCCATACCCCATTACTACACCTCATTATTGTCCGAGTGGTATTTGATAAATTTCATTTCAGTATGCCAAACATCTCTGAAGAGCAATCATGACGTTCCAGCAGCCTGCGCCCTATATAGACCGTGCCAAATTTAGTGGACCTTGGACTTGGTCTTTTACGTCATCAGCGTGGATGTGTTCAATTAACGCCCAAATCAAAGTGGTCGCGTCAAACAATCTCAAAGCCTCGTGCCATAAGCATACGGGTTGGATGATCATCTGCTCGCGGGCTCAACGATCCTAATGACGAGCCCAAACAGTGGCTTACCATTCAGAAGTGATGAATGTGCACATGGCATTAATCTTAATGAAGGCTAAGTGATACTAGCAGGCAAACTGGAAGGTGCAATAAATTCATCAAACACCCGCATCTGAGTATGGCTATATGGACTACAGTATAAGCAGGAGGGTTAACTAATTGTGTACACGCGGCCCGGTCATTGGTGGAGCAGCTACTACGCATACAGACGAATGCTTCTAGATTGCAAAGTTTATGACCATCAGGCTTCATATCATCAGAAGCGAGAAGACATGCAGACTCCTTCCAGTTGTCTCCAGCTCGTCCCACGGCGGAGCGAATTAACTGAATTAACCGAAGAGAATTGAACCGATTCCGCGTAAAGGTCGAAGGAGCATCTTCCGAGAAATTGTCTCATCACGGGTCAGTGAACGATCATCGAAGGCAATTGGACGCGCGGTGGTTTATTATTGCAGCATCAACTTTTGATGAAGACTCCTCATCACTGTTTTCTGACTTTCGTTGCGACAAAAATAATATATTGATGGATCGAGCTTTCGCAGACGTTTCAACAACTTCAATACGTTCAGGACTCACCACTTTATCGACTGATCTAGCATAAAAGAGAGAACGTTAGCTCTGCTACGTGTGACTTTACTGCGGACTCAGCAGCAGGTTCTCAGGCTCGTTTCTCGCTTCGGAAGCTGGCCGATGCCATCGGCTAAGGTAGGTTGATGGGGTACCAGAAGGCAAAAGAGACATTTCCGAACTGAGAGCGATGCAATGAAAAGAGGTGCTGCATGCCCTGTACAAAAAAAAAAGCTTTGGCACGATACAAGCATTGAAAGACGAGGGCGCGAGTGTACTAAGCGTTCCGAGGGACTCGGGGAAGAAGAAGATAAAAAATGGAGGCGCGAGGACTGCCAGCATGCAAGCTGGTAACTGATGTAAAAATTCAGATTCACTAGCGATAGAGGAAAAAGGGAAGAGGAGCTGGAGGTTGAAAAAGGGAACGTACACGAGTAGCGACGCCGATATCTCCATTCGAGGATCTCATGGTGGAACGACGTTGAGACAAAAGGTAAACTTGAGAGCCGGAGAGAGGGGAAGAGAGAGAGAGAGAGAGAGAGAGGAAAGGAACAAGTCAAAAAGCCGCGCGAACGAGGAGTGAAAAAGCGAGAAAATCAAGGGAGCGAGAATATAAGCGCACAGCGACGTGTAACCGAGGGAATGAGAAGCAAAAGAGTGAGAAGAGACGAGCAAAGGCAAGAAATCTTCTTTCCAAGAGCCCCCACGGCGAAGGCATCCCCAGCCAAGAATATGCGCCAAGCCCCAATGGAAAAAGCAAAGAAAAGAAGATGCTGTGGCGGTGCTCTTGCCTCGAACGACCAAAAGGAAATATAAGAAAAGAGATCGCGAGAGCAGAGAGAAGGAGAATCCAAAGAGAATAGCTGAGAGAACCTCTTGCTGACTTTACCATCTTTCCCTCTTTCCCTTCCTCCTTT
The DNA here is from genome assembly GCA_963921915.1 of Hyposoter dolosus. Lineage (NCBI taxonomy): Eukaryota > Metazoa > Arthropoda > Insecta > Hymenoptera > Ichneumonidae > Hyposoter > Hyposoter dolosus. The sequence continues at coordinate 1,136,857 of OY998136.1, read as the reverse complement.
TTTTACTCTCGCCGCATGTGTTAACCAGCGGTGTCGGCGTCCCAATTCGATACATCCTGTTTAGTTGGCGCGCGAAGAACCATCTCTGCCGCTAAGATAAAGCGAAACACCCTGACAATACTCCCCCATCGTCATTGCCCGTGTGCTCTTTGCTTCAAAACTTGACGCAACAGTTCACCAAACTTTCGAAACTACTTTCGACGTCATGCAAGACGCCATTATGAAGAAGTGAAGATTTTGCCACCTATAAATTAATCACAATAATAAACAGAATTAAAACTCCCATGATTATTGTTGGCCAACTGTAGCTCCAAGCTCGCTCGCGAACTTGGATCAATACAAGTGCCTGCGCCATTGGGACCTAGCGTGAAACTTGTCACGGGATAAATTACCTTAGCTCACGACAAAGCGCCGAATAAGAGCAAAACAAAAAACGTTGCTCGCGTGTATATTTCGACATATACATATATATATATGTTTATTCAGATGTACACCAGTGAGGCCCTTTCAGAGAAATCAGACATTCAAAATGGCCGCCTTGAATCCTCGGAGCTCTGTGGTTCGCGCGGGTCCCCGTGGGTGTTGAAAAGGCCCCGAAGGCCATTCGGTGTATGTATCCATCCACGAAGCGTTAAATCTCTCGGGGGAATACCACTCGGTTCCCTGGGGCTAAATTCACGTGTGATTTTCTTGTGCTCTAGCTCGACTTGATACATGCTCCGGACCGGGGCTTTCTACCCCAGGATTCCGAATATAGTATATATGCGTTTGAAATTTCTCTTTTATGTTTGCAATACAAAATCCTACTTTCTAGATATTTGAAAAAGTTTCAAGTCGTTGCGAGGTTGTAGATCGTGAAATTCTGAGACGAAAAGTCCTGATGCATTTTTTTGTCGGATGGCGCGTTGTCGAGATATTAATCAAACAGTGTCGGCGCCAATGAGCTCAAGCGTCATCGCTTATCATACGTTCCTAGCTCTTATCGGAGCATCGGGATTGGCCGTGGCTTGATCGGTCAATATCTCGGGAACTAAAAATCGGACAGCAACGTAGTTACAGACTTTTCTCTTCAGAATTTCGAAATCTATCGATTTCCCAACGCTCCGAGGGGATTGAAAGGAAAATCTTGAGAGCATGCAGCCCTGATATTCGCCGCTGAGATCAAACGTGGTGCGTCCAAACGACCCGAACTTTTAGCCACATCGTGACGCCTCCACGAGACACCGAACCGTCCTCCATAAGAAATACTTTTCTTCATGGACAGAGCCTCGCAAGTGCACAGACATAAGAATAGGAATCTGAGAAAAGGGCGAAAGGGAGCAGGGCTCGCGATGAAAAGAAATGGCAGGTCTTTGTCCAACGAGAAATTGTGGATTGAGACGTTGATGCCTGGGAAGATATACGGTCCAGTTGTTCGCAACGATCATTCCCAACATCATCTCTACTTTGGTAGCGAAAAGAGCTCCACGTCCAATGCAATGAACCATTCATTATTGGTCTTTTAGAAGGATTTATGTCTTACCGAAGCTGTTGAAAAGACCAACTCAGAAAAGCGTGTAATGTCTTCTTTCACCAAGCATTTTCACATGTTCCTTTACACTGGCTACACGTTTTTACCGATTAACAAAATAGTGTCCAGCATTGCCATGCGGCGATTGGGAGCTTTACAAAGGACTGGCAACATGAATTGGTCCGATGAAAAATAGATGTCACCAAGTTTAGCTTCTGCCCATTTCAGGATCGTCAACAAGATCTCGGAGCATCGTTTAAATTGTTAAATCACTCTCAGCACACACAGCAACGACTGGTACACGCGTAATCCCGATGTTCGACATCATCAATCTGTCTGGTAACCTGACCAGTTCGTTTCATGTCAACGTTTCATTCTAATGACAACTTCCCCAACGTTTAAATCAATGTTCTCAAGCAACAAGTCCCGGTAACGAATCCATTCAGCATTTTTTCTTACAAATCAACAATGTGTCCGAGAAGTTGGTCAAAAGAGGCTGTAATTTAATGTAATTCTAGTTATCCGAGACCTCTCGAGTTTCGGTCCACCAGCAAAGCGACCTTTGAAGCCAGGAGATCTTTGGAAATCCGGGGAAACTCATTATTCCTCGTTCCTCGGGTTTCGCACTCGAGACTTACCTGCAGTTTCTCGAAATTATTTTTCTGCGTCAAGCGCGAGTTTAACGTAAATCAACTCGATCTTTACGGCCAATTTTTCTACAGGGTGTCCCTTTCGAAAACTGCTGGTCGTACTCGCAAATAAATTTTCAAAATATTGTTTGCTATTAAATTCAGTCAATTTTCCCGAACCCCAACCATTTTCTATGGGAATTTTTTCAAATTATTATTAAAACTACGTGAAAACGTCTTTGCGCTAATTTCAAGGCGGTGTGCTGCATTTTTCATCGGAGATAAATTCTCCTAGGAACGAGATGTCATACGAGCGACAAGCAGATCCGATTGCACGCTGGGCTCTTGGAAAGCCCAGCAGCCAAAAGACCATTCCGGACAATGGTACTTGCCCATAAACACGAGGATATTTCGTTTCTCGTATCCAACTGACGATTTCGCTGCTTGACGTGGCGTACAAAGCGAGAACAGAATGGTCCATATGAACGAGAAAAAAAAAAAACAGACACGCAGCGTATAATAATCGCTCTCTTGAGCTCCACGAACCTGCAGCTGGAAGTGAACATTGCTAAAGAGAAAGTATAGACAAGTTCTTGAAAAGATTTCGTTCTACTTGGTCAAAAGATTATGGGCGGAGATTCTCGGAGGCTTTGAAATCAGTGCAACACACTTGAAAGAAAATAAAAGGAGATAAAAATAAAGCGAGGCACATTTTTTTGAACTAATGTTCCCCGCATGCCCGACTCGTCAGATTATTCTATTTTTAATTCGTTCCTTCGCTCGTTGTTGCAGTGGTTTTTTTTTTTTTTTTTTTAAAGCCTGGAGACCCGCGCATGTTTTTGAAACTAAAAGTAATGGAAAAATTATCTAAGCCTCTCGACGCGATGACACTCGATGATACGTCGAGTTTTCCTGGAGCCAAGAAAAAAAAATGAAGTTGGAAGAAATGCTGAGGCCAATGAGACACGGACAGGCGGAGCTCTCTTCATCTGCTTTTTTCGTGATAATAAATCGCTGCAGCACCATGAATATTATCTCAACCGGAAGTCGTGACCCCTGCGAGCAAAAAATTTACGATATTTCTATTGAAATGTCTTTAGCCTCCAAAGTTGACTCGACCGCGTTGAATTCGAAGCTTTTTTCAAAACGGATTCGGTCGACTTCATTCAAACTTTTGACGTGTCATCAATTTTTTGTTTTTTTTTTTTTCTTCACGCTTCGTGAGACGTGGTTGGAAATAACCGAAGGCGAGAGAAGTTGAAAGAACATTTTTAGCCAGGACATTCTGCTACAAAATTTCCTTCTAGTCATTGACAGTTACGATGTAGTTACACCGAGGCGTGCCTCGGTGCTGTTGTCAGCCTACGCAACTAGTCTGACTAGTACGCTCGTTCTCCAGTTGATCCGCCAATAAAAATGCGTCCACACGCAGTTATTATGCACTTCTCTCGGGTACTTGTGCTTGTTGATGTCTCCCACGTGTGGGTAGCTTCTATGGTGTGCGAGCCAAATCTACCGAGTTTGCTCTCGCCTATCACAATAATTAGAAGCCGGTCAAACAAGATGCCTTCCCCTTCGCTTGTCCTGCTACCTTCGGCAAAATACAATCGCATTAACATCTGCCTTGATTGCAATCGTCTTTTGCTTCCTCATAGAGGAAGCTACGTGACGGTGAAATTTTTTTTTTCCAGTTTTCAATGTCAATGTCCTTAAAATGTCTCAAAACATCGAAAAATCAAATCTAGAAAAATTGTCCGGATGTGTGTGTGTGTGTATATTCTGGCACTGGAAAATTGAAACCTTGATAACTCGAGAACGGTTTGAGCTACAGGGCTTCCGTTTCGCACAGACGTTAATCTACACAAGCTCTTCGTTCTCTGGAAATTTTATTGGAATTGCTAGAAAAATACGAATTCTACGGCATTTTGAAATTTTCAAAAAAAGTCTGTCGACACTCTAACTTCCGCAAATTTGAAGATTTATTACTATTTTTTTTTTTTTATAAATAGAGTATCATAATAGGAAGGTTGGTATTGAATTTGGGGAATATCGGGTGAACGGTTTAAATTTTATGACTTTTCGAATTTTACGAAAATCTGAGTTTTTTAAAAAATCGTTCAACCGCTCTAATTTCTGCAAATTTTGTAAAATATTGTGTATAAGTCTGTACTTCCTCTTTACTTTTTAGATTTTAAATGTAAATACAAAAAACGCTGAAAATTGAAATTTGCAAATTGCTTCCTCAAAATGCTCAAGATGCACGATGCTCAAAGGCAATTAAATTAAAAATATAGCTTCCTCATAGAGGAAGCTTTGAGCATCGTGCATCTTGAGCATCTTGAGAAAGCAATTTGCAAAATTTATAATTATCATAAAATCCAATTACGATGCTGCAATTAATGTATCCGAACGGAATAAGAAGATGTAAAGATGGCCAAGTAAGTGCAAGCCACTCGCATTGATTTCTTGTTAATTATCCTCAGATTCATGAAAATCGTCTGCAGAACCTCCGACTTCCTTTTATTCCAGAGCATTAAGATTCTCGAGATTGTGATAGTGTCTCAATTCATAGAAAATATACGAGCCTCGATCCAACGTATCGAAAAAGTATTTATTATTCATAAAGAATTAAAATAAATGTTTCAATGACAGCTAGAAATAAAAAATGTTAATATCGAGGGGATCGCTTGATTGACACTCGGGCGTTCATTCCGGCCGAACGTTTATCTGCTGGCGAAAGGATCTCTCAGAAGATTCGTATCGCGATCCGCTGGCAAGATAATCGAACGAATCGAAGAAAGAGAAACGAGACAGTGTAGAAATAAAAAAAGTTGCGTGGACACGTGTGCGACGTTTCTGCTGAATATACGAAAGTGACTTGACGAGTTCCAAGGCACAAATTTTAAAATCTCGTTCCATCATTTTTTTGTTTTTTTTTGACGATTATTTTTATCGTAATGGCTATTATCGATTGTGTTAATTCCCTGTAGGAATATTTTTTAGTTTCGTGTTGCGGAAAGATCGTTTTATTTAAAAATAGTTTTAACGTCTTGGTTTTTTGTTGCAACTCAGTTACAAGTCTCGGAGAATTTGATGAAAAAAAAACACACACACACAAATACAATTTTACTCGCTAATTATTGAATTTAAATAATTTAATTTTTACGCAATCGAATTCGGAATTTTATGGCTCAATTAACGCGTGCGTGAATTCTATCGCTGAAAAGATCGAAGCGACTACTTTGTCGGAGAACACGTAGGCCGTTCGTCGCGTGGGTGGACCGAAGAGAACTTGATCACTCGATGGTACAAAAAACTGCGACGTAAGAAAAAAACCATACGAGAAATCTTTTCAAACAATGGAACAATTTGCCGAGGCGGAAGAGTTGAAAAAAGGAAAAATGTTTGAACACTGAAAATGAAATTTTGTCAAAAATTGTCAGCAAAATTTACGATTGGAACGACAAAAATAAGCTTCCGAAGAGACTTTCTAGAATATTTCTCGCTGCGATGACACTATTTTTGGGATTATTCAAAAAAAACGTTTAGTCGGAGGTACCAAACAAAATATCGATCTTTGCAACCAAAATTTTGATTTCGGTGAATAAAAAGGACTAAAAAATAAAATTTCCATTTTGAAATCGAATTTTTTGAGCTCAATCTCAACACTCCTTTTTTTTCCCCATTTACATCGTGCCAATGAGGATGCGAGTGTTTCGGGGGCTTTCTGCAACGGCTCGGTGAATCCTTAAAGTCCATTTTTTCCCCCGACGCCCCTCATCCTGTCGTGCTCACCTTTCGGCTTGGATTGAGCGGCGAAAGATGAAACGAATCATCTCCGCTGTCGTCAGCCAATGGCGCGAGGTTTTCGCTCCTGCTTACAACGCCGGAAACGAGTAGCTGCCGCGCGATCTCTCGTTCCGGGAATGTAATCGTCGTTACGAATTTTTCGTTGACCATACGGCGCGCTACCACAATCCTCTTTGCAACAAGCGCCCCTTCTTTTCTCTCTTCCTTTGGCTCGGCCTGCTATATATACTCGCTACGGGCTTGCAAGGCATCAGCAGAGCTCTCAGGATACAGCCAATTAGGAGGGATTTATAGGAGGGACGTCGCCTGCTCTCCACCTTGTTCCTTATTCTTTCCCTTTTGCCTGCTTCGGGCGATTATTGGATCCTCTCTCGCTAGCTCTTCCGGACAATTTTTCCCTCTGCACTAATGCGGAGTCCTCGTAGTATGTTCCTTTGCTCAGCACTGCTCATTCCACACACGCCGAATCATTTTTTTTTTTTTTTTTGACTAGCCCGTGGACCCCAACAAAACGCAGAGCAGCTTTTTCTTTTTTCATTAACGACCGAATACTTGCTCATCACCGAGGATTACCTTGACACTCCGCTAAGCAACAGTTGACAACAAAGAGGCTAATTATATCTCAGGAATTCCAAAAACATAATTCCTCGGACTATCAACTTCCCAGAATCATTAAAATTTTCACCACACAATGAGAATAGTGATGCCTAACAGCTCGCGCAATTTCAAGAGGTTTCACCATGTAGAGATATTTATTTATAAAAATCACAATTTTCAGTAATTTCTCATAAGAGCGTGTGTCAAAAGTTGCAATTTTCAACATTAAATATTTCCATTTATAAATGGTGAAGCCTCTTAAAACTTTGCAAACACTTTTGTGTAACATCGAAGAAGCTTTATTAAGTTTTTCAAAAAAATCGATCGTCAAATTATTTCGAAATTTTGTTTATTAAATAACAAATACATATTACCTCGGACAATCTTGGATTTAGAGTATGTCGTTATTTGGTCAATTAGTAACAACTTTTTTAAATGAACTTGGGCTCGCAAACCATTTTGTATGTAAGAAAAACTGAAAACAAAAATTTAGATTTGACCGTCGCCATACAACGTCCTTATAATGAAGCAATCACCAGGCGAACGTGGAGCACGTGTAACGCTTATGTATAGCTAACTACGATCTCGGGACTTCCGCGTGGATTCCCGTACTCAGGAGGAAAGAATAAGGAAAGAGAATGAGAACTTTGGATGAGAAAAGATCTTTGCGGGAGACTCGTCAAGATTGTGGATGAGGCAAAGTGGCTGGAGTCTGCCCCTTCTCGTTCAAACGAAGACGAGGGCTAGGAGAAGTGCGGGATGCGTCCTGCATGCGTTATAACCGTGTAGATAGTGTCTTAAGGCAGTCAGTAAATCTAACGAGTGAGAGAGAACGAAACAAGCTGAAAATTCAAATATTCTGTATATAGTAACCGCGAGAGCAAAGGAATTAAAATAAAGAAAAATTAGGCAAGAATATGCGCTCGGGATGAGGGCGAAGGCGTGGCCTCCGAAAATTATCTACGAGCAAGCACGTGGAATGTTTTTTTCCCAATTTCAACTCAATCATTGAAAGTTTTCAAAACATCTTAGCAGAGACTCTCTGCGGGTTGCCGCTTGGTTTTTGAATTATCTTGAGGTGTCTTTCCGTTAACTGAGCCTGCATAACGATCTAACGGTCTTTATATGTTAGAACCAGTGGATCCAAGTCCGTATTAACAACGCAACAGAGCCACTAGAGATCTTCCTACAGAGCCAATCAGCCTGCTGGCCCCACCGTCGTGCTGAGGTCGTAAAACACCGCACGCAGGTCGAAGCCCCTTAAAACGACTAGAACGACTGGTTAAGGTGTCCGGAGAAAACTCGTCCTGCGGCAATGAGAAGAAACTTTTAAATCCGTTTCAATGAAAATCTTTTTCGTGGCTCGACCGAAGCAACAGAATTTTTCAAAAAGAACGAGACTCAGACGTTGGAAACTGAAGAAATATGTTCCATGCTCCTGTGTCGATTTTTTCATATACCGATTAATATCCACCCTAATCCGTACAATTATTTCAGAATCTCTGAAAATGCGTTCAGGTTCGCGTCGTTGGAATGCAACGAGAACTGATCTTCCCCGCATCGCCATATTGGAAAACTGAATTTACTGGAGAAATTGGAACGATCGCATCAATTAAAAAAATATATTTTTCGTTACGTTCTCTTTTAGATCGTTTCACACGTTTTTCATTACGAAATCTTGGGAATAATGACTGGGAAAAATTGAAAACTTTTGATTATTCTATGCTGGTGGGGATAAGCATCGAAAAACACTGGAGGTTGAATAATTAATTACTGCCAAACTAGATGGTAAATAATATCGAAATTTGGCAGATCGACTCAGTACATGTTTATTGACAACTACAAAAATTTTCAACCCTTTTTCTTGGATCACTCAAATTTATCGATCGTCCTTAATCGTTATCGTTGTTCGGCTGTTCGTTAATTAATGGCAAGAAGGAAATTCGTGTTTTCGGACAAAACACGAGCTGGTAATATTCGAAATTCCGTTTTTTTTTTTCCACTCTTTTTAGATGGTACAAATTATTTCATCGAAACAATATGAAAATATGAATTTTGAAATTTATTCGAAAAATTGAGATTGAGATTTTAATCGCTTGTAATTTATTGACCATTTTGATTCTATCGAATTCCTTTGGGATCGTGTGCACTTCTCTGTGACATTTTTTCGCTTCAGGGACTTGGATATCTTTTCACCATAAACTTTGACCCCCTAAGGCGAGTTGGAATCAGAGGACGAGCCACTGGGGTTTCCGGGGAAGGGCACACGGTTCGAAAGGGAGGGAGGGACGGACTGGTCCCCCCTGCGGCGTTGGAAACATTTGTCACGAGGTGTTCGCGATACACACGAGCCCTTCGCCCTTGTCCGTTTCTCTACCTGTCTCCCGCCCTGCTTCGGAGGCTTTTGTCTTTTCCTCTCGGCACTCTGGCTCTCGGCCATAGAGTCTTCTGTCGTGCCGTCGTCACTCGCGAGCCTCTGAGTTCTCGACACATTTTTTTTTTTTTCTTACGAAAGAAACGCGAGAAGACAAAACTGCGATAAAAAAATATTCTCTGCGTCTTTTCTAACCGCAAGAGCGAGATGTTGGCTACGGAAAACGCCGATCGAATCGAAAATAAAAACCAAAATAACTGCGGCGAATTTGAAAAACTCAAAAAAAAAAAAAAAAATCGAAAGATTCGATGAATAAATCGATTATTTCGAAATAACTGACGAGTCTATAGGCGAGATCGAGAAAACTGACTCGAGATCTTTCAGGGCGTATATCTTGATACACCACCGCCAGAAACCAAGACAATTCACCTTATGAAACTAAGAAACACACATTCATCGAGCCTCGGCCTCAGCATGGCCACGTGTAATTACGTAATCGCACCGAGCCACGCTTTTATGTCTCAATTACACTCAAAGATTTCAGATAGAAGATTTATGGCTCGAAATTACAAGGTGCTGATGCAAATTATAGCTTCCAACCTCGTGTGTGTATCGCGTTCAGCAACCGGTAAACCTTTACACGCCTCTATGCATATACCTACACTATACATATAAAGATCATTATATCTGTGTGAAAAATCGTATTGTGTTGCGAAGGGTTTCGAGAACTTGAGGAATAAAATAATCCCCTAAAGAAAACTCTCCATTTTTCCACCGCCTCAAGTTTCCTTCTAATTTTTCACTAAAAAGTCAATTAAATCTCAATAATTATGTTTTTTGCTTCCTCATAAGCTATGTGACGGTGAATATTTTTTTCTTCCAGTTTTCAATGTCAATGTGCTTAAAATTTCCCAAAACATCGAAAAATCATATCTAGAAACAATTTCCGAATGTGTGTGTATGTTCTGGCACTGTAAATTTCAAACGTTCATAACTCGAGAACGGTTTGAGCTACAGGGCTCCCGTTTCGCACAGACGTTAATCTACACAAGCTCTTCATTCTCTGGAAATTTTTTTGGAATTGCTAGAAAAATACGAATTCTACGGCATTTTGAAATTTTCAAAAAAAGGGTATCGACGCTCTAGTTTCCGTAAATTTAAAGATTTATTACTAATTTTTTTTTTTTTTTTATAAATAGAGTGTCATAATAGGAAGGTTGGTATTGAATTTGGGGAATATTGGTTGAACGGTTTAAATTTTATGGTTTTTCGAATTTTATGAAAATCTGAGTTTTTTGAAAAATCGTCCAACCGCTCTAATTTCTGCAAATTTTGTAAAATATTGTGTATAAGTCTGTTGTGTATCTACGAAAATATCCAGCTGCTTGAATTAGCATCGTTCGAAAATCTTTGGAAGCTCCGAGTCTCTTGGAGACTAATGATGAGAAACGAACGAACGTCGTGACCAACGACGAAGGTTACGTCCGTCCGGAGACGTGTATCCGACGACTCAAGTCTTGACGCGCATTGCAACCCGCCAGCGAAAGTCTCTCGCGCGTCCCTTACGGAGCATCCAGGCGCCACTCTCGCTCAAAAATATTTCATTCACGCCACGTTCCACGCCATAACAGAGACTCACGGAAATACTTCCAAGCATGCCAATTAACTCATCGCGCTGCGTACTTGAACACCAAACAAACCTAGCCAACAGTCACTCGGTTGAGTCAGTAAAAGATCCAACTGCACACACAAGGTTTCCAGTCACCAAAAGTCCGCGATCATAATTTACAAACATCGCAGAACAAAAAGCAAATAAATTTCAATCTTTTTGCTTCCTCATAGAGGAAGCTATGTGACGGTGGAATTTTTTTTTTTCCAGTTTTCAAGGTCAATGTGCTTAAAATGTCCCAAAACATCGAAAAATCATATCTAGAAAAAAAGTCCGGACACAAGCTCTTCAAGCTCTTCATTCTCTGAGAATTTTGTTGGAATTGCTAGAAAAATACGAATTCTACGTCATTTTGAAATTTTCAAAAAAACCCTGTCGACGCTCTAGTTTCCGTAAATTTTAAGATTTATTACTATTTTTTTTTTTTTATAAATAGAGGATCATAATAGGAAGGTTGGTATTGAATTTGGAAAATATCGGTTGAACGGTTTAAATTTTATGATTGTTTGGAATTTTACGAAAATCTGAGTTTTTTGAAAAATCGTCCAACCGCTCTGATTTCTGCAAATTTCGTAAAATATTGTGTATAAGTCCGTACTTCCTTTTTACTTTCTATTTTTTTTTGTATGAAAAAACTTTTCGTATGATGCAACGAAAACGTTTAAAAGTTTTTGACGATAACTCGAGGCTAAATTGACACAAGAGTTCTCCCTCAAAGATTTATACAAAGAGACGAGATAAATTGAAAAAAAAAAAGTGCTCGATACGAGCATACAGCGATCTCAGATTACACACAGTGCGATAGATCGCAACCAGTAGATCATCATTCATGTCGCGGAAGTGAAATCGTGTCCACCGAGCACTGCGAGATCCTCAGCAGTGCGATCGTTCGCAGCATGCAGTAAATTCTAAAGCAAAATGTACGCGATCCTGGCGATTGCCACCCTTGCTGGAAAGATCCAAAAACCCGATAAATCACACACGCGGTTCTTTGTGTGTGTTGCGCCATATTTTTCCATGCACTTTTGCAAATCGTGTCACAATCGATGGCACGTATTATCGAATCGTCGACGATGGTGGTCGCGTGAATAATCATGCACTGCTCGAGCGTGTCAGAGCAATATCGTGCCGATCTAAGATCGACCGTGAGGAAGTAGACCAATAAACAGAAATGGCAAGACCAATAAATTTGCAGCGATCGTCGACAAAAATTTGGAGAAATGTTGTTGGAAAAAAAAAAAAATGAAAATGCTGCAGGAAACCTCAACACTTAATTAAATAATTTTCACCTACTAATTATCAAAACTAATTACACCCTTTTGAGACAATGAATAAGATATCCGAAAATGATTTCTATCTTTTTTGAAGCATTGAATTAACAAAATTTGGTCGACAATTGAAATTTCGTCTTTTAGGAACCGCCATTTTATTAAAATTCGAAATTTCAACTATTCCTTCGATTTTTTTAAAGGACCTACAGGAGATCAACTACAGGAGCTATGTGAAGCTATATTTTTGAAAATAAAAAATGCCGATAGAGCGTTGAAAGATGACACTACATTTACTTCCTTCGGCTTTTATTCATCAAATGAAATCCCTATCCAGAAAAAAATTCGTAAAAAAACAAGTTTATCGTTGGCCAAGGTAACACGTTGTTTTTTTTATTCCTTTTGTTAATTTTCTAAATTCAATGAATTGTTCGTCTCTGGGAATAAGATTCCGCGGGGGTGCTAATTCGCAAGTGGCGATTCAATTAGCGTTGGGAAATAACGTGACGTATCTGAATGCCGAACAGGACACGATTGCTGCGGCGGTAAGGCGAGAGAAGGGGTTCTCGGGGAGCCTCGTTAATGGAATCACACGAGATCGGCCGTGAAGACTACCGAATACGCGCGAGGGTTGCGGAGCGAATAAGGAGAAGAGAGGAGAGAACGAATGGGGGGGTGAGCGGGAAACGCCAAGAGTTTGTTTGGCTTTAAGCTTTAGTTGGCTTTCTGCGCGTGCCGTAGTTTATTCAGGCTGCCTCGCCAGCAGACACCTCTTCGCTCTGATCTTCTTCCACGAGAGTCCCTGCTTCGCTTTTCTCATTCTCTTTCCTCGGCATTTCTCCGCCTCCGCTTCGTCCTCCTTCTTATTCGCATCTCCGCTTCCTCCTATAGACCATCCCTCTCTGTCTCTCCCTCTCCTCTTTTTCCTGCTGTTCTTCGGCGCGCCCTTCGCTCGTCTTATACACTGAGGTTTCGACCCGAGACCATTGTCCTGTCGAAGGCCCAACGCCCTGCTTTCCCCAGCGCTCCAACCTACACAGATATAGAATGCTCCGAAACTTCATGCACGCGCGCGGTTCTCATTTCTTGCTCTGCGGACTCTCTCTCTCTCTCTGCTGTTTTTCTACCCTGCTGCTGACGCGTTCATGTATTTCGTGCTCATTTTTTCGAGTACGGGAAATCGCGGTGTGACGCCAATTTTCATACATTTTCATTTCTGAAATTCGCAGTTTCGTGTATGGAGCGTTAATTAGATATACGATCTTAAAATTTGGCGGCAAATCGACTTTTTTAAACTTCCGGATCGAGCTGGAGGCTGGAGGATTTTTAAGCTAAATGAAAACTAGAAAGTAGAGAGGAAGTACAGACTTATACACGATACTTTACAAAATTTGCAGAAATTAGAGCGGTTGGACGATTTTTCAAAAAACTCAGATTTTCGTAAAATTCGAAACAATCATAAAATCTAAACCGTTCAACCGATATTCTCCAAATTCAATACCAACCTTCCTATTACGATAATCTATTTATAAAAAAAAAAAAATTAGTTATAAATCTTAAAATTTGCGGAAGTTAGAGCATCGACAGTCTTTTTTTGAAAATTTCAAAATGCCGTAGAATTTGTATTTTTCTAGCAATTGCAACAAAATTCTCAGAGAACGAAGAGCTCGTATAGATCAACATCCGTGAAAAACGGGAGCCCTGTAGCTCAAACCGTTCTCGAGTTATGAACGTTTGAATTTTGCAGTGCCAGAACATACACACACATCCGGGCATTTTTTCTAGATATGATTTTTCAATGTTTTGGAACATTTTAAGCACATTGACATTGAAAACTGGAAAAAAAAAAAAATGTTCACCGTCACATAGCTTCTTCTATGAGGAAGCAAAATTGATCCTTTTTCGTGCACGCAGGTTGGAATAAATGGTGAAAAAGATTTGAGAGCCATCGGCTCCTCTTTCTAACCGTATAGTCGCGACGACAACAACAACAAGGAAAGAGGGGATAGCAGAGGGCTGTTGTTGGGACTCATCGAAAGGTTCGGCCCGAAGGTCCGTTGCGGCCCAGCACTCTGACTTGCAAAGAGATGGCCGAGCAGGAGGAGAGGGCAAGAGAAAACAAGAGCCAAAGAGAATAAGGGAGAGAAAGATGGAAGGGGCTGGGCCTCGGCTGGTATCTCAATCAGACCCAGAGCTCGAGTCACACAGGTTGGGGTGCCCTGCTGCTGGCTGGCTCCCCCAGCAAGCTCCATCTCCCTCTCCCTGCAACTTTCTCTCTTTCTCTCTTTCTCTCTGGACCCCTGTGGGTGGAATATGGTGGGGGCTTGGGAGAAGAGACTATTTCCATGTGTGCGAAGAAGGGGGCCTTCGGCTCCGGAGCCGTCACAACTCAATCTAGTTCCTCGGAGTCTGCGAGCGTGCGCGGTACGTTCGAAACTCTCTCTCTCTCTCGTCCGAACTCACGTTTACTCGAGGTTCTTCCACGATTTAAATATTCTTATTTATTTATTTCCATACTTTGCCTGTGACCGACGAAAACGAACATTATTCCGAAGAAAAAAAACATTATTTGCCACTTGGAATTTCCAGAATTTTCAGTGAACAAATTTGATTTTTTTTCAAAAAGAAAAAAAAAAAACGATTTTTCTTTCGCGGACATCCCAAGTGCGTTACAGTGAAGGTGAAAAAAGAGTTTCTCGTGACAGTGCAGAAAACAATGTGATTGCAAACATACCCGGACAAATTTCAACAAATAGAGGTGAGCAAATTGAAATTTGTTTCATTTCTTACGACAATTGGCTGGAAATTTATCAATTTTCTTTGGAATCGTTGCTTAACGAGAGACCAGCAGAAATATTTACTTGGATTAAATGTTTCGCTGCCACGCGGTTTCTTGGCTCAAAAACAAAACGACGTGGTTGAAAAACTCTTCTCGGAAATTTCCTTCCTTTTTGTTTTTTGTTTTTTTCTTTCTTCGTTGGGTTTCTTCTTTTTTTTATCCTCCCATTCATCGCTCGTTGTGTTCTTGGATCATGTGCCCGCGATGCCCCGAAGCGAACATACGAGCTCATAATCGCCTCGTCGAGCCTTCGAGACAGGCAAACGTAATTCCGACGATCTGTCACTGTCATTCGCGACCGGCCCAGCTAGCCCAGGATCCTTCATTTTTACTCACAGCCTCGAGTTTGCGATCGATCGTCATTCGTGCTTAGAGCATCGATCACCAAAACATTCCAACAAGGATATTGGGAGCTTCGAAAAAACTCGAAAAAATCATGTGGCCTCCGCGTTTTTCGAACGGGCCTCAAAGTCAAAGTGAAAATCAAGGAAATAACTTTTGATCCGTCAATTTTTAAAATAAAGTGAAAATCTAAAAATATTTTCATCGTAGGACGAAAAATCCTTGACGAGAATTTCACGAATGACTAACCCATCCAATTAAAACGCAAAGGACACACGTGTTGATATGTTTTGATTCGTTTGACGACACACTACCATGCAGACGATTCATGCCTCGTGCACTCTGAATATTTATTGCTTATTACGTACAACGAGCTAATTGCGTATAGTAATGCAAAATTATTCGAGAAGGTTCAATTTAGTTGTTAATATTTTTTATTCATAAAAAAACCTTTCATACAAAAAAAATAGAAAGTAAAGAGAAAGTACAGACTTATACACAACATTTTACAAAATTTACAGAAATCAGAGCGGTTGGACGATTTTTCAAAAAACTCAGATTTTCGTAAAATTCGAAACAATCATAAAATTTAAACCGTTCAACCGATATTCTCCAAATTCAATACCAACCTTCCTATTATGACACTCTATTTATGAAAAAAAAAAAAAAAATAGTAATAAATCTTAAAATTTACGGAAACTAGAGCGTCGACAGGCTTTTTTTGAAAATTTCAAAATGCCCTAGAATTTGTATTTTTCTAGCAATTCCAACAAAATTCTCAGAGAATGAAGAGCTTGTATAGATTTTTCGGACATTTTAAGCGCATTGACATTGAAAACTGGAAAAAAAAATGTTCACCCTCACATAGTTTCCTCTATGAGGAAGCAAAATTACAACGATGAAGCTTTTCTAGTTAGGAACGTCTCTCACTGCTAAAAGTTTTGTTTCATTTATTTTTCGAACTCTTTGCCCTCCAACAGATTTGATATGCGCACTGCGATTCAATCAACTTCCTGGACAGTTTGGTAGCAAGTATACTGCATTGGTTGGCATGGACAATGAAAAAGAAAGAAATGAGCCGGAACTTGTCACCTTTCACGCCAACCCGAACGCAGTCACCCGTGCATGTCTCTATCCAATACGATCTAATCCTTGATAATTATTCTCCCTCGAAAGCTATAAACGCGCGAAATGTTATGTTGGAATTCCAGAATTTCTCGTTGCAAACAAACTCAGCCGCTGCCCAAGTAGAACTTTTGCTCATGGATAGAAAGCACTGCCTTCACGACTCAGCTAATCGTCTATCCTATTGAAGGACCTTATCGTTCCTTGAAGGAAAATATAAAGACGACATATGAAAGAGAACAACATGGCTGACAGTGTTGGCTCGTTAGCTCAACGAACAGGCTTCGGTGCTGCTCCATATAGAATTTATGTCTTTTTGTGCTAATGAACTCTCGTGCTGAAGTATAAGCTCTTGGCGTCAGGACCCCGGGGTTTCACTCGTCTGCTCTACTCTTCTCTCTTGTCCTGCTCCCGATCGTGACTGGTGTCCCCGTAACTAGCAACCCCGAGTTACGCCGAGAACATTATTTATGCGGTAACCGCGCGAAGCAGCCAAGAAATTGCAAGAGAGAAGTCGAACAAAAATAAAAGCAGGACATGGACAACTTGACGACGGTTTGCTTGAGTCTCGCTGTTCGTCTTTCCGACTACTTAACTATATTG
Organism: Hyposoter dolosus; assembly: GCA_963921915.1. NCBI lineage: Eukaryota > Metazoa > Arthropoda > Insecta > Hymenoptera > Ichneumonidae > Hyposoter > Hyposoter dolosus. Next base: position 1,120,091 of record OY998136.1, on the reverse strand, counting down.
TTTATCGAGTCATTCGTGCTTCCCACATTCGTCCAGACAGCAAGTATAGATCGGCTGGTGTCTATAGAACGAGCATTACAACTTTTTACTTCAATTAGACACTTTCGCGTGGCACGTTTTTATTTTTTATGCAAACTGACCAAACTCAGTATTTCCTTAAGCTCCAAACGCTTATCACGCTAAAAGTCATAAAATTTTTCATCTCCAACAAATTTTCGCTGTTTCTTATTGAGAAATAAAATATTTAAGTATCTTCGTTCCTGGATGGATTTTGACTTGATACTCGAATTACGAAACGAACGTGTAAGAAGCTTTCTCGAATAATCGACAACCAACCATTTCCGGCTGTTGTCGAAGCATCAGGATAAATTCTTTCTACTGCTCATGTCGCCCGCTGTTTTACGACGCGAACGGACACTCACGCGTTTTATGCCGTAAAACGAGAAAACGTAACCTCAGCTAGATGGTCAAGCACGACAAAGATAAATTTACGATTAGAACGCGGTCTAGCCGCGCGCGGTCTTTCCTGCACGTTTTTTTTTTCACCGCAACCCACGAACCCTTTGAAAAGCTTTTGATTTGTATTCTGCTACACCGTCCTAGCCCAACTCCCACGAGATTTAACCAGAAAATTTTTCATCGGTCAGGATTGCTTGAAAATCGAAAATTGTCTCTCTAGCTCAATCATTCGTACGTTCAATGAACATTGTTTCCGCAAAGAAACAAAAGAAAATTCTGCAAACACGATAACTAATGCGATAGTCACGAAGATCGAAATAATATTTTGTACGATCGAGAAATCGGTAGCGTCACTATACCTACGATCGGTTTTATCGTTCGCACTGTGAACGTCACTTTGAAATCGGTAAAAGTCAGGTCGTGACTGTTGAGACCAAAGTTGCATTCAGAGATCACGTTCTCACTCGTCCACAATGAATATATATCGATAAATGTTTGAAAATGGAGTTTCGATTGCATACCCGGAAGTCGTTGCTTTGTTGGACTTTCTACAGAATTAAATAACAGACCAGACGCGTAAGGATTTCCATTTGCTCTCAACTGAATTTTTAACTTTTTGTTAACCCACCAACATAATTCTTACGAAGGAAAAAAAATTTTGATTCTGGAAAAAATAACTACGGGTCTACGAGACCCAGTGTGTCAGAAAACAAATTTCTGCCGAGTTGCGAAAACGTATAAAAAAGCCCATTGGACTAATAAATAAAAAGTCTTTATCGAGGCCTGTCCGGTTGTTTATATCGGGATCGGAACAGCATCCTTCGCAGAGTCGTTGCTAAGAAGAGCGCGAGCAAAGGCTCGCCGCTCAATTACATCGAACGTTGCTAATAACCTTCCTGATCCTGCTGACGTTACCCCCTCCCGATCTCACATTTCTCTCTCGCTCTCTTTTCCTCTTTTGCTCATCCAACACAATATACGAATCGATATAGTTACATTAAGACGGATGAACGAACGTTCAACATCTGAGGATCGCTTCTCAACCTCGGGGCAAATAAAACGCCGCGTGTAGCAAAAAGAGACTTTCAAGATAGTTCGCCAATTGAGAGAGAGAGCGAGAGATGATGATGATGATGAATATATTTATGCCCTGGATTAACTCCAAAGGGCAAATTTCAAAAATACAAGAATGTACAGTTTTATTAGAGAAAATACAATTCAAAAATATAAAAGAATAAGTTCAACAAATAATAACAACATCATCAATTAAGATAAAATAAAAATAAAAATAAATGGCAAAAAGAAAAAGAAAAACAAGCGAAATCACGCAATGAAACAATAATAAAAATAGTACAATAAAAATAACATAGCAAAAATGAAAGAAAGAAGAGGAACGCACGCAAGCAATCACGCAAAAATCATAAACGAGCCTGATCAAAGTCGCCCTCTAGCGAAAAAAGAGAGGGAGAGATTTTAACCACAGCCAGCACTTAATGACAAGCTGCCTCATTATCTAAATGATCTTTACATATGAAATACAACTTCGTGTGTACATCCAACATCGAGCAATCTTTACTGCTCGTTCGATATCAATTATGGTCGAAATAGCAGCGCAGCCGGAGCATAGATATTCACAAGAGATGATACAGCGAGCAAGTATCTAGCGGAAATTACATTCACTGCGTGCAAGTCGTAAAAGAGAGATTAATGATTCGCATCTCGATTTCACTACTTACCTGACTTCCTTTTTTCTTAATCTGCCAACACTCGGGAAAGCCGATACTTCTGGAAGTCGGAAAACCGTAAGAAAAAAATTACTTTGAAAAAAAATACTTTGAAAATCTCTTCCAAGTATTTCCTTCAATTTTCTCGCACAAAAAATCTCCAAAAAATCTTTAAACACTCGTTATGCGCCCGCAGACCCTGCCTCGCTGGATAGAGTTTAAAAAATTGAAATTCCATCGCTACTGAAAAAAATAATCTCTGAATCGGAAAGGTGTTGGGGAGAATTTTCAAAAATTTAGACATCATGCAATATTCATGAAATCCTAGAAAAAAACTGCATTACTAGGTTACAGTTGAGATCGCGAGATAATTGGAGACTCTCCGGTTCAGAAGACTGCTGCCACGGAAGAGAAGCATTAATCAGATCGAAATTTATCTAGCTAACCAAATCCCCTATAAATTATTCATCACATGCACTGATTTCTCTTCTCTTCCAACAAAAGATTTCAGATCTAAAAAAAACCTTGCAAACGCAAATTCTTCGTAAGCAGAATTATCCGAAATGATCCCTGTGGCTGCATATATATTGAAAATTAAAAATTATCCAACGAATAAACTCGAATTTTCTTCTTTGACGTCTATCCGATCAGGTCAGGTCACTTTTTTATTAATTTCTACAATGAAAATGACCGAGAAATAAAAAAAAAACAATAAAAATAAATAAATAAATAGAAAAATTGCACATGTGACGATTTTCTGTGAGATTCTAATTTTGAAATAATGCTTTTGGTTTTAAATACACTTTTCGTAACGTCTTTTGCTGAAGGATTTAAAAAACTGGCGTATAATATATTTTATATAAGATGCTGGCTGGGAGATCTCTTATCGTTGAGAGCGAGAAGCTTCCTCGGGTTTCCGAAGCTCTCAAAAGGGTTTTATGTAGTGTAGGTATGGGGTATCGTTTTGGTACGAGTGTAGACTACCTGTATTAGTACTCAACATAAATATATAGGTATAGGAATGTAGCAAAAGGAGCAACTGTTTGGAGCACCTGCTCGCGATTCTCTCGATAAATCCCCATCGTCTGCACACACGTCTTGCCAGAGAGTCGTATATGCCCCGCTTAAAGAAACCAAGCAAAAGCAAATGCCCCAAAGAAATTGTTGGGTCGAATCGGGGCGAGCTCATTTGTGCGCATGCGCAGAAAATGGCCCGCCATTTTGTTGTGAAAAACTGATGGTCTCGAATGTTGACTCTCGGAAACGCTAAATCGACATTTTGATCTAGTTGTTAGATGAAGGAATAATTAGTTATAGTAAATAGTTAAAGATCCTCTGTTTCTGGCAGCCGGAAGATTCTAACCTCATCCGAGAAGTCACACATGCTTTTCCCGGATATTTATGCAAGGGATCTGGAGCCAGACCTAATCGCATAAACTTTTTCTTATGCGTCTTGAATCATATATAATTATCCCATTCGTGGTTGCTTGTTCGAGCGCATCGAACAACTTGCACAGCGCCGCTCTTTGTTCGTACATAACCTGCTGCCAACAAACATGCCCCGCGAACTCGGTTCGAAGCCTCGAGGCACAGTTCGGGCGACCTATCATTTGTGAAGATTTATCTCAACAAAAACACATCAGCTCTTGGCTTCGATGTAAAGAAACGTGGAAATTTCTTGGCCCTTTTGGAAAATACGTTGAAAAATCGAAATACATGTATGATGGAATCTCCGGAGCTGCTGATTGGTCCTTGAGTGCAGGGCGCGAAATTCAAATACAAAAATCGTCAAATTCGATATTTCTAAGCCAATGAGTGGAAAAATCTTGAAGATAGAGTGGTTTGTTCTTTGATTTGCGTGTGTTTGGTGCTCGAGCAAACATCTGCTACTGATTTGTGAAAGGAGAAGTTAAAATTTGGCGTGTTGAAGAGACCGGTTGAACAAAAGAGCAAATATACAAATGATTTGTTTGCGCTTGGAATAACGATGGGATAGAGGCACTCGTTAGTTGAGAATGGGCAAACACGAGAGTAGATTATTTACCGTCGGGTCTTTGACTCTATACACGCAAGCCCAATATTTACATGACGCCTGATCGCCGCGATGCTATAACACTCGTACACACCGAGACAGAAATATAAACGTCGTTGGAGCGAGACTGGAGTCTCTGTCAGACGGAGCAAGAGTTGTGATTCGAGTTGTTGTTTCTTTCTTCCTCCAGTGCAAACAACAAACCGAGACTGTCGTCGGAACGTTTTTTTTTCTTCTTCCACTACTACCTCAATCTTTCGATCTTTGCATTTGGCTTTATTTGCTCGTATCCTTCTCCTCGATGTATACACCTCTTTCTTTCTCGCCCGAAGAGACCGGCGAGTACAAACAAACAATCGAGGCATAAACTCTGATAAAACTGTCATCGCGCGAGCATCGCTGATGCAACTCGACGTCCTAAGTCTCTTCAGCACGGCTGAGTTTCCGGCAGTTTATTATCTTTGCGAGCTAATTATCATCAGTCTGTTCAACATGTGTCATAATCCCCACACCGCGTAACGAGTCCTTTTGACTGGGAGCTACTGGGAATCTTCGTTTTTCAATGGCAATTATGAATACCTAGCAAAACCCATGATATAATAACAGTTGAAATAGAAAAGCAGCCTCGTCCACAACTTGACAACGGCCACCTGCTAATTCTATGTCTATTTAGCATCCTGCTGCTGCCTTCGTGAGACTCTGCGTTTATTTAGTTATTCTGCTTTCATGAGTAATTTGCAAAGAAACTTTCTCAAAGATAATAATGTAATTGCCCCTGGCAGTTCCGATCCCCGAGCACGCAACATTGTTCTTTCGAGGCTTTTTTTATCTGCTGTTGCTTTTTTGGGCTACCGGTCAGCAGGGATTATAGTTTAGAGGCGCACGCCCTTCGGGCCGCTTTAGCCGAGTGGTCATCAGCAGGCCACTCTCTCTTGCTCTCTCTCTCTCTCTCCCTCTCTCTCTGTTAGACCGGCTGCTGGCCAAGAGAAGAGATCGCCCGGTTGACGGGCGACGTTGGGAAACTTCAGGAAGGTTCTCTCTCGCGCAAGAGAGCCTGGCCCGCGACCAATCGACCAAGGAACCGAATTTCTGGACCCACCACTACGCGGCCAACGAAACCTGGCAACGAGGGGGACAGATGGTGTAGAGGGCTCGCAGCGACCAACCGTTTCCCCCTCATTCTCTCGCACACCCAGTCTTCTTCATCTTCAGCTCGCTCTCCTTTAGGCTCGTTTAGAACTTGCAGCGCACACCAAACCATGAATATAAGAAACGATGCATTTGTACCGACGATGTTGAATGCTCTTGCAGGGCTTTATTTTTCTGCCTGGTTTCACGCGGCATTTGAGAAAGTCGCATTTTCGCTTGCGTTGACTAAACCAAGGTACCGCGAGAACCAAAAGTTTCACTTTCCCATGAAAATATTGATGCAGCTGATCGACAAAGCGATTCTGATGATTAAAACGATAAATTTGCGATGGTCTGTGTTGATAGACTTTCTGAAGGAACAAAACATCGATTGCTCGCGCACTGGCAATGAAATTTTGTTGAACACGGTGAACCAAGTGTTTTTGGATAATTTCAAAATTTCCGTTATTTTTGCAGTAGATTTTGTTTCTAACGAAACTGTCGCATCCAAAATGAAGAGACTCTCTAGAATTACATAGTGCCCGGAAGATTTAAAAAATGGCACAATCAATGAGTGGTTGCCGGCTCACCGTGGCTGGATTTGCGTGTAGAGGAATTTTGGAGGGTGGACCAAATGTGTAAAGGAGCAAGGAAGCGGCGCGAGGCGGTACTCGAATTTGTTGGGTGAAAGAACGGGCCTGGAGCACGTGCCCCCATAGGTATATACACTTGCTACTGGTCACCGCGGGCAGAAGGATGAGGGGCTCGTCCACTTGTTTCGGCTCCCTCTCGATCCCTTTGTACGCTTGCATGCCCTCCAAGAGAGCAAAACACTGGAGCCGCAAGGACAGCATCATGCACGATTGAACATCGACCACCCGATGACCGCAAAAGCAAAGACGCGGTATTCGATATCGCTTTCATGTGGCACGCACGAGCAGAGCAGACTCGCTTCATGAAAAAAGACAAAAAAGATGAAGAAAACCTATCGTATTAACCGTACATCCCGCGTCATTGAGTCTACCGAAAGTTCTGGATGACACAGAGCCTCGCGAAGAGGTCATTGACCGAAGACAATTCCAGAGGAGGAGTCATCACATTGATGACCAACTGTTACAACATCTGACCTTGACAGGCTGATGATCCTTATGGCTCTTCTTCGCGTAGACACTAACTAAAATGATGAGTTGATCTCTGCGTGCGATAATCATGTTTCTTATTGAAACACCCTCTTGCTCCACTCCTCGGCATTGCCATGAATTTCTCGTTTTACGAGACTCACTATATCTCTGCTTGTTCCTCGCTTTATTTGCCTTCTTCTCGCGACACTTTTTCTCTTCCACTCGTTATTCCGACCGAACGTGAACCTGCATTCCACCAGTACTGGCCGTTTTGTACGCGCTTACAGCAAACAACTGCTCGCGCGCTCTTCCCAGCAGCAAGGAAGACGAAGCGGGGCAATAAGAAACGAAAATAAATTGGTCTTCTCTCGGCAGCGGAGTCTAACATCCAAATGAAAAACATGCTAAAGTCCTTTTTGGTCATAAAGAAGCACTGAAAACGAAATTTTGTTGAAAAACGTCGATATTTTGTTGAACATGGTAGAAACTAAATATTTTTGAATAATTTCAAAATTTTCTTTATTTTGGCAGTCTATTTGGTTTCCAACGGAGCTGTCAGCAAAATAAACGATTGGAACGACAAGAATTTCGCTTTCCGAAGAGACTTTCTAGAATACTTCTTGCTGCACTGACACATTTTTGGGATTTGCAAAAAAAAAACGTTTAGTCGAACGTATCCAACAAAATTTTCTTTTCAGTGAGCTCTTAATTTTACGTAATTCACAAATATCAAGCGCATAAAATGCAAGCTCAAGCTTTTCCATTATGAATCTTGACCCCCATATCCCACTCGTTCGAAACTCGAACAAATGACTCGCCATGCATGTTTTCAAAGGAAAACGAGCGTTGAGCTGCGAGACACGAGTCAAGAACTGTGGATTCTAATGGTAAACGAGTATAATTAACACAATGAGTTGGTTGTCTTTGATAAATCGGGACTTGCGAGGTCAAGCGGACAGACGTGAACCCGGGAATCTTCACTTTCCCCACTTCTTTCTTCCTCACATCACGTACATCACAACCAACATATGCACGATGATACCAACCAACGGAAATGAATGCGAATCTACTAGGAATAATAATACGAAGGCGTACGAATGATCGGCCAGTCGCTGATTCGCATTTTACAGCGTTTGTCATCAGAGAAACCTTTTTTTCATTCTTCGCACATACTTCAAAATTAATGAAATAATCCATAAAAATAAAAATAAATAAATATAAAATAAATTAATTTTTTGGTCAAAAAAGTCATGCGCCAACATGACATAACTTGACATGACATGACCAGATACCGAATAATTATCCTCAAATCCCTTTCAATATTTATACAGACACGGCAGCGTCTTGATGCAGATTTTTCCAAAGAAAAGTCTTTGAATCTTCACTCGAGATAAACTCCGTAAGGAACAAGAGCATACTGTAGCAAATTGACAGCATTGAACACACTGCGCCTCTCATTTCCCCATATAGTGCGCGGTACCAACGCGACCAGAGGCAAGATTAAATCTCTTGTTCTCCCTACTCTCTTCACGCCACGATCGCGCACAATGCAACGGATTAATTTGCTCGCCACACCATTATAATGCTGACATCAACGACGCAATCCCCTTTCTGGCAAGGTTAAGTATGCCTTGGTTAAGACCAACTTTATTTTTCCTCTCGTCGATCCTACCAGCCCATCATTCGCTGATGTTTTCACATTATTCGAACCGAACCCTTCAAATCCTCAACTAGTAAATTTCTAGGGGCACGAAATCTTCGTTTTTTTTTTTTTTGATTTTTTTTCGCAAGGAGACTTTTCATGCCTTTTGATCTCGAAATATCGGCTTGAATCTTTTTCTTCACTTCTCATCTCTTCGTCCATCCCCACTTTTCCGCACTCGTGAGTCTCGTAGGTAGAAATTGGTATCGCGTGGTACCACGCGACTTTAGTTGGACGATATTTGTGAGCGAGTTTAAAGAAGAACACGGCATTGCGTGTCATTCAACGAGCAATATTGATAAGATTCGAATGGAGAGAGTGAAAACGACCTCTCAAAGCGGATGAGGGCTTTTTTCTATCGCTCGCAGTCTCGTGCTCGAGAGCACGTACACCCACGACTTGATTTCTCGTTTATTTTGCCAAGGTTATTCCAACGTATGTGTACTCAGGTCATCAGAGCAGAATATGCATCTGTAACGTCGTGACTTAAACTTTAAGGACCTCAATAACGTTGAAATAAAAATTCGTAAGAAAATTGTCGATATTTCTTCTCAATATTCAAAGAATAATGAAGAAACAATCATTTGGCTCTTCTTTTCGACGTGCCACTATCACACTGAACAGAAAATTTTGTTGGATACGTTCGACTAAACTTTTTTCAAAAATAATTTTGAAAATTTGTCATTGCAGCAAGAAATATTCTAGAAGCTCTCGTTGGAAAGCAAATTCTTGTCGTTCCAATCGTTTATTTTGCTGACTGTTCCGTGAGAAACCAAAATGACGAAAAATTTGAAATTACCCAAAAATATTTGGTTTACCATGTTCAACAAAGTATCAACGTTTTTCAACAAAATTTGTTTTTGTTGCTAAAATCTCTCAGTGTGAATTCTCATAGTAACTTTGGGATATTATTATTATTTTCTCTCCGTGCACGTATATTGGGATTTTTTCCGATTTTTTAATCTTAAACTTATTTTTCGATGTTTTGATCGTTCCAGGAGGATGTCCCGAGGCGCGAAGGCCTTGTACGCGCTCGTGCTCTCGACATTAATCTCATTTGTCCGAGCTACGACCAACTCAAGCATAAATTCGTTGAGCTGCGAGGACGCCCGTCTAAGGTGTGCATTTAGATCGGGTTGTGGAATGGCTCTTCAACAATATCTTACCAGTTGTGCGGCTGACCTTCAGGGTGATGCTAAAGGATGTCCTGAGACGTGTCAGCACGCTCTTATCGCTTTGACCAGTACGGATCAGGGCAAAGAACTCATGGCCGTAAGTTCCACGCTTAACCCTCTCCATCAAATTAACCTGGATTTCATTTTGTTTTTTTGTAAATTTTTTTATAAAAATATCGAATTAACGAAATGATAATAATTTCAGTGCGACTGTGCAGAGGACGATTATCTCTGCATGCGTTCGAAGCAGAGGGTTGAAATTTGCAGATCGTCAGTAACAATGGCAATGAACCGAACGAGGGTTTCGTGCAGGACTGCCACGTGGATATGCAACGCGGACGCTCTGTGCTCCAAAGCTCTAGATTACTACAACGCATACTGCAGAAGTATGTTCCATGGGAAAAAGTGTACACTCCGGTGAGTGTTTTTAAAAAAAACAAACGGTCCATTCAATAGTTTGGAATAATTCAATAATTCAATTGTCTTTTTCTGTTGCATGTCGTCAACGCAGATGTCGAAACTCGATAGCGATTTTGACGCGTCAAGAAAAGGCAGCTAAGCTAAACACGTGTATGTGCGACGGTGCGGAGGAGTACGACTGCAAAGGAATTCATCGCAACATGAATTATCTTTGCTTCGGAAAGATTCACCACGATTATCACGAGGTTAAGAAGATTTTGGCTGACACGAGGACGAACGAGGTCAAGAGAAACGGCGGGGAGACCTCGACGGGTTCGGGGGTACGGTTCCTAGTCAACAGGACGATGCTGATTGTCACACTCGTTCTGCTACTGTTAACTTCAAAAGGTGAGCCTTCCCAAAAGTTGAAAGTTAAATGGCTCCTTCTTGGGCCTGGAGTTCCCTTTGGAAAGTCATTGTGAATATAATGGGAGAATTCTTGTCCGCACGCGACAAAGAAACTCGCCAGCTATTTTTCTCCATTGCTGCGCTGGTGCACGAGAGTCGAGCTTAAAAATACTTGTGGGAAACTCACAACTCTCGCGTGCTGCCGCGTCCACAGGACAAAAATAGAAAACTCATAATAATAAGCTAAGTTTGCAAGAGCGCGAGCTTTGACTCTTTTCGTTGCTTCGTTCGTTGACACAAGCAACAAGCGAGATTTTCGCCAAAGCTCCAACGACACTTTTTCTCGATTTAAAAACACTTTTTATTCTCTTCTGTTTCGTAGACTGACGAGAGACTCTTCTCGGACCTGACTGGATAAGAGAAACAGTATTGCGCGTGTGAACACGACCAAAGACCCTGCGAGCATAGAGAACCGAAGCAGCAGCAGCAGCAGCAGCAGCAACCACGAAGAAGGAAAACAAAATATTTAAGAAAGAAAACGAAGCTCCAAGAATACTCGGACACTTGGGGCTGCGATGAGGTGACGAGGTTTGCTCCAAAAGTGCCACGAGACCGTAGCCTGCGAACCGCGTGAGCCACGCGAAACCGGAAACACGAATGACGAAAATTTCAAAGGGCAACGAGAACCGATAACAAAACCAATCGCGTCTCGAGACTCGAAGGCGCGCTGCAAACGATTTTCACAAAACCACCCATTCCTACAATTCAGTACATTTAATGAATTGACGCGATACGAGGAGAGAAAAAGAGATTGTGAAAAAGCTTGCGAATCCGGAGCAGAACAAAAGTTGGGCCAGAGATGACAACGAAATTCAATTGGCAAGAGGCACAAATTCGACACACTGTACATTAAGTGTATCATAGATCTATAGAAAAACGATTAATTATTATTTTATTATTAATTTATGAAATATATGTCGTGTGAGCGAGTGACATTGAGCGTTTGTAAATAAATCAATATATTTAGAGACGCGACAGCGTCTTGACGCCAAGTATTAAAAAGAAAAGTTCGAACCGACAAGGCCAGTTGCGCCGCGTATCTATCTATCTATCTGTCTATCTATATATATACTCGAGATTGAGCCTTTTTCCGTTACGTTCAAACTTAAAGTGGTCGCCATTAAAAAACGCCTCGACTTAGAAAAAATGTAATTGCAGTTTACATATATATGTCGTGGGTGGTGCATCCAATGGTCCATGCATTTTTTACCTGTGACCTTGAGAAGTGCCTTAAAACATGACATGAGTATGATTACGTGCCAGTTTTCATCATCAAAATATTATTCCACAGTGACGTCACAAAACCAAGCCTTCCGCAACATGCGGGCAATGCTGGTCACTATGTCTGGCGAAACACCTACCTGACCGCAGGCAAATGGGGTCGCTATTTAGGCAATTAAATATTGTCATCGAAATGAAATTTTTTGATGAGATTGAAAAATTTCAATTTAGGTCCAAGAACAAACCTGCTCGAGTGGGGATTAGGAAACAATCAACACAAAGCGACGATTGCCTCCGCCGCTCCTGCAAAACTGAAACTTTGCGGTGATGGACGCAGCCGAAGAATAGGCCATAAGCAATAAGAGGCCGAGAGGAAGAAAGAGGAAGAGGAAGAGATAATAAGAGATGAAGAAGCTTCGGAAGGAAAGGCGAATGAGCGTGTACGGAGGACAGAGAACACGGGAAAAAAGGCCGTGGGCTCCTATTGAGCATCAGCTGTTATTGTCGACCAACTATACGGATCCACGGTGCTCTCTCGTCGCGGCCACACACGTTGGCCTCTTTCTCACTCTTCCTTCGTCTTCTTCTTCTTCATCCTCCTCGCAGCCCCTGCTCTACCTCGTGCCACTCTTCGCGGCCTTTGCTCAATGTTTTCCGTATGTATATATGTACAACACATATCGCTTTTATGTACATTGCTCATGTACATCGTCGTAGACATATATCGCCTACCGGAACACACGGCGTTCCGGTTTTGACTGCGGCGAACGCGATCGGTGACCTTGCCACGAATCTTACCAACCGGGACGTATTTACCGTGACGAGAGGAGTCTGCCAGTGGCTTCGTGGAACTCGCTCGAATCCTTTTTTCCATTTATTTTTTCTTTTTTTTTTCACTCCCCCACAGGATCTGGACACAACCCTCTGGCCATGAAAAATTCGGGCAGTCGAAATATCGTTGACGTTGAAAACGCGTTGTTGAAAATTGATGAAATTTCGTTCGGTCGTTCGCGGAGGCTTTTTGCTGAGAGTGTAGAATTCGTTGTCGAAACAGAGCCTGGATCTCGACAGGCTAAGTAACGCGGAGGAAGACTTGTTTCCTGTTGGACCAAAATAAATGATTTAATGTGCACCATACGTGCCTCTTAGCAGGTCATTGAAGGAAGCTGCTTTTCTTAACGTTTCGCTTTGTGTTGTTAAGCCTCGTCAAGACGAACTTGCGACGTTGGCCACGTGCGGCGAGCACGCAGCGAGAGAGACTAGAGCCGGTAAAAGTTGCTCTTTTGCTCTCTCTCTCTCTCTCTCTCGAAACAAACATTTGCTTTTCGTTCGATTCCCCTCCACTCTAGGCCGTTGCGGACAGGCCTCGCAACAGAAAAGGTATCGCTCTCTCCTTTGGACGAACGTTACACAGCCCGCGAGAGGCTTTAAAGTAGCGACGGGGTAAAGAGGCCACAAAAATAAAGCTGCGTTCATGCAGGAAGAGGAGCTTTCCAAGATCCAGGAATAATTATCGTTAAATTTGGGAAAAATCATTGTCCCCTGACCTTGAGCGATAGACAAAACGAATGAAACGAGTCAAAGATGGCCCAGAGTGTGTATCGTCTGTTCCAGTTTCCAATTCGACCGTGTTTTTTGTCTGAGAGATTGTGAAGACACCCTAAGTTGCTTGAGTAGGGCACTGAAAAAAGTTTGGAGAGTAAAGGAAAGAGCGATGGAGAAAGCACGCGGGAAAAAGAGCGAGGTGGATGGCTGGTGTTGGCCACTGGCCACACACGTAGCCGAGAAGGAGTATCCGGCGAGTGCGAGCGAGCTGGGTAGAGACTCCAAGGAGAAAAGAGAGGGGAGATGTGTCTCCGGATGTAGAAGAGGGAGAGGGAGAGAGAGAGGGACGACCAAGAGGATAAACCGAATAAAGAAAAAGAGATGGAGAGCGGCCGGGAGAAGGAGGCGAAGAAGAAGAAGAAGAAGAAGAGAAGAAGAGGGGAAGAAGAAGAAGAAGAAGAAGAAGAAGAAGAAGAGGGTAAAGAAGAAAAGAAGAAGGAAGAAGAAAGGGAGGACCCGCAGGCTCTCTGCGCCCAGGACCACCCACCACGGCTGCGTGCTCTCGCTCTAGCCGAGAGCCTCCCCTCGCGTCCTTCTCTCCTCGGGACCGCCATCAGCCATAAAGAGCGAGCCAGCTGAAAGTCGTCACACAGTGGGAGGGGGGGGCTTTACGCCATCTCTACGAACGTTCTAGCTTCGCTACTACGAGTCTCATTCCCCGGACTAATTATATACAGTTGCACTAAACTCTCGACACACCTAGGTCACATGTCCTGCGGAGTGCAACTTATGGACCGTTGGTTCAAACAGATCCAGCAGCGGTTAAAGCACCCTTCGATCTCTTTTCTTTCAACATCACAGCAAAACGTGTAACGGCGAGTGAACCAAGTTGACGGCCATGCCAATCACTTCCATTAATCGCGTAGAGCGTCGTTTTATTGCTATTACCAATATAACGGACAAGACTGCCCCTGCTGGCCATGCACCGCCGAGCCCAGTTGAATCGAAATTTTTAACGTTTCCAGATGTAACTCGACGACCACCGCGCCGCGATTTTATGTGCGCCAATTTAGTCTTTTTTACTCTGGCAATAAAAGCTCGCGGCTGTGCTCTGGTGCAGCGCACTTTGACACTCAAGCCTCTGCGGCACGGCATCGCAAGTTGCCGAGCAAGTTGATGGAGTCATATGAAGAGGGAGCTTCCTGTTTCTTCATCAACATTTCAAAGGCAACTCACGAAATAATGACGATAAAATCGACTGGCCTGAAACAGCCATTGCCTGCTGTTAATCAGCATGCACGCGTCAGTTAACATTCAGCAGCAAGAAGAAATAAAAATAAAGGAATCGAAAGAGCAGTCGGAGGTTAGGGTAATGGCGCGCTGCAATAACAGCAGCTTCGGAGGAAGCCCATGTTGAAACGTTTTATAGTCCATAAATAAGCGGTTCGGCCAAGGGGGTTGGGGTCAAGTTAAGAGGAGGGCAGCAAGGCCGGTGTAATTACGTTCCAAAGCGGAAGGCAAATCGGGGCGAATGCGACTTGTGAGAGCGCCGAGATATATACACGTGCAAACAAATCTGGACTTATGGAGGCTCGATTTATTCATTATCAATGAAGTAGCCTGCTACCTGCCGTTATTTGGTTCACTTCTCGCTGCTCGAAGATCACATAGCTGCTGGGACAACTATAGAAACGAATGGAATGAAAATGCTTCGAGCTTCGAGTCTGGAATAAGCAAATTACCAACTTTGTCACGTTGCTATGAATTTAAATGATTTTTTAAAAGCCTCTCGACTCTGCAAAGGGCCGAGCACTGTGTATCATCGAGCAACTCTGGCAAGTTCTGCAAATGCTCCGAGTTGGCGCAATCATGACTATACAATTTGAAAACTCGGTTGCGCTACGACCACCGAGAAACCGGAAGATTACACAAATGACGCTCGGGGCCCCCCATGCAGCAGCAGCAGCAGAAGCAGCAGCAGGCTAACCGTGGACAGACATCAGCCTACGAAGTAGCAAAATACAACGGCCTACCGTTTCAGCTCGACGCCCACAGATTCCCTCCCGTCTCTTTTATCGTTCGTACATCGCGCAACATGTGCAGCGTTAGCGAATGTGAATAATTGTTAAATAATCAATTAAAATTAGTCACATCGTTGCGAGAATGTCAATGGAAAGTGAATTTTGACCAATTTCCCTTCAGCCTTTAAAGCCTTTTACCGAGCAAGTAAAATGATCCTCGAGTGTTGTGCCCCAACGGATCGATCCTTCTCGACTATCCAGCCTCATACCCGCACAATTTCAATATTAAATATTGCTTCAACACTTTGTCCCCTATTTGTTCTCAGATTGCCGAGTGCCAAGTGGTGCGAGTATTGAACGAGAATTTTAGTCGCGCTTTATTCTGTACGTGCACAGTCGCCCATGAAAAAGGAGGAAAGGCTCGAAACTAATGGTGGCGCGATATCTCATGGAAATTCCAAGCATGATGGGGTGAAATTGAGCTCCTGGCCAGACAGGCAAGCCAGCAAGCGCAGCTCGAGGAGCAAGGCTCAGAAAACAGAAAAAAGGTCTGGCAGGGTTAAACGCCTGCGAATAAGTGGTGGCAATGTATGGGGAAGCGCGTCAGGCGCGGTTCATGGAGCTGAACCATAAGCGCGAACACGCCTTGATTCTGCGAGTTGGCAGGAAGGCGTGTAATTAAGAAGAGCGTGTATGCCTATGAGGCCAAAGTATGGAATGACGTTTTGCGCTGTTAGCTGCAATAATGGCTTATACGAATAGTATGTTAACGGCGTCACTGATTGATTTCGCTTCTCTCTTTCGGTCTCTTCGGTTTCACTGTTCGACCTCGCGCGTTCCTCGTGCGATCGTGCGTCAAACAACTCTGGCAATTGATTCTTTCGTTTCAATCTCAGCTCTCCCCACTCATTTTATTTTTCATTGCATCATCACAGCTTACATTGGCAATATTGCCAGAGCAATAAATCACCTTGATTCATTATTGAATTCCTTCTCATGTAAATATTAATAATGAATTTCTCGAGTAGTTTGTCGAATCTCACTCGGGCTGCTCGACTTGATTAATCAATCTGACGTTCGATTCATCACGTGCCTGGCTAGTCTGGTTTTTAACTTCAAAGAGAAATCATTACTCAACCCGTTACGTCGGCGTCACCACGTCGTGCATCGCGTATTTCCACGTCCACGCTCTCGCGACCTCTTCGAATCGTTCCCTGTCGTTCATGTACATTTCTCCGAGCTCAGGCTCCATGCAGACCTGCCGAAACCAACTTGGTTATACGAATCGATTCGCCCCCCGACTCCGTGCATCGCCTTTGGCATATTTATATTTATTCATTTGTTTAATAATTGAATTAATTCATTTATATTTATCACTTGATCTGCAAACCTGGGTCATTCGTGTCCGAGCAAATACGACGGATCGGTTCATTCGTTGCATTAAAAATTTATGACAAAATGTATTTTTCTACAATTTTATAATTGATATTTCAAGCTCAAGATTTCTAACAGTAGCCTGCATTTTTGCAGAATTTTTGGAACGTAATAACAGGCTGAAAGAACGGTGTGTCCAGGTTTCAGACGGAAGGTGCGGAAAAAACGTTCACGGACCAAGTGTTAAATTTATAATATTTGAGGCAAAGAAATTGGCACTCACTTGACAGTAAGGATCCGTCAGCAAACTCTGAACGCTTATCAATACTTTTGATAATGTCAGAGCCAGAGACCAGTTGTGATGAATCGAATCAATGCCCACATCCCCGTGCCTCGATACGTTGGGATGAAGTATCTTCGTCAGAAATTTCACTACCGGCGGACACATCGGGTAGCTGTATAAGATACAAATCATTATTTTAAAAGTGATCCTGGTGTTTTTGGACAAGAGGACGATTCGAAAGAATGCGACAGGGACTGAACCGTGATTCCACCAGCAGGTTACACAATATAGAGACAAGATTTTTCTTGTTGTTTTCGTACTTTACCTGTAAGGAACTTGCAGGTACAAGTAGAAAAGGCCGCCTTCGTAAGGACTGCCAATGGGTCCAGTGATGGTGGCTTGCCAATGGCAGCACATTTGATCGAGAGGAGTAGCTTCGATGCCTTCGGGAGGATCGATTCGCAAACTTTTGAGCTCGCTCCTGAGTCGATTTCGTCGCCACGAGTTTTCTTCCATTCTCGAAGGTTCCGCTCTGAGGCACATGAGACTGAAGCACATTCTGCACGGGGCAGAAGACGCCAGACGATCGTAAACTTTGAACCAATTGTCGACATTGCCGATCGGTCTGTAGAGAGGCCAATGGATTTTGACGTGTTGTTGCCACTGCTGGGAAGGTACGTGGGTCAGCAGGAGGCCGTACCATCGCCGACAAACGTTTGCCGCTGACCAGAGGCTCACGTCGTCGAGGTAAGAGAAAACTGCGAGCAGCACTTCCGGTGGCAGTCTTTCGACCAATCCGGGCTCGTTTATCGGCTCGTGCTCCGTGTGCTTGTGATTCGTTAGCATCTCAACGCGCTCCGCAAGGTTTTGAGCTCTCGAGGCTGCTTCCCCGACTTGGCCATGAGCTCGATAAATCCACGGTAATTGAGGATCGCTACAGCGCGGTGACGCGTGATCCGCAACATTCTCATCAGGCGTTACTACGACCTCGTCTAAATTCGCTACATTTTCATCATTCGCAGACTCGGCTATACGGAGATTCGCCAATGAAATCGATTGGCTCGAGTTGGAGCAACTCGAATCGTTGCTCTTCATCGCTGGCGGACAACTCGTCGAAGCCCACGAATAAATTTTCGCGCTGTTACTCGCAACCTTTTGACTCGGCCCTTGGCCTCCGCTGCTCCCCGCTATAGAAACATTGTTCGTTACATTTTTGTACTCGTTGGCCACTCTCGGAGCAGTAGCAATTACCGCTATCGAATTTTGAGAGCTCGAGCTTCGGGATTGCTGGCTCACTCGCCTCTCCGCGTTGTAATACAAATCTGTTGGCTCGTCGTTGCCAGAATCTTCATCGTCTGTTTTCTGTGCGAAAATAAAATTGATTAATAAGTCATTAATCTAAATAATTGCCTGAATTATCAAGAGAAAAATAACAAATAAAAATACTTGCTTCACTGAATATTGGAACTTGTCGTAGGCCAATGTCGTCGGGAAACAAAAATGCATGACACGTCGCACAGACTGGCTCTTGAAAGCAGGGCCCGTAATAGCCATTACAAATGTAGCAGGTTAAGGTCTGTAAATAATGCAAAATAATGGCTTAATCATTGTTGGGTTCAGATCCAGGCTCGAAAAAGTATGCACACGAGTTTATGAAATTTTTTTTTAATCAGACGATTGTAATTGTTAATTTCATGAATTATCATTTATTTGGACGTTCCTAAAATTTTGTCGAATTTAACGAAAACCCTAAACGCTGCGGATATAACCTCAAAATTTGACTATTCGGGGCAAGGCAACTGGCGAAATTATAATTGTAAACTCATAAACAGAGTTGTTTTTATCGTTTTTTTGTTCTCGACTTTGTGGAAACGCGATGTAATTTTTCACATTTTCATCAGCTTCGTTGTTTTGATTTTTTTAACATTGATTCACTTGTAGCGGACAGTGGCTCTTTGAATTTTTAATCGCGGTTTCAATTTGTATCATTCAAGTTTGCATCGTTATTATTATTTAACTGAATAATGAATATTCAGGTTAATCAGGTCGTTAATGAAAGACGACTTACCGCAAAATGAAATTCAGGGCAGGGAGTAAATTCAATGGTATCGGAGAACGCTTCATCGAGGCTCAAGTTCAGATGACACTCGATATTATCGTTACTTTTTTCCTTCTTGTTTTCACGATGGTCCAATTTTTCACTGATCTTATCGCCGGTCATATCGATGGCCGTTCGATATGTTTTTATTTTTTGTTCAATTTCTAGTTCTTGGAAAACTACTCGGTAAACGTTATTGCGACTGTTACAGCTTTTCTTTCAAGTGTTTTTGACAGAAACGTCGCGTGGGCGTGGAAAGGGGATTCGCGATTACTCGGTTACCCGCCGGAATGTTCGATAGATGGCGCTAATGGTCGTGCGTGGTCGTCGTCGTGGTCCGGGACGCGGCAGCGGGCTGGAATCGTAATTTTTCGATTTTCTTTAATGTCTTTTTAAATATTCGATCGAATATAGTATTTCACGCAAACCGGAGGAATTTTGTTTCGTGGAAAAAGAAGAAGTCGCTTTTTGAATTTTCGACCGTTTGAGCTCTTTTGAAAACGTAGGGTTTCCTCTCTAGATTGTTTTCGAGGTTTCGTGACTAACATCTCGGCTGCTGCTCGCCAGGCTCGCCTCCCTACGTCCCTACTCTACACACAATTCTGTTATCCGCTTGGTCCGAATTGTTTCGTGGGCCGATGCGATAGACATTCGTTTTTTTATGCTGTGTGATTCATCCGCAGCGGAATAAAATTTAGTATTTGAAAAGCAAAGCGTCGGTTCCTTCGCGTATCGCAATTCGTCGATAAAACGACGTTAACAACGGACAAGCCAAGCCGCGAGGATCGAAAGTAACGTGTTTTTTTTTTTCCGGATTCGCGAAACAGTGTCGAAGCAGCATCGCAGTTTTCTATCGAGAGTGTGTGTGCCCCGCGCGTCTGAGTGAGAAGCAAATAAAAATGGCTGCCAGCGACTCAACGACCGACGACAGTCTTTATCCGATCGCGGTTTTGATCGACGAATTAAAGAACGAAGATGTACAGGTCAGTTAATCATCATTAACGATAATCCCCCAATTTTTCATCCCTCAGCCCCATCGCCATCTTCAATTTATAATCTTTCTTCTCCGCGATCCCATCCATTGAGGTTACGCACGCTTTTACACGCCAACACCTAATTGCGCGACCGATCCTCTCGCGCTCCGGAAATGTCATTACTGTATTACTATCACGAAACGACTTTATTTAGGCTTCTTTCAAAATTTCGTATAAACCTTCTTGCCACCGAAACTAACAGTTATCTCCTGTGAAGAAAAATTTTCTGACGTTTACAATTCGAAATATTTAATTTCCAATTTCTTATTTTTCCCATTTAAACGCGTGCAAATTTAAGTCACGTTTCGTTAAAAACGTCGCAAGAAAAAAACAAAAGAACCGCGACTCCAATTTACACGCGTTTAGATGGAAAAAATACAAAATTGGAAATATCTCGAATTCTAAAGGGCAGAAAATTTTTCTTCAGAGAAGAAAACTGTTAGTTTTGGTGCCAAGAACGTTTATACAAAATTTTCAAAGAATAAAGTCGTTTTGTGATAGAAATACGTTAAACATTTATCTGTCGAATTTGCTACCTCGATTCATCGACTTTGAATTGTGAAATAATTTCATAATCATCCAACTTTTCAAACATTTCACAATTCAATTAGATCCGGTTTTTCAGTCTCATTTTTTCATACATTTTGACAGCCATTTTATTCGATGGGAAACATTATTTAAATTTTCCAACCAAAATGCTTTGTCTCCAGCAATTATTTCCCATCGTGATCGACACAAAAATACGAAAAATTCGAGAAAATCGAATAAAAATCGAACAAGTTGTTAAAAACAAACAAAACGACAAAACTCTTTCTTCCAGTTACGTTTAAATTCGATCAAAAAGCTGTCGACCATCGCTTTGGCGCTCGGTCCCGAACGTACTCGTATAGAGTTGATGCCATTTTTGACGGAGACTATTTATGACGAAGACGAGGTACTTTTGGCGCTTGCCGAGCAACTCGGATCTTTCACACCTCTCGTCGGCGGGCCTGAATACGTCCACTGTATTTTGGTAAGAAAATCAAGCGTCGACAATTCTATTACGAGAGAATAACTATTATTCATTAACCCTTTGTGGCAATTGCAAAAAGTTTCTTGTTTCTGATGGGATTTTGAATCTGGGAGTTTGATTAAATATTGCATTTCGCCAGCCACCCTTGGAGGCCCTGGCAACCGTAGAAGAAACGGTCGTTCGTGAAAAAGCTGTCGAATCACTGCGCAACATCGCGAGCCAACACAGTCCCGCGTATCTGGAGGATCATTTTGTGCCGTTGGTGCAACGTTTGGCTACCGGAGATTGGTTCACGAGCAGAACTTCCGGATGCGGATTGATGAGCGCTTGCTATCCACGAGTCGGTCCCGCTTTCAAAGGTTCGCAATCGCTCTCGTTTTCACTTTTTGACAAATTCTATGGGGAAAAAAAAAAAAAAAACTAAAAAGGGACGATTTATGTGGCGATGAAATTTTTTCTTTCCAATTTTCAATGTCAATGTTCTTAAAATGTCCCAAAACATCGAAAAATCATGTCTAGAAAAAATGTCTGGATGTGCGTGTGTGTGTATGTTTTGGCATTGTTAAATTCAAACGTTTATAACTCGAGAACGGTTTGAGCTACAGGGCTCCCGTTTTGCACAGATGTTAATCTATACCAACTCTTCGTTCTCTGAGAATTTTGTCGGACTTGCTAGAAAAATACGAATTCTGCGGCATTTTGAAATTTTCAAAAAAAGGCTGTCGACGCTCTAACTTCCGCAAATTTTAAGATTCGTTACTAATGTTTTTTTTATAAATAGAGTATTATAATAGGAAGATTGGTATTGAATTTGGGAAATATCGGTTGAACGGTTTAAATTATATGATTTTTCGAATTTTACGAGAATCTGAGTTTTTTGAAAAATTGTCCAACCGCTCTAATTTCTGCAAATTTTGTAAAATATTGTGTATAAGTCTACTTGCTCTTTACTTTCTAGAAAAGTTGTCAAAATTCTATAATTTAAATGCAAATACAAAAAACGCTGCAAATTGAAATTTGCAAATTGCTTCCTCAAGATGCTCAAGATGCACAAAAGTACCTCATAGAGGAAAATCTTTTTTCTTTCGGTATTTTATCAGCCGTGACGCTATTTTCACGTTTTTTCTGCAGCTGAATTAAGAAAGAACTTCCGTGGCCTATGTCAGGATGATACCCCTATGGTGAGACGAGCCGCCGCTGCAAAACTTGGGGAATTTGCGACTGTCGTTGAAATCGAGTACTTGAAGTCTGACCTCATACCGGTATTCGTCATTCTCGCTCAGGACGAGCAGGCAAGATTCTTGTTTCAAAAATGCATCTTATTTCTTATTTCTCATCGAGTTCATTTTATTTTATGCGCACTTTGTTTTATGCAGGATTCAGTGCGACTATTGGCAGTCGACGCTTGCGTCAGTATCGCTCCTCTTTTGCAACAGGAAGACGTCGAACAGCTGGTCATGCCGACTCTTCGTCAATGCGCATGCGATCAGTCTTGGCGAGTCCGTTACATGGTCGCCGACAAATTTACGAGCGTGAGTATTTTCAGAAAATCAATGAAAACCAAAACCAAGATTTTTCGATGGCCGAAAAATTAATTCTAAACAACAAAAAAACGCGTGACGAAAATTATAAACGAAAATTTCGCGAAAAATACGAGGAAAATTTTTCTCTTTTTTCCAGCTTCAAAAAGCCGTCGGACCGGAAATCACGAAAGCCGATTTGGTGCCAGCCTTCCAAACCTTGCTGAAGGACACTGAGGCCGAAGTTCGGGCAGCCGCGGCCGACAAAGTTCGCGATTTCTGTCAAAATTTGGACCCTTTCAATCAGGAGACCATAATCATGACCAACGTTTTACCATATGTCAAAGATCTCGTGGCTGATCCTAATCAGCACGTTAAATCTGCCCTCGCGAGCGTCATCATGGGCCTCAGTCCCATTCTTGGAAAACACAAGTTAGTACATTTATTCCGCAGCTACAATTCATTAATTATACAATTTCAATTTTTATCATTTGTTTTTACATTATTTTTCGTTTTTTGCTTCCTCACAGAGGAAGCTATGTGACGGTGAAAATTTTTTTTTTCCACTTTTCAATGTCAATGTGCTTAAAATGTCCCAAAACATCGAAAAATCATTTCTAGAAAAAATTTCCGAATGTGTGTGTATGTGTATGATCTGGCACTGTAAAATTCAAACGTTCATAACTCGAGAACGGTTTGAGCTACAGGGCTCCCGTTTTGCACAGACGTTAATCTATACGAACTCTTGATTCTCTGGAAATTTTGTTGGAATTGCTAGAAAAATACGAATTCTACGACATTTTGAAATTTTCCAAAAAAGGCTCTAACTTGCGCAAATTTGAAGATTTATTATTAATTTTTTTTTTTATGAATAGAGTTTCATAATAGGAAGGTTGATATTGAATTTGGGGAATATCGGTTGAACGGTTTGAATTTTATGATTTTTTGAATTTTACGAAAATTTGAGTTTTTTGAAAAATCGTCCAACCGCTCTAATTTCTGAAAAATTTTTAAAATATTGTGTAGAAGTCTGTACCTCCTCTTTTTTTTTTTTGCCAGCACCATCGAACATTTGTTGCCTCTGTTCCTGTCACAACTCAAAGACGAATGTCCGGAAGTTCGCCTCAACATCATAAGCAACCTGGACTGCGTGAACGAAGTGATTGGAATCCAGCAACTCTCTCAATCGCTTTTACCGGCTATTGTTGAGTTGGCCGAGGATTCTAAATGGCGCGTTCGATTGGCTATAATCGAGTAAGACAAATTTCATAAATTCGCAACACTCGGAACGTCTCACAAGTGATATTTTTCATTGATTATTTTGCTTGATTTATTAATCAGGTACATGCCCTTGTTGGCTGGTCAATTGGGAGTCGAATTCTTCGACGAACAATTGAATTTTCTCTCGATGAACTGGCTGGCCGATCACGTCTATGCGATACGAGAAGCTGCGACCTTGAATCTTAAAAAATTGGTCGAAAAATTCGGACCTGAATGGGCACAAACAACGATCGTTCCACGTGTTCTCGCAATGGCCAGAGACTCGAATTATCTCCACAGGATGACGTGTCTCTTCTGCATTAACGTGAGATTATTTTTTTTTCTTTTTTTCTACGATAAAAATATATTTTTCATTCATTATTTTGATAATTAATGCACTCGTTCAAATTTTTTGAGTGAATTCACTTTTCGAATGGCAAAGAAGACTCAAATAATAATAATCACTTTTCGTTGCATTCCAACGATGCGAACTTCACAATGGTGTTTTTTTTCTTTCAATTATTTTTGGGAATTTGCTCGTTGCCTCGAAATCTTGTCCTCGAACTTGCATTTTTATTTTGCTCAACGTTGCTAGCTTTTAATATTTATTTTTCATCAGGTTTTGGCTGAAGTTTGCGGACCCGAAATAACAACGAAAGTAATGCTTCCAACGGTGCTCGCGATGGCGAACGACAATGTCGCCAACGTCAGATTCAACGTTGCCAAAACGCTACAACGCATCGGACCTTATCTCGAGCCTAGCGCCGTACAAACCCAGGTCAAGCCAGTCCTTGAAAAACTCAATACGGACCCAGACGTCGATGTTAAATATTTCGCATCGGAGGCAATCGCCGGAATCGCAGGTAAATATTTTAAAAAATTAAAATTTCCTTGTCAATATATTTTTTCTCGATTACTCACTCAAAAATATTTTTACTGAAAATATTTCCATGGATAATTGAAAATTCCAACCATGACGAAAACCCAAAATAATGGAATATTCTTTAAAAATCCGAATGACTCCAAAAACTGGTAATTTTTCTCAGAATCTCGATCGAGTCGTCCGTCGATAAATCGATAGTTTTCCAAAATTTCGATTAAACCTTCCATTGCACCCGATCCTGATTCCCGGCCCTTGAAAACGTCTCTCGAGCATGACCAAAGGTGAAAGAGGAAATTTATGAAATATGCTACAAGAATTTTCCCAAAAAACCAAAAAAAAATGTCATTTTTCTTAAAAAAAAAAAAAAGAATTAATTAAATAACGAAATCAACTGTTTTATCAAATTTTGCAGCGTAGGCTGAGCGAAATTTGGCTGGAGTGCATTTATCAGACACCTGGGAAATTGCGCGAGATCGGAAGACACGTTTTGTCGCCGAGCCACAATTTCGAAGCCTCATAGAAAAGGCAATTTGAAGAATAAAAAAAAAACAAAAATGCACACACGCAGAACGATTTAACCAAAAAAGGAGCGATTTTTTTTTTTTAGATCTTTCGTAATCTAGCGGGTTTTAAAGGTTGAAACCGTATTTAAAAAACAGCAACAACAACAACAAAATCAAAGTTCTGTTGTTTTTGTATAATTATAATATTTACCAAGTATCGAAATATTCGATTAAAATAAGCAACCAACAAACAAACAGAACAAGAAAAAACACCCATGTATCTCGTACATACTTAAGTAATTGTTTAAATGCGTAAGAATTAATAAAAACAACGGAATGACTCGGTATCATTCCATTTTTTTCCTCATTCCCTACACCCCTCGCCCCTCGCGCTCCCTTGACGTCGACAAAAATGAAGGATGTTACAATTCCAATATGTACTTTCGGAACCGATCACTCTCATTCATTTTACTCCCAAAATAAAGTAATTATACGAATTTAAAAAAGTTTTTTGTTTGTTTGTTTGTTTCCCTCACCAGAAAAATTCACTGCATTCCTCGCAAGCTTTAACCCTCAAGGTATTCCTTTCACGAACCCGGCTACTCTACAATTAACTGGAAAACGGAAAAAAACATTTTTAAATGTTCACTTTGCATTATTTTTCAAAATGTTTCATGTTTTTGATGATCACTCCCATGTCGTTATTAAAAAAACTTAATTTGACAGAGTTTCATAAGTAATTTCATTTTTATTTTATCGATTAAGAAGTTTGGCTACACACAACAATGTTGCCATGTTTAGGAAAATTCTAAATGATTAGAATTTCATGAAATTTGGTGAGTATATTCTTTAGTATTAAATATTAATATACAAATTTTTTAAGATTTTTTTTCTACATAGTTTTCGAGTTTTTCAACACTAAAGTTTACATGCACAAGCATAGGATTCAGATATATATAGATATAGCTTTTGAATATTGTAAACTCCAATTATTCAAAAACTATGTAGACGAAAAATTTGAAAAAAATAGTGTCATCGTATTTGATGCTAAAGAATGTTATCACCAAATTTGATAAAATTCTTATCATATTGTCGTATGTAGCCAACCTCCTTAAAAGGGACGGTGTGAACAGAAATAAACGATTTAGGTTGAATAAGAAATTTAAGCTCGTTAGTTTTATCGTGTTCGGTGGCTTATTTATTGAAGGGCCTTTTCTATAGGTCTTAATATCACAGCTTATGACTATATTATCATCATAATGTTATTCTACAAAGTGTCCAGCTACGTACGAAATTAATCATAACATCGATAATAATAATAATAATAATAATAATGGAAACGTTAATAAAAACATTTTAGAATTATCTGAGGTGGCGAAAAACCGTGAAAGAATTTGTAAAAATTGCAAAAACAACGTCCAATGAATCAAAATGATTTGTACAAATGAAAAGCGTACGGTTTGATGAGCACCAAAAACAAAACTCTCGACACCGACGAAACTTTGTTTCCGTACGATACACTGCGATGGCGAAATAATTATTGGTACATTTCGGAATCTACGGACGTCGACAAAAAAAAAAAAAAACATCCCATTGGCTCAAATTTTGATTTTTTGCTGAATCTACAATAAGAGGAAAAAAAAGATTTCGACTCAACTTGCATCCGATGTCGTCTCCGGTAGCAGCATTTTTCGGATTTTTAATTATCGTTAAAGCTGTTTTCGAATTCGATCGCGATAACTTTTCTCATCGACGTTTGTATATCGATGAACTGAGGCTCCGAATTGAAAAAAAAAACACATACACACAAACATGACAAAATTCGGTGGGAAATGGACATTTTTCAATGAATCTTTATTCCAGTTAAATTCTTTGTTCTGTACTTTGTCAACAGAGACCCCAGCAACGTTCGAAAGAAAATATGCAAATAGAGGGGAAGGAATTTTGGCGAAAAATTTAATGATAGTCGAATAAAAATGATTTTCCAATCGGTCGGTATAAAATTCGCAATTCCGTAATTTTTTTCTTTCACAATCAAATTGCAGAATAATCGTAAATTGATTTTCGATCGAACGTCCGGCAATCTCTCTTAAAACTGTGTCTTGTTATTTTCAAATTATTGAAAACATTTATAATTATTTGTTTATACCGATTATTATTTTTCTACCAACTATCCTATTGGTAACGTTTAATCGTCTCAACTGGAATCAACCGAGCACGTTTTCGAATCTACGACTCAAAGATTCTGCTTACGAAAAAACTTGCAAGTCGATTTATTATGGTTTTCTACTCACGCGACTCCCGAACTCCGTGATAATTCAATTTAATTCGATTAATTAAATTAATTAATTAATTAAATTAATTAAATCAATTAAATTAATTAAATTAATTAAAATACTTAATTAATTAATTTAATTAATTTTTCCCATCATATTTCGCAATGTCGAGTTGGAGCTCAAGGTTATTAAGATAAAATGTAAGAAACAAAGCTACGGATACAACGACGTCGCGTGTATATTATTTCGGGGGAGGGATTGGTGCACCACATCGAGCTAAGCATTAATTACTTTTTTTTTTCTCGCTTTATCAATACTTTTCAACAACTTTTGAGATTCTTTCCTGCGGTCCTTGAAGTCAAAACAGTGCCAGATTTTTTATTTCGGATCTTTCGAAAGGAAAAGTTGTATTGAATTTCGCGTTGATTGTGCGTAGCATCGCCATTGCAGTTTCGGAACTCGCGGTGCGAGCGAAATATAAAAAAAAAATTGTTCAATTTTTCGTTTATTGAACGCGAGAGAAAAAAAAATTTAGCACTGTTCGGAATAGACTCGATTGGCAGTAATTGCCCTGAAAGTCAAATTTCAGTCTCAAAAGCTGTGGCAAGTTTAATTTCACGCTGGCACACGTTCGGGCTCAAGGAGCCCGTCAGTTCGTCAGTTGAAAATAATAAATGTCTTGTTCTCTTGTAACTTTTGTAGAAGATTGACACGAGAATATTTTGGCTCGTTATTCGGCAACATTTATACAATTTTTCAGGGGCCCCTCGAAAATCGGCAACTTTCTTTTCGCTTAGCTCCACCGAAGCTGCCACGAGGGAGGAGGGGACAAAAAGATTTCGTAACCTATTGATACGTCTCTCTAAACTATAATCCATTTACTTTTTTCTCTCCAAATTTATACTCGTATGATTTTTGTTTTTTTATAATTAAAATTGGGCAACACCGGCAACGAAACCGCGTACGGTTTCCTTGGAATTTCTATCTCTGTTTTCTTCCATCTTTCTCTTTTTGTTTTTTATTTTGTTTAATTTTGCTTTATATCGTGACTGTCTCGGTCTTGGCTAAATCTACAGCGACGGTATGACTTATCGTTGTGACCTGAGAACCGCTCGCGCTCGTTGACTCGGCGTTGACGATATTTAGAGCTGATATTTTGGCACGTTGATACGCTACGACGGTGTTGAAGCTCAAAAATCTAAAAGCAACAAAATTATCAAGGACGTAAGTATTATCGCCGCCATCGTTGAAATCTCTAACATCGACTCTTAAATCAAGCCACTTCCAATAATGGAATAAATATGTTTTTTTAAACGCGCGCTATCCTACTATTTTTTTCACAAAAGAACCAGATCTGATGAATATCAGATCCAAATTTTAGACAAAAATATTGAAAATCCACGAAGTGACGATTATTTTAGTGAAAAAACTTTTTTTTTCTCGTTTATTTTCTTCATTCTGCATTTTAAAAAATATGTTTGCCTTCGATTTCTTTTAGGAAAATTTTTCGTATCTAAACTGGAGTGTCTAAAGGATGTTGAGTTATTTTTTGAGAATTTTCGGACCGATAGACTGGTCACAATGCGGGTTCAAAAATAAACTGGGTAGAATCAACCCAGTGTGACCATCGAGATCCGTGGCGGAAGTGTGACCACGGTTAATTATGTTAATTCGTGCGAATCGGGAGGTGGATTTTTATTTTTTAGACTGACCTGATACAGACGTACATGACCAAAAGCGCGGTGCCAGCCGCGAGCATCCTAATTATCGGCCCCTCGACCAATTGTATGAGAATCCAAGCAGCGGCTGAGGAACCGCACATTGTCGTAACAATCGCGATTGTTTGTAACCAGTGACGCGGCGTCAAACCATTTTGCCAGTCCAAACGACTGGCGTGCTCCACGTTGTACTTTGTACCGCACACTTTGCACGATAAACTGTCCGCGTTCATTGAACTCTGCAATCGATCATTATCATAATCGTCACGCTTTAATTTCCTCCAATTATTCATTCTCGATTCATTTATTTAATTAATTATTTTCTTACGAAAACAAATATGAGATTGCGATTTTTCAAATTATTTTCTCACTGACCTCGACGAGCCAACGTCTCAGGCAATCGTGATGGACAGCGCTGACGTCGCCTCTGCATTGACACGGCTGTATCAATGGTCCAGCGTCTAGAGTCTCGTTGTCGTAGCAAATCCAACAATCCTTGCTACTGATGGAACAATCGTCCGGCAACAATCGACCATCGATTGTATTTTTCTCCTGCAGTTCAATTTCCTTCGTCACTTTGCCTTGATCGAGATCCAATCTCTTGAGAATTCGCTTGGGGTTCAGTATCCACAGTTGCTCTGGACTGTCGATCGCAAACACGAGGAAGAAATTGCGTTTTTTTTTTTTTTCAGAGTTGATAAAAAGTTTACTCGCAATATTTAAAAATATTGAAGAAAATTTAAATGCTCTTTACCTCATACAATTCCACAGCACACACGGGAACCATAAAGCTACACCAACTTCGATAACTCGGAAAACGACGTCGTGCCAATTCCTGCTGTACAACGGAACTCTGTGGAAAAATATAATTTTTTTAAAATGAAAATGCGCGATGAAAATAACGGCGATTCTTTCAAAATTTTGTGTAAACGTTCTTGGCACCAAAACTAACAGTTTTCTACTCTGAAGAAAAATTTTCTGACGTTTAGAATTCGAGAAATTGGATTTCCAATTTTTTATTTTTTCCATCTAAACGCGTGTAAATTGAAGTTGCGTTTCGTTAAAAACGTTGCAAGAAAAAAAACAAAAGAATCGCGACTTCAAATTACACGCGTTTGGATGAGAAAAATAAAAAATTGGAAATGAAATTTCTCGAATTCGAGAAAATTTTTCTTCATAGGAGAAAACTGTTAGTTATGGTGCCAAGAACGTTTGTACGAGATTGCAAGTTTCAAAGTTTACTTTGTTTTCCAAAATTCGCTGAGCGTCTCGCTGAATAAAAATCCAACAACGATGAAAAGCATGAAGGCCTGGGAAAGCAGACCGAATCTGGATTGATGGAGTTGCGAAGTGTTTACTTGTTGCTCGAGATTCATCACCTCGGCCGAGGTCGTCGGAATCGGCTCGAAAAGTTTCGCCGTGACTGGATCTTCTTCCTGGGCTTTGGGATCGTTCGGTCTCCGTACGTTCGTTGCGATCGAGGCGACGTGATGCTCGCTCAAAAAACCTCCGCGAACCTTGATCCATCAAAATTTCCATTAATTTCATTTTTTTCTCCTATTTTTTATTTTTTATTTTTTTACCTTGAAAAATACTTCGACTCCGTAAATCAGGAAAAACACAACGACGATGAAGAGCAAAACGGCGTAACATCCGTTGAAAATGTGAGTGTAAAAACTCTGAAAATATAAAAATATTAAAAAGTAAAATAAAAGAAAATTTTGACAAGAATTCTTGCAACGGTTATAAAAATATCGATTATGCTTGCCTGATCCTGTCGAGAGTTTAGCTGAGCGGTTACGAATTCAGCGAGCAAGAGGGAATAAGTTATGAGATTAAAAACAACGAAACCGAAAAAGGATTTCGACAAGAACTGCGGTTTGTCGGTACGAATGTTGCGAATGTGAAAAACTTCGGCCCAAAAACAAACTATGAGAGAAGAGCCACTCAGTAGCAAAGGATAATAAGCCGACAAGAGGCTTCTCGACCATCCTTCCTTGAATGCAGTCTGTAAAAACAATTCAAATCAATTGACATCGAGCATGAAACGAAAACTCATCATTTTGCTTCCTCATAGAGGAAGCTATGCGAAGGTGAAAAATTTTTTTTTTCCAGTTTTCAATGACAATGTGCTTAAAATGTCCCAAAACATCGAAAAATCATTTCTAGAAAAAATTTCCGGATGTGTGTGTTTGTGTATGTTCTGGTACTATAAAATTCAAACGTTCATAACTCGAGAACGGCTCGAGCTACAGGGCTCCCGTTTTGCACAGATGTTAATCTATACGAACTCTTCATTCTCTGAGAATTTTATTGGAATTGCTAGAAAAATACGAATTCTACGGAATTTTGAAATTTTCCCAAAAAGGCTGTCGACGCTCTAACTTCCGCAAATTTTAAGATTTGTTACTAATTTTTTTTTTATAAATAGAGTATCATAATAGGAAGGTTGGTATTGAATTTGGGAAAAATCGGTTGAACGGTTTAAATTTTATGATTTTTCGAATTTTACAAAAATCTGAGTTTTTTGAAAAATCGTCAAACCGCTCTAATTTCTGCAAATTTTGTAAAGTATTGTGCATAAGTCTGTACTTGCTCTTTACTTTCTAGAAAATTTGTCCAAATTATATAATTTTAAATGTAAATACAAAAAACACTGCAAATTGAAATTTGCAAATTGTTTTACAACGACAGAGCCCAAAATTTTCATACAATATTTTTCAACGATAATGGGACAGTCTTCTTTGCCATTTTCCAACTGATATTCACAATAAAATCGGCAAAAATTCAAATAAACAACGTTTTTAGGACTTTTTTTTTTTTAGCAACTCTCTTCATTAACAGTTTCGACCTAAACGGTTCTGCTTTGTTATTGGAAATGTACCAAACTCACCGGGGACGTAAAATAGGCTCCTCTTATCGATGCCGCCAAAAAGACAACGAAATATAATACTTTTTGCGTGGTTACGCGACATGCGCGCAAGAACGAGGGTGCTTTCATTCTTTGCCATTCAGCAACGATGCACATGACCAGCTGGGTCAAGCAGACGAATGCCAGAATGAAGAAAATTGTCGCGAATGCAACGTAATAGCTCAAATTCGGCACGTGACATTCCGTCCCATCGAATTGTATCTGAAATTAAATAAGTGAATGAAAAATAATTCGTCAACAACGAAAAACGATTAAAAAATCGAAAATTTCAATTTTTCCATCAAAATTTTGAAAATAAAAAAAAAAGAACACAAGGAAATGAACGAAAATAAGATTCCGATGTTTTTTTTTTTTTTTTATCGTGATAATTGAATATCGTTACAATTTTTTTTTTTTGGTACTCACTTCACAGAGACACGTCCCATTGTGACATTCACCGTGTCCGGAGCAATTTTCAATTCCGCATGTATTGTTCCAGGCCATCATTCCAAATTTGACCAATAGAGAGAGCGGATTTTGCGTACTCAAAGCAATCACTTCTTCCATGATAACCTGCTTCTACGTGGACTGCTCTATGGCAGTCCCCTCTGTAGAAATAAACAAAAAAAAAACGCTTTCGTTTAATTTGATTAATTTGAGATAAATCTAGGGTTCTTTCAAAATTTAGTACAAACTTGCCACCAAAACTAACAGTTTTCTCCTATGAAGAAAAATTTTCTGACGTTTAGAATTCGAGATATTTAATTTCCAATTTTTTCCCATCTAAACGCGTGTAAATTCAAGTTGCGTTTCTTTTATTTTTTTCTTGCAACGTTTTTAACGAAACGCGACTTCAATTGACACGCGTTTAGATGGGAAAAAATTGGAAATTAAATATCTCGAATTCTAAACGTCAGAAAATTTTTCTTCAGAGTAGAAAACTGTTAGTTTTGGTGCCAATAACGTTTACACAAAATTTTGAAAGAATCCTAAATAAAGAGTCGTTTTGTAATACGTTAAGAGAATTAAAAAATTCTTCGATGCCTAGAAAAATTGAAAAATGAATTTCGTTGCACGAAAAACTGCGTGGCATGAAAATTACGTAATTTACATCATAGTCGTGTCTAAGCTCGTGCAAATGAGGAAAATATCTCGTCTCATAATTATACACGATTAAGAAAGATTCGAGTGTCGAGTTGCATGCGAAAAAGAAAAATCCCCAATACAACTTAATTTCCATCGAAACGTCCTTGAGATAACCTTGAAAAAATACAATAATAAATTTCAACAGTAATTTCCGCAATATTTTTTATTTCGCGCGAGACAAATTCAAGAAAAATCTACATTTTCACGCTATATCGTCGTCGATTAGCATTTTCGTCGTGACGATAATGCCAGACCATGTGACGAGACCGAACTACAAAAAGCGTCCATAAATAACCAGCTTTCTTATTCTGACGCTGAAAGGCTCCAAAATCTTGATAACAAAAAATGAAGTGAGAGTGCAGAGTTTTTGAAATTATCCAAAAGAAAAACAGGAAAAAAACATATGGTTTTCGTTTTTTTTAACAAAAATTATTACGATCGAACGGTGTCAAAAAATAAAATAAAATAAAAAAATAAAAGAAATATATACGTATCGCTGATTGGAAACAACTGTCGAGTTTCTGACGAAGGACACGTGCGTCATGTCGAACAATTTTTTCCCAGCAACGTTTATTACGCTAATCTTTTTTTTTCAATGACCGCGGGACTGTGTAATTTTCATTAATAACTTTTTACTTTCTGTTTCATTATTGCTATTTTTTATATTTTATTGTTGACTCGAATTTTTTTGTTTTCTTATTTTTTTTCGCGTTTTTAAAATTTTTTAAAATTATTTATTATTCGTAACATTGTTATTATTGTTGTTTTAACCGCGAAAGCAATCATTTTTGAACATCATCAACGTTTTTGTTTTTTTTTTCGTTATTTTTTGTCATTTTCGTTGAAATTAATGATTAGGTAAATGTTAATGATTTCGTCCAATTATAATGACTAAATATCGAGGTTTGTAACGATAGACACACGAGTCCATAATAATTTTAGATTTTTCTCTTGGTAATCGAGGAAAAAGCGAATTGAAATATTTTTCGTATTGTTTACCGTGTTTTTCGTAATTATTCGAAATGAAGGACAAAGAATTCATCGATAAACGCACAACAAAGAAAACGACAACTGGAGTTGTTTATTTCGACGAGCTTTTTCTCCCTTTTTTCCGCGTATTTTTGCGAGTAAAGTGTTTCGCACACGGAACGGACTATGCAGGGATATAGCGAACTAATTGTTCCTCATTGAAAGATCGCGAACGAGAGAGACAGAGAGATGGAACGAGATGTGGTTTTAAATTGGAGGGTTTTGCCTCTCGTATCAACGCAATTGTTTGCACCAATAAAAATCAATTGTTTTCTGACAGAGTGAAAAAGAGAGAACGCTTATTATTATTATTTTTTGCAACGAGATGCGCATGAGTAATTAGCGATAATGAAGAAACTTTGTGATAAGATTTCGGCAGCTGAGGAAAGGGGGGGGGGGGCGATGAGGCGGAATGGGGGAATGGCGAGGGGACGAGCAGAGAGTCCAGGGTCTTCTCTATATTTTCGTTGCGCCACGAGAGTCTGTGCTTATCTCCGCAGTTTTCAATCGTGAATAATATATTTCAGTTCAGATGATAAGAGAAAACACGTCGTTTTGCTTTCTCATAGAGGAAGCCATGTGACGATGAAAATTTTTTTTTTCCAGTCTTCAATGTCAATGTGCTTAACCCAAAACATCGAAAAATCATATCTAGAAAAAATGTCCGGTTGTGTGTGTGTGTGTATGTTCTGGCACTGTAAAATTCAAACGTTCATAACTCGAGAACGGTTTGAGCTACAGGGCTCCCGTTTTGCACAGATGTTAATCTATACGAACTCTTCATTCTCTGGGAATTTTGTTGCAATTGCTAGAAAAATACGAATTCTACGGAATTTTGAAATTTTCAAAAAAAGCGTATCGACGCTCTAACTTGCGCAAATTTTAAGATTTATTATTCATGTTTTTTTTTATAGATAGAGTATCACAATAGGAAGGTTGGTATTGAATTTGGAGAATATCGGTTGAACGGTTTTAATTTTATGATTTTTCGAATTTTCGGAAAATCTGAGTTTTTTGAAAAATCGTCCGACCGCTCTAATTTCTGCAAATTTTGTAAAATATTGTGTACAAGTCTGTACTTGCTCTTTACTTTCTAGAAAAATTGTCCAAATTTTATAATTTTAAATGTAAATGCAAAAAACGCTGCAAATTGCTCAAGATGCTCAAAGATTCCTCTATGAGGAAACCAATTAAATAAAAAACATAGCTTCCTCATGGAGGAAGATTTGAGCATCGTGCATCTTGAGCATCTTGCGGAAGCAATTTGCAAATGTTTTTTTTCTTCATCCGTTTCATCAAATATGTAGATATATATATTTTCAAGCCGCACTCGGGCGCACAAAGTCGACGCATGATGGACGCCATCTCTCGCGTTACACAATTGGACGAAATAATAAAACATTGTTTTTGTCGCATATATGGATCGCCCGAGGGCAAGCGCACCGAACGACTATATATAAACACAGATGCTTCTATATATCGATGTATTACGTGGATTCGAGTTATTAAGAGCAATCATTTCCTCGGTGCATTCCGAGTACATACGCACCTAAACGTTACAGCCGCCAAAGCGGACGATAGACATTCGTCGAGTTCACATTAGTCAGCTGGCCGCGATACCCTTTCAAACGAGCAGCTTTGTTTTCCTTCTTTCTTTCTCTCTCTCTCTCTCTCTCTCTCTGCTTCTTATTATTTTTAGACCAAACTTTCACTACCAGGCACACAACACTCACGCAACTTTGTACTTTCGGTTCGATTCTCAATGATTCTCACAGCTCATTCGCAACACTGCGCACTTGACACTTGATTATTTTTTTCTTGCTAACTTTTTAATTCCTCGATTCGCGGAAAGAGAACGAATGTACACACGAATTTCACCAACGATCCATTGATACTGACGATACTGACGTAGTTGAGGATGTACGATGTACACCACATCTTCCACCCCCACCCTCACTCCGCCCGATGTCCCCCGTGCCTTTGTCCTCACCGAGTCGCCGCGTGACATTGCTACGCGTGTCGCTGGTGAGCATTTCTCAAAAAAACGCATCGTTTTTTATCGACTGTCGGTAATGTAGATGTTTATTTATTTTTTTCGGCCGTCGATACCGGCACGTGCGCAATGAGCTCTCGCTTTCTCTCTAAAACGTTCGCACATGACGTCAGCTGATCGAAAGTTATCGTGATTAAAATTTGGCGATAAAAAAGCACGGAAAAATGTGAATGTGAAAATAATAATGGAAATGAATCGCTGGTGCGAAAAGCAACCGAAAGAAATGGTCATGGTCTAGCCAATGGAATGACTCGATTTAAAAAATCCCCCCCCAACGAAAAAATACTCATTCGTCGCGTGACCCCCCGCTGTGGATGCGTGCGCCTGCGCATTTAGGAAACCTACGGCGTCTATACGAATACGAAACGCGAGAGATCGAGTTTGTACCTCGAACCCCGAACAAATTCGTGTACGCGAAAAACGACGCCGACCGACGACGCTTTGACAGCGTCTAAACTCTTACTAAACAATCGGATATTAAAATAAACCTTTTTTTTTCATCAACGTACGAATAAACTTTCGTGTCTCGTTTTAAATCCAATAAATCGTGAAAAAATAAAAGAAAAGTGAAAAAACGACGCGTCAAACTGTCACGCAGTTGGACAATTTTTTATCCCGACCCCCTCGCGTCCAATGACACGGCGGTTGGATTCAAACCCAACGGTCATCGGACTACGCCTGTCTAACCAACTCTAAGCCCTTTTCAAAAATCTCTCACCGAATTTACACTTTTTTCCTCCGTTATTCAAGTTTTCCTTGCATTTCCGTGACAAAGAGCATTTACCACGCAGTTACCAACCGAAGGGCTCGTTGAATCTTCGTGTTAGTAAACAGCCAGGACATTGACCGCCGATCTCGTCCTACTGCGCGTCCTTTTACACAATGGATCCCTTTACCCAGGTAACTAAAATTTACGTATTTTTACAATAAGTCGCACGTGCCCACGACAGCTCCCGTTTCGCTTCGTCTTCATTATCGTTCTTTTAAAATTCACTCCGTTCACAATTTTCTCAAAATTTAAGGTTATATCCTGGAAAAAAAAATCCGAAAACCCTTTTCGTTGTCGTTGCGATTTTTTTTTTAATATTTCGGAATTTTTTATTCAAGCTTTTTTTTCTTTGTCAAATCTGTCGATAATTGAACGACTTTCGTCCCTTTGGTTCGTTTCGAGGAAATTTCTCATTCAACATTCATTCGCGAAACTCAGTTTTTGAATTTTAATCAAATTTTCCAAGCGACGCCTTCTTTTTGCGTCGATGGAAAAAAATCTAACAATCGTCGAGTAAGACGATGAATAGATTTTCTTTTTTATTTATTTTTTTGTTGTTGAATAAAACGATAAATTTTTGTAGCGCATGCTGGAACGTGCGAAAGCAAGAAGAGAAAAATTGGACACGCAGCTGTCCAACGCCGGACACGATTTGAAAAAAAGACGCAGCCCCCTCAAAGATGCAAATGCAATTCTCGCCCAGGCCCCAGGTTTGTATTCTTCTGTTTTTTTGGGTTTGCTCCCTCATAGAGGAAGCTATGTGACGGTGAAAATTTTTTTTTACACCTTTCAATGTCAATGTTCTTAAAATGTCCCAAAACATTTAAAAATCATATCTAGAAAAAATGTCCGGATGTTTGTGTGTGTGTATTTTCTGGCACTGCAAAAATCAAACGTTCATAACTCGAGAACGGTTTGAGCTACGGGACTCCCGTTTTGTACGGATGTTAATCCATACGAGCTCTTCATTCTCTGGGAATTTTGTTGAAATTGCTAGAACAATACCAATTCTACGGTATTTTAAAATTTTCAAAAAAAGGGTGTCGATGCTCTAACTTGCGCAAATTTTAAAATTTATTACTAATTTTTTTTTTTTATAAATTGAGTATCATAATAGAAAGGTTGGTATTGAATTTGGGGAATATCGGTTGAACGGTTTAAATTTTATGATTTTTTCAATTTTACGAAAATCTGAGTTTTTTTTTAAATCGTCCAACTGCTCTAATTTCTGCAAATCTTGTAAAATATTGTGTATAAGGCTGTTCTTGCTCTTTACTTTCTAGAAAAGTTGTCGAAATTATATAATTTTAAATGTAGATACAAAAAACGCTGCAAATTGAAATTTGCAAAATGCTTCCTCAAGATGCTCAAGATGCACGATGCTCAAAACTTCCTCTATGAGGAAGCCAATGAAATTAAAAATATAGCTTCCGATAGCCCCATTGATTTTTACGTCAATTCAAATTTTTTGATATTTATTTAAACAGTGAAATTTCTCCGGCTAATGACAAATTTAACTCGATAAAAGCGGATATTTCAGTTACAGTACAAACTGTATCAAAAACCGCGGGAAAATGTGCTGTGACGCCGCCGGCGATGAAACAGAGTCCTGTGAAATCGCCGAGAAAAGCAGCCTCGCCGGCGACGAAACTCGTGGCGCGCGACAACGCCTCATTGAACAAGGAAAACGGAGATAACGTCGTGACGAGCGCGAGATCGAAGCTGCAAAGGCTCGGGCATCTTTATTCAGGTACTACGGAACTGTGGAAATCCATGAAATAAAAAAAATCAATGAAGAAATAGAAATTTAATGCTCTCGTGCAGATCGTGATTAAAACTTCTACTTGCCACGATCAACACGATTTTTCCCAAGCGTTTAGGGTCGTTTAGTTTTCCTTTTCCTTTTTCGTTTGGATGTTATCATCCTTCGACTTTGCTCTTTGGATTTCAGACGACAGTAGTCGTGAGCTGAGCTCGCCGATACACAAGAATGAGGAGAAGTTCACGGCGGAAGATGAAACGCGAGTTGTCCGAGAACCGCCGAAGAGCAAAGCTCGTTTGAACCGCTTGGCGGCCCTTGCTTCGGAGATAAACAATTGGGAGGACGATTTGTCACATCCTTCTGTGGTAAAGCCCGTCGAAAGCAAAGCCGAAAAAATCCAGGCCAGAATGAACGAACAAGTGAAATCGGGCTATGATCCTCAACCGGGAACGAGCGGTTGCAACAGATGGAAAAGCAATTCCAGTCCCAACAAGAAGAATGTCCCGAGTCCCGCTAAGCCCCTTAAATGGGACAAATCAGTCTTGGACACTTTGGTAAAAAAAATAACTCATTATTTCCCAATAAAAACTCAATTACGATCTGCACTCGAACTATTAGAATCGACGCTTTCTTCTAATTGCTTTATTACAGGATGACCAAATTTTCAAATCACTCTATCGACCTTTTGTAATTTTCCAAAATTTTCTTTTTTTTTTTCATTCCTCCAATCGAATTTTGAGAAAATTCGCGTTGGTCATTTTTCGAACTGGTTGGCATTTTTTATAAAAATGTTGGACGCGTTCCATAATCTGCTGCGATCGATCAACCAGCCCTGTTTGCTCAACCTTTAAACTGAAATGAATAAGCTTTTCACCATTTTGGTAATTATGTCGAATCAGGGCTGCAGCTCAAACGTGCCTATCGTGCAAAAACGCAGAATATTTGTTAACATTTGTTCGACTTGTTAACGTTTGTTTTCTGTATGGATGTTGGTTTGCATTTGGGTTGTGCGTTATGGGAATTTATGGAATTTATGGGAAGGCCTCCCCTCATGGAATATCACTTGTTGCAATGAGAGCAACAAGTTTCCGAAGAAAAAAAAAAATAGCATCATTTTTCGGAAAATCCCTCAAACTGCATAGTTACTTTTTTTTTATGGGGTTTCATGGCGTCTCACAACATAAAATTACATGGGCTACCATCTGTTAGTGATAAAAAAAACATTAGAAAAAAATTTGGACCACTTTTGAGCCGTAGCCCTGATTCGACACAATTACCACCATTTTTGGTCACGAACTGGAACCGGAACTCACACTAATACGAAGCAAGAAAAATGAAAGGAATTTAAATGGCAAACGCAATGTCCCTCGATGTTTTACAGGAGTCACAGGGCTATACTCGTACTAAGAGCAATTCTCGTCTAGTGTATGACTATAAGAATTGTTCCCAGGAATCGAAAGCGACGTCGGGAGAGAAGGAGGATAAAGAGACTATTGAAAAGCCGGGAATCGGCGGAAAATTGAGCGGTCGTTCGAGTCTGATGAAAGGAGAGAAGAAAAACAATAGTCCGGAGAATGGGCCGAGGTCACCGATCACCGGGAGCTCGAAAAATAAAACGGATACTGCTCTGAGAACGCCCGAAAAAACAAGCTCGACCAGAAATCAAAATAATTCCGGGGTTAGCAATAATCGAATCGGAACCAGATTCGGTCCTGGTGTTTACAATTGTTCACCAAAAAGTCCAATTCAATCGTCACCAGGTTCAGTACTGAGTAAAGCTTCGTTGTTCGAATCCAAGGTCACCGAGAATACCAGGGCCAGAGATCCAGCGGA
Source organism: Hyposoter dolosus (assembly GCA_963921915.1). Taxonomy (NCBI): domain Eukaryota; kingdom Metazoa; phylum Arthropoda; class Insecta; order Hymenoptera; family Ichneumonidae; genus Hyposoter; species Hyposoter dolosus. The sequence goes on along the minus strand of OY998136.1, from coordinate 1,079,632 downwards.
AATGAGTCTGACCGAGAGGATGGCGCTCTTCGAAAGGAACAACAAAGGCGAAGCACCTCTCATTCCCAAAGCGCCACTCACTTCTTCGGTTCCGACGAAAAAATTGCTCGAGCGTGAAAAATCCAACAACAGCGAAACTTCACAGAAAAATTCAAACGCCGGTTAGTCTTTTCCTCCTCGTTATTTTCAACCTTTTCTCTCTTTGGTATTTTCGATCGGAAATGACAGAAATTTGAATGGAAATTGAAAAAAAAAAAAATTTTCAAAAGTTTCAGACAATTCGAGTTCAAAGAACGGGCCATCGCTGAAATCAGTGAATGCCAATAGAGCCGTATTCGAACAAGGTCATCCGACCCAAGAATTGGAAAACAATATATTGAGAAAAACACAGATGGAAAGACAGAGAGAGCTTGACATGTTGCGATCGCGTTTCAATCGTAACAAGGAAATGGCCCAAGCGGCTGCTGGCTCGTGCATCAGGACGAGCGAAAGTAGCGAGGTTAAATCAAACTCTCCAAAAAGTTCGCCAGTCTGTCCAGTAAGACCGACACCGGCACTGGTAAAACAATTTTCAATGGTATTATCGTATGCTACGACATTTGGCATTAAATATTCACCTTTTCGCACTATTTTTTCGTTTATTCACATCGTTTTATTTTTCAATTTTTTTAATTTTCTTCAGGAACAAGTTCCACCGCCTCCGCCGCTTCCAGGCGCTCAGAGCCACGAACAGAAACGAGGGTTCCAGATGAAAGGCTCGCCAACCAAACGACAAGGTATTTTTTTGCCTAATATCTAGTTTTTTTTTTTATCGAAAGCGATCGTGCGAAAAACGAGATTTTAATTTTTCGTGACTTTCCATTCAGTCGTCGGAAGTCCGCCGAAATTCCAGCAAAAAAGTCTCTCGGATGTAAAGCGTATCCGAGTCTCGCCACCGAAAGCCGGCCATCTTTATCCGGATTTGTCGTCAATCGTGACGACAGAAACGGAGACAGAAACGGAATACACGGTCGGTACGACGGAGCCGGAAACTGCCACTTGCGAAGAAGCAACCGAGACTGAAACGGAGGCCGAATATTACGTTCAAAATGAAGACGACGACTACGACAGTTACGAGGAGAGCGAAGAACCGGTCACGAGCCTCGAGAGAAGTATTCTTCGCGCTGTGAACCAACAAGCAATGAACAAAAAGGTGAGAATCTTTAAAATATCGTTTTTTTTAACTTCAATTCCATTTTTCGTAAATTTTCTATTTTCCCATCATTTTTAATCGAATTGAATAATTTATCTGCGTATGAATTTTCCACAAAAATTTAAATGGAACAAGAAAAAATAATTGGAACAAACGTCATCAAAATTCAGGATTTCAAAAGATTTCAAATTTCAAAGGATTTCAAATTTCTTTTTAAAATTAAAAATTTTAAAAAGTGTGAAAATGACTGAGAAAAAATAAAATTGCAGCGTTCGATCGATCCGGATCCGGACAGCACGGTTTCCGACATCTCCGTATTGGACGAAATGGACGAGTACTTGGACGAGTGCTTGGCTCGCCAGGAGGAGGAAAACGAGCACGGTCCGACACCCCCGAAATTAAACCGCGCTGGCAAAAGCCCCTCGTCCGCATCGACGAGCTTCAAATATGCTCATGGCTCGGCCTACCGTTCACCGATCAAAGTAACGCCTACTCGTTCACCCCGCAAGGGAGAACAGTACGTCGTTGACGGTGAAAGCTGTATACCGCTTATGCACAGTGTCAGCTTTTACAGAAAACAACAGTCTCAGGTATTTTTCATTTATTTTTAATAAACGAACATTTATAAATTAATAAATAAAAATGTATGAATTTATAAATTTCAAAATGAATTTTTAAATTTAGAAATGAATTTTTAAATTTAATCCTCGATTTCAAATTCAATTCACACACTGAATAACGGAATTTAAGTTTTTCCGTAACGCGATTAGTTAGTAAAATTTTTTTTTCGTGATTTTTTGTTCCGAATTTTTTCGAAAAATCAAAAATATCCAAACTTTAGACCCCGAAGACACCGATTCGTCACGTCACTCGCACAAATCAAATGGATTCCGATAGAACGAGTAGTGGCACTAGCACCGACCAGAGGCTCGAATCGGCCCTCGTTCAAGAAAAAATCAAAAGTTTGATGGACGAAGTGTGCAAGCAACAAACCATCATTGGACAGGCCAGCCAGGCCTTGAACTTGTGCCACGCGACTGTCGAATTCACTGGATCCCGGGAGCAAGTCGAGGGAGAGAGACTTTTGCTCGTTGCGAGTACGTTTTTCTTTTTCTACAAATTTCTGACTCTGTCTTTCTCAATTTAATCAACTTTTTCTTTTTTTGTTGTTTATTTAAATTTCAATATTTTGAATTTCAAGCGCACAGACGCCAAGCGGCGTTGAACGAGATTCAACGTTTGAAGGTCGAAGGCACATTGAGGCCGGTCGTGCCCGGATCGTCGGAGATTCAGGAAAGCGGATCGTTGACAATATCTGCATTGACCTTGCCCATAAAACGCGATTATTTCAGAAACGTAGATTCCGACACTTGTCTCCATTTTTTGTGTCTCGTACGCTATCTCGAAAATATCGTCGTAACGCCCGTAGTTCAAGCGGAAAACGGTGATGCCTGCGTACGATTTCCCTCGACCCTCAAACTCGAGGATCTTTACAGCGATTTTAAAATAACCATCGAGGTCTACAGCCTCGAAACACGCGCTGAAGTTCTTCCCCATGAAATCAAATATCACATTCACAATAATGGTAATTCCGGAAGCAATAGTGGAATGAGCAAAAAGGTAAGTTCATTAAGGAGGTTGGCTACATACGAAAATATGATAAGAATTTAATGAAATTTTATGAAAAAATTCTTTAGCATCAAATACGATGACACTATTTTTTTCAAATTTTTCGTCTACACAGTTTTCGAATAATTACAGTTTACAATATGCAAAAGATATACCTATATATATATCTGAATCCTATGCTTATGCATGAAAACTCTAGTGTTGAATAACTCGAAAACTATGTAGAAGAAAAATCTTAAAAATTTTGTATATTCATCAAGAGACGCGGCAGCGGCTCGACGCCAAGTATTTAAAAAAAAGCGTAGCGCGAGTCGGCCGCACTCTTATGTACAGTAAAATAGGCGTTTTATGACGTCATAGAAACTTTAAATCGTTTTTACGGGAAAATGGGGCGACCGAAAAATTTCATATTAGATTTGAATTTTCTACGATTTTTTATCTTTCGAATGGTCCTTGGTGAAACAAAATCCGTTCAGTATATAATACTAAAGAATATACTCACCGAATTTCATGAAATTCTAATCATTTCGAATTTTCCTATGCTTTTGACATGGCAACATTGTTGTGTGTAGCGAACCTCCTTAATTATTATTATTTGAAAATCGAAATAAATAAACAATAATTTCTCGAGGTTCATTTTTTACGAAATAATCCAGAAAATCCTTTCATATTATATTTTTAAATTATGAATTATTCATTTATCATTTGAATGGTATTTTTTTCAGTCGGGTGGCAAAACTCCGAAAAAGTTTTTGAAGCAGGAGAGTCGTTTGATAATGCCGACAGTTCAGAGTCCCGCAGGTCCCGGGGCTGTTCGAACTCCGGCTTTTGCGCTGGCTGGTTACGTTGTATTCAGCCTTAAGGAAGTTAATCGACAACAATTCACCCTCAACAAGGTGAGGAATTGTGTGTTTTTAATGACTATGGAAAAAAAACAGAATTTGACAACATATTTGTATAAGCAGGTGCCGAAAAATTCAGCATTGGAAGGAAAATTGCAAATGCACGTTGCTTGCGAATTGTGCGTTTCCGTTGAGCACCGGGGTTTCCTGACAATGTTCGAGGATGTATCGGGATTCGGAGCATGGCATCGACGCTGGTGCCTTCTTAAGGGCGCTATTCTTTCCTACTGGAAATATCCAGACGACGAGAGGAAAAAGACTCCAATTGGAAGTCTCGAATTGCAGGGTATGTGTAAAATCTTCAAAATTGTCACCACATCCTATTTTTTTGTCTGAATTTGAAATTATATTTTCGTATCTTTCAGGTATAACGACAACAAACGTTGGCTTGGTATCGCGAGACATTTGCGCTCGTCCCAATACATTTTTATTGGAAAGCGTCAGGCCGGCCCAACACGGCGATACCGAAAGCCTCGTTCTCGTTAGAAACGGTTCACAAACCACGATAAGGTAAAATTTTTATACTTTTTCAGCATAGTCAAGTAAAAAGATAGAATTTACGTAATTAATAAATTGAAATCAATCACCAACGAGAAAAAACGCCTTTTGGTTAAATACTCTGAAAACAATTATTTGTTCGAACCACCGATCCGTTTTCATAAAAGTTAATTAACCCTTCGAGTGTATATTGCGTCAATCTGACCCAAGGCCTTGTTTCTAAATCGTTGTATTCCGGTAAATATAAATTTATTGTTTTTTTTTTTTTAGGCGTTTTTTTATAGCAAATTATCCATATTTTATGATCCTCAATTTATTCCGTGACGAAATCGAAAATTACATGTCAAATTTAATTAATAAAATAATAATAAAATTAAATGTCAGTGACAGAAAATTGTTGGGGTCAAAACGACCCGGTATGCACTGGGGAGGTTAAATTATTGATTCGCAGTGATAAATCTTTAGAAATATGACGAATGGTTCATAAACTTTTGTTAATTCTTCCAGGCATCTCTTGTCCGCCGACACGAAGGAGGAAAGGCTGGAGTGGTGCTCCAAGTTGAACAAAACCATAAACTTGATACGTGCATGGGGTGGAAGCGGAGCTTCTTAAATCTCCTAGGTGACAAGTGAATGATTCTCTTACGAGATTGAAGGATCCCAGAAATCTCATTACACTAGAAATTATGCGTAAAGATAAGCGTTACATTGATATTTCGTCCTTTCTGGACTTGAGGTAAAACTTGACACTTTTAATTTGATTTTTTTGACCAAAAATATTTCGTAGCAAAATTATTTTTCGGCGCTTCAACGCCTCGATATTATGCACTCGAGCAACACTTGCGCAGTAAGAAACGACATGGATTTAGAAAATTCTGTTTTTTTTTTTTTCGTTCTTTTATGGAAAAAGATTAATTTCCCAAACAAACAAAAAACGTCACAAAATTTCGGTCAGCACGCTAGTGCAGTGCCCACTCTTCGCAAGTCAACTTTTCCCTCGTTAATTTTCTTTATTTATTTTTATTTTTTCATGAAACAAACAAAATTCGCCGAGTTCGGAATTTTTCACTCGTTCGATTATTTGTATATAGAAAAATCGGAGGTTTCTTCTATAGTATTTACTAATATATATATTAACATATATATACACATTTATTTATAAGTGTACGATTTATTTGTAGCATAATTAAACAGCGCGTACGCAATCGACGTACGCCCAATCAGGTTTTACAAGAAATAACAAAATTGTAATAGAAATAAACTCTTATTGTTTATCTTAACTAATCGACACATTTTCCATTAAATTAATTAAGGAGTTTTAGTAAGAAGGAGAAATGTTGTGGTCGAGTTGAAAAATTCCTCTGCAGATCTAAGCCCAGCAGGGCAGGGTTTAGATCATCTACGTGGTGGATTCCTAGAGGATCAGTTGAGCAACAAAATGAGACGTGCATCAAAATCGGTTGAATAATAATTACGTCCGAAGCATTGATTGTACTCTGCTCTGGAATACCATAAAATTTCACTGACGCTGTAATATTGCTACGACATCGGCGTGGTATATTTGAACAGCATCGGATGCAGCTCGGACGCGTAACTCGTGATGTAGAGATAAGCCCGATTTCTTGCAGCTCAAAGTCGTCCCATTTCGCCACCAGTGGCGTTGTGGTCATCATGCATAATCCCTATATGGCTATCTCCTATCTCCAAGGGAATCCCCTGTATCCTGCTGGGAAATGTGCCACTCCTCGGAGTTATAGTCGGACCTTTTCAGTCCGTTCTCCGTATATTTCGCGCGTTCAGAGATTCAGATTGTTCGAATAGAACAAAGTAACAAAAGTAACCGAAAGAGTGTATTATTTACCGAAGCCGGCAGGCACGTTTTGTAAAACTTGTACGCGCGACTCTGCACAACAATGACCTCGTCCGATGATCCATCGAACTTACTATTTTGGAACGACGAATCCGGAATGCTCGATATCTTCCATAACTTTATGAGCCACATTCAACGTTCGCGGGATGTTCCGATGACATGGATAGAAGAGATAGGGAACATTATCTCTGGAATTGATGAAACAATGGTAACTCCCGAAGACCGTACAGAAAAGGGTTATTTCAAGTGGATCATGGCCAGGGATGACATTCGGTAAGTACACAATGTCCTCGATCGATCGCCATACGTTGATCGTGTTGCATCCTGGCTTTCTTGCCAGCACCCCATGATTTTTTAAAATTATATATCTCTTTCTCTTCCTTACCGCGAATCACATACCGTCATTGGGTAATTTCGTGAATGTCATCTTTTGTCGATAATTTAATCTATTTAATAATAAGTTGTACAAACCTGCAAACGAGTCTGTGAATCTTTAACAATAACACATACTCGTCAGCATCAGTATATAGTCAAACTCGGTACAGCGTTTGAAGAGTTGGGTGGTTTCGGATAGTATTTTTTGCAAAACCATATACTATTCGAAACCACCTAACTATTGAAACCCGAGGGATATGTTCCCTCTGGAACAACTTCCGGAAGCCCAAACTCGCTCGCGCTATATACAGGATGGGGCGCCAACTGCTGCCACGTAGAATAATTCCAAAAGTACAATAGTAGTAGAAAATTTCGTGAAACAAAGCTTGCATGGGACAACGTCGGGGCGATCGTATATGACGTTAGTTTTTTGTTACTAGATGGAGTCGCATCGGAGATTTGAAGGTCAATTTCGTTTTTTTAGATCGAAAGCTATGTTTTGTGCAGTGCTGCAATCTTCTCATCTCGGATCGTGTAGGAATTCTTATCACTTCGGCAGTTATCTAGTCACATGCTCTAACAATTTTATTTAACAAGAATCCCCACGAGAAAAAATCCGAGAGAGAATTGCTAGAGCATCGATAAGTGCCAAAGTGATAAGAAACTCTTCACGATCCCTGATAAGGAAATTGCAGCACTGCATTGATTCCAATGGTCGTCACTTTGAACACAATAATCGAGTCATTTTGACTTTTTTGCCACGAAAAAAGAAAAAAAATATCATATCGAAAATCGAGAACTGCGCATTTCAAACAAAAATCTCCCACTTGGGCCGTAACAATATCGAAATAATGCTTTTGAATAATTTCTCTTTTCTAGTGAACGAGTAACGTTCTGGCTTGAAATGACAAAGAAAAACGCAAAACAATCGTTGAAGGATCCCGGAAAAGCGCAACAGTACAAAGACGAGGGAAATTCATTTTTCAAAAAAAATGATTACCGCTCGAGCGTCGACAGTTATACTCGCAGCGCTCGATACGCGACATTGGAGAACAATGACTTCTCCGTCGCCATTGCCAACCGTTCAGCCGCATTCTGCCATTTGGGCAGATACGAGGTAACTCGGCAGCCCGGGCTGGTCCAGTTCTTGCGTCTCTAATCAAATTCTCACCCTCTTTTACTCAGGAGAGCCTACAGGACATAAAATTGGCCATCGATTGTGGCTACCCGGCAGCTTCTCTGTGGAAATTGCATCTACGAGCTGTAGAATGCCACGTCGCTTTGGGCGACAACAAATTAGCTCAGGAAGAGATGGACAAGCTGTCCGAGTCGTTGGACCAAAATGCCGAAGCTACTTCCTCGTTGAAAAGTAACTTTTTGGCCTTTGGTAAAGCTGTTGAATTGCTTAGTTTGACGGATTATTGTCTGTGTTGTTTTTCTTCAGCCACGATTCTAAAGAGAGCCAAAGACCTGATGGCCGGCAAGCCAAAGAAAAATGAAGGGATCGCTAAGCGGTCGAATTCCGAGGCAAGCATAAATCCAGAAACAATGTTGCCAAAAAATGAGGAATTCCCTTTCGCATCGCCCTCTGTGATTCTCAAAACATGTCCGAAGCGCGGAAGGCACGTTGTAGCTGCGAAACAGATAAAAAAGGGCGAGCTCCTGTTTGTGGAAAAACCATTCGCCTGGGTTCCGATGTCTCATGAAAATGACGGACAGTTGTGCGCCCACTGTTACGGTCCTATGGACGATTCCAAGATTCCGTAAGTTTAATAATGAACAATAGGGCGCGACGAGGACTCTTGGACGAGGAAAAAATATGTTGAAATTCGCATCGTTAGAATGCAACGAAAACTGATCTTTTTTCATGATGGAGCGCAAAATTTTCCTCCAATATTTGTCAACGATAATGCGACAGTCTTCTTTGCCATTGGGAAACAGAAGTTACGATAAAAATTGAAACTATCGCATTAATTATTAAAATATTAATGAATTAAAAATATACATGTTTTCGTTGTATTTCATCGATCAGTATAATGAGAAAAAGACTGTCTTCTGAACGCATACAGATGCAAAGGGTGTCTGGAAGCTCTGTACTGCGGGCGTACCTGTTGGGAGGATTCTTGGCCGTATCACCGGTGGGAATGTTTCGGCTATCAAATGAATCTCTGGCAGCATCAAATCAGCTCCTCGCGTCTGGCCTTTAAAACGATGATCGTGTCAACGACAAGTTCGGATATTCGTTGTTTCAACGACGTTCATAGATTGATGACAAACTCTGATAAAATAGAATGTGCTTTTATGCTGATGGTCGCTATCGTTAGTTCATTTTCATTGATTATTTACGAAAAATTCGTTTCCATGCACGAAGATAATTAAAAATATAGAATAAGAATTTTCTCAGTGCGTTAAATTCATTAGTCATTGAGATTTTGTATTTGGAACGTGCGATTCCAGGACAGCCTGAAGGCCATACTTTACTTGGAGAAATATACAAAATTTTTCAAAGTGGTCAACATCAAAGAAGCCTTTGTCGATAAATTCAACGACGAAAGTTTGAGCCTCAGCGACATTGACTTGTCAACTATCGAGGGAAAGAAGCTCTACGTCGGTACGATTATTCATCGACACTTTCTTCAGATGATGACAAACGCTTACGAGTTGGATAATACGAGTGAGACGGGGTGTTCACCAATAGGATTTTATCCATCCTTGTCGATGCTGAATCATTCCTGCGATCCGACAGTCATGCCCACGTAATATATTTTCACTGAATGATCGCATGCTTCGTTGTAAATCGATGAATTAATCGTTTTTGTTAATTGGAAAACGACAATACAGGTCCTGGAAAAATTGGATGATCGCAAAGTCATTGGAGGACGTTGCGCCGGGTCAAGAGATTACCACTTGCTACGGTTCGTTATTTATAAAATATTTTATTTATTTCCCAACAAATTTGCACTTTTTTTTACGAAAATTCTGAGTCTCTACGATTTTTGGCTCCTCCAAAGGACCGTATTTCAGAGCAATGAAAAAATCCGAGCGATTGACCGCTCTGTTAGAAAAATACCATTTTAAATGCGAGTGTCAAATTTGCAAAGATCCGCGTTTCGACTTTTACACGGTAAGTCGATTGTTTGAAAAATTAATAAAGCGAATCTTCGAGGGCATTAAATGGCTAACTTGATCAATGCGTAGGAACGTTCCGAAGGATTAAAATGCAAAGGCTGCTCAGGTCCATCCCAATTATTAGAGGAAACGAACGTGCAGCGATGTTTCGATTGCGGTGCAACGAGTCCGGTCAATTTCCGTGACGAACTGAAACGAGCCTCCAGTCTCTTCGAAAATGCGAAGAAACTTTACGATTCTCACAATCCGAAACCAGCACTTGCGTCTTGCAAAGAATGTCTGGCGATCCGAGAGAAATATCTGTGGAAGTACAACGAAGATCTTTCGAGAACTTTGCTTTTGTTGGGACAAATCCACGCACTTTGTGGTCAGATATAATTTTTGCTTGATCATCGTTCTCCATGTGCTCAAAGACAAAAGAGTTGATCGAATTTTTTGATGCCTCTTGTGACAACAGGTGATTGGCTCAGCGCCGTGTCCTATGCCGAGAAGGCATTCCTCGGACTCGAAGAGAAATGCGGTCGGGAAAGCATCGTAGTTGGCTTCGGGTTGAACGGTCTGACCGACGTCATCATTCAGTATCTCGAACGAACATCCAACCGGACGACCGATGTCTACAGGTAACTGCGAAAAATTCGACGCAACTCGTTGACTTTGTCGGAATGCAGCGAATACTGATTATTTTTTATAGCAGAGCGCAAAATTTTTATACAGTATTTGTCAACGATAATCTGACAGTCTTTATTTGCTATTGCAAAACTGAATTAACAAGAAAAATTGGAACGATCGCACTATTAATCATCAAAATACTAAAATTAATAAAAAATCCATTTTTCGTTGTATTCCAATGATTCTAACTTTGGAATCATCGAACTGCTCACCGTTTCACGCTTTTCTTACGATTAAAGGGACACTTTCAAGAAAGGACAAGAGTACGTGAAGCGTATGGGGGAAATAATCAGTTTGGTGAGCGGACCCTGGTGCAGCACGTACCGAAACGTGGAGAAAAAAAAAGAACGCCTCGATCGGATACATCAGTGGCTGCGTGCCCTGGAAAAGCCCATTTTCCCGACTGCTCTCTAAAGCGTTGAAGAAAATCCAAATGGATTCGAATTTGCCGCGCGAAGGCAAGCGAGAGAATTTATTTTATGTAAACTAAATTAATGGTCAAACCCACCCCATGAATTAATATTAAATAAAGCAATTAATTAAACACAGAAAAGAGGAGTGACCACGAGTAAAAGTTATTTATGAAAAGCTCTTTGGCATTTCCAAAGCCAAGGAATAAATAATCATTATTTTTACCCGACCTTTTTATTTTACGATCGCGAACACGTCCTTTTTTTACCCTCAACAAGCGGTTATTCGCCCGGGATGTTTCTTTTTAAAGCTTGATCTTAAAACTTTGTATGACTTGATGAAAATAAACAATAAATTTTTAGTAGATATATATGTATATATTTATAATTGCGTTCATCATAAAAGTACAATAATAGCATTATATCAAATCACAAGGAGAAATTCAATATTCACACGATAGGCGCAGACAGGATAAACGAATGTGAGTGTTTCATTTGCATTAGCAGTGGCGCGTTGGATTGGATTGTACATGGGAGTGTTAATCCATTGCGTATCTGGCCTTACGTTTTAGTTTATTCTCGGGCAACTATCGTCGTGTTTTCCCGGTCGTAGGAGCTACAAAGAGTGTCTCTTACGAACTAAACGGGGCGATTGGATCTGGTGGAATAATAAATGACCCTCAAAGTGTTGTACGAAAGAAATAAAAATAAAATAAAACACGTAGACAATAGAATAACAAATAATTACAAAACGCAAGTTGCGAAGGTCCCTGGGTAATCGTAACAGAGAGTGTCTTCGATGCGTCCAATAATTGGGCGATAACGCTAATGCATTTGTGTCGAGAAGACCTTCTTATTAATTCCTTTTCTAAATGTCGTTTTTATTTTTTTGAATTTTTTTTCTCATAGTCGCGAGTCTTAATCTCGAGGGACCAGCGATTGGCCCCCAAATTTGCATTCTTTTCAAATAACTCGATTCAATTCCTCAAAAAGTTTTCCTCGCTCTTCTCCGACTCTGTTTCGTGTTTTTTTTTTTTTTTTTTTTTTTCATTCGTGTATGAGTGTGTGTGTGTTTTCTGTTTCATTTATTTGTTTTTTACAAATGTACATTAAATACGGCAAGGGAATACCGATTACGTGTACGCGATGAATCGTCGTTGTAATTTATTTTTCAAAATCGTGTCCATTCAGACATTTTCCATCGCTCGTAAAGGTCGAGGGTTTCCGGCATCCTTTTAAAAATCCATCTCTCCTTTTGATCCATTTTTTTTTCTTTTTTTTTTTTTTTTTTTTTTTACAATTCTCCGTTGCCTCGTCGAGTGATGGCATTTTTAATCCTTTTTTTCTGCTCATGGGATACGAGAGATAAAGGGGTTTACGGGTGTGACTAATCAGGCACTTAACAATATCCCTTGATTCATTGGTTACTCGCTCTCTCCTGCCGATCGCTCGCTATGAATATCTCGGATGAGTCTCGATGCATTTTCGACCTTGGCGTTAATCTCCACTGGCTTACGGGACGAGAGAGAGAGAGAGAGAGCGGGAGGGAGAGAAAAGGTAAACTGGAACGCCGCCGATTAAATCGTTACAATAATTATCATTTAAAAATCTCAAATTAGCACAATTTCCATTCAGCCCCCTCTCTCGCTCTTTTTCTCACTTTTGGTACGTTGACCCGCCGAGCCAGGCGAACACGCTCGCGGCATAGGAAGAGCACTCGTTGGAAATGAAAGTCACCTTCACTGCACAATTGGTTCAATCTCGTTTTTTTCCTTTCTACTTCGGTTCCTCGTTCTTCACTGTACGACGCGACGAGTCCACGTTGCTTTGAGGAAGTAAAGACGAAGATATTGCGTCGAACGTTGTCGCCCGAACGTTTAGGTCATCAGCTCGCTCGTGTCGTCCGCATCCGCGTCATCCGGAGGTTCCATTCTTACTGCTAGCTTCGTGTATCCGATCGTCGATTCTTTCCTCTTGGAGGCGGCCTGCGGAAAGGAAAATTGAAATTAAAAAAAAAGAAAAACTCACCTGATCTTTTCGAAACTGAGGAGCAGCGCGAAGCTTTTACCTGAAGCGCTACGAAAACCGCGGCGAAGAGAGCCACGGAGGCGAAACAAATGGCAACGGCCATTGCAGTTGCTGCGGTCGTCGCGAGGGTCGCTGAGTCTTGAGAGGTGCTGTCAAATATTCCCGACACGCTTCCACCACCTGTGGCGAAATCTTCCTGCTGTTCGGAGAATTCCGATCCGGGAACTCTTCGTTTTCCAGCCGGTGAGCTGTTCCTGCAGCCACCTATTGTTCCAGGTCAACGATACAGTAATTAATAAACAACTTTATGATTTTTATTCATTATTTTGATAATTTATTCGATCGTTTCAATTTTTCTGGTAAATTCAGTTTTCCAATGGCAAAAAATACTGTTGCATTATCGTTGAGAAATACTGTCAGAAAATTTCGCGCCCTGCCATAAAAAATGACGAGTTTTCGTTCCATTAAATATTTTTGTTCGCAGCCAGGACATGGCTAAGAGGGAAGCTCACCGGTTTCCGGATCACACGGGCAGCACTCGTCGTTCTCGTTCTTTTTTGAGCCACCGGGACAACAAGGAACGCATTGATTGTTGAGTTTGTCAAGATGCAAGGGCGTGGTGCACGCGGCACAGCTGAACTTGCCGGGACCGGAGCATCTTCGGCAGTCGGCGTGGCAGGTTTTGCACAATTGAGTGAGAGAGTCGTAGTACTGGGCGCCGAGGCATTCCATGCAGAGGCCGCCATCGAGCATCGAATGACTCGGACAGGAAGTGCACTCGAGAGGCCCTTCGCCTTTGCACGTCCGACAATAATGGTGACACTTTTGACAGCCGTAATTCGATTTGAAAAAACCTTCCGGACACTCGGGATGACATTCGCCCGCGGCTAATTGCCAGCCTTGAGGGCAAGTTACGCACTGGTCGCGTCTTGGTCCCGAGCAAGTTTTGCACGAGAGATAACACTTTGAGCACTGTCCGCGGTCGCTGTAATACCTGGAAATAGTTTTAAACAAGTTTAACGTTTTCTGCAGGACTTTCTGCAGGAGGGAAGAATCGACGAGAAAAAAACGCTTACCCTGGGGCGCACGAGGATCTGCACTCTCCGCTCTGGAGCTCGAGTCCTTCCTGGCAGGAAGTACAATTGAGTCGCGAGACGCAGCTCTTGCAAGTGTGCAGACACGGCGAGCAGACGGATCGCGAGGGTTGGGCAACCGAGTAATAACCATCGTCGCATTGGCTGACGCACTTTCTTCCCTGGAGCAACAAGGAGCCCTGGCAGGAAACGCAATTCTCGTCGGTAGGCCCGGCGCAAGTTTCGCACGTCGAGTGGCACGGTTTGCAGTGTCCGTCCTCGTAGTATTCGGACGTATCGCAGCGAGACCTTGAGGCTGGAGCACACAGACTCTTTTTATTGAGATTCCAGCCATCGACGCAGCTCGTGCAGATTCCGGAGGCGCAGCCCGAGCATCCTGGCGGGCAGGGAACGCACTCGCGACGCTTTTTATCCGCGCTGTATCCGGTTGGACAGGAAACTCGACAAGTTCCTATAAAAAGTGAAAAAAGAGGATGTGAGAAATATCTCTCGAGGGAAAAAACTCTTGGGGAGGCTCCAGGGCGTGCTTACCGGAGTACGAAAACAATCCTGGACGACAACTTATGCACCGGGTCTCGCTGGTTCCGTTGCAAGTCTCGCAACTCGAGTGACAAGGCGCGCAGTTGTAATCCTGGGTCTCGTACGTGTACGTAGGACAAGCCGCGTAACATCGATTCTCGTGCATAACGAGATGGTGCTCGCAGCTCGTGCAGTGGTCCGGTCGATCCTGGCAGCTCGCGCAGTTCGCCTCGCACGGTATGCAAGTGTTGTTCTCCGAATCTGGGTAATTCATTAAAAGTGTATATTACGCTTTCCAAGTGTATGAGCGACGAAGAGAACAATTTTTCTAGTAGATTCAATTTCTGCTATAAAAAATTATCAGTTTTCGTTGCATTCCAACGACGCGACCTTCAACATCGTCGTTCGTACGAATAATTATAAAAAAACTTGACGTGAAAGCTTCTTGATGGATTAAAATGAATATCGATGGGGAAATATAATTATCCAAATAATAAATTAGCGCCGCTATTGAGACCCTGGGTCAATTTGACCCAGTGTGTACTCCGCCCCCATTTTTCTATAAAATTAAAGGAAATATTCAAGAAACTGAAACTTTTGTTGTTCGAATATTAATAATTGAAATTTCAACTTCTGGAGAACTTTGTCCTGGTCAAAATGACCCATTGTGTTGGAGGGCGGTTTACCAGCTATTCTCGAAATCAGGATTCTAAACGAACCTTTGATTCTTTGCATGTTTATTCGGCGACGCTATCAAGACTCGGGGTCAATTTGACCCAGTGTGTACGCTACCCCATTTTTCTATAAAAATGAAGGAAAAATTCGAGAAACTGAAACTTTTCTGTTCGATTATTAATAATTGAAATTCCAACTTCTGGAAAATTTTGTCCGGGTCAAAATGACCCAACGTTTTATTAAGCAACAGCAATTCTCGAAACGATGATTTTGCCATTTTGGTAATGTTTAGCAATTTTTTCAGTAAATTCAGTTTTTCAATGGCGAAGAAGACCGTTTCATTATCGTTGACAAATACTGTATGAACATTTTAGACTCTATGCTATAAAAATCGTCCGCTCGCGGCGTTACCTTCGTAATAACCGTCCGGGCACTGTTGCAGGCAAACGGCCAAATCGGTGACGCGAAGATGAGCGGGTGCACAGGAGAGACAGGAATCCTGACCAGCACCGGCGCAAGTCTCGCACGACTCGTGGCACGGCCAACAAACGCCTCCTTGGTTCGGGAAGCTTCGAGGTGGACACCGGCTGACGCAGGTGCTGCGAGAAATCAAAATGTCGTGGAATAACGAAAAACGCTCCATCTCGAGACGATAAAAAAAAATTTTTTTTTTTTAAATCAAGGTGGAATTTTTTTTTCACGAACTTGTCCAATCGGTGAGTTTTACAGGCGACGCATTGAGTCGGGCCTTTGCCGTAGCAGCCCTGATGGTCGCACTGAGGGTCACAATCGTGGGAGATTCTTCGTGAGGGATCGAGCGAGCCCTGGAGCGAGGAGGAAGCAGCGTCATCACCTGTGGCGGCTGGCGGGCTCGCCCGATCTCCGGGGAGCCTGTTGGTCAGAATGGGAGCCGACGAGCCGTCCAGGGTGGCGACCGAGGCATCGAGGTTCGACGCCGATCCGACGTAGGCTCCTCCTTGATACGTCTGAAAGGTAGACGGATGAAACAAATCCGAAAGGGCGGTGAGCCTGCCCCTTGAGGAGGGGCCACCCGGACCACTGTAAAAATCGTTAAATCCGCGGGAATAATCAGGCTCCGAAGAGGTCCGTACCGGGTTAAATTGGCGGGTTCTTATCTTGATGGGATTCGTCGCGGTACCATAAAATATGAGCTGCCACTTTTTCAGAATTCCTGAAAGCCAAACAAACCCTAAATTAGTCAAATTTTAAAAAAGCGATTTAACGATTTTTCGAAAAACTAAGATTTTCATAAGATTTGAAAACCCATCAAATTTGAACCGTTCGACCGATATTTTCCAAATTCGATACCAACCTTCCTCTTACGATACTCTATTTATAAAAAAAAAAAACAAACAATAATAAATCTTGAAATTTGCGGAAGTAGAAAGTAAAGAGGAAGTACAGAATATCTTTGAAAATTTGCAGAAATTAGAGCGGTTGGACGATTTTTAAAAAAACTCAAATTTTCATAAAATTCGAAAAATCATCAAATTTAAACCCTTCAATCGATATTTCTCAAATTTAATACAAACCTTCCTATTATGATACTCTATTCATAAAAAAAAAAATTAGTAACAAATCTTAAAATTTGCGCAAGTTAGAACGTCGACACTCTTTTTTCGAAAATTTCAAAATGCCGTAACATTCGTATTTTTCTAACAATTCCAACAAAATTCACAGATAATGAAAAGTTCGTATGGATCAACATTCGTGCAAAACGGGAGCCCCGTAGCTCAAACCGTTCTCGAGTTACGAACGTTTGATTTTTGCAGTGCCAGAAAATCCACACACACGCACATCCGGACATTTTTTCTAAATATGATTAATCGACGTTTTGGTTAATTCAAAGCACATTGACATTGAAAACTGGAAAAAAAAAAAAACAAAAAATTTCCACATAGCAAAAGCAAAAATAAGAATTTAAAAAAAAATGGCGCGCGAACTTGCCTGGCGAGTTGACTCTCCTGTTTCCGGCGTTGATGACTTGGAGAGTCCAGCGACCGTCAGCCTTCTCGCCCCAGAAGTGAACACTCAGAAAAGGCCAGTCGTCAAAGTTGGAGCTGAGAACGTCGCGTGGTCTCTCGAAGAGCAACGTCGAGGTAGTGCCCATGGGAGAAGTCAGAAGCAGCCGGAGGTTGCCGCGTGGGAAGAATCTCAACGAGACCTGCGTCAACGTGCGAACATGTTTGATTAATAATAGACCTCGCGAAGGGGAGAATTAAGATCGTCGAGCAGGATCGAACGCGCGCGTGGCATTTCTCTCCCCTGTGCGTCCTCGGGGCGGCGCGCGAGGTGAATCGAAAGGAAAAGAAAAAAAAAAGCATTGACATTTTGTCTCCCCTCCAGAGAGAGAGAGAGAGAGAGAGCGGTGTCGAGAATAATCTATATCAGCGGGGCGGGCTGGAGGAACAATGAAGCGTCAAAAAATTATCGAGGTTGGACGTTCTCGGGCGAGGCAGCGGCGGAGGAAAATAAAAACGAAGCGTCATTGATCGTGTTTTTCTCGGCGTTGGCTCCCGTCGCAGGGACATCGAGTATGCGCGTTCTCGGTATAAACAACAAAAAACGAGATAAACGAGTTCGAAGATAATAAAAATAATGATTGAAAAATGAAAAATATATTTAAAAAAAAAAATAAAGAAAGAAAAAAAGCCACGAACCTTGCACTGAACATGCTCGAGGAATCGAACTTCGTTCAGAGTCCCCGCACAACCGCTGACGTCCATGTAAGCGCTGAGGGTGTATCCGGGAGTAGGATCGATTGATCGTTCCTCGTTGATCTCCTGAGATTTACAAATGTGTTGAGGCGGCACATTGGTCCATTGTTCGGCCAGTCCGACCATGGCCCCGGCGTCCATCAATCCGTAGCCAAACTTGTGAGAGACTTTGCGCTTTACACCGTTGAGGATCCAGCCGGGTTCTTTCTCGAGGGGTCCCGAGCGCGAGGTCAAAACAACGAGATATTGCATGTCGCGCCAGGTCAGGCTGGGATTCGCTTGGAGAGCGAGAGCGGCGATTCCAGCGGCTATGGGAGCCGAAGCGGAAGTTCCGGTGTGCTCGACGGTGCAAATGTGATCGGGACGGAGCTTCGCGTCCATATCGACGGTCGCGACGCTTTTGTCGTTGCCCGGAGTACCGGAAGAGTATGTGGAGGCCAGGGTGGAGCTGCATTCCTCGAGGTACCAGGGTTTGTAGCCTCCCTGGGTCGCGCTTGATATCGAGAGCGTAAATATGCTGTTTGTGTAGCCGTCGCAGTTGCAGGAATCCGTGTGACGTCCACCGTTCCCCGAGGCCCAGACGAAGATCGACCCTTTGCCTCTGCGACCCTGTGCACCAATGAAAACAATTTTTTCCATCAATTTTCCGAGATTTTTTTAAATTATCATTCATTTTTTACAAATTTATTTATTTATTTATTATTTATTTATTTATTTAATTTCCGACCTCCCGTGACCTTGAGTACTTACGCTGGTGACTCCATAAATGAAAGCCCTCCTAGCGAGCGGTCCAGGCCCGTCGACGGTTTTGCCATCGTCCTCGGGTCCCCAGGAGGCGCTGTAAATGTCAATGTGATCGGGATTGAGTCCCAGAGCCCGGGCTTCAACCGCGTCGTTTACGGGACCGTCCAGCATTCTGACACCTGTGACAAGGCGAATCATTCGTTGAGAATCCGCGGAATGAGATTTTTTCCACGTCCCATCGATCGCGCTCTCGTATCCTCGCTTCACTTTTACGGGCTTCGAGGCTCAAGTATTGAAAATAAAAAGAAAATACCTCCGATACTCGAGTTGTAGGCAACCCCGACCCCGCAGTACTGGTTGAACGCGATCGCCGCAACCTCGCCAGCGCATCTCGTACCGTGCTTGTTGTCGCCGTTGTCTCTCGGCATCGGATCGTCGTCGTTGTCGTTTATGTCCGTACTTGCCTCGTGGTCGTAATTCAACGCTAAATCCGGATGGTTCGTTTGGATTCCGTCGTCCAGAATCGAAACCACGACCCCCTTGCCCGTGTAACCCTTTTGCCATGCCGGACCGATATTCATGTCGAATCCGTCCTTCGCACCGCCGTTCTGCACACCATTTTCACGAGAAATCATGAAATCGAAACTCTCGAGGCCAATTAGCTCGGACGAGCTATCGACGGATAAGGCGAGCGAGAGAGAGAGAGAGAGAGAGAAAACTCACCAGATACCATTCCTCTTTGAAGAGCGGATCGGTGAACAAATTCTGGAGCGGTACGCCGCGATTTCTTTGACGATGAAACGTCGACTGTTGACGCTGTTGGTCGCTGGAATAAACGTCAAAAAGCGACGAATAATCTCCGTACCCGAACGGAGCTCCAGTGTCGTAATCTCTTTTTTTTCGCTTGCGTTCGTGTTGTTGTTGGAACCAGTGAACCTGAGGAACCATAACAATCGCAGTTTCGTTCAGGAAAGACAAAAACATAGAGGAAGCAATTTGCAGCGCGTATTTAATCAAATTTTTACTCGTTACTCCATTTTTTACTTTTTTTCAAAATTGCTTCGAATAATTTTCTAGAAAGTAAAGAGGAAGTACAGACTTTTACATAATATCTTAGAAAATTTGCAGAAATTAGAGCGGTTGGACGATTTTTGGAAAAACTCAGATTTTCGTAAAATTCGAAACAATCATCAAATTTAAACCGTTCAATCGATATTTCCCAAATTCAATACCAACCTTCCTATTATGATACTCTATTTATAAAAAAAAAAATTAGTAACAAATGTTAAAATTTGCAGAAGTTAGAACGTCGACAGCCTTTTTTTGAAAATTTCAAAATGCCGTAGAATTCGTATTTTTTTAGCAATTTCAACAAAATTCTCAGAGAATGAAAAGCTCGTATAGATTAACGTCTGTGCAAAACGGGAGCCCCGTAGCTCACACCGTTCTCGAGTTACGAACGTTTGAATTTTACAGCGCACGACATTTTTTCTAAATATGATTTTTCAATGTTTTGGGACATTTTGAGCATTGAAAATTGGAAGAAATAAAAATTTATGGGAATTAAGGTTTTATTTTACCTGCGCTTCTTCGTTCAAAAGTCTGTGATGATGGTCGCTCGTCTCCAGAGATCTCTTGTGGATTTTGGCGTGGCTGTACAGATAGTAACTCTTGAGGGAGCCGATCTGCAACAAACAAGTTTCATTCCCGTTTAATAATGATTCCGCGGGAGTGAAGCGCGTGGCCTCAAAATCATAATTGGCCGTATAATTTGTTGAAATAATGGGGATAAGTTGGTGGCTGTGCTCGTGCGGCTTTCCCTGTGGGACGTTTAAAAGGAAAAGACTAGAGTGACTTTCTTAAATTGGCTGGTAATTGATCATCGTCGGAGAAAAGAGACACGATTCTCCGCAAATATGCGCGAGGTATACATTTCTGCTGGCGGGACTGTTTTCACCGTCGCAGCGACGACGACGCGTTTCCGAATGAACGTTCGAAACGTTTTTCTCGTCCTTGCCTCATACCCTCCCGTTTTTTTCCCCCATTTTTTCGTCCTAGACGCTGCAGTCGCGGAGTGAATCGGGATAAAAAAACAAAAACAAAACGTTGGTTGCCTGCTCGCTCGCTCGTTCGCTTTCTTCATGCGTCGTTCGTTCGTGCAAGGCAAAAATACTCGTGAACGTAAAAAGCTTCAGACTCTGCTTGAGCCCTTTTCTCCTCCCGCACCGATTCGCTCCCTCCTCGTTTCAGCGGTGAACCCGCGAGCGGAGAAAAAGTGTGTGCGAAAAAACGCGCGCGAACGGTCTCCCTTGGAAAAGCTCGCGTCGTCGTGGGACTCGTCGTCTCTACCTTTTGCTGCTGCTGCTTCGCCCTATATTCTCCAAGGTATTTCTTTAGTCTGATGGGCCATGCATCGTTGCTTTCCAAAAAGCTCCTTTTTCTACGGATTACGTATGTCAAAAACGTGCATATACATATTTCCATGTGCGCGAGAGACTCGCCTAGATTCCGTGAGGAAAAAGCCTTTTTTCTCGGTGTATTTTAAACCGACAACCCTCGGGGCTAATTTTCCGACCGATTTATCGTTCTCCAACGGGCCGAGCGATTCGTAACACTCTCGCAAACGTCACAACGTATTCGTCTCGCCCTTCCCGCGACCCTTTTGCGCGGGAGGGTGGAACGTAATTCAAAATCTTTTTTCTGACAGAAAATTAATAAAACCTCGTGCGTGTGTGTGTGTAAACGTCAAAAAGCGACGAATAACCTCCGTACCCGAACGGAGCTCCAGTGTCGTAATCTCTTTTTTTTCGCTTGCGTTCGTGTCGTTGTTGGAACCAGTGAACCTGAGGAACCATAACAATCGCAGCTTTCTTCAGGAGAGACAAAAACATAGAGGAAGCAATTGGCAGCGCGTATTTAATCAAATTTTTAATCGTTACTCCATTTTTTACTTTTTTTCAAAATTATTTCGAATAATTTTCTAGAAAGTAAAGAAGAAGTACGTTAGAGCGGTTCGACGATTTTACGAAAAACTCTGATTTTCGTAAAATTTGAAAAATCATAAAATTTAAATCGTTCAACCGATATTTTCCAAATTCGATACCAACCTTCCTATTACGATACTCTATTTATAAAAAAAAAAATTAGTAATGAATTTTAAAATTTTCAGAAATTAGTAATTCAGAATCTTGTCTGACAGAAAATTAATAAAAGCTCGTGTGTGTGTGTGTGTGTGTGTGTGTGTTACGAAGCTGATTGTGAATTATTACGTTAATTTTAGAGGCTCCTCGTGCGAGGCATTCACGTACGCGAGCAAAATGGATAATCGACATTCCGAATCGAAATTCCGCGGATCAAGAACAAGGATGTTAGAGGAAACAGCGTTTTTTTAAATTGTCGTAAAGTTTATAATTAAACGTCGCTTATCGGAAGAAAATTGTTGGGAATTATTAATTAGAATAAAATGAGAAATTGGCTGTCATTCGCGGGGAAAAAGCGGATTGATAATAAACAGCCACCAAGTATATACTTTCCGAGCTTCGATCCTTTATTGGCCTCGAGCACTTTTCAGATCCTTCAAGTTTGTTTGTTCGCTCCGCGCCGTCGAGTGCGGCCTGCACTCTGTCTTATTAGTTGTTGAGCTAATTGCCAGCCAACAATATAAATGAAAAATCGGAGAAATTGAGCTCCGAGGCAGTCGAGCGGCAACCGGCCAGCTCGGGTGTGAGTAATAAAAAAAAAAAACCGAGCAGCTCAGTTTTTACTCGTTTCTCCGCATTTGGGCCTCGAAGAAATTTGGCCGAGTGGAGAATCAACACTGAGAAAAGAAATTTTAGTCGAATCAACAAATTTCAATTTTTTCGCTAACAATTTTTATTTTTTATAACTTTTTAATAACAATATTTTTTTCTTCCTCCGTGATCGTGGGATTTGTTGATTCAGTACAAATTTTTTGTTGTATCAACAAATTTATTTTCTCAGTGAACGTTTATCCATCTTTCGAGACAAATAAACGCTTTTCGCTCAAACAATTTTGCCGTTTCGTTTTCCCGCCGTTGACATCGCGGCCCGCACACCGTTTATCGCTAATAAAACGGAACGATGATCGCGCGGGACATGGACGAAAGAGAATGGATGGTTTTTCGTGTGTTTCCTTTTTATCGCCGAAAAGTGTAGAGCAGGCCGCGCGGTGGCGCGACATCTGAGGAAATAAGTGCATGTTTCACCTTGCGATTTATATCCGTCAGCTTATCCGCGGCAACGAGTTCCGTAAGTGGCGCGACGGAGGTATAAATCCGAGAAGAAAATCCTCGTGAAAAAAGGGAGGTATGAGACGCGGGTGAGTGTGACGCGAGGATGGGGCGGCGAAAATCGCGAAAACTGGTACGGCGGAGGTAGAATTTATCGTCGCACTGTTGAAATCCCAAAGAGCGTCGAGGGGAGACGGCGGTAGCGACGATACCAGGGCGTTTGTCGTAGACGCGCGTACACCGGATATCCCCCCCGGAAAGAAACACAGAAATACGTTCGGTACGTGCACGATCCGACAAGGTTACACGCTACGCGAATAAATATATACGATCAATGGGCCGCGAGAGAGCAGGGGCAAGAAGTCGCGCGATCGACCTGATTCCCAAACGCAACGTGTATTTGTTTTTTTTTTTCATAACCCTTAATAGTCGGACCTCCGGATTGTGACGAAATAGTCATTGGGGGTGTTATCAACCGCACTCACTTTATTGGAAGGCGACAAATAGTTGAAGATTTTTAATATTTAAAAAATGTCGAAAAACAAAATTCTGCAAAAATGACTTTTTTTTTACAAAAAATGATGCAGAAATTTTTGTTTTCGATTTTAAAAAAATAAAATAAAAATACTACAATGTATTTTCGACCCTTGAGTAACGACCATGACGATTGTATTGAATTCGTGCAATTTTTAATATTAAAGAAATGTCGAAAAACAAAATTCTGCAAAAATGACTTTTTTTTACAAAAAATGATGCAGAAATTTTTGTTTTCGATTTTAAAAAAATAAAATAAAAATAGTACAATGTATTTTCGACCCTTGAGTAACGACCATGACGATTGTATTGAATTCGTGCAATTTTTAATATTAAAAAAATGTCGAAAATCAAAATTCTGCAAAATTGACTTTTTTTTTACAAAAAATGATGCAGAAATTGTAATTTTCAATAAAAAAAAAAAAAATCGTTTCATAAGTCTGAAATAGCAGACTTTCAAGTGGGACTGGTTAAGTTAGCGACCGTTCCAAAAAGTATATACCCCAGGTTTTACACCGTCAGCTTCCTAGGGCTTGAAAAACTGAACTAACCGGCCCTTTCAAATAATAACGAGGTGACTCCCTACCAGAAGGTTCAAACTACCGATAAAGGCTGTCACAAGTGCCATTTTCTCAAAATTTCTATTCCGTATCCCCGGTCGAAAGCGGTGGGGGTAAAATGAACCCCCAAGTGACTATTTTGAGGAATAATCAGCCGTTAAGGCTCTCGCAGGCTCAAAGGGAGAAATGGAAAACGATTTGCAATTGGCCCTGCGAGCTCGGTCTCACCGCATCAGCAATAAACAAACGGTCAGCGTTTACGTGTTTAAAAATAAAGGAGCGCGCGACGAGTGCCGAGGAGATACTGAACGAATAATGGCAAGTCAGCTGTAGCCGCAACGACGATGGATCTCGGTTTGCGATAAAACGTCGACAGTGAGCGTTACCGCGCCCGAGAGAGCTTCCAAATTCAACGAGCCCGCTGCGACCGCCGTTTCTCCCGTTTCCGCTTCTCTGTATCTCAGCAGCCATCCGTGTACTCGTCGACTTCCCTGCTCGCCTCTCTCTCTCTCTCTCTCTCTCTCGGCGTTAGAACGACCGAGCTTCCGCAACAACGGCAACATATGTGCATGTGCATATATATATACAGATATGTACATACGACGCGATACATGCAAGCACGCTGGCGCACATCGTCACGCGCTATGGGCTTTGCCTGAACCCTCGAGTAAATCAAAAGACGCCTCTCTACCGTCCAACTCACCGAGGACTCCCTAGTCCGATAAGCTAGTTGGAAACTCTCTCTCCCTTGGACCAGACGGAGAAAGAGATCGAGCGCTTCGCAGCTGTACTTGCCCAAGGAATTTTTATCCGCTATTTAGAACGCTGTCACTTCTCTCCCTTTAATTTTTACCATTTTTCCCGAAAAATTTTCTCAAATCGGGTATTGAAGAAGAAAATAGAATTTTTTTTAAATAAAAACTGAAATTCTTGAATTTTTTTTCAACTTTTTCCATTTTTTTTTCTTAATTTTTTTTATCAGGTGGAATCGGTTAATTAATAAGAAGATAGAACTTTCGAAATCTGTTAATTAACGAAGAAAACACCACTTTTTAAAATCAAAATTGAAATTCTTTTACATTTTTTCTAACTTTTTCCAGTTTTTTAATTAAATATTTAAAATCGGTTAATTAAGAAAGAATATAAAATTTCTTCACATAAAAATTGAAATTCTTACATTTTTTCCACTTTTTTTAAATTAAATATTTAAAAACGGTTGATTGAGAAAGAAAATACAATTCTTTCAAATAAAAATGGAAATTCTGACATTTTTTTCAATTTTTTACATTTTTTCTCTCTCAATTTTGTTATTGAAAATTCAGCAGACGATACCGTGCGAATAAAACTCTATTATTACATACGACCAAGATGGAATGTTAAAGGGAATGGCATTGTGGGAATTGTCCTGAAAAATCGATGAAGAAAGTCCAGGGTTGACTAAACATGACGATTTTGAGGAAAGATTTCCTCGAGCAGGTTGATTTTTCGGCTGTGATCTTGAAATGTTGTTTTCAGAGCTAACTCGGAGATATTCGCTCGGTTGAGCATTCGAGGTACGCGCGGAAGATTTAGCCCGCGTTTAGTGTATTTTCTCGTTGCTTTCCTTCGCATTCGTCCGGGCCTCAGTGCCGTGGAGTTATTTATTTATTTATTTTCGCGGAGTTGATACAAGACGACAATGCAGCGCGGTGCACTGTGTAAATGAAAATTTGTTGTCGAAAAACGTCGATATTTTTTTGAACATGGTAAACCAAATATTTTTGAAAAATTTCAAAATTTTCGTTATCTTGGCAGAATATTTCGTTTCTAACGGAACTGTCAGCAAAATTTACGATTGGAACGACAAAGATATGCTTTCCGGAGAAACTTTCTAGAATATTTTTTGCTGCAATTACAACATTTTTGGGATTTAAAAAAAAAAAAAACGTTTAGTCGAACGAATCCAACAAAATATCGATCTTTTCCAACAAATTTTTATTTTCAGTGTGTATCTTTTCTCTCAGTGATAAAAATAAAAATACACTGAAAATAAAATTTTGTTAAAAAACTTCGATATTTTGTTGAACATGGTAAACCAAATATTTTTGGAAAATTTCAAAATTTTCGTTACTTTGGCAGAATATTTGCTTTCTAACGGAACTGTCAGAAAAATTTACGATTGGAACGACAAAGATATGCTTTCCGGAGAGACTTTCTAGAATGTTTCTCGCTGCAATGACAACATTTTTGGAATTATTGAAAAAAAAAAAGCGTTTAGTCGAACGAATCCAACAAAATATCGATCTTTTCCAACAAAATTTATTTTTCAGTGTGTAGCCTTTTCATAGGATCGGAGCTTAACGAAGCTATTTATATCTCGGTAATGCCCGGGGATGAATAATTGAGTGTTATTTGTACGAATGAAAATGATGCTCGTCCTAAATCATCGGGAGCAGAGCTTGGGACAATATAATTCGGTGGCTCACACGAATTCATTATTTCGTTGGAGCGTAAAGATACGCGGGGCGCACTTACTCCTGCTCCGAAAAGCTTTATGGCGCCGAGTGGCGGAGCTTTTGAGAGTTATTCGGGTGGAGAAGGGTCAGGTACGTTCGCTCTTCCTTGTAGCTTATCTCGCACTCGTAACGCGAGAAAGGATACGCGAGATAGGTTCGTACTCGAAGCAGCAGCGGGATATCGGTGATACGTGTGGCGAATCCTTATTACGCGGGGTGAGCTTTTCGTGGGAGCGGGACGAAAATGGTTGATGGTGAGCGAGAATCCCTCTGTAGCATTACGATCTCCAAGCATCTGCGATTGGTTTGACTGGCAGAGTTTCGTTCGTTCGGGCAAAGTTGTTCTAAATCGACGAGTATGCACTAAAAATGAAATTTTTTTGAAAAACGTCGATATTTTGTTGAACATGGTAAACCAAATTTTTTTGAAAAATTTCAAAATTTTCGTCATTTTCGCAGTGTATTTCCTTTCTAACGGAACTGTCAGCAAAATTAACGATTGGACCGACAAAAATTGGCTTTTCGGAGAGACTTTCTAGAATATTTCTCGCTGCAATGACAACATTTTTGGGATTATTAAAAAAAAAAACGTTTAGGTGAACGAATCCAACAAAATATCGATCTTTTCCAACAAAATTTTCTTTTCAGTGTGTACCTTTTCTCTCAGTGATAAAAATGAAAATACACTGAAAACAAAATTTTGTTGAAAAAGGTCGATATTTTGTTGAACATGGTAAACGAAATGTTTTTGGAAAATTTCATAATTTTCGTCATTTTGGCAGTGTATTTCCTTTCTAACGGAACTGTCAGCAAAATTAACGATTGGACCGACAAAAATTGGCTTTTCGGAGAGACTTTCTAGAATATTTCTCGCTGCAATGACAACATTTTTGGGATTATTAAAAAAAAACGTTTAGTCGAACGTATCCAACAAAATTTCCTTCTGCTCAGTGTAGGATGGAAAAAAAGTGATATTCGGCTTTGATGAGCTCAAGAAATAATCATTGAAGCTTAAAACTTTATCGAGAGCTCCGCGAGGAGCGAATCGCGAGTGAAAAGTCTTTTAAAACGCGCTAGCTTTTAACCAGGATGTTGAAAAAACGGCTGGATTCAATTTCATCTTAACATTCACGATAAAAAGTATGCAAATGGGTTAAGAAATATTTAAAGATGATGCAAAATTTACGAGGTTCTTATTTTTTACCTTTTATTCGTTTTTTTTTAATTTTTTTTTCGAGAAAACGGTCCATAATGCTCGCCCGGATGCTGGGTAGAGGTTTCCGGTGTCGCGATCTCGGCAGGAGCAGAAAAGCTCGATAGAGGCGCGCGGCAACGGGGGGAGAGATCGTAATGACGGGAAAAACATTTCCGCAACGACGTTCCGCCTCTTTTCTTTCGTTATTTACTTTCAGCCTCCTGCTCGCGCGCGCGCGCGGTCTCCGTTACTCCGGAGTTTCCGTTCGCGATGCTTTTTACACACAGACTTTGCCCTTAAAGCGTGCGTCTGTGTGTCGCCCGTATAGTTACGAGACTGTACGAGATTGCGTGGCGCATTTACGCGCGGTGTGTTCGCTTCCGATTGTTAAAACCGGCCATGTTCTTTTTACTGTTCCTTTTTATTTTCCTATTGCTCTGGAAATGCCTGATTTTACGATCGTGCGCGATCCATGGCGTCGAGACAGTTATCACCTTGGTGAAAATTAATATTTGGTGAAAAATTAACGCTCGATGAAAATCAATTCTTCGTCAAAACTTGGTCAAAAATGAATATTTGGTGAAAAATATTCCTCGGATCAAAGTTTCCTGGGATCCTTGGATCTGGAAGGAAGAAGGCAATTTATAAAATTATCGTTGGCGCGGAGATTCGTATTCATCGTGTCTAGTCGGCGTCGTCTCTTTGCTTCGAAAAGTTGGATCCATCGACGAGAATGTCGTTATACGGTGATACTTTTCTATTCATAGCGTCCATCCGCCACCATTGATGCGCACGTTTGACAGAGAGAGAGAGAGAGAGAGAGAGTTGTAGAATCGCGAATGGTTCTAGGCACGCCGAATGCCAAGGTCCAGTGAGAAAGCTCAAAGGTGAAAGGAGTCTCGGAGTTGGAGAAACGTCGCGCAAAGGACACAAAAGTCAAGGAGCGTATTACCGAGTCTTTGGAGCTCCAAAGAGCGAGAGAGCGGTATATATAGCTCGTGGACGCAGATTCCTGCTTCGAGGACTATTCACGAAGAGCTAGAGAGGAAAAGGCAAAGCAGGATAAAGTTTTAGACTCGGTTACGATCTCACCGCGCGTTCGGGGCTCCGACCAAGGACTTGCGGTTCCAACTCGGTTCCTTCTTTAGATCCAGCAACATATATATATATATATATATATATATATATCCGGAGCAGATATATAGCGCGCGCGGTGTTGAGGCTCTCGATACCGAGGGCAGAACATGCAGGAGCCCAGTTTCGACTCGGTATCCAATATCCAAGCTCTCCCGTGTGTACCGTGATACCGTAAAGAAAAGAGCCGCACGAGGAAGAGGTTCGTGGTGGTCAGGTGCCATGGTCAGGATCGGTGAAAGCTTTTCGACGTGACTCTTCACCGCGCGCGGGTTAAAAGCTCCGAAGCTCTATACTCTGTCTCTCTCGGTCTCGCTCTATAAACCGAGAAATGACGAAGATGCTGCGTTTTTTATAATCAGCTCGACTCTGGACGAAAACAAAAGTGTAAACCGAGCGAATTCGTGCTTGCTAAAGTTTCGAGAATCTCCGGAGGGAATAGCGGGACCGCAAGAGTGTTTCGCGATACTCTGCTCTACAGCACTTTCGGACAAACTCTGACCGACCATAATGGAGAGCTTCCACTTGGCTTTTCCTTGCTTACTTGAGAAGATATCGTCTTAGTCCTATTGAGTTGAGCTTATTTCGCTGTATTTATTGACTAGCCAACCTGCGCCTCCTCGTTTCTCCGAAACTCCCAAAACACAATAAACCCTTAATAGTCACACCTCCAGATTAATTGTGACATAATAGTCGTTAAAATCGTAAAAATAAAATAAAATAAAAATACTCCAATTTTTAGAATTAAAAAAATGTCGAAAAAAAACAATTCTGCAAAAATTACGTTTTTTTTTTTAGAAAAAAATGTGCACAAATTTTTATTTTCAATTTTAAAAAATAAAATATAAATACTGCAATGTGTTTTCAAGCCTTGAGTAGCGACCATGATGATTGCATTTAATTCGTGCAATTTTTAATAGAAAAAAAAATGTCAAAAAAAAAAATTCTGCAAAAATGACTTTTTTTTACAAAAAATTATGCAGAAATTTTTATTTTCGATTAAAAAAATCAAATAAAAATACTACAATGTATTTTCAAGCCTTGAGTAACGACCATGATGATTGTAATTAATTCGTGCAATTTTTAATACAAACAAAAAAAAGGTCGAAAAAAAAAATTCTGCAAAAATGACTTTTTTTTACAAAAAATTATGCAGAAATTGTAATTTTCAATTAAAAAATTAAAAGAATCGTTTCATAAGTCTGAAATAGCATGCTTTCAGGTGGGACTGGTTGAGTTAGCGACCGTTCCAAAAAGTATACCCCGCAGGTTTAACAGAGTCCGATTCCTACGGCTTCCAAAATTGAACTCACAAGCCCTTTCAAATAATAACGACGAGGCTCCCTACCAGAAGGTTCAAACTACCGATAGAGGCTGTCACAAGTGCCATTTTCTCAAAATTTCTATTACGTATCGTCGCTCGAAAGCGGCTGGCCTAAAATTAACTCCATGTGACCATTGAGCGTTAACTTGATTCTTTGACTGCTCCAGAAATATCGATCGTCCTATTGCAATTTTAATTTCTGTTTCGTGATGCAAACTACGACTCGACGTCCAGCACGGTATCAATGTTTCGCGCAATTCCATGCAAAGGTACGCCGCTTATTTCTTTTCTTCCTGCGATGAGCCAGGACAGCGCGAGTCTCGCGCTTCATCTTCGCATTCTCGTAATTCCTAAAAGAACAATGACAATGCACTAAAGTTTGCCGGGATGAAGAGCTTTTTAAAACGGAAAGAATTACCCGGAGCTTCATTAAGTATTAAAGTTACTCGGTTTCCTCGCCAGGGATATATATGCGCGCGACATATCGTGTCTCTTCTTTTCTCTCGCAGCCTCATTCAGCCTGCAGAGAGAACAATACTTTTACGACGTAATTATGAAGCGAATGGCAAACGACCATGAAAAAATTTAAAAATCGAGAATTAGCAGCGTCAAAAATTTCTATAAATAGAAATATTTGATTTTCCCTGCGCTTTTCTTTTCGTGAAAATTTTATTCATCAATTTAAACAACAAAAAAAAAATTTATTTTCGACACGATGAAAATTGGAACGATGACGCGTTAGAAAATCGATCAGCAATGGTTTCTCATGGTTGAAGTCGCGAAGAGCGGTTGACACTTTGCGTGACACCGTATACAGTAAAAGGTTACGGCGGGAAATAACGGCGAGAGCAGGGAACGAGCTGTCGCGGTGATTCTTTTCGCGAACGCCCCGGGGTTACGTCAAATTGACGGAAGTAGCAAGTTTTCACGGCGGCGTCGTCGTGTTCGATCTCTCTATGCTTGGAAAAAGCCGGAAGCCTGGATTTTCTCTCCTCTTGACGTTTTTCTTCTTCGCATCGCGTTCCCTTCGCTCTGCGGTACATGCGGATAAATAAACTTTTCTTATCGCTACCAACCCATCCAATTTTGGGCGTTACCTCGGGGTCGACGACCGCATCCTTGTTTCGCTTATTTTATGTTGTGTCTCTCTCTCTCTCTCTCTCTCTCTCTTTGCTTTCGGCAAAGTCGAGACTAGAATCAGCCTCGCGGGGATCGGAGAGATTGAGGAGATCGATTGACACATTGACGAAAACGTACGCGCTTCTCTGCCTCGGGGAGTAATTCAAAAATTAAAATCAATAGAAACGCGACAAATATTTTTTTTGTTCATTATTTTGACAACTATTGACAACTATTCGATAACATTCCGAATGAACGTTTGATTCATTCAGTTCTTTTGGCGACGTTATTAAGCCTCGAGGTCAATTTGACCCAGTGTGTACTTCGCCCAATTTTTCTATAAAAATGGGGAAAAAAAATCGGGAAACTGAAACTTTTGTTGTTGGAATGTTAATAATTGAAATTCCAACTTCTGGAAAATTTTTTCGGGTCAAAATGACCCAATGTGTTGGAGGGAGGTTTATCAGCAATTTTATCGAAATCATGATTCTAAATGAACCCGTGATTCATACACTTTTATTTGGCACCGCTATTGAGACCCCGGGTCAATTTGACCCAGTGTGTACTCCGCCCCATTTTTCTGTAAAAATGGAGGAGGAAACATTCTCAAAACTGAAACTTTTGTTGTTCGAATATTAATAATTGATATTCCAACTTCTGGAAAAAATTTTCCGGGTCAAAATGACCCGAAGTGTTAGAGGAAAGCAATTTTCGAAAGGATGATTTTGCCAATTTGGAAATTTATGCCATTGTTGCTATTTTTCTAGTTAATTCAGTTTTCCAATGGCAAAGAAAACTGTGTCTCATCATCGTTGCCAAATACTGTATGAAAATTTTGGGCTCTGCTATAAAAAATGATGAATGAATTTTTCCTCCAGCATATTTTCTCGTGCCGGGGAGGAAAAAGTTACAGATTGAAATTGAAGGCATAATTGGCCGATATTTGTATAAAGTTTCTCAAGAACGCACGCGAGCAAATGATTGTGGAAACAAAATGGGAAACTGTGTGAGGCGCATGAACCAGTTGGAGAGCCAGCGATGGTGTGCCGCGATTGAGGATGCACGTGCCCATGCGATATAGCTCCGCGCACGAGGAAAGAGTTATCCCCGTCCACTCTCTACGCGAAAAGCTAATATATCAACTCGTACAGTTAAATTTGAGAAAAGAGTTGATGCGAGTGATCGTTAAAATTTTCCAACTCTCGGTTGAACTTTGCCACCAGCTCGCAGTAGAGCGAGTGTTTCAGACCGAGGGCGAAAAAGACACCAAAAGTTGTTGCCTCGTTGGGCGAGAGCAGTTTCCAACTCTCATTCGCTACCTTCACGACCGAGAGTTAGGCTCTTTGAACTACTTTTTTATATGCATGTCGACGGAATATGGCACTCGGTTTTTCTTTTATTTTTTCAATATAGCTCGTGAAATAAAAAAGCTCAAGTTTTGCGATATTTTTTCGTCTCTATCGGTTAAATGTCCGTGATGGTCCGAAAAGGGTCGATCGTCCCGGTCGCGAGTTTCGAGTGGCAGCGATTTACACACAAAACTTTTCGTCTTCCTTCTCCTTTCTCTTCTTCTCCTCCTCCGTTTATTTGCTCGACGGTTCATACAACGGCCCCGAAGTCTCTGAATAGTTTATCCGGATTTAAAGGAATCAAAAGCGTGACGGAGAGAACAATGTTTTCTGTGAATATTCTCAAGATCGACGAATAAAGTAAAAATGACGCAGTGTGCTGGAATTTCTAATTATAAGTTTTCTCACGTTTCGTGCCACGCTCCTCATTTTCGTCTCTCATAGCAAAGTCTCCAATTCGTATTTTCGTTCCTTCTCGTTATTTTGGCAAAAAAAAAATTGAAAATTTAATTTTTATTTCGATAAAAAATTGTCGTCGCAAAGAAATCTGCTACGTTCGGGTCTCATATTCGATGAAATTTCGAGCTCAGTCGTCCGGGCGACGTTGGTGACGAACGAACTAAAAATGTGCCAATCGTTTTTTTTTCATTTAATTGTGAATCTCTCGGTATTCCGCCAACGTGTCGTTGATTTGGACAGAATTTTACATCCAATTATCGTAATTAGAGCGTTAATCAAGAGCCTGCGTGCGAATGATACTTCTTTTTTTTTTTTTTACTATTCGACTATCTCAATTATAAGGCAATGCGGTTAGGCGCTTAATCAGTTGACAGATTTAGCCAAAGGAGTGCAAAAGAACTCGAGCACATCGGTAATCTCGCGTTCATTCAAAGAGCCCTGCTCGTGCAGCACTTTTATTTTCCTGCTGCTGCTGCTGCTGCTGCTGCTGCTTCCATTCCTCTGCTTCCTCTCGCCCTCTTTGTTCTTTCTATTCCGGCTGCCGGTGAGTCGTCCATTGGACGCGTTCAAACAGCGGCGAGGTTACTGTTTGATCAGGAGCTCAGCATTAACCTTCGTGCGATTACCTCTCACTTTTTCCTTCGTTCGTATTACCGCGTGCGTGTATTTACATACTTTTCGCATATGTAGGTGAAAGGAAATTGAGAATAAGCCTAGAACGAACGAACGCGTTCGTCCGTATGGACGTACGAACCTTATTCATTGAGGTTTTTTGATGCCGAAGTTCGCATCGCGTTCGAATGTAACGAAAACTGATCATTTTTTACAGCGAAAGGCAAGATTTTCATACAGTATTCGCCAACGATAATGGGAGAGTCTTGTTTGCCATTGGAAAACTGAATTTTTTTCGAAAAATTGCAACGATCGCATTAATTAGTCAAATAATTAATAAAAAAATATATTTTTTGTTGGATTCCAACGATCCAGACTTCGATGTCATAAAAAATAAAGATGATGGAGTTGGCTTCGTTGAAATGCAACGAAAAATAAAAATTTTTTGACATTGGAAAACTGAATTCACTAGAAAAATTGCAACGATCGCATTAATTATGAAGTTAATTAATAAAAAATTTGGAATTTGTTGGATCGCGTACGACCTTAAAAATATGAATCTGCTTCGGTCTTTACCTCGGCAGGATAATTTACAAAATGAAACGCTTTCTGTATAATCTTTGCACACTCGTCCGTAAACACGTTTCTCTCAGCTCTACACGTTATTTCACCCTCGGCGTCAGTTCTAATCGCGTACAATGGAATTTAGTAAGATCCTGCGACTGGTAGTCGCAGCATTGTGAATTTATGGGAAAATGAATATTCCATCGTTCCACAGCCAGGCGATGCGGATTTGGAGGCGATTAATAATTCAAATTCGCAACTCTTTTGTTACCCCACGCTCTATATTTATTGTTGGGATCATTCATTTACGATCTTCGCTACGTTTTCGATGCTTATCGCGCGAGGCGCGGGCTCCTCCCTCGATAAAGTATATGCAGGCGAAGCCGTTGTGCACCGAGAATAAGAGAGTTGGATGAATAATGATCCGGAATATACAAGTCTGTGGAGTACAATTTTCTATTTTTGCCCAAAGGCCAAATGCTCCGAGATATCGGTCGAGGGTCTGTGCTCTCGAGTATCTCGAACGAAGCAGGTTATATACTCGAGCAGAGCACATTATGCAACTCTCATATACTCGCTTCGTCGCTCGTCCAAGATGCGATCCAATCAATGACGGCGAATCATCGTCTCTGTTTTTTTGGCGGTATTGAAAATTCAATTTTGTCAAAAAAAAAAAAACGTCGATATTTTGTTTCACGCAGTAGACTAAATATTTTTGAAAAATTTTAACATTTTTGTTATTTTGACAGTATTTTTCGTTTGTAACGGAACTGTCAACAAAATTTACGATTGAAACGACAATAATTTGCTTTCCAGAGAGACTTTCTAGAATATTTCTCGCTGCAATTACAACATTTTTGGAATTATTGAAACAAAAAAAACGTTTAGTCGAACGAATCCAACAAAATATCGATCTTTTCCAACAAAATTTTCTTTTCAGTGCGTACCTTTTCTCTCGCAGTGATAAAAATAAAAATATACTGAAAATAAATTTTTTTTAAAAAACGTCGATATTTTCTTGAACATGGTAAACCAAATATTTTTGGAAAATTTCAAAATTTTCGTCATTTTATCGCGCTCTTGGGGGATTGCAGTATCCGAGCTAGGCTGCTGCGTGTCGAATCGACGATTCAAGCGAGCGGAATGTATTTAGCTTCTCGAATGTCTCGTTCGCCTTGGCGGAGTTTCCAAAAGGAAAAGGACGGAGTGTGAAGTTTGTTCGGGCAGCGAGCTAGCTGAGAAAAGACGTGGAAGAAGAAATTGGAAATGAAATATTTTCTCCAATATTCTTGGGCGATTCGCGTACACGATCCGCGCGCGCCTTTGTGTTACTTCCAGAGCAGCCGGTTAAATTGGATTTTAAAAGATTTAATTAACGGATTTCCTGTCTCTCTGGCTGGCTCTCGCGGGACGCGGTGCAAAGCGCGCGAGATCGAATGCCATTCGCGGTAAATCGAGCGCGTTAATTACAGGCTGTCTCTCCTTCGGATTTTGTGCTCTTTGCTCGTCGAGCAAAGACCAACGAACCGAATGCGAGGAGAGGAGCATCGATTGAGGTGAAAAAAAAGGTAGAAATGTCGGACGCGGTTCGTCGTTACGAAAAAGTAAATATTCCGAATGCATAGTCTCTCGCATATGATTCTCCCAGCAGAGCGAAGAAAGAGACGAACATATTGTGCGGAATGAGCTACTGGGACGATGGAAGAACATGATTTCCTCGAAAACACACGACTCGAGTCGTGCGCGAGTGTACGAGACACTGAAAATGAAATTTTGTTGAAAAACGTCGATATTTTGTTGAACATGGTAAACCAAATATTTTTGGAAAATTTCAAAATTTTCGTTACTTTGGCAGAATATTTGCTTTCTAACGGAACTGTCAGAAAAATTTACGATTGGAACGACAAAGATTCCGGAGAGACTTTCTAGAATGTTTCTCGTTGCAATGACAACATTTTTGGAATTATTGAAAAAAAAAAGCGTTTAGTCGAACGAATCCAACAAAATATCGATCTTTTCCAACAAAATTTTCTTTTCAGTGGAGGCACGCGCAGATAATAGCGGAAAAGCAACACGAGGACGCGTTCCTCGTCTCGCTGTCATCAGTCACACGGATCGAGTTGCTCCGTTTTTCAAGCGCGTACGCGCGTGTATTAACCGAATCCTCGTGAGAGCAAGACACACCGACGACATCTGCGTTTGTCTTCTCTCTCTCTCTCCCTCTCTCTCTCTCTCTCTCTCTCTCTCTTTCCGTTACGTGATGCAACGTTCAATTAAATCGATCGAACGAATGAAATTCCGTGTGCGCGGGGCTCTTTCTCCTTTTCTCGGATTTCAGTGCGCGGCAGCGTCGCTCGCCAAGAGCCATAGCAACGTCAGGCTCTTGAGAAAAGCAGCAAGTGCTGCATGGGAGAAGATCGCGAACAGCGAAATACCTCGGGTGTCGAGAAGTTGGAGATCCGACGGCGGCGAGGGGTGCACGGCGGCTTGTCACTTGGGAGAATATCGGAAATTTCGTTCTGCTCCGTGGAATGTGACACACTCGAGCGCGCCAACCATGTTCTTTAGTAAAAACTGCATGCACGCGAGCAGGGTGTGTGTCGCGTATTGCACCAGGTACCTGTGTTGGCGCGATGCTTCGGATTGCAGGGTGTCATGGCTTTGAGTCTGAAAATCTAATCCGTGGGCGAGCAGATATTTGCTCTTGAAAATTTCAATAAGATTTTTCGAGTCTGTTGGGGCAGCGCGCGCGCGCGCGCGCGTGTATCGTTAGTGCGAAAGATTAGCCTCTCGCGGTCAAACGAAGAATGTACATTGAAAAAAAAAATTTGTTGAAAAAGATGGATATTTTGTTAGATTCTAAACGTTTTTTTTTTTAAATTAAAAAATATTCTAGAAAGGCTCTCCGGAAAGCATATCTTTGTCGTTCCAATCGTAAATTTTGCTGACAGTTCCGTTGGAAAGCAAATATACTGCCAAAATAACGAAAATTTTGAAATTTTCAAAAAATATTTGGTTTACCATGTTCAACAATATATCGACGTTTTTTAACAAAATTTTATTTTCAGTGTTTTTTCATTTTTATCACTGAGAGAAAAGGTACAGACTGAAAAAAAAATTTTGTTAAAAAACGTCGATATTTTGTTGGATTCGTTCGACTATAAACAATTTTTTCCAACGTTTTTCAAAAAAATTTAATTTACAGTGTGCAGAGCAGGGAACACGAGATGCTGCGAGTTTCCAACACGAGCTCGAATATAAAGTACAAAGAACTTGTCGGTCGTCCCCGCTGCGACGACGAGCGAAGCGAAGAGAAAGATACAGCGCGGGCTGCGGCGATTGTTCTCCGCGCGCGTTCTGGTTATATAGAGAGACGCTGACTCGAGCCGCACCGCGGCGGTTCGCGTTTCCTTTTTGTCTTTCTTTTCTTCGCCGTGTGGTCCAGGGGCGAGGGGACGCGACGACGAGCGGCGAAACCACGACGCTGGACCATTATGAACAAAAGCAGTGACTGCTTCGGATACCGGAAAACTTTGTGTCCATCGCCGCGAGACTGGCCGCGCTTCCAAGTCCATTGTCGAAACGACTCGCTTGCGCGGTACCGCCGCCGCCGCCGCCGCCGCCGCCGCCGCCGCCGCCGCCGCGACCGCCAGTCTTTCCTTTCTTTTCCGCACATATATTTGTTTTTTCTCCATTCTCCTCTTATACTTTTCTTTCCCTTTCGGTTCATCGTCTCTTTACAGTTTGTCACTAAATCCAGTCAAAGGAACCAACTCCGAGGCGAGCAAAAAACTTGCACCGCACATACGACTCGTTACGGAATAAACACACGGACGAAGCCATAGCAGACGCTGCTGCTGCTGCTCGCTAAAGTAGTAAACGAGCTTTCTCGCTGCCTAGCCAGACTGGATGAGGCTTTTGTGCAGGAGACTCTCCGCCTGTTTCTCATTATTCTCGCAAAGATTCAACATCTGCTTGGCGCTAAATAATTACAGTGACAATAAAACTTGAAAATCTGTTAAAAACAAGAGAGAGAAACTTTTTCTTGTTTGCTCCGGAGCTGATGCTTCTTTTGGGCGAGGAGGCAACTCTGCAAAAGGAGCAGGAAGATCGAAGCCTGCTCTTTGCTTCAAAATGTGTTTCTATTGTCCGGAGGAATATTCGCGACGAATTTCACGAGCGAAATAATTTTGTCGTTGTTTTCAAAAGCATTGATTTTTCAAAAAGCCTTTTTTTGCTTCGTTATTTCTGTGAAAAATTTACATCTTTCGCCAAGGAGGTTCCATGTGTCCGCGGCTTGTCGAAGATTGTTCGGGAATGAGTTTATCGCAGATGGTCCCGAAGAAACTTTGGCCTCTCTCAAGTACAGCGATTCCAGTCACGAAAGCCCGGCCCGCTCTCTCTGGGCTCCGCTGGCTGGATCGACGTTAATTAGCGGTGAAAATTCGATCGATACAGCCTCCTAGATGAGAGCGTGTGTTGAAAAGGGAGCAGGACAAGCCTCGATCGTGCTGGCACGGATGCTTGTCATTCAGCAGGCTACGCGCGAGAGTGTTAAACTTTTTGACCGAACGCCATAGCAGATTGGCCCTGCGCTCTAACAACTGGCTGCTTCCTCCTCCGGTGCTGCGTTAAGGATGATCGATGAATTTGAGTGGTCCAAGAAAAAGGCTTCAACATTTTAATACGCGTAGATATAAAAAACACACTGAGAAGAAAATTTCGTTGAAAAATATGGATATTTCGTTCGATACGTTCGACTAAACCTTTTTTTCAATAATTCCAAAAATAGTGTCATTGCAGCAAGAAATATTTTAGAAAATCTCTTCGGAAGCAACTTTTGGTCGTTCCACTCGTAAATTTCGCTGACAATTCCGTTAGAAAGCAAATATACTGCCAAATTAACGAAAACTTAGTAATTGATAAATAAACTTAGTAAATATCGATGATTTTTAACTAAATTTCATTTCCAGTGCTCAATCGATGTGCCAAATTTTGATATTATTTACCATCTAGTTCGGCAGTTATTAATTATTGAGTCTCCAGTGCATAGAATAGTCAAAAGTTTTTTATTTTTTTCAGTGGTTATTCCCAATATTTCATAATGAAAAACAGATCGATGTATTCCCTGGATACTCAGGAATATTTACGTGTTTTAATTTTTGGACTTTCCCATTAAAAATCGATTGAAATATTAAAAAATAAACACACAACATAACCGATAACCGACCACGGCGTCAGCTGTTTTTTTTTTCGTACGTTGTCAAACGCCTCGTTTTGCAATTTACAACACGCTAGTCAAAATTGACTTGTCAAATTTATTTTTATCGATAAAATGATGTGAAAATATGGATTCTTCACGGATTATATTTCTAAAATAATAAAATGACTGTTTTCAAGTCAGTTTTGTATTACACAGGAAATGAAATTTTGTTAAAAATTGTCGATATTTTGTTGATGACGGTAAACTAAATATTTTTCGATAATTTCACAATTTTCATTATTTTGAAAATATGTTTTATTTCTAACGGAACTGTCAACTAAATTTACGATTGGAATGACAAAAATTTGCTTTTCGAAGAGACTTTCTAGAATATTTTTCGCTGCAATTACAACATTTTTTTTTTCTGCAATTACAACATTTTTTTTTCTCCTCTTCATTCTCTCGACGAATGAATCGCCGCCGGATAAGCGCTCGAGTCACGCGGCTCAATTTGCGGTATAGCTAGAAAATAAACTTTCCGTCGATTCGCTATAAAACTCGAAAGTTTACACTGAGCTCCAAATTTTTTGTTTTTCAACAAGATCTTTGCTTTGGTAATTATGAGAAATAAGCAGCTTCGCGTTGTTCATGGGCAGATTCATATAATCGAGAATATACGTCGGTGGAGATAATATAGAAGAACACGTCGTTGCTGGCCAGTGTTGATAGAAACTTGCACTCTATATTCGCGCGTTTGCCTGCGAGGAACGACGATAGAATTTTGGAGCGGAAGTGGTGGTGGTGGTGGTGGTGGTGGTGGTGCTGGCAAGACTTTGGAACGACGCCTGTGGCGTTCATACGTGATATCGAAGGCTGGCCACGGGCCAAAACTAATTACATCTCATCGAGAGCCTCACTTAACGTGTGCCGGAGTCTCTGGCTGCGCTGAATGTTACGTGGATACATATTTTCCTCTGTACGAGGAGCTTTTCCTCGGGGATGGCCTGATTCGGTGTCTTTTATCTTTGGCATGCTGTTGAACGGGCGAGACTAAAATGGCGGCTGGCCGGAAGTGAAGAGATAGAAGTTTCGCGCTGACGAAATAGTCATGGAGGCTTTTTCGATTTTCCTCGTGATCCGAGCCAGGCCAGAGGTCAAGTGGAGCAGCTTTTGGCCTCGGAGCACACCGGATACTCTCGCGTACACAAAAGAGGCTTCGTGTGTTTTTTTCCAGTTTGGAGGAAAAACTGCGGAGTGCGCAGCCAAGCGCTCCGAAGCGTCGAGGAAGAATGAGGCGCGCACGCGGTATGGATAAAGAAAAAGGAACACGCTTCGAGTCTCTTCTTGTGCCTCTTTTCTCATTACCAAAGTTGGAGAATGTACAATTACTGGTTTCTCCTTTAATTTTGGAGTTTGTGCGCGGTTAAGCGCGACTACTCGTCCCTC
Source organism: Hyposoter dolosus (assembly GCA_963921915.1). Taxonomy (NCBI): domain Eukaryota; kingdom Metazoa; phylum Arthropoda; class Insecta; order Hymenoptera; family Ichneumonidae; genus Hyposoter; species Hyposoter dolosus. The sequence goes on along the minus strand of OY998136.1, from coordinate 1,038,916 downwards.
GAAAACTTCTTCAAAGACACGATCCTCTCCTCGTTATCTGCGCGTCAGCCAATGGAACAGCTGATGAGAGAGTTTTGTTGAATAGCAGCGCGCAGAGGATTGTTAAGGAGAAGCTTTAACCGCAGTCTCTCGTCGAAAAGAGTCTCCAGTCAAAATCAACGTTTCTCAGTATCGAGGCCGTTTCATTCTTTCACACAATCGCGAGCAACTTTCCAATTGGAATATATTTATAAGAAAGAAACTTGCGAATAATAGAATCGCCGTCGAGAGGTCGGGGGACAAGCAAGGGAGAGCGTCGTTTTTGCAAGGATGATGGGTGCGACGGCTACGCGATCTTTACAAGAACTTTTTTCGGCTTTTAGGTTTCCTGATACAAAACTTACTTGAAAATAGTCATTTTATTATTTTAGAAATATAATCCGTGAAGAATCGATATTTTTATACACTGAAAATAAAATTTTGTTGAAAAAGATGGATATTTTGTTCGATACGTTCGACCAAACGTTTTTTTGAATAATCCCAAAAATTGTGTCATTCCAGCAAGAAACAAATTTTAGTCGTTCCACTCGCAAATTTCACTGACTATTCCGTTAGAAAACAAATATACTGCGAAAATAATGAAAATTTTGAAATTATCAAAAAATATTTAGTTTATCGTGTTCAACAAAATATCGACGATTTTTAACAAAATTTCATTCCCAGTTTTATTCATAAAAATTTGCTTAATAAGTCAATTTTGACTAGCGTTGTACATTGTTGAACGAGACATTTGACTACGTACGAAAAAAACAGCTGACACCGTGGGCGGTTATGGGTTTATGTTGTGTGTTTATTTTTTAATATTTCAATCGATTTTAAATGGGAAAGTACAAAAACCCTTTCCAGGGAATACATCCAGGGAATACATCGATCTGTCTTTCATTATGAAATCTTGGGAATAACCACTGGAAAAAATAAAAAACTTTTGACTATTCTATGCCGGTTGGGATAAGTGTCGAAAAACACTGGAGATTCAATAATTAATTACTGCCGAACTAGATGGTAAATAATATCAAAATTTGGCACATCGATTCATTACATGTTTATTTACACCTTCAAAAATTTTCAACCCTTTTTCTTGGACCGATCAAATTCATCGAGCATCGATGAAGGCCAAAGTGGATTAGCTCGGGTCGTCGCGATGTTGGATCGACCGGAGCGCGGTTCGCCATCTTCCCGTACACATCGCGACGCGGTTGACACGGGCAGGTTGATACCTCGACGACGATCCCCATGTACACACCTTTTTCGCAAACTGCCCCTTGCTCCGGTATCCGCAGTCGGGTGTGGCACACAAACGCGCGACTTATCGACGAAGCGAGATGGACGTCGCGCGATGAGCTCGCTTCGTGGTTAGCCTCGAGGCGCTAGCGGCGGTAACGGAATTACCCCCGCAAGTGTCTCTTCGCGTCATCGCGTGAACCCTTTTCAACTAAAATCGCGTGTTTCTGACGCAGGTTTTCATTCGAAATCTCCTGTGTCAGTTTTCACACATGGACTGCGCTTCCGCGATCAACTTCCCCAGGCGAGAGCTCCTCATCGATTTATTTCGTGTCCGACCTGGCGCATAAACACGTCGTCTACGAGAGTCGATTATTCGGTAAAGGCTTCCGGGAGAGTATCGGCTCACCAGTCATCGTCCATGCCATTCGCACGAATAAGGAGAACGTGGGAACGATAAAACGGCCTCATCAGGATGGGGTCGTTTGCACGAAGAGGCACAGATCGCTCGGTTCGATCAGGAACACTATAAGGGCACACGAACGTGCTTTTGGCACCGCAAGTCATCGCGGCAGCTTAACCGCGCAATCTATACGGCAACTCCGTGTTACAAATTCGCCATTTTTATCGCGAGAGAATTCGCTGCATTTTTGATGCAGCAAATTGCTTGCTGCTGATGCTGCGTCCAAAGAAATCTGCAAGATTAAAGTATTTGCAGAGAGGGAGCAAAGAGAAACGCGACATTAATTCCTTAGACAATCGAGAAGGTCCTGCGGAGCGGAGTATCGCCAGGACAAAGGATGAGGTCTCGTTCGCAAACACGTGTATAGATAAGGACGTTTTACGCGAGTGTATACCTGGCCGAGATCGTTTCCGAAGGAGCAGAGCGCTCCCGCGAGACTTCACCTCCGGTAAACCGCGGGCAAATAGAGACCGTACGGCGAAGGCGAAGGCGGATGAGGAGCAAAGCAGCGGAATAAGGTAAAAGTGCTGGATCGAAAGCGGGCCACGCGTCTCGGGTCCTATTCGCATCGCGGAAGATGAGTGTGCGCCCCCCCATAAAACGACAGGGCAACTTTTCGCTTCGCCTCGAGTGTGTCGCTTAACGATGCTAATTCGAGGAGTGCCCGACGCACTGCAATAAAGAGCGTGCCGCGTGTTCAAAAGAGCACAAGATCAGCTCGAGAAAACTGCTGCGGCGTGCCCTAGCTCCGAGCACCTGAGTTACCACCGCGAGGAGGTAAGTAAATATACGAAGCGAATGAGATAATCCCATCGTCGTTCCTATCAAGACTCGCTCATTTTTTCAATTTGAGAGACGCCCCACCTTTTGCCAATTATTAGAGCGGAAAGGTCGCGAGTGCTGCGCCAACAGTTCGTCGCGTATGTGCATCGAAAATGCAATCGCAACTCGCCGTGTGTTGACAGGGACTTTGTGGTGGGCAAGAATCCGCACTCGATGCGAATTAATCGTTCGCGGCACGTCTAACCAGGCGAGGATGAGTATTTCGAATCCTTGGCTGTATGATCCTGCAGCCCTCTACATGGGATTACGTTTCGAGGATCACTGGCTGGATGAATCGCAGAGTCCAACTGGAATAATCCGTTCGGGGAATCCCTTTTGGAGCTGTCGGAGCAATTCCATTATCAACGCGACACTGGCTCATCGATTGGCTCCTGTTTTTTCATGAGTTCGTGTGCGACTATATCGAATCCAGGAGCTTGGAGAGTAGAGATGGAGATACGCTCAATTTTTTCATGGAAAACTCATTTTTTAGAGTTTTTTCAAATCTTTTGTACGTTTCAAAGGTTTTGTCTCGTCAAATATTCACCAAACGTTACTTTTTCGCATACGATTCTTTTTGTTATCAATAAACGAATCGGAAGCTGGACGAAAAACCTACATTATTGTGAACGAACGATATTTTACGATAATGGAAAGATTCCAATCGTTTCGATCGTATGGATTTACATTCAGAAAAAACGAAAAATGATTTTTTTTTTTATAGCAGAGCTCAAAATTTTCATACAGCATTTGTTAACGACAATTCTTCTTTGCCATTGGGAAACTGAATTTACTAGAAAAATTGCAACAATGGCATAAATTTCCAAATTGCCAAAACGACAAAAACATCGTTTCGAGAATTGCTGGTGCTAACACATTGGGTCATTTTGACCCGAACAAACTTTTCCAGAAGTTGGAATTTCAATTATTAATATACGAACAACAAAAGTTTCAGTTTCTCGAATTTTTCATCCATTTTTATAGAAAAATGATGGCGGAGTACACACTGGGTCTAATTGACCCCGAGTCTTAATAGCGTCGCCAAATAAAAATGAATGAATCAAACGTTCATTCAGAGTCATGATTTCAAAAATTGCTGGTAAACCGCCCTCTAACACAATGGGTCATTTTGACCCGGACAAAATTGCAAAAATTAATATTCGAACAACAAAAGTTTCAGTTTCTCGAATTTTTCCTCCATTTTTATAAGAAAATGGGCGGAGTACACACTGGGTCAAATTGACCCGGACCAAAGTTTTCCAGAAGTTGGAATTTCAATTATTAATATTCGAACAACAAAAGTTTCAGTTTCTCGAATTTTTCATCCATTTTTATAGAAAAATGGGCGGAGTACACACTGGGTCTAATTGACCCCGAGTCTTAATAACGTCGCCAAATGAAAATGAATGAATCAAACGTTCATTCGGAATGATATTTGTATAATTATAAAATTGTTTCCTCATCGATATTCATTTGAATCCATCAAGAGGCTGCAACGTCAAGTTTTTTCATATCATTCGTACGAACGACGATGTACAAGTTCGTATCGTTGGAATGCAAACTGAATTTACTAGAAAAATTGAAACGATCGTATTGTTTCTCGAAATAATGAAAAAAAAAAAAAAAATTTGTTATATTCGTACGATGCGAACTTGAGTGTCATCAGAAAAATGGATCCTGGGGTTCGAGGGTTACACCAATATATGTCGCGAAGCGTAACGAAAAAAAAATCAATACTTTTTTAAAGGGCGCGCACCGAAATTGTACTGTGTGACCGAAGCAAGGAAGCATCAGCTAGGGGAATAATTCCAACTCTGATTATTCAGAGCATCGGGTCTCTCGCGTTTTGGGATTTCCCATAAGTGTCGTAACAAAAAATAATTGGCTGGAAACACGGAGGGCGACATCTCCCGGAACAATCATGTCCCAGCCATGGGGTAAATACTTTTTTCTAGCATCGAGTAAATCTCCAAAAAAGAATTATTCAATCTTGGAGGAAAACTGAGCAAAACACTTTTTTTTTTTTTTATAATTTTCTCAGAGCTCTTTCCACGTCTCTGTATGCGGATGCTCGTGAGTGTGCATGAAATTTTACACATTTGTAGAAATACCTTCGAGAACATTTTAATAATATCTCCGCGGAGTTTCCCCGAAAGAAATTTTCAATTTCGATATTTTTACCGGAAATATCGAGAGTCTTCTCGTTAATGAAGTTTCGATGGAATTGCACGTTATTCGGAGAATCATGAATTTCTCAATTTTTCTCAATTTACATTGGAAACACATATTTACTCGTCCGTGTAAAAAAAAAAAAAAAAATTGTGAGATTGAGAACGAGTTACGTGGTTAAATATTTTTTTGTTTCTTTTTTTATTTTTGGAATAATGTTTGCATCGAATCGGACCGCATCGGTCGATGTCAAAAGGACGTTGAGTTCCTTGTCCGGTTATGGTATGTGCATGCCTCCACGCTTTTAGGATGACGAGGGAGGCGTTGCTGCTGGTCGAAGGTCGATGTAGAAGCAGGATTGCGCTCAACGCAGCTACGAAGCACAATAGCTTCGTGCTGGTCACAGCCATTGGGCATAATTCATCCGGTGCGGTTCTTGGCACACTGCCCTCTTTTCTTTCGCTCATATTTCCCGCATGGAATGACGCTGGGTTATCCGCGAGGCTGCTGCGCCGATCCTTATTATTCCGGCGCTTCGGTTGCGCTGTTTATCCGTTATGAAATTTGAACCAGTCGAAATTTTGGCTGGCGCGATGCTTCGGCCGGGGATCCGAGCAAAAGAGAGGCTGCGAATTTTTCTCCAGACACGACAAAATAAGAGAGTCCGGATCAGATTGACCCAGTGTGTACTCCGCCCCCATTTTTCTACAAAAATGGAGGAAACATTCTCAAAACTGAAACTTTTGTTGTTCGAATATTAATAATTGAAATTCCAACTTCTGGATATCTTTGTCCGGGTCAAAATGACCCATTGTGATAGAGGGCGGTTTACCAGCAATTCTCAAAATCATGATTCTAAACGAATCTTTGATCCATGCATTTTCACTCGACGACGCTATTGACACCCCGGGTCAATTTGACCCAGTGTGTACTCCGCCCCTATTTTTCTACAAAAATAGAGGAAACATTCTCAAAACTGAAACTTTTGTTGTTCGAATATTAATAATTGAAATTCCAACTTCTGGATATCTTTGTCCGGGTCAAAATGACCCAATGTGTTATTTCTCGACACGATTACTTTTATAAAAAATGATCAATTTTCGTTGCACTCCAAGGTCGATGGTCGGGCGTGGGCCGACGATGATTGAAAAGATTTCAAAGGACACGCGATAAAAACAGGAATCGAAAGTTTTCAAGGCCACGCCAAGTCTCTAATGACGCAAATATCAAGTGGGAAAATGGAGGATGGAATATGGTGCGCGCAACCTAGTAATTTGTAATCTGCTCGCGAAATATGTCGTTGAGCTATATGCATGTCGGAAACGTGCCGCTCTAGGGAAGAGCACTGACGCGCGGCTCATCGTAACGAAGCTGCGGAGCGAGAATAACGAGACACGCGGTAGCGGCGGCCCCTGATTACCTACGGCTTGTGCAAGATCAATAAAATGAAAACTGCGGCATGAAGGGGAGCTGATGAGAGGACGAAACTTTGATGAGTGATGGCAGACCAACTGCGCCAAGCAAAAGAGCTTTTTTATCAATGAGCTAATGGCACACAGAGAAATAAGCAAAATACAAGTTTTTTCTCAAGTTCTACGACATCAAAGACGCAGACCGAAGCAGAGAGAGGATTCTCGTATCAAAATCCATGAATATTTCAAGTTTATTCCTTTTTTTTCCAAACTCCCGAATTTCTGCACTAAAAAACAAACAAAAAATTGTTGGAAAAAATGGATATTTTTTTGGTTCCGCAAAACTAAACTTTTTTCCAAAAATTCCAAAAGCCAAAAATTATTCAAGCAAATCTTTTAATTAAATTCAAAATTATACTTTTGTCATTCCGATCATAAATTTTTCTGGAAATTTCGTTACAAACTAAAAAAACTGCAAGAATTACGAAAATTTTGAAATTTTCCAGAAAAATATTAAGTTTATCGCGTTCGTAACGAAATATCAAAGTTTTTCGACAACATTTCATTTCCAGAATGTGCATTTTTTTGTTCCAAAAATCTCAAAAATTCCAAAATTCAATAATTATTCAAGAAAATCTTTTCGAGAATTAAACTTTTGTCATTGCGATCATAAATTTTGCTGGAAATTCGGTTAGAAACTAAAAAAACTGAAAAAATTACAAAAATTTTGAAATTATCCAGAAAAATATCAAGTCTACCGTGTTCGTAACAAAATATCAAAGTTTTTCGATAAAATTTCATTTCCAGAGTCTGAATTTTTTAAAAATCCTGTCCAAAAATAAAGAGTCTCGAAATATCGAGGGGCGATGAGGTTGGAGACGCGAAAAGCATGATGAGCTTTTCGTCCGAGTACGCAGCATCAGGGAAAAACATTTGAATATGCGGGAATGCGAATGCGCAGTATGCGGGACAATATTTCGGCAGCTGGTACGAAAATACAGAGCGGGGAAATGTGAAATTCTTCGTAGCAGGAGAGAGATGCCGCGCATGCATTCGCGTTTCGTGATAAAGAAAGAGAGAGAGAGAGAGAAAAAACAGCGGAAAGCGGTTGCATACCGTCGCAGAAACGAAAACATAACCGCAGCGATCTCCGGACGTCATATCCGCGAGCAAATATGCATTTTCAAAAATGTGTGACCCGGATCGGAAAAAAAAAATTTTCCAAATCGGAAGCGAAAAAAAAGGCAGCGAGTTGCGCGGCATTCGAGAGTTGCGTAATAATTCATGCGGAGTCGGAGAAATAACGTGACTCTGGCGAATGGCGAGCAGATTCATTTTTCCAAAACGGACAGAAACAAAACTTGACGCAAAAAAGTCGGTGCGTAGTTTCGAGAATGAGAATTTTAAAAAAACGCGAGACGTCGTAACGAGTATCGCCATTTTTTTCAAGCTCGAATGACAAAAATAATAAAATGTTAATTACGCGAATAAAAATGGAAAGTTTGATTGGAACTGCGACGGCTTCTTCTCCCTCGCTCAATTGATGAGATAATGAGTCGACAGGCGCCTTGATCGAGGCCTCGGTGATGACATATCTAAACAGCGGAGTAGAACGTCAGTTACAAAATCGATGTCGCGCGGAGGAGTGTGTCGGTGGTACGTGTTGGAGGAGCGATTATGAGAGTCGAGGGATGTGCAGCGTAAACGCGCACGGTGTACGTATTATTCACCATAAGAGCTGATATCTGGAGACGAGGTCTCGGAGTCTGTGAAGCAAACCGGAAGAGAATCGACGTCTTCTCATTAGCGAAACTCGAGCGAAGAGAGATGAGCCTGCTCATTAGAGAGAAACGAGACTCTATTCCCAAGGCCGTGTTTCCGTAGTAGCCTGCACCCATCGCCCTGCAGCTTATTCGTATACGCGACGGAGGCCGGAGCGCGTATGCAAAATCGTCGAGTTCTCCATTATATCATTCCACGGATACTTATACCGAAGAGCCGCCTGCTTGCAAAAAAATCCAATAGACAACCGGCACCGAGTCGTTTGGTGTAGTAACAATTAGTCAAAAAAAAAGAAAAAAAAAAAAGAATTATCTCCACGACAATTGTACAAAATCAAAAACGCAATAAAATAATGAACATTAATAAATCATGACAATTGACGATAATTTTACTGCCGAATAAATTAATTTGAATTCGTATTATTAATTATTATTATTATTATTAATAATAAATAATATTTATGAAAGTATTAATCATTATTTATAATTATTATTTTTATAAACAATAATTTAATGTGATAAGATTAATAAATGAACAATGAATTAAATAACATTTAAATGTTTTGTCATAATAATTGATAAAATTATTGATATTGTTATTAATAATATTTAATATTATCATTGTTATTATTTATAATTTTTATCAATTAATTATTTATAATTATTGTCAGGAATAATTAATAATCATTATAATAATAAAAATATGGAAACTGAATCGTCCAAATTTGTTTTTTGGAATTATTCCGATATGTCTGTAAATTAAGAGAACTTGAATTATATGGAGTCGAGGATTTTGAGCCGGGAGGCTGCGTCACTATACGCGCGACACCGAGGGAGGGAAGAATAAGTTTGGCGGTCGCGCGAGTCTCGTGCTGGTCTTAAAATGTGCGGTTCTTCGAACCTGTTGCTCCTAAACTCTCGCGGTGCTTGACAAGTGTACGCGAGAGAAGCGTAAAACGCAACGACGAGAGGAAAGTCGCGGCAGCGGTTGATTCCGATGTTAGGATCGATCGCGCGGTGGTCGCGACTAGCAGAGTGCTGCGTCGCGAAAAAAATCAGCCGCGCCACAGACACTTAATGGATCATAAACGAAACGAACTCGGTGGGCGATTCCCTCCTTTGCCGGGACGACCGAGAATCGCGGCCAAACGAGACCCACCGAATACTTCTCGCGCGCACAATTTTTCCATACATTTAACTCGATATACAGGAATTTGGGAAAACAGTTGTTTGCCCATGACAGAACTCGGAAACATCGCTTTTTATCTCGTTTTTTGTCTTGAGTTTGTTGTGCAGCGAGCACAGACGTTTTTTGTCTCCGAATGCCCGTGAAACGGGTTTGCACAGTTACCGAAGACACAGTCACGGTTAGATCGCTGGTACAGATCGTTAAACTGTAGCAATGTTTTTCTTTCGTGTCTGAAGCAGTGGCGAGAGCAGGGGAGGCGAGCAGGAGGTATCGCAGCTGCGTCCGAGTCCGGAAACCCGCTGGGCTTTCTCCGTCTTTTTCGCCTGTGAATTTTCCCTCAATAACAGTCGCGCAACTGCATACGTTTGTAACAAAAAAAGAAACAATGCTACGAGGCTCCCTCGCGATACAGCGGAGCTCGCATTCGATTGCGTTATATATTTTCGCATGGTAAAGCCTCGACAAACCGAATGCATATACAAATCCGATAGACAACTGAGCAACTGAGTCGTTTTTGGTGAAGTAACAATTGGTGAAAAAAAAAAAAGAAAATAATTATCTTCACGACAATTGTGCAAATTCAAAAACGCAATAAAATAATTGACATTAATAAATTATTGGCGATCATTTTATTACCGAAGAAATTAATTTGAATTCTTATTATAATAATAATTAATATTATTCATGAAAATATTAATCATTATTTATAATAATTATTTTTATAAACAATAATTTAATCTGATAAAATAAATAAATAATAAATTTAATAACACTTAATTTTTTTTTTTTTTTGCACGCCAAAGCCTCGGCAAACCGAAGCAGAGAGAATCTCCTCTTCGCCAAGCGCAAAAGAGAAAAAAACACCAAACTATAGATTATTTTAAGGCCGCGGTTGATCGAAAGTGGAAATTCGAGTTCGCTCGTAACTCGATTTGGGAAAAGACTCGACTAGCCACTCTCGAGACTTCAGGATGAGGCTGCGCGTGTGACACCAGCGAGAAAGAGATCAAATTCAAGCGTCGCACGGAGTCTGAAGCCACGACACTGCTCGAAGCTTTGCAGGGTCGTTCCTCCAATGGAGAAACTTTTTACTGCTCGAGGAGGAAGGGAACGGGGATGCTGCGAGACTTTGGCTCACGAGAGCGACTCGAAATTTTTATTCGCATAATTTTGCGCCGCGCTACATAATAATTTGTTCTATAAAATGAGAGCGTTTTCTCTGGCGGAGGCTGCTTTCGCTCTGCATGAGAAAATATTGGTATACATGCAGGGAAGCTCGTGGAAAACGAGACAGCTGTATTAACTGCGAGAGAAAAGCTCGTGTATGCAGTAAACGCTTTTAATCTTCGTTCACAGCAAACTTGCGCGTGCACATGCAATTGTATGTGTAACTGAGGGAAAGCGATGTAATAATCTTCGCCATAATCTTCCGACTAGGCAGGAGATCCGGTGGGGACTATGGGGAGCAGGCTGCATGCAGCCGAGCTGAGATGCTCAGGTGAACACGAGTAAGGACTTAATTGTCGTCCAGCACAGAGAAAGGCTCCGCGCGATCGATCGATCTAATCGACGAAATTTTCGACTTGTTAAGAAATAATCGATTTTGTACTGAAGTTTGGATCGTACAACGAAATGGTTATTTTTATTCATTATTTTGAAAATTAATCCAATTGTTGCAATTTTTATAATAAATTCCATTTTCCAATGGCAGTTTTCTTTGCGATCCAATAATGCGATCCAACGTACATCGTCGTTCGTACGAATGATATGAAAAAACTTGACGTTACAGCCTCTTGATGGATTCAAATGAATCTCGATGAGGAAACAATTATATAATTATAGAATTATCATTGTAACTAAACCTTTGATTTATACATTTTTATGTTGTGACGCTATTAAGAGCCGGGGTCAATACGACCCAGTGTGTACTTCGCCCATTTTTCCATAGAGAAATGAAGGAAAAATTGGAGAAACTGAAACTTTTGTTTTGCTCGAATATTAATCATTGAAATTCCAACTTCTGGATAACTTTGTCCGGGTCAAAATGACCCAATGTGTTAGCACCAGCAATTATCGAAATGATGATTTTGGCATTTTGAAAATTTGGTAATTTATGCCATCGTTGCAATTTTTTTAGTAAATTTAGTTTTCCAATGGCAAAGAAGACTGTTTCATTATCGTTGACAAATTTTAGGCTCTCTGGTATAAAAAATAATGAGTTTCCGATGGATTCCAACTTGACATAAAAATAATCGCTGTATCATGTGCCCGGGAGATTCGTCTCGAATATTTTTCATTCGTACGAGATTTTATTTCACAGGGATAATTGATTTTAGTTGTTACGCTGCTCATCTCGTAGATTAAACGAGAGCAGAGGGGAAAGAGCAGAGCAGCCTCATCTCGAGCTCGCCATCACGTGCATAACCCTTCGGATGCATATTACTCGAGTACGTGAGGAAAACGGGCTGCCGGAGCTATATAACGAGAGTGGCACGACTGAAATATGGTAATGACACGAGAAGAAAATGAGCTATGAATTATTCATTAAATTGGCTCGGTACTCGCGCTCTCTTCCCGCTCTCTCTTCATCCCTCCGCGCCGGGCCGCCTGCTTCTCTGTTTTCCTTGCCACTAGGACTCTTTTTTCCTTTGCCACGACCTTGACAATTTACGAGACTCGACTGTTACAGACTCCGGAGAGAGAGAGAGAGAGAGAAGGAGAGAAAAGCTCGTTCGTTGCTTCTGCGTGTATAATATTGCGTTATCCCGCGAAGAGCTTTCGCTCCGCGGAGATGCAATATTCTTCGCAGTTGCAATCCACACGCTTTTGCTCATACTTTTTATTCCTATTCCTTGTGAAGTTTTCTTCCTGATAGAGGAATCTGTGTGACGGAGAAATCTTTTTTTTTACAGTTTTCAATTTCAATGTGCTTAAAATGTCCCAAAACATCGAAAAATCGTATCTAGAAACAATGTCCGGATGTGTCATGTGCGTATGTTCTGGCACTCCAAAATTCAAACGTTCATAACTCGAGAACGGTTTCAGCTACAGGGCTCTCGTTTTGCACAGATCTTGATCTATACGAGCTCTTCGTTCTCTGAGAATTTTGTTTGCATTTTCTAGAAATATACGAATTCTACGGCATTTTGAAATTTTCAAAAAAAGCCTGTCGACGCTCTAACTTGCGCAAATTTCAAGATTTATTACTATTTTTTTTTTTTTTTATAAATTAAGTATCATAATAGGAAGGTTGGTATTGAATTTGGAGAATATCGGTTGAACGGTTTAAATTTTATGATTTTTCAAATTTTACGAAAATCTGAGTTTTTTTCAAAAATCGTCCAACCGCTCCAATTTCTGCAAATTCTGTAAAATATTGTGTATAAGTCTGTACTTGCTCTTTACTTTCTAGAAAAGTTGTCCAAATTATATAATTTTAAACGTAAATAAAAAAAACGCTGCAAATTGAAATTTGGAAATAGCTTCCTCAAGATTCTCAAGATCCACGAAGCTCAAAACTTCCTCTATGTTTTGGAAAGACCCGAAGTAACGATCCAATAAAAAAAAAGTTTCGACGTCGCTCTGCTTGGCACGCCAATGCAATTATACTCGATGAGCAACTTCTTCCGTGCTACCATATTTTCTCCAGCACCGAGGAGTCACAGGAATTAGAAAAAACATGCAGGTTTGCTCCCTCGTGTCGCGCTGTACGCATAATCTCGCGGTTTATCTCTCCCAACGCATATCCTCCCTCGGAGCAGCTCTCTGCTCTTCGCGTATGGAATTACAAAGATTCGTGTCACGATCGGCAGCAGGATGAGCACCGAGTTGGCGACTGCCATTACACAACGAGCACGCGGCAACTATCGATATGCCACGAAACTCGATTCCATCTTCTCGCGCCGCGATTAGCTCTCCTGGCAGGCGCATATATACATAACGGGTAAATGCGTGTGCGTGTTAAATACGCAACATTTGGACATTGCCTGCTGCGAGGAACGTGTATCGACACTGTCGACCGAGTGCGCGGAAGCAATTATAAAAAAGTACGTCGACGCGCGTTAAGGGTGTCGAAGGTCGCGATGCTGATTCTCCATTATGCGAAAAGAACGAGAAATATAAGTCCGGAAATCGATTTCGCAATCACGAGCCTCGTATCCGCCCTTCGTGGACTTGGCCTCTGGCCTTTGTCCGCGAGGAACTTCCGGTTCGTATGATTTTATCTGCTGCTTTGATGACGAACAGACACAGAAATTCTAGAAAATATCTCGACGTCTTTATCTACCGAGATGAGTCTCCGCTCGCGATCGTCTGGCGAACGTGTGGTCCGCGAATTCGCGTTTAATTATGTAAAAGATACTCTGGAAGCAGCGATGACCTCGTGTAGCCCTGAGAGTTTTCACTCTGCCTCGCACGCAAGAATGTATACTTTTTATTGAACGAGCTCCGCGAGAGAGCTCGTCGTCGTGTCGCTTATCCACCAGATGGAAATTAAGCGACTCGTCATGAATAAAGATGTTTGGCTGGCGCGTTCAAAGCCAACGAAAAAATTGATGAAAAGAGTGTTGCTCATCGCGCGGTGGCTTAATCCGTGCGGGGATCGCGTGGAGATGGCGCACAGAAAATGAAATTTTGTTGAAAAAGTTCGATATTTTGTTGGATGCGTTCGACCGAACGTTTCTTTTTTGAATAATCCCAAAAATTGTGTCATTGCAGCAAGAAATATTTTAGAAAATCTCTTCGAAAAGAAATTTTGGTCATTCCACTCGTTAATTTCGCTGACAATTCCGTTAGAAACCAAATATACTGGAAAAACAACGAAAATTTTGAAATTATCCAAAAAAATATTTAGTTTAGCGTGGTCAAGAAAATATCGATGATTTTTAACAAAATTTCATTTTCAGTGCAAACGAGGCTGAGAATAATTTCAAACGGAAATCAATGCTGCGGCAGCAAAAAAAGCGAAAGGGCGGGGATAATAATTTCTAGTGTTTCTTCCACATGTTCGGTACAGCAGCGACGGGAGGCAGTTGGGACGATGAGAAAATTGGAAATGAATACCGAAATGATGCACGAAATAGCAGAGTTTTTTTTGCCGAGCGAAATATCCGAAGCATTTCGCTCCGGTTGATGTTTTGTTTGCACAGTGTTGGTGTATGTGCCAGGGGATGAAATTCCGAGCACGCACACATGCACGTTGGGGTGCCCGGGAGAGGGTCGTTGTTGTTTTGTTTGTTAAAAGATATAGGAGCAGGCTTCTTTGAACTTTATCGATTTCGAGACATAAAGGCAGCAGTTTGTATCCGTATATATTTGAGTTATTCGAAAATCGAGAGGGATCGGCAGGGTTTGCAATTTTATTCAGAGATCCCTGGGATGAAGGAGTCGTGTGTGTGTGTTGTGCACGCGTTCAAAGTCGATTCGAGCGGCACGCGAATCCTTCGCAGGCAATGGAGAAACCGCCGATCCTGCTTCTGCTCTCCTGCTCCTGCTCCTGCTCCTGCTGCCGCCCAAGTGCAAAGAGGGTGTCGGTAGGGCGAGTCGGTCGCTTCTGTGAATTGCGTCCCATGCTACCGCCGTCGTTGAGTACCGTATGCATTATGCATGCGAGCAGGCTACACGGTGTATGTATATAAGGGGAGGAGGCTAAAAAGCGACATGGAAAAGCCCCGCGCGCGCGGAGGGCGCGTTGCTGCTCTCGAAAGCGGCGGAGAAAGAAAAGCGCGGAGAGGAAGGAAGGAAGGAAGGAAGGAAAACAGACGAGGGTTGGGCACTGCTCGTGCCAAGTGTGCCAGGTCGGCGGGGATGTTGCTGGAAAGAGCAGAAGCGGGGGAAAGACTGTATGTAATTTAATTTGAGAGCAGAGCGTCGTAAGGTACACAAGAACCGAATCACACCGGCGTATCCTCCGTGCCTCGTGCAGCATCAACATCTCGCGACGCACAGAGACCGAGATGAGCATCCGCGCAGTGCATGGTCACGCGCCAAAAGTCGCCCGCAGCCGCCGCGCGCCGCCAGCCTAGCATCCTCGCCCTGCAGCTCCCGTATTAGTCGTGGTCCGGAGCACGCATTAAGTAGGGCTTTGTTACCCTTTCAAAATATCGAAGAGCCCGACGCCGCGCAGTGGCTCTATTCAATTATCCCAAGCAATTTGCGCTAATGGCGCTTCTCTCTGAGCAACTGACTGACATATTTTCATAATAAACAGCGAAAGAGCAGCGCGCGAGTGCTTATGCATCGCTCCCAACGATATTGCTCATCATTCCTCTCTCTGCACCTACTCGACGACGCCCTCCTCTGCTTCATATATATTCCCTCGTGTACGTTGGCACGTCGCTGCCGCAGAATTCATCAAAATGGCAGCTCGATTGATTCTCGACTCATCAAGAAAATCTAAATATTCTGTTCCTCGACAAACATTCTCTCGCTTCGTTTCTTAAAAAAAAAAAAAAGCTTGGATCGTTGGAATACAACGAAAAATTGATTTTTTTTTATTAATTATTTCGATAATTAATGCGATCGTCGAAATTTTTCTAGTGAACACATACGTTTTTATTTGGCAAAGCTATTGAGACCCCGGGTCAATTTGACCCAGTGTGTACTCCGCCACCATTTTTCTATAAAAATGGAGAAAAAATTCGAGAGGCTGAAACTCTTGTTGTTCGAATATTAATAATTGGAATTCCAACTTCTGGAAAACTCTGTCCGGGTCAGAATGACCCAATGTGTTAAAGGAAGGTTTACCAGCAATTCTCCAAATCGCATGATTTTCCTATTTTGGCAATTTCGCAATTTATCCCATTGTTGCAATTATTCTGGGAAATTCAGTTTTCCAATGGCAGAGAAAACTGTCCCATTATCGTTTACGAATTCTCAATGAAAATTTGGCGATCTTCTTTAAAGAATAATCAGTTTTCGTTGCGATCCAACGACGCAAATTTCAACATCGTTTGTTTTTTTTCATCGATGTTTATACACAAGCGCTCGAATTACTTGAATGCATACGAAGCCCCTGCTCGGAGCTACGGAGCAAACATTCGAGACGCGCGCGGAGCTTTCATCAAACAGCTTGAATATCGGTGCGTGCGTGTGTGTGTGTGTGTGTGTGTGTGCATCATAGTTGCATGTATTCCTTCATAAAGTTAATTACAGTTTCACGCAGCCTCGGCGGTTATAGTCGTTGAACTATAATCACTGTGCGCCCATTTATCTACGTTCGTGTCTTTATGTGTTTGTGTGTGTGTTTCTCAAAATGATCGTAGGGTGTGCTCGAAAGTCTAATTCAGCCAGCAACAATAATTTTCCGTCTCTGTCGCGATGGTCGAGACGTGTGAAATGTGGAAAATCACCGGTAACCAGGTCCCAGACTTGCCCCAAGCAGGCGTCGCTCATTCCGCGAGCAAACTTTTCCTCGCTCGAGCCCACGAATTAATTAATTTCTTGTTCACATTTTGGCTGCGCGTTTTTTTTCTTCAAAAATGAAAGTGAAATTTCGAAAAAATGAAAATTGCGTGTTTTTTTTGTTTTTCTTGAAAATATTCAACATTTTTGAAAAAAAAATGATTTTGCTGGTCGTTGAGCTTAATGTTCCACATTTCGCAATTGCAACGAGCCCCGAATCGATTATTTACGTGACAAAAATCTGGCTACGCTTTTTTTTCGAAAATGCAATTAAAATTTTGAAAATTGCATGGTTTTTTTTTGTTTTTCTTGAAAATGTTCAACATTTTTTTGGAATAAACAATTTTGCTGCTCGATGAGCTGCTGGATGTCTCACATTTCGTGATGGCAACGAGAGCCCCGCGATTTTTTGTCATCGAATGCGCGAATGTCAGCGCGAGAGTTATTTCTCTCTTTTGCGTTACCGTTTTCCAGAGCAGAGCCATCGCGCGACGCGTTTACTTGGCCCCGAGCTTTCGCGCGGCGTCTTGCAACGTTTCGTATTACAGCAGCACAAGGAAAAAAGTCGATTTACTTCTTCTTTGCTTTTCTTCTCGGGATGGCCAACGGCGCGGGGGAGGGGGCAGCCGAGGAATTTGCCGAACGTGCGGAAAATTGCACGGGACTAAGTTATATCGCTTGCATAATGGGAAAGAGACCGTTTGTTATGTGGTGTACGCGACGGCGAAGAGGATATCGTTGGGTGTCCGTGTGTGTGTGTGTGTTTGTGTGTGCGTGTGTGTGTGGGTGAGTGTGCAGGACAACGAGCCTTGCTGAACATTCATTTCGAGTCTGCCAACGACCCAGTCTGCTTTTCTAGACCGTGCCGTATAGACAGAATTATTTATCGCGCGTATTAAAATGATAACGCTTCAAGTATGAAATGGATAGAGTATTGCGCCAAGACTGGCCGATGGGTAATCGCGTCTGATGCGAGCCTATTACGTCGTCGACCCACCGCCATGCCAGCAGCAGCAGCAGCAGCAGCGGAGGAGGACGCGCGCTTTAGTGTCGTTGTTATATATATACGCGGCGATTCATCGCTCGATCGTTTTTCCAATTCGCTTAGCTCTTGCATGGATATCGATAGGTAAATAAATATGCCGTATCGATAAAGAAATTGATGTGTAATTCACTTTTTTTTTCACGAGGTTTAAGTTCGCGTCGTTCGATGGCAATGAAAACTGATCATTTTTTATAGCGGAGCGCAAAATTTTCGGTCAGCATTTGTCAACGATAATGGGACAGTCTTCTTTGCACAATTGGGAAATTGAATTTCATAGAAAAATTGCAACAATGGCATAAATTTCCAAATTGACTAAATGGCTAAATCATGATTTCGAGAATTGCTTGTTAAACTGCCTCTAACACATTGGGTATTAATATTCGAACGACAAAAGTTTTAGTTTCTTGAATTTTTTTTTTCCATTTTTATAGAAAAATGATTGCGGAGTACACACTGGGTCAAATTGACCCGGGGTCTCAATAAATGAAAATATATGGATCAAAGGTTCATTTAGAATCATGATTTCGATAAAATTGCTGGTAAACCTCCGTTTAACACATTGGGTCATTTTGACCCGGACAAACTTTTCCAAAAGTTGGAATTTCAATTATTAATATTCGAACAACCAAGCAGGTTTCGATTTTTCGAATTTTTCCTCCATTTTTATAGAAAATGTGTGGCGGCGTACACACTGGGTCAAATTGACCCGGACTCTCAATAGTCTCGCTAAATCCAAACCCCAGTGTCTTTTCATCGAGAGGGAAATAAATCTTCGGAATTTTGTTTTAGACTTTTTTGAATTATTTGCGGCCAGCAGCACGTTAATTTGGCCGAAGAGGAATAATATTCACGGGATGTGAGTTTTCCACCTGGACGGCTGTCGAGTCGATCTTCCAACGTTGAAAAGCACCTTTGCCAAACGTAGCGAGAAATGCGCTATCGGAAGGGATGAAAGAGGTGTGGGGCTTGTGCAATGGCTCAATTACACATGCATCCGCACAGGCAGCAGCAGCAGCAGCAGCAGCAGCAGCAGCAGGACAGTAGTCCTCGCTGCGCTGTTGAAGACTGCTGCTCGAGTAGTTTTGGGAATGTGACTGCAAACGAACCTCGACGTACGACTCGAGGGTCGAGCTGACTTGCTTGTGTGATTTGCTCACCAATCGTGCACTGCTCCCGCAGTTTTATGCATCAAAGGCACGAAGATACGAGTATTAATTAATTTCTACGTGCTGTACACACATGCGCTGTTCGTTCTACATAATTCATAAAATAACTCCATTAAGGGATATGCGGGAATACATAGCTGCCTGGTATACATGCATGCTGGGAAAAGCTCAGCGGAGCCAATAAACGGAGACCGAGTGAATAATCCTCCTCGCACGCCAGTCAACCGGCGAGGTTCATCAGTACGCCGTGGAAAATTACGTTGTCGTTGCTACGCGAGAAAAGAGAGCGAGAGTGCGCGACGGAATACGTACCGAGGCTTTGCCATTCGTTTAAGCACGCGTCCATGGCTTAACTCTCTCTCTCTCTCTCTCTCTCTCTCTCTCTGTCGCTCAGCATCCCATGTACCGTTATATGGAGGATCAAGAGGATATATAACTGGAAGCTCCTCCGCGCAGATGCGCCTCTCGCGCGGTGTCGCCAGAATATCCAGAAAACTATGTCGGACCTGCGATCGCATTAAATATCTTTATAATAGTATTTCAACGATTTTAAACCACTTCATACCTCGCACCTCCTTAAGGATTAACAAAAAAAAATTTTATACTGAAGTTTGGATCGTTGCAATACAACGAAAAATTCATTTTTTATTAATTATTTCGATAATTAATGCGATCGTCCAAATTTTCTTAGTAAATACAGACATTTTCATTTGGCAATGCTATTGAGACCCTCGGGTCAATTTGACCCAGTGTGTACTCCACCCCCATTTTTCTATAAAAATGGAGGAAAAATTCGTGAGACTGAAACTTTAATTGTTCGAATATTAATAATTGAAATTCCAACTTCTGGAAAACTCTGTCCGGGTCAGAATGACCCAATGTGTTGAAGAACGGTTTATCAGCAATTTTGAAAATCACGATTTTGCCATTATTGTAATTTTTCTAGGAAATTCAGTTTTCCAATGGCAGAGAAGACTTTCCCATTATCGTTGACGAATCCTGAATGAAAATTTCGTGCTCTGCTATAAAAAATATCGTCTCGATGTAACGAAACTTGTTTTTTTTTTTTTTTCTTTTCCAATTAATCTCCAACCAAAAGAATTCCGAACGCAAAAAAACCTGAAACCAGTAATTGTTCGAATAATGATTTTGCTGCTTTGATCGTCAGAGACGTGCGAGGAACATTTGTAACGCGTGCTTCCTCTCGTGTTGCGATAAGCCCTCGAGAGTCATGATTATATCAGGGACAAGGAGTTAGCAATAAAGACTTTGCCTTTTGAACGTCGGAGCAGAGCTCGCGTACCTTGCCCTCTTCCATCTTTTTACTCTCGAGAGCACGTACTTCCGTTTTCTCGTTTTCGTCGATGCATGCTCCAGAGCAGCACAGAACGCGGTGCGTTGCCGAAAGAAATTATTTTCTCGTTTTTTCGCGAGAGGAAAAGTCTATGGTGATTGAATCGGTGGGCTATGAGGCGTGACGGTGCGGTGCATGGTGCGGAGGTTGCGGCGGTAATAGTACGAGCAGGAGGAGGAGGAGGAGGAGGAGGAGGAGGAGGAAACCCAAAGTGGCTGTGGTACGAGACGAGAGGCTGAGGCGGGGTAACGACGTCGCGACGACGAAGCCACCTCGCAATACCGATAATGGACAGGGCCATAGAAAAATGTATTCGCAAGTACAAAGCGACGAGAGCGAGCAGCAGAAGCGGAGCAGTAAAGAAACAAAACGATATAAGCGCGACATTTTTCTTCTCCTCGTTCCATTCTTTCTTCGAGCAGCTCGGATTTTCGATTATATATATTGAAAAAGAATTTAACCGCGCGAATCGATACTCCGTTGGCTCTCGTTCATGTCGAACGTGGAGGAGAATAAAAGCAGACGAAATTTTTGCGCTTTTTTATTTATTCGACGACGCGATGAGCCCTATTAGCCAGGCACCGCGTCGTTACAATCAAAAAACCTTTCGACTGCTTACTTCCTCCTCAAAAAGATAAATAACTCTCGCTCGGGCGCTGTGTCTTTCCTCCTAGAACGGTAAGTGCATCAGGAAGCATAAAGTTTAACGCGAGGCTCATCCCGTCAGCAATATTTTTACACTGGGAATGAAATTTTGTTAAAAATCGTCGATATTTTGTTGAATACGGTAAACTAAATATTTTTTTATTATTTTGATAAATTTTCGTTGTTTTGCCAGTATATTTGCTTTCTAACGGAATTGTCAGCGAAATTAACGAGTGGAACGATAAAAATTTGCTTCCGAAGAGACTTTATAAAATATTTCTTGCTGCGATGACACTATTTTTGGGATTATTCAAAAAAAACTTTTAGGCGAACGTACCGAACAAAATATCCATCTTTTCCCCAACAAATTTTTTTTCACTGTGTATCTTTTCTCTCAGTGATAAAAATAAAAATACACTTAAAATAAAGATTTGTTTAAAAAAACGTCGATATTTTGTTGAACATGGTAAACTAAATATTTTCTGGTAATTTCAAAACGTCGAGGATCGTTTTATTCGAAAAGTGACTGGCGTAACGCTCGAGGAATTCGAGTTTTCCGCGGAGCAAGAAGGAAACAAGGAAAATGACAAAATAAATGTGTCACTCGCCGTGAGCGATCTCGCGGCGAAAAAAATATAAATTCGCGTGTTTTTTTTACAGCGCACGGAAATGCCTCGGTGTGCCTCAATATCAAGGAAATAAAAAACGAGCCACAACACGAAAAATCTAGCTCCGAGATCCCGAGCGAGCGGCGTATCCAGAGGAGGAGGAGGACGAAGCCCTCGAGTATTTCGCGTCCTGGAATTCGAACAGCAGAAGCTGCGGGGCAAAGGCATCAGCAGGAGCAAAGAGAATGACAAGCTCGAGAGTCGGGTTCTCCGGATGATCGCGGGGGGGGGGCTCTTTCACCGGATGAAGGGATTGCGAGAGAGCGGGCTGTGTCGGAGCTAATTAAACTCGACTGATATCCTCGTCCCATGGATTTCTATAGACATAGAATATTGTTAAGACGAGAAGAAAATCTAAAGACGCTGCGGCAAGAGCTTCCCTTTAATCAATTCGCTAAATATGAGGAAGAAAGTGAATAAAATTCCCTTCGCGCGTCGTAAACTCGTAGATATCAATTTTCTAGATATTAATTTCTTCTCAACGAAGCAAACGATCTCAGGATTATAACGAGGGAGTTTCTTTAAGCGTTCGAGATTGTGGAACGCCCAGCAAGAGAATAACCAACAGAGAAACCATTTTCGTGACGAGCTCCTTCTTGGCGGTGGCTGTATAGCGATCGAAACTCTGCTGCTCTCGACACAGCACGAGGCGCTCGCTCGACGATCCTCTGTGATTGCAAGCACACGCGGACTCTATATATAGCTTTGCAAAGGTATGCATGCACGTGGAAGTAACAAGCTGGAATTCTATCGCCCGCGCGAGCGGTGTAGCAAGTCGAGAGCTCCAGGTCGACGAGAGCAGCTCGAAATCGGAGGAAACCAATGCCATGTATATATATATATAGTTGTCGATTGATATCCTGATAATTGAACGATCAAACGTGAGTGTCAAATCGTCCACTCGATCCGAGAAAATAATACCAGAGAGCGGGTCACCGCGCGCGAAGCTTTCACTGCGGCGAATTCATTTTGGCCATTGCTCGTTTGTGTCGCGACTGCACGAACGCGAAAGAATATAAAATCAACAAATATTTCGTTTTTACCGTGTTCAACAAAATATCGACGATTTTTAACAAAATTTCATTCGCCCGGTGTGTACAGCAAGGCAACGAATAATATATTCTCGCGTGCATGTTTGGAATGTTGCGAGCAAGTCCGGATATCAAGCGATGGCACGCGAAGAGTATGAAGCAGCGAGAGAAAAGCGACGAACGTTTCTCGCTTTCCGCTCAAGACAAACGTGCGGATTAGCATAAGAGCGCGCGGAATGAGTCTCGTCAAAGTTCTCTTTAATCCGCGATATACTCCGGCGAGGCTTTCAATTGACAGAGTGTTCCAAACTAATAAATCCGTCGTGCACATGAACACGCCGAGAAGCACCGAGTAAATTGATAGCTGAATAAGTGTGTCGCGGACTATTTTATAATTATAGAAGCGAGTAAAGCGAGCTCGAAAGCGCGACACATGTAGGTGCATGTGCGGGGAGCCGCAAAAGCTTCAACACTGAAAATGAAATTTTTTTAAAAAACGTCGAAATTTTGTTGAACACCGTAAACCAATTATTTTTGGAAAATTTCAAAATTTTCGTTATTTTGACAATATTTTTTATTTCTAACGGAACTATCAGCAAAATTTACGATTAAAACGACAAAGGCTTTCCGGAGAGTCTTCCTAGAATATTTCTTGCTCCAATTACAAAATTTTTCGGATTATAAAAAAAAAACGTTTAGTCGAACGAATCCAACAAAATTTTCTTTTCAGCGAAGACGCGCGAGAGCTGCGCACCGGCATCAGGAAGACTCTGACGGATATACAGCACCAGCTGCAACTATGTACAACATTGCGTTCAAGTTTCAAGTAGTACAAGACACTACAGAGCTAAGATATTATGCCGCATGCAGTATGCTCGACGTACACACACACACACACACGCACACACACACACGCACACAAAGACAGAGACAGAGACGGAGACACACGGGAGAGTGTTTTGTGGATGTGGAGGAGATTCGTTAGTGGTTTCCGTCCGTGTCGCTCCAACGTAAACAAATAGGTGACACGACGTCTCGGGAGAGGCACCGCAACCGCGTGCGCGATGCATGGATCAAAATGTACTATATAGTTTCTCTGGAATAAATGAAAACGCGTTCGTAATGGGAATAAGCGCGGCGGATGGAAAACGGAGCAGGGGGCGGAGAGATAGAGCGCAATCACGACGATTCCTGCGAGGATCTATGTAATCAACTTTGCTACTCGCTGGCTGCTGCTGCGGTGCGAAATCTCTATATACACGTTGTAGTTGCTCATACACTGAAAATGTAATTTTTTTGAAAAAGTTATCTTCGATACGTGTTCGACTAAACCTTTTTTTTTTTGAATAATCCCAAAAATTGTGTCATTGCAGCAAGAAATGTTTTAGAAAGTCTCTTCGGAAGCAAATTTTTGTCGCTCCACTCGTTAATTTCGCTGATTATTCCGTTAAAAACTAAATATACTGCCAAAACAACGGAAATTTGACAATTATTCAAAAATATTTAGTTTTACGATTTTTAACAAAATTTTATTTACAGTTTATCGTGCAGCAACGTGTATAGCGGCTTCTTGGGGCCCGCGGGACACGTTACTGTGTACTTATCGTTATCCAGCTACGATGAACCGCCGCCGAATTGGCCGACTCGCCGTAGTGCACGAACTATACCGTTCTCGCGGCAACCCCGCGCATGCACACCGCTGATGAAATCTCGAGGCCATTCGAATCGCGGCGGGATGAGGATTTTGAGCCGACAAATTAGTTTCGGTACCGAATTAATCGTCCGAACGGAGCGTCCGTCACGGGGAAGCTGGACGCCGATACCATCGGGGATATGCGGCACACCACCGCGCGCCCGGCCTCTCGCCAATTCAACCGGCAATAACATCGACTCCGCATGCATCCTCATCCTCCACTCGTCCCTCAACCTACGCCCACGTCCCTTTAACCAAACTCATTTTCCACCTCGTTACTTCTCGAACCAACTTGAAAAAAGAAAAACTTGAAAAAATGGTTTCGTTGACCACGAATCCACGCGTCGAATTTATAGGGACGCCATTTTTTATTGGATTCTAATTTTTCGCAATTACGAGTTAGAACGAGATGCTCTTCGTGGAGAATTGGATTTTTTATTTTGGCTTCAGGATAAAGGAAGCTTTGAGCATCGTGCATCTTGAGCATTTATTTGAGGAAGCAATTTAGAAATTGCAATTTGCAGCGTTTTCTGTATTTGCATATAAATTATATAATTTCGACAATTTTTCTAGAAAGCAAAGAGCAAGTACAGACTTGTAAACAATATCTTACGAAATTTGCAGAAATTAGAGCGGTTCGACAATTTTTCAAAAAACTCAAATTTTCGTAAAATTCGAAACAATCATAAAATTTAAACCGTTCAACCGATATTTACCAGATTCGAAACCAACCTTCCTATCATGATGCTCTATTTATAAAAAAAAAATTAGTAATAAATATTAAAATTTGCGCAAGTTAGAGCGTCGACAGGCTTTTTTTGAAAATTTCAAAATGCCGTAGAATTCGTATTTTTCTAGCAATTCCAACAAAATTCTCAGAGAACGAAGAGCTCGTATAGATCAACATCTGTGCAAAACGAGAGCCCTGTAGCTTAAAGCGTTCTCGAGTTATGAACGTTTGAATTTTGCAGTCCCAGAACATACACACACACACACACATCCGGATATTTTTTCTAGATATGATTTTTCGATGTTTTGGGACATTTTAAACACATTGGCATTGAAACCTGGAGGAAAAAAATGTTGACCGTCTCATAGCTTCCTCTATGAGGAAGCAAAACTGACCGGGGAGCTCCGGATTCGAGTGGAAAATGGGAAAAGACACGCGGATCTCGAAGCAAGACTTCGTTCGCGGGCCCAAGGGCAAAACTCTCGCTGATATCCTTGCCGTCTCGCGGTCTCTGCCATTTCCGTCTCTCTTTCAACACGCTCGCAAGCGACACACCGATAATTACTCGGTCACGGAAAAGCACGGTAAAATCCCATTTCTATGCGCGAGAGTTGGGCTGCCGCTCTCGCACGTATAAGCGAAACGCCCTTGCGTGCATGTGTGCGCGCGCGAGCAGGATATGCACATTGCACGAGTATATATTGGACGGATGGGAGCGAAGGCGCGTATTCACTATTACGAGCAGAGCCAGAGGAGTGTGTGCGTCTAGGTTGGTCGATGTCAGACGAGGAAAACGGTAGAAGCTGCGGGACGAAGTACTCGAGGAAAATTGAGTCTATGGGTCGTTAAGGTATTTGAACGGTAAGGTGCGCGCGACACTGCGGAAATGAAATTTTGTTAAAAATCGTCGATACTTTGTTGAACACCGTAAACTAAATATTTTTGGATAATTTCAAAATTTTCGTTATTTTCAAATTTGCAAAATTTATATTTTCAAAATTATTTTCAAATCTACGATTGGAACGACTAAACTTTACTTACGAAGAGACTTTCTACAAGATTTCTTGCTGTAATGACACCATTTTTGGGATTATCAAAAAAAAAAAAAAAAAAAAACGTTTAGTCGAACGTATCCAACAAAATATTCATTTTTTTCAACAAAATTTTGTTTTCACTGGAGAGAAAGAGAGAAAGGAGGCTGTGGCAAGATTCTTTGTCGCGGGGCGCTGATTAGGACTTTGTAATAATAATTACTGGTCGTGCCAATTATCTCCTTTATATATCATGCAAAGCCTCAATAAGCGCGGATATTCGATTATGCGTAGGAGTGACTTTCCGAGCTGATTATGCAGCGCGGACGATGGAAAAGCCGCGTTGTGTCATATTTCGCGTTACGAATTCTCTTTCCCTTTTCAACGAATTATTCATATTCCTTCCGCGTGCGATCCTCACGAATCGTCAATAAATCACTCGGAAGCGCAGAGAGTTGCTATATTTTTAGTTCGTAATCTCAACGAACTTCCCGATCCGCTGCGCGAAATGCTGGACAAAAGAAAAATCCGCCAAAAATACACGTGTGCGAGCCACAAGGAAATCCTAAGCTTCGTCCTGCTCGCGACTCTTTCAAACGCCCACGCCCTGCTGGGCGCCCGGATGACTCACGCGATGACCAACGACCGCTTTTGTCAACGCGTCGCAACGTATTCATTTCGCACACGGTGGACCGTATAGAGCTTTGCTCTTCGCAGCAGCTTTCTTTCTCGCTCTTTGCTGTGAACAACGTCAGAGATGACAATCGCGTCTCTCGACGTATGTACACTGAAAATAAAATTTCGTTGGATACGTTCGACTAAACGTTTTTTTTGAAAAATCACAAAAATGTTGTCGTTGCAGCGAAAAATATTCCAGAAAGTTTCTTCGAAAAGCAAATTTTTGTCGTTCGAATCGTAAATTTTGCTGACAGCTGCCGTTAGAAATAAAAAATATTGTCAAAATAACGAAAATTGTGAAATTATCAAAAAATATTTATTTTATCGTGTTTAACAAAATATCGACAATTTTTAACAAAATTTCATTTTCCGTGTATGTATACCGCGCGCGGTGGCGGATTGGATATTTCTGCAGAGCGCAAGAGACACCAAATTCGAAAAGCGGTTTGCGGACGAGAATATATTCCTCTGGGAGAACAACGCAAACACAGAGAGAACACGCCAAAGACCGAATGAGGCATTGGCGACGTTTCCTTGTTCGAGCAAGCACAGGCGGGCCGCTCTTCATCGTCGTCCTCGGGCAAAGAGGAACCGCGCGACTCGCCGCATGACACAACTTGCTAATTAAACAAAAGCTCGGATTAACCTGTCTGTCTAGGTTCGTGGCTGCATTTCCCACGCGAAGAGCTCTCTCCCGATCTCGCTCTCTCTCTCTCTCTCTCTTCCCATCATCGTCGTGGCCTCGTCGGTCTCGTTCTTTCGTCAAAACGCTATATATCGACGTTTGCAAGCTGCTGCGGTCGAAGCGATCCGTCGTCATTCGCTATGTCGCAAAAGCGAAACAACGTCTGCCTTGCTAATCAGCGATAACGATCTGACTGCGCGCGTCGAATGAATTGCCGGAAAAGACGTTTTGTTTTCGCGAAAACTCTTTGACCTCCGAGGGAATTTCGTTTCCGAGATAAAAATTGCGCGTCGATCCTTTGTCATTGTTTTTTAAACTCCGATTTTTCCTCTAAATCGAAATAATGCGAAGAGTCGATCGAGAGCGCGAGAGAGATCGAGGAAGAGTCACGCGATGGGGCGGCGTGTGTGATATAATAATTTCAAAGGCTACGATGAGGGAGCGAGTTGATTGGGGAAAAAGCAAAACGAAGCAGAGCGCACGGACAGCGCCTCGTACCGCAAAGTTAGAATTACGGGCGCGTCTTCAAATGAAAATTTAAATTGGATCTCGCGTCTGTTGCATGTACGCGGAAACCAATGCGAGCTCCTTTCTCAAAGAGCTCCATTGTCGCTTCAAAGTTTTACGTGTACTCATCGAGCTCGAAACTAACGTTTGAAAATCATTACCTTCGCATAAAAAGTCAGTAATCACTCGTTTTCTCTCTGTATACAGTTTTACGAAAACAGGGGTGATTTCTTAATGCTGTATTTTTCGCACAATTTCCATTTTTTCCCTCGTGTCATGTCGAAAAATGAATGAAAACGAAACGAGTCGCCAACATTTTGTACAAATGTATAAAAAATCAGTAATTTCTCTATTTTTTTCCTGCGTACAATTTTACGAAAACAGGGGTGATTTCTAAATCCTGTATTTTTCGCGCAAACTTCATTTTTTTTTTCACGTGTAATGTCAAAAAATGAATAAACAGGAAACGAGTCGCGGACATCTTGTGCAAATATGTATGAAAAATCAGTAATTACTCTATTTTATTCTGGGGACAATTTTACGAAAACAGGGGTGACTTCTAAATGCTGTATTTTTCGCAAAATTTCGATTTTTTTTCTCGTCTAATGTCAAAAAATGAATGAAAACGAAAAGAGTCGCGGACATCGTGTGCAAATATACAAAAAGTCAGTAATTTCTCTATTTTTTCTCTGCGTACAGTTTTACGAAAACAGGGGTGATTTCTAAATGCTGTTTTTTTCGCAGAATTTCGTTTTCTTTTGGCCGTGTGACGTTGAAAAGTTAATAAGCACGAAACCAGTCGCGGACAATTTTGCTCTGAAACTTTACACACGGACTTGGAGCACACACTCTGCTGGGACGCGTTTGGAAAGTCTTAATTCGTTCTTAACAGTGAAAAGCACGAAGCAGCGCACTTGGCCCGAGTATCGTTTGCTTTAAGCGAGTCTACAAAGTTATAGAAAGATTCTAACATTTTGAAACTTTTTACAAATCGATAAAACAAGCTCGAGCAACAAAATGGTGGAAAAATGATACAGTTTGGATTTCGAAATAAAATGGAGCACGAGAAAATTGGTTGTGACAGAGTGTTTGTACAGAAAAGAAATAGTAAACGTCCCAAGTGCACTTTCGTGTAAGCGGCAGAGACCCGCGAGAGCTTTTTCCTGCCGGTCTTGACTTTTGAAGCTGTCCGAGCAGTTTGATTCGCGAAGAATAAAAATATGTCGCGCGAACAAGATTAAGAAAAAGGAGAAACATGTCGAGGACTCTGTCGTACGTAGATCGTCGTGTCGTGTTCCCGAGCGCTGGGGACACGCGACGTTTTTCGCAATGGCCCATGGAACACGCGAACGGCCATACACTCGCGGCTGCTCAGCCTTTTCCACCGCATCTGTCACTTTTCTCCGTCGCGACGTTTTTCTCTTTGTACTGCGAGACCGATACGCGATGGCTAGCGAGTGCTTGTCCTTGTGGGAGAGTCGATAAGTTTCTTGCTCCCCGGAGGATGATGTTTCGCGCGCGGAAAACCTCGAAAAAGACGCGCGCGCGCGACAGCTCGATCGCGAGTTTCTTTCGCAAGTTTTGCTTGTTCGTGCAAATGCGATCCATCGGGACGAGAACCCGCGGAACGTGCGGTCGTAATTAACGGATATTCCGCGAAATGCGAGAAGAGCCCCGGATCTCCCGGCATATGCGGCAAACTATAAAAAAAAAATAATAAAAAAAACGCTAATCTCATCCGCGCGAAGAGAGCGAATCGCGAGGTTGACACAAAGAGAAAGAGAGAGAGCGAGAGGATACAGCGGCGGAGAATAAAGTCGCGAAACAAACTTTTGTATATATACATGAGTCACGTAGAAAGACGCACGTGTATAGAGAGGGAGGACACAGCGAGAGAATCCTCTCGCGGATATACAAGCACGTAGCGTCCTGGCAGTGCATCCCATTCGCTCACTCTCTGCACTGGAAATGAAATTTTGTTAAAAATGCTCGATATTTTGTTGAACACGATAAACTAAATATTTTTGGATAATATTTCAAAACTTTCGTTATTTTGGCAGTCTATTCGGTTTTCTAACGAGTGGAACGACGAAAATTTGCTTCCGAAGAGACTTTCTAAAATATTTTTTGCTGCAATGACACAATTTTTGGGATTATTGAAAAAAAAACGTTTAGTCGAACGTACACCGCAGCGACGATTGTTTCGTGCATTCGGGAACGGATCAGTTGATTTTCCAAAATATACAGCAGCCAACTGCTGCGTTAATTATCGAATGAAATATGATTTGCGCAAATGGAAGCCAACGAAAGTTTCAATCAGGCATTCGAATAGGACTTTTCGCGAAATTGAGGCAAAAAGCATGGGAACTTGAGAGAAAAAGTTTTTGTAAGAACGATCCTCTCGCTGGGGGTTGGCTCGCGGCGGTACCTGCCGGAAGAACACACGAAGGTATTCTCTGCTGACCCGAGAACGTTCGTGTCTCACACAGTCTTCGTGCAGTCTGCTCTGCTCGGGTCATGAAGAACTCCGGAAATAATATTGAATTTTTTGCTCAGCCATTTTGGATGGAACGTCACGTCGCGGGATCGGATTCGTAGTCGAAGAAAAATCAAGGCAACGAGACGTTGACTGCTTCATTTTGTTTGAAGCCTCCCGGGATCGTACGGGTCTTTTTGACCCGAACGACAATATTTTTTCCAAAATCTCGTTTTTTAGAACGTTTCATTTAAAATAAAATAAACGCAACGAATATAAAAATTATGAAACCACAAAGTAACATCAACGGAGAGTATTTTAGAATTTTTTCAGATTTTTTTCTCTTCTAATTCGTGAGATACACGAGGCAGGACGAAAAGGAACCAAATGACCCGGAAGTGCATAAAAAATCATATGATTCGCGGAGGATTATCAATTATTTTCCAGACTTAACTCTCCCTCCCGTTCACCCGGACTTTATCGTACTCGATCCTCGATTTCCACGACTAGACGTATTCCTCTCGAAAGATGTGAAGAAAGTCGAGAAACATAAGGAAAGTGTCATCCGCTAGGCTACGAGGGTGCACCGAAAGAGTGAGAATTTACGATTTCAACGCGCCCGCGTCGAATCGTTACTCGGCATGGCGGCTACTGGCATTCTCGTTGCTATAGCATTGTCGTAAGAAGAGAACCCGAGGCATTGCAATTGTGTCTGTTAGTGTGTACGAGCGCGCCAGCAGGAAGCGAGATACCCATAACGCCCAAGAGCCTAGGCGCCTGCTTCAGCGTCTCTCTCGATCGTCCTCTCGCACGGAGCAGGAGGGAGCGAGACATTTCTAACGGCAGTTACTCACATTGGCTCTATTCTTCGAGGCGATATTCGATGCTCGGCGTTATACTCGTAAACGAGAGCCTAGGAAATAAGCCACTAACATTGAAGAAAAAATATGGAGAAAGGTTAAGAGCCTTTATGCTCTCGTAGCATGTTGCCTGCTGTTGAATTTATCAGGTCACCACCCTTCCCCAAGATCCCCATCAATTCGTACACCATATACGAATTATTCTCTCAACTAAGGCGAATAAATTGGCACAAATGGGTCCGATTATTGCTTCATATTTCTAGTTTAATTTCGAGTCATTCAAATCTTTTTGCTTCTTCACAGAAGAAGCTATGTGACGGGCAATTTTTTTTTCTTTCTAGTTTTCAATGTCAATCTGCTTAAAATGTCCCAAAACGTCGAAAAATCATATCTAGAAAAAATTTCCGGATGTGCGTATGTTCTGGGACTGCAAAATTCAAACGTTCATAACTCGAGAACGGTTTGAGCTACAGGACTCTCGTTTTGCACAGATGTTGATCTATACGAGCTCTTCATTCTCTGAGAATTTTGTTGCAATTGCTAGAAAAATACGAATTCTCGGGCATTTTGAAATTTTCAAAAAAAGCCTGCTGTCGACGCTCTCACTTTCGCAAATTTTAAGATTTGTTACTAATTTCTTTTTTATTAATAGAATATCATAATAGAAAAGTTGGTGTATTGAATTTGGGAAATATCGGTTGAACGGTTTAAATTTTATGATTTTTCGAATTTTACGAAAATGTGAATTTTTTTTTAAATCGTCCAACCGCTCTAATTTCTGCAAATTTTGGAAAATATTGTGTACAAATCTGTATTTCCTCTTTACTTTCTAGAAAAGTTGTCGAATTTATATCATTTTAATGGAAATACAAAAATGCTGCAAATTGCTTTCTCAAAATGCTCAAATCATTTTTTTTTTTGTTCGTCAGTCCATTGGTGAGCCGAAAGAGACAAATTTGGCAAGCGCAGAAGCGAGACTTGCGTCGTTGAAATTCGATTTTTTGTTTTTTTTTTCATCTGGACGAAGAAAAAATTGAATAAAAATTGTTTTCGTCTGAAAAAATGGCGTTGGTTAGACTTTTATTGCATTAACTATACGAACGATTATTTAAGGGGCTATTCCCGTGCGGCTTCGAAGTGGGAATAAAAATAAAAATTTCATTGCTCAACCGATCGCGTAACGATTGTGGCGATTAAGTGGTGGGAAAAGTATACGCGCGGTCACACGTGAACGTTAACTCTCCGGGACCAAGCCCCTTAATGGAAGTGCGCGCGAGAAAAAGTCTCTCATAGCCCCCCGACGGGTTAACAGTCCGAGGAATCATAACCTACACTTTTCTCGTATCCACTCCACACGCTCTCGCGTACTTTTCATCGCGCTGTGTCTGCGAAACTTAATGCTCGCAATTACGTCGCTTTATTTTTTCGGCTATTTTCGTCGTCACGTGTTTTTATCCAATGGAGAAGAAAAAATACACATTTCTCGAAAAATTTCAGAGTTATTACGAGAAATGCGTCCAACTACCTTAATAAAAATCAAAATTTTCAAAAAATGTAGAATTTTGAAAAATTTTGAAAATCAGCTCGAAAAAAAACGGTTTCGAATCCATGCAGCGCGGAAAGTTTCGGAATTATTTCGCAAAATGCGTCCGCGACGAGAAAATCAAATAAAAAGAAAAAAGTGAATTTTTCGGGGATTTGAACGATCGCAGCTCGAAAGAAACGATTTCGCATCGTTTTAGCGCGAGGACGGCCGATTTAGTTTGCCTCTGGCATCTCGATATCCAGCGCTCAAGGTGAATTCATTAGAGAGCGGTGTAGTGGATGAATGTAAATTTTAGATGGTCGGGAGAGTTGATAAAGCGCAGAGAGAACGCTCGGAGTACAAGATACACAGAGAGAGAGAGAGAGAGAGAGAGAGAGAGACGAGCGGGTGAATGAGAATATGGAGTTCGAAAGGGATGAGACAGTCGTATAGCAACGTAGCAGAGAAAGGGACGGTGGATGTAATCCGAATTTGCAAATGTTGGATGAATTATCAACGAATATATGCGAAACGTTCGACGTAACCCGAAGGGCAAATAGAGTCTGGCATGCTTTGGGAAGCTGGCAAGTTTGACTTTGCCCGATACAGTAGGCGAGACGCGGCGCCGGGCGGTCGTTTCATGTGAGAAGCTGCAAAGCGGATGCAGAGCGAGACGAGAGAGGAGTATAGCTGGAGATATCGTGTGTACAGTGACTAAGGCAAGTCTCTTGGGAGAAGGCTTTTCGGCAGAGCAGGCAACTGCAGCTGGGGAGGCTGCGCAGGTGCGGAAGGATCGAAAACGCAACAGCGGCTTAGCCACTGCGTCCGCACGTTTCTTGTCAATTTTGCTTCCTCATAGAGGAAGCTATGTGACGGTCAACATTTTTTTTTTCCAGTTTCCAATGTCAATCTGCTTAAAACGTCCCAAAACATCGAAAAATCCTATCTAGAAAAAATGTCCGAATGCGTGTGTGTGCGTATGTTCTGGGACTGCAAAATTCAAACGTTCATAACTCGAGAACGGTTTGAGCTACAGGGCTCCCGTTTTGCACAGATGTTGATCTATACGAGCTCTTAATTCTCTGATAATTTTGTTGCAATTGCTAGAAAAATACGAATTCTACGGGATTTTGAAATTTTCAAAAAAAGCCTGTCGACGCTCTAACTTTCGCAAATTTTAAGATTTATTACTAATTTTTTTTTTTTATAAATAGAGTATCATAATAGGAAGGTTGGTATTGAATTTGGAAAATATCGGTTGAACGGTTTAAATTTTATGATTTTTCGAATTTTACGAAAATGTGAGTTTTTTGAAAAATCGTCCAACCGCTCTAATTTCTTCAAATTTTGTAAAATATTGTGGACAACTCTGTACTTGCTCTTTACTTTCTAGAAAAGTTGTCCAAATTATATAATTTTAAATGTAAATACAAAAAACGCTGCAAATTGAAATTTGCAAATTGTTTTTTTCCCTCATACTTTAAATTCTTGCTCGATCGCGCAGCTGGCTCTCTTTTCGGAACGCTCGAGAATCTTTCTGGTTAACAACACACGGGGCGCGATTTTCCATGGAAAAGAGCATCAGCAACGCGGCAGCAGGTGAGAAGAAAAGAAAATGTTAACAGTGACCCAGGGAGCACTGAATGGAAGACGAGGGAGGGGCGAGAAACAAGGTTTACTTTCAAACCCAACAACCACGCCTCGACGCGGTATCTCTCGCGAGAAAATGCAAACTGCTCTCTCTCTCTCTCTCTCTTTCTCCGGTTCTCTTTCTTTCAAGTTTATTTTTTATCTAAGCGTGTTTCCTGCACACCGCGACTCTGTGCTGTACTGCGAGGCGTTGTGTGGAGTTTTTTCACACGGGCAAAGCAGCAGCAGTTTTCCAAGTCCCGCGCGAAACGTAGAGACTCTCTGGCGCGTCTTTTATTTCCGCTCTCTCGTTTACCTTGGCTCGGTTGAGCTAAGGAGACTGAACTCGACGTTTTCCCATTTTTCCGTTAGTTGGAAATGGCTCGATTTGGAGAAGGAAGCAAGCGGTAGGAAAAAAAAAAATACAGGATTGCGAGAAAACGCGAGGGAGAGAGAGAAAGGACGACGAGATCAAGCGGGAAAAGAGGGTGAGAAATGCGATGAACCGTGGAGAACCGGAAGTTGAGTATTCCCTCGCGAGACGTGCTCAATGCTCTCTTTGCGCTGAATCTTAACACAAGTACTTTTTTTTTTCTCCCTCAAGACACACGTTGAAAGCAATTTTTCTGAAAGAGAGATGCCCTGCGCTAGAGTCTCGTCTTGTTCGGAGTCTGCGGCGGGATTTTGATGCAAATTATTCGGAGCGCCCCATATTATTGCGCGTTCCCGCATGGTCTGTACATGCAATTATTGATTTCGAAGAAGCTCGTATTCGCGCGACAATAAATATCATAAAAATACGCTTTACGAGATAATTGAGCGCGATGAATTATTAATGGACCAGAAAAAAAATAAACGATCGCGTTTTTGTCATTTACATTTTTATTCGATCGTGTGTGCATAACGCGTGTATTTATTCGGGTCGTTGCTCGGAGCTTTTCTAACCCTAGAACGATATCCTTATTTTTTTTTTTACCCATTCCGATAACCCGGGGTCATGAATGACCCCAATTTTGAAAAATTTATATCTCCGGTAAAATTTAACGAAAAAGGCTTCACACTGGAAATGAAATTTTGTTAAAAATCGTCGATATCTTGTTGAATACGGTAAACTAATTATTTTTTTATTATTTCGATAAATTTTCGTTGTTTTGGCAGTACATTTGCTTTCTAACGGAATTGTCAGCAAAATTTACGAGTGGATCGATTAAAATTTGCTTCCGAAGAGACTTTATAAAATATTTCTTGCTGCAAAGACACAATTTTTGGGATTAGTCAAAAAAAAAAAACGTTTAGTCGAACGTATCGAACAAAATATCCATCTTTTTCGACAAAATTTTGTTTTCCGTGCAGCAACACGTGAGCCTGCGGGGTTAATTTTGGTAAATTTGAAAAATTAGTGAAAAATGCGGTAAAAGGATGAAAAACGGGAGAAAGAAGGGCGCGGGATTTAAAGTCCTCGCCCGGGGTCGTTTTCTCGAGCCCAGGTTACCGTTCCAGGGTTAATAAGAAAAAAGGAGAAAGAGAATGGCGGAAATAGTGGAGAAAAAGAAGCTCGAGGACGAGCTCGCGGCGTAGTTGATAAAAATTTGCTCATCGTTCGGAGCAGTTTCCTCACCACCGAGATATTTGACCGTAGTACCGATGGAGAATGGAGAGGAGTTCTCTCATGGAGTTTCATGGTGAAGGAGGGAGGTGAATGAATATTCTCGACATGAGCTGCTCCGGTGCGACGTACGTGAGCAAATGCACTGGGTGCATCGGTGCGGCAGCACGCCGGGAAGGGTAGGGAGTGCGTTTTGTCGGGGAATGTGTACGGAGCAGTGAATTTATTCGGAGGCATGCGAACCCGAAAAAGCTTTAGCGCGAAGCTTTCGTTGAGCCCGAGCAAATATTGTATTAGAATTTCGCCGAGAAAAATGGCGGGACGAAGGAAAAAAAATAAAAATAAAAAATAAAAAGGCAGTAGCAGCGAGTGATCCGCGACTCTCGTGCGCCAATGTTTCTAAATGCAACGCGTACGTGTGTGCAGCCAGAGAGACAAAGGCGATGCACACACGTACGCGCCGCCGTACAGATATCGCGGGAAAAGCGAGAAAACACGAAGCGGATAAAAAAAAGGAAGAAAAAAAAAATGAAACAGCGGAAATGTGTGTGACCGCAGCAGCAGCAGCTACAAATGACACGTGTATGCAATCTCGCGCATTAATACAGTGGAACGAATGACAAGGGTGGAAAAAGGAAAGAAGAAAAAGAAAAAAACTCATAGTGTGCGAATTGTTTACGTGACCAAGTTGGGGAAGCGCCTTGTCTCCCATTCTCGCGCGTCCGTATAAGTCGAACAATTTGCATATGCTTTTTTTATTGTCTCTGCCATATATGAGAATAAAGGAAAGAGGATAACAAAAAAAAAAAAAAAAAAACAAAAAGGAACGAGTGACAGGAGAGAATAATGCCAGAGTGCCAGAGCGCGAAACGTGAGCTGCACGCACACTCTGCTCTGCATCATGCCAAAGCAATCGCCCCGACAATAAAACGCACTCGAACGCGATGCTCGATCTCTTCTCCGCACGATTGCACTCTTGCCTGTTTTCATATCCACTCCGTTCTCCTCCTCTCTATTCGCGCTGCTCTATTAATAATTAGCCATCATGTTGCACCTCCTCCCGTTTATCGAGACATTAATAAGGGCCGCGTTCGAGAAAACGCTCCACTTTTTTCTTTTATTCTCTGCACACTGCAGAATCAACGAGCATCGAGTTTCCAACTCTCTCGGCTCGTTCCCAACGCGCTGCATCATGCGCGATGTCGATGCAAATACAAAAAAGAAAAAAATTTCTCATTGTCGCGTTCTTTCACCTGTTGACACTCCGCCAACTGCCATAGAGATCACGAAAAACGACACAGAAAACTCAATGCTTTGCAAAGCTTTTCATTTATAAACGTTGCGCGGGCGCGTTATTTCGACAATACCGAACGATCGATATTTACGGATGTGATGAAAAAAAAAAGTTGCACATTTTTTTTTTTCAACATTTAGCACGATGCTCAAATCTTCTTTTGTGAGGAAGGATATTTTGCAATTTTGGCTTCATCCTCGTAGAAGAAGCTTTGAGCATCGCGGGCTAAATCTTGAGGAAGCAATTTGCAGCGTTTTTTCAAATAATTGCGACAACTTTTCTAGGAAGTACACAATATCTTAGAAAATTTGAAGAAACTAGAGCGGTTGGACGATTTTTCAAAAAACTCACATTTTCGTAAAATTCGAAAAATCATAAAATTCAAACCGCTCAATCGATATTTTCCAAATTCAATACCAACCTTCCTATTATGATACTCTATTAATAAAAATAAAATTAGTAACAAATCTTAAAATTTGCGAAAGTTAGAGCGTCGACAGGCTTTTTTTGAAAATTTCAAAATTCCCTAGAATTCCTATTTTTCTAGCAATTCCAACAAAATTCTCAGAGAACGAAGAGCTCGTATAGATCAACATCTGTGCAAAACGGGAGCCCTGTAGATCAAACCGTTCTCAAGTTATGAACGTTTGAAAATTGGAAATTTTTTCTAAATATGATTTTTCGATGTTTTGGGAAATTTTAAGCACATTGACATTGAAAACTGGAAAAAAAAATGTTCACCGTCACACAGCTTCCTCTAGGATGAAGCAAAAACAAGCGATTCGACACGATCGATTATTTTCTTGCATTTCATCGTGTCACCTTGAAAATTCAGCGCGTTTTAAACTTTAGGGAACACGCACAATTGGCCTGCATATTACTCACTTTTTAACGGTGATTTCTCGGGCCAGTGACATTGCCGCATTCTACTCCGCGTTTACGAGTGAAATTTTATGATGCTGGGGTGGCTGCGGAGGAGGGACAGGAGGGCAGGACTAATGAGAATGGCAATTGTCATTAGGCGAATATAGCGATAAACTCGTACGTCATGAGATTCTGAGATTCAGCTCATCTCGTTTTTTCCATTCTCCCGGAATTTCGCATCACTCGGTGTGTGCGGATGTTCGGGGGTCGGGTATGCTCGCCCGGATTTATAGCTCCGCAGCTGTGACTCGAAAACTCTGAAAAATTCGGGGAAAAATATTGCGATGGCGTTCCATTTGGTTTTCTTTTTTTTTTTTTTTCATGCTCCGTTTCATTTATTTTCATTAATTTTCGGGCTTTTCGCGTGCGGCTTCGAAAAATATGGATTATCAATAACACGGACCGAGAATATAGGCCAAAAAACTCTGCGAAATGGCAGAGCAGAGCTCCAAATCGCGCGCGGATCATAAAAGAGTCTACCGCGGTTATTCGTTCCCGATCGAGCGATCTTTCGGCCGAAAACAAATAAAACGAAGGAATCGCGTAAAGTATATCGCAAGGACAAAGCTCGCGCAACGAGCCTGGCGGAAGGACAAGAAAAATGAGTTTTAAACGCGCGGGAGCACGTCCAGCAACGGCAAGATCGATCGCGATCGATCTGCTCGGGAGCAGAGCGAAACGCGCGAGACACGCCGATGAGATCCGCGCAACGATAATTCTCCGTCGTCCTCATACCTGCCAGGCACAAAGTACGAGACGACGACGACGACGACGACGACGACGACGACGTTGCCAATGGACGGCAAGAATTTTCTAGTCTCACGAGATATCTTACGAGACGCCGTCACTCCTCGCAAACGCAGTTGCCGGATCGCGCGGTGCTCTCCACGCGTTTCTATAGAAACGGCATGCGGCGAGGTGGACGATGAAAACGGATGAAAAGAGTTAAACGCTCAAGACGATAGAGAGCGAGAGGAAAAGCGATAGAGAGAGAAAAGCAAAGGACGTCGTTTTCGTTGCGTTGCTTCCGAGAACTCGGAATGTCAATTCCCAACGTCGTATCGACTATCGATATCGCTCGGCGATTGACGTACATTCGACTAAATCGAGACAGGTAAATAAATGTATAAAATACACATCGACTCTCGATACCCACGGATCCCCCCCCCCCCCCCCCCCCAATGATGATGAGAATTCTCTTGAGCCGCGTTGCATCCGGAGAGACTCGAACCTGCTTGCGGTTGCGGATCAGTGTCACGAAACTTTAGCCTCGACCCGCGCAGTTTGCGAATTTAGACTCGGGAGCGCAATTATCCCTAGAACGGTAACCTGGGCTCAAAAACTACCCCAGGCGACGACTTTAAATCCCGCGACCTTTCTCCCTTCGTTCTCCCGTTTTTTTTATAACGTTTTACCGAATTTTTTACTTATTTGTTCACTCGAAGCAAAATTGCCCAGGCTCACGCGTCATCCTGCATTAAAAAACGAACACCCAGAAAAAACATTTGTTAAAAATTAATAAATTAAATTAAAAAGTAATAAAATTCGCAATACATTTCTTTGAATTCAATATTTATTTATTGAATCCCAAGATATATTTCTTCTTTTTAAATAACAAGGTTTATCATTTAAAATAATTTGTTAAGAATAAAGAAATTTATTTGTTCAGAATGAATAAATTATTTACTTCGAGTAAATAAATATATTCTTAAAAATAAATGACACATTTATTACGTTCAAATAAAATTTCTATTTATTTTGTATAATCCAAAAGATTTATACATTAAATAAATAAATTTTCTTCAATTAAATAAATTTTATTGATTTTTAATAAATCTTTTTTCTGCTTGAAAAGAATGAGCCCGAGCTGAACCCTTTTCGTTAAATTTTACCGGAGATATGAATTTTTCAAAATTGGGGTCATTTATGACCCCGGGTTACCGGAATAGGTCAAAAGAAATAAGGTAATCGTTCTAAGGGTTATAAATCTTAATAACGATTTTTCAGGCTGTGGGATCGTCCGGGCGCATTCAAAAATTCATGGTCGCCACTTACCTCGCGATTTTTAAGGGACTCTTACGATCCGATATCGATCTTTTCGCGGTTTTAAACTCTGCGGAGATCAAGAAATGTTGGCTCTTACCTGAAACAGAATAAAAAATCGAAATTAATTAAATTCGACGACGAATCATTGAAAAATGCGAATTGATCGTGCCGAGAGCTCAGGAAAATTCACGGCTCCGTGCAGCGAGTTACTTAAGAAGTAACTGATCTCTTCTGCAGCAAAAAAAAAACTCGAGCCACCCCCTTCAGACTCTGCGCTGAGGGCTGGAGGGTGAAATTTCAACTTTCCACAAATTTTCATCATTTTTTTCGCTCCTCTCGACTTCCGGGCAGGAAAAATGCTAAAGAGATGTCAGAGAAGATTAGGGTGACTCGGCAACTTTGCCTTTTGCTTATCAACGAGCCCGAGAAGCTCGGAGTACAAACTCCCGATAGGATCGTGGATCGACTTTTTCGATTCCAGGTTCGCAGATTCGACTCGACCATCACGAAGTTTAGAACATGAAATATAAATTCGTAATCAGCAACGTGGAAACGTCCAACTGCCAATTTCGTGGAAAAGGCTCATCGAAATAAATGATGAAAGTTATTTATTTATTTATAAACCCGATGGAAAGCAGTCGCTGAAGTTTCAACGCTAAAGAGAAGTGAGTCGTTGACTGTGTGCGATGCACGCGGATGATCGTACTTCGCGGTGCATCCAAAGTGGCGTTTTGGTGCGAGCTGATAAAGCTGACAGTGAATTTGAATGAAACGTTTTGGGCGAATGGCTCGCAAAGGTGCATTCGAATGGAGGTCGAGGCGAAAAACGCTTGTACAGAGTTGTTGAGCACACCGCGATGATCGTTCCGGATTGCTCGTGAACGAGCGTCGCAACGTTCATCGAAATTGTCGCAGTAACTGCGTGCGGTTAGACCCTCGCTTTGCACACTCGAAACCACCAACCTCCTCGTTCTCTCTCTCTCTCTCTTTCGAGGAATAATCCAACGCGACCTTTCACCTTCGGACTTGTACATTCTTCGAGGACGAGGGTTTATATTATGGAAGGACATGCACTGGGAATAAAATTTTTTTAAAAATCGTCGATATTTTTTTGAATACGGTAAACTAAATATTTTTTGATAATTTCCAAATTTTCATTAATTTGGCAGTGTATTCGGTTTTTAACGGAATTGTCAGCGAAATTAACGATTGGAACGACAAAAATTTGCTCACGAAGAAACTTTCTAGAATATTTCTTGCTGCAATGACACAATTTTTGGGATTATTCAAAAAAAAACGTTTAGTCGAACGTATCGAAAAAAAATATCCATCTTTTTCAACAAAATTTTGTTTTCAGTGTGGCGAAATGTCCGGCTCGCCACGACCCTCTCGATCTCGTTATCCTCGCAACTTTGTATTCCTTCCGAGTGTGCATTACGGCGAGGCTATTTTATGGGATACGCGAAACGAGCGTACATGCTGTGAAAAGACCCAACCGCTTGCTCGAGCCGCGCGCGATGGCTTTTCCTAAATCTCCAGAAACAGCAACGACCCCGATGATCGTAGAAACGCGTTTGCGACGAACAGTTTCTCCGATTTGCTTTCT
Organism: Hyposoter dolosus; assembly: GCA_963921915.1. NCBI lineage: Eukaryota > Metazoa > Arthropoda > Insecta > Hymenoptera > Ichneumonidae > Hyposoter > Hyposoter dolosus. The sequence continues at coordinate 997,220 of OY998136.1, read as the reverse complement.
CCAATCGCTTTCACGATTCTTATCATTCGTCTAACTCGCGCCTCCTTAATTAACGATTATTCCGATCCAACGCTCGTCGGAATATTTTATGGCTCGCGACGAACGTTTGTGAATCGAAATCCAATTCATTTCTATGTTTACGATTGTCGCAAAAAAATTCCGTGCGACTCGACACGAACTTTGCGCCAGACAAACTAACTCGATAATTCGTTCTCGAGACTAGATTCTCCGCGGAACCTCCGTCAACACTCGTCGGCCGGTTAACAACCAACTAATCGAAAAAGCGATATATTCAACGCGTTTTATAAATATCCAACTTTTTTCACACGAATTTCCAGTACACGGTGTGCATTAAGGACGTTGTATGGCGACGGTCAAATCTAAATTTTTGTTTTTCAGGTTTTCTTACATACAAAATGGTTTGCGAGCCCAAGTTCATTGAAAAAATTTGTTACAAATTGACCAAAGAACAACATACTCCAAATTCAAGATTCTCCGAGGTAATCTGTATTTGTTATGTGATAAACAAAATTTCGAAAAAATTTGACGAGCGATTTTTTTGAAAAACTAAATAAAGCTTTTTCGATGTTACACAAAAGTGTATGCAAAGTTTTAAGAGGCTTCACCATTTAGAAATCGAAATATTTAATGTTGAAAATTGCACCTTTTAACACGAAACTAGTGAAAATTGTGATTTTTATAAATTCTCGACTTCCACGTGGTGAAACCTCGCAAAATTTCGCGAGCTATTAGATATCACGATTCTCTTTGTATGGTGAAAATTTAAGGGAATTCTATCGATTTTGCATACAACGTCCTTGAGGCAAAAGTGAAGTGTATGGAAATGTGCAGTGACTGATGCAATTACGTATTTGCACGTTGAATGTCAATTTTTTTTCCCAGAATAGTTTGTTTTTAGGTGGAGAGAAAAAAAATTCGGAATCGCCGACGAAAAGTGATCGAAAATTCGATCACATTGAAATTTCGCGTGCCATATTCGCTCGGTGAATAGATTTTTTTTTTTATCGAAAAAGTGGAATGCACTGAGGTTTTTTTATTTTCCCTTTTAAAAAAACGATTTTTCGAACAATTTTTTTTTTTCATTCCATCGTGTCGAACGCGGATCTGCGTTTTTCTCTCGCGTATAGAGCTTTTTTTCGTATCAATGAATCGCGGTGTTCGCGGATGATGATTTTTTATTAACGTTTTTCTTAATCAAGCGGAATGAATGGCGGATCGTTGCATAAACAAAAGAGAGTATCGCTAAGTGGTATTCTTAGTTTTCATTTCTCTTGTTCGTTATGATTTTTTGGAATGAGTCTCCGAGAGCCCTGTATGGAGCTCGACGAATGAAATTTTATTTTGTTTTAATTTACGAGCTGCGTACACAATATAAACGAGTGTTTTGCTGGTAATTTATATTTTCCGGGAACGGCAGCAGGATTCGGTGCTGGGCGATTCATCCGGCGAAGCGGGTCATAACGGCCGGTGGAAATGGTTCAAGAGCTTAGCTGCAAACTCATATTCGTCGTGGGCAATGCACGAGCAGAAATAATAAGTAAACATTATGAAACGCTTGGATTTTCCACGATTGTTCAATTTTTTGTGTGTACGAGATTCTCCGTGCATTGGCAATTTCGTGCTTTGTATATGCCAAAATAATAATCGGAAAGAAAAAAAAGAAAAAAACGGCTGCAATTTGAAATTTGCACATGTCAAAAATATTTGAACATCGTGCATCGCTTCAGCATTTCGAGGAAGCAATTTGCAAATTTCAATTTGTAGCGTTTTTTGTATTTTCATTTAAATTATATAATTTCGACACTTTTGTAGAAAGTAAAGAGCAAGTACAGACTTGTACACAATATTTTACAAAATTTGCAGAAATTAGAGCGGTTGGACGATTTTTCAAAAAACTCACATTTTCGTAAAATTCGAAACAATCATAAAATTTAAACCCTTCAATCGATATTTTCCAAATTCAATACCAACCTTCCTATTATGATACTCTATTAATAAAAAAAAAATTAGTAACAAATCTTAAAATTTGCGAAAGTTAGAGCGTCGACAGGCTTTTTTTGAAAATTTCAAAATGCCCGAGAATTCGTATTTTTCTAGCAATTGCAACAAAATTCTCAGAGAATGAAGAGCTCGTATAGATCAACATCTGTGCAAAACGGGAGCCCTGTAGCTCAAACCGTTCTCGAGTTATGAACGTTTGAATTTTGCAGTCCCAGAACATACGCACATCCGGAAATTTTTTCTAAATATGATTTTTCGACGTTTTGGGACATTTTAAACACATTGACATTGAAAACTAGAAAAAAAAAAAAAATTTCACCGTCACATAGCTTCCTCCATGAAGAAGCAAAAACGACGAGCTCGGTACGAAAGAACACGACGTCTAGATATTTCGTTCAGGATTAGGGGCTCAATACCGAATCGTAAAAGTGAGTAATGTGCGAGGTAATGCCCCGTGTGTCTCACGAAGCATATCGCTCCCTCAGCTGAAAGCTCTGCAAGCACCCTCGGCCGCGGTCTGAGGTGAGCGTAAGAGCAACGAAACTGCTCCGGAAACTGTACGAGAGAGTTTTTACGTCAGTGGAATGCGGGAGCAGAGAGAGAGAGAGAGAGAGAGGCGGCCGTCATCCTGCGCGAGAATAAACGAAAAAACAGCCAAACTCTTTTTTTCTTACGGAAGAAACAGAGGCAGACAAAAACACTCTCTGCTGCTGCACGTATGTCGCGATAAAAGCACCGGAGAGAAAATAAAAAGGACACTCGTCCGCGAGCCAGAGCAGCTCGCCGCGCGATAACACGACGCAGCGCACGCTTTTATTGCGCGCTAACAATTTTTCCCTCTCGCGTTCGTTCCCAACAATCGTGCTCGCGAGTCCCGCGGACGCCGCGAGCTAAATATCCACACGCGAAAAAAACGGCTGCGAAATTTCATCGTCCAGCCTGCTCGGATATCGCCGATCGATTTTCTGTTCACACTGGAAAGAAAATTTTGTTGGAAAAAATCGATATTTTTTTGGATACGTTCGGCTAAACTTTTTGAAAATAATTCCAAAAATATTGCCATTGCGAGGAGAAATATTCGGTTCGGCGTTAGAAATGAAAAATATTGTCAAAATAACGAAAATTTTGAAATTATCCAAAAATATTTAGTTTACCGCGTTGAACAAAATATCAACGTTTTTTGACAAAATTGAATTTTCAGTATTGAAAAATTGACCAAGTTCGACGAAATTTATTTCGAGAATGGAAAAGTGTAGCGACTCGTCCCAGCAGCCCAAGCACGACGAAGCAGGTTTCGATATACGCGCTTTTATCTAGTCGTTAAGCCAAAAAGCTTCTTACAAAGGAAAACTTATAAAATTGTCATTTTCCGCTCGAGGACATTCGAGCAGTCGAATGGTCTGCTCGCCCGCGCGCGCACGCGCGCGGATATTTTACCTCATCCTCTGCTTGTGCGAGCGCGTTTGCCATTCCAACCCGCGCGCGCGGCCTCATCATTTTCCATTCGTGAGTCCTGAGCACCCGAGCGAGGGATGAAATTGTCAAAATAAGAGAACGCCGAGCGCGTCGAGAGCGATCTACTTATACACGGAGAAAAGTAGTTGGAAGAAATAGCAGGCGGCGGCGGCGGCGAGCTTTAACGGAGATCTGGAGCATCGAGTGCCGTATAGCTTGCCACGACGATTCCCGCGGGAGCAGAGCAGGGCAAAAGCTTGGGTATAAGAAAATGAACGTCTTTCTTGAGCATATACGAGCTCCCATTTCCGTGAAGTAGGTTAGAGAGTTGCTGCGATCGCATATCGAATATAATAAAATTTCAAAAAGTCGATTTCTCCTCCGCGATCTTTTTGTTATCATCGCGCACCCAAATTTTTGTGTCGCTCATATTTACGCGGCTTTCTGCTTTTCTTTCTTTCGACAATGCCCTGCAGGTGCATGGAGCTTCGTACGAGCGCGATCACTGACAAAACTAGAAAGTAAAGACGGACTCGTACACAATATTTCACAAAATTTGCAGAAATTAGAGTGGTTGGACGATTTTTCAAAAAAACTCAAATTTTCGAAAAATTCGAAAAATCATAAAATTTTAACCGTTCAACCGATATTTACCAGATTCGAAACCAACCTTCCTATCATGATACTCTATTTATAAAAAAAAAATTAGTAATAAATATTAAAATTTGCGCAAGTTAGAGCGTCGACAGCCTTTTTTTGAAAATTTCAAAATGCCGTAGAATTTGTATTTTTCTAGCAATTGCAACAAAATTCTCAGAGAACGAAGAGCTCGTATAGATCAACATCTGTGCAAAACGGGAGCCCTGTAGCTCAAACCGTTCTCGAGTTATGAACGTTTGATCTTTACAGTGCCAGAACATACACACACACATCCGGACATTTTTTCTAAATATGATTTTTCGATGTTCTGGGATATTTCAAGCACATTGACATTGAAAACTGGGAAAAAAGAAATTTCACCGTCACATAGCTTCCTCTATGAGGAAGCAAAATGAATCAAAACGTCGACCGCATTGTTAGTCGAGACTTATTCCGCTCCCGCGTCGATCTCTCGTTTTGCGTGTATAAATCTTGTTGCCCTCTGCGGAGCACATATGCTGGGCGCGATGGTACAAATTTTCAACTCGATTTTGCAGCACGAAACATATTTCGCGATATACGCGGTCCATCGCGGTACCGAACAATTTTTCAACGATATGTCGCGCGTCGAGAGCATGCAGCGAGGCGCATCGATCGGTATTTACAAATTTCTACAGACGCGATAAAAATGTATGAGGGATTTATACGGGGAAATGAATATCGGGAAAGCGAGATTATTTCTGGTGCGCGGCGAATTCTTAGGCTTCCAGAACGCGCGGAGAAGCGAGAGGGAAAGTGAGAGGCTTTCGTAACACATTGGCATTGTTATACATGGAGAATGACGAGAAGCGATTGCAGGGTGAGAAGCATACGTGCAGCGGAATGAATTTCGTATCGGAACGGCCGCAACCACCGATTCGATGATTTACGAGTTTCGAGAATCGATCGACCGCGTGAATATACCGCAGGGTGGCAGGAGGAGAGTTGCGGTTCCCTCAACCCCGCGTCGTGCACCCTTGCCACTGCGAAGCGATATCCATGCAGTAGTTGCGTCTCTTTCATCGAGGGCGTTAAATCGCAACGCCGCGGCCACGGACGTTCCGGAGAATCCTGGGCAACGGGAATTGCGTCAAGGATTTCGCATATCAGGAATTCTTGCCAATCGGCAAGAAATTGAGCGCCTGGGAAAAAAGGCGTATAGATGCTGCAAAAAAATTCCAACAACTTTTGCTTTCTCATAGAGGAAGTTACGTGACGGTGAATTTTTTTTTTTTTTCAGTTTTCAATGTCAATGTGCTTAAAATGTCCCAAAACATCGAACTGTAAAATTCAAACGTTCATAACTCGAGAACGGTTTGAGCTACAGGGCTCCCGTTTTGCACAGATGTTGATCTATACGAGCTCTTCGTTCTCTGAGATTTTTGTTGGAATTGCTAGAAAAATACGAATTCGAATGAAATTCGAATAAAAATGATTTGAACGCGGGATTCGCGTCTCGAAGGGTCAACGCGCGCGGAAGAAGAGAATTTTGTTTTCTCGCTTTTTGCTCTGCTCCGCGTATTTCACGTGCGCAACGAATAAAAATCATTCGAGCATCGACCTAATTGGTCGAATTTGAATCCGCAGCCGAAATTACGATTTTTCGCGCTGCTCCAACGCCACGAACCGCGATGCGGTTATTTCCTGACTGCGCTCCTTCTCCATCCTCCTGCTCCTCCGAACAACCGCAAAGAAATATTACAGTATCGGGAAAATATATAGAGAAGGGTCGAGGCGTGAACGAAATATGTCGAGTGCGCATGAAGCTTGTCCCAGCAAACGTTTCTGACTATGAGCTGCACTCGAACGGACTTGCTACACATTCATATCGAATTGAGTCGTACAACCGATCGTTCGGAAACACATACGCCCTCGTAGTCGCACGCGTCACTGGCTCCTCTGTAGGCACTTGCTATTGCATTGCTACGAGCCTACAGTCGAGTTTCCCATAAATCGGACACACTCCTTTTTAACGCGGGATTCTCGAGACGATCAGACTTTGAAAATAAATTAGAAAAACTTTGTCATGAGTTTCTTTTTGTTATTTAGAAAAAATTGAACGAAAAAAATTGCTGAAACGTTTCAGAATTATTGCGTGAGACGCCAAGGCCGAAATATTCCCTAAATATTTTGTTAATTTTGTTCGAAATTTCGTAAATTGTCAAAAATTTTCAAAATTCTGTTTAAAATTTCGTAAATTGTCCAAATTTTCATAATTTTCGCGGACAAGTTGTCATGCTCATGGCAAATTTCTCAACAATTACGAAATTATTATTATCAATAATTATTCATTTGGAAAAATCGTTAATTCCTTCGGAGATGGCGTATTTTTTGGGGTTACGATGATGAGAAAGATTTGTTCGTCAGAGTTTTATGGGAAATTTGACTGTCGCGGGCGCTGGAGGCTTTCCCATATATCGAGGGCGTACAGCGGCGGTGCACGCGTCTATCGTATCAGCCCCGACAGCATGCAAGGGGATGCTCGTTGGTTAGGCCGTTAACTGTGGAACACCGATCAGGGGGAAATTGGCGTGTGCGTGCGGGCGTGTGCAGAGTCCCGTTTAGCGCGCGGGCAGGAACACGTCGGGCTCGTTAAGCGAATAGGATGAGGAAGAAAATAAAAAAAAAGGGCGTGGAATAAGCTCGTAACGACGGTATCGCTCTCCGGGCAGCTCTGGAGCTCTTTCTTCTTCGTGTATTTTTCCGCTGTCTCTCATTACGTTTCGCTATCTCCGTAATAGTCTCTGCGCGTCCGGATGGTCCGTTCGCTTGCAGCAGCAGCGCCAGCAAAGCTTCGCTACTGGCTCGCACAATCCACGCGAACAATGGATTAACTCGGCTCATTACTGAACGCGAGCAATGAGAGCCAATTAGAGAAAGTGCCGTTCTGGTATTTTAGCGGTCCGGTAACAAAACAAAAAACAGCCCGCGGCAAAACGCGCCCTTCGCGTCGCGACTGCGAGCGACGCGAGATCCCTTCGCGCTCGAAATAAACGGAATGCCCGCGCGCGTGCGATTCTCGTGAGAGTATTGAATCAACGAGACGAATTGGTAAACAATAAGATGCACGATGCTCAAATCTTCCTCTGCTCCGAGAAAGCATTGAGCATCTTGAGGAAGCAATTATTTGCAAATTTCAATTTTTCACCGTTTTTTGCATTTACACTTAAAATTACATAATTTGGACAACTTTTCTAGAAAGTCAAGAGGAAGTACAGACTTTTTTCAAAAAACTCTGATTTTCGTAAAATTCGAAAAAATCATAAAATTCAAAGCGTTCAACCGACAATCCCCGAATCCGATACCAACCTTCCTATTATAATGATCTATTTATAAAAAATAAAAAAAAATTAGTAATAAATCTTAAAAGTTGCGCAAGTTAGAGCGTCGACAGCCTTTTTTTGAAAATTTCAAAATACCGTACAATTCGTATTTTTCTAGCAATTGCAACAAAATTCTCAGAGAATGAAGAGCTCGTATAGATTAACATCTGTGCAAAGCCCTGTAGCTCAAACCATTCTCGAGTTGTGAACGTTTGATTTTTTTCTAGATATGATTTTTTGATGTTTTGGGACATTTTAAGCACATTGACATTGAAAAGTATGGAGAAAAAAAAAATATCACCGTCCGTTTCCTCCATGAGTAAGCAAAAGCATAAAAATGACACTAACGGGAACGAGTTGCGATGCAGAGGGGCGTGTACAACGAGATGACACCAAGATCGAGTGCAAGTTATTACGAGGACGGAAGAAATAATGAGAATAAAATTTGTCCGTCTATATACGTTCGCCGCAGCAGCAGTCGTGTCGTTCGTTCCGGTTAAAACTTTTCCATGTCTCAGAATATAGAGTTGAGTGTAAAAAAGAAAAAGCCATCGCTCGGGAGAATCGAGAGCGAGAAGCCGAGAATAATGGGCCGAGGATGAGCGAGAAGGCAAAAGAGAAAAGAAAAAGAAAACGCGGAAAAATTGTCGAAGAATATGAGCAGCAGCGGCTAGGATTCGTCGTCGAGTATCTTCTCTCGATTAGTTTAACAAGTCTTTCCGGCGGCGCGTTCGCTCGTCGATTATTTTTCGTAAAGAACCAGCAGCAGCCAGAGTGCCGCCGCGGATCTCGAAACTTTCGAGGAGTTTCCGATCTCTCCCACTGCGCTGCCATTATGCATTATTTAACTGTGTGCCGCTAGGACAGCGTCCCGATAAAAGAGAGCAAAAGCGAAGAGGCCGGAGGCGGATGAGACGCTGTATGGACGCCCGGCACGACGACAAGACGCGAGGAGGAGGCTAGCTACTTGGAAAACTCCTTTACAACAAACTCGGCTGCTGCTTTTGCCATGCCGCCGCCCGCGCTCAACGACGACGAGCAGAGGGAATATACCAGGATGAGGAGCGCACGGTCGCGGTCCTTTCCAATTTGTAGCAAACGATCCATGACCGGGATCGCGTTACGTCTAATGTATACCCCGGACCAACGAGTTATCAATGTTTCCAACAAACCTTCCACAAAAACTACCGAACCACCACGCACACGCTTCATTTTTTTCCACGCGCGCGTCTTCGCACAACTATACTCTTCGACAATCCGAACCAATGTTTTCCATTCAACGTTTTCGCTTCGTTCCAACATCCTCTTTAAATTATTTTCTCCCTCGCGCAGGAAAATCGACCAATTTTTTTTTGAAAAATCCCAAAAAATTGTAGAAAATTACGTCGGAAAGGAAATTTTTGTCTCGATTCAATCGTAAATATCGCTGAAAATTCCGTTAGAAACAAAACGTACCGTCAAAATAACGGAAATTTTGAAATTATCTCGAAATATTTAGTTTATCGCGTTCAACAAAAAATTGACGATTTTTAACAAAATTTATTTTCCCATAGTGCAAGCTCCAAATGGCAAAGGCGCCGGGACCGAGTTGCCAGAGCAGAGCCGGATGAGGTGGACGCATACGGAAAAAAGCTATTAGCGGCGAGAACAAAAAACGAAAATTGAGGATCTCCCGGAGCTACACAATCGCTCTGGGAAAATGGATAAAAAAAAAGGAGGTAAATGTTATCGAAAGTAAACGAGGTATATGTGGGCTTCGCCATTGGCGAGAGAGAGTCTCGTGTGGTTTGCTCCGTGCGCGCGGCGCCGTCGAACCGTTAACCATGATTAACTCCGGGACATTGGAACCCGGAGCTGATTGTCTAGGGGCGAAACTCGACAAATTAAACCTCGTTAAACGCCGCGAGACCGAGAGACTCTCAATCTGAATATACAGAATCCATACTCCCGCGACATTACAACGCGCGCGAACACGAATAAACCGGAGCGCGAAGTGCATATTTCGCATTTCCTTTCAGAAGACTCATTCTGCCGCTGCTTCGAGTCCCGAGCCGGCCATCAAAAGTTACGCGAGCTTTTATACATTCGCGCCCTGCGCGCGCGCGCAAATGCACGCGCGTCAACTTTTGTTGTTTTCTCTCCGCACCACACCGCGAGTTTCTCCCTTTTCTGCCTTGTTTCTCTCTTCCTCACAGATTCAATCTCCTTTCCAACTAAATTTATACTAGAATCCCTGGCAATGCCATTCGTTGCTCTAAAAAATGATTCCACCTTAAGGAGGTCGGCTACACACGACAATATCATAAGAATTTCATCAAATTTGGTGATAACATTCTTTAGCATCAAATACGATGTCACCATTTTTTTCAAATTTTTCGTCTACGTAATTGTCGAATAATTGGAGTTTACAATATGCAAAAGATATTCCTGTATATATATCTGAATCGAATGTAAAAACTATGTAAAAGAAAAATGTTTAAAAAATTGTATATTCATATTTATTACGAAAGAATATACTCACGAAATTTCATTAAATTCTAATCATTTACAATTTTCCTATGCTTTTTAGTATGGCAACATTGGTGTGTGTAGCCAACCTCCTTAAGGGCGTTGTAAGGACGTAGGAATTTTCACTACACAAAGAGCTAATAGCTCGTGCAATTTTGCGAGGTTTCGTCATGTAGAAGTCGAGATATTTATTTATAAAAATCAGAATTTTCCGTAGTTTCTCATAAGAGCGTGTGTTAAAAGTTGCAATTTTCAACATTAAATATTTCCATTTCTAAATGGTCAAGCCTCTTAAAACATTGCGTACACTTTTGTGTAACATCAAAGAAGCTTTATTTATTTTTTCAAAAAAATCGGTCGTCAAATTTTTTCAAAATCTTGTTTATTATATAACGAATGCCGATTACTTCGGAAATCCTGGTTTTGGAGTATATTGTTCTTCAGTCAATTTGTAACAAATTTTTTCAATGAACTTGGGCTCGCGAACCATTTTGTTTGTAAGAAAAACTGAAAGCAAAAATTTAGATTTGACCGTCGCCATAACAACGTTACTCCGGCGAAAACGAACTGGAGATCCGGACGTATGGAAACATTGGATTCGACAAAAAAAACGCATGCAACAATTTTATCGTTAATCGCTTCCGGACGCCTCGATGGGTCGATACGAATTTAAATTTCCTGGAAAAATGTTTTTTTTTTTCTCCTTTCAATTCAATATCCATAGCGTAGAGGTCGAAAAAAAAAAAAAAATGCACAACGAGCCCAGAGGATCACTTCCCAAGAACCCAATATGTCTGGGGCTCGATATTTGTCGAAACGCATCGAAGCCTGTCGCGGGCGTGACGTTTGACATCCAAGTGGGAGTTTCATCATCAGAATCCAATAAAGAACGAGCGAGTATATCGAAAAAAACGAAAAGATCTCATGGAAATTGCTCGGGGGAAGAAAAAAACGACACGAAATCTTTTTGTGTCGCTGCGAAAATTTGTTTTTCCTCTCGAACATTTTGGCGCGTGTGTCTAGAGTTTCGATGTTTATCGAATCGACAAATTTGATGAGAATCCACGGGGCAACGTTGTCACTTCTAGCGAAAAGTACGAAATGGTTGATGAATTTTTATTTAAATTTCCGATAGAAATGACGAGACTCGTCGAGTGAACATCTCTTTCGCGTTCTCGCGCATAGGAAACACAAAAATGACACATGTCCAGCCATCGTGGACAGAGCGAGGCATACAGAGTCCCGAAACGTACGATACCAAGTCCATTCTGTGGATGCGCGTGTGTTTGAAACAGACAAAAAGCGTTAAAGTGGCGTTTTCATCCGTCCGATTGAATTCCATGGGGCGCGGTATTAAATTTTAATTAATCCGCATATAACGGGGAAATCGGGGGACGTTATCGAATCTTGGTAATCCAACTAAAACGTACGTGACTGGAGCTCGTGTTCGCGCAGTGTTGAACCGTGTACGATTCTCTGCCTCGCTTCTTCGCTGCTCTTTTATTTTCATTCTCTCTGCTCTGCTCCCTGCTGCTGCTGCAGTTTCCCATTTCTCTCTTTGGCCGAGCGCGATCGCGGACTATATGCGAGACTCTATGCTTTTGCGGAGTCTCTTCCCACGCGATCTTCTTCCGCTCGCGTAGCATCTTCAATATTTCATTGCATGGCGAATCTTGCGAGAGGCGCATTATTGCCGCGCGCTGTACGACTGTTGGAACGTGAAGAAAGAAAAACGCCAAAACAGAGTTCTTTGTTTCTTCTTGCTCGGTATTTCCTTATTCACATATCCTTCGTGCGTTCGTTTTGACTCTTCACTCGCGAGCGCTTTTCTCCCTTATAGCTTTCTGGTTAATGTTCGATACTCGCTCGCGATGCAACTTCATATCGTAAGGGAACAAAGAATTTCTAATAATAACGAACAACTTTTTTTTAGGAAGCTAATCAACGAGAGGAACTCGCGAGAAGCAGGAGGGAGGGTTGAAACTGAATTTAACTGAATTTATCTTCCTCCAACACATTGGGTCATATTGACCCGGACAAAGTTTTCCTGAAATTGAAATTTCAATTAATTAATATTCGAACAACAAAAGTTTCAGTTTCTCGAATTTTTCCTTCATTTTTATAGAAAAATGTGGCGGAGTACACACTGGGTCAAATTGACCCGGGCTCTCAATACCGTCGCCAAATGAAAATGCATGAATAAAAGCTTCACTTGGAATCATGATTTCGAGAATTCCTGGTAAATCGCCCTTCCACACAATGGGTCATTTTGACCCGGTCAAAGTTTTCCAGAAATTGAAATTTCAATTAATTAATATTCGAACAACAAAAGTTTCAATTTCTCGAATTTTTCCTTCATTCTTATAGAAAAATGTGGCGGAGTACACACTGGGTCAAATTGACCCGGGCTCTCAATACCGTCGCCAAATGAAAATGCATGAAATAAAAGCTTCACTTGGCATCATGATTCCGAGAATTGCTGGTAAACCGCCCTTCGACACAATGGGTCATTTTGACCCGGTCAAATTTTTCCAGAAGTTGAAATTTCAATTAATTAATATTCGAACAACAAAAGTTTCAATTTCTCGAATTTTTCCTTCATTCTTATAGAAAAATGTGGGCGGAGTACACACTGGGTCAAATTGACCCGGGGTCTCGATGATAGCGTTGCCAAATGAAAATGTATGAACCGAAAGTTCATTCGGAATGATATTTGTATAATTATATAATTATTTCCTCATCGACATTCATTTAAATCCATCAACATACTGTAACGTCAAGTTTTTTTCAAATATCATTCGTACACGATGTTAAAGTTTCCATCGAGGGAATGCAACGTAAACTGATCATTTTTAATAGCAAAGCGAAAAATTTTCATAGAGTTGAAAAAGACCAAGTTTGAGCGAGTGAGAGGAGCACGTTCTCTGCTGGTAGAGAAACAAGATAGATTGCTCGACATTCGTTGAATAAACGAGAGCCGCTTGTGTTCCGTTAACAATCTCCACCCCCCGCGCGCGGCACGTCAAGTGGTTTGACTATCTCCGGCGCCTGTGGGCGCTATAATCCTATAAATAAAAGAGATACAGAATATAAAAGAAGAGGCTGCTCGTTTGAAAGGCATTCCAAGAGGCCGAGGAAAATGTTGTGGGCTCGTGGTCGGAAGAACCGCCGCCGCAACGAGGGTGAAGAAATCAATTTGGAAAAGACGAAGAATTTTCCGTTATAACCGCAAACGCGTCGAGAGACTGAAAAAGTCTGAAAAGCCCGGAAGAGGAAAGTCTCGGATCGCGACCTGGACCTCTTTTGCTGCCGATATAACGGCAACACACCGCGCGACGTTATGCCACGCCGCCGAGACTTATTCCTCATCCTAAAGACTCTCTCCTGCCACGTCCTCGAGCGTTTTTCACTTTTATCTCTCTCTCTCCCCTTGGTCGATGGACGCGATATGGACGAGAGTAAAAAGATAATAAATTGATCTATAAAATGCAGAAGAACAACGTGAGAATATTCGATAAGAAGAAGATTTATCCAAAGCAGAGAGTGGATAAAAAAGAAAAATGGTGAAGACTGTGCGGTGCGGCTTATCCAGCTCGAAAAGTTGTTAAAGCGTATTTCTCCTCCTGCTCTCTTATAACCGGCAGCAGAGTTTCCTCTAATCTGCAAAATCTGCAAAGACGCTTAATGAAGCCGAGAGATTTGCTGGTTCCTCCGAATCGCAAAAGACGAGCGTGCTTTTCGAGAATCGGGCGAGCATAAGCGCGGTAATTAAAAGATGCGAGAGCGATATAATTACGAGAGTTTCGGCGGCCATTAATTTTTGTCAAATGCCCGACGGGTGCGCGCGGTATCCCGCGAGAGCAGTTTTCGGACCAAGTGAAAACGGGAGTTGAATCCTTCGTCTCAACGTCACTTCTTCTTCTTCTTCTTCTTCGTCTCTTCGCTGCTTCGCTGCTTCTCTGCCTCGCAACCAGAGCTTGGATGTCGGAGCTACGAATTTATACATTTAACGGAGCGAGTCCGGGAAAGACATTGCAGCTTTCCTCATTTCCTCGCTCGAGGGAAAACTTGAGTCGTGACAGAGCCAGAGTCACTCCTCGTACAAGGATAACCACGATTTATCCTGCTAATATCGAAAACCTCTTCACTTTTGTGTCTCCGGGTCATTACCTAAGGAAATAGACACCGTCGAGCCATTTTTTTCGACAGTTTTGATCCATCGACTGTTTTCCTGCCAACAAAGAGAGAGAGCCTCAGGTCGTGTTTTCCCTGAAGATGATGTGCGGACCAGGAACATGGCGGGGTCGTCGTAGCGGCCTCTGGAGGTATCGACGAGTTATATGTAGCGATAGGAGGTCGGGATATGCAGCAGCAGTTTCCTCTTCTTAAGCCAGGAGTTCGGAGAAAGGCGATCGATGCTCTAAACGACCGGAGCTGAGGGAGCAAGATGGCGATATCATCGAGTAGCGAGCAAACAAAACGTGTAAACCCGCAGAGTCAACGTAAAACCGAACAAGCACTACACCAAAGGACGAACGCATCTCAGAGCCTTCGGCGTCAAAGATCAAGCTCCGGAACAAAGGGATCGAAAACACGAATCTCCGATTATGATAGAGAGTGCAATTGTTCTTTTTCATGTTCTAGTCACACGACTGCCCCCGAGGCAGAGACGTTGAACATCGACTCAACGAGAACCATGAAAATTGTCAAGTTCCTGTAAGTACATAATTGACGAGACAAAAAACACACATCGACAAACGTGTGTCAGAATATTCGAACTATTCGAAGAAAAATGTCAACGCGATGAACAACTTTTTTATTCGAGTTTTTCCAGGAGCAGGTCCAAAGGCAACGAATTAAAATGAGAGAAATCGAGAAAAAGGAAAATATCGTTGGAATACAACGAAATTTTTTTTTTTTATTCATTATTTTGATAATTAATACGATCGTCTCTATTTTTCTAGTAAATTCAGTTTTCTAATGGCAAACAAGACTGTTCCATTATCGTTGAAAAATACTGTATGAAAATTTTTCGCCCTGCTATGAAAAATGATCAGTTTTCGTTGAATTCCAACAATGCAAACTCCAACATCGTTATTTTATAATACTGAAGTTTTGATCGTTGGAATACAACAAAAAATATATTTTTAATTAATTATTTTGATAATTAATGCGATCGTTGCAATTTTTCTAGGAAATTCAGTTTTCCAATGGCAAAAAAGACTGTTCTGCTCTTAACTGCACTCAACTACGTGGGTTTTTTTTTGTAATTTTAATTTTTAGTATCGAATTATTTGGAAATATATTTCTTCGTTGAAAAATAACGAAAAATATATTTTTAATGAATTATTTTGATAATTAATGCGATCGTTGCAATTTTTCTAGTAAATTCAGTTTTCCAATGGCAAAAAAAACTGTTCCAGTATCGTTGACAAATACTGTATGAAAATTGTGCATTCTGCTATGAAAAATAAGCGAGAAATAAGCGATGAACGGATAAGCGAGAACCCAAAGACGAGAAACTCGAATGGACGATGTTGCTTCAGCAGGGTCAGTTTCCTTCTCGATTCTCAGTCAGACGTGTACACGCGCATTCAGCAGAGAGAGTTTCTATTTTATATGCTGTTTATAGGAGAGACTCGAACTTTGTATAACGGGCGGGCTGCACGCAGTTACGTATTTCGTGGTGGGTAAACCGTCAATAGCAATTATTGACGGAAGCTTGGGATCTCTCCAGTCCCACATGCATATAGAAGCGCTGCTTGATGTTCTCCACCCCCTTGTACCGGTGCTTGTCGTCCTCTTCGGCACACAACCCAATCTCCGTTCGGTTCCGGGTCTCTCGCACAGCAGTGAGCCGCTCCCGCATAGTGCAAACGTCCGAGACGTGGCCGAGTAAAACAAGAAACAGAGCCAGAGAGAGAGAGAGAGAGAGAAAGAGAACAACGTGCACGCTAAATCGGCCTCTCGGAATGGAGACTGAATTTGTGGGACACGAGCGAATAACGATGAGGCAATCATAGCCGCGATAAGGGGTTCCGTTCAACGGCCAGTTTCTGATTTAATTTTCCACTTTCCTGCAATAAATGGATCCTCGGGAAAGAGAAAATTCTATCGACCGACTGATCTGTGTCGAGGCAGCTGCGCTGACGATTATTTTAATACACTGAAAATAAAATTTTGTTGCAAAAGATATTTTCGTTCGACTGAACATTTTTTTTTTAAATCCCAAAAATGTTGTTTTGTTGCAGCAAAGAATATTTTATAAAGTCTCTTTCGGAAAGCAAATTTTTGTCATTCCAATCGTAAATTTTGTTGACTATTTTGTTAGCAACGAAAATTGAGAAAATTTTCAAAAAATATTTAGTTTACCGTGTTCAACAAAATTCCGACATTTTTTGACAAAATTTATATTTTAGTGTACGAATCCTTTGGATGAAATTTCTGCCCCGAGCCGCAGTTGATCGAGTCAATTCCGAAGGAACGTTCTCTCTCGCATCGGCCACGAGATCAAAGTGAATGAAGAAAAAGGAGCTTTTCGATATGAGCTCGACGAAGCTCCACACGTACACCAAAAATATCGATCCCTCATCGCTGTTCACTTCGAGAGCAACGAGTAATGAATTTGACATTTCCCAAATTGGAACAAGCCAAGTGGCGACTGCGTCAGAGAGAGAGAGAGAGAGAGAGAGAGAGAGACGAAGGGGGGAAGGTGTGTGCGTCTATCAGAAAAGCGAGAGGATTCGCAATTGGAATGAGCGGACGCGTACACGATAAATCACCAAAGCATATCCGTCCATCGCGCAGTTTCGATATTTACGATTTACGATCGTGTATTGGCTCTCGCGGGCGTATATCCTGTACGCGGACCGAGAGGAATATGCAAAAGTTAACGCGTAGAGAGCTCGCAGCAGCAGAGCGATTCCAAATTGGCTACACGAGCGCGCCGCGCAGATATCATTCGGGGATAAAGAGTCCGAAGGGCAAACGCGCGGGATGACGAATGGATCGGACGCATATGTGGAACAAAAAGAAACTTCCATCTCGGGGATTGATCGTTGTACATCGTATTGCACTTTGGAATGTGCCAACGGGCTGAGATGGACGTGGGAGTAAGTTCGGCGGGACCTTGACCCGGGAACCTAATGGAGATTGAGGAAAAAGTATGGACCGAGCAATAAATTCGGATCGATGAGCAGGAATCGACGTGTCTGCATCGTGGGCAAACATTCCGGAGGTGCCGAGGACGAAAACAAGAAAAAAACTGAAGATGGACTGGATGGAAATGAATCGATGCAGCCGCGATAACTGGATGATCCGGTGGATGAAGAATGTCCAAACGTGAATGACGAGGAGGCATCGGGAGAGTTGGAAGAATCTGATTATTCGGTCGGATGCGCTTGATGGCAGATTGACATTTGGCCAATTTGGTGGTCGAGCCAGCACGGTTTGTTCAACGATTTGGTCACGTGTCGATGTTCGACACACGTCCCACCTCGGCTTTATCGGCAAAAGCTTCAAGGTGTAAACTTTTCTCTCCGCGCAAACATTTTCGTTTATGAGAATTTGCCATCGTATTATCATAAATTCGGATCGTCATCACGGGTGCGCCAAAGCCTCTGGGCTACGGGGAAGGTCGAGAGAGAATCAAGAGGTCAATTTGAAAAGGTAATTGGATGGTCTCAAACGGAACATACTCATCT
Source organism: Hyposoter dolosus (assembly GCA_963921915.1). Lineage (NCBI taxonomy): Eukaryota > Metazoa > Arthropoda > Insecta > Hymenoptera > Ichneumonidae > Hyposoter > Hyposoter dolosus. The sequence goes on along the minus strand of OY998136.1, from coordinate 979,531 downwards.
ACGCCGTAGCACAGCATATCGCAGCAGATAATATCGCATCTCGATTCGGAGCGGTAAACCGTGGTGCAGAGGCGAAGCAGGCAACGGAAAACATAGACATTCGCTGCACCGCTATCCAAACCTTGTTTGCACCATGTATTTGCGCTTATTCAGATATTAATAGGCATTATAGGAGACACAAGCAATCCAGCAGCAACTACGATCCGTACAATGACGATCAACACACACACACACGCACACAGGAGGAAACAGCCTAAATGTGTGCGCGAGCGAATTTACCTCGTGGAAAGTGAAGCAATACACTCGTAAACGCTCCGGCGACACGCTAACGAGTTGCAGCCCTTATCGCATCCACGTATATGCGCATTCATGCGCGTGCTACAAATCCAGCAGTTGAATATGCAGAACTATGTCGCGGACACGAATCCATCCCCGCAGGAGCAGAGGAACGCGACGCCGCACCATTGTCGCTTCCATACTCGAAATACTGGACTCTGCATACGCGCATCCGCACCACTTCTACGTACACGTGATTACACGTGTTTAAAGATCGATTCACGCCAGTGGGAACGTATGCGGTCGAACCACTCGCCAATCGATAGAGAAACACCGCGACATTAGCCACTGTCCGGCATTCTGTCCGGCACGCAGGTTCGTACCGTATTCTTTTGCGACAAAAACGTTGCAAGTACCGGGGGCCGTGTATATGGCTTTTTGGGACTGGACGATCGAATTATCCGGTTAAGCTCGCCTATTCAACCGTTTCTCTCGCTAGCTTCAGCGCTCCAGCTTTTGCTCGATACCTCAATAATTTTCCTCCGCAGTGGATACCCGTCAAACGATCTTCCCATCGCGTCCACGTAGATGCGAGTTTTTTTTTTTTGGCTCTGAACTACGTGGGTTTTTCTTGTAGTTTTAATTTTTTGTATTTCTTCGTTGAAAAAAAAACGAAAAATATATTTTTTATTCATTATTTTGATAATTAATGGGATCGTTGCAATTTTTATAGGAAATTCAGTTTTCCAATGGCAAAAAAGACTGTTGGATTATCGTTGGAAAATACTGTATGAAAATTGTACACTCTGCTATGAAAAATTATCAATTTTCGTTGCATTCCAACGATGCCAACTCCAATATCGTTATTTTTTTATTCTAAAGTGTGGATCGTTGGAATGCAACGACAAATTTATTTTTTATTAATTACTTTGATTATTAATGGGATCGTTGCAATTTTTTTAGGGAATTCCTCTTTCCAATGGCAAAAAGAACTCTTCCATATCGTTGGAAAGTACTGTATGAAAATTTGGCACTCCGCTATGAAAAAATGATCAGTTTTCGTTGAATTCCAACGAAGCGAACTTCAACATGGCCAGAGAAACCGGAGGATCGAGTGTCGAGGATCCGGATGATGTGTGCACGAGGTTCGTTCGTTCAGGGCTCATGGCTCGTTCGTTATAGCGACTCGCATGTTAATTATCAATAACGCAGGTGGTGGACGGTTAGCATCGTTCCAAATTCACTAAAACCATCGCTCATCCTCTGTTTATCGGTTATTTCCGATCGAGAGGATTGGTGATTGAAAAATTCAGGGGCTGCGGGGGATATCGAGAGTGCGATGAGTGTGTACACGGAAACCGCCGCAAATGTACGCCACGTTGTAACACACAAAGAATAATTGAATTTCCGAATAAATCGATTCGTCCACATGTTTGAATATCGAAATTGCCGGACGCTCCAGCGACGTTTCGTTTACACGCAGAGAAATAGTTTCAAATATTCATAATTCCGTGTTGGTCGGAAGCTGCAGATTCGCTGCTGATTTAATTTTCCATCCGCGCGCGCCGAGAGCGCGGGGATGAGCTGCTGCGTTATTTTGTATAAAGTGAAACAATGATAAAGCAGAATTGAGCCGAGCTCGGAACAAAAGCCAAACGCCGGTCAAATAATTGCGAGCAACAGAAAAGCGAAAACTTTTAAAAAATCCTAGTTTTTGCTCATTGAAAAAAAAAAAGAAGTTTAACGACGATGAGCACTCTGCCTCGTCAATGGGATCGTACGTTCGCGGTTATCGACCGCGCGCGATCGATAGAGAGCGACCGAGCGCGAAGAGCTTTCTCGTCAATGGTTCTGTGGCTTTTTCTACTCGCCGCTGCGAATCGTTAGACTGGAGCGAAAGGGACTGCATGCCAGAAGCAGCAGACGGACGCACGGGTCCGCGCGTCTGTGAGAGAAACCGGTTCGTCCTCTCTCGAGGGTACCGACAGGCCAATGTGCATAACGGTACGAATCGTATACGCGCGACTGCACTGTGAGTACAGACGTAATAATAACGTTTCGTACCTCGTCCGTGTCCTCGCGTCCTCGCCCGAGTAACCGATACAAATGACCGCTTAATAAAATACCTTCCTACACGTTTTATTCATTTCATCCGGACTCGATATTTAACTTTGTTTTTCTTGGGAAAGCGTCCGCCGAGAAAATCTCGCCGGAAAAACATTTTTTTACTATTATTATTTTACTTCCTCATGGAGGAAGTTATGTGACGGTGAATTTTTTTTTTTTTCAGTTTTCAATGTCAATGTGCTTAAAATGTCCCAAAACATCGAACTGTAAAATTCAAACGTTCATAACTCGAGAACGGTTTGAGCTACAGGGCTCTCGTTTTGCACAGATGTTAATCTGTACGAGCTCTTCGTTCTCTGAGATTTTTTTTGCAATTGCTAGGAAAATACAAATTCTGGGGAATTTTGAAATTTTCAAAAAAGGCTGTCGACGCTCTGACTTGCGCAAATTTTAAGATTTATTACTAATTTTTTTTTTTTATCAATAGAGTATCATAATAGGAAGGTAGGGATTGAATCGGGGGAATATCGGTTGAACGGTTTGAATTTTATGATTTTTCGAATTTTACGAAAATCTGAGTTTTTTGAAAAAACGTCCAACCGCTCTAATTTCTGCAAATTTTGCAAAATATTGTGTGTAAGTTATTACCTCTTCTTTACTTTCTATTTTATTGGTTATTATTCCCCAGAGGACGATTTTTTGCGATTTTTGGGTCTGAGTCTCGCGGCAGGACACCGGGAAGGTGTGTTTTTGGTTTTTATAAAAAATCATGCAGTTCGCTCCGCACGTGGAATCCAGATGTCCTCGCAGGCCGGAAATTCCTGTCTCTCGCGGTGCTGTGAGGAAATTATTACAAAAGACCGACGTAACGTTTGAGGCAGTCGACGCGATTGCGTTCGTTCGGATACGACGAGGAAAACCGTAAAAGTTTTCAATTCATTGGGACGTTTTGTGAAGCTTGTCGTTTCCTCTGGCTCTCGGAAATGATAAGCCAAAGCGAATTGTCGAGCGTTGTTAGGGAATAAACTATTTTTACGACTCGGCAAAACGAAGATTTTCGTCTCGAAACGCGCGGCGCACGATCAACAATTATTATTTTGAACCGAGTCGCGTAATTCAAGGGGATTTTATGGGGCGAAGCAGCTCGTCCGCATACGAACCATCGCGAGAACATTGACCGCAGTTGTTGCCCTCGCCAACTCTTTCTTTATTATTTCTTTTTATTATCTCCCTCTCGCGGATGATTGCTCGTTCTTGATAGCGGCCCTCAAAAACCGGTACCGCGGGCCAGCGGGGTTCAAGCGACGATTATGGGCACCAGTGAGTACGCAAAAAGAATGCTGAAACTAAAAGTCAAAAGCGGGGAGAGAGTAGTTCGGAAAGTTGGGACGAAAAACTGAGCAAGAAATCTCCCGATGGTGGTGCAGCAGGAGGTTTCGACGATGTTGAAGTTCGCATCGTTGTAATGCAACGAAAACTCATCATTTTTTATAGCAGAGTCGAAAATGTTCATACAGTATTTGTCAACGATAATGGGAAAGTCTTGTTTGCCATTGAAAAACTGAATTTACTAGAAAAATTGAAACGTTTGCATTAATTATCGAAATAATGAATGAAAAATGTATTTTTCCTTGTTTTCCAACGATCCAAACTTGAGAATCGCGAGGTTTCGTTGCCTCTCGCGGAATGAATTCTCGGAAGCGATCAGCCTTGATTCTCCGAGCGATTCACACACCTGCGGCCTTTTTTCTCCAGACGAAGGAGTTCCTGAATTCCTTTTTCTGCATCACATCATCAGAATTTTCAACGTCTCGGACCTTAATCGGGGAAGACCACAAGGACAAATGCCCATTTGGTAACAACGTAGGAATTGTTAGCCTCCCGTATGTATTCGTCATTATATACGGTCAGTCCGTATGTTTGTGAATTGAAGTATGGACGCGCGGTGGGTCCGTGCAGATACGAGGAGGGACTGCTCAGGTGGATACGGTCTCTGACAGGCTCGGCCTCCTCCCCCTCGTCGCATTATTAGCATGCACCGCGGCGGAGCCTGCTTCGAACCAACCGCTATATGCATTAATCTATAGGCCATTATGTCCACGTTCGTATTCGGATATATAGGGTGATGTTGATGTGGAGGAATGGTGGCCGGGGGAACAATGGTCGCTCGTGTTGGCGAGCACAGAGCTCTATGATGTACACACGAGGCTATCGCAGCAAGTATATAATTATATCGAGCTCTATGGGTTAGAGTTGCATGCTCGATGGACGGGGGCCTAGACTCTTGCAACAATCGCGAAGGCGTATATAGGGTCCATATAGATCCATCGGAATGGTCGACGGAGGCTGCTGGTGCTGTTGGTGTTGGTGCAATTGTCATTGGACGGGCAGAGCGCGTTGGGACTGGCATTTGCGAGCTTTTCAATCGCGAAAGCCGCAGTCATCTATATTCTTCCAATTGGTAAGGCAGGGGGTCTGCCATAGAGCAAGCCAGGCCAATGTGTGCCTGGCCGCGATCGTCGATTTTCCTCTATACGCTTTTCAGTTTCAGTTTCTCCAATTCTTCCATTTTAATAGAAAAATGGTGGCGGAGTACACACTGGGTCAAATTGACCCGGGGTCTCGACAGCGTCGTCAAATGAAAATGTATGAATCAAAGGTTCATTTAGAATCATGATTTCGAGAATTTCTTCTGGTAAACCTCCCTTTAAAACATTGGGTCATTTTGACCCGCACAAACTTTTCCACGAGTTGGAATTTCAATTCGAACAACAAAAGTTTGAGTTTCTCGAATTTTTCCTCCATTTTTATAGAAAAATGGTGGCGGTGTACGCACTGGGTCAATTTGACCCGGGGTCTCGATGATGGCGTTGCCAAATAAAAATGTATGAACCAAAGGTTCATTCGGAATGATATTTGTAAAATTATCAATTGGTAAGGCAGGAGCAGGGAGTCTATAGAGCAGGCCAGGCCAATGTGTGCCTAGCCGCGATCGTTTCTCATCCCCGCGTGCCGTCCTCGCATATTTTCCTCTATACGCTTTTCCCCTCGTGGCTTACGCACGCGGCCACACATTTCGCCCAAGTACATGTGTCCATTCGCGGCTACAATCATGCAGAGGGACATGTCCAAAGTTTACACATACGAATAGCCTGTCAAAGGGAAACGGCTCTCGCTCTAAACCGCCGGGCTTTCTGCTTGCTAGCTACTGTCCCCGCAGCGCGCCTGATTGTTCGGCCAGAGCGTTTCGAGGTGACCGGAGTAACGCGCTCTTTTGTTTCCGAACGAACGCGACTGCTTTATACATCGAAGCAGCTGCATAGGCCGGTTCAAAGCGCACTCAGCAGCTTCCCCACGGTATTAGGCAAAAGGACGATATTCCGCAAATTATATCGACGAAGCGAATATTTGCCAAAATTTCATTAATGATCAGAAAAATCCATTTTTTTCTGGGGAATTTTGAGAGTATGGAGGATATCGAGAGAAAGAGGATGAGGATGCGCAGCAGGATGAGAGCAAAGTTTTGCTCAAATTTTCCGACTCGATTACAACACATCGTGCTCTCCCTCGTCCTTCTGCTTATTCGCGCGGCCCTCGCGGCAACGGGCGCTCTCTCGGTCGCTCACTCGCGTGGTAACTCGCCAAATTAGTTACCTCACGGTTCATTTATAGTTTACTCCAACAGTTTGTTCCTCGGAGTTGCTGGGCGTTAGCGATATATCAGCGGCGGTGGGTGAAGCAAGCAAGTTGCTTCTATTTATCGCGTTACGGACTTTCCAAGTGAAACGCGAACAGCAGAGACGCGCTTCCCGGGCATTTCCTCCCGAGAGAGCTAGGATGTACAGCGGCGTGTCCGCGGAGCATCGACTCGTTATATCCGTCATTTCTCGTAAGCGCCAAAACATCCAATCTCCCGAGGGCGTGAGCGGCCAAAATTCTGACGTTTACCTTTATTTCCACAAAACGTTCCGTACGTCCGAGATATTCGCTTGGCAGCAAAAAACTTTGGCGAAAAAAGGGAAAACTTTATTTTTCTCCTCTCGCGAATGGAATCGCTTGTACGTTTCCACAAAAAGATTCGGCGATCCGGGCGACGATAATTACGCGTAAAAATTCATACAATTTCAATTTTTTATTTTTCCCATCTAAACGCGTGTAAATTCAAGTTGCGTTTCTTTTGTTTTTATCTTGCAACGTTTTTAACGAAACGTGACATCAATTTACACGCGTTTAGATGGGAAACTTAAAAAATTGTAAATTAAATATCTCGAATTCTAAACGTCAGAAAATGTTTCTTCATAGCAGAAAACTGTTAGTTTTGATGCCAAGAACGTTCATACAAAATTTTCCATACAAAAACATCCCAAATTTTCGGAATTTTCTCATCATTTGCGATTTGGGAATCAACATCCTCAACCCGACGCGCTCGTCCCACGCGAGCGCGAGGATCTCGTGTCCAGAATTCTGTATAATAGGCTTGGCCACCGTACAGGCTCCTATTATCGGCTTCGACGACCATGTGTATACTATAGAGTGCGAGCGTGAAAGAGGAACAAGGCTCCAGAGCAGCAAGGGCAAAGGGGAATATGGATTACAAAGGGGTGTGATGATACCGTATTAGCAAGCCGGCCAGTCTCCGATGTATACGTGATATCTATGCGCGATAATATGTCAGTCGAGAGCAAGCTGCGAGGTTATGGATGAGACGCGAACCTCGCAAATACCTTTGTGTTACAATATCGCGTGTTCGACCGGGCCGGGCGAGGAGCCATGGCGGTTCTGCTGCATGGTCATCTAGATGCGATCAGCCTGCGGCGAGGCATCGCGCTGGACCGATCGCCCGAGTGCTGTATGTTTCGACAGCAGAGTCGAGCTTGGCTCGGGAGTTGCCTGCAAAAAGGGCTTTTCGACTCTTGCCGCTTATTCCGACCATTCGTTAGCTTTCGAGCTTTTTTGGAAACTTCGCTCTCGTGGAGTTTTTTTTTTTTTTTTTTCAAGATTTTGTTCTCGTTTTCGGATTATTATGGTTTCTGCTTTGTTTTTATTGCGTTTATGTTTTTACCGGGACTCGTAATCCCTCGGAAAGGATTTCGACCGGAAAAAATTCGGCCGAGCGTGCTGGTTAACTGCTGCCCCCGCCTCCGCGACTCTCGCGATCTCGGGACACACAGCGAATGCACACACCGCTCTCGACGCTCCGCGAGGCTGCATGCTCGCGTTGCTAAGGGCATAAACCGCAGGAGCTAGTGTACATCGTCGCTCGTGCGGTTTTACGTTATGCCGGCCGCCGCCGACGCGATGCTGGATTGTTGCTTCCTCCGGGTGCATGGCTTCGCAGTTCTCTCCCAAACACACGCCACACGCGTCTCAATCCGAGTGTGAATTCTCGTTGGACCGCCCCGGCAGCAGGACGTCCTGCTCTCGTGTGTGTGCAAAAAGCTCGGTGAGCGAACCGAGCGAGCAGAGTAGCGACCCGGTTACCGACGACCACCCACCACCGACTCGGCTACTCTGCGTTACGTTCGTCCGCGTCAATGCCATGCACAGTAGCTTCGAGTTTTCAAATATTTTATCACTTTTTCAATTATAATTCCGTCCCCATTTGTTCGCTTCGTCGTATCAAGAAAAAACGACAATAAATTTTGAAACAAGAAGCGCAAGCTGCAAATCTTCCTCTATGAGGAACTATATTTTTTATTTTGGCTTTGGATTTGTGGAAAAACTTAGTTTTTCGTAAAATTCGAAACAATCATAAAATTTAAACCGTTCAACCGATATTTCCCAAATTCAGAATCAACCTTCCTATTATGATACTCTGGATAAAAAAAAAAAATTGGTAATAAATCTTAAAATTTGCGCAAGTTAGAGCGTCGAGAGCCTTTCTTTGAAAATTTCAAAATGCCGCAAAATTCGTATTTTTCTAGTGATTCCAATAAAATTTGACAAAAAAGAAAATACACACGCACACGCATCCGGAAATTTTTTCTAAATACGATTTTTCGATGTTTTGGGATATTTTAAGCACATTGAAAACTGGAAAAAAAAAATTTTCACCGTCACATAGTTTTCTCTGTATGAGCAGGAAGCAAAAAACGGCGTCAAGATTTTTCGACAAGCTTTACGGGTGCGCGAATATTTATCGAGCCGACAAAGTCGTTGGCTTTCTCTAATTTCTTGTGTAATTAAAACGCGGGCTTTCTCTGCTATTCCAATTGCTACGAGGGTGTTTTCCCGAGTAACTTCCTGAATGGATGAGAAACTGGTGAATATATCGCGCGAATACTCGCCAGGTGCGCACTAATTTCCCTGGCGATGAGAATTTTCGACCACCCGCCGGTGAAAACTCGAGAAAGCAATACGGTCAACATTCGTAACGTGGTCATTGTCCAAGCAAGTTGGATACCGCCCAAATAAACCGCGACGATTTGTCAGCAGCGAGGAGAGCGTTTGCGAGCAGAAACAAACTAGTTCGCACGAGCGGGTCTCGTTGACCCTTTGACCGCAGGCCGTTCTTCACAGAGACTTTTTAAACCGCACTGCTGTGCAAATCTCAGGCACTCTGGTGTCATCAGGATTGGTCATCATTAAGGGCCAACCCTGGAATCTCCGTTATCGCACGATCGATCGCGAGTCTCGGGCCCGCAAGTGGCGAAAACGATGCTCGGGAAAGTTGGAACAAGAGAACAAAGTGATAAGCGCGAGTCTGACAAACATTCCTGCATCCCATTTGCCCGGATATTCCTCATTGGCAAGCGGGCAAAGTCTCCGCCGGAATCTGCGAGGATCGGCAGCATAATTCACGCAAGATGGCGAGTGTGTAATAAAACGGAGGGAAAAAGACGAAAAGCGAAACGGAAGGAGCTCCGCGGGTCCATAGAACGGCCAGCGGATAATTGTGAGCAAGAGAAAATGAGAAAATAGAATTAGGCGCATTAAGGAACAAGATACAAGTTTTTAAAATAACCAGCGAGAGCCGCCGGAGAGTGCTGAAGGGAAAGGCCGGGGGAAAGCGCGTAAGGCGGCAACTTTAAGACGAAATCGGATCTCAAACTTTTTCACAAGTTTAATCGAGTACGAGTCCCTCGGGCTTTGAAAAAGTAGAGCGAAGAGCAAAGTCGCGCGCGCACTAGCGGTCGTGGATTTTTCTACTTAACGGACGTACGTTCCTGGATTGACAATTCGACAGCCGAGTGTGCGAGGGAGTCTCTCAGAAGCAGCAAGTATACGGAGGCCGTCTTTAACGTATTACTATCACAAAACGACGTTTATTTAGGATTCTTTCAAAATTTAGTATAAACGTTCTTGGCACCAAAATCAACAGTTTTCTTCTCTAAAGAAAAATTTTCTGACGTTTAGAATTTGAGATATTTAATTTTTTTATAATTGAGATATTTCATTAATAGTAATAATAAAATTGGAAATTAAATGTTAATTATTAATTATTAATTTTTAATTATTTAATATTAATATTAATTATTATTTTTTTTGGAACTGAGATATTTAATTAATAATAATTTAAAGAATTGGAAATTAAATATCTCGAATTCTAAAATTTTGAAAGAAGCCTAAATAAAGTCGTTTCGTGATGGTAATAACTTAATAATCAAGCTCGGAGATTTGATAGACGAAAAAAAAGCGAGTGTCTAATAATTCGGAATGGCTTTTGATCAGCCGCGGTATTTTCCGCCAGCTCACTGGGGGCGCTCGGTATTCATTTTTTATTTGACGCAATTAATGGTGTTTTTTGAGTCTGTCAGACGCAGATGATGGCTCGCGGCCGAAGCGCCTATTTTCCGCCCTATTCCATCGGAATGTTGCTGCGCAGTATTCGCGATCTGCTCGAAACGACGGCCAGAGTGAAAAAAAAAAAATAAAATAAAAAAAAAAAAGTTGGATATGCCAGAGGCCTATAGAAATTGTTGAATGGGCTTTGTTCGAGCTCTGGTCGTTTTCCCATCGCACACTCCGCTGTCGTCGCGTTTTATGTTTCTTTTTTTTCATTCTTTTTTTTTTTTTTTTTTTTTTTTGTCATCATCCACAACTTTCGGACACTACAATTTTATTATCTCAAAGGCTCGTTGACGTGTGCGTATTTTCATTCGATCCTCTCGGCTGGCCGGGCCAGCAGCAGCTCCGTCCATCCCTCGCGGGACAATGCCTTCCGTTATTTTTTCGATTGTCCTACATTGACACAAAAAAAAAAAAGCCTCGGCACGTTGTTCGCGAGGACTCTGACCGATAAATCAAACAAAAAACATACTTTACGAGTTGTCTATTCAACAAAATGCTCGTCCTTCCAATTACGATGCGATTGAAAAGTTTTGCGAATTCGATCCGGAAACATTTTCTAATGCTTCTCGCATCGGCGTTTTTTCGAACAGAATCGCCTCGTTGCTTTCAACTCTTTGTAAGCAAATTCGAATAGTTTCCATCATGTTGGATCGATCTCATGCTCCGATAACGCGTAAATAAATATACAGCGAGACGAAACCGCACGAACTGGAGATTTTTCGCTGACGCGAAATATCCTTCGACCCTTTCGTTTCACCACCGATCCAATCTATATTTCGCGGGCTTCCCGGCCCCGCCGGTGGTTGATAACGAGAGCAGCATTGCTCGGCTACATTAGCTACAGAAAACAATTTGCAGCGTTTTTTCCATTTACATTTAAAATTATATAATTTGGACAAATTTTTTAGAAAGTGAAGAGGAAGTACAGTCTTGTGCACAATAATTTACAAAATTTGCAAAAATTATAGAGCGGTTGGACGATTTTTCGAAAAATTCAGATTTTCGTAAAGTTCGAAACAATCATCAAATTTAAACCGTTCAACCGATATTTCCCAAATTCAATACCAACCTTCCTATTATGATACTCTATTTATGAAAAAAAAAAATTAGTAACAAATCTTTAAATTTGCGCAAGTCAGAGGGTCGACAGGCTTTTTTTGAAAATTTCAAAATTCCCCAGAATTTGTATTTTTCTAGCAATTGCAACAAAATTCTCAGAGAACGAAGAGCTCGTACAGATCAACATCTGTGCAAAACGGGAGCCCTGTAGCTCAAACCGTTCTCGAGTTATGAACGTTTGAATTTTACAGTACACACACGCATCCGGAAATTTTTTCTAAATATGATTTTTCCATGTTTTGGGACATTTTAAGCACATTGACATTGAAATCTGGAGAAAAAAAAATTCACCGCGTCACATATAGCTTCCTCTATGAGCAGGAAGCAAAAGTAAGTATATACGTGGCGGAAAGTAGATATGGAGATCTCTGCAGGGTCTGGGGAGCCTGGAAACTTAAAGTTTCGCTCTCGGAAATGCGGCGAAAGAAAAGCAGATAGCTCCCGGAGGTAAATTGGTGCGGGCGGGAAAGAAACAAGGGCCGAGAGGAGGGAAAGAGCGAGGCGCAACGTTGACAAGGCGCTGGGCAAGGAGGACGAGGAGGAAAATAGAAAAGGGACGAAAAAGGGATACGTCGACGTCCCGGGGGCGAGCAGCAGCGAGCAGGACGTTTGCGAATAGAAACGCGAGGTAATGTTCTCCGCAGTCGCGCCGGGCTCGTACATGGAATATATCGATACAAAAGACGGAAGCAGAAAGAATAAGCAAAGCAAAGGCGAACTGCATGCGCGCGAGGCATTTTCCTTCGCCTCTGTAGCTTCGCGAGAGAGTACTCGTATTTCCGGTCGAAAGAACACATCGTTACGAGCCTTGCGAACGAGATCGGAGTCGTACAATCCCATATACGCCATCCCACCACTAAATATATATCTACGCGCGGTTTATATAACCTTTTTCTTGTGCGATAGCAAAAGAGAGGAAAATGTTGAGTTACTCGAACGAGAGGGGCAAGCAACATTTTGTGGGAAACGCCGCGCGAGAGGAATATTTGTTTCTTACGTCCAAGATAATTTGTTTTTTCTTTTAGTGACGATTCGATGGAAAAGTTTCATGCATAAAAAACGCCTGCACTGGAAATGAAATTTTGTTAAAAATCGTCGATATTTTCTTGAATACGGTAAATTAAATATTTTTTGATTATTTCAAAATTTTCGGTACTTTGGCAGTATATTTGCTTTCTAACGACCTAAATTTGCTTCCGAAGAGACTTTCTCAAATATTTCTTGCTGCAATGACTATTTTTGGGTTTTTATTAAAAAAAAAAAAAAAACGTTTGGTCGAACGTATCGAACAAAATATCTATCTTTTTCAACAATATTTTGTTTTTCCGAAAAAATAAAATAAGCGAGAGGGAAAAAGAAAAAAAAATATGGCGTCGCTGCTTCGTTGAAATATTTTTGCGAGCCCGTATTTTCCGCGGAACCACCGAGTTGCGATTTGTCCAAGATTTTCATCTCGAAATTTTCGTCAATTTGGCTAGCCGCAGCAGCTTCGGCAAATATTCACGAACCTGGGTACTCTACAGTTAACTGGTTTTTTTATTTACAATAAAGTAAAAGTGCAATCAATGATATTGCAAAAATTTCGAGCCACGTTATCGAAAATTTAACCAAGAATTATAACTTTCAAAATCGTTAAATTTATACGGAAGCTTATGGAGATTACTTGATTATCACATTTCTATTCAATTATTTACAGACTTAATATTTCTAAATTTCTGATACAAACTGCCTCACTCGTAGGAACAAATTATAAGGAATCCGTAACGACGATAAAAATAAGGGCTAATCGGATGTTGAACGGAAATATTAACAATAAGAGTTGAAAAAATATCACAAGGGCTTGGCAACACAAATTGGCAAATTGGCTGCGTTCGGTGCGAAACAACTGACTGATGAATATACATACGAAGTATTGTCTTTGTCACTCACAATTTTCAATATCGAACAAAATACGAATGCCCTTTTCATGCGCCCACAAAATACGGCCCTCCGCGAAAGGATTTCTTTAATGAAATTTGGTGAGTATATTCTTTAGTATTAAATATGAATATAAATATTTTTTAAGATTTTTCTTCTTCATAGTTTTCGAGTAATTCAACACTAGAGTTTGCATGCATAAGCATAGCGTTCAGATATATTTTGCATATTGTAAATTCCAATTATTCGACAACTACGTAGACGAAAAATTTGAAAAAATTTGTGTCATCGTATTTGATGCTAAAGAATATTGTCACCAAATTTGATTAACTTGTTATCATATTGTCGTATGTAGCCAACTTGCTTAACCACTCATCGGAGCGTATGCGAGCGAGCGAGCGAGACGAGGAATAAGCGAGAGTGAGATTAATATTCTGGTGCGGTTGCCGGAGCAAAATCCACACACAAAGTCATGGAGATTACTCGATAGATCGACCGGCTACTCTTATTCTCTCGTTTTCGGTGGCTCTCGTGCTAGCTGAACATGGAATCGCGTAGTTGATCGCAAAAGTGGATGTATATGTGTGTCTATATAAATGCAGCAAAGCGGGCTGGTCGAGTGGGCGGCCAATTCTGGAGGATTATTCTTCTTCGGGGAAGCAGCATGAAAAGCCAATAACCAGTGATCACATCATCGCGAGCAATGCATTATGGGGGATATCGTTCGATTAACCTCGATAGCCACTCGGGCTTGCCGCGCGCCGCGTCGTGGCTTTTCTAATGGAGAAAAATCGAAGATCGTTACACCATTGAGTTACGATCGTTTTGCTGGTCCGTCCCAGGGCGCTGCGGGGGCAGTTTATATCGCTCGTTGAGCTATTTCTCTCGGAAAAAGCTCGTGTTTCAAAACTTTAAACACACGCGTCTGCGTGTGTGGAAAAACCTCGCGATTACAACGAAACAAAGAGTCGGAAGAAATAATTGCCATTAATTTTACGAGGGTCCCTGACTCCAGGATCGTCCGCGGGCGCGGACAACAACTCGATCGATTTGCTTTGGGATAAAAATTGCCCTCGATAAATCCGCTTGGCTATATACGTACACGGCTTCGCGTCGCATTGACGAAGGCGCAAGAAATGCCCCCCCGGAGAATAAAGAGAGATCGATGCATATATAGAAGGGAAAAGCTTCGGTGTTTGGCGCGCTGATCTTCTTCGCGTCATTCGGAGCTTTTCAACGATTTCTCTTGGTTAACTTACAACTGCGAGAAATGTGTATGCGCCGCGCCGGAGTATAAAAGACGCAGGGAGATCGCGTTCCTTCGCTAGGGCACCAGCAAGAATATCAATAAATCATCATAGACTATAAATCTTTATACTAACCAGCTGCAGGTTTGTTTTTATTCCTTAAAGTATTCGAACGAGCTGGATCTTGTTCGAAGGGGGTGGATGCTGCGGTAGAGATAAATGGGAATGGTGAAACATCTCGAGATCGTAACTGGGAAAGAGAGAAATATATATCCGAAGCTTTTCTCTCGTATCGTATCTCGGACCATTTTCACCTCGAGAATTCGTTCCTATCCTTTATTTTCCAACGATTCTTTCTGCGGCGGGTTATCGCCGGCGCTCGGGGTTTTTAAGCTCAACGACGACGACGAGTCCGCGTTAGCCGTCAGCGCGGTTAAAAGTGAAAACGCGTCGATCTCGAGATCGAGACTTTTGACGATTTTTATAAGAACCGGAAGACGAGGAAGGAAACTCTCGCAAGGAAATTTCGCTGGAAATGCCGGAGGACATTTGAAGGAAGGAATTCAATGGGAACAAATGAATATAGAGAATTTAATTGTTTTCTAGCTTTACTCAATATTTTAATAATTATTTCTGTAAAACTTGAGGCTCCGTTATCGACCTAATTACAGAGAAAAACAAAATACGCAAATTGGATATTTTTGCAAAGGAATTCTGAGACGACATACAAAAAGCCAACTTCCAATCGCTATAAAAGTGTTTATAATTGTGGCAATCCGTCAGATTCTTTTTAAAAAATCTGATTTGCATACTTGACACTTGTAGCAATCCAATGCGTTTAGAAATAATTATGCTTATCGACTTATTTTTTTTATGTAATATCAAGTTAAACCTGAACTTCCGTTCCGGTGTTGGATGAATCTTGCCACGATAAAGAGACGTCATTTGAATGTCTACACACACGTTTCATTGTTTTGTGACAAAAACTGTCAGTGACAAAACTGCCAGTGACAAAAATTGTCATAAAAAATGAACTACTGAATATTTCGACTTGAAAATTGTTGTAGAACATATTGAAAGCTTTTTTTGAAAGATTCTTCACTTTATTCAGCCAAAAATTAAATTGCAGTACAGTCAAAAAAATGCTAAAACCAACAAAAGTGGAAAAATGAGCATTTTCCTTAATAGGCCTGGGGTAGTTTGTACCCCAAGGTGGCAAGTGAGGGTTAAACTCGTCTGGTTGAGTAGTAGAAAATGATGGAGTATATTTTTCATTTTTCTAATTAAATGTGCACGTTCATAACATTATTTACACGTGAAAAATTTGAGTTATTGAAAATGATTTTTTTAGCATATGTTAAAAATGTCCATTATGCAAGTTTTAAGTATAATCAGTGGTATGACTCGTGTGAAGCGATAGGACTACCTTAAACGGAGAGAAAACGTTTGACAATCGCGTATCACAAGGTAAAATATGTGGGAGCAAGTAAGCAAAGGAGAGAGGAAGTGTAGAGGTTGCTCGAAAGTTGGCTATTCAGAGTGGAAGGGTGTGCATCGTGATTCACTGTCGAGTCCAAACGAGCTGAACTAAACGTCGAGGCTATAGAGGATCGAGCAAAGTGAATCCGACAGTGAGGAAAATGGTTTCTCGTATATCCGTCAACGACGAGGCGTTGCTTTCCGGATAAATCCTACGTCGATGCGAGGGTGCGAAGGACCAACCAGGCCAAGAGAGAGAGAGAGGGAGAAGAATCAAAGGAGAATGTCGGAGAGGCCGTCGGACACTGAGCCACACAACGACGTTGTTAGCCACAACGTCGAACGAGAAGTGAGCTACCGCGAAGAGTCCTTCTTGTCGAAAATCCATGCATACACAGTGCGAGGGAGAGTTACTGTTTGCGGTTGAATCGCGGAGGCTGTTTGAGCGGGGAAAGCGATGGCCGGAGAGCAAACGACTATTGCCCCGACCGTCCGGCGTGCTCGACGAGTTTATACCGCACACCGCGAGACTTGTTCGTCACTCTCTCGAGTTTCCTTTTGGATCGGAGCACCCGAGTCAACTTGGGGATTGCTGGACGCCGGCAAGGACACACGCGGAAGACGGAAGAGACCTCCGAGCTGCTGTTTCTCACTCATCACGCGGACTCTCGTTCGCCGGATCCTGCTCGAGGAAATGCCGCGAGACAGCCTGCCAAGAGATGTCGCGTAACGAAGCCCGGAGAAACTAAACCGATATTACGGAACCACAAACAAACGAAATTGTTCAGAGAATTTCCCTGCTTTTCGCCTGCATGCTCCGCAAACCCTCCCTTTTGTGAATTGTCCTTCGCGCAGCCTCAATCCGCACAGCAGAGAACAACAACAACAACAACAACAACAACAATGATCGAGCAGAGAGATTCTTCATGTAAATACAGCATCGTCGAGAATCGCAATGGAAATTTAAAACGGAGCAAAGCATACGGAACTGTTAGCTGCTCGCGCGGAGGATTTCAATGGGAAAAGACGTTTTTTTCCGGTGTTGACCATGTCCGAGCGGCGCTCGAGGAACCTGCGCGGCGGAAATCACTAAAAAGCCCCTTGTCGAGAATATCCGACAATGGCGACAACGCACAACCGGATTACTGCGACTCGCTCAGAGTCCGCGTAATATCGGAGCGTAATCACCCGCCAGACTGGGAATTAAAAGTGTAGGAAGTTACGCGCCGGAATCGGAACATTCGTCATCCGGACTCGCCGTTGCATCGCCGCAGTTCCGACATTCTTGCCCGCCGCGTTTGATGCCAGCATCCAGTCATGTTTCTTCGTTGCAAAACAACGAAAAATTGATTTTTTATTCATTATTTTCATAATTAATGCGATCGTTCCAATTTTCCCAGTCAATTCAGTTTTCCAATGGCAAACTCATTATCGTTGACAAATACTCTGTATGGAAATTTTGTTGATATGGGTTGAAATGAATATCGATGAGGAACCAATAATATAATTATACAAATATGTAATTCTTAATGAACCTTTGATTCACCCATTTTTATTTGCCGACGCAATTGAGACCACGGGTCAATTTGACCCAGTGTGTATTCTGCCCATTTTTCTATAAAGATGGAGGAAAAATTCGAGAAACTGAAACTTTTGTTGTTCGAATATTAATTGATTAAAATTCCAACTTCTGGAAAAGTTTGTCCGGGTCAATTTGACCCAGTGTGTTAGATGGCGATTTACCAGAAATTTTCAAAAACATGATTCTAAATGAACCTTTGATACATTTTCATTCGGCAATGCTTTTGAGACCACGGGTCAATTTGACCCAGTGTGTACTCCGCCATCATTTTTCTATAAAAATGGAAGAAAAATTCGAGAAACTGAAACTTTTGTTGTTCGAATATTAATTGATTAAAATTCAAACTTCTGGAAAAGTTTCTCCGGGTCAAAATGACCCAATGTACTAGAGAGAGGTTTATGTGAATACAAGCGATTCTCGAAACGATGATTTTTTCCATTTTGTCAATTTGTAAATTGATGCCATTTTGTTCCAATTTTTATAGTAAATTAGTTTTCCACTGGCAAAGAAGACTGTATAAAAATTTAGCACTTTGCTATAAAAAATGATCAGTTCGTCCGATTGACGAGCGATGACGAGTCGCGGTGAGCCAAAGAGACGCGCGATATGTGCATGAACGGACCACCGCAGCGACAATCCCGCGTTCTTCCTCCGCATGACAAAAAAAATACAAAAGCCGCAAAGAAACGTCAAATTAGTGTTGGACACTTTTTTTCTATTATTAGGCAGAAACGGTTTTAGCCTAGAGCTAGGAGGTTGCGGCTATATCGGTCCATCTGAGGAGAGGGTCACACGGAAAAGCCGCGTTCGAAAAGTCTCTGCACCTAAAGAAAAACAAGGCCAAGCTGGCTGCTGTGCAACGTACACACAGCGCGCATACAGGGTGTGGAGAAAAAATACTCGCGATCGCTCATATACTTTGCGAACATTTAAAATCACGACCCTGACCAAATTTTCACCTCGAATCGCAGCCTCCGATTAATTTTTTTTTTCCTTTTTGAACAAATTCGCTTCGCTCCTTATAAATTTTCATTCGATACGTTCGACTAAACGTTTTTTTAAATAATCCCAAAAATACTGTCATTGCAGCAAGAAATATTCTGGAAAGTCTCTTCGGAAGCTAATTTTTGTTCTTCCAATCGTAAATTTTGCTGACGATTCCGTAAGAAACCAAATGTACCGCCAAAATAACGAAAATTTTGAAATTATCAAAAAATATTTAGTTTATCGTGTTCAACAAAATATCAACGATTTTTAACAAAATTTCATTTCCGCAGTTTACAAGTGGCCAGCACTCTCGCAACACTCTCTAGATCGTTGGAGCAGCAAGATCGTGTGTGTTTGCGTTTGCTGCCAAGTGAAAGCGTCTCGTGCGAGGACTTGTGTAACTCTGTGAGAAGTTGGCCGGGGTGTGCCGTCGTAGAAGACGGCGAGCCTCTTCATCTTTATAAATCATTTTGCTTGAGAAAGATTCGTCCATTTTTGCAGTGAGCTCGATCGAATGAGTGTTAGCGAAGAAAACAGTCGCAGCAATTTGAAATGTTCGATCGCGTTCCAATTACGACGAGAGCCCCGGAAACCCGCGGCTTTTCATGCGTCGAGGCCTTTCGCTCATGCACCGAATCGATTAACCGCGGCGGCGTATTTAACGACTAAATTTAAAGCCACCGAGTCCAATTTTCATGGGCACATTCTTCCTCTGTGCCGTGGAAAACCTTTCCCAGAGAAACGAAATAATAATTTGTTGCGATTAGCCCAAGATCGCCGATAAAGCTTTACGCGCGCTATTCAAGCCGATATCTTATCGGCTTTCATTAACAGCCACGTGTGTGGTAGCGCGTGCCATTGTTTCCTCCGTAAAACAGGCTGCAAACCTCAATCGCCTGACATTTATGCCTGCGAGTGTATATATATGCCGTTGCTTATGCCTGACTCATTAATCGCGAGCACCTTGTTCGACACAATTGCCAGAAATTCGATAGAAAAACAAAAAGCCAGAGAGTCACTTGCGGCCGCGAGGAATCGCATTTTCACGAAAGTCGCAGAATTAAAAGGAACTTTTCCAAAATAAAAACGAAACGAATAAATCGAAAAATATATTTTTTATTCCTTATTTTGATAATTAATGCGATCGTGGCAATTTTTCTAGTAAATTCACTTTTTCCATGGCGAAGAAAATTATACAAATATCATTGTGAATGAACCTCTGATTCAGACATTTTTATTTTTCGAGGCTATTCAGACCCCGGGTCAATTTGACCCAGTGTGTACTCCACCCCCATTTTTCTATAAAAATGGAGGAAAAACTCGAGAAACTCTTATGTTCGAATATTGAAATTCCAAGTTCTGGAAAAGTGTGTCCGGGTCAAAATGACCCAATGTGTCGAAGCTCGCAACGATGATTCTGCAATTTTTGTAATTTGGAAGTTTATGCCATTGTTGCAACTTTTCTAGTAAATAATTCAGTTCGCCTTATCCCATTATCATTAAAAATGATTCGTTGCATCGCATCGATGCAAACTCGCGGACATCGTAGAAACTGCAGCGTGGGGGTTGGATCGATAATTAGCGAAATGAGTTTATCAAATTTTCGTTCAAACAGGATGGCGAGGTTCGGCAGGGAATTTGGCCGATAAAATGAATGTTTGTTATCGCCAAAACTTTGGCGAAAAATAAAAGAATACTCAGAGTTTTGTGAATCACGTTAAAGAGTAGCGGCTTTCAAAAATTGCTGACGTATAAAAAGCGTTTTTCATTATTCACCAAACTCCCATTTTTATCCTAGTCTCCGTGCCTATGTGTGCAGTCTCTGCGTGTCCGTGTGCGAAAAGCTTCGAGGCTCGCGTACGCCGGGCGCTTTAAGGCCGCGCGCGGCTATCTTGTAATTGGATTACTGTATTAGAACCTTTTTCCAAGTCCAATGTAATCACGGATGAAAGTAGCCAGGCATTAAGCGAAGCATGAGATAAAACGCGGTAAATTGCGACTGCGGACTGGCACAAAAGATTCTTCCTTTTGCTATGGGAATCTCCGCGCGCCGTTCTCTTGGCCATGGCTCCTCGAAATATCGTGTTTAATGGAGACCGTCGCGCCAACGAGAGGACAACTGATACAATTTAATTGGTTCACGGCGTAATAAATAGTCAGTGCCCATCGCTGGCCGATAAACCGCGAGGAAAAATGGTAAAAAAAAAAGAAAGTTTTTCTACTTGTAAATATCTCGCGAGGAATGAGCAACAAAACAGAGGCGATGAACCGCGCGAGGGGTTTGGAAAATTCTGAAATAAGATATATTTTCAATTGGAACTCTCTGTACACGCGCGGGGCTAACAAAGAGGCGCCTCGCTGGAAAAAAGGGAAGAAACGGGCGAAGGGTGCGAGTTGCGAAAAGATATATAATGAAAAGGCGATCCGCGGACAGGAAGTCTCAAAGTCCAGGAAGCAGCAAGTCGAATTTTCTTTACAATTTCGCGGATACTTTTTATTCTTTATCCGTTCATTCGCGGTTTCGAATTCTTTTCCCTCGCCCAACGATCTTCGTGCATGTGTCTTTGTACGTGCGGATGTGTGCGAGCGAAACGCTAACTCGCGGCGGTACAAAGAACGAGCGGAATAGTTTTGCCAAAGCCACCGATGACTTTTTTCCCGCGCGGACTGTATAAAAAGCTCCGGGTCACAGTGAATTCTAATCCCAACGCCAAAGTTACTTTTTTCCCCCCTCCCCACCATCGCCGTTCCAATCTTTCGGGGCGATGTGTTTTACGCGCCGAGGAACAAGGGATCGAGCACAAGATGTGATAAAAGAAAAAACAGAGCCAGAGAGAGTTTAGACACGGAAAAGTCCAATGGATCGCGGCAAAAGGCGGAGATGAGGAGCGAGGAGAGGACCGAGAGCACTAATCTCTGGATCCACTGAGTAGCCAGAACTTTTCTCTCGCGATCGCGTACAATCTTTTTTTGCACACGCTCGAACCTCGCCGCTTCCGCGCCTTAATCTTTTTATCGGGCTCTCCGCTTGGCGGATATTGCTGTCAAGAAAATAGGACCGTTGGCCACTTTTCCGAAATAAGCGAACGCAATGCCAAGGACTTTTGAATTATTAATCCGTACCCAACATGCACATGCGGGTGCAAATTTACACCCGCCACGAAAATTTTACTGACAAGAAAATTTTGTTGGAAAAGATCAATATTCTGTTGAATACGTTCGACTGAATTTTTTGCAGCTAGAAATATTTTAGAAAGTCTCTCCGGAAATCAAATTTTTATCGTTCTAATCGTTTTCGTACCAAAAATTTTGAAATTTTTCAAAAATATTTGGTTCACCATGTTCAACAGAATATCGACGTTTTTCAACAAAATTTCATTTTCAATTTTCAAAGATTTTCAAAATTTCTTTTCTGAATTTGACC
This sequence comes from Hyposoter dolosus, assembly GCA_963921915.1. Lineage (NCBI taxonomy): Eukaryota > Metazoa > Arthropoda > Insecta > Hymenoptera > Ichneumonidae > Hyposoter > Hyposoter dolosus. The sequence goes on along the minus strand of OY998136.1, from coordinate 957,642 downwards.
ATTTTTTGTGAAAAATCTTGGATTTTTACATTTTCTGATCATTGTAATCGATAGCCCAGGATTTGCTACCCCTAAAAAGTACCCCACGCGTTTTCAATCCGTACTAATGGAGACGAGACATGGAATGACTGAAAACAAGATTTTGTTGGAAAAGATGGATATTTTGTTCGATACGTTCGACTTGTCGTTCCAATCGTCAATTTCGCTGACAATTCCGTTGGAAACTGAATATACTGCCAAAATAATGAAAATTTGAAAATAAAGCAAAAATATTTAGTTTACCGTGTTCAACAAAATATCGACGATTTTTAACAAAATTTCATTTCATCCAGTGCACCCACGTCGTGAGTACGTTGGCCCAGAAGTACTGTTCCGGTATCTCCACGTCGAGTTGATAAAAATGCGGAAATGATCGAGTAAATGTCTCAAGTCTCAAGGGAACATTTTGTGTGTTTTCCGTTCCTTCTGCTTTTTCTTTTTCCCTTTTTGTCGGAAAGATTGAGGCGAACGTCAATAATAGAAAATGGAGTGTGCGCGTCTGGATATTTTCTCAGCATGTTCGTTTTTTGGGGCGAGAGCAGCAGGTTCTCGTGTGTGAACCTTCGGCTGTACCAACTTGCGGCGTGATCAGGGGTCGAGTAAATGTTTCCTTTAAGCTTTTCACCGCGTTCGCGAGAGTATTGACTCTCTAGTTAGCTTCGGGACTGGGATACCGCGCACTAAATCTGTGCGAGCAGTTTTGAGCATGCAGTCGTGCAGCAAGAAGAAGAAGAAAAAGGAGGAGGAGGAGGGATTCGAAAAGTTGGGAGCGAGACTATAGCTTTTTGCCGTGAAACACGCGAGCAGGCCGCGCGGGCGCGGCGTTGTTCGGATCGCGCAGTAGGAGCGCGATTCGCGGTACATTCGCTAAAGTTGGGAATCGTCTCTTTTGCTCCTGCAACCTCGTGTGCTCACGCGACGCGCACACAGTGTACACAGTGCACACACAGACCGCACACTCCGTCTCGTCGGGAAACTCGATCTCCATTTCAGTCTCGTAAATCCTCGAGAGAAGCGCGTCAGCTATATATGCGGCAATGCCACGCCAGCGCGAAAGAGAATCGCGGTCTCCGTGGTAACCGAATATATAGAAGAAGCGAATGCGCGCGTATTGCTTGCTCCTTAACTATATACGAGCTTACATATAGCTTGACAATTTTTTTTTCTTCGTTTCATCTCTATGTACGAGCGAGAGACGCGCGAGCAGGAGACTCGAGAAGAAAGATAATTTCGTATATACTTGGTATATAGTGCATGATGCGCGGCTCTCGCTCTCTCTCTCTCTCGCTCCGCGACTCTTCGAGCATTAAGCTCCAAGATATTTGCAACCCGAAACCGATGTATGCTCCTGCTCGCGTCTCTCGTTAAACTTTTTGCAAAAAACTGCAGACGCGAATTAATATCCGATACGCGGCTTGAAATTATTTTCTTAAAAATCGTCGATATTTTTTTGAATACGCTAAATATTTTTGGATAATTTCAAAATTTTCGAACGACGAAATATTTGCTTTCCGAAGAGACTTTCCAGAATATATTTCTTGCTGCAATGACAACATTTTTGGGATTATTCAAAAAAAACGTTTGGTCGAACGAAATATTCATCTTTTCCAACAAAATCTTGTTTTCAGTCATTCCATGTCTCGTCGCTCCATTATAGTACGGATTGAAAACGCGTGGGGTACTTTTTCGGGGTAGCAAATCCTGGGCTATCGATTACAATTATTAGAAAATCGAAAAATCCAAGATTTTTGAGAGAGTCTTCAAAGTCCCTCGAGCAAAACGTGCAAAACGCGCCATTCGTTTTATTTACATGTTGGCGCGGTCCAGCGAGTTTAATACTCTCCCGGCGCGGTTGTTACTCCATAGCGCGCGCGGGCAAGAAATATGAAAATTCCATCTCCATTTCCAGGGCATAAATCATAGAGTGTGCGGTAAAGTAGAGTGAGAATGAGGGACTCTCAGCCGCGCGGTGTAACAGCACAAAGAAGTATCGCCTTAATCCTATCCGTCTAGGAACAGTGAAAAAGGTGGCAGAGAGCGAGGAGGAGGAGGAGGAGGAGGGCGAGCGAGCGAGCTGAGAACAAGAAGAAGAAGAAAAAGGATAAGAAACGAGTATATAATGCGGCACGGCGTGGGACTAGGCCACTCGGAATAATTCGTCCAAGAGAAATGATGACTTTGGACGAGCGTTGCCAGATGGTGCCACGCGCGAGCATTACGAGCCAAAAAAGCAAAAACTCACGATGAGGAGCTGGATGAGCAGAGAAAACGTAACGAGAGCGAAAAAGGCAAGTCGCGCGATCAACTTTTTGGAAAGACAGCAGAGCAGGAGATTTTCAGGGCGATTCCTAAAAGAGCTATCGAGATCAATTGATCGCGCGTCGTCGTGTCGTGCTTTGCTGCGCGCGTAGACCAATCGGGCCGAGTGCAGCCTTTCGGCGCAGCAGCGACCTAGCTCATCGATCAATCGCACGCATTGCGATCCATTATTTCGCGCGTGTATATCGAGCTCCCCGCGCGCGCGCGCGCGCGCGCGAACAAACGTCTGTATATTTTTCAACCGCGCTCCGCGATAGAGATTTTTTTCTCCCTCGCTGCGGACCTTCCACGACGATCGGCTCGAGACTTTTTCATCGTCAGTCGGCTTGGCAACATTTCTCTCGCGCAGCATATCCAACGTTTTATGAATAATCGATATGGATGAGACTCCCGCAACTACATTTTTCCTCCCGATATTCCACAGACTCGTAATAATGGATAATACGCCATGAGATGAAGCAAAAAGCATCGACAGCAAGCCAGAAAAAGCGAGAGAAGGAAAAATGTACGCGCGCGCGCGCGCTACTATGGGATTGGGCAAAAGGAAGTGAAGGAAGAGAAAGAGATAAAAAGGGATCCACCGGAGTTGCTCGTGACTGGGTTGGCTATAAGTAAACTTTAATCCGCTCTTTGAAATATTCGCTCCTTTTCTCTGCGGCAATGCTGCTGGCCCGCTCACTCTCAATATCCCGTTATCTCTCGTGTCGTTGCACTTTGGTTGGACAAGCTGAATCCACGCGAGCAATGCACACCATATAGAGAGGAAGAGGGAATTTGTAATTTTTTTAAAATGAGCCAAGCAACGTAGAGAAATTGGCGATGTGTAAGTTTTTCCGGGTAGGGAACACAGACGGTCGAGTCGCGGGGGATTAGCTCGCGCGGATGGAATAACTAGCTCGTCGCCGTATGGCGGCCATTAAAATGCTTTTAGCGGCGAGTATTAATTTTTTAATAAGTCTCAACCGACCGAGAGAAAAAAACAGGCGAAGAGAAGAAAAAACGAGTCCAACGGTCGACCAGTTTTTTCTCCAGGTAGAAAAAAAATATGTGTATTCGTTAACGCGCCAGTCTGTTGAACAAATTTTTACTAAACCTTGATGTTTTTTTTTTTTTTTTTATGAATAGAAAAGCAACCGAATGGAACCTTGAGTTGCTCCGGTGTGAATCGTGCCAGGATCCTTTCGTGCCTTACGATCGTAGCGATGAATGAGCGGTTTACTAATTAGTATTATTATTCATCGTCAGCAGGGAGGTGGAGAGAAAAAACGAAGAAACATGGGATCACGCGGACTATGTCGGAGTTCGCATCCTTCGAATACAACGAAAACTCATCATTTTTTTATAGCGCGATAATGGGAGAGTCTTCTCGCGCCGCATTCGAAAAGTAAATTTACTAGAAAAATTGGCATTAATTTCCAAAATGGAAAAAAATCATCGTTTCGATAACTGCTGGTGTTTACATAAATAACCTTTGGGTCATTTTGACCCGGACAGAATTTTCCAGAATTTGAAATTTCAATTAATTAATATTCGAACAAAAAATTATGAGTTTCTCGAATTTTTTCTCCATTTTTATAGAATAATGGGCAGAGTACACACTGGGTCAAATTGACCCGGGGTCTGAATTTGAAAAACTGAATTTACTAGAAAAATTGAAAGGATCCCATGAATTATCAAAATATAACGATTAAAAAAAATATTTTTCGTCCAATTACAACGATCGAAACTTTCGTACAGGTAGACAGACGAGATTGATAAGCTTCCCATAGAAATAAGGGACGCAACGGTATCCCCAAAAGATATTTACTCCAAAGGACAGAGCTATTCGGAACTTGGAGTTATAGAATTTCGAAAGCTATTTACGAAATATTGTAATGGAAGGAGTTACTAGCTGCTGTGGGTAAATCGCGCAATTAACTGTGCCAGACAGGGAATTGTCCGATCGCCCGGAGAAGCATGGCAAAGCGCGCGCGGTTAGAGACTCGATCGTGCTGGGTCTGTGTCGCTGTGCACGCCGACATAACAGAAATATATATGGAGAGCCGAAGTATTGCTGCTGCGAGAACTCGGTTCGAGCAGGACTGGCTCTCGTGCTAGAATCGATCTCTCAAGCGCCTTCATTAGCGGTAAGTTGGAGCACAGTTACGCTAGCAGTGCTCAACGAAAATCCCTACAAGGAGTAGGTCGAGTTGGCTTGATCTCGAGACGAGAGCAGCAGCGAGAGGCCGAGCTGGGCGAGCTGGGCGAGCAGGGCGAGCTGGGCGAGAGGCAAAGCCAAGCGACACAGTATTCTCGCGTATTCGCGCCTCTTTATACGTGTGCACGAGGTTTATCTATCTTCGGGGAGAATCTCCTGTCGTACACGATGAGTATACGCGCCCGGCATATCGAGGACCATGCACCAAGTTACGGCGCAGCAGACGCGAGTTTGGCAGAGTCGGCGGGAGAGATAGGAAATATAAGGGAAAATGTCCTCGCGAGTGCAGCGCGGAGTCGAGTTTCTCAGTCGCACACGCGGTGTATATCTATTTGTAAAGCCGCATCGACTAAATGCTTCAATCTAACTTGGGCTCGAACCTCGACGCGAAGCAGCTCGTACACTGAAAACAAAATTTAAAAAATTTGGTCGATACGTTCGACTATAAACGTTTTTTTTTTGGATAATCCCAAAAATTGTGTCATTGCAGCAAGAAATATTCTAGAAAGTCTCTTCGGAAGATAATTCTTGTCCGTCCACTCGCAAATTTCACTGACAATTCCCTTAAAAACCGAATATACTGCCAAAACAACGAAAATTTGGAAATTATCCAAAAATATTTAGTTTACCGTGTGCTCAACAAAATATCGACGATTTTTAACAAAATTTCATTTCCAGTGTAGCATCCGTAGCGCAGGCTCATTTTTATCCAAATAAGTGAAAGAGAAGACGAGAGGACGCGCGACCGCGAGAATAAGGAACGAAAAAAGTGGCTGCACTTTTGGTCGAGACCGCGACGACCACGACGACGCAACGATCGTTGCTCGTGCACGCACATTCGGGGCATGGCTCTCTTTTCGAATTTTAATCATTAGGAATCTCCAAACGAAATAACGAGGCCGATGGTTTCATAGAAACTCAATGAATTTCGAGCCAATCGTCCGCCGAGCAGAAGCCAAAAGTGAAAGTATTACTTGTCGCGTTTGTCCTTCAATCTCGAGAGCGTTTCTACAAAACACCAGAGAATCGCCATCGAGCATTAGAAGCTGCGAGTCTTTCGGAAAATCTCCTCCGATACCGCAAAACACAAAATAATGCGCGACATAGCGATAAGCGCGAACTGGCCGATTTATCTGGGGGGTCGGGTCACGAGTAGGACACACGCGTTCGCATTTCCCTCGTTTTCTGGAAAGCGAACGCGTGAGAGGCACGACCGAGGAAAGGGATTCACGGGATTCGACCGAACACACGAAGATACTGGAGATTTTTTTTTTTTTTTCCCCTCGTTACAACGGAATCGTGACGTTGTAACGCTCGGAGCATAACGAACGGAAAAAAATAGAAGCAGTGCGAATCGCACTCTCCTTTTCAATGGCTACAGCTCATTGGGAGGAACGCACGGAGGAATAAATGGAGCGTGAACACCGAGCAGAATAATTAAACGATTACTCCGCTTCAGGGACGAGCCCGAGAGTAGCATATCCTCGGCGAGCAGAGTTGAACCAGCAGCAGTGCGAAGTGGGAACGAACGTTAATCTCGATATCAAGAGATATCACTCGAGTTATCCAGTTATGAGAATTCCTGAATAAAGTACACACGGGACACGATTACCAGGATCAGTCGCGGAACGCGGTCACCATGGAGGCAAAAAGGAGGGAGGCGCGGAGGGTCAATCGTGCCGCATATTCGATAATATGTGAACACGCCAGATCGATGGGCTTCGCGAGCTTCGCTCAAGCATTCGTCGGAATTCCACCATTTATCGTTTTTATGCTGTCTGAATCTTCACAAAACCCGAGCCATGAAAATATTTGATTTATTTTTTTAATTTCTTTATTTTTGCCTAGTTTCAATTTTTCTTATTCATTATTTTATTTATTATTCTATCCATTATTGCCTCCTCGTATAACAGAGGAAGCTATGTGACGGTGAACATTTTTTTTTTCCATTTTCCAATGTCGAAAAATAATATATCTAGAAAAAACGTCCGGATGTGTGTGTGTGTGTGTTTTCTGAAACTGTAAAATTCAAACGTTCATAACTCGAGAACGGTTCGAGCTACAGGGCTCCCGTTTTGCACAGATGTTGATCTATACGAGCTCTTCGTTCTCTGATAATTTTGTTGCAATTGCTAGAAAAATACAAATTTTAGGGAATTTTGAAATTTTCAAAAAAAGCCTGTCGACGCTCTAACTTGCGCAAATTTTAAGATTTCTTACTATTTTTTTTTTTTTTTTATAAATAGAGTATCATAATAGGAAGGTTGGTATTGAATTTGGGAAAAATCGGTTGAACGGTTTAAATTTAAGGATTTTTCGAATTTTACGAAAATGTGAGTTTTTTGAAAAATCGTCCAACCGCTCTAATTTCTACAAATTTTGTAAAATATTGTGTACAAGACTTCCTCTTTACTTTCTATCTTTTGTTTTATTTATTATTCTACTCATTATTTTATTTATTAAAAAATAAATTTGCCATAATTTTAAAATTCCGATACGAGAAATAAAGTAGATTTTGAAAAAATTCTTGGCATTTTGTCAATTGAGAAAAAATGAAAAACGATGGAGACGATAATGCTCGCGAATTCGTTGTGATCGAGTCCGTGTGATGTATATATCGATCGATAAGGACGTGAGCGAGAGTCGTATGGCCAAGCTCAAGAGTCGCTGCATGGAGAGACAGTTGGAAAAGGCGAGAGCAGTCAGAATCGTTCAATATTTTCATCAAGGTCGAGATATATGCAGCAGACGATATATAAATGCATTGGGATCGAGAAAAGGCGATACGGTGTAGAAAAATCTGTAGACGAGAGGCTCCAGCACTTGTCGTCCTTTGGATATTGCTTTTTTGAGTAGGTGAAAAAGCAGTATATACACGCGGATACAAACAATAGAAGGAGGAGAGTGGGAAGGTTAGTACAAGTGAAGCGTGAATAAAGGCGAAAAGTCTTTCCGCGCGTGGTTCCGTCTCTGTCAGCGGCGAGAAGAGCGAGATACGAATCCAAGTTTCTATAAAATAAAATCAAGTCCGAGAGCCAAGAGACGAAGCAAAGTGTCTGTTGTTTGCTCGATGGCAAGTAGCAGAAAGTTTTGTGGCAAGGAAAAATTACGTCGTCGAGTAAATAATGGACAAAGGTTCGATGCTCTACCTCCGAAAATACAAAATCATGGATAAAAAGGAGTGAAAAAGAAAAATTAGGAAAATATGCGCGCTACAGTAGCGAGCGTTTGTGTGCTTCGCCTTGGGCTTGCTCCGTGTCTCTCCCTCTCGCGCGCGGTATCATCTCTCTCCAATGTATTCAGGCCTTGGCACTGATTCGCTTACACACCTCCGTCTATATATTTATACACGCTAGAGCGTGCATGCATTATTCACATCGATACACAATGTGTCTGGGCAGAGATTGCGCTATCGATCTCTACGAGGCTCGCTGCTACTGTCATCCACGTTGTACGATGGGATTTCCCGGCGTCGACAGCGTTTGGTTAGGGCGCCTTGCTCGTGTATTCACGAACAGGGCGCCAAATATTTGGAAGCGCGGTGCGTGTACGACGAGGACTCGCGATGTACGGACGCGATGGGGCGTCGAGGAATACGCGGAGGCTGAGCCTCCGTTAGTTCTTACAGCGAGACACGCGCTGATAAAATAATTTTTTTTTAAAAAACGTTGATATTTTTTTGAACATGGCAAATCCATGGTTTTTTTTTGACAATTTCAAAAATTTTCGTTATTTTGGCAGTGTGTTTGGTTTCTAACGAAATTGTCAGCTAAATTAACGATTGGAACGACAAAAATTTCCTTTCCGGAGAGAATTTCGAAAATATTTCTCGTTGCAATGACAACATTTTTGAGATTATTTTAAAAAAAAAGTTTAGGCGAACGTATCCAACTAAATATCGATCTTTTCCAACAAATTTTCTTTCAGTGTGTAGCTTTTCTCTCAGTGATAAAAATAAAAATACACTGAAAATAAAATTTTGTTAAAAAAACGTCGATATTTATGATAAACCAAATATTTTTTGATAATGTCAAAATTTTCGTTATTTTGGCAGTGTGTTTGATTTCTAACGGAACTGTCAGCAAAATTAACGATTAGATCAACAAAAATTAGCTTTCCGGAGAGACTTTCTAGAATATTTTTCGCTGCAATGACAACATTTTTGTGATTATCAAAGCAAAAATTGAGTCGAACGAAATTTTCTTTTCATTGCGAGCCAGCGGGTCCGCGAAAAATATTTTCCTCCCAAATATCGAGCCTTTCCCTCATTTTTCCTCGGCATATACACGGAGCCCAAAACTTTTTCCGATTTCTATATCGCGATATGGACTCGCGACTCCAAAAAGCACAAATCGAGTCGCATAATCATTATTTCGAAAAAGCGAAACTGCGATCAAAAGTTATACAGCCAGATCGAAAAGATGCAACGTATTCGGATAATTTGAAAAACGAAGCTCATTCGTAAGAGCCCAGTTGCTTCTTGATCGTGTGTATGAAACATTCCAAAACGAAAGCAAGAAAAAAAAAAATCACGATCGAATCCTTTTTACATCGTGTCTATGGAGAGTCGAGAGAAAAAAAGGCAACGAACGAGGGGATCGTGCTATATCGCTTATTTGGTGTTGCCGTGTGTACAAACTTGTTTTGCGGAGCTGCGTGCATCGCGGAAGGAAGAAGCGTGGATGCTTTTGCAAAGGCAATGGAGCGGATCGTTCGGTGAATACTGTATGCGCGAAAATAGAGGGTTATATCGATGTAGATGGTCGTAGCGAGAAGCATAAGGGTTATAGGTCGCCGTCGTGTAGCACGGGCCGATATAGCTCGTTCCGGCACTTTGGTAACGCGCCAGTTTTCGACCTTTGCGCCTTACGGACTCGGTGCCTATCTCGTTGCTTTTGAAAACACGTCCAGCACGTGATATTCTTTTTTTTTCGACACATCTAAATTCCAGCAGGATCTCATTTACGTGGAGTGCGCGCGGAAAAACGTTCGCTAACGTCCCAAAGATCGCGTTATCCATTCATAGAGCGGAGCGTCGCGTTGGTTGCTTCACAGAGAATCTCCGAAAGACGCGAAACATCGAGGAAAATATATATATATGAGTTTGAAAAGCTAGAGTCTCTGTAAAATAATGGAAAAAGGTCAGGAGTCGAGGAAATCGCGAACTCGAGTTCGGAACCGATCAAAGTTTCTCGTTCCGGAAGGTCTGGCGAACCCCGCACCGCGCGCGCGCTCTATATATCTCGAGTACAGAATTTCAAACGTCAATTTACAAACGTTGTACTCCACGAGTGCAACTCGAGTTGCTTCGCAAAGTTATGAAAAAAATGTTGAGAAAGAAACCAACATACGCAGCACAGTGTGTGAGGAAAGTTTCAATCTCTATTTTGAAATTTAGACCGAACGTCACATAAATTTTAAACTTGGAGGCGAATGGACGTTTCTCTAGACTCGTTTGACAGCAGCAGCTCCCGTTCAAGTATAATTTTAACGCGTACACGCTTTATAACTGCAACTGCACGGAGCACAGAGACTCCACAATAATCTTTGATAATAACCAAAAGTCGGCTCGTCGCTTTAACCCTCCGTAGACACACATGGGTCTGGGGTGTCGAGCCCATTCAGCGGGAATCGCGTTTTTTCTCGTTTTTCGTATCGATTAATATTAATAAATAAGAATAATTTAAAAAAATGCTCAAATCTTCCTCAATTTGAAGCGTTTTTTGTATTTGGATTTAAATTACATAATTTCGACAATTTTTTTTCTAGAAAGTAAAGACAAAGTACAGACACAATGTCTTACGAAATTTGCAGAAATTAGAGCGGTTGGACGATTTTTTCAAAAAACTCACATTTTCGTAAAATTCGAAACAATCATAAAATTTAAACCGTTCAACCGATATTTCCCAAATTCAATACCAACCTTCCTATTATGATACTCTATTTATAAAAAAAAAATTAGTAACAAATCTTAAAATTTGCGCAAGCTAGAGCGTCGACAGCCTTTTTTTGAAAATTTCAAAATTCCCTAGAATTTGTATTTTTTTAGCAATTGCAACAAAATTATCAGAGAACGAAGAGCTCGTATAGATCAACATCTGTGCGAAACGGGAGCCCTGTAGCTCGAACCGTTCTCGAGTTATGAACGTTTGAATTTTACAGTTTCAGAAAACACACACACACACATCCGGACGTTTTTTCTAGATATATTATTTTTCGACATTGGAAAATGGAAAAAAAAAATGTTCACCGTCACATAGCTTCCTCTGTTATATGAGGAGGCAATAATGGATAGAATAATAAATAAAATAATGAATAAGAAAAATTGAAACTAGGCAAAAATAAAGAAATTTAAAAAATAAATCAAATATTTTTATGGCTCGGGTTTTGCGAATATTTCGGGACATTTTAAGCACATTGACATTGAAAACTGGAAAAAAAAAAATGTTCACCGCGACATAGCTTCCTCTATGAGGAAGCAAAAAATAATTTTAATCCATCAGCCAGTGCAGCCTTTCTTTCTATAGATCCGAAACAACTTTCCCGAATTTTTTCCCATTTTTTAAACGAGTCCAAGCGCGATAAAAAACGTTAGGACCCATGTGTGTCCAGGAAGGTGCGCTAATTATCGTACCACGTGTCTACGCGTAAGCTTAAAGGCTCACGATCCGCGGTGGATTTTAGGCTAAAAAGTTTTTGCTCGACGTTTTTCCCATTTTTATGTCCAAACGGATTTGCAGCCATTTCCAGCAGCGCGCGATCTCCCGTTTATTCCAACATTGTTCGCGTCACATGGAAAGATATACATTTTGTCTCACGAGACGCGCGCGAGCGTTATTTCCCAAGTGCTTTTTCTTCTTACCCTCGTCTCAGTTTTCCTCTAATTCGAGTCTAACCGTCGACGCAGAGACTGCTGCACACCACACGGAGGATTCGCGGTTTGCGGAGGAGAGACCAAAAGAGCTGCTTCTCTAAATATATAAATAATGGTGCGCGCGCGGGGAAGCGCGGACGTAGAAACAACAACGAGTACGAGTCAAGAAAGTAGCATTGATCCGGATGTCTGGAGGTAAAATTGATGGAGCAAGAGGAAGGGGGAGGGGGGGGGGGGGGGAGGGGGGCACGAGGATAGACGGAGGATATGAGGAAAGAATAACGAAGCGAGCAGCGCAATTGCACAATCATTTTCAACGCGAGCTTGGGTCGGGAGGGGCGAAAAAAACCAACTCACACGCGCATTTTAACGTCAACTTTTTCTCTCTCGAGATAAACCGGCGAGGTTGGGAATTCCAAACAGGAAAGAAAAGTACGAAAACAACAAGTCACCGGGGACGACGTGTGCTGACAAATTCAGAACGCGAGCGCGTGGTAACGAGTGTGCAGCTTGAAATTGAAGCAAAACAAAAAAAAAGCAGCAAAAGGTTTGCTTGTTGTAAAAAAAAACTTGCAGGACGAGCTCGCCGCTTTATTTTCGCGTAATCCCTCATTTTTTTTATCGTCAAACAACTGAGATTCGCGAGCTTGGAACGAGAGCATCGTGTCAGTCATTTTACTCTATAAATGCGCGACGAGACGTTGGCACGAGAGAGAGAAATCGACTATTTCTCCAAACACCTTGAAAATCCTTCGCAAGTTTAAAACTTTAAATTATTTCACAAGTTCCCACGTTCATACATATGTATGTCAAGATTTATCTCTATCGCGTGTCACGCGAAATAAAAGACTTTTTGGCGTTCGAGGTAATTAAAGCGTTAAGTTGTGTTAGTTACGTTCCAGCATTGTCTACGAGGATTCGATAACAGAGAGGAAGCTGGATCTCTTCCTCGAGTATAGCCAACAACTTTGTGCTAGAGTGGAGAAATTAACATATTTACGAGGAAAGAGCCGAAGGAAGATGCTGCGAGAACAGAAGGACATATTCTCGGTGACACCGTGTGTACAGAACCACGAGGGATCCCGAGACAACTTCTCGGAGCTGTATATTTATCATTATGTGAAATAATTCGAATTTCAATTTCAAGGTATCACGAAAACGACTCCATTTAGGGTTCTTTCAAAATTTTGTATAAATCTTCTTGGCATCGAAACTAACAGTTTTCTCCTATGAAGAAAAATTGTCTGACACACAGGGAGACTCTCTCCATCACTCAGAATTGCTAGATCTACGAAAACGCGTCATGGAGCTACAGCTTCGGGATTGAAAATTTATTTTTTCCGAAAATGGTGGGTTAAAAATTTTTCAGAAACGCAATCGACTAGAACTCTTCACGAGGACACGCCGGGAGACTTTCTTCATCACTGGGAATTGCCAGATCCACGAAAACTCGTCATAGAGCCACAGCTTCGGGATTTAAATTTAAATATTTATTTTTTTCAAAAGAAATTATAAACGAAAAATTTTCGTCGTTATTTCGGACGGTAAATGATCCGAGTTGCTCGATAAATGACCATTTTCGACGCTGGGTCAATTTGACCCAGTGTGTCAAAAAAATAATTCAACTTGAATTCGATTTTTAAAAATCGAAGACGACTGACTATTTTTTTACTATAACGAAGGATTTTTCTAATCATCATTTATTAAACCATAAAATTTTTTTTTAAATCGACATTTTTCTCAAAACAATTGAATCAGATATTTTGCTAATTTTTCCCGTCAAAATCCGTTGAAATATGCTCCGGGTCAAATAGACCCAGTGTGTTCACTGGTAAAAATTGACTGTGACCAAAGAATCAATAATAAATGTCGTTCTAATTAACGCGATGCCTCCAAAGCTCGCGTATCAACGATGCTCCAGAAATAACGAGCGCTCAAAATTTCAAAAAGCCGATCCGAACGTTACTCTCGTGAAAATGCGCGAGAAGCACCATTTACTCGCAAGAGCCCTGCTGCTGCTGCTGCTGCTGTAATTCGGAAGGATTCAACATCCCTTTAAGCGGATCGAACGTGTTCGAGATACGCGATTGCGTTGGGAGCTTCTACGAGAGGGCCGTCGAATCATTGAATAACTGATGCATTGTGGAGGGCAGCAGCAGCAGCTTTGAAGCTCTCGTGCTTTACGAGCAAATGCAATTGCTACGCGTTTGCAGGAGGAGGATTCGTTTCGAGTGTTGTCATTACCGCGCAAACGTTTTGCTCCGCGATATATTGAGCAAACGAGTGTGTATCATGCTCTTACCACGGATCAACACACGAATTATTATTGAAAGCCTGAATAACACGATTGGAAGGTAGCAAAGTAATTCGCAGTGCGTCGTACGAAATGTCTGACTTCCGAGCTACAAGCAATGTATCTTTTCATATGATTCCGAATAAGTTTCAATCGTTGGAATAAAACGAAAAATATTTCTTTATTCATGCGATAATTAATGCGATTGTTACAATTTTTCCATTAAATATAGTTTTTCAATGGCAAAGAAGACTGTTCCATTATCGTTGATAAATACTGTATGAACATTTTAGGCTCTGCCATAAAAAATGATCAGTTTTCGTTGCATTCGTTTTTTTTCGTTTTTTTCATTGATACCGTGCGATGCACCGCCGGAGCATCAATCAGAATCTTCAAGAACCCGTTTCTCGAGCGAGCAGCAAATAAAACAAAGGAGTCGGACACGGAGAAAGAAAAAGGGAGAGAGGGAGAGAACGAAAACGTCGGTCGCGTGCATCCATTAGTGATTGGTGGATTGCTCCGGACAGCGGGAACAAGAACGGATAAATAGCGGAAATGTGGCTGCGGCGGCGTAAGAAAAGAGCGTCGCTACTAGCCGCTCTCTCTCTTCGTGGCATTCGTTGTGCTAGACACTATGACCTAGTGTTACGAACGAACGAGACGTTCGAGTCCCCGAGGGAGAACGACGCCTGTTTTTTTTTTTCCGGCGTACTATAGACAACGGAAGATCGAAACTCGCCATCGCGAGGCAACGGTAAATTCGCTACTCTTGGAGAAACGGATTTGTTCGTTGCTTTACACTATACACGTACGAGCTATGTGACATCGTGGACGAGCAGCAGTTCGGCCTGTTCCCGAGCTCTCTGTTTATTTCTCATGCAATAGACAAAGATGTTGTTCGGTATCGATTTCCATCCTTCGCTCTTGGCAAATGGACCACGACGTACACGGTGGATTTAAAAAAAAAAAAAAAACAAAGAAATTGACATCCGAGAAACAATAATTTTCTTCTGCTTACGATTTAAAAAAAAAACCTAAAATAAAAAGAAAAACTTTTTTTTTTTTTTCTAGTTTTTCAATTGTACCAAAACATCGAAAAATCATATCTAGAGAAAATGTCCGAATGCGTGTGTGTGCGTATGTTCTGGCACTGCAAAATTCAAACGTTCATAACTCGAGAACGGCTCGAGCTACAGGGCTCCCGTTTTGCACAGATCTGTACCGAGCTCTTCGTTCTCTGATAATTTTGTTGCAATTGCTAGAAAAATACAAATTGTAGGGAATTTTGAAATTTTCAAAAAAAGGCTGTCGACGTTCTAACTTCTGCAAATTTTAAGATTTGTTACTAATTTTTTTTTTTTATAAATAGAGTATCATAATAGGAAGGTTGGTATTGAATTTGGGAAATATCGGTTGAACGGTTGAAAATTTATGATTTTTTGAATTTTACGAAAATGTGAGTTTTTTGAAAAATCGTCCAACCGCTCCAATTCTACAAATTTTGTAAAATATTGTGTACAATTCTTGACTTTTTCTTTATTTTTGTCGAACGAACGAAAAGATCCGATTTCGATTATAAAGTCGTCGGGGTAAAGAAAAATTGAGTGACGTTTCAATTTGAAGGGAGATTCTGGTCGATAGCCGGGCGGAAGGCTGATTTTCTCGTTGTGCTTGTCACTCGTGAGGCTGGTGAGAGTAAAATCACGGACGCGCCTATAGAGTGCATCGCGCAGCGCATCCGAAAATAAAGAAAAATCGTAATCCGATTTTTGCCCCGGGCTAAAACGGGTCATACGGAACTTTTGTCCATCATTTTTTTTTTCCTCTTTCTTTTCGAGATCGCGGATGCGAAGCGTCAGTTTTTTTCGGCAGCAAAGCGAGAGTGCGCCGCAGTAACAAAATCGCGAGTCTACACGCCGCCGAACGACCCACCAACGGTCCAAAAGAGAAAGGACGAAAAAGCACTCGCGCCAATGAGAAATGGGATTCGACTCTCCGTGGCCCCCCCACGGTGTCCTGTATTTTCTCTTCACCGCACAAAGGCTATATAAAGGTGTGTTTCGACTCTCGCACACACCACAAAATTTCGTCGTATCTCTTGCTCTCGACAACATTTTTTCACATACATTTCGACAATGAAAATTTGTCCTCACGATGTAAATACGTGGCATGCAAATTTAGTGATTAAAAATGTGACAGAAAATTAGAAAAAAAAAATCCTGCTGAGGAGAAAGAACCGCGATGCGACACTGCTAAAACTTGACGTCATGCAAATTTGCTGCGCTAATCAGACTGCGAGAATCTTTCCATAAAAAATAAATAAACGAGATATGCTCGAGATGCGCGATGCTCAAATCTTTCTCTATGAGGAACTATATTTTTTATTTTTTCAGCATTTTGAGGAAGAAATTTCTAAGTTTGCAGTGTTTTTTGTATTTCCATTTAAATTATATAATTTCGACAACTTTTCTAGAAAGTAAAGAGCACGTACAGACTTGTACAAAATATTTTACAAAATTTGCAGAAATTAGAGCGGTTGGACGATTTTTCAAAAAACTTTGAAACAATCATAAAATTCAAACCGTTCGATCGATATTTTCCAAATTCGATACCAACCTTCCTATTACGATACTCTATTTATAAAAAAAAAAAATAGTAACAAATCTTAAAATTTGCAAAAGTTAGAACGTCGACACTCTTTTTTTGAAAATTTCAAAATTCCCTAGAATTCGTATTTTTCTAGCAATTCAAACAAAATTTGGCAAAAAAGAACATACACACGCACACGCATCCGGAAATTTTTTCTAGATACGATTTTTCGATGTTTTGAAAACTGGAAAGAAAAAAATTTTCACATGGCTGCTCTGTGAGGAGGCAAAAAAAAAAACAAAAAATTCGAATGAAAATGTGCTGAAAAATTGACAAGAAAAATAAAGGAAAATTATTATTGATAAAAATGCGTTTGGTTGTTTGCTTACCTGTCCCTTGTTGTGGAATCCGTGTTTGGCGGCGATTTCATCAGCGACGTCGTTGCCTTCGGGAACGTGAACGGCGAATTCATTCATGTAAACGGTGGCGGGTCTGGGGCGTGAGGAAGAAGCTGCGACCTTCTCGACGAAAGTGAGAAAGCCGAAGAAGAGGAAGAAGATAGTAAGACGCATTTCGCAGCTGATGCTTGGATCGTTTCTTTGTATTTATTTGCAGTGGTGGTAAGCTCGAGGCTCGAGCGTCGTAGGCGAGCCGATGAGTTCCGAAGGACGAGTCAACGCGGCAGGAGGTTCGAGGAGACGGAGGAGAAGGAAAAAGCGGAGCAACAGAGCGAGGGGCAAACGTTTATTTCCATGGAGGGTTCGCGGCCGGAGAAAGATTAAAGAACGAGGTCGATTGGTCGCGTTTGCAAATGGAATAAAATGCCGAATTAGAGGGAGGGAGACGCGCTCCTCGGATTCCGAAACCGCGTGCGATCCTCCTTTTTTATACAAGCGCGGGCGCGCGCGCGTAACGCGGTGGATCGCGTGTCCTCGACACGCTACTCGGCCCAACGCGCTGGCACGAATCCAGAATTTTATAAAGATGTACCGAAAGCGGCGTGGGCACGCGAGTGGCAAGGCAAACAGAAGGCGAGAGAGGGAGATGGAGAGAAAGGAGGAAAGGAACAGCTGGTTGATGTGATTTTTGGTTGTTGGTGAAAGGCGCTGCGGCGGAAGGAAGCCTCGAGAGCACGAGCTCAAAATCTAAGGGTTCTCGATTTATCCTCTTTGCGCGGGACAATCACAAACCATCGGAATTTTTTAACGCGGCACGCGACACTTTATCAAAGTATGAAGAAAAAATTCTATTCGATTATCTATGCGACACGATTTCTACAAACAGCTCCGGAGTGCATTGAATTTTTCTCACCAACCAACGCGTCGACCAACTCGATAATTTTGAATTTCACTCCCGGTATTCGAATCTGTAACAGAAAAATACCAAAATTATCGTTCAATCGATCGTTCACATCGTTCCAACACACTGGGTCATTTTCACCCGAACAAATATTTCCAGAAATCGAAATTTCAATCATTAATATTCGTACAAAAACGATTTATCGATTTTTATAGAAAAACGGACAAAGTACACACTGGGTCAAATTGACCCGGACAAAGTTTTAATTCGAAATTTCAATTATTAATGTTCGAACAAAAGAAATAAAATTTCCCGAGTTTTGTTTCCATTTTTATAGAAAAACGGACGGAGTACACACTGGGTCAAATTGACCCGGACAAAGTTCTAATTCCGCATTTTAATGATTAATCTTCGAACAAAGAGAATTAAATTTCCCGAATTTTGTCTCCATTTTTATAGAAAAATGAGGCGGAGTACACACTTGGGTCAAATTGACCCGGGGTCTCAACGTCGTCTAAGAATAATATTTGTATAATTATAATATAATAGTTTCCTCATCGATATGCTGTTGAAAAGTTGGCGTCGATGGATCGCACCGAAAATTCGTACGAATAATAAGCGAGTGCACGCAGGAAAAGGGTGAGAAGTGTCTCAAAGTTTGATTGGAAGAGTCGCGATGCAGCTGGCGGAAAACGAGAGACGATAGGTTGATCCTCGCCAAGACGAAAAGTCGAGAGACGCGGAGGAGCAGCAGCAGCAGGAGCGACAGCAATGTATGGACACGTACATAGAGCGTGTATCCGCGCGGATATTCGGTCCTGAAGAAACGAGGACAACTCGTTTCTCACGACGCTCTGTCTCTTTGTCTGAGGAAAAGGAGGAAAAGCGCGAGGTATACGTCGATCGGACGTCGAGTACGCTGCGCGATGAGAATCCATCGGAAGCAGAGAGAAAATAAGAAAGACACGGAAGCCGGCTCGCGCGATAAAGCCGCAAAAGTTTGCCGTCCCGCAGAACTAAGTGTGGAACGTTGTGCCAAAAGTGCTAGCCGCCCGCGATGCCGTAATCGGGCACTTGGTACCAACATCACTTACGCGAGAGCGAAACTTGTCGACGTCTTGGGCTTTTTCTCTCTCTCTTTTCCCTCGCGCTGCACTTTTCTCCGCGAGTGCATTCGCGCTCGATTCGTGCGAGAGCCGACGAGCTCCGCAGAGCAAAAGGACCGCGAAATATTTTACTGTTGCAAGAGATTGCACGAGGCTGAACATTCGCGAACACGAAACGCCTTCGCAATCGACAAAAGACACAAAAAAACAAATAAACAATTGGGCTAGAGATGGTTAAGCCGTTAATTTTGCGTTTTGTTGATCGCGCAGCATCGCAAACAAATGATTAAACGAGCGAATCGATAATGCAAAGTCGTCCCCCGGCCATTTGGATCGACGTAAAGCCATAACGCAATCAGAGATGGAATCTCGTTGGTTGTCTATCGAATTGGGACGATGACATACGCGAAAAGCAAATAAAGCGAGGAAATATTCAAAGTCAAGCGTTTCCGGTTGAGCCACGAAAGCGTGTTTGGCTCCCCAGACCAGATCCACACCCAGCAAAAAAAAAACATTTATTGAAAAGTAATAAAGGAGTATATTTACAATAAATTTCTTTGAATTAAATACTTATTTATTGAATGCCAAGAAATATTTCTTCTTTTTAAATAACGAGGTTTATTATTTAAAATTATTTTTTAACGATAAATAAATTCATTCGTTTAGAATAAATAAATTTATTTGTTCAGAATGAATAAATTATTTACTTTGAGTAAATAAATATATTCTTAAAAATAAATGACATATTTATTACGTTCAAATAAAATGTCTATTTATTTTGAAAAAAATCCAGAAGATTTATAAATTAAATAAATAAATTAATTTGGAACAAATAAATGTTTGTTAGGTTGTTATTTAAATAAATAAATTTTCTTCAATTAAATAAATTTTATTGATTTTTAATAAATCTTTTTTCTCAAACGCGTTTCCGTTTGAGCCACGAAAGCGTTTGGCTCCCCAAACCAGATCCAGCGTTTTTATTAAACTCGGTAAATTCGAACGGAGCGAGAAAAACATTGGATAATGGACAAAGCGAGTGGATCGTCGAACGAGCGTATAAATTCGACGATACGCTTTCATGAGAATAATTGACGAAATGTAAAAAAATGAAAAGCTGTTGTTTCGCCCGGCGTATCGCGCTTTTACGACCTTTCGGTGCTCCGCGGAGCTATACAGCACGCGGCGGCCGGCTATCAGTGAACATTTACGAAGCGAACTGAACGTGCGGGGCATCCTGTCCGAGTGCACGAGCCCGAGAACCGAACATCTCGAACTTTTGTTCGAATTGGACAAAATGTTGCGAGTGCGTGCGCGCGCGGGAGTATTCCTCCGCGTGCCAAGTGCATGATCGCGCGGTGGAATGACCGGATCACTTGGCGCGAGACGGACGGCTTCCGCGTTGAGAAAGAGAGAGAGAGAGAGAGAGAGAGCGAGAACGATGCTTCGCTTGCCAAAAGTGCGGCCTGCGAGACCGGAAATCTATACGCAAAATCGCGCGACACGGAAATGTTCTCTCTGCTCGTATAATCGATTTCGCGCGCGATGAGTCTCGAATCTTGAGTGAGGTTTGTCCCGAGTCTTGGCAAACGATGATTCCGCGGAGAACGAGCACGTGCGCGAGGGAGCAAGAGAGGAACCGCGACGATACCGAATCAATCGCGAATCGCGAGGAAACCGGAAAAATGAGAAAAAAAAAGTGTCGCGTCCATTTCGAAGCACCAGGAGCCACGATGTTGGAGTTCGCATCGTCGGAATGCAACGAAAACTCATCATTCTTTACAGCAGAGCCCTAAATTTTCATACAGCATTTGTCAACGATAATGGGACAGTCTTCATTGTCATTGAAAAACTGAATTTACCAGAAAAATTGAAACGATCGCATTAATTATCAAAATAACGAATAAAAAATCAATTTTTCGTGTTTTTCCAACGCGATTCCAACTTCAGTACCATCGAGGAGCCCGCCGCGATGAATAATTAGCCTCATGTGCAAAATAGATACATAACGTAACGACCAAAGTATCGAGAGGTCCGGAACGATCGGTCGTAGAGCCCAGCCGTAAAAGTCGGGAGAGCGCGTTGGCGGAGGTGCATGCATGCACGCATGCATGCATGCATGTGAAAGGAGTGAGCGTAGAGCGTTTGTCGTTGCATTGTTGTTATTCGAGCGATGCTATGTCGTTCGAGCGGAAAGCGTGATTTAATAATTTTATCATATCGTGTTGGACCGGAAGTCGCGGTAGAAACATTGAAGCGGTAGAGACGAATCTCCGAAAATGCATTTCCGGGAGAATTTAATATCCACGAAGAAATAACACACGCGGCGAGAGGTCGAGGCGCGGCATTATCCTCGAATTATCATTAATTACGCGAGAGAACAAAATAAACGAGGAAATTGTCGATTCACAGGATATAATTATTCCCCGCAGTCTCCGCGATCGACGATAATTAATAACAAAAACAATAAAACGCAACAACGAAAGCAAACGACACGAGAAATATAATAACGCGATTGCGCAGTTTCCTTTGCAAGATAAATAAATGGGGATTTTGACCTTGGGACTCGATCGAACGTCGCGGGAGCTTGCAAACCGAATGAATAACGCGATATTCGCGCTCATCTCGCGTGCCTGCCGCGATTACGTATCGCAACCAATTCCACAGGAGCCTCCGAGCATCTGCCTCGGTAATAATAATAAAAACAAGCATCCCGAACAGTGAATAACTTTCGCTTACCAAGTGCATTCTTCTAATACCCATAACGAGCTAAACTAAATTCTTCGTTTCCTTCGCGTATACCACGCGCCTGTGTCTTTAGAAATATTCAATCTCTCTCGCTCTCTCGCTCTCCCGCAAGTGCGGAATGCTATATTAATTTATGAATATATGCTCAACGTGTACAGCCCCCCCTCGCGCCACCGATTCTCTATAAAAGTACAAGCCACGTTCCGTTTATAAACGTCTCACATGCCGGAATATTCTTGAAACTTTCGCTCCAATAAACATACTATAGCGCCGCCGCCCCGCCGCGTGGATCACGTTTCCTTATATTAAATCCCGCTGCTGCTGCAGCTTAGAATGCCGGAGGCTGGGGACTTTACTGAAAATGAAATTTTTTTGAAAAACGTCGATATTTTGTTCAACATGATAAACTAAATATTTTTTCAACATTTTATCCAAATTTTTATTCAATATTTCTCACTGCATTGACAGCATTTTTGGGATTATTTAAAAAAAAAAACGTTTAGGCGAACGTATCCAACTAAATATCGATCTTTTCCAAAAAAATTTTTTTTTCAGTCTGTGTACCTTTTCTCTCGGTGATAAAAATAAAAATACACTGAAAATAAAATTTTGTTAAAAAACGTCGATATTTTGTTGAACACGGTAAACCAAATTTTTTTGGAAAATTTCAAATTTTTTTGGAATTTTCAAAATTTCTCGCTGCAATGACAACATTTTTGGGATTATTTAAAAAAAAAACGTTTAGGCGAACGTATCCAACTAAATATCGATCTTTTCCAACAAATTTTTTTTTTCAGTTCGCGAGTAGCTCGAGCAGTTTTAGCTCCGAGAAGAAGCTCCTTAAATTCCTGAGTCCACCTATTGAAACTCATCCATCTCTCTGGCTGCTGCTGCCTCGTTTATGCAGCGAGAGTAATTTAATATTATTGAACGGGCCAGCACTAATGAGATAATCATGCGACGATAAATACGCCGAGCAAAAAAGAGAGAGATATATTTTCTCGAGATGTTAGCATCGCTCAGATACATAAATATTTTTATAACTTTATTATATTTAATTTTTCGGTTGAATAATTTATCGAAGCAGACTTGGAAATGGAAAAAGAAAATATACGTGAATATTTGGCGCTCTATTTATTACGAGAGCCCTTCGACGGACGAACGGCCACACTGAAAAGAAAATATTGTTCGAAAAGATCGATATTTTGTTGGATACGTTCGACTAAACGTTTTTTTTTTTTTTTTTTGAAAAATCACAAAATTTTTTGCTGACAGTTTCGTTAGAAATGAAAAATATTGTCAAAATTATGAAACATTTGAAATTATCCAGAAATATTTAGTTTACCGTGCTGAACAAAATATCGAGAAAATTTAATTTTCAGTGCAATGCCCGATTCGGGCGATAATCATTATTCTCTCTGTTTCAATAATTAATTGTCGTTTCTTCGAGCACACACACATCCATCCATACATATTATTCGTAGGTCCACCATTTACTCATTACAATACATGGAAATATCTCTTGTGCTGTCAAGGCCGAATTGTCAATGAATTCGACGCTGCGAGATAGATAAATGTCGCAAGCAATTAGGTTCGATGGTAAAGAAGCAGGCCGAGCAGGCGACGATGTTACGTCAAGTATTTCGATACACCAATTGCTACACGCGGAGCTTCGGACACGCTCGACTCTCCGCTCCTCCCCGCGACAGGAAGCGCGTTATTTTATTTTATTTTAATTTATTTATTTTTTTTATCATTTTTTTTTTTTTTTTTTTTTTTTTAAACGTCGTCCACGCACTCGAGCATGCCGAATGGGTCGTCGTGTGTGTTTTGTACGTTTGCTCCGAGCACCAACGGATACGAGCGAGTATCGCCGATCGACCGCACGACGCGCCGCAGGAGAAAGTTGTTTCTACGCGATGCCCCGCGCGCGAGAGTCAGCTGACACGGAGCCGTGGAAAAATTAACAAAGCCCCGCGTCGAGACGAGACACACCGGGTGGGGGAATTAAAAAATAATAATCATTTTTAAAAAACGACGAGGTCGACCGCGAAAGCGACCATTCGTCAGGCAGGCCGCATCCAAACCCAAGAAATAATTACAATGCCAGGAGGATTATCGATGTGAATGTTCGCGTTAATATTCTCTGCTCAGATAATCATCCGAGAATCATTATTCCTTCGAGCGAAGCTTCTCCATCGATCGATGCTAATTTCGCGCATTTTTATTTACACCGCAGCAGCATCGAGCATTGTTCCTTCGACACTTACTCGTATAATTCCTCAAGATTAATTGCCGATCATTACCGCGAGAGCCTCTTTCGGAGAATCGCCATTTTTTTTTTTTTTTATTAAGGACGTTGTCTCGCGGCGGCCAAATCTAAATTTTTCTTTTCAGTTTTTCTTAAAAAAGTTGTTACCAATTGACCAAAGAACAACATACTCCAAATCCAAGATTTTCCGAGGTATTCTGTATTTTTTTATACAAAAAACAAATTTTCGAAAAAATTTTACGATCGACTTTTTTGAAAAATTAAGTAAAGCTTCTTCGATGTTACACAAAAGTGTATGCAAAGTTTTAAGAGGCTTCACCATTTAGAAATCGAAATATTTAATGTTGAAAATTGCAACTTTTAACACACGCTCTTATGAGAAACTACTGAAAATAGCGATAAATAAATATCTCGACTTCTGCGTGATGTTCTGTTTGTATGGTGCACATTTAGAGGAATTTTCTCGATAGAAAATTTGATAGAATATTTATGAGAACTTCAAGACCCCATAACTCATGGTGTTTATGGGAAATTTCAACCTCCTCCGATGGAATATCACTTATTATGATGCAATGAAGGACTTGACGGAGCAAACAAAAATGTTACCATCATTTTTCGCAAAAGTAATCAAACTGCATAATTACCGAAAATTTAGCATTCAACGTCCTTAAATCTGCGAGAATATTCATCAACGAATCGATCCAGCGAACGCCACAAACGACTCGGCGGAACAAACAACGATTTTGTTCGCTGGACGCGATTCCGTCGGTTCGTAGTACACGCGAGAAATGTTGACAGTTATATTCGTCGGTTGAGACTCAAGTTTTCTCGCGGCAAAGGTGGCTCGTCGTCGTTGTCGTCGTCGTCGTCGTCGAACAAAGTTTCTAATGGCCTCGACCGAACTCGTGGCAAGCGGCACACCGTGCCGCGCGCGTTTGTCTCTGTGAAAGAGCGCCGAGCGCACGCTCTTTACTCTCGGAGCAATTAACCCGGCTGGTTCGCCAAGCGTGCGCGACTTTGGAACCACGAGAAATGAGCCAGAGTTTTTAAACTCATCCGCGCGAGGCCCCCGCCGCGCTTTTTCCAACTTTGAAAAATATGCCGTGCGACAAAGTCTCCGGGCACGATCGTCCATGGGGCCGGAAAATTTTGGGAAAATACACACTCGCCCCGTTGGGCCTTTTTATCGCTACGATTAATTTAACAAAGATCCAATTTTTTTTTTTCTCTTGTTTCAGGGCCCAAGAGTTTGCCTAGATGCACGAATCTGTCGTAGCGGAGACGAATTTGTAACGTAGTTGGAATTCCCATCGTTGGATCGCAACGAAAACTCATCATTTTTTTATAAAACTGAATTCACTAGAAAAATTGTAACAATGGCATTTATTTAGAGTAGTTTACAGTGTTCGCCTCCCTCTAACACATTGGGTCATTTTGACCCGGACAAAGCTTTCCAGAAGTTGCAATTTAGTTGCTAATATTGGGAAAGAAAAAGTTTCAGTTTCTCAAGTTTTTGCTTCATTTTTATAGAAAAATGGGGGCGGAGTACACACTGGGTCATTTTGACCCGGACAAAGTTTTTCAGAACATTGAATTTTAATTATTAATATTCTAACAAAAAAGTTTCAGTTTCCGAATTTTTCATCCATTTTTATGGAAAAATGGGGCACTGGGTCAAATTGACCCAGGCTCTCAATAGTGTCACCAAATAAAAATGTATGAATCAAAGGTTCATTAAAAATGATATTTGTATAATCACATTATTGGTTCCTCATCGATATTCATTTCAATACGATCGACAAGCTGTAACTTCAAATTTTTCCATATTACTCGTACGAACGATTTTGGAGTTGGCCTCGTTGGAAAGCAACGAAAACTAATCATTTCTTTATAGCAGAGCCCAACATTTTCGCACAGTATTTGTCAACGATAATGGGAAAGTCTTCTTTGCCATTGGAAAACTGATTTTACTAGAAAAATTGCAACGATCGCATTAATTAGATTCCAACGATCAATCATAATTTGTGTTGCGAATGGAAATTGAAATCTGCTTCGGAGATGTTTGGAATTGGTTCGTTGGTTAATTTCGGTATCTTCGGTCAGTCGGAAGAGCTTGATAAGCTTGACGTAATGCGGGTCCATTCGATGGGACAAACCTCACCAACATCCCGATCCTTCATTCGACCAATCTCCCATTTCCCTAATTATCAATCATTCAACCATTTAATATTTCATTCACCGGAACTAAACAATATTTATTAAACATTATTTTCCAAAAAAACAAAAAATATTCCCCAAATTAATCGAATCGATTTATTTCCAAAAATTTCCATCTTCTGCGAAAAAGTCGATTCAAAAACATTTTTGTTCTATCCCCGAGTGTGTACGAGAAGAAATGACTCATCGTCATATTTTCGTCTCTTACACAACATCGAAAAAACAACAATTGATTGCATCCAGTTCGTGCGAACAACGTGTCACATATTTATCCACGTCCAGGGGTCAGTCCGCGAACGAGAAATGCCTCGAGGCGCCGCGCCACCTAGCGGCCGAGCGCAGAGGCTTTCCTACGAGTGCGCGATTTTCGAGCAATTTTCCTCGGAAAAAATCAACAAAATCGTATTTTTCGTGTGGGTAAAATAAAAAAATGAAAATCCCAAGATAATTTCAATCAGCTGTGAATTTAAAAAAAATTAAAAATCAAACTTTTTGAAATTGTTAAGAAACGCGAGTTACGTAATTTAGCACGGTCAAACGAAATGCTGTAGTTACGGAATTTCTCAAGTCGGCGAGGCTGTATTTATTGTGTAAATCGAAATACTTGTTTGAGGGGGTTCTCGTGTGTTGGTTCTCTCGGCGGAATATTAGATCTTGACTAATGCGTTCTCTGCTCCGGGAGGCTAAATGAAGTGCTCTATTCCTTTGCCAGGGAAACAAATATCCTTGAGGCTAATTGTGAAGCAGCGGTTGGGAACAAAAAGCGTAAACAGAGTAGACGGGGGGGGGGGGGGGGGGGGTTCAAGTCTGTTGTTGACATTTCGGGGAAGAGAGTAAATTTGAGGAGTAGCCGCGGAACGATGAATTTTCTGGAATTTGCCAGGCGAAACCTTGGAGAGAATCGTGTTGGTCGCGAATTATTGTGAAATTGAAACGAGAGCGAGGGAATAATCGAATGGACGCGGGCCGAAGAAATTTCGATAAATTGATAATAAAAATTAAAAAAAAAAACACGTAAAGATAAATATTTGTTGGTTATTGCTTGTTTGTGTAAAAATGGCACGCGCGACGAGCAGCGACACATTTGTTCGAAGCGAAAACATTGTCCGTTGGGCTGGCGATTGACACGCGCGCGCGATCCTCGGCTCGACTGACTGAACGATGAAAATTCCTCGTTATACTCGTGACGCAGCGATTATTTAGTACAAAGTCTCATTATTATGCGGGCGCTAGGATCGAAGCGTTAAATAAAAATAACAAGATGCATGATGCTCAAATCTTCCTCTACGAGGAAGCTATATTTTTTATTTAAAGTATTACTATTACAAAACGACTTTATTTAGGATTCTTTTAAAATTTTGTATAAACGTTCTTGGCACCAAAACTAACAGTTTTCTCCTGTGAAGAAAAATTTTCTGACCATTAGAATTTGAGATATTTCATTTTTTATTTTTCCCAATGCGTTTAGATGGGAAAAATAAAAAATTAAATATCTCAAATTCTAAAGGTCAACAAATTTTTTTGACAACTTTTTGCAAAATTTTGGAAATTTCCAAATTTCAATTTGCAGCGTTTTTTGTATTTACATTAAAAATTATATTATTTCGACAACTTTTCAAGAAAGTAAAGAGCAAGTACAGACTTGTACACAATATTTTACAAAATTTGCAGAAATTAGAGCGGTTGGACGATTTTTCAAAAAACTTGGATTTTCGTAAAATTCGAAACAATCATAAATTTCAAACCGTTCAACCGATATTCCCCAAATTCAATACCAACCTTCCTATTATGATACTCTATGTATAAAAAAAAAATTAGTAATAAATCTTAAAATTTGCGCAAGTTGAAGCCCTTTTTTGAAAATTTCAAAATGCCGTATCTAGCAATTCCAAGAAAATTCCAAAAAAGATCAAACCGTTCTCGATTTGCGAACGTTTGAATTTTACAGTGTCAGAACATACACACACACACACATCCGGACATTTTTTCAAGATATGATTTTTCGATGTTTTGGGACATTTCAAACACATTGACATTGAAAACTGTTAAAAAAGAAAAATTTCGCCGTCACATAGCTTCGTCTGTGAGGAAGCAAAAGTGCGTGGATTGGCGCGAAAAGCTCGTGTCCGCGGCTCAGAGTGCCAAATATTTATTGATACGCAAGAAAAATGATTAATTCCTATGGAAAAATAAGCGATGACGAGTTTGTTATTATCTTTGTGGATACGATCGGCTTACCGTGTGCTGCGACGCGCGTGATATCCGTGCTTCGGGTCATCAAATAATTTAACGCAATCCGGTCGTGTCGGACGCATGAATATATCGCTGCGCGCGTCCAATGAAAATATTATGAGAATCGTGACGAAAGCGAATTTGTTTACAACATATTATTCCAATCGGGGACACTTTGGTACATTTGTAAAAAGCAGATGCATGCTTAACACACTTTGAGTCGGTGGGTAAGTATCGGCGAGATCGGCAGTTTCACTAAAAGTCGCGACATGTGCACGAGTTGTTTCCTCCTCGCCTTCCTTCGTGACGAATTTAACACACTGACGTCACACCGGTCATCGCGCGCGGAATGAAAAATGAATAACGAATTGAAACGATGACAGCGGAAGGAAAAAGAGAGAGAGAAAAACTGAGCGAGAGGGAGAAATGGAAAGAAAGAGAGAGAAAGAGAGAGAGAGCGCGCGCACGTAGCGAATTGTTGAGCGCGAGCGATAATATTAGCGACTCGAAAGACCACTAGACGGACCAAGTGTCAGCACTGCACTGACCAACTGACTCGCGCGCTCCCGAGCATTCACCAAGGCGATAAACAAACTCGGCGCGCCATCCCCCCACCCTTCGCGTCCCTCGCCTTACCCCCACCGCTCCGCTGCACTCATACTTTTGCTCTTGCAGCTTGTAGTCTTTCGCTCGCTCGCTCTCACAGCCACAGCCTGCTCTTTGTTCGTACAACGCGCCATATACTCCAAACTGTCACTGGTTTCTCTTCTGTCGCTCTCTCAACGTGCTCTCAACCCTCTCGAATCTTCTCCCACCGTTGCTGCTTCGCCTGCGCGCTCTTCGCCCGCCACCCCCCGCGGCCGACTGCTCCTCTTTCTCTATCTCCTCCCCCGCCGGCATTACCGACGCGACTGTCCTCGAGCAACCCGCCGCGGCTCGTTAACGTATTCTTCGCCACCCTAATTTTCCTCCTCCTGCTATTATACATCCGGCCAATTCCCTCATCGCTTCTCGTACACTCGATCACACGTTTCGGCCGAGAACCAACACCGCGGGACGATCCACCAAACAACTATAAAACTGTGCATTTCCGCCGAGCTCTCACGGACGCGACTCGCTCCCTAAAACTTACGTACACCAGCTTTTTTTCCAGCACATGCGCCTCGAAGCCACGCGGCGATGGCTAACGCCACAGTAGGGACTCTCACGCAAATGACGCGCATGACCCTTTCTTTCGCCACCCACCGACCGATACAAACGACGAAATACCGAGGATAACGGCGAATCGACCATTTCCCCCGGCCCTTTTGTATTATTTTGTACCAATCGCGACATCTAACAGCTCGAGCGTTTCATCGGCGTGAACTTGTTTACCGACCGTCGGTAACAAATTTTCGTAAAAAATATTGAGGAAGTGAGGCTCCTGGGTAGTACGAGGGACTTTGAAAAATTACCGGGTGCTCCGGCGCGACGAGCTTTCGTACGCTATTGCGGGGCAATTCTCAAGGGTGCCGCCAGACGGCGCCTTTGACCGGAAATCGGATTTTCAAGTTGCGCGAATTTTACAAATTCTCTGATAATTCGTGTGTCATGTTATAGAATGGGTTGAAAATACCATAAAAATCACAATCCCGTGCATGAAAAAACTTGGGCACCGTAACGAGACACCGCTTTTGTGTCATTGTTCCGAGCAATTGTGTCCGTACATGTGCCACGCCACTGTCGACGTGCTGCTCATTGTGCCGTCGTGCGGGTGTCGCCGTGACAGCAGCAGAGGCCAAGAGAAAAAACTGCTCGATATAAAACCTTTGGCGCAATTCTTCGTTCTCGCATTTATATGCTTGAAAAATAAAAATACCGAATCGTAGATTTCGTAATCATGTCGAATTTGTGTAATAATTCGCTGACGAGCGCGCGTATCGGCAATCTGCATGCGTATATCTAGAAAACAGTACCGCCTCCGCCAGCACCGCCGCGTGTATAAAAGCTGCGAAACTGCTGCGTGAGAGCAGCGAGATTTTAGCGGAGAGAGAGAGAGAGATCGTGTAGAAAAAGTACGTGCGCTTATTCGGGAAGGTCAGAAGATAGGTGCTCGGTCATCGTCTCGCGTATCGAGTATTTCGTAGAAGAAATAAATGGGAAGAAATGCGTTGAGTAAGACGTAAGTGCAGCGCGGCGGTGACCGAACTAAAAGAATACGAACAAGAAGACGAAGATCGTCTCGTCGCGGTACACGCAGCGAGGAAGCAAGAGAGAGAGGAGAGAGGTTTTGTCGGCAGTGACGGATACCGGAATGCCGCCGATGCACGGGAACCACGGGCGAGTTTGCCTTGTTCGTTGACACAATTCTTCGCGTTAAACTTTGTACATATCGATTTATTATTATACGATATCAAATAAAACTCTCGATAAATGGAAATAATCGAGAATATTCGCACACTCACTCTCACTGATCAAGGTAAAACCTAAACAAATATAGGAATACGCAGATTTTTTTTTAGGTTAGGTTTCACATTTTTCGAGATCGAGAGGTTATAATACGTTTCTGACGTTCCCATCATTTCCCTGTGTCGACAACAAATCATTTCGACGAGTTTGCCAGAGCTTCGAACCACCCTGTCTAGATTATTTACACATTTACCACCGACTTGTCTTTCCGAGACGTGCTTTCGTGTATATTTAAAAAACTCGAGGACGTTGTATGCTAAATTTTCTATCGATAGAATTCCTTCAAACTTGCATCACACTAAAAGATATTTATTTATAAAAATGACAATTTTCAGTAGTTTCTCATGAGAGCGTGTGTTAAAAGTTGCAATTTTCTCGGATTATAACAAATCAGTGAAAAAAGTGAAATTTATTCGACGCCAAACGCCGTACTCGGACCTTTTTTTCGGGGAATTTTAAGAACGCTGCATGCAAAAATTTCTATCGATAGAATTCCTTTAAATTTGCATCACACTAAAAGATATTTATTTGTAAAAATGATAATTTTCAGTAGTTTCTCATGAGAGCGTGTGTTAAAAGTTACAATTTTCAACATTAAATATTTCCATTTCTAAATGGTGAAGCCTCTTAATACTTTGCGTACACCGTTGTGTAACATCGAAGAAGCTTCATTTAGTTTTTCAAAAATATCGCTCGTTAAATATTTCCGAATTTTTGTTTATTATATAACAAATACAAATTACCTCGGAGAATCTTGGATTTGGAGTATGTTGTTCTTTGGTCGATTAGAAACAACTTTTTCTAATAAACTTTGGCTCGTCAACCATTTTGTATGTAAGAAAAAGTGAAAACAAAAAATTTTGATTTTACCATCGCCATACAACGTCCTTAATCTATCGATCGCCCGACTAAATAATAATTAGCGGGCTATCCCGTTAACAGGTAGAATAATAACCATGGACACGGCTCTCATACAAGTTCTGGAACAGGCCTGTAGCCAAGATCCCAAGGAGCTGAAGCCCGCCGAACAGACTTTGAAGCAATGGGAAACGGAGAGAGGTTTTTACACGGCATTATACGTAAGTCGGCCTCGTCGAGTCGATAGAGAAACGAACGTTGATCTAAATTCCGATTAAACAATCGACATTGCGTTAACGGCGCGGTTCTTTTCCTAGAGTGTTTTTTCCAATCATTCCCTGCCGATGAATGTACGATGGATGGCTGTTATATATTTTAAGAACGGAGTCGAAAAATATTGGAGGAAAACGGCTCCGAAGTGAGTACCAAGGCGACTGATTGATCCGCAAAAAAACAGATTTGTTGTTTTGAAAAGAAATCATTGACGCGCCGTTTTTTATCGCAGCGCCATAGCCGAGGACGAGAAAGAATTCCTGCGTCAACGTCTCATAGCGAATTTTGAGGAACCCGCGGATAACTTGGCGATTCAGGTCGCGGTTGTTATTTCCAGAATAGCGAGGTGCGTTGAAAAGATGCAGAAATATCTTACAGTCCGCGAGAGAGAAGCTAAAAGAAACTGTTTTCCGCAGGGTCGATTGTCCGAGAGAATGGAACACTCTGATTCCCACGCTTTTGGAAGCAACCGGAGGACAAAGTTCGCTCGGTCAGCATCGCGCGATGCTCATTCTCCACAGAGTCATCAAAGCTTTGTCCGGCAAATGTCTGCCGGAAGACAGGAGACTCTTCAAGGAACTCGCCTCCAACATCTCCAGCTTTATTCTCAATCTGTGGAATACGTACATAGAATCTTTCCTCATATTGGCCTTAAACGGCGCGGATGCTCAACAGTTGCGAGAACAAATGGAAAAAGCCTTTTTGCTCCTAAAGATTCTCAGGCTTCTCACCGTTCAGCGAGACAAATCGTCATACACTCAACAAGAAATGCTTTTCTTGGAAGTGATTTTCGAACGAGCCAGAACTACTCTCGAATGCAGTGAGTTTTCCTCAACACTTTCTTCCAATTTTCAGCCTCCGACTCCTCGAAAATTCATTCTTCTATTTGAACCACACAACCCACTATTCGTGAGCCTGAGAAATGTGATTTTTACCAGAAAAATTAGATTTTTACTAAAAAAGTTGCATTTTCACTGGAAAAATGTGATTTCAAGTGGAAAATTGATTAAAAAAATGTGATTTGAAATATTTCAGGAAAAACCTTGATATCGCGAGGTATCCATATGGAAGTTTGTGACAAATTTATAATTCATTTGACAAAAGTGTTGTTGGGAGTATTGGAAGACCGTCCGATGTGCTATGCCGTGCTAATACCAAGGTCGCTCGAATTCATAGTTTTTTACTGTTTCACCGACGCTGGTCAGCCATTGACCTTTGAGAGATTCAATATTCAGTGTTTGAGAATGCTGAAGGGCATTCTTTTACTGAAGGAACCCAAGCGGAGAAGATACAATGGAGAAACAGGGTTCAGTTGAGCATCCCTTTTTCTTTCCACTTAAATCTCTGATCGAGCCTCACGCGTAACGAATCTTTATCGAATAACTATGTTCTCCGTAGGGCCCTCAGCGCACGACGATTTCAACCAACGAGTAGATCGCGTTCGCAAGGACTTTTTCACCGACGAGATCTTGAGAGAAATTTCCTACAGACTGGTGACCCACTATTTATTACTAACACCCGCAGATCTCGAACTATGGGACACCGATCCCGAGAACTTTGGTAACTATATCTTTCAATTCCTCATCGCCGACCCTACGAAATTCATTTTTTACGTCCATCTCCCGAATCCATACTCCGTAACCAACTTTTCACTGCCATTTTTTTTTCTCCATCAATTTCAGCCGTCGAAGACGTTCGCGACGCGTGGAAATACAGTTTGAGGGTAAGCCAGAAACGTACACGCTTTCTTAACCCTTAATGCTCACACGGGCTTTGACAAAAAATCCCGAAATGCCGTTAGTTCAGTTTTGGAAGCCGTAGGAAGTGGACGATTTTGTGTTTTTTTTTTAATTGAAAATCAAAATTTCCGTATCATTTTTTGTAAAAAAAGTAATTTTTGCAGAATTTTTTGTTTTCGGCATTTTTTTAATATTAAAAATTTCACGAATTAAATACAATCGTCGTGGTCGTTACTCGAGTGTCGAAAATACATTGTAGAATATTTATATTATTTTTTTAAACGATTTTTCAACCAGTTATCGTCGTCCAAAGTGAGTGACGTTGGTAACACCCCCAATGGATATTACGTCACTATCCGGTGGTGTGATCATTAAGGGTTAACTATATATTTTATATTTTTTAATGAATTTTGTCTAATTTGACAATAAATTCTCATCAACAGCGATGTGCCGAGCCTGTTTTCATGACGCTCATACAGTATTACACCCGTGTTCCCACGTCCGTGTTAAAGGATCTCTTGCAGCGGCATCACCAGCCAGTAGATCCGAACGATTTGCCTGGCATCCTGGTCAAGGATGCCGTCTACAACGCGGTCGGCCTCAACTCCTTTTTCCTTTACCACGAGGTGGGTAAATCAAGTTTTTTGACGATGGAAATTTGATTGAAAAATTCGGTCCATACCGAAACCTCAAACGATGTTGAAGTTTGTTTGCTTGAATTTTTTCAACTTCGTTAAAAAAAATTGTTACAAATTGACTAAAGAACAGAATACTCTAAATTCAAGATTGTCCGAGGTAATCCGTATTTTTTATATAATAAACAAAATTTCGAATAAATTTTACGACCGATTTTTTTGAAAAACTAAATAAAGCTTGTTCGATGTTACACAAAAGTGTATGCAAAGTTTTAAGAGGCTTCACCATTTAGAAATCGAAATATTTAATGTTGAAAATTGCAACTTTTAACACGCCGCTCTTATGAGAAACTATTGAAAATTGTCATTTTTATAAATAAATATTCGACCTTACTCAGGGGTTTACCAAACCCCCACTAAATAGTGAAAAATTCCAAGATTATGTTCTTAATTTTTTTTAATTGCATTTTTCACCGTGAAAAATGAATATTACACTTTTTCCCAACGTTTTATTTTATTATTCAGAATTCAAACGATCAAATGGAAAAAAAAAACAAAGCTCTCTACGACAAATTATAAAAATGAATTTTTCGTTGTATTCCAACGATGCAAACTCGAGGCTCGTCAAGTTATTATTCGATGAGAATGATTCGTTATCGATTTTTCGTACAGGTTGATATCGAACAATGGTTTTCAACGGTTTTGAAAGAAGAGCTCAAGTCGCGGGATACCAACTACAGAATAATACGGAGAAGAGTTTGTTGGCTAATTGGACGATGGATCGGTTTAAAATTGAGTCCGAAGCTGAGGCTGGAAGCGTACGAGGTGATCGTGCTATCGCTCTGCCCAGGGGAGGATCTCTGCGTGAGATTAGCCGCCAGCGACGCTCTCAAATTATTCATCGACAATTTCGACTTCAAAATGGTCGAGTTTGAGCCATTCTTGGAAAAAGCCTTCGACATGCTTTTCATCCTTCTCAAGGAAACCGACGAATCCGACTCGAAGGTTATTTGGTTTGTTTTCCCGCGTACCTCCATCAAGATCTCTTTGTTTTTTTTCTCTCTCGCTCTCTTCTCATCCCAACCATCTTGCCGTTTGTTTTTTTTTTTTGTTTCTCTAGATGCGTGTTCTTTGCGTAATGTCCTTCATGATCAAACGCGTTGGCTGCGACATAAAACCTTATCTCAACTCCTTCGTCGCCTTTCTGCCCGAACTTTGGCAACATTCCGAGGAGCACAACATGCTGCGCTGCGCAATTGCCTCGACCCTCGTCCACTTGGCCAGAGTGAGTCACCGTTTTTATTTATTTATCGCTTCGCCAAACCAAAATACCAAATTTATTGTTAAACATGATTTTGTCGGATATTCCGAAAGGCTCTGGGTCCGGATAACGTCACCATCGAACCTTTGGTCGTCGCGGTCGTTGCTTTCAGTTGCGACGTTAACCAAGACGGTCACGTTTATCTTATGGAAGATGGGCTTGAACTTTGGCTCGCGTTTTTGGAAACTACCTCTGCTTCGACTCCCGCAATTATGGGATTGTTGAAGAACCTACCGGCGCTCCTCGGTCAGTCTAAATTTATCCATTTTATTTTTAAACCATATGCACCATCCTCGAATCTTCGTAAAAGTTTTAACTTTGGCTTCCTCATACAGGAATCTTTGAGAATCGTGCACCTTGAGCATCTTGAGGAAGCAATTTGCAGCGTTTTTTTTTATTTATATTTAAAATTATATAATTTGGACAACTTTTCTAAAAAGTAAAGAGCAAGTACAGAATTATACAGAATATTTTACAACATTTGCAAAAATTAAAGCGGTTAAACGATTTTTCGAAAAACTAAGATTTTCGTAAAATTCGAAACAATCATAAAATTCAAACTGTTCAACCGAGAATTTTCCAAATTCAATATCAACCTTCTTATTGTGATACTCTATTTATAAAAAAAAAATTAGTAACAAATCTTAAAATTTGCGCAAGTTAGAGCGTCGACAGGCTTTTTTTGAAAATTTCAAAATGCCGTAGAATTCGTATTTTTCTAGCAATTGCAACAAAATTATCAGAGAACGAAGAGAACGAAACTGGAGAAAAAAAAATTTCACATAGCTTCCTCTCGGAGGAAGCAGAAAACTTAAAAAAATCAATATTTTGTGGAAACTATGGCGAAAAAAATAAACCCTTGGAATTGGAAACACTTGCAATTGATATTAACGAGTATGAATTCAAACGATACAGACTGTTCGACGGAAAACCTCCGGCTGTGGGTCGACATTCTGAAAGCGTACGTTTTGCTCAATCCGATCGAGTTTCTCTGCGAATACGGAGCCCTGGTGGTCGATACGATCAAGTCTCGGATCAGTGACATGAACGAGGCGGAAATCATCGTAGTTTTGAGACTCTTCGAAACTTGTCTGACAGCTTTACCGCAGCAGAGTACTCAATTGATCAAGCCCCTTTTGGGCAAGATATTCGAGTGAGTTTTATATTGTCTTATTTAAAAAAAAAAAATTTATATATATTTCCGAGACTTTATCAAAACCCCAAATTATAAGAAAACGCTAAAATAATTATAATTATTCGTTTTTTATGAAATTTTCATTTCTGTCGTTTTTCGTTTCTTCTTTTGCTTCGAACCATCAGGAACGTTTACCGAGGGACGGAACATTTCGAGGTATTGCTCATGTGCTTGTGCATCGTCGCTCGAATTCTCCTTTTTTCTCGAGACATATTCGCACAAGTTATTAGCGAGCTCGTACGTAATTCCGGCGGCGATGCTACGGAGGAGAGTGTTCTCGGGCGTATGATCGAGGTCTGGGTCGCCCATATGTCCAGCCTGGAAACCGAACTCCTCAGGATTCTCGCCCTCGGACTCTGCTCGCTTCTCAGCCCCAACAGTCCGCCAATTATTTATCAGCAATTTCCCCAGATGATATGCAGCATCGTCGAGGCACTCAACGACCTCGACGATCCCGAGTTAGTTTCAAAATCCAATCAAAATCATTTTTTTTTTCATTTTTTTCGGTAAAAACGAAAAATAACGCTTGGTTTTTCGTTTTTTTTGGCTTCACAGCTCCTCCGTGCACGGCGAACAACCCAGCACCTCCGAACATCTGAGTATCTCCGACGACGATATCGTTTTCGATACTCAACACGAACGACGCGTCGATAAACTCATGCGCAGCGATCCCGCTCGGAACGTTTCCATAAAATACACTTTGCAGAATCAACTGATAACTCTTCGCAGGGTTATAGGCGACGAACAATTCCAACAAATGCTTATGAGCCTCGGCTCTGACGTCGAGAAGCAGCTGAAAGTTTACGTTACTCTGTGAACGCTTGCGATCGACCAACCGGGCCAAAATATTCTGTGGAAAACTTTGCCTTTTTGCTCGGTCGACGAAAACCCTCGCTGACACTCGCCAATCGCCAATTACTCTTGGCCACGAGCAGAGGCCAACTAATTACCATTTTCATTATTTCCTCTCCTCCGATCAGCGTCGTCGTGTAAAAAGCTTGACCGACCGCCACCCCTCGGTCTTGTGTCAAAAAATTCACCACTTTATTTTTATTTTTCATTATAACAACAAAAACGTTTCGCTGTATCAATTCCACGTTGATAAGAAAATGAGAAACGCGACTCGCTCGTTATTCGGGTAGAAAACATTGTCTTTCCTTTTCTCGTTGTCGTCTCTATCAGTGCGCGACGCTTCTTTTTTCAATAATATGTACAAGATTTACGTAAGATTTAAAACTAGCCACGTAACATATATTTTGTGTTTAAAAATGTAATAAAAGATTCGCTTCGTAATTATATATATCGACAAAAATGAAATACTCGACATCTTATTGCCACGTCTGTTTTTTTCATTCCATTTCACATTTTTTTCGAATTGCGGTTATTTTTCTTTAGCCACGTTTCGATCGATGGAAACATTTCGGAAATTTGCAATTTTTAACAAAAATACGCCACGACGTTTCGATCGAGCGCGAATAATATCGAAAATTAGCACTTTTGAAAATTCGAAGCGAGCTCCCGCGTCGTTCGGAAACACGAGCGCTCCGACGAGCATTCGAGGAAACTGGCAAACAGCTGTTCTGTCCGTGTTCCGCGTTGGGTTCTGTGTCAAACAATTATCTCCGTGGGAGGTTAGAACCCGAGCGACCCGAGTGTCGGAGCACCTCGATATAGTTCGTTTAAAGCGATAAATCAATTTTTATTTACAGCGAGTAAAACGACCAATTTTTGGCTTCATTCGCGATCAAGTGTCAAATCGTAAGTCGTCGGCGGTGGAACGAATTAAATGGAGTTGTAGCGATAACCGCGCGGTATCTCTCGCGTGGCTCATTAATCGTCCTATTTATTTCTTGCTATCGCGTGTGTCTCTGAGATTACATTTTAAAAAAGTCTCCAATCCTCGTGCTCGTGTTTTTTTTCGCGATTTTAACGAAAAAGCCAAAGGACGAGGCTCACGTTACGATTTTTGTTTACGCCCTAGAGGTAAGTCGTACGTTCTCCTTCCAAACGCACATGCCGATTCGCGTGTGTCCTTGAATTTACGCGAGCATTTCGCATTCTTCATATGTGCGAACTTTGTAGCGATAAGAATCGTTTTTTTTTTCTTTCGATCGTCATTCATTATCATTGATTTTTTTTTAAATACATTTCCAACGAACAAACGTCGTCGAGTTTATTGATTGTTCGCGCCGATAATTTGGCGTCGCGTCCCCCCGATCGCGGATCAGCAACCAGCGAAAATCCTCGTTTCGACAATTGCCGAAAAGTTCGAGCTGAGCGGGTGTGCAAAACGAGAAACGAAAATTTTGTCAATTCGTCAATCCAGCGGCAGCAGCGCCGAGAGATTTTTATAAAACAATTACCCGCCCATTTGCTCTGCATCCATCGCGGGCTCTCCCCTAATGCTGCTGCTCGCTCGTTGGCTCATCCACGTTCGCGCTCGCTCGAGCCACGCCGGTACTTTCGTTCGAGATGCGCGCTCCGCGTCGAGTAAATAAATATAATTGGACTAAATTCTCGTGGATTCGATTCATCACTCTCCCGCCGCTTCAGGTTCCCCAACTTTTACGTCATTCTCTCTCTCTCTCTCTCTCTCTCTCTCTCTCGGTGCTCGACGGGATTACTACTTGTTGCAATAATTATCCAGCAATTACCCGTAATCAATATACATGCGCGAACCTGTTTCACGAAGAACGAGGAATAGAAAGAGTGAGTTACGAACGTAACGGACTCGTTCGCCATTCCTAGAAATCTCCTACGGCTACGATATTTTTTCGGTAGCCTATCGAAGGGAAAATATTTTTCATTTCCCTCCGATTCATCGAAATTATTTACGATTGAAAATTCATTTTCGATGTTATCCTTCGTATTTCTCGGAAGATCCCCCGCGATCTCAACTGGCAACTTTTTGCGAGCGGCAAGTTTCGAAAAAATTCCTCGTCGCCCTGCTGACTCGTTCGAGCTTAACGGTCACCCATCCGAGTACTGGCTTTCCTTCAAATCGTGAAGTAAAAATTGGAAAAAAATTACGCAATCGTTTAAAAATAAAAATAATAATAAATAAAGTTTAAAAATTGGTGGAAAAATGAAATTTCGAGTTTTTCGAAAAATGATGGCCAACTCGTGACATAAAAATTCTCTTTAAATACGAAATAATTCGAGGCTAACGTATCGTTGGACGATTTTATAGAACGAAGCGATAAGTCTCTCGTTCTTTTTATTCTCCGTATGGGTTTCCGTCCATGTGTTGGGCAGACGGAGAGAACAAGCCTTTGTGAGCCTCAACCGCGAATGACTAATTCACTCGACTCCAGAGGCTGCTGACTCGTTCCTCGCTCATTGCCCTTTCAATTTTGTCCACTAGATTAATGCACACACCACAAACTCGATTCCTCGTGGGTCCCGTGCGCAGCTTCTCCTCGCATTGTTCTCTCCCGACCCGGTCGTACGCTATTCGGAGCTCCGAATTATTTTTTCCATACAAAAAAATGTCAAGGAATACGAACGATGTTTGCGGCGGGAGGATCCTTCCGCTGTCGAAAGCGGATGAACGCGATACGCGGCGCCGATTCGGAAGGGGCGTCGCTGCCCGCCACCAGATCGCGCTCGCTCGGGACTATCTCCTCCGCTCTTCCCGCGATAGGCTCTCCGCGAAGCGATCAAGGACGTTGTACGGCCACGCTCAAATATACATTTTTCTTTTCCGTTTTTCTTACATAAAAAATGGTTTTCGAGCCAAAGTTCATTAAAAAAAGTTGTTGCTAATTGACCAAAGAACAACATACTCTAAATTCAACATTTTTTTACGACCGATTTTTTTGAAAAATTGAATAAAGCTTCTTCGATGTTGCACAAAAGTGTATGCAAAGTTTTAAGAGGCTTCACCATTTATAAATCGAAATATTAAATGTTGAAAATTGCAACTTTTAACACGCGCTCACATGAGAAATTACTGAAAATTGTCATTTTTATAAATAAATATCTTTTAGTGTGATGCAAATTTAAAGAAATTCTATCGATAGAAAATTTTCCATGCAGCGTTCTTAAAATTCCACGAAAAAAATGTCCGAGTAAGACTTTTTTTAACGATTCATTAAAATTCGAGAAAATCTTAATTTTTTCATTTCCTCCGCGCCTCGGAAAATTTGATTTTTTCCTGCGTGCATACGCCAACCAAATTATACGAATTTTCTCGTTTCCGACAGTTTTGTCATAAAAATAGAATAATCGCGGACGATGCTGTGAAATAATTAATTATGGGATGAAAGCCCACAGGGAAAGAGAGCAATACGAACTTTTATCTTTTGTCTGCACGCATCGCAGCAGCCAACACTCTCGCCATGCGCATGCATATATGCATCCATGCCCATTTTATCTTGGCACATTTGTGTCCTACCGTCGTTTAGAGCATTGTACGTCGTGCGGTTCGTGCACGAATCCCGAGGAGACTATACACTAGCCATCAAAAGTTTGTCTTTGGGTTTTGGCCTCCGGACCCATCCCTATGGCTTGCTGGACAGAATTCAAGTTGGAAAATTACGGAAATTTTCAATAACGGGAAAACACGAGAGACGATCTTGAAATTTGTGCAATTTTTACGCTGCGAAATGAAACAATTTCCAAAATTTAATAAAATTCGATAATGCGTGAAAATAATTGAATTTTTTTTTGCGAAAATTTCCTTTTGGTCCTCCGATCACACTGAAGTTGCAAATTCATCAATAACGGGAAAAATTGAGGGATAATCGTAAAATTTGCGCTATTTTTACGCTGCGGAATGAACATTTTTCCAAAATTCATTAAAATTTCGAAAATACTTGAAAAAAAAATGGAATCCATTTCTACGAAAATTCCTTTTCGATCAGCGGACAGAATTGAACCGAAAAATCACCGGAACGTACGAAAATCTCGTGATTATCTTCATTTTTCGCTCCGAAATAAAAATTATTTCAAAATTGACTAAAATTTCAAAAATCCTCTAAAAAAAACAATTAAATTCGTCTCCCGCAAAAATGAAGCGTTCTCGTTCCCGTAGATCGCGTAAGCGGCCGTGGGTAGCAAAAAAGAAAAGAATATTTCGGAAGCTGTAAAAAAAAAAAAATTCGGCAAGGGGGAGCGAAGGATCGGCGGGGGATGCGCGAAAAAGTTTGATTCAGAAGCGAAGGCTGGAGTAAATGGTTATTTTTCGCAGTTGTATTATTTAAAAGAAAAAAAAAAAGCAAAAGGAAAAGGTTACGTCGCGCGATGCGAGTACGCGTGCTCGTGCGGGGTAGTCGCGACGGCGGCGTCGGCGGCTCGACATGCGCGCCGCGACGTCAGCATCGTGTTATTTCTCGA
Organism: Hyposoter dolosus; assembly: GCA_963921915.1. Taxonomy (NCBI): domain Eukaryota; kingdom Metazoa; phylum Arthropoda; class Insecta; order Hymenoptera; family Ichneumonidae; genus Hyposoter; species Hyposoter dolosus. The sequence continues at coordinate 915,654 of OY998136.1, read as the reverse complement.
TTGGGAAAAAGGGAGAGGGAGCGAGGAAAGAAGCAGCAGCAACGAGGAGCGTCGAGTGTGGTTCTCTCGGTCGTATCGATCCGCGCTCCACTCAAAACTACCCCTAGTTGAGTAAGGCGCAGTGTCCGAAAGGCTCTCGCACGGTGATCGCCTTTTTCGTCCAAATTATTTAGAACCAGCCCACGCGCCAATTTAGTCGTTTTTCATTCGCGTCTCTCGCGCCCCGGTCTCCGCCGTTTTTTCGCACGTAAAACCCTCTCTCGATTCTCTCGGTGCGTGACAATCTCTCGCGTTGTTTCTCGAGCTCCGAATCTCCGATACCGAGAGCAACAACCAACCGCGCAGAGTGGAAAAAGCACACCGAGGACGCTTTCCGACCTCGCAGGGACCCTGACAAACGTTCTCGACGTTGCAAGAGTCTCTCGGGCTCGCGAACGAGGTGAGATTTTCTACGTTTTCATTTTACTCAGAATCGCGATCCTGGGGACAAAAGGAGAGACTGTACGAGCGAGTTTTTCAATAAAGTTTCTCCAAATTTTTACTCCGAGCCAGAATCCCGCGGCTCGGACGTCGAACGTGCCAACCAATCAATTCCCGCGTCCAGATTCGTGGCGAAAAAGAAAAACCTTAAAAAATGGCAAATCCCATGAATTTCAAGCATTTTTCCAGCCCCGTCTGCTGCGGCGGTCCCTTTTGCTCCCACAGACGAAAAGCTCATTTGTCTGGAGTTCGCTGTGGGGCTCCCTCTCACCAACCACGAGAAATACGCTCGTCCGTGTCCCGAGACGATTATTCTCTTACGTATCGAGCAGCCAACGCGCCTCCCAATTCTCCCGTTCATTTATTCAGCGCCAGCAAAAAAAAAAAAGAAAAAAACATACACGATTTTCTCTCCTTCTCGTTTTCCCCGTCGAAACATTCCTCAAAAAATTCTTTTTGTTTTTTAAAGTTGTTTAAAAGTTTTTACATTTTTATTGATCCGTCCATTTCGGTTATATAATAAAATAATACGAACGCAATTGGCGGTCGTCATCGCGCGAAACGTATAGATTCATAATCTCGGAGGAGACACCTGTGCCAACAGCGTATACCTGGATTTTGACAAGCCCGTTGCGATCGCGTATTCTCGAACGAACGATTCGCGCGAACGCTCCGCCAAAAGAAACGAGAATTGGAATTTTATTTGCCAAGGAACTGACTGCTTTTTCGTTCTCCATTCTCTTCCAGGCAGATCACGCATCTTCGAGACCCGATCGTGACCCGGCAAAGGTGCAGACTTCGCTATGGCGTTCGCAGGACTCAAGAAACAGATCAACAAGGCCAATCAGGCAAGTCTCACTCTTTTTTCCATCTCTCTGCACACGAAAAAAAAATAATATGACGTTTCCTGGTACCATGTTGCCGCTCTACGGCATTTTTTCGGGGACAGTCATTTTTCATTAATGTTTTCTATCGAAAATAACGGAAATTTATATTTATCGAGAAATTTTGACATTTTCACTGAATATCGAACATTTTGTCGAATTTTTTCAAGTTTTGCCATTTTTCGACAAATTTTTACATTTTTTGACGAATATCAGAATTTTTTATATTTTTTTTGTCGCATTTTGACATTTTTCGACAAATTTTTACATTTTTTGTCGAATTTCGACATTTTGTGCCAAATTTTGACATATTTGCTTAATTTTGACATTTTGGCCAAACTCGAAATGAAAAACTATTTCGTTTTTGCTCAAATCTCTCAGAGGGACGATTTGATACCAGAAAACAACGATGTCATAGTAATTTTGATATAATTTTCTCTCCGTTACGAAAATCATGTCCACAGGCATTTGTTATCGTTAATAATTGTCCGGAGAAGTGTCAATTGCGAGAAAGTCTCGTCGGAGAATAAAATAAATTGAGTAAAAGTTGATGATGGCAGGTAAATATTAAAAGGTTGATTCCAAAGGCTAATCGATCGAGTTAATTCGATTTGGTTCACACTACAGTTGGTCGTGATCAACCTTCCGAATTTACTATATAAAAGAAAATAGTTATTTATCGATTTTGAGCCAGGGCTGCCGTTCCAGGTTTCTGAATGAATTTCATTGATTTTTTGTCCGAAATCCAAGTTTCGAAATCGACGAGTTCGTGAAAACCGAGAGTGACGTGCATTTTCGGTTTTTTGGCCTCGATCCCTCGTGGTATCGAGATTTTTCCAATTTTTTTGTCCAAATTTTAAAAATATTTGCTGAATACAAATTTCGAAGCTTTTCCTGAAAAAAATAGAGAATTACGTTCTTCTCGTTCACGACGTTCCACGACAACGAGATTTAAACCCAGAGACGGCAATAGTTTACCACAAAATTTGAACCTGCTCCTCGTGCTGCATGGTTAATGTTTATGTGCACGTGGAATTTGCCTCGCCGCATGTTAATGCTCAGCCACGACCACTTTCCACAATTCTCTCCCAACGTAATATCCTCGCTTCGGTGACCAATCAACTTTTCAAAAAAATACATCGCGATGCATCGACCTTCGTTATATATTTCCTGCAAAAAATTCCAGTCTGTACGGGACGAGACATTTTAAGGGTTTTCCCTTGATATTCGACGTGCTTTTTTCCCTTTTTGTTAATCGTCACATTTTCAATCACATACTCTTTACCGTCGATTTCACGAACTTTAAGAAATCATTTTCCCAAAAACTCCACGTTACTCGATCTCGCTATGTGAATAAATTTATTATTAATAAATTTAAACAAATTTATTATAAATTCCAAATTGAAAATTATTACAATTAATTTCTGAACAATTGGAATATTTATAAATAATATTATCAATAATTGATTCATTTTCAATATTATTTATTAATAAATTCATTCACTTACAAATTTATTTATTTATTAAATGATTCATTCATAAATTTATTAATTATTATGAAATCCGGATTTTTGTGCCCGATGATAAATCTTGCGATCGGTCCCAAAATAAAATTCGAACCCCGCCGATTGACAAAGTTTACAGTCGCGAATGTTTAAAGACGAGATAAGCGAGGCTGCTAGAAAAAATGCCGAGCTCACCCTCGCCCCGGTGCCGCTGTCTGTCGAGGAAACCTATTTCCCGAGAGGCAACTACTCGGACTCCTTTCATATATCTATATATCGACGAGCACTCGTGACTCTTCGTTCCCGAGGCTCCCGAGTAACGAGACGGCCGAATGTAGGTCACAGCGCTCGGATATGGGTCAGGGTCTTACCAGCGCCAGGGAGGACAATCAAAGCATGGATTCCCCATGACGTATATATATCCGTACACATACAAAGCATTTCACGCTACTATTGCCTTCCAAATCCCCCGGACCCTTGACAATTCGTACGCGAACATTGAAATAAAAACAAAAATTTCAAACTCTACAAATTAATTCATTTATTTTTCTATGGACTCGGTAACAAGTGAATTTTCATTTTTTCCCATCACTCTGCCGCATCAAGATGTAAAAATTAATCTTCGAGGACAGGAGTTTGAAATTTTTTTCATTTTATGTTTTTTTTTTTAATTTAATCAATTTTCTCGAAAATTACTCCGAAAATACGAGTCGCACGTCGATGACAATGTTTCTCTGTTTGTTCGTCGCGTGGTCCCGAGGGAAGGAGACCATTTTGGAATCCTCCACTTTTTCGAGTAGGAATTCCATTCCTGGGAATAAGGAGCGAAATTTAAGCATTTGCTATCATACTCAAGTTTTCATCCTTAGAATTCAACGAAAAATTGATTTTTTATTCATTAATATTTTGATTATTAAGGACGTTGTATGATTAATTTTCTATCGATAGCATTCCTTTAAATTTACACCACAAAATCGCTCGCGCAATTTTCCGACGTTTCACAATGTAGAAGTCGAGATATTTATTTATAAAAATCGCTATTTTCAGTAGTTTCTCATAAGAGCGTGTGTTAAAAGTTGCAATTTTCAACATTAAATATTTCGATTTATAAATGGTGAAGCCTCTTAAAACTTTGCATACACTTTTGTGTTACATCGAAGAAGCTTTATTCAATTTTTCAAAAAAATGGGTCGTAAAATTTTTTCGAAATTTTCTTTATTCAATAAAAAATACAGATTACCTCGGAAAATCTTGGATTTGGAGTATGTTGTTCTTTGGTCAATTGGTAACAACTTTTTTCAATGAACTTGGACTCGCAAACCATTTTTTATGTAAGAAAAACTGAAAGCAAAAAAAAACAACGTCCTTATTGGGATCGTAACGATTTTTCAAGCAAATTCAGTTTTTCAATGGCTCCGCTTTGAAGAATGATGAGTTTTCGGGAATTTTGTCGTGCGACGATTCGAGGCTCCATGATCGATCGGATTTTTGGGGAAATGCGCGATGGGAACGAAAATTGTATTTCGTCCAATCAACTCGAACAAACTTGGAGCATCTATAGGGAATCGTCGTGTTTGTAGCACAAATTCTTGTGGAAATTTATGAGACAAGCTGCGGCGAGGAAAGAGGTTAAAAAGCATGGCCGCGAGGATGAGGAGAAGCTAGAGGCATGCAGCGGCGAGTGAGCCAGAGGGCAAAAAGGACTCATCGCTTCTCACTCATCCTGACCTCGCGTCCCTCTCGCGGCCATTATCCAAGAGCCAACCACATGCAAACGTAACCCCACACCCATTGGCGTGTGTAGACTCGCGATTTTCCATATGCACGATCTTCTCGTCTGGCACGCCAGGACGTCGCCGCGGAGAATATCGTGTCGTCGAGGTGTCGCCATGCTCCTGGCAAAACTTCAACTCTGCTCCCTCATTTTTCGCTTTTTCAAATTCCCTTCCGAATCATCCTCTTTAAGGAGGTTCGCTACACACGACAATATGAAAAGAATTCAATCAAATTTGCTGATAACATTCTTTAGCATCAAATACGACGACACCATTTTTTTCAAATTTTTCGTCTACACAGTTATCGAAAAATGGGAAAAATAAAAAATGGAAAATTAAATATCTCAAATTCTGAATGTCAGAACATTTTTCTTCAGAGAAGAAAAATGTTAGTTTTGGTGCCAAGAACGTTTGTACAAAATTTTGAAAGACTCCTAAATAAAGTCGTTTTGTGATGCTAATACGTTAATAATAAAAAGAATAAACTCATCGAATTTTATTAAATTCTAGTAATTTCAAATTTTCCTATGCTCTTCACATGCCAACATTGTTGTGTGTAGCCAAGCTCCTTAATCTCTCCGGGGAACTCTCCTCGCCCTTGGCTTCTTTATCTCCCAACAGCAAACTTAAACGTTTTTCAAAATCCTGCTGATTTCGTAATTCGAGTGAAAATTTCGCTGATGCGACGACGATTCTATGTCCCAGAAGATAATCTCCATGAATTATCCTCTTTCTCACAATTTTTTCCAACTTTCCATCCCTCGAAACTTGAAAACCTTCGGAAAAACGTTAATAACGCAAAATTCAGGCTTTCGAGCCTTTTTTTCGGGAAAAAAGTTTCGTTTCTCTCGAGAAAACTGGGTCAATGCTGAGTGATTGAAAAATACACAAAAAAAAATGTGTAAATTTTGAAAAATTTTGATAAATAACACTCGGAGCTCCTTAAAAAACAATTTTCCTGTCCATTCGCAATATGCCTGTTACAATTATTTCGGCAGGATCTCTCCGTTTGCCATTGTAAAGCTTCGGAGACACGCTCCGGCTGCAATTATCAACATCAGTTGGCCCACATATTTATTTCTTTGGACGCGAATCAATAACTCTTTTTGCTATATATGTTGGAGGTTGTACACACAGAGACAGAGTGAGAGACACAGAGGCAGATATCGATTTTTGTCGAGACCCAGTGAACTAAGAAGAAACTCATTGGCGAGGGTGACGTTGTTGTCTGCTCTCTGTGCTCGCGGAGTTCCCTACCGGAGCCTCGCATCTCTCGAGATATTGCATCACACTCGTGCATGCGTTCCGTGCGGAAAAGCCGCCCGCGGGCAGAGCTGGACATTCGTCCAGAGGAAAAAACAATTTATTGCAGCGTTTTTTTTATTTACATTTAAAATTATATAATTCGGACAACATTTCTAGAAAGTAAAGAGAGAACGTAAAAAAAACTCAGACTTTCGTAATATTCGATAAACGCTCTTCGCAACGTCCGCGCCGGCTCTGATCAATTTGCTAATGCGATTCGATCGCAGAAAACTCGATCAGCGCGAGAGATAAAAAAATATAAAAATGTCTCGCTTAAGGCCAACGAAGAAAGTTGCGAAATATATATGTGACGCGCGGAGAGAACGACTTTGTCGGCTTGCTCCCGATGAAAACGTGTGCATGAGAACGCACGCGGGAGAGGGAACTCTCCCGCAAGACCGCCTCGGATATTGATCCGAGGTTTGTCCTTTCAGTTGCTAAAATCTCCGGCCCGGCTTTTCATCCCCGTTGACTGGCAACCCTCTCTCGCCAACAACCCGGAGCCCTCCGCGACGCTAGCTCACTCGAACCCACGCGCGAATCCCCGAGTCGGCTCGCGAGCAGAGACCGCAAAAAAAAAAAAAAACAAAATAGCAGCGAGCGCGTAAGAAAAAATGAAACAGGCAATGATTCGGCAAAGCTCCTTAATCCATTATCTCTGATCGCGAGCACACGTCCTTCCCGCACAGACTTAATAGAATTCTTGCTCCCTCGAAAAAGGAAACTCCGTGGACGCCCCTCAATAATTTTATTCCGATCGGATTATCGGTGACCGATCGATTCCTAATTTTATTTTCATCCACACAAACTCCATTTCCTGATCGCTCGTTCGAATAAACATGCCAACGCTTCGCGTTCCTTCGTCGGCGGAGACTCCGGGGATCGTGATTTTTTATGGCACCCCGAATCGTCCTTTTCGTCCTGCTACTTGAATCTCCCACGTTTTTGGGGAGAAAAAAATCCGGAAAAAATTATGGAATACTCTCCATTGATTATCCTTAAACCCTCGATGGTCACATGGGCTTAATTTCACCCCAGCCACTTTCGACCGACGATAGGTAATAGAAATTTTGACAAAATGGAACTTTTAGTAGGGAGCCTCGTCTTTATTATTTGAAAGGGCCCGTTAGTTCAGTTTTGGAACCAGTCCCACCTGAAAGCATGCTATTTCAGACTTGTGAAACGATTTTTCTTTTTTAATTGAAAATTACAATCTCTGCATCATTTTTTGTAAAAAGAATCATTTTTGCAGAATTTTTTGTTTTCGACATTTTTTTTTTTGTATTAAAAATTGCACGAATTAAATAGAATCATCGTGGTCGTTACTCAAGGGTTGAAAATACATTGTAGTATTTTTATTTTATTTTTTTTTACGATTTTTCAACCATTTATCGCCTTCCAAAGTGAGTGGGGTTGATAACAACCCCAATGACTATTACGTCACAATCTGGAGGTCTGACTATTAAGGGTTAAGGTTTACGAGTTTTTATAGTCGTTGCATTTGTTTCATTTCATAATAAAACGTTTTAAAAAATAAGATTTTTGAATAAAAGTTGTCGCTTGGGTCAAAAAGACCCCCAGTACGATCCGTGGAGGGTTCAAATTGTATTATTCAAATATACTCAGAGCTTCCCTCCTTGGGGTCTTGAGCAATTGGCAAAGGAGAGTAATTGAGACGCCTTTAGGCTCAATTACCCGAAGAAGAATGTCTGAGACTTCGAGGCTCGCGTCTTGGGTGTCGAAAAACTGAAAAATATTCATTTTCCAGCAGAAAAGTTAAATGGTTCTGGGTCAAATTGACCCAGTCCGTCAATGGACACCTTCAGGCCCAATTACTCGAAAAAGAACGTCTGAATCTTCGAGAGTCGCGTCCTCGTGTCGAAAAACTGAAAAATCGTTGTTTTCCAGCAAAAATCTTGAATGGTTCTGGGTCAAATTGACCCAGTCCGTCAATGGACACCTTCAGGCCCAATTACTCGAAAAAGAACGTCTGAATCTTCGAGAGTCGCGTCCTCGTGTCGAAAAACTGAAAAATCATTGTTTTCCAGCAAAAATCTTGAATGGTTCTGGGTCAAATTGACCCAGTCTCCGAACGGAGGCCAAATCCATTGAATTTTTGAGGAAAAAACAGTGACTCCGATGTCTGAAAACCGGTCCAATGATTTATTTAGTCGAATTCATTAAAATTGATTAGTTTTTTTAAATTTGCAGTACATGACAGAAAAGATGGGAGGAGCGGAGGGCACAAAGCTCGACGTCGACTTCGTGGATATGGAGAGGGTGAGTAAATTCGATTTATATTTCGCAAGAGGCTCATTAAGGTCCCTCAAGGCCCGGAGCGTTTTTTTTTTTGGTGCAAATGAATTAAAAGTTCGTCTCGAGATAAAAATAGAACGAACGAGAGAAAAAAAAAGGCAACGGACTCAATGGCTCGTGTTGTTGTTGTTTTTTTTTATCATTTTTCATCCGGACGCAGAAAACAGACGTCACGTGCGAGCTCGTGGAAGAACTGCAGCTCAAGACGAAAGAGTTTCTCCAGCCGAATCCAACAGCCCGAGCAAAAATGGCTGCGGTCAAGGGGATCAGCAAGCTGAGCGGCCAGGCGAAAGCTTCGACGTATCCACAGCCGGAGGGAGTCCTGGGCGACTGCATGCTCATGTATGGCAAGAAAATGGGCGAGGACAGCGTTTTTGGTAGGACAGAAAATTTCCATTCCCCACTCTCTCGATTCCTCGACCAAAAATTTCGCAGGCTGATTATTTTTTTTTTTTTTTTTTTTTTTCGTTATGGAAAAAAAAAAAGATGGACAATAACTTTTGATTTATTGGCAGGAATCGCGCTGATAGAAATGGGCGAGGCCATGAGACAGATGGCCGACGTTAAGTATTCGCTGGACGACAACATAAAGCAAAACTTCCTCGAGCCGTTGCACCATCTGCAGACCAAGGACCTCAAAGAGGTTATGGTAAGATTGCCACAATTTATATTGAAAAAGTTGGATCCTCCTACAGCGATATCGTTCACCAACCATAAATCCAACTTTATCAAACATTTATTCTCCAATTATTCTCGCAGCATCATCGAAAGAAACTTCAAGGCCGAAGGCTCGACTTTGATTGCAAACGAAGACGTCAGGCAAAAGGTAATTCGGTGCTTTCCCACCATTCTTTCCGATAACGCCTTTAAATTAACATTCATACGATGTTGAAATTTGCATCGTTGCAATCCAACGAAAACTCTTTTTTTTTTATACCAAAGTCCAAAATTTACACACAGAGTACACACTGGGTCAAATTGACCCGGGGTCTCAATATCCTCGCCAAATGAGAATTTATGGATCAAGGGTTTTCATTTGGAATCATGATTTCGAGAAAATTGCTGGTAATCCTCCCGCTAACACAATGGGTCATTTTGACCCGGACAAACTTTTCCGAAAGTTGGAATTTCAATTATTAACATTCGAACGACCAAAGTTTGAGTTTCTCGAATTTTTCCTCCATTTTTATTGAAAAATGGGGGCGGAGTACACACTGGGTCAAATTGACCCGGGGTCTCAATATCCTCGCCAAATGAAAATTTATGGATCAAGGGTTTTCATTTGGAATCATGATTTCGAGAAAATCGCTGGTAATCCTCCCGCTAACACAATGGGTCATTTTGACCCGGACAAACTTTTCCGAAAGTTGGAATTTCAATTATTAACATTCGAACGACCAAAGTTTGAGTTTCTCGAATTTTTCCTCCATTTTTATTGAAAAATGGGGGCGGAGTACACACTGGGTCAAATTGACCCGGGGTCTCAATAGCCTCGCCAAATGAAAATTTATGTGTTTCCTCATGGGTATACATTTCTCACTGACACTTTTCTTTGCCATTGGAAAACTAAATTTTCTTGAAAAATTGAAACGATCGCATTAATTATCAAAATAACGAATGAAAATAAATTTTTCGTTGATTTTCACGATGCAAACTTCAGAATCATAAATTTATCCCCCCCTCCCCTCCTCGCCCTCCCGCCTCCAACCTCGTCGACAGCACCTCGATTCTATTATTTTTTAAAATTACGTCACGCATGTGCTCAGAGACGACGAAGAAACAAACTTACCAAGACACAACGAAAGAAAGATTCAATGTTGCATGTTGTCGTTCGTATGTTTGTTATCAAATTTTTGTCAATTAGCCGTTGGGAAGTTATCGTCCAGCCCGCACCTCGGTAGTCCAGCGAGATCGAACACACCGACTCCCCACGTGGGTACGTCAATGCCTCTCCACCATTTTCGTAACAGCAAAACAATCTCAAACACCACACCGTTCCGCACCCTCCCCAAAACGCTTTGTCGTGCTCTCCAGGAAGCTTTAGCAACCGCAACTCTCCGTACAACAAAAACATCAACTTCTTGCCATCACGAAGCTTTTCATTCAGAAAATTGTCCACTCGATACAATTTGCACTTAAAAAAAAAAATTGCCACATTACGATTTGAGGGGTTTTTCGCAGTTGTCCTTAGAGAAATTTCAATTTTCCTTCGTCGGGAAATTTCGATAAAAATATATTTTCTAAATATCATTTATTATTTATAAAAATATTTTTCAAATGAATTTGTTGAAATAATATTTTCATAAATTTATAGAAATATTATTTTTATAAAATTTTACGAACCGTCACGCGATTCGAGGGAACAAAAACGTTCATTAAACTTTCAAATCTCAGTCCCTTGCCAATTTTTCAAAAATATCTTATCAAAAAAGGCTGAAAATCGAGTTTAATGATCGCAGATCAAAATCGAGTTGGATTTTTGGAGAAAAATCGTATTTTTCGTAACGAAATTGCATTTTTGACACGTCCACTTCGTTCAACCCCTTAATTATGGCGCGTGAGAGTGGTCCGTTTGTGCTAAAGCTTCGTTAGAAGGAAAAGGTAGAGATAAAAGTTGATCGTAGCACTGGTTGGCTTTTATTTGGTAAAGGAGAGTTGGACACGAGAGAAAAGTAAATGCTCGAGGCTTCGAATTTGCCCCTTACGATAGGCGCGGTTGGCCCTGTCTCCGTTCCCGAGATGTTACTGTTTAATGCTCTTACATAAACCTTCTTATCGACACCCCCGCGAGATCGATACCAACTTGTTCTTTATGTCCCAACGAAATAAAATGTAATCTTGTTAAACGTCCGTGCAATCCTCATCGCCAAAATCTCTTGGCTCGATGTGAGCCCATAGTTACCTTCGAGTTTCTACCCCATGAAGGGTAAGTGCCGCTTGACTCGGCCATCAATTACAGCCTGAAGATTGTGCAATCTCTGTTTCGAGCAAAAACCATTTCAACACCGAATTTTTCATCAAATCCACTGAGGAGTTCAAAATTGAGAAAAAAAAAAAAAACAAAAGCATTTTTCTCTGTTTGGGTTCCTCGGTGTTTTTTTTTTTTGTTCAATAGAATAAAATGCGTTTTGTTAGTTACAATTTTTCGTTTGTTGAACATAAAAATGGCAAATTGGTGTTGCATTTTTAGATTAGGAAACATTGGAATTGGCGCCATCGAACCCGCCGTGAAAAAAAGGTCAACCGTGCATTTTGGGCAGGCAGCTATTTTTCATTCCTTATTTTTTGTCACTCCACTCAGTTTTTTCAATTTATCTCGGCAGTCGTGAGTCTCACAAAAAATCACCCGGAATCATTATTGTAGAGAATTGAATTCCCCACAACAATGCTTGCGAGCGATTTTTCGTGAGACTCATAGTTATCGAGATACAGTGGAAAAACTAAACACACCTCAGTTTCAAGGTCAACCTCTAAAATCGCAACGATCCGACAGCGATTACGTTATTCCACCCTCACACTCGAGTCTTCTGGACAGTAAAAAACGAAAATCTCTGCTTGCCCACAACACAGGGTCGCATCCCCAATAGTGCGACGCTTCACCAGGATGCTCCCCACCTGACCCCGTAGTTGCGCATTCTTTCGTTACGTTTTTGTTCGAAAATTAAAAACAAAAAAAATTTCAATTAATAAAGAAACAGCGAATCATGGACGTAGAAGCGAACGACATAGACATAGAGTTTTCTGTTTCTCGCCAATAGAGCATTATAGAATTAATGATGATTAGATTTTTTTTTAGGACTGCAGCAACCCCGTAGTGCACTTTTTAATAAATCGTACGACGCAACGTTTGCGTACAGGTTCTCACGTTTCAGACGATGAAATTCGCCAAGCGGAGGAAAAATTCGCAGAGAGTCTCCAACTGGCTCAAGTGGGCATGTTCAACTTACTGGAGAATGATGTAAGTGCGAGAACAACTCTGCGTGTGCAAACGAAAAAAAACAATGCAACACTCTCGATTACCAACGAGAAACCAACAACGATGAAGACACACACAATCTCTTTCTCTCTCTCTCTCTCTCTCTCTCTCTTTCTCTTTCCCTCTCTCTTCGTACCCACTGTGAGAAAAACGCTCGGTCTGTGCCAAATGGAACAATATTTTACTCTTAGGTTTTACAGGTGGAACAAGTCGCCCAGCTTGCAACATTTAGCGAGGCCCTTCTCGAGTATCACCAACAATGCGTCGAAATTCTCAAGGTCTTGACGGAAACGCTACTGGAGAAGTAAGTTTCCCAAAAATAATGATAAAATTGAAAGTAACGAGAAAGTATTGGACGATTTTTCAAAAAACTCAGATTTTCGTAAAATTCGTAACAATCATAAAATTTAAACCGTTCAACCGAGAATTTTCCAAATTCAATACCAACCTTCCTATTATGATACTCTGCTTATAAAAAAAAAAAATTAGTAATAAATCTTAAAATTTGCGCAAGCTAGAGCGTCGACAGCCTTTTTTGAAAATTTCAAAATGCCGTAGAATTCGCATTTTTCTAGCAATTCATACAAAATTATCAGAGAACGAAGAGCTCGTATAGATCAACATCTGTGCAAAACGGGAGCCCTGTAGCTCAAACCGTTCTCGAGTTATGAACGTTTGAATTTTGCTGTGCCAGAACATACACACGCACACACATCCGGACATTTTTTCTAAATATGATTTTTCCATGTTTTTGGACATTTTAATTAAGCACATTGACATTGAAAATTGGAAAAAAAAAACTTTCACCGTCACATAGCTTCCTCCAAGCAAAAAACAAAAATTACATTTTTTACCAAATATTTGCATTCGATTAGTGTGAAAAAATTCAGTTGTCAAAAATCTTCACAAAAGCTTCGTTTTTGCTGTGACGTAAAAAATGGGACCAACTTTTAAAAATCGTTCAAACTATAAAATTCATTTTTGCCATTTTGATTTTAAAAATCAGCTAAAAATAGAAAATATAAAAATTGCGAAAAGATTGATAGGATGGCGAGAAATATTGAAAATTGTATTTTTTTAACAAGCCTGAGAATTAATTGCGTTGGGAATGAATTTCAGGAAGGACGAAGCAGCAAACAGGCCGAAACTGGAGTTCGTACCGAAGACATTGGCTGACTTGAACGTCGAGGGCGGTCTTCCAGGCTCGGACGGCATGAACGGTGGGCACTTCTACGTACACGGTAAAACACAAAATTGACACGATACCGAGCGGGAGCTTTGGAAGCGAAGGGAATCGTTAACCTAGATTATTATAATCTTGGAAATAATCGGTGGCTGTCTCTACGTGTCTGAAAAAATCTTTTTCCTCCTCGCCTGCGAACTCTGTGGATGAAAAAAAAAAAATTCTCTGCATTTAATTGGTTTCTCGTTGTTCAAGCTGCGGCGGCTGCACCGCCAAATCTTTAGCTCTATACTGACAATTTCATTCTTTCTGTTTAACCCTCCGCGGATCATGTCATTTTTTATATGGCGTCCCGGATCGTCCTTTTCGTCCTGTCACTCGCGTATTTCGAGAGAAAAAAATGGGAAAAAATTCTGGAATACTCTCAATTGTTCTACTTTGACATTTCGTAGTTTTTATAATCGTTTCATTTTTTTTCTTCCAAACAAAACGTTTTAAAAAAAAGATTTTCAAAAAAAATTGTCGTTTGGGTCAAATAGACCCAAGATTGGGGCATCCTGGATCTCATGGGTCTTTTTCGTCCTGCGACTCGAATCTCACGTATTTGAAGAGAAAAAAATGGGAAAAAATTCTGCAATACTCTCCATTGGTTCTACTTTGAGGTTCCATAGTTTTTATAGTCGTTGCATTTCTTTTCTTTTTGATAAACCGTTTCAAAATCAAAATTTTTGTAAAAAAATTTGTTGCCTGGGTCAAAAAGACCCAGATGATCCGTGGAGGCTCAAAAACTTGGATCATCTTTCAAGCGTACCTCCTCAATGTCCCGTGACTCGAAACTTTTGTACGAAACTCTCGAATGCTCAGGATTGGGAAAAATTGAAAAAAAAAAAAAAAAAAAAAAACTGAACATGAACAATACATTGATACAAATGCACTCTCTGCTGTGTGTATACGTTTGGTGTACATGAATGTCTTTCCTGACACGATGTAGGGTCAAGTCGAGCCGGGTCTCCGGTCCCTGGGGACGGCAAGCGCTCACAGCTCGAGCTATTTCCGGCCGGAAACCCGCCGCAATCAGCGAATGGTAAATTTTGCATGGGTTCGCTGTCCCTTCTGAAAATTCTCTCTTCATTTCCCAATTTTCTTATTATTTCCTTTTTTTTTGTAAGAAAAACGAGAAAATGGCGAGAATCGTTGAAATTTTTGTCTGAATGATAATTTTTGAAAAGATTGCTTGATCTTCCGTTCCCTCGTCCCATCGGAAAACTTTCCACTTTCGTTGTGTTGCTCTGTCCAGCTCATATTTATGTTTTCTATGCTTTTTATGTGAATTTTTTAATCCCGTTTGCCAGATTATTGTTCCCCGGCTGCGCTCTCACTCCGAACGTGTGCCGAGAGACAAGAAAAATATTAACGGAGAGAATTGAAATCGAAAAATAGGAAAATTGAGGAATTTAAAAATTTTATTTTACTTTTATGAAGAATGCTCGAAATTCAAGGTCATCGTAATTCTCTTCGTGCTATTTGGTTCCCATTGAACGTTCTTAGTTGCACCGACCAGAGATAGTTGCACTTTGTTTATTGTTAAAAAAAAAAAAAAAAAACAATCTGTTTGATAATTGTTAGAAATTTATTTGTCAAGATAATGAAATTTGACGGAATTGTGAATTTTCTTCGAGATCGATTAATGCTTCGTGTCTGTTTCAGCATCGCCGCTGCCCTCGCCCAGCAAGTCTCCGGCGAGGACTCCCATTCCCAGGCAGCCCTGTTGCACGGCGCTCTACGATTTCGAGCCGGAAAATCCTGGCGAACTCGGATTCAAGGTCAGTCTTCCAAATAATAAACACATCATTTTATTTATTTATTTATTCATTCATTCATTCATTCATGCATTTCCTTATTTATTCATGAATTTATTTATTTGTTTATTCATTCATTCATTTATTTTGTTACTTATTTATTTATTTGTTGATTTATTAATTTATTTATTTATTCATTCATTCATTCATTCATTTCCTTATTTATTCATGAATTTATTTATTTATTTATTTGTTGATTTATTAATTTATTTATTTATTCATGAATTTATTTATTTATTTGTTTATTTATTCATTTATTCATTTATTTATTTGTTTGTTTGTTCGTTTGTTTATTATTTGTTATGATTAACGAGATAGTGACGATGTCGCAACGTTTTCAGGAAAACGATACGATCACGTTGATCCAGAAGATCGACGACAACTGGTACGAGGGAAGCGTGAACGGTCGCACGGGTTACTTCCCGGTGACCTATGTCCAGGTCGTAAATCCATTGCCGTAAGGCGTGCCCGGTCACCGCGATGCCAAAGAGCCTGCAGCATTTCTTTATTCGCGTTTACCACTAATCAACAATCTCCGCGCTCCTAGCCTACTCGAAGAGATCAAACCGCAAGAAGAAGAAAAAGAAGAAGGAAAAAGAAGCGAAATGAAAGGGCGAACGACCGAGAGATTAATACGGAGCTCCATTTTGCGTTATGAGTTTTTCAAAAGCTTTCGCCCATCCCTCGCGATCCAAAAGAAATTATTACGAACCTTAACGATTTACGGATAAACAAACAAATCGATGAAAAGAAAAAAAAATGAAAAAAATGAAAAAAAAAAAAAAAAACACACACACACACAACGGAGGAAGAAATAACAAATCTCTATATCTCTATTTCTGCCCGATGAAAAATTATCTAAAAACCTCTATACGCATGTTAATGTACATATATATATACGAAATGTTATGGTGTGTCTTTTATCGACGTAACAAATGTTTCCCAGTCATGGAAATACGAAACACACACTCACGCGGATTTTAAAAGAGATTCACAAAAACTAAACTAACCACTTGGAGACAGCTCTGCAGCGAAAATTACTCGACGTTACTTGAGGCTTCGACGTTTTTTCCTGTTATTACGATTTGAGGGGTAACGTACTTCCGGAACAGTCAAAAAATCGGTAGACCGTCGAATTTTTCTTTCCCCTTTGATCCAATCAATTTATTCAAATTCTCCGGGGACTTGATCGAAAAATTTGCAATTTTTCGATCCAACGAATTTCGCCGAAATGGCGTCGTCGCAAAAATAACAAAGTCTGCCGATTTTTCATCCTCCCAACGGAGCCTCCTCAGCCCTTAACGATCGATCGCTGATTTTTTTGTTCCCTTCGACACTTTCCGAACGATTCTCCCTCCGCAAATTATTTTTTTTGTTTTCTTTCCATCTTAAATATTATTTCAGCACACGCTGAGGATATTCGTTACCGTGTAGCCGAACTGCATCGGTTTTTAGACAAAAGTGATTTAAATTAGTGTCCGCATAGATATTAGAAAGAAGAAGACGCGAAAAATTGCGTTTATTGCTCGAAGATAATTAGAGATTGGTGCGCCCATTTCCCGCCGGAATAAATGGCGTCGAATCAATTTTTAAATCGTACCTTCGCGCGCCTTTTTCTAGTTTATTTTTATTTTTATTTTTTTTAATTCTTTTTCCACACCGTCAACGTTCACGTCGTTTTTGACAAAGTATTTTAAGTTTAAGCGAAAACAAACGGCGGCGAATCTCTTCCAGCCTCTCGTCGCGATTGCCGATTTTTCTTTTTCAAATTCTTTAAACTGTTCGAATCGACGATGCGCTTTTTATCGACAAATTTCATTAATCAACGCTTCCGAAACTCCATTTCGCCCCCTTTTTTTTTTTTACACCCCCCGATTTATTCGCATCGATCCGCATTTAATTCTTTACATTAAAGAGAACGCGCCTCATTTTTACATTGATCGAGAGAGAACCGGATTTCTCCGGAGAACTCCGTTCGACGAGCCTCCGAATCATTATCGACGCACTACGGGACTGCGGACGAGATTTAATTCGCCAGAAAAAAAAAAAAAAACAAACGAAAAAGCGAAAAAAAACACACACGATGAAAAAAGATAAAAATGAAAGTAATTAAGAAACTTGGTTATTGTATCCGTTGCCATGTGGTTAGGTACTCTTCGAACGATATTTCCTAAGCGTAACTTGTAAACCACTATAGAGTATGTACGAGAGAAAAGAATTGAGAGCGCGAGAGCGAGAGCGAGAGAGAGAGAGAGAGAAAAAAGGATGCAACAAGTATGTCTATATATATATATAAACGCGTAAACATACCGTCGACGTTACAAGCGACCATTTTCCCTCGCAATATAGAAATGAATCGAGCTGAATATTTGTATCGCGAGTGGAAATCGTCGCGCGTTATCATTTACGATTTTCGACTAGTTATATTATTTCCTTAGTCTCGTTCCTCGTCGAGTACGCGATCGAGGAAAAAGAATCGCGCGAGGAGCGAAAAACGAAATGAGCAACTGAACCGAAATGTTTTCGAAATCGGAGTATCGAGTTGTTTCGTAGAGAGAATCTTGAGGTCGTTGAAAATAATATGTTAGTTAGCAATAACGTTTATTAATTGCGAGAGAGAACGAGAGGTGGCGGGGAATTGGTGAAAACAGAGCAACACCGCGTCGTCGAAAGTGAGCGGGTTATGATATTTTCACTGTGTTGATTGATCGACCGAAAAGAAGGCGAGATTCGAATTAAGGAGGTTGGTTACACACAACAATGTTAAAAGCATTGGAAATTTCGAAATGATTAGAATTTAAGGCATTCCTTTCACGAACTACTCTGCAATTAACGGGTTTTCTTATTTACAATAAAGTAAAAGTGCATCCAATGATATTGCAAAAATTTCGAGCCACGTTATCGAACATTTAACCAAGAATTATAACTTTCAAAATCGTTAAATTTATACGGAAGCTTATGGAGATTACTTGATTATCACATTTCTATTCAATTATTTATAGACTTAATATTTCTAAATTTCTGATACAAACTGCCTCACTCGTAGGAACAAATTATAAGGAATCCGTAACGACGATAAAAATAAGGGCTAATCGGATGTTGAACGGAAATATTAACAATAAGAGTTGAAAAAATATCACAAGGGCTTGGCAACACAAATTGGCAAATTGGCTGCGTTCGGTGCGTAACAGCTGACTGATGAATATACATACGAAGTATTGTCTTTGTCACTCACAATTTTCAATATCGAACAAAATACGAGTGCCCTTTTCATGCGCCCACGAAATACGGCCCTCCGCGAAAGGATTTCCTTTATGAAATTTGGTGAGTATATTCTTTAGTATTAAATATGAATATAAACATTTTTTTAAGATTTTTCTTCTTCATAGTTTTCGAGTAATTCAACACTAGAGTTTACATGCATAAGCATAGCGTTCAGATATATATAGATATATGTTTTGCATATTGTAAACTCCAATTATTCGACAACTATGTAGACGAAAAATTTGAAAAAAATTGTGTCATTTGATGCTAAAGAATGTCATCGCCAAATTTAATGAAATTCTTATCATATTGTCGTATGTAGCCAACCTCCTTAAAATAAGAAACGAACGCCGAGTCTCTTGGAGGTTATTCATATATTTCGCTATTTTCGCGCCATCTTCACTGACTTTTCATTGTTTACGATTTAAAAATGAAAAAAAAACGTTTAATGAGCGAGAGGAAATTGGGTTTTCGTGGTTTCAGTCCGAATTGGGAACAGCCGTCAGCTCGAATCGGTACGCAGCGCCATCTAGGACACAAAGACACACGCACACACGCACACAAGCGTTTGCGGAGCTCGACATTTCCTTTGTTATCGATGTCGTCCAAAATACTCAATGTTTACGGAGATCGTGGGAGACAGCGGTCGCGCCGCACTGCGATCGTGTTTCTTGGGAAATATTGTTTCCGAACGGTCTAATTTAAAAAAATCACGACCCGAAATGTAATACGCGTGAGGCAGAGTTTATTCAACTGGCTGCTCCGTGTGTGGGTGTGTGAGGATTCTCGAGTTTCGTGTACCTGAAAAAGTAACAAAAACAAAATCCAAGTTCGCGGTCGAACGAATAAAAAAACAAAAAAATGTCAATTAATGGTCGAGAAACGAAATACTAAGAAAATCATTCGATTTGGAACGATTCGCTGATGTTGGACTGAGAGCTCGAGTATGATATTCGGATTAGCGTCCACAGCCGACGGTTCCGCAGGCATAGCAATAAGAACGAGGGAGAATACGAAAATTTATAATTAGGCGACCCAATATTATTCTCCATAGAAAATGAAGCAAAGTCTGTCCACCCACACGCGAAAAACTTTCACTCGAAAAATACAAATTCCAATTTCCCATTAAAACAATATTTCAAAATGATGGTCCGGTCGAACTCTCGCATTTTGGTTGAGCAGCAATTCCCTTTTTTTTTCAAGTTATCAACGAAAGTTGCAATTATCTCGACAACCGTGAGTCTGATGAAAAAATGTGTAGGAAGCATTGTTGTAGGGAATTTGATTTCCTACAAAAATGTCCCTGGCTGATTTTCTGTACGACGCGTCGTTGTCGAGCTATACTGGAAAAACTGATTGCACCTCCATTTCCAAGATGGCGGCCGAGTCGCAGACGCCGCGACCAAGAACCGGGATTCCCACGCGTCGCGACTCCGTTGCACGAGACAAAAAGACGAACGCTGCCCAGCCAAAATTCTGCTAAATCGACTGGCCTGGAAAAACTGTTGAAAGAAAATCGAGAGAGAAAGAGAAACTCGGAAAGATCGCCATTATAAAAATGAACAAATCGTCCACGTCGAAATTCAAGCGCGTGCGACGATTGTTCAGAAAGCAAAAAAGCATTTGAAAGATATTGAGGTTAATTAATATACGCGACGAATGAAATTTAAAATTATACATGAAAGAACAAAATCATTAATTATACATACTAAAAAAAAAAAAAGTCGGTATCCTATTCTATAAATGTTGGCTATTGTTAAATGTTGAATATTGTTCTGTATGGAGCTTTGTCGTTTGGATGAGGCTGGCGCTAATTAAATTCAATATTTCGAATTCTATAGTACGGAACAAGATTTTTTAAACGAAAACGTTAAAAGGGGAACTCGTCGAGAGGAGGAGGAAGGGGAGGGGAGGGGAGGGGAAATAGCCCCAGCGACAAAGCCACGTGCATTCTACTACTGTAATATCTAAGACGATGTACGAGAGAAAAAAAGGTGCGCGCGCAGGATGAAAACAATGTCTGCGAGTTTCTTGATTCCGCGACAAAAACAAAAATAACAAACAAAAATCACGAGCGCGCCAAAGTATTCTGCTCGTACATAACCTCGTTGCTCGGGAACCGAAGCCTTTTTCGCGTTGCCGAGCAAAAGAGGCGAATAACGTCACTCTGCATCCAAGGTCTGATAAAAAAACAAAAACCGTAGTTGATGAGAAAAACAATTGGAAAAACGCGATTTGAATCTCGGGGCGCTGCTGATTTTCAACGGTTAGCCGATTCACTTATTTTTTACAAGCGTCCCAAACGAGCAGACGCGGAAACACAAGATGGCGCTGGTTTCCCGCGGCCCCGAGAGCCTTAAATTTTAACAACAAACTCGTAAAATGTCGCTCAGCTCCGTGATACGACCATTCATCATTTCTCATTGTTTCTCCTTGTTTACCTATTTATTTTCTTTTATTTTTTACTTTTTTCTTCGATCAGTCTTTCTCTCATGTTGATTATGATTCACACTGAGAAGCAGGTGTCAAGGGAAACGACCAGGGGATGCTAAGGAGTGACATACTTTCAGACAATACATTACGATTAATTAAACTTATATAATGCTAAATTTAACCTTAAATATATGAACTATCGAGGAAAACAAAACAACAACAACAACAACAACAAGAAATAAAACTCCGATTTGATGAAGAACGATGTAAACAATTATACAATTTCGGTCAATGCTAAATGAATATTATGATAAACAATTAAGGAAATAAAGTGTGCTCTATGTCAACACTCGTTATCGGTCCTCTCGATCCTATTCATTATTCTGGTAAAAACATATTTCAATGAAAACGTGTATTTCCGTATTCACGTAAAGGCAAAAATGGCGTCGCGAGGGTTTCGATCAAGTGAATGTTTCTCAGTGATAATAGAATGGGAGCTTATCCAGCCGCGAGATCGGTGGAATTCGAGTTATCGTTGAATCGTAACTGCTTCGAAAACAGTCGAACCAACCAACGCTCGAAATCCTTCCTTTTATATAAAGTATGACGCGTGAATTTTATCGACTGTTGATTGTCGTCGCTTCTCCATGATTCCCATTGGTTCGCTATGACGTTGCACAGCAGAGCTCGATTTTCTGCTCCCAATAAATGGCACAATGACAGCTGGTCTTATTGGAAAGGTAAATTATTCTCAATAAATATTGAAAAAAATTAATTTGAAACTTGAGTCAATTATAAAAAGAATAACCTTTTATATTTGGTGAATTTTTTAAATTTCACATTATGTTTTGAAAAATGTTCGATTCATTATTCGAAATAAAATGGCGCTTTGGAATTGCCTAGTAAATAAAAAAGTAGCGAATCGATGCGACACGAAACAGTGACGTTTTTCCATCTCGTGTTATTGTCGTCGTTCGCGAGTGGCTCAGCGCGGGATGAAGAAAAAAATAATAATAATCACGGAGAAATGACATTTGACGGTTTATTAGAGAGCGCGTTGGTGCAACGCATAGAGCGCGCGTGTCGTAGTGTGGCACCGAGTGATTGCGGGAGAAGCGGCACAGCGAACAGCAAGAGGGTGCGCCACCGCCGTACCATTTGCAGAGTTAACCAAGCGCCTGCGACATGATTTAACAGCGCGCCGGCGGAGTCGGGAGGGGCACGCTCTAGCTGGGGTGGTTTCGACTATCGCTGTATTATGCATAATGCATGATATCTTTTTCCTTTTTTTTCGGGTGGACATATAATTGTATGCGATATTACCCCGGGGAGTCCAAGTTGCCTTTCCAACTCGGTAACAAGGCATACCATCATCGCGCGCTCGCCAATTCAGAGCACCGACGCGCGCGGATTCCTTAGTTCGCGAGAGTCCCGACAGATGGAACTCGCGTGACAGGTTGCCAAATTTACTAGGCGCTCGCTCACTGAACTCGAGAATTATTGTATCTTGAGTTCAGTGCGCTCGCTCGTCTCCGCAAATCTCTTTTCTAATCGCGTTTTCTCTTGAAATCGAATAAACGTTTGCGAATTGAGTTCTTGGACGCGATCGATAACGGTTTATCAATGAGAAAAATTCGAGAATCGAGCGTGTAACGAATTGATATTTCTTCGCACATTTTCGGAGGAAAATATACCCCGGGACGAAAAATATTACCATTTGATGCCCAATTACAGAGCATCCTCGAGCCTTTACGACCTTGGCACGATCGTGCTCCACCGTCCCCCTTCCCTGCGATATTTTTCCACGCGTTCTTTTCCGTTGTACAAGGATCGTAAAACGTGAGGATTCCCGAGGAAATGATTGTGTGATGTTCGCAATTTTTTTCTATTTTCTCTTTTTTTTTCGTTCGCGAACGATACGAGGAGCGCGCTTTACGCCATTTTGATAAATCGTCGCGAACGAAAATAAATATGATACACACGCGAACGGAGAAACAAAAATACGAAGAAAAGTGTATCTCTGGATGAAATAACGGGGAACGATTTATTCTCTTTATCGAGGCGGAAAAATGGGAATTTCTCGTTGCACGGCGAAAGCAGGCAAACGAGTTTTTGCTCCTTGATCACGTGGCTTTTTTTCACTCGCGCGGGCGAGTCTATTTTTTTCGAGACGAGGGTGGATTCTTTTATGATTTGTCGTATATACATAGAGATCGAGGCTACCGCAAGGCTCTCGGGCGGGGACGTAAGCTGCTTATCTCCCGCAATTAAAATGTTTTTCTTTAAATACCCGCTTAGGCTTTCTTCGTGCATCGTCTCTGTAAAAAGGGAGGGAGCAGGGCGCACCATTCGCGCGCGCGTTCGCCTCCCATTCACGTACTTGGTGCACACGAGTCCAAATCGTTATTCATTATCCTCTCAACCTCTTCCGAACCGAGAGATTCTTTCAATGTCGAACGAAAATACCGGATGAACGATCTTTTCACATCCACGTACTTAAGATACAGTCACTTTCCACACACACACACACACACACACGTATGTCTGTGTTGACGTCGTACAAGCGACACAAAATAGTCGTTTTCTCTTGGACTTTCGCACGTAAAAGCTTTCGAAAAGACGTCGACTACTCGGCGTGTTGCATCGCCGCCAAACTCTCATTTCTCCCTCGAGAGAAAACGTCCACATTTGTAAAACCAATTTCCCGCAACATTAGCCCCGCAGCAGACGATGCTTTCTCTCGCATCGCGATCGGGCGACTGCTGTTTGTAAACACAAATTACTTCTGTAATGGAATAGATTTCTCGGGACTCGTGATTCCAACATTTTGACAGGTAAGTCGAATCTACACGACACAGTTTTGTTACTTTTTATCCCCCATCCCCGGCCATATTGTTTTCGTATTCTCGATACACACGTTCGAGAGACAAATCCGGCTGGGCGGCGGCGCTGTATAGAGAATAAAGTCGACTCGTTGACGATTTTTCTGGGAAAACGCGTTCGCTGCGTGAGGCGACGCGCTCTAGCTTTCAAGGTCGCGCGTTCTCGGGCAACAATTTTCGAAGCATTTAGAATTTTTCTTCGAAACTTTGCACGAGTCTCGTAAAGCTTTCCTTTTACACTTTTCGACGCTCGAAAAAGCCAAAAAATCCTAAAAATATAATAAGAAGCCCGACTGCTCGTATTCACCGAGGCTTCCTTGTTTTTTTGG
The DNA here is from genome assembly GCA_963921915.1 of Hyposoter dolosus. Lineage (NCBI taxonomy): Eukaryota > Metazoa > Arthropoda > Insecta > Hymenoptera > Ichneumonidae > Hyposoter > Hyposoter dolosus. The sequence continues at coordinate 891,463 of OY998136.1, read as the reverse complement.
TCATGCAGCGGCGTGTGTCGTGATTTACTGCTTATAGTCCGTCACGACTGACAATACTGATTCGGCGGGAGAGCTCGGCTCGTAGCGGAATGCTCGACGAAGCCGGTTAGCGTGCATATGTGCTCTGAAATCCGAAATTTCGCTGACGATCGCCAAGGGACCTTCGCGAAGACGTGGCTTCCGAGGGTGTTTCTCTCTTTCCCCTTTTCTCTCCATACGCGCGCGTTAAGGCTATCGCGTTCGCTCAACCGAGCTCCCCGTCCTCGGCTCCTACAAAAGCCCGTACGAAAAAAATAAAAATAAAAAAATCAACAGACTTACACACAAAGTACACAGACGCCTTGCGTCGCGCAGTATCGAGGTCACGGATGCAGGAGAATCGTTCCCGAAGGATTTCTCGTACAATACGTACCATTCGAATAAACGACCGAAATCCGTCCAAGGACCAGGCTCTCGGCTACATCGCGAAACCCCCAAAAACAACGACAACATAAAAATCAAATTTTCGATATTTCTTTGTTAATTAATTATAAAAAAATTCATAAATTCATAAACAAAATAAATAAATTAATCCAAGTTAATTAAAAAATTTTTTTTTTTCAAAATCTCCAAATTTTTGGAAAACAAATAAAATCGTGCGGCAGCATTTTTCACGGTCCAAGGATCGATCGATGACCTTGAAGGAAAAAGGAGAATTCTCACTCGATTACGAGTCGGAGATACGAATGTTTAACGCAATGTCTATACGCAATATGTACACATGTCTTTTTATTATTTCATAACGATTTTATTACAATTTTTCATACACATTATAATACGATTTGATAAGATCAAATTACTCGTACAATCGTCGGATAAGAATCGCTTCTAAGTATTAAGCTTTATGGGGAATACTTTGGGTGTCGAAACGAAAGTTGGCTCTCGAAAGAGAATTGAACGTTCGGTCGAGGAAAGAGAGAGAGAGAGAGAGAGAGAGAGAGAGAGAGAGAGAAATGGTTGATGGAAAAGTTGAGTCGTTTATACATCTATGTAGCTTTGTTTTTATTATTTCGACTTGAAGGATCGATTGCATTTTATCTTCCAACTCAATTTTTGGACGATTCTCAATTTTTCACCCTCGTAGCCACACTGGGTCAAATTGACCCGGACTCGATTTTGGGCTCTAGGGACCGTCAGTCATCGAAAAATGAGAAAAAAAAATTTCGGGTCAAATTGACCCAGTGTGGTATTATTTCGACTTGAAGGATCAATTGCATTTTATCCTCCAACTCATTTTTCGGAGGATTCTCAATTTTTCACCCTCGTAGCCACACTGGGTCAAATTGACCCGGACTCGATTTTGGGCTCTGGGGACCGTCAGTCATCGAAAAATGAGAAAAAAAAATTTCGGGTCAAATTGACCCAGTGTGGTATTATTTCGACTTGAAGGATCAATTGCATTTTATCCTCCAACTCATTTTTCGGAGGATTCTCAATTTTTCACCCTCGTAGCCACACTGGGTCAAATTGACCCGGACTCGATTTTGGGCTCTAGGGACCGTCAGTCATCGAAAAATGAGAAAAAAAAATTTCGGGTCAAATTGACCCAGTGTGGTAATCCAGTTATTTTGACTCGGCAGCTTTTTCTAAAAGCGAGAACTATCGTCGAAATTTTATGGACTACGGGAATTTCCCAATTCCACCAGATTATGAATTTTTAGCCTCGCGGTACACATGGCGATTTTACCTAATGCTTGATTATTATATATAGTTTCTCTGCTTAGCGCGATTTATTTATTCTATTTTATTCACAAAATCGCTGGCCATTCAAAAACGCCTCCTTCCCAAACTTATTTACATCCCATTTTTCGCAACTCATTCGAAACTCTGACTACAGCAATAATTCAACACGATCAAAGAATTTATTACGAGTACGTATTTGTAACGAACGACTTTGCAGTGTTTTTCTCCACCGCCTCATAAAATTGCTCGTTACATACCTTCGCAAAACGTATTTCTTTTAATATTCTCACAACTTGAAGCTTTTGCCCGTCTCTCCCGTTTCGTTTAATCATTTCTACAAAAAATTGCATTCGAACGCGAAATTCAATAAATTCTCCAGCATCCCACGTGCTTTGGCTGAAGCTCCCAATTGTGGAACAGAGCAGCGAATGAAAGAACGAAACCCTTCGCGACCAGAGAAACCTCGATGCACAGCAAAATTTGAACCGCGAGCGTTTGCGATTGTCAAGTTGTCATTTTTTCCCCATTAAATTCAATGAAAATAAAATCGCCAAATGAAATTAATTAATTTCATTTAATTTGATAATTCGGTCGGAAAATAATGAAAATTTGTAAAATATTCGACAAAATTTTCACACGGTTGCCCATCATACGTTTGTTAATTAACTAACTCAGCAAAATGAATGAAAAACATTTCGAATTTTCAAGATCGATTTTAATGGCTTTTTTTTAAAAAAAGAAAAAAAAATCGGTTGAAATTTTTTAAATGAATTTTCTAAAAAATGATACGCGTAAATTTCGTATGTACAAAAGAAAAAAGAGATTCGCGATTGCACGGGAGCTCGAGAGCTCAAGCGTTGGTTCAGCAGGGCATCAGTGGCTGGATCCACTTTCGTATACGATTTCGTGCGAGTCTCGATGTGCTCGGATCACGTTTTCTCATAAGAATAACAACAAAAAAATGGTATAAATAAAAATTCAACAATTATTGCACGCTGCACGATCGTTGATTAATTGGTGGAGAGCGGTGGACTGTGAACTTGGCCATAAAACATGCCCCGTGGTCTGCACGCCGAGCAGTCGGGAGTGGAGCGATCCGGAGAGTCTCCGTTACCTGCTAAAACAGTTTTGCTTTAAATTAATCGGTCGAGCGTTTGCTCGAGACGGAGGGAGTCGCGAATGAAAAAACGATTTATTCCTCGAGACCCGAGGCTTGATTTTAATGGAGAGACATCAATCGGATATTTAGCTCGATAAAATAAAGCAGCTTTCGCGAGGGAAGCAAAGGTCATCGTCGTATCGAGTCGCAAAACGTTATTCGCCTCCATCAGCCACACGAATACACGAGCAAATAAACGTCAAACGAACGAGTGTCTCTATTGTGTGTGTTAAAGTATATAATAGGTCGGGGAGTGGCGCAGGCGTCGTAGAGTTTTGTTAAATCCCGCCCTGCTCGGTGCTGCTTCGCCGTTTGCGCCGCGTTATCGTTATATAGAGAGCCCCCCGAAAACGCTGCGAGTGAATTTCATCCCTTGGCGGCCTTGCATGCGAGAAGCTCTTGCTCGTTACCTTGTTACCACCAGCAGCTTCCTGCTCGTGTATCAAACGCAGCCCCTCTCGTTTCCCAGCAGTCAACACTCCAACGGAGGCGCGCGGTATCGACTAATTACTCCGATTAATTCAGACTCTCACACTCCCCGCCTCTCTCTCTCTCTCTCTCTCTCTCTCTCTCTCTCTCTCTTTCGTTGGAGAATTCACTCGCGATCGCGACTCTCGAGATGATTCACTAATTACCATGACATATTATTCGCGATCGCGTACATAATACCCCGGCCATTAATTTAATCTTTCAACGTTCACAAACGCTTCGCTCTTTCGATCCTTCCATCCAACGACTCGCCACGCGATAATTATTCCCTACGTTAATAATTTATTATATAACTGCGGAATTGGAGCCTCGAGCAGAGCAGGCTACTTACTTTTGAGGACATTCAGATGCTGGTAAAAGGCGCTGCTGCTTCCGTGCCAACTCTCCAGACTCTTGCTCGTATGGATTTCCGGCTTTACGTCCCGCAGACCCGCCGTCTCTTCTGCCATTTTTTCCGCCTCGCGTTCCTGCACAAAAATCATCGTTTAAAACGAAATAATTCAAAAGAAAATATTCATTTCTTTGTTTTCATTTTCTGCGCTTCCGATACGCAGACGGGAAATAACAGAGAAACTCGAGGAGAGCCTGATTCTCGTTATTGAATCGTTATAATGCAAAAGTCCCGCGGCCTCGTTTTTTCATCCACCCGCCTGCGACAACGATTACGCTCCACTCTTCCTGATCAACTACTAAGTTATGCAACAATGGCCGAGCACCAGAGCTCGCGATCCATAATCTACACTCTCGTTACGAAAACGTGTACACAATTTTCCTAACTTCCTGACTAAATAACGACCGGAAGCCTGCGGCGAAGCCTGGCTCGTTGGATTTCTTTGATTCTGTTACGATATTTATGCCAATTCAGAAATCGAGATATTTATTTATAAAAATCACTATTTTCAGTAGTTTTCAACATTCAATATTTCGATTGTGTCCGAACGTGTCCTTTGTACGCGACAATCCTGCGCGATGGGGTTCCCAGGGTGTGAGGCCGGGCGTCTAAATAATTAAACGCTCCGCGGACACGCGAATATGCATTTTTTAAATCTATACGAAACGAGCGAGTCGCGGTTCGTCGACTTTTGTCCTCGGGATAGCGGCGTGTTCGGTGTGAACGCGGCGATGAAAATCTCGCCGGGAGTTGGAATTGGAAAAAAAGAAAAAACGTGCCAAAGAGATTAGAATCGCGAGTAAGCAGCGTCGCGTTAATTAAATAATTAATTAAAAAATGGAATGAATTTTTGAAAGTTGGAGAAATATCGGCATTTTTGGCATGGATTTCGTAGGCAGTTTCTCGATCGCCCGTAAAAATGATTTTTCAGCAACCAACGGAATAATTTAGCCCCCGCGAGCATTATCCAACCGGCCGCGGAGACAAAAAGGGTAAAAAAAATGTGACTTTTACGGGGAAAATTGTCAAGATCCACGAGGAGAGATACGCGGGACCTCCAAACTCACGGAGAACTCGCACTCGGAAGCGGATTCAATCGAACAAGTTGCATCTATTCACCGTAAAGAGAATAACCCCGTGTTTTTCGTCCGGGGATAGGGATATCGATAAAAAATTCATACGGACGTCGGAACACGAGCGAGATTAGCGTCACGTAACGCTTCGTCCCGTAATAGGGCCGTAATGATTACAGTTGCTTCGGCACTATTGCCGCGCGCGGAGTATACACACGCCAAAATCGCGCCGAAAGCTCGACGAGGCAAAAACGAAAAATCAATCAAAAAACTGCAGATTCACGATTAATTATTGTTTTTTTTTTTTTAATCATTTTCCAAACCCGAAGCGGTCACCCAACCGACTATTGACCTCGGCTTTTCCGCTTGTTTTTATAAATCCGCGAGAAAAAATTTAAATATTGAATGAAATAAAAAAAATAAAAAAGATTTGATCGTCGTCGCTCGTTCTGTTGGGAAAACGCAGCCAAGGGGCGAGCACGAGGGTCGCTCGAAATATTGTACACATGTCCAACTCTTGGATTACCGGATATTAATGTACCAAACGTCCATGCCAAAGTGCGTATGTAAAGAGTCCGTTAAGGGGGTCGGATGATTACATCAATACCTTAAGAGAACAGCAGCGGCAGGTTTTATGGATTAATCTATATACCTGACTCGTCACGCTACTCGAGCTTCTCCTATATTATTAACTCGACCTCCGTGTATGTATGAAAACCTCGTACGCATAACATAATTACATATTTTAAGGCTCTACGACGAATTGACTCGTTTGTCTCCCTTGCGTTGCGTAAAAACGCCACAAAAGCGATTTTTCGTATAGAGATTTAAGTTTTGGAAATGGCGATTCGAAAATTTAGGTATTTTCGGAATTTATTACTCATTTTTCTCGCTCGATTTGTTTTTCGGCGATCGACCTAAAACGAACGAATCGAAAATTCGACGACACACAAATTTGTTTTTATTATTTCGACTTTTGGAGGATCAATTGCATTTTTTCTTCCAACTCGATTTTCGCTCGATTATGAATTTTTCACCCTCGTAGCCACACTGGGTCAAATTGACCCGGACTCGATTTTGGACTCCAGGACCCAGCAGCCATCGAAAAATGAGAAAAAAAAATTCCGGGTCAAATTGACCCAGTGTGGTATTATTTCGACTTGAAGGATCAATTGCATTTTTTCTTCCAACTCGATTTTCGCACGATTATGAATTTTTCACCCTCGTAGCCACACTGGGTCAAATTGACCCGGACTCGATTTTGGACTCCAGGACCCAGCAGCCATCGAAAAATGAAAAAAAAAAATTCCGGGTCAAATTGACCCAGTGTGGTAATCCAGTTGTTTTAACACTGCCCCAAATGAACAATCGAAAAATGCAGCAATTTAATGCACTCGATACCATCGACTCTTGAGTTCTCGGGGTCCTACGAGCCCCAGTGTGCCGAGGCGCCGTAGCAGGTGGCAGCCACCCCAATCGAGTACACACTCACTGTTCGAATAACATACTGTGTCGTATGTATACAAAATAGAAAAGGATTCCCCCTTAAGAGAGTATTAAGCGTATGAGAGTTTGCGGAGAACGAAAAGGGCGCGAGAGACTCGGACTCGTAGCCTCGGGTGCCACGCCGCTCCAGCCTTTTTCCTCCGGAGCGATTTATCGAGCTGCGCGCTCGCTCCCCGGGACTCGGCACAGTCTCTGGACATATGTTCCTCGTTCTTAATGTCCGTGCAGCCGCGATATCTTCAGCCCCGAAATATACATTTGTATACTTAGTAAAAGCAGCAACGAGGCTCTCCCATTGATAATCGCGATGAAGCAGCGCGAGTACACGCCCCGAGCGAATCACGACACGGCCGTGTGTCGAGCTTCGATCTTTATAGATGCGAGAGCGCGCGGGGAAAATACAGAATCGAGAGATGGACGTCGTGACTAATTCGTCGATTCGTAACGCAGCGAAAAAATGAAGAGGAGTCTGCTTAACGATCTCGAAGCCTTTTTTGCTCTTATGGTAATTTATCGACAGGAAAAAAAAAATTAATGATTAAAATTTAAAAATCGCTGCAAAGGTGACGAATTTTTTTCTGCGAAAAATCTTGTCGCCGGGGCTCGAGGAATCGTTGCCCGGAAAGAGCGCAAAAATCATTTTTCTTCCACACGCACTTTTTTTTTATTCCATTTTCCTTTCTCGACACGTTTCTTCGTATTTGTGCGAGAAAAAGCGAATAAAAATGGGCAAAGCGATGATGAATTTTGGGCGGAATTGCAAGAGAGCTAACGGATCCCGAGCCCTGAGAAAAAATTGGAAATTCCGAGCTGGCCAACGTGCCGCTGCGTTTCGTGTTTTTTTTTTTTTTTTCTTATATTTCCCGTTGGGATATCGCGCGATAAAAAGTCCATCTCCGTGTGGTCATTATTGCGAGTTACTACGTGACTGTAGTCTCCGATGTTTCGGGTGTTTTTTTCCAACGCAGACGAGACCACGGAACGTTCCGGGAGTTTGTCATGCGATGCATCGAGCAGAGAGAGTCTGCTGCTCGAGGAAACGATAATTTTCGTTGTTCTCAAGGAAAATCTTTGTTTTTCCATGTGGAATCGCTTTTTTCAAGTTTGCAGCGAGTCGCCGAAATCGGTGGGAGCTTCAGGTAAGAACGGAGCAAAGGAGACGCTCGGAAAATGGAATTGGGACGGAAAGTCCCGTACGGAGCGATTTGTATGTACCGAAACAGTTGCGCCAAGTGATATAGTCTGCAGTTTGGGTTTCTCCCTGTGTGCGCACGGAGAATCGTTGAAACTATTGAATCACCACGAGATTACGAGGATATGGTCGAAGGCCGAGAGAGAGAGAGACACGGAGAGACGGAGATCTCTCCGTCCGGGAGTTTTCACTTGTGGATGAGTTCCGCGTTCTCCCATTTCTAACTTCGCTCACCCGGCAAAGTATGTAGGCGATTCCACGTCCCTTTATCCTCTCTCTCTCTCTCTCGTTCTCTCGAGAGTCCGGGCTTCGCGATCGAGCTCGCTCTCGCTCTCATTTCTATATACATGACGATCCTCAACGAGGATCCTCGTTTTCCAGCGAAAACGGGCTAGCTCGTTCGTTCGTTCGCTCGAGAGAGAGAGAGAGAGAGAGAGAGCTCTCGTGTGCACCATTTTGGAATCGACGTATAATCGACAGCAATTTGGCAAGCAAAAGGTCGTCACGGAGCGACGATTCAACGGCTGAGCCTCGCCTCAGATTCGCCCTTCCGCTTGTCAACCCGCCACCGCCCGCGTCGAGTCAAGCATTATTCCCGCGGCAAACTCCTTCCCTCTCTCTCTCTCTCTCTCTCTCGGCGCCCTCGATGACGCGACACAGGTCCGCTCAATTGTTTCAGCCCCGTTGATCCAATAAAGGATTATGGTGAAACAATCGTAGCGCGTGCTCGACCGAGAACAGCCTCCCGATCGAGGGCCATCCCCTCATCGCATCGCGCCGCGAAAGCTCCTCCGCACACTCTAATGGATTTTTACGTGGATAACAAACGTGCGGCCTACGCGGGGCGCTCTTATTCTCCAGCTTCCCGCACATCGCCCCGTCACTCTCGTCCCCACTTTCCCCACACGAGACACACAGACACGTACATCGTGTACGCGCGACGACACGACCCGACCACGTAAATTAAAGAAATTTTCATCGAGCTTCGATCCTGCTAATGCGGATTCCAACGCTGAAAACAAAATTTCGTTCGATACGTTCGATTAAACGTTTTTTTTTTAATAAACTCAAAATTTTTGTCAATATTTTAGAAAGTCTCTCTGGAAAGCAAATTTTTGTCATTCCAATCGTAAATTTTGCTGAGAATTCCGTTAGAAACCAAAAATATTATCAAAATTAAGAAAATTTGAAAATTTTTCGAAAAATATTTAGTTTAGCGTATTCAACAAAATTAAATTTCCAGTTAAGTTTGTTTACGCGCGCAGAGACGACGATATGCCGCGGATTTATATCGATTCTCGCGATACCGCGCGCCCGAGAGCTTCGTACATCCGGACAACGAAACCTGCGACGGAGCTTTTCCAAACGCCGTGCGATGACCGTACTCCGTATATATACAGATTGCCCAAGAGTCGCGCGCGGTTGCTCTTCCCGTCGAACGCACTTAATGCGCAATCCCGTTAGCTTCCTTTCCAGCTCGATGATCCGTTCACCCTGCTGGCCACCGCGGAATATTATTGTTCGACAAATTCATCAAGTCCTCGAGCCAGAGATTCTCGCCCGCATACAAAATAACTGACTAAACAATCCCACGCGACGTTTAACTCGTTCAGCAATTCCCAAAAGTTCATCCTCGACGTTTGTCAAACTTTCCCGAACCCACAGCAGGGACCTGCTGCGGAAATCTGTATCTTCCGATTTCATGGGAACGTGAGCGAAAATAAATTCCCTGATAGGAAATTCACTGCGCGAAGCCACCAAAATGTTGAATTTTTTGGAAAATCTTCATTTCAATTTTTTCGATTTCGTTTATCGCAATGTTTCGTCGCTTTTTGGCGCAGAGTTTTCCATTTATAGAGTCCTTTTTTAAGGGTTTGTCATTTTTCTCTCGATGTCTCGACCATTCACTGGAATGTTTTGACGAAATGCCTCTCGGCGGCCATTGTAGCAAAGCGATCACCGCGAGGCATCGCTCCAAAGCTTTCTGTATGCAACGAGCAGCAGAAAGAGCGAGGGAGAGGCCCAGAGAGAGAGAGAGCAGCTCGGAGGATGAGAGAGCGGTGGTGAACGGATCGCGCCTGTGTGACTCTGTACGTCCTCGTATACATTTATATACTCCTCGTGAATGAGGTATACGCGAATGTGTATATAGAAATAGCAAGTTAGCTCGGAGAGAGTCGAATTGGATTTTGAGGGTTGAGGGGCGGAGCCAGCAGTCGGGTCGACGATTATAATTGAATCAACAGTCACCGCCCTCGCTTCCTTGGTGAACCACCATCCCGAATCTGCTGCTTCTCTATATATCCGCACAAATACCTTCAAATTTCTATCTACGTTTGTGTGTATACGCGAATGTCGTTGCGCTCTGGCTGATCGTTTAGAATTTGATGAATCGCGAGCATGTATATCAAGAAGTTCAAATTTTTTCCATCTTTTGCCTCCGCACAGGCATGAATTTCGTGGATTAACCGTAGAACGGTAACCCGGGGTCAAAAACGACCCCAGACCACTTTAAATCCGGTGCTAAAGAAAATTTCGCTGGAAAAATTGAATATTTTGTTGAATACGTTTCGACTAAATTTTTTTTGAAAAGTCTCTTCGGAAAGCTAATTTTTGTGAATCCAAAATCGTTAATTTTGCTGACAGTTTCGTTAGAAAGCAAAAATACTGTAAAAATTACGAAAATTTTCAAATTATCCAAAAATATTTTGTTTCGTGTTCAACAAAATATCGACCTTTTTTGACCAAATCTCATTCTCAGTGCGCGCGGCCTAGCTCCCTTCGTTCTCCCGTTTTTTTTATCGTTTTACCACATTTTTCACGAATTTTTTTCACTTCGAGAAAAATTGCCCAAGGCTCGGGCGATCCTCCTTTAAAAAACGAAAAAAATGAGCCCTCATCGAAGCATTTTCGTCCAATTTTATCGGAGATACGAATTTTTCAATATTTTGGGGTCATTCTGACCCCGGGTTACCGCGGAATAGATGGAAAAACATGAGGTTTCCGTTCAAGGATTAGAAATCTCGATCCTGAGGGCAATTCGAAAATATTCGGAAATATTTGTTCCTTCCGAGACCTTTGCCGACCGAACATTCTATTTGCCGGAATTATAATCGCGAAATTATCGTTCGACGTATACACACGCGATGCCGAATAATCAGTTTCCCGAGACATTAAGCACCCCACCCGGAAATTTAATCACAGCCTCCCGGCGGGCTGCTCGCACTCAGCGAAACATGAAAGGTCGCGAGACTTGACATTATCCCCAGAAATGTATAGCTCTCGAAAGAATTCCGCGCAGAGGACGTGTCAATTCTCCTGGCGATGCTTACGAAAAAAAATATAAAAAAAGTTTCCCTTAATCAATGGGGCCGTCCATGAAAAACCCGCAAGTCGCCGGATCGGAGAAAAAGTTTCCCAACGCCCCGCGCACGCGGCTATAATTCTAATTTTCTAATTTTCCGTTCGATCAGTTACGGACTCTTTTTTTTTTTTTCTTCTTTTCTTCGAAGGGACGAAAAGCTCGAGCGACAAAGTATCTCCGATATGTATACCCACCGAGGAACACGTTGAAGAAATAAATCGATTTCTCGTTTTGTTGCCCACGAGGACACGAGAGTAAGAAAAGCACGTTCTTCAAGAAGAAAAACGTAATTCGGCTCCTGCTCCGCAGAGATTTCCTTAATGGGTCTCCCAGCGAACGTGGCGCAATTAAAAGTTGCGGTCGAGTCTAACTAAGCTCGGGAGAGAGAGAGAGAGAGAGAGAGAGAGAGAGAGAGAGAGAGATCGTGAGGTATAGTTTGGTGATCCTTTGATTTAAATGTTCGAAGCCCGGACGACCAGAATCGAGCGCGACGATTCTCCTTATTCGTGTCCGCTGCGGAAGCCTGCACTTCCGGCTTGTCGAGATTCTACGTGACGGCGCTTAATTGCATTTTAGACTCAGTTTCTCAGTTTTCGACCATGCACCTGCTCGTACGACAGGAAGCCTCGAAATTTCAAGAGCTGCAATCTCCAGTTCAAAGTCCCTCGATCTTTCGGGTGAAAAAAAAAAATTCTTTACTTTTTTAATTCCGTATTTTTTCCGCGATCTTAAATTTTCCGTTAAAAAAACGTGGAAAAATCGCTGCGGCGACCAATTATCGAATTTTTCGTTTAAAAAAATGTAAAAAAAAATTGCTCGCGACCAATTATCGAATTTTTCGATTGAAAATCAAGAAATTTGTGAAATTATTTCGCAAATTTTGGAAAATCGACTAAAAAGTTTTGCACAACAATACGTTCGAGCTAGTGGCTTAATTATGAAAAAATTGTTGGAAAATGTGTAAGATTCGTGGAACAACGAAACAGCCAGTTGAAAATGAAATCAAGCTCTTCCCTTGACTCGTTCGCTCTCCCCTACGATCCGAGATACTCGTGTGTTCGGTAGACCGACAAATAACCACAAATAACGTTCGGGGATTACTTAGTTACCTCAATACGAATGTGACGCGAGGCTCTCTGTACACGGACACGTGTATCTATGTCTGTGCTCTCGAGTAACTAGATTTAAGGGAGATGACCTAACGTTGTGTTCCCGCAACACACACACACACACATGGCTTACAAATACTTCAGTGCGACGATCCCACTTGGGGGTCCCCTTATGTACAGATCGTGAGCTACATAAAAAAAGTGTACGAACGCCTTTTCGGTTTGGTATTTTGCAGTCTGGATGCTGAGCGAAATTAAATTTTTTTTTCGAAATATTTTAAATGCGATATTTCGGGGTCTTTCTGACCCTGAATTTTTTGGAAAATGCCAAAAATCTTCCGGTGGATGAAACTTTTTCGATATCTTCCGGGTCAGAAAGACCCGGATTGGATTATTTTGAAAAAAATGAAAAAATTGAAACGTATTAGGCGAGCTGGGAGTTTTTTTCGAAAATGTTAAAAATCTTTCCGTAAATATAAAATTTTTTCGAAATTTCCAAATTTTCTCGTAAAAGTGCATTCGTCGCGGTGCATACGAACGTAATTTTGCAAGTCTTGGTTTATTTTGTGTCATGGCTGTGTTGGCGGAGAGCTTTAATCGACAAGGGGAATTGAAAATCCGTCCGGGCAATCCAGAGCAGGCCGCGCGGTTTATTCCGATCTCTTTTCTTATTCTCGTTGGCGCGAGGCCTAGAGAATCTCGAGGGAAGATTCCGGATCCTTAGTCTCGCTGGTTCGTTCCTCCTCGCGTTCCTCAACAACGCGACGATCGCGATTAAGGACACACACGGATTTATACGTCGTTGCCAAAACCACTCGCGCTCCAGCATCCAGTTACATTTTTACCATCGAGAGTGAGAGAGAAAGAAATCTTTTCTTTTCTGGGCGCGTGTGTGTCATTACAAAAGCAGGAGGAAGAGCCTTCGGAAAGAGCTGCACAAGCTGCTTAAGCCGTTGAAACGTCTCTGTCTCGCTTGTTCATCCAGAACTATCACGAGTGTGCAAAAAAAATGAATACAAAAAGCAACGCACGCTCCGAACGATTTATCTACGGATGAAAAGCTTTTTCCAACACCGAGAACCGATTTTACGTTCGATCTACGACGATATATCAATCGAGCTCCCAAAAGATCAAAGTAATAATCATGCGAACCAGCCTGTCGCTCGATCCACTTAATTATATTCCGACCACAGAAGGTTATGTCCATACAGACTCGTTGCCAGTGGCAAATGTCCCAATGGAATGTGTAGAAACGGATTTACCATTATATACCCCATTCGCTAGTCACCGCATGTGTACATGGCTCTCCCGTCACTTTTGGATGGATATGGAATATCTACTCACGAATAGACAGGCCCAGAGAGAGAGAGAGAGAGAGAGAGAGAGAGAGAGAGAGAGAGAGAGAGAGAGAGAGGGGCGTATTTACTGACACAATAATTATCGGGATTGATGAAGGCAGGGAATCGAGCAGTCACAGACCACACCAAATTCTCCATAGATTCTGCTTACACCCGCAAGGATCCCACAGGAGTCAAGGACAGTGTGTGCCATTTGAGGACGTTTTATGGCGACGCTTCAATCTAAATTTTTCTTTTCACTTTTTCTTACGTACAAAATGCTTTGCGAGTCCAAGTTCATCTAAAAAAGTTGTTACAAATTGACTGAAGAACATTGTACTCTAAATCCAAGATTTTCCGAGGTAATCGGTATTTTTTATATAATAAACAAAATTTCGAATAAATTTTACGATCGATTTTTTTGAAAAAATAAATAAAGCTTCTTCGATGTTACATCAAAGTGTGTGCAAAGTTTTAAGAGGCTTCATCATTTAGATATCGAAATATTTAATGTTGAAAATTGCTACTTTTAACACGAAACTAGTGAAAATTTTGTGATTTTTATAAATTCTCGACTTCCACGTATGGTGGCAAAATTTCGCGAGCTATTAGATATCACGATTCTCTTTGTATTGTGCAAATTTAAGGAAATTCTATCGATAGAAATTTTTGCATACAACGTCATCAATGCTTAAGGATTCCCATAGAAATCGATCAATCAAAACTCCAACGAACCACTCGGTCATTTATATCGATTTTTTCCTGCCAACTTTTCCAGCGAAAAAACGACGTTAAAATAAGAAAAAAAAAATGCACCAATAATCTCTCAATAATCTGCGACGTTAATGACCCAACGTATTGACAAAAGCTGTTGCGCGACCTTTCCCAAACCGATCGAACCTAATTTATCCCTCAAACAACGAGAGAATTCTCCTTCTCCCATTAACATACGTAAATAACGCGTTAATTCGATTAAAAAACTTACGAAAAGAAAATATTTGTCTTGCCTCACCGAGCACGAGGCTTGTTCTGGAAAATTGATCCCTCTCTCTTTTATCCCCCTTTGGGTTTACTTTGCGACACGCGTGTATATAACCCCTCACCGAGTACGTACTCCACGGAGCCACCAGGGTGGGGTTTGTCTCGTGTTACTAGACACATACACTTGGTTATTGCCGCTACATATCCAGGATCGATTAACAATGTTTGGCTTTCTTACCCACCCCCACACTCCACGACAATGTAATCAATTTTACGAGAACCTGCTCCTGCTGTGCCAAAGTTATTCCTTTTTTTTTTTGCTCGTACTTTCCGATCTATTCGTTTGTCGTTTGATGATGACCCGAAGGTCGATGATTCGAGAGTTATTGATTATAATCGATCAAATGGCACGGTGAATTTTTTTTTTTTTTCCAGTTTTCAATGGCAATGTGCTTAGAATGTCCCAAAACATCGAAAAATCATATCTCGAAAAATGTTCTGGCACTGCAAAATTCAAACGTTCATAACTCGAGAACGGTTTGAGCTACAGGGCTCCCGTTTTGCACAGATGTTGATCCATACGAGCTCTTCGTTCTCTGATAATTCTGTTGCAATTGCTAAAAAAATACGAATTCTGGGGCATTTTGAAATTTTCAAAAAAACGTTGTCGACGCTCTAGCTTGCGCAAATTTCAAAATTTATTACTAATTTTTTTTTTTATAAATAGAGGATCATAATAGGAAGGTTGATATAGAATTTGGAAAATATCGATTGAACGTTTTAAATTTTATGATTTTTCGAAAATCTGAGTTTTTTTGGAAAAACGTCCAGACGCTCTAATTTTTGCAAATTTTATAAGATATTGTGTAAAAGTCCGTACTTTCTCTTTACTTTCTAGAAGAGTTGTCGGAATTATTTTGAAAGAAATTTTAAAAATCGATAAATGAGTGAAAATTTGATTAAAAACGCCGGAAATTGCTTCCTCAAAATTTAACACGATGCTCAAAGCTTCATAACTCAAATTTATGCAATCATTGGAAATTCCTCGATGTCAAGGCCTCGGGAAATGAATTTTGGAAAATTGGAGAATTCGAAAACGTTTTATTTTTTTTAATAGAGATTCATCGAGAGAGAAAAATGGTTGAACGAATGTGCAGCAGACGGGGGTGCATGTTAATTATTAATAAATGAAGCAGGCGATGTATAATAGCAAGCACCGTTTGAAGATTGCGCAACGCACGCACTCGTGGACAATCGCGCATTACATTGTATATGTTATTTTAATACAGAGTCGCGTGTCGGGGTCGCGTGCTCGTTGCAGTGTATGCGCGCGGCGGGGAACGAGGAGAGAAAACGCGCAAGGCCTTGTTCGGCGTTCGTGATTGTTTGGACTCGAATTCGCGCCGAGTTTACCGCACAATTGTGTTCGGCGACACGCTTGTCCGTTTCTCAATCACGCGCGGTGTCAAGTGTTTGCCAAATTACGTCACTCGAGTGCCGCATAATCATTGGGGACGCGCGAGGGTTGAAGAAAAATGGAAAAATGTTTTTCTCGTTCGTGTCGCGATGCGGAAACAATTTTTCGAAGTTTCGGGCTGAAAATCGCGGTGGAAAAAACTCACCGTTTCGCGGGCGGGACTCCAGCACTGGGGCGAAGCACTGCGGCCGCTGTGATTGCTGCTGTTTCCGGAGTGAGAGGCCGCGATGCTGCTCCGGAGGTTCAACAACCCGGAAGTGAAGTTTTCCGAGGTCGGGGTCGCTCCGAGTATCGGGTCCTCGTCCTCCATCGTCTCGATGTCGACCTCGTCGTCGGAATCGATTTCTTTTTCGCCGGCGTCGATGTTCCTGGGGGTCTGGGCATCGCGGACGCCCGGAGAAGCCTCGACGATCGGCGAGGATCGAACGACAGGACGGAATGCCGATTGGTGAAGCGTCGGCGGGGCCGGCGGAGGCGGAGGCGGAGGAGCCGCGACCGCTGCGGAGATGAGCGACTCGGTCGCGGCGCTTCCGCTCAGAGGAGGCGCCAGTGGACCTGCAGGTTTTTTATAATCGATCGTTACGCTCGCGAGCGAGTCTCGATGATTCGGGCGAGAAAATCAATCATTGGAAAAGCCACTTTTTGACTTACCGGGAAAAAGGACGGGGCCTCGTTTGGCCAGCCACGGGAAACCATACGGGAGAAAAGCGAACCCGGGCGCTTTGGCGGCAGCGGCAGCAGCGGCGGCTTGTTGATGATGCCAAACGTAATCGGCCATTGAGAGGCTTCGAGAGAGCGGCAACGGGAGCTCCGGGAACGGCGGTACCCGGGGATGGGCACTGGGTTGTTGAACGGGCAACGAAGGCGTCGAGATTTGTGCGATTGGCGAGGTCCTCGAGCGCTTTGCCGGGCCCGGGGATTCTCTGGAACTCGCCGAATTGCCAAGCGATCGTTTTCTCGAGCCAGCACCGTTGAAAATCGCTTTTACATTGTCCCAACCTTCTTCAGATTGATTCCCTGCTCCCGTGCTGCTCACCGGCTTCGAGAGCATCCGTTTCCTCGTCCCCCCGTTGAACATCGCTTTGACATCTTCCCAAGCGTGCACGATGTTGTCCGGAGGACTGCCCGACAGCTTCATGTGTCTCCTCCACGAGTTAAAGTTTGCAGCATCCGGTTCGACGTACTTGTCCGTCAGTCCCTTCCGGTGCGAGTGGAATATGAATTTGTTCGGTGAAAAGAAAATCCCGCAATACGTGCACTTTATGCATTTCGCTCGGGAACTGTTGTAACGCGAGGGCAAAAATGCCCCGCGACATCCCCACGCGCATTCGTGATGAACGGAGAACGCAAAGTCCTCGGGAAGTCTGCGCGACAGAGAACGAAACATCCGGCAAGTTCTTCATCGTTTATCGCCTATTAAAACAATTAATTATTCATAAACAATCCAAGCCGATTCGCTTGGCTGACCTTGGAGGCGCGTTGTCGCTCAGGAACGATTTGCAAAGCCTCTCGGCCTCCCTCCTCGTGATCATTCCGCATCTACGAGACGACGGCGGCATCGCTCCCGCCCTTCTCAACATTTCGAGCTGCACGGGCGTGCACTGGACGCAATTGATGCCCAGAGCGACTCGACGATTGTGAATCTCGTTGTAGCTGAATTGCTTGAGCAGCGTGTTGCTTATTTGGGCCAGACAGAGTCTCTCTTGGCCCTCGATCACCAACGAAACTATATGGATTCCGTATAACGAAACTGTCCCGACCTGCAATTCCTAAATGGTATAGTCGCACGAGGTCCTGTTTTACGCAATATCGTTTCTTTTCCTTTTTTTTCCACATTCATTCCCTTTTTTATCGATCTATTTAAAAATTTCACATTTTTTTTTCCTCATAGAGATTTTCAGCCAAAACAGAAACCTGCTCCGCTGGATTCTCAGATTTCATCAAAATATTTAAACCCAAACTTTTTCCCTTTCACGTTTCCTTTGCTCTTCTATAAAATCTCTGCTTTCTTCTTATTTTGTCTATTTTTCTTTTTCTATTTTTGCTCCCTCATAAAGAAAGCTATGCGACGGTCAAAATTTGCTAGAAAAATACGAATTCTACGGTATTTTGAAATTTTCAAAAAAAGGCTGTCGACGCTCCAACTTGCGCAAATTTTAAGATTTAATAAAGGTTGATATTGAATTTGGAAAATATCGGTTGAACGGTTGAAATTTAATGATTGTTTCGAATTTTACGAAAATTTGAGTTTTTTGAAAAATCGTCCAATCGCTCTAATTTCTTCAAATTTTGTAAGACATTGCGTGTAAGTCTGTACTTTACGTACAATTTTTTGAAAAATGACAAACAAATACACACTATCGCGAGGGATGAAATTTGCGAGAGCAGAGACTCGCTCGACGGCATACCTGATTCGGTTTAGCGTGCGGTTGTGGTTGAGGACTCGACTGGACTGATTTCTGGGACGGGGCGAGAGGCGGCATCGACAATACCGCCGGGCCGTCCATCCTGAAACAGAAAAACCAACATACGGAGATCCATTTTCATTTTGTCTCTGCTTTTCCGCCGCGGCTCGCTCGCCCGTTATCGTTTGAGCGACGCGACGTCGCTCTATATATCGTTTTGCTATATAAAGACCGCGACCGACCGTTTTCCACGTTTTTATTTTATAATTCCAAGCAACGAAACATTTTCGCTTGGAAATAATTGGAAATCGAGTCGCGAGCACACTCGCGACCAATCGATCGCGAGATTTTCCACTTTTACGATCGCTTCGTTAGACCAAAACTGTCTCGAGCTTTTTTTTTCCTTTTTTTTTCACATTTAACGATCTCTCGATGCAATTGGCCGACGGTGATTAAGAAAATCCTCGCGTAACTACGCGAGAAGAACACCAAGAGCGAAGCTGTACAAGCTGCTGCTGCTGCTGCAGATTAAACTCCTTGATCAAAGCTGCCGCTTTCGTTGGGGAGATTTTCACGGAAAATCAACGAGACTCTCGCTCAAGCTCTCTTGTTTTATCGATAATTAAAGTGTACTCCATAATACAGTGCTTCTCGGACGAAGAGATGGCAAAATAAAAGCTGCAGAGTGAACGAAATCGAGCCGTTGTTTTTGCCAAACGTTTCCTCCCATTTTTTCCCTGCTATCAATTTTTTCAGCCTCTTTTTTTTGACCGGCATTCATCGCGGTCGCTTTCAGGCACCTCGTACATTTGTGCATTTCTGGAAAAGAAGCCACTCGCTCGTTCCGCTGCTACGGCTGCGAAAATGAACCAAGTTGAATTTCTGAAAGCACCATCGCTCTAAATTTCTCTCTCCCTCTCTTGATTCCACAGAATCGAGTTCCTTATCCTCTTATATCGTTAGTTCTCTCAGAGCGAACACGCGAGCGTCTGTTCTCTCGCCCTTGACGCAACATTTTCCACTTTCCTCTCTGCAGTCGCTTTCTCTCTCTCTCTCTTACACTTGGGCTTTTCTAGTTACTCTCTCGCGGGAGTGCGCGGAGCTTTTCTCAAGGAGTTTTCTTTCACGATCTCACGGAGCGTTAAATTTTCAAGCACTCCTTTTTATCATTCGCCAGTAAATTCTCTAATTGTAGTTGAATTTCTTACGAGGAGATAGAAAACTGTTAGACACGGACGAAGAACAATTCGCGTTGATAATTGGGTCGCGCGACAATTTCGTCTTCTCGCATTATTGACAAAAAATCGAGGGAATATAAAAAACAATTGAAATTTCGCCATGAAAACTGAGCAAAAACCTCACGACGGATTTCGCTAAATTTCGAAAAGCGAGAAAAACTTTTTCGAGCAAAGTTTCGTTAAGGACGTTGTATGCTAAATTTTTATTGATAAAATTTCTTTAAATTTGCACCAAATAAGAAGAACAGTGATAATTAATAGATCGAGCAGTTTTATTTATTTATAAAAATCACAATTTTCAGTTATTTCTCATAAGATTAAATATTTCGATTTATAAATGGTGAAGCCTCTTAAAACTTTGCATACACTTTTGTGTTACATCGAAGAAGCTTTATTTAATTTTTCAAAAAAATCGCTCGTAAAATTTTTTCGAAATTTTGTTTATTATACAAAAAATACAGATTACCTCGGACAATTTTGAATTTAGAGTATGTTCGTCTTCAGTCAATTCGTAACAAATTTTTTTCATCAACTTGGGCTCGCGAACCATTTTTTATGCTAGAAAAACTGAAAAGAAAAATTTAGATCTGATCGTCGCCGTACAACGACCTTAAGCAAAGAATTTGGCAAATTCGAGTTGTGAATTTGGCCCGAATTCGATGCAATCAGCACCTGCACACAACGCCGACCAATAAAGGCCATTCTCCGTCAGTTTAGACACGCGGTGACGACTTTTTGCTCCGGAGCGGATGCTGTGCGAGTTTATATCGCCCCTGAACGCCGTCGGCGTTGATTTTAATTGAAAACGCCTTCCATGAAGGTAGATACTCCCGCGGTCCAATACATACTCGTGCGTACCAACACAGAGCGACACAGAGACGTTTGTGGAGGTGGAAATGCTCGGGGACGATATGGTCCGCGCGGAGAGGAGAACGCGGAGAGAGGGTTTCGTGCGGCACACGACAAAGTGTCCCTGGGGGCCAGCGAACACTGGGGAGGGTAATTCAATTTGACACTCCCACCCACGGTTAAACAAGCCAGCACCCATCCGATCTACGCGCGACAATTCGGTCTCTCCCTCATCTGCTCATCCCGGCGCTCGCTCCTCTTCGTGCAAATTAAATTCTCATCCACCGTGAAACAATGCCAAGCGGAGCACAGGGTACGCATATGTATGTGAAAACATTTTCGCCCGGGTGTCTTTCCAAAGCGACTCTCAATCTCTCTCTCTCTCTCTCTCTCCGTTTTTTTTTTTTTTAAATGTCAAAAAATTGACTCGCAGCCCCGCATAATCATAGTCGGAGAAACTCTCGTGCCTGGACGAAATGTCAATTACTCGTTGACAATCTCAATAAACTTTTGACGCTATTGACGCGGCTGTCAATTTTAACGAATCCAAATTTTTGTAGCTACAGGGAAGCTGCGAATGAATCTTGCTCCATGACTCATTATTTCATGAAACTTTGCTCGTTTCGAACTGGAATTAAGGACATCGTAGGACGACGCGCCCAAATCCAAATTTCTTTTTTCAGTTTTTCTTACATACAACATTTCCATCTCACGGAATAATTACGATAATTTGGTGGATTTATTACCAAACAGCTTTTCGACTGCGTCAAGGATTTTCCGGGAAATTTATTTTAAAAAAAAGAAATAATAATAATCAAGGAAATTCGTACATAAAAAGTTTGTACGTGTCGAGCCGATTATTACAAAGTCCGTGATTCGCTAGTGAAACAACGAGCGAGCGAGAGAGAGAGCAGAGGCTGTTTTTCCAGGAAAAACTTTTCATCCTTTTCTCGTGATTCCTCTGCTCCTCACAGATTATTTCAATGCAAACAGCAGGGCGCAGCGTTGTAGCAGAAATTCGCGTGCATTGTTCCCCCCCCCCACTTTGCCTCCCCCCCTCTCGCTCTCATCTTGGTTATTTTATACAATTCAATCTGCGCCCTCTCCCGCTTGTTTCCAAGGGCTGAGGCAGCCAGAACGAAGGTGGAGAATTGCGAGAGGGTGCGGGAGCGAAAACCAACGAGTCTGCATGAGCGAAGGAGATGACGAAAGCTCGTTCATTCTAACGTTGTTAAATCTCCGTTATTCCATCACGAGTATCTCTTCGTTCCTTTCCCTCTTCCATCTCCTCCTCCTCCACCTCCTCCTCCTCGCTACACGTTATACTTTCCTCGTGCCCATCCCTTCCACCCACTCTTGCTTTATCCTCGTCACCGCCCTTTTGCTCGTTGACTCGTTCGTTCCCTGCGCGAGTTAGGCGGCATTTCCGGAAGTTCGCAAAGTGCTTTTTTCGAATTTCAACATCTTTTCGTGGTTAAGAGATTCCTTTCACGAAACCCAGCAACACTCTACAATTGACTGGTTTTTTATTTACAATATTAAGTAAAAGTGCATTTCCAATGATATTGCAAATATTTCGAGCCACGTTATCGAACATTTAACCAAGAATTATAACTTTTAAAATCGTTTAATTTATACGGGAGCTTATGGAGATTACGTGATTATCACATTTCTATTCAATTATTTACAGACTTAATATTTCTAAATTTCTGATACAAACTGCCTCACTCGTAGAAACAAATTATAAGGAATTCGTAACGACGATCAAAATAAGGGGTAATCGGATGTTCAACGGAAATATTAACAATAAGAGTTGAAAAAATATCACAAGGGCTTGGCAACACAAATTGGCAAATTGCGGCTGCGTTCGGTGCGAAACAACTGACTGATGAATATACATACGAAGTATTGTCTTTGTCACTCACAATTTTTAATATCGAACAAAAGACGAGTGCCCTTTTCAGGCGTCCACCAAATACACGGCCCTTCGCGAAAGGATTTCCTTAAAAATGAATGGAAATCGATCCAGCGAGCTTTTTATTCGTTCGAACAACTTTCTCCCGAGACCCGCACCGGAAGTGACTCGTTGCACGCTTTTTTTTTTTTGTTGCCAGATTTAGTCGTGGTAATTAATTGTTTCAGGACAATGACGCGAGCTCGCGATTAGCTAATTAAATTTCCTGGTAAATATTTACCGCGAGAACTCTCGCTCCGATTTAATCAACGGATTTATATGAAGATTCGCATCAAAAACTGCGACACGCGCGCGGCGAGTCGATCGAATTTCCGCAGGAAATCTCGCCATCGCCCTTCTTCCCACCTGCTTTAATTTCACTGATTACGAAACTCGTTATCCTCGACCGGAAAACAAACGAATAATGGAAAATCGTCTCGGAATTATCGAAAAATACATTTTTCGATTGTCACTATTATTAAGAACTTTGCACGAGCAGAAATCGAAATTGTCACAGCGAATGAAAATGCCCGTGAAATTTGATAACGCGAAAGGAAATTATTGGCAAATCGTTAATCAAGCAATTAGCACAGTCCCTTAAAGAACTATGGAAAAAAATTCAAGATGACTGAAAATGAAATTTCGTTGCAAAACAAATATTTCTTGCTGCATTTTCCAACAAAATTTTCTTTCCAGTGCCCCACTGTGTAATTTTTAATCGAATTAACCTGGAAAAATCTAAACAAATCCGAGGACTGTTCCTTAGAAAAAATGGACCAAGGAACTCGCGACGATTCCCGGCACGAAATGAGCGAAAAAACCGTTTTAATGAAAATTGAATAAAACAAGCAAAATTCATCTAAATTGTCAGTCGATTTTTCTCCTCGCACGAACCACTCTGATCCCCAAATACCGAGAGCAAAAAAAATCGTTTCATCCTCCAGCAGATGAAACCATTTCATATTTATCCCCGGATTGGATCACAAGTGGCTGGCTCTTGTTTTTAATCATATAATTGAACAGGTCCAGCCCCCCCCCCCCCCCCCCTCCCAATGATTTATCTTCCCCCCTGGCCGTCGTATTATCATCAGGGAATTATCGACTGTTGCCTATCATTAGGGGATTTATAATCCGAGGAAATTTGTGTTTCGGTTTACGAATTAATCTAATGGTGCTTGCGGTCTCGATGGATCGATTTGGCGAATCGATTTGCACAGAGTTAAATATTTTCAAGGATCGTGCTGGAGTAGCTCGAGGCATTTAGTGCCTCAAAATCCATTGAAACGTTGATTTCCTCGTGGAAAATCTCGCGTAGACAAAAGGCCAAAGATCATGTTTGCCAAAATGATAAAAATAATTGTTGCGAGCAGCGCGGAAGGTCGCACGGCTAATCCTTCGTACAAACAGTTTACGATGTTTGCCCGACGCTCTTCTCGAACCCCTGTAATCTCCGGTAAGAGAAATACGAGAAAGCCAACCCCTCGCTTATGTACTACACTTTGGAATCTGACTGAGTACATACGAACCAAAAGCAGGCCCTCGGAAAAGGAGAGAGGGAGAGAGCCAGCTTATCCCCTGCTCGTCCCACGGGACCAGCAGTTTGTCCACACTGACTGAGCCGCACGCGCGTGAATCGACTATCAATTTATTTTGTCGCGATTCATTTTTAAAGTAGTATCCTCTTTGCTTTCGATCAATTACAACAAAGTCTCGTTGAGTGTCGCTGGATTTTTAAAAATATTTAAGTCAAATTTGTCCCTCGTTTCGACATTTTTTCATTTTTTTTCTCCAATTTTTTCGCCAGACAGAAATTTTAATGTAATTTTTCATTTTTCAAGGATTTTTGAATGCAAGAAAAAAGGAAACACACACCTGATCGGCTTTTTGTTTTCGGCACGGAATCCTCGCAGCTCCCGACGTTAACAACAATCTCGAATTTTCTTCCCTACGTTGACCAACTCCACTCCCTCGAAATTTTCACTCAAAACACACCGCTAACGACAAAAGAATAATATTTATTTTTACACGATTAGTTAATCGCAACGAAATACTCGAGCTAGATTAAAAAAATCTGTCAACTTCCGAGAGACGAGAGAACGTCCACGCGGTCAGACTCGTTCTCGGATCTCTAAACGAACATTTCATCCTCCCAAACGCAAAAGGAACAAAGTCACCCCCGTCGCGCAACGCTATCGTCGAATACCCGAACCCAAAAAGCACCGCCTCTCTATTATACCACCCCCGTAACAACCAACCCTGACACGAGACCCAGCCGAATAGGCGGAGCCTCATCCTTGGACACGCGGATGGCTCACCTCAGGGGTAACTACAAACACGTACTTAACGTACATTATTATCAAACTACCCCCTACCTCTGCCTTGCAACCTCCATAACCCCCCGAAACTCCTACCAACGCTATTCCATCCTTTATGTTCTCTATTCCCATCCACAAAGATAGATATTCCAGAAAACCGCGTATACACTCGAGCCAAAAACGGTATTTTCACCAAAGTCCTATGAAAATGTAATTTAACTTTATGTCAAAAGAATCTTTTGCCTCAAAAATTCGTTGCACTTTAGGAAAATTTTAGACACTTCTGGAAAACCATCGCGTACATTTGTTTCAATTATTTTATGAAAATTTAAATAAACTTTCTGTCAAAAAAATCTTTTTCCTTATTTTTTTAAAAATCCATCATCGGATTGTCCATTTAGGTGAAAATTGCTTTTTATGGAAATGTAATTTAAGTTTTGGTCAAAAGAATCTTTTCCCTCATTTTCATCAAAAAATTTGTTGCACTTTAGGAAAATTTTACGCACTTCTGGAAAACCATCGTGTACATTTGGTTCAATTATTTTATGAAAATGTACGTAAACTTTCTGTCAAAAAAATCTTTTTCCTTATTTTTTTAAAAATCCATCATCGGATTGTCCATTTAGGTGAAAATTGCTTTTTATGGAAATGTTATTTAAGTTTTGGTCAAAAGAATCTTTTCCCTCATTTTCATCAAAAAATTCGTTGCACTTTAGGAAAATTTTAGGCACTTTTATAAATCCATTGTGGATTGTCCATTCGGTTCAATTTTTTTTTTCAAATGCAATTAAACTTTCTGTGGAAATAATCTTTTCCTAAAAATCATGGGTTTGTCTATTTCGTTCAATTATTCTATAAAAATGTACACTCGACAATGTACAACACTCGACACTCGTGACACGATTTTTTATTATACTTGGTCAATTTTTTTCATTATTTTCACAACGTTCATCGTAATGTCGTAACGACGAATACGAAGAGCCCAATTTTTTTTTCGGAAAAGTTTGATTTCTCTTCTCGTTTAAAGAACTAAATAAATTTTTTTTTAAATCGCGAAAAAAATTTGTATCCTCGTGAGGTTTTGATTTTTTAAATAAATTTTTTCATTATCCAAATTACAATGCAACGAGATTTTTCGTGTGAAAGGATTTCGTTGATGTTCGTGGCTATCAAATTCGTGAATCGCAAATTTCACTCCATCCTGGAAAATTTAAATTGAGCTGTTTGATTCGAGTTTTTGGAATCCTCTCAAAAAAGCTACTCCACAAGTTTAATCAGGGAATGATGGAAAATGAAGGAAAAGCAGGTTCGTTTAACGAACCGCAAAAGAGGCTCGTTGTTGCAAAGCCCCCTTCAGGACAGTTGTCATCATTATGCCCATTTTCATCGTCACCCTCCGCGCCCCGTAGGGGGACATGCACATGGACGTTAGTAATAAATATCTTTTCGGGACGCGCCCTCTCGGCCAATTATTCGAAATTATTGTCGCACAATGAGATCGCGGCGACGAGTCAAAAGTCAGAGAAGGACGGAGTTGCATGTGTGAACATACGGTCGTGGCTCGTGGCCCTTCGATTCTGCCGCCTTGGCTTGTACCCAATAATGCAGTCTCCGCGATCCCCCTTAATTCTGGAAGAACTTTGCATCTCCCTCATTGATTCTCGGACGAAAATTCTTTTTTATTGCAGCATTCGAAAACCTCATAGAATTTTTATATCGTCGGGACGTTTTTTCATGAACGAACGTTCCCGATTCCTCGTTAAGGATCTCGACGACTATTTTTTCGATGAACTTTCCATTTTCCTCATTGATTCTCGTACGAAAATTCGTTTTTGCTCCCTCACGGAGGAAGCTATGTGACGAACAATTTTTTTTTTTCCAGTTTTCAATATCAATGTGTTCAAAATATCCCAAAATATCGAAAAATCATATCTAAAAAAAATGTCCCGATGTGTGTGTCTGTGTATGTTCTGCGACTGCAAAATTCAAACTTTTATAACTCGAGAACGGTTCGAGCTACAGGGCTCCCGTTTTGCACAGATGTTAATCTGTACGAGTTCTTCATTCTCTGAGAATTTTGTTGGAATTGCTAAAAAAATCCGAATTCTACGGCATTTTGAAATTTTCAAAAAAAGGCTGTCGACGTTCTAACTTGCGCGAATTTTAAGATTTGTTTCTAATTTTTTTTTTTTATTAATAGAGTATCATAATAGGAAGGTTGATATTGAATTTTGGAAAAAATCGGATGAACGGTTTAAATTTGATGATTTTTCGAATTTTACGAAAATTCGAGTTTTTCGAAAAATCTTCAACTTTGAAAATCTTTACTTTCTAGAAAATTTGTCGAAATTGTATAATTCAAATGCAAAATAAAAAAAAAAAACGCTGCAAATTGCGAATTTTTATATCGTCAGGACGTTTTTTCAGAAACTTCCGATTGCTCGTTAAGGAACAAGTTCCTCCCGGAGCCTCAAAAGACCTCCACACGATCATGTGGAAACGTATATTTTCAGTGGTTAATTGTGGTAGCTCCCGATCTACGATGACGAGCTAGCACGATATGTAGATAATATTGGCCCAGTGCTTTTCTACGCTGTGTACATATAGAGGGGACGAGGGGATTTCGACTTCCGTCAGGGTATTATTAAGTTAATGCCCTGCACGGGCTTCCCTGGCACACATACGCGCCGATCAAAAGCCTGTAAACACATTTATATACAGATTTTCGGAGGCTCGAATGCTTTTCTGTGTTACGAGCTGCTCGTAACTACCATAATATTTTCCATGGCTTGTATATACTTTGGAAATTGGACGTCAACTATATATTTTTACCTGTACACCGTGCGCGGCGTCGTCCTGGCATTTAATCAACGCGAGAGCTCTGATCGCGAGAGAGACACTGGATATACGAGGCGACGAGGAGAAAAAAAAAAACAAATGTTTGGTCGACGCTTCTTTGTCAGTGTAATCGATCGAACGACGTACATTTGTGTTTTTTATTGGCGAGTTATTTTTTCTCAACATGCTTTCTCAAAAACTGCTGTTTGATTGATTTTACTTTCTCATAGAGAAAGCTATGTGAGGGTGAAATTTTTTTTTACATTTTTCAATGGCAATGTGCTTAAAATTTCCCAAAGCATGAAAAAATTATATCTAGAAAAAATGTCCGTATATGTGTGTGTGTGTGTGTATTTTCTGGCACTGTAAAATTCAAACGTTCATAACTCGAGAACGGTTTGAGCTACAGGGCTCCCGTTTTGCACAGATGTTGATCTATACGAGCTCTTCGTTCTCTGAGAATTTTGTTGCAATTGCTAGAAAAATACGAATTCTGGGGCATTTTGAAATTTTCAAAAAAAGGGTATCGACGCTCTAGCTTGCGCAAATTTCAAGATTTATTACTAATTTTTTTTTTATAAATAGAGTATCATAATAGGAAGGTTGCTATTGAATTTGGGAAATATCGGTTGAACGGTTTAAATTTTATGATTTTTCGAATTTTTTTTTTTTTTTTCGTTAGAACGAAATTGCAGAAAAACGATACGCCGCAGTTCGCAGCAGCTAACAAGAGGACAGAATTTAAATAAATACTCCGTTTCGTCAATTATTTGTCCGCGTGAACGTTCAACGATAAAATTTCGTAGATTTCATTTCCTACAGGCAAACAGGCCCAAGTGGGTTTAAGAGTTACGAGGGAGATGCACGCGATGATAAGGGGGGCTCCTTATTACGGCGTGTATTCGGCAGTTGGTTCAAATCCAAGCGAATCGAGAATCTCGTCGCAGAGATTTTTATTAATTAGGATCTCAAAATCCGCTCAATCTCTCGACGCAATTTTTTCTCAAATTCACAGCAGACTACCCGACGTTTCCATCGATCAATATTCCCATAAAAAAAAAAAAAACGTGTAAACATCGAAAGGGTAAAGATTTAGAGACAAGCGAGCAACAGATTCTCCGGAATTGCTTATGCGGCCAAGTGAGCCATGTGCCGAGGCGTTGATGCGTGAAAAATTTTGTTAAGGGGGTTGTAATCGATGCAGCGACGACACCGTCGCTTTCACTCGTAGCCGAGATACAAAACGCCGCTCCGAGTATTGACTAACTCCGAGGGTTCCCTTACGCAACGACGCACTTCTCTCTGTGTGTGTGTGTGTGTGTGTGTGTGTGTGTGCGCGCGTGTGTGCGTATGTGTGTGTGTGTGTGTAGATTTCTTTTTCCTTTTTTATTTTTGTTATTACTGCACGATCGCAATGGCCAGTGACATACTGCGCGGTCAATTAGTTTAATAGGGAGACAGTTGTCTGCCGGACGGAGCCACCACAAACACGAGCCCCCTCCGCACTCTGTCTCTCTCCCTCTGTGCGATCGAATGCAAAGTTCACGCACACTCATTCGCGATTCCCCAACCCTCCGAGCGACCTATACGGGACCTGTGCTTCTGTGTGCTTACGTGGAGAACGTCGTTACGCCTTTTCGAACGGTTATTCATTCTCGAGAGTTAATATTTTCTTCGGCTACCGCGGAATAAACGACACCGACCGGACACTAAATCCTCGCAATGATTCCTGTCGATCCGACGACGTGTTGCTAGTTCGCTCAACTCTACAAAATACCACCTTTTGTGACCGTTTAACATTTTTTTTTTCCGAATTCCGTTTTCGGTGAACGTTTTCGGAGGAAAATTAATTTTTATGGACTCGAGATTTTTTTTTTCTGAGATTTTTATCACTTGCTGCCGTAATTACTCACTCTCCGCACGTCTCATCTTTGAGGCCTCGCTATTTCGTATCCAAACTTCAGTTTCATAAAATAACGATGTTGGAGTTCGCTTCGTTGGAATGCAACGAAAACTCATCATTTTTTATGGCAGAGCCCAAAATTTTTATACTGTATTTGTCAACGATAATGAAACAGTCTTCTTTGCCATTGAAAAACTGAATTTACCAAAAATATTGGAAGAACCCCATTAATTGTCAAAATATAGAATAAGAAAATGAAATCTTTCGTTCTGTTCCAACGATCCAAACTTATTCAGTATCGTTATCAAACTTCATACCGTTCCAGGGTTAATTAGTGGGGGGATGTGAAAAGCAAAAATTTCGAAAAGGGAGGTGACAAAGGTACATGAATTTTTGATGGAGTGTTTTGGCCGTAAAATTTAATTGTAATTTAAGCTCAAATGAAACGGTATTATGTGCACACGCGGCCCTGCGTACAGATAGTCTCTACATAGGCCGTGACGCAAATGTTATTTCGGCGTATCCTCGTGTAATGACTGTAATCCATGGAGCCTCGATCTACTCGATACTAATAGTCCGCGGATAATACAGATTACAAACTCCCTTTCCATGCAGCAGTCTCTCCCCGCGCGGTCTCGATGTATATATACGCAGAGAGATAGAAAGCGATCCTGGCGATGCTTTCGGGTGTTCTGATGATGGATAGAGGCAGCAGCAGTACGAACCGCGCGTGTAACTCGTACAATTGCAACTTTTGTGGGGCTGTGTGTAGATGGGGATGGCTGGTGGTTGTATCGGAGCTGCGGAACCAAGTCCATAGCGGCATGAGGATCGCGGAAGAGTGCTCGCGTTTTGGCACACTCGAATCGTCGCGGCGGCAATCTGCTGCGAAACAATCCCTTTTCGTCGGTTAAATCCGACGACTGGACCCGAGTTTCCGGACGGTCTGTTCAGCGGCGTGTATGTAGTCTGGGGGGGGGGGGGGGGGGAGGAGGCTGATCGTGCAACATTGCGATAAATTGATTTTCCATTAGCCGCTCGTGCGAGCGTCTCACAATTCGATTTTGTGAAAAAATGACTTTGTATCGTGTGGATCCATTTTTTTTTGCTTTTTCTCGAGAAATTCGTAGCTCTCGCCTTGGCATTTGTGTTTCGCGGTGGCAATTTCGATGTGTGTAATGCCAGAAGATGCGCGAGAGTCTCGCTGCTGGATCTCGAGAGGCTGCCGGTGAATTCTCGAGGATTTCAAGTGGCACAGGGGTGCCAGAGAGGGTTGTTTCGCTTCGAGAGACGTGTGGCCCTAGACCACTCTCGCTAACAATAGCTTCGTAGGAATTATGGATCGCGGGGCTTGTTGTTATAGTTAACACTTGACCGGCATTCGGTAGGCACAACGTTCGCGTTGTTCTGCTCTCTGCTCTCCTCCTCATTGCGATCGTTCATCTTCCCCTCGCAATCCTTTTCCCAGGAGATCCTCGAGCTTTAATGGGGTGAAAGTTGGCGAGAAAATAACTCGTTTTAATTATCATATTGCGCGATACTCTCGCCGCCTGGATCTACCGAAACGAAAGAATCGTCAATAATTTAACGATCAAACTTAATTTTGTCGTTTTTGTGATAATTTAGATACTCGCTCAGTTATGCAGATCCAGCTTCTCGTTTTCACTCCAAACACACACTCCCGAGCTTATTTGCTCGTTTCATCGTTTGGAACATCCGAGGGACACCCCGGAGAAGAGAAACGGACACGCTAAACCAAACGAGGCACCGTAACGCCTATCTACCATAAAACCCATAATAGCCCCCCCGTTCACAATGGAATATAACCATCAATGCTCGTGAATTATGTCAGGCACGTGTGTCCAAGCCGACATAACGATAAAGAGATCTCTCTTGGAGCATAGCCTCCGACGTGGGCTCTCCATTGTCCGGCTCACGTGATTCCCGGACACGTTGGACAAGCTCTGGAGCCCATGGAACCAGTCCCGAGAGGTTCCCTCCTACCGGCGAGTACGTACACACATTACGTACGAATAAATATGTAACTTTCCGCAAAAGCATTAACCTCAAATTCTTTGACTTTTGATCCTTAAGGATTCCGTCGCTCGATCACATCGAAAACTTCGATCTACACTCCATACTCCTGTAAACTTGTTCGTTTATTAAATCGCCTCCGCGGATCACATCATTTTTCATGCTACTCCGGATCTTTTGAGTTTTTCTTTTCCTGCCACTTATCGGAGCACGTATATTTGGAGAAAAACTAGATGCTCCAGATGCACGATGCTCAAATCTTCCTCTATGCTTTGTAGCTTTGAGCATCGTGGATCTTGAGCGTCTTGAGGAAACAATTTGCAGCGTTTTTTTTTTTGTATTTGCATTTGAATTATACAATTTCGACAACTTTCCTAGAAAGCAAAGAGAAAGTACGGACTTATACACAATATTTTACAAAATTTGCAGAAATTAGAGCGGTTGGACGATTTTTCAAAAAACTCAAATTTTCGAGAAAATCGAAAAATCGTAAAATTTAAACCGTTCAACCGATATTTCCCAAATTCAATACCAACCTTCCTATTATGATACTCTACTTATAAAAAAAAAATTAGTAATCAATCTTCAAATTTGCGCAAGCTAGAGCGTCGATACCCTTTTTTTGAAAATTTCAAAATGCCCCAGAATTCGTATTTTTCTAGCAATTCCAACAAAATTCTCAGAGAATGAAGAGCTCGTATAGATCAACATCTGTGCAAAACGGGAGCCCTGTAGCTCAAACCGTTCTCGAGTTATAAAAGTTTGAATTTTGCAGTCCCAGAACATACACACACACGCACATCCGGACATTTTTTCTAGATATGATTTTTCGATGTTTTGGGACATTTTAAGCGCAAGGAAGAAAAAATTTGGAATACTCAATTGAGGCTACTATATTGTTTTATTTGTAAATAAATTGTATTTAAAACGAGATTTTTGAAAAAAATTGTCGCTTGGGTCAAAAAGACCCATATGACCCGCGAAGGGTCAATTATTCAAATTCCTACGCGCGTAGATCGAGACGCAAAAAATTTTTTGCTGGCACATTGAGTCTGCAAAGTTCGCAATGACGAAGCGATCGAGTCAGTGATATAGTTTTCAACAATTTTTCTGTTGTCCCGATTAAGGGACATTGGCCGAACGAATGATTGACCGAAATTCTTATCCACTGTCGCGCACAATGCGTCGCTTTTTTCTTTCATGTTACCGGATATGGAGCTTGTATACCAACTTCCGGAAACGTGGTTTTACGTTTGTAGCGTTAAGGAGACACGTCACGGACGTCCTTGCCATCGAGACTCATGGAGCATCGATCGCTGGACACGTGGAAATCTCTCGACGTGACCGACTCACCGGCAGTCGAGGAAATTTCGTCGAAACCGAACGTCACTCCGTCAATCCCCGGAGGGTTGATTATCGGCTGCGGGAATCATTCGTACCGGCACGAGCTAAAATCCACCCTTAAGCCCCGAGCCCTGTCGATCAAGGGAAACACTACTTTAAACGTTAAGAATTTTTTTCTCCATTTTTTTCCGATTTTTCGAAAATTTTCCTTCGAGGACTGCAATTCAGAAAAAAAGTGACATCGCAATTTTCGGAAAAATTCTATTCGGTACGGAACGGTTTGTCGAATTTTTTCTATTCGCTGCGACAAAGTATGAAATTTTAAGCAACAAATTGAAACGATTTCCGTCCATTTTCGCGTGTTCGAGTTAATTTTTTCAAACAGTTTTTATTTTTCATTTTTAAAAAGCTCGACGCCGTACGATGTGCTTGTCCCCTCGAGTACGTGAAGCAAAATATTGACAATAATGCTCGCTCGAGCGAGCATGATTACTCGCAGGAGACTGGGCACGAATCCAGCACAATGATTCGCGTCGTTCGGTTTGAGGTCAACAAAGAGCAAGCGACTTGTAACAAACGCGAATGGGTATACGGAGGTGGCATATTTTCAGGAACGAATATACGAGTGTAAATGAAACATTGAAAATGTGCGAACAATGGCATTGTGCTGAGCAAGTGGAGGATGGAAAATCAAAGCTTGGCCAGGACGTCAGGGATCTCGAGTCCTTTGCGTGGGCCAAATGATTTTTCTTGAAGATGGTTGCGCGCATTGAAAAACCTGATGCGAAACGATCGCGTACGGACTTTATGCTCAATTTGAAAAAAAAGGGTTGTGTAGAACAGCGGGCTGTGGCTAAGCCTGCTCGTAGCCGCTAATCCCGAGCTTTTACGCACGAGACCCTCCTCTCCAGTGTAAATATTGATTCCAATCTGTTGAACGGCACAATGGATAATCGACGTTTCGCTCTTGTGCGAGGAAAGAGCGCGAGCCGCTGTCAAAACAGTCATTACCAGCATCTTACATATACAGAGACCGAATGAGCGACCAAGAGATCGCGGTCAAGACACGAGAGGGCGAGAGTATATTTTCCGTCGGACCGGCAACCTTAAGGGGGTTCTTCGGCGGGGCTATCTATATATCGATACCCATAGGCGGCCGATCGGCATCGAGGAAGCTTTGAGCATCTTGAGGAAGCAATTTCCAAATTTCAATTTGTAGCGTTTTTTGTATTTGCATTTAAACTATTCAATTTCGACAACTTTTCTAGAAAGTAAAGAGCAAGTATGGACTCGTGCACAATATCTTAGAAAATTTGCAGAAATTAGAGCGGTTGGACGATTTTTCAAAAAACTCTCA
This sequence comes from Hyposoter dolosus, assembly GCA_963921915.1. Taxonomy (NCBI): domain Eukaryota; kingdom Metazoa; phylum Arthropoda; class Insecta; order Hymenoptera; family Ichneumonidae; genus Hyposoter; species Hyposoter dolosus. The sequence continues at coordinate 857,426 of OY998136.1, read as the reverse complement.
AAAAACTCATATTTCCCAAATTTAATACCAACTTTCCTATCATGATACTCTATTTATAAAAAAAAAGTTAGTAATAAATCTTAAAATTTGCGGAAGCTAGAGCGTCGACAGTCTTTTTTTGAAAATTTCAAAATGCCGTAGAATTCGTATTTTTCTAGCAAATCCAACAAAATTCTCAGAGAATTAAGAGCACATGCGGACATTTTTTCTACTTATGATTTTTCGCTGTTTTGTGACATTTTAAACACATTGACATTGAAAACTGGAAAATAAAAATTTTCACCGTCACATGTAATGGATGGGTAAGGAAAAAATCTTTGGAGCACATCGTTTGGTTTTACTTGAGACTTTTGAGTAGATCGCCGAGTTATTTATGCAGCACGCGCTCTCGCATCATTTTTGGTACATGCTCCACCGTCACCCTTTGAGCCGAGGCAGCATCCTTCGGTTCATCACCTCAGGCAACAAATATCAGAAGGGCAGCGTCTCTGTAAGTGAATAATAAAGATGCGGGGCAGCAGCAGGATCGACTGGTTACCAAGCAGCGGCGTTTATAAGTCGCCCATATTGAAGCATCGCCTCCGGCGACCCGAACAAGGTCTTAGCCCTCTCCAACCCCCTTTAGTACCCCATGAAATTATTACTCGACCATTATACCGTCATTACCCCCGACAGCTCTACACTGTGTGGGTGTAACACGAGAAAACACGACTGCCTGTCTCTTTAGGCCTCGTAGTTGCGCTCTTGAGGCATCAGAGCAGGACAATCATCAATGCTTGCATCCAAATGGTATATATCCAATGACAAAACGTCGCATGTTCATCCAATGAAAATTGAAGCATCCGTACGGCGTTACAACCGCGTATTTAACGCCGCGAAACACATGTTACTCGCATCTGTCAAAATCCGACTCGGATAACCCGCTATTTCAAAAATTGTATCAGAGCAGGATCCCTTTGAAGCATATTGCGTCATGGCCACCATGAAATTGCACAAAATCAAATCGGATGTTGCAAAAATTTTCCTTTTTTCTTTTTTGATCCCGAGAACGAACAATCGTTGCCCATAACTTTCCATCGTTTCATGGAATATTGTTAACCTTCTGTAGACACAGGACTACACCGTTTTTCTTCGTACTCGTTTAAAAAATCAGAAAAAATGCAGAAAAGTAGTTTTGGATCTATGGGAAGAGAGTCTGTAGCCCTGGATGATGGATAAAAATGATTTCTTATTATTGTTATTTAATGGTAATCGATAAACGAAAAACGAGAAATTCATGCCGCATATTCGCTCAATGGGCTAATGGACACCCCAGACCCATGTGTGTCTACGTTAAAGGAAGCCCATGAGATGGTTAATCAAGATAATAAACAATTAGGAGAGTTGAGAAAAAAGGAGGCAAGGAACTAGACATTGTTTCTGATAAATTATTTTTCGTTGTGGTCGCGGTGACACCCCATGCTTGTATATATATGGGAGAAAAGCGATAGTAATCCGATCCATGGTGTCTGACAACGACGAGAAGCGACTTGCATTATCGAACCCCTGTATATATTCGAGTATGCGGCATAGCAGTGACCCTTTCAATCTCGAGTACAATAAAGCGAAAGGCTCACATGTAAATACTACAAAATTCTCATGGCAACGAGATGACACGAGGATTTTGTTATTGAACGTCAAACGAGTTACACCCACGCGGTATGTTCGTTTATATTTATAGGCAATGTTACGTTATTGTAACGGAATAACGTGCGTGAGAGAGAAAGAGAGAGCGAGAAAGAGGAAGGGTTCGAAGGCCCAGGGACGCGGACATGTCCTTATGGACAGAGATGGATAGAGAAACATTTATAGAGTTGTCCGCAGCGTACGCGTCGCCTTTGTGGTCCGTGGTGGTCCGGGCGCTTCTATTGTTGCGAATTGCCAAGCATAGCCACGCGACAGCTGTTCTCGATAGTATCGATGACGCTGATTCTCGTATTCGAGATTCGTACGCCACGATATCGGCTTCTCTGCGTGTGTATATTCATTTACTCTCTGCTCTCCTCCTTCCGCTTCGCGGGCCCTGTTTTTTCGATCCTCCGCCGCGGCCCGAAATGCCCTGCTCCAGCGTTTCCGATAAAATAAATATTATTTTTACACATCTAATAATTATTAATATAATAATTTTTTATTTATATTGTATATATTGTATTTTATTTTATTTAATAAATTAATACTATGAAATAATATTATTGAAACCTCAAACGACCGCGATACGTTGCTCATTATAAAAATAATTTATTTATAAATATTCATCCTCCTGGTTCTTCATATTTACGCATATCCGCAGGTCCAAATCTCAGGAGTCTATCTCTAATGATTATATGCAATATAATTAATTATTCATAATATAATATTTCTAATATAATAATGATACTAAAAAAAAATATTATTGAAAGCTCAAACGAGCGCGATACGTTGCTCATTATAAAAATAATTTATTTATAAATATTCATCCTCCTGGTTCTTCATATTTACGCATATCCGCAGGTCCAAATCTCAGGAGTCTATCTCTAATGATTATATGCAATATTATTAATTATTTATAATATAATATTTCTAATATAATAATGATACTAAAAAAAAATATTATTGAAAGCTCAAACGAGCGCGATACGTTGCTCATTATAAAAATAATGTATTTATATGTATTCATCCTGCTGGCTTTTTATATTGACGCATATCGCAGGCGTCAAATCTCTCACTCTCCGCTGACAAAAGGTGCGAAAACGTTAGGAGATGTAGAGGATAAATATAAATACACACGCACCTTATATATCTATATCGTTAGTGGGTTATTATTTTTCTAAAGGTTTCCATCCCAACAACAATCGCCCTCGAAAACGATTTGAAACATAGACGAGATTCTATGCCGGCTGTGGTAACACATCGCTCGAGTGTTTTCCTTGCCAGCCAGCCAGCAGCATCGAGTATGAGAAACCAAACGAAACGATAATTTAGATCGCATCGCAGGCTCCGGTCAACCGCGGTGAACAAGAAATCTCGAAACTGCAGTGAGACAGCAAATATAATGTTTAGACACGATGATACGAGGTTCAAGGTGAAAAGGGCGGTCTCGATCCCAGGAACTGAGCTCCGCTCGAGCCCTTTTTATTTTCAGCAGCAGCTCATCCAGACCAATGGACGGAACACCCTCTGACGCGTCTGTATATTAGTCCACCTTGATGTATATATATATATACACTTCCCATAACATCGAGACCCTCTCTTCAGCCTCGATTAACAAAAATATTTTCATTTGCCGTTATTACCGCAAAGCCACTTGGCATCACGGTCAAAAACATTGCTATGCGTGTTGATACTCTCCTCCGAAGCGCTCTCACTCATAAAGCTCGATTAATGCTCAGCAGACGGACACGCCAACTCGTCGATATATAAATGGAAGGCGCGATAGCGAATCGACGCTCCACCGCGCGCGCGAGCTCGCACACTCGCGTGTCTCCGTTACTCGCGTGACCGATCCACGCACCCGACGCAAAATATTTCTCTCGGCGTTTCGATAACAAATCGTACATTTAGGGTCAATTCGACCCCATCCAATATACCGACTCGGATAATATTCCACGATTGTGAGAACCCTCGACAATCCTGCGACATTTTATCGTTTTTACGCTTTCGATTATTTCTACATTTTTTTTTTTTTTTCAACACCGTAACGACGAACCACAAAAGGGTTTCGTGCCGAGAGACTCTTGCGCGATCCTCGCCCTCGTAAAACTCTCCAACCCGCGATCGAGAGTATCAACAGTCCCGGGAGAGTATCCACCGATAGATTAACCGAGACAATAAATGCTCTTTAGGAGCTTCCTCGTGCATGATCTCGGAGATTATTGGCAGCGCGAAGGGAAATTCGCGTACGAGGCTTATTCCAGTTACGGGTCTTTAGGACCCTCCTGTGTTGTTCAATACACCCGCGTCGTTTACCATTCACAAAGATATTCAATTTCACACTGATTATTATCGCAACGTCAAAAAAAACGAGATTGGCTTGATGGAAAATGGTTTTATTTGCTTTTGGAATGAGACTCGATCGAGTTATCGATCGATTCAGCTTCCGGGACGATGGATTGAGCAGCAAAATACTTTCAAGCAGCATTTAACAATCTCGAGTCTATAAAATAAATAAAATAAAATATTAGATAAATAAATAAAACAAGCAATCGAATAAAGCAATAAGAAAAAATTAATGAATGAAAAATAAGAAGAAAAACAAAAAATACAATAAAAACGTACGCGCAAAAAAAAAATAAAAAAGAGAGAGGGAGAGAGAGAGAGCGCGAGATGATGAGATCTCGTCGCGCGGCGGTCCAAGAGTGATGCAGGGGAAAGGAAGCCACGCCCATAATTCCACTCGACAATGCATCCAGTGTCTCGGCACAAAGCTAAACACCCAAAATATTGGCAAATCCGGGCATTCAAGCGCACGGCGGTGAGCATGCGAGAGAGAGAGAGAGAGAGTACCAAGGGGTTTAGAGTGATGCACAGACGCCGCCGTCGATGCCGCCACCGTCGGAGATGCCAGAGAGAGAGCCCTGGAGCATCACGAGCATTAAAATATCTCGAATCTAATCTTCTCTGTAATCCTGTTACTCGGCCAAACGGTCACGTTTTGCGGGCTGCCGTGTCTTTCGGGGGATACGCCAGAGCAGAGACGTAACGAACGGTGCTCGTCGAGTGTGCATGCGTGTGCGTTGCCTCTCTGTATAGCATCCAGTGAATGGAGATCGAAAAGGCGCTTTAAAGAGTAACCCCGAGCGAGAGAGCGAGAGGAAAACGAGAGAAAAGTCTGTACCCGCAATTTATTGATGCAGAATGAGAGGGAAGAAGCTGGACTTCCGGTCAACGCCATCGGAACCCATGGCGTCGTTGCATCTCTTTTGGAAAAAGCGAGAAACAAATTTTCCTCTCTCTCTCTCTCTCTCTCTCTCTCTCCCTCGTCTCATCGTACAACGAAATTCATGGCGAATCCCTTGTCCTCTCTTTTTCTACAATGGAATACGAAATCTCGTTGCACACGGACAGAGTCGATTGACAAAAGAGAAAATAGAGAGCTCTCCATCCGTTCTCCACTCGATAATTGAACGCTCTGCTAAATCCTCGAGTGTTGGACACATTTTTAACACCTCTTCCCCACACACCGACACACACACACCTTTCTTCGCCCCCCCCCCTGTTTCTTCCTTTTTTTCGGACGCGTGTTCGTAAAGGTGAGAAAAAGGGATGGCAAAGTTTAGCACGCTTCGTTAAACGCAACAAAAAGCAGTCAAACTGTGCTCGCACGTATACATATACTTGAAACTCCCGTCATCATCAGTGTAAACACTAAATGACGTCCCGCAGCGAGCCTATGCACCAGCCCACACAGCCTGCTTCTTTCAAATATTCCCATTGAGCTTATTATATTTTCGTTATACCGAGAGAGATCGCGCTCTTAAGAGCGGAAATCTCAACTTTGGTTAGCCAGAAAATATCTCATTGTACCTTCCCATACACTAAACTTTTTCAAATTTTATCCACATTCCCTCGTATCTTCTCTCTTTTGGTCCAGCGAATCCATTCAACTCAATTTTCTTGTATCGATTCCTTTTTTTTTTTTCAATAATATTTTGACAGGTTCGTCCCATACCAACTGCTTCGATTTTCCGAGTCCGAGGACTCGATCGCCATTTGTTTAACGAGGTAATCCTGTCGTCGGGCCTCGATCCAAAGAATTTCCAATTTTTTTTTTTTTTCTAGCCTCACTTAATATTTCAATGATTATTTCTGGAAAACTTCAGGCTCGGTTATCAACCTAATTACAGAAAAAAACAAAATACGCAAATTGGGTATTTTTGCAAAGGAATTCTGAGACGACATACAAAAAGCCAACTTCCGGTCGCTATAAAAGTGTTTATAATTGTGGCAATCCGTCAGATTCTTTTTAAAAAATCTGATTTGCATACTTGACACTTGTAGCAATCCAATGCGTTTAGAAATCATTATGCTTATCGACTTATTCTTTATGCAATATCAAGTTAAACTTGAACTTCCGTTTCGGTGTTGGATGAATCTTGCCACGATAAAGAGACGTCATTTGAATGTCTACACACACGTTTCATTGTTTTGTGACAAAAACTGTCAGTGACAAAACTGCCAGTGACAAAAATTTTCATAAAAAATGAACTACTGAATATTTCGACTTGAAAATTGTTGTAGAACATATTGAAAGCTTTCTTTGAAAGATTCTTCACTTTATACAGCCAAAAATTAAATTGCAGTACACTTAAAAAAAATGCTAAAACCGACAAAAGTGGAAAAATGACTATTTTCCTTGATAGACCTGGAAAGCCTGAAAATTCGTACGTCGAGTTTTTCCGTTTTTGGTCAAACAGCAAGTTTTGTTTGTTTGAAATTTTCAGGAATAACGAACGTTCGTCGATTGTTAATTTTGTGGGTAGTCTCGGCGCTCGGAATAACGAGGGCGTTTACAAATGATGAATATTTAAAGCGCAAAGGATGCGCAAGTTTTAAGTACTTACGGGGAGCGTTATATACTCGCGCGGGAAAATACACATAAATATCTATCGAGTATCCGCAGCTAAGTAAATTTCATCCCGGCGCCGAGAGGAAGAAGCAGCCGCGATAAAACGGTTCTCGCGTGCGAGACGAAAACTCTGCAGGCTAGCGAAGCGCAAGAGGAGCTTCAGCAACGAGGAAACAGCAGCAGAGAGTTTATATGTGTATATCGTGTTCCTCGATGTGCTTGCAAGGAGGGAACGCGATGCTTAGGAAACACTCGGTACTCGATCCCGAAACGGATAGTCGAGTCCCTTTGAGACGCAAGCGTCAAAGCTAATGGAGTCTCTTTCGTGGAGCAGCACCAGGGTGAACATGACCAGCTTTTCTCTATCGTGTACAAAGCGCATATACAGATATGGGACGCGCGTTGGACCATTAGCCAGTAGAAGGGCGTGACAACGACCTGGCAAATGTTGCATTTTACATCCTTTCGCCTTTCCTCTAATAATATCCAAACTTTTGCTCTCTCGCTCTTGTGCGAAGCTCTCCAAACTCATCCAGCCATTCGAGCACTGTGTTTCGTGGCTCATTCGCTCCGGGATATTATCGCAGGTCTATCGAATCATCCTCGAAAACGTATGTGCATCGACTTTGCATTACGCGCCCTCAAAAATCAACTTTTCGCATCGGACCCGCAGAATAATTTTTATTAGCAAACAAACTTGTCATTTTTTATTATTATTTATTAATATTTATAAATATTGGATATTTATTAACTTATTATAATATTTCATTAATTTAATAAACATTTATTCAATTTTATTTATTTATTAATATTTATTATTATTGTTATTAATAATTAATAAATATATAATATTTATTGATAAATATTAATAAACTGTTTAATAAAATGAATAATTTTTAAAAAATTTAATTAAATTTTATTAGATTAATAAAATATTATTTATTTATTAATTCCGTTATTTTGTTATTAAATAAATTGTTTTAAACATTTTTTTTTTCATTATCATTGTTATTGTTTATTTTTATCGCCTCTACCGATGCGCGTGGGTCGAAAAAATTCGTCCAGTACAGTTTTTAGTTTTCTCCATGCACGTGTGCGTGTTCGATCGACCAGGCGCGACGCGACAAATAATAAAAATAAGCCTCGGAGAGCAGCGAATAAGTTAGAGATCGCGAGGAAATCGGAGAAGCTGTCAACTCGCCGCTATGCATCTGCCACTTACTCGCGGCCGGAGGAAGACCGCCGCGGCTCAAAAAGACCGAACCCTCGATCGTTACGGTTATTATACGTACACCATTGCATCGTGCTCTCTCCTTTGATTTCTGCGCTACAAAAAGCCCCATGAACGACCGATTTCTCGATCACACCAACTTGCCATACGCCCTTCATCCTCTGATTCTTCTCACGTATTTTTTTATTTTTATTTATGGGAAGAAATCGGTTTTTTTTTCTTGCACCACAATGACACGCTCCATACTTTGTTACAATTATCTGCATCGCGCGCTTATGCGATCTCCCGAGACATATTTCATTCACACGAACGCAGCGGTTGAAAAAGGAAACGCGGTTTTTCTTAGCCGACGAACAATCGCCCCCCCCCCCCCCCCCTCCCTGAGATCCTCCGGTCGTCTCGTCTTCGCGATCTTCTCCCATCCTCTCGCAGGTAATCCATTATTCGCGTACACCAATCTCCTACTTTTACCTTTTCATGCGAACCAATTTTTATTGTGTTTTGACGCTCGCTACTCCGATTTCTCGTAACATCCACTTCATCCGGACTCCTCCGAATTATTTAACGCTGTTTTCCCTTTTTCCTCACGACCATCCAAATCTCGAGCATCATCGCTGTCGCAAAAGGGATGCGATTTCATCGTCAAGATTAAACGGAATAGTCTTTGGTGCGAAAATCGAGAATAATACTTAATTCTCGGGCCGGTGCATCCCACAGATTCTCACACTCAGGTTAACCTCTCGCCTATCTGATCGGACCAAATAATATAGAGTTACTCGCTCGGGCTTCCTAGCTTCGGGGATCCGGTTCTTTTTCGCCTTTTCCGCCACAGCTCTTCACCCCTGTTTTGCCAGAGTTAGTGCTGCATACGCGATCATCAGATGCCAACATTGTCAGAACCAAACAAAGCGCATTGAGCACTTTCAATTTTTTTTCTCAAATTTTTCTTAATCTTGTTTCTCCTGGCTGCGCAGACTGCTTGAATCTTTCGATTCAAAATTCATTGTCGCCCGCGGATTAATTATTCCGACGACCTATCAAATTTATTTTTATGCGTTTCGAATTTTGTGTCTTGTGCGTTTTTTTTTTCGAAATTCTCATTTTTCGACTTGACTCGATATATTTCGTACGGAAAACCAAATTTTTTTGGAAAACATCGATATTTTGTAATTGCAGCAAGAAATTTTCTAGAAAATCTCTCTGGAAGCAAATTTTTGTCGTTCCAAATCCAAATTAATTTTTTTTGGTTAGAAACCGAATAAACGGCCAAAATAACGAAAATTTTGAAATTATCAAAAAATATTTGGTTTACCATGTTCAACAAAATTTCATTTTCAGTGTAATCAAATTTTTCCCCAGACATCGCGGTAACGAGGCCATAATCATAAAACACGAGAAAAAAATAATAAAATATCATCAAAAAATTGTAAAAAGTAAAAAATAAAAAATACAACAATTTTAGAAAATTCCACAATAAAAAATGCTTCTATAACTGACTTTCCAAGATTTAGCAAAAAGTATAGATTTTTCTATAAGCAAAATATACAAAAGAAAGAAACTGATTGATATAAATTGGCTGAAAAAAAACGCCAAAAAATGGCGCGATAAATTACAAAAACGCTGCACGACGTTACGGAATGCCTATTTTCCGACGCGTTGCATCCGGCACTGGATGCAGTTGCAGCACTCGCCAACTCGGGAGGTTGTTATTACACAAAGAGAAGCAAGATATGAAAACCCAGAAAACAGAGAGCAGAGGCGAGGAAAGTAGCAGCAGCAGCACGTAGACCGCGACACGTTCCCGTAGGCACAGCAGCTTCTGCATTGTATTTCCGTGTCCGGTGTGCAGCGTGTGCACATTCGCGGAAGCTTGGAGAACATTTGGCTCGCGAAACGTATCGGGGGTTTCGCACTCTCTCTGCTTTTTGACTGCGGCGCGGTGCATGAGCGACAAATATACTCGTTCAGTTATATATCCTGATGCTCTGTACAAAAGAGCAGCAGCAGAGCAATCCAGGAAAATACATGCAGCACATGTTTTCGCGATAGCGCGCGAGCCCGCATACGCGCGCGTTGTTGTTGGCGCAATGGAGCAGGGAGAATCGACAATCGCAAATAATCGAGGCAGCGCAGCCTCGTGTGCGAACTGGGTCCGGGTGTAAACCGATATATACACTGAAAAATAAATTTTGTTAAAAATGGTCGATTTTTTGTTGAACACGGTGTAAACCAAATATTTTTTCATCATTTCAAAAATTTCGTTATTTTGGAAGTGTGTTTGGTTTCTTATTTTCAGCCAAATTTACGATCGAATCAACTAAAATTTGCGTCCGAAGAGACTTTCTAGAATATTTCTCGCCGCAGTGACACAATTTTTGGAATTATTTAAAAAAAAAACGTTTGGTCGAACGTATCGAACAAAATATCGATCTTTTCCAACAAAATTTTCTTTTCAGTGTATCGAAAATCGCGTTGTATATGGAGCGTCCAAATATATACACGTGTAGCGATGCATTTGACACATTTACGTCGAGAGGGGCGTGGAGAGCAAATTTGGAAATTATTCGCGACTTTGGAGTCGATCGCAATAACGCTTTTTGATGGGCATGCCCGCGAGATTGGAGAATGCGCGGCGAAGGTCGCGGGGACGCGGTTGCGATTTGCGTATCGCAACGCATCACGCATTTTACAATTGGCCGACTGCTGCTGTTTGTTCGCCCGAGTTGGTACAAAACACACGCGCGTTATAATCACTAATGCAGGCCATATTGCTACTCCGCGTCGTGTGTCTTTCTCTCTGAACGCCGCGGAATAACGTTCGAAAAGCATTATTTGCCTGGCAAACGTGTGTGCGTGTATTTTGCGCAAAATAGTCTCTGGAACACACACGGAACCTCGAGCAGGATATGAAACCAGCATGGCGGATGCTTACAAATAGTTGCGGGGCGGTGTTTTCATCCAACCTCCTCCTCCCCGCCGTGTGCACCGCGTTTCCTACGTCTTTTCACACTCTCCGCGCGCCTCTCCTCATGCAACCCCCCCCCCCCCCTCTCCCTCGCTGTCCTGGCTCTGTGCGGATCACTCTCTATTCCATTGCGCGTACAAATAATATCGTGTGTGTACAAAAGAGGCTGAAGAGCGATTTCGAGGTGGAGCATAATCAACACATAACTGTATATACGCGAAGGAAAGGAAAACATGAGCAAAAAGCCGCATCCTCGATGTACGAAATTTCACACAGCCCCTCCTTCTGCTTTCTTCCGCATGCTGTGTTCGCGCATGCACGAGCTTCGTATTTCGAGCGTGTAACTTAAATATTTTTGATAATGTTTTGGGCGTGTTTGAATCACGAACAATGACTCGGGCTTTATAATATATATATGTATATATGTAGGACGAGTGTTTTGCGTGTGTGTTTCCCCTTGTAGAGCTCCTCGAGGGGATATCGTCCGAATAACCGAGAGAGGTAAAATGGGGCTCCAGTCAAGGTGCGGGGTCGCCGAGTACTATCAAGTCTCGAGGATTTTAGCGACTGCGACGGATCCCCTTGGCCCTCGCCCTCCTCCTCCTCCTGCTCCTCCTCCTCCTCCTTTTGGCCCTTTCTGGTCCGTGTGCTCCGCGACATCGCGAGAACAGCGCGATGTGTTTGACGTTTCGTATATTTGAGCCCGAGAGAGAACGAGATTTTCCGCCGCCGCGACCGCCGCTTAGATCAATATCTCAACGTGGAGGTATCAACGTTGAGCTTGTCACGCAGGGGCGCGAATGGAAAACGTTCCGCCACAAGAGTACCGCCCATTTACGAACAGTTTCTCCTCGACCAATCGACGCACTCGCGCCGGGTTATTCCACACGCCGAGAGCACTCGCTATTACCAAGGGCCCTGGATTTGAAGGCGTGGCTCTAAACTCTTGTGACGTCTCAGGAGGGGATACCCGAGAAAGAGAGAGACGCCGCAGAGAAATTAAAAGAGAGTAGGGAGAGAGAGGTAGTGCGGCGGCGGTGCTGGTGGTGGTGGTGGTAGTGACGAACGTCAACCCCGATTCTCGGGTCGTAAATCATGACCAGTCGTTCGTTCGGAGCGTATCGTTCCATACCTGTGTAATAACTCGATTGTTGAAAATCATAAGGAGAAACGTTGAGGCATTGGAAAACGAGAGATTTGTTCAAATGATCGTGCGGTATTAATGGATCGAGTTGATTGAAGCTGTGCGTGAAAAATGGCAAGTTGCGTGGTGAATTAGTTTCAAAGTGCACGATGAATATCGCGATTATGTCGTAACTCTCGTTTTATATCGATATTCCGAACGAGTTACCCCGCCGCGGAAGAATCAATTCAGCGCTCGCATTTGGAAGCAGCGAGTGTCTCGAAAGGGCTGGAGTAAAGACCGAATTATGGGGAGCAACGACTCACCGCCACCCGCCAAAGAACAACTGCCCGCCGGGCTAGGCAATCCCATGGCCGGTTTCCTTCCCGGCTTAGAACACTACCGGCTTCAATTGTATCATTACGCGATGGCCGAACGTCTGCGTCTCGCGCAACAATTGCATCCTCAGCATCCGGCTGGTGTCGGTGGCGGACATCCAACCTCGGGCGGATCACACTTGGCTCTATCCGCCGGATTCCCCGCGCCATTGCCGCTCTATCCAGCCGCCGCAGCCGCCGCCGCTGCTGCCGCCGGATATCCCAGCAGATTAGCTTTCTCTATGGCTCTCTTGCATCCTCATCATCAGAGAATCCCCGAGGAACCCAAACCTCAACACAGTTACATCGGACTCATCGCCATGGCAATACTTTCCTCCGATGACAAGAAACTCGTGCTCTCCGATATTTATCAACACATTCTCGAACACTATCCCTATTTCCGGACTCGTGGACCCGGATGGCGCAACTCCATAAGGCACAACCTCTCCCTCAACGATTGCTTCGTCAAGTCAGGCCGAAGCGCCAACGGCAAAGGTCACTATTGGGCCATCCATCCTGCCAACCTCGAAGATTTCCGTCGTGGCGATTTCCGCCGCCGGAAAGCCCAGCGAAAGGTTCGACGTCACATGGGCCTCGCCGTCGACGAGGAACCCGACAGTCCCAGTCCACCCCCTTTGCCACCGACTCCCCCACCTCCCAGCAGACTCCTGGGACCTACCGTTGGCTCTCAACCCATCCCCGGCATCTGGAGCCCTCACCATCATCACCATCATCACCACCATCATCATCATCAACAGCAACAGGCCCAACAATTGGCTCATCATCAGCATCAACACCATCGTGACAGTGAGACCAAGAACAACCATCCCCAGCAACACTCGGACAAGAATGAATTGTAAATTATATACACTACCTGTTTCGCCACTTTACCGCTTTTATGGGGAACCATTTAAATTTTCATGTCACCTTTACACGGGGACTAACTAAAATTTCGGAAAAGTGAATCTCGAAAGTGATGCGCCGCTATCAGTGAAAACTAATCGAATCCAAAAATTCCAATCATCTCGTGTCATTGTCGCTCGCTTGTCGCTTACGGATCAGTGGGGATTCCATCTCACGGAGAATCTAATTAAAAAATTCCTTCAAAGCACGACCCAAACGACTCCGATCCATCTGGTCCCCAGCGCCCATAAGAAAACTGGTTCGCAGTCGTTTGGAACGTGAAACATAACCCGTAATCGACCTTGTCCGTGACGGTTCCGTGTACTCCGTGCACCAAATTGAACGCCTTCCACGTTTTGGCCACGTTTTCGAATCGTACACTTTGGCCCGAAAGTGACAAATTTGACAAACTTTTTCAAAAAACATTCGCGCGCATTCGATTTTTGGAACCTATTGAAGTTTTCATTGAAATTCCCTTCGACCTCGAACAATTATTAAAAATGAAGCTTTTTTTTGTTTTGTTTCCAGATCATTTTTTTCCGTGCAACAGCAGAATCACCAGATCCAAAGTCAATCGTTGCGACGAACGTCGTTTCAACCCTCGAGAAAGCGGCAGTTTGACGTGGCGTCGTTGCTCGCGCCGGACGACAATCATCATCACCATCACCATCACAACAACCATCACATAATGGAGGGAAACGACGCGAGTATAATCGCGGGAAGAAAGGTCAAGTCTCCGAGATTCAGTTGCAGCGAGGATGAGCCGGACATACCGGATCCGCCGGACGTGGACCAGGACGACGAGGAGGTCGAGGTGGACGTGGACGTGGTGGCAGAGACGAGCACTCTGCAAACTCCGGACGTGACGCCGTCGGCGAGTCCCGAAGCAAAGATGAACGTGTCGACGAGTCACATCGAGTGGAACGGGCTCAACGGTGGAATGCTTCCGGGTCTTCGCGTCGGAACCTCGGCCCAGCCGATCGCCGCAATTTATCTGCAGAATCATCTCCACGGACGCAACTACTACGTCCAGGCGAACGCAGACTCCGGCTCCAGCGTCTAAAGTACGTTTCCTCGTCCCTCTTTTTAACCCATCGTGGTCACACTGGGTAGAGTCCACCCAGTGATCTACTCTTAAATCAACCCACTTCCAATAATGGAATAAATATGTTTTTTTAAACGCGCGCTGTCCTACTATTTTTTTCACAAAAGAACCAGATCTGATGAATATCAGGTGGAAATTTTAGGCAAAAATATTAAAAATCCTCAAAGTGACGATTATTTTAGTGAAAAAACTTTTTTCCCCCGTTTATTTTCTTCATTCTGCATTTTAAAAAATATGTTTGCCTTCGATTCATTTTAGGAAAGTTTTTCGTATCTAAACTGGAATGTCTAAAGGATGTTCAGTAATTTTTTGAGAGTTTTCGGGCCGATAGGCTGGTCACAATGTGGGTTCAAAAATAGACTGGGTAGAAAGAACCCAGTGTGACCACGAAGGGTTTAAATCCCCAAACAAAATGATTAAGTTAACAAAAAAAAAAACACAAAGTTTCATGAGCCAGTGGCTTATCGAGCGATGGACCAAACCTCGGAGGATACGAGTCAGGGGACTACCTTTATAGACGCGATTCTTGAGAGGATAAATTTGTAATATTGTAAATAAGTGATCGCGATCATAGAAGAATTTCAAAGACAAATCAACACGCGCAAATAAATATTTCGAGTTTTCGTTGAGATGGGCGCGCGAGATTAATTCGAATAAGGAGCGATCGACGACGATCGAACACAAGCCATCCCATTATTTCGAAGCGTCGAATCGCTCGACCCTAGAACGATAACCTGGGGTCATAAATGACCCCAATATTAAAAAATTCGTATCTCCGGTAAAATTTAACGAAAAGGCTTCAACCTGGGCTCATTCTCTTCGTTTTTTAATGCAGAATCACGTGAGCCTACGGAAATTTTACTTAAAGTTAAAAAATCAGTAAAAAATTCGGTAAAACGATAAACTAACGAGAGAACAAAGGAAAAAAGGGCGCGGAATTTAAAGTCGTCGTTCTAGGGTTAATTCGAAAATGTCCAAAGTGTAATATACTAGTTTATCGTTTAAGCCTGTCCAAACCGACGCGCGTCTTACGTTTCAGAAAAAATAAACCATTCTTCGACAAATTGAATATATTATATAAATATATATATATGTATATATTATTAATTGTATTTAATTATATGTAGCAAATAACACGTGATTGAAAAGATTAAGAAACTGGGACCCTTGTTGTGTTTAACAGCCACCGGTCTATATTCCCACGAGAACATATATTCTGTAACCCATGTCTATGGTGTATGTATCTCGTCTTTATGTACCTAACGTCAAGCCCCCCCCCCCCCCCCTGGCCATTAATTCACACTAGTTAGCAATTCATTCATCACTTTAGTTACATCGCAAACATATCTGTTGTCATTATCATCATCACCGCAGCAATGTTGCGCATCGATAATCCTTGTGCGCTATCGTCTTGCCACGATATCGACGGATTCAATTAATAAAAACTAAATGAAAACCACGAAAGTGTTATCTCACTGTCTTTTCATTTATTTATTCACCTTTGACGACCAATTCATTTTTCTTGGAGCAAAATACTGTCTCGACGATCTCCGCGGAATTGTGCGAAAAACTTAGTTTTGGGAGCTGGAAATAAAGAATTTTCGTTTTTTTCCAAAATTCAGGTTTTTGGAGGCTGCGATATTTTTTTTTCTATTGTAATTAATTTTCTACGAAGCAATTTTTTTCTATCGACGATTTTATTTTTAATCGAGAGTCCAAATTGTGGGAAAAACTCAGTTTTGGGAGCTGCAATATGTTTTTTTTCGAAATCTCAGTTTTTTTCGAGTTTGCGAAATGTTTTTTTTATTACAATTATTATTTTGGCATCAAATTTGAAAGTTGTGAATGATGAAAATTAACGATGCATCGTTCCTAATCGCCTGGAGTGACGAGTGCGATAAATCTTGGTGAAGAAATAACGAAAGAATTAATTTTTCCATGTAATTAATGAATTAGTTAGTTGCTTTGGATCGCAGAACGAATAATCGATCAATGCCGCGAGTGATAAATAGTTTATCCCTGCGCGGTAATAGCCTCGCATTGTTGCGGTCGCAAAGCAAAAAAAAAAAGGAAAATAGACAATTTGCATATTTTGGACACGTTCGTCGCAATAGGCTGCTCGAAACTCACGAAGCAAAGTGCACACGTGCATAGATAAAAGACAATGAAGAACCGACCGCCTCCGGCGTGTCCGTTCGAAATGTCTCTCACAAATGTGCATGTGAGGATCGCGCGCACATACAAAACTTGTGATTGCTAAAAGTGTCTAGTGCTTGGGAAACTCATTCGTTCGCATTGATAATAAAAAAAAAAAAAAAAAAAAAAAAAAAAAAAAAAAAACGGTGTGTATGGCGGCAATGCCATTAGGCGATGCAAATACGCGATGGATGACGAGCGAGCGAATCAAGATTATTGTTTGAACGTTTTTCTACCTGAGAGAATGTTAAATATTTACTGCTCACGGTCACACCTCCGCGCGGCTTATTGCAATTTTCGCTCGTGCTTGTGCATTAGAAATATTTATTTCAAAGACCGTGACAATACTGATAAGAGGAACAACGATAAATATGAGCGCTCGCTCGACTCTAATCGCTCGAGTGTCGCCGAAAACGATTGACGGCTCTCGTCTCGATATTTCGCCGGTGCAAAACCATGCGAGGAGGATTCTTGACAGCCGGCGAATTTTCGATGATAAGCCCGCGCGACCATTTCGCAATATCGCTGTTTTATTTTCTCGGAGTTAGAAATTTCAAAAATTGTCTCTATTTTGCTCGTTCCGAAATTTAACAACTTTGGCGTTCGAGCTCTCGATTTTTTTTTGCCTCCTCGACCAACGGATTTCGCACCTGCGTGCTCCATTCTTCTTCTGTACCTTTTTTTTTTTTGCTTTGCTGTAATTATTTACAAATAGCGCGCTTAACAGAGAAAGCGAGAAAGCAAAGCGTTTATCGCTAATAATTCGACGCTGCAGAAACGCAAAATCCGGACGATCAACGACCCAGCACACCGAGCAAATCGGTTTTCACTAATTTCGATCAATAAGTTGAGTCGTCACGGATAATCCGACTTTTGCCTGTGCGAGAGAAAATAAAGAGCCGCTGGGTTTTTCGAGTTATGACAATTTGGAGAAAAAAAACAAATCTACTCGAAATTTCACAGAGTCTCAAGTTTTGCTTCCTCATAGAGGAAGCCATGTGACGGTGATTTTTTTTTTTTTTTTTCAGTTTTCAATATCAATGCGCTTAAAATGTCCCAAAACATCGAAAAATCATATTTAGAAAAAATGTCCAAATGTCTCGCACTGTAAAATTCAAACGTTCATAACTCGAGAACGGTTGGAGCTACGGGGCTCCCGTTTTGCACAGATGTTGATCTATACGAGCTCTTCATTCTCTGAGAATTTTGTTGCAATTGCTAGAAAAATCCGAATTCTACGGAATTTTGAAATTTTCAAAAAAAGGCTTTCGACGCTCTAACTTGCGCAAATTCAAAGATTTATTACTAATTTTTTTTTTTTATAAATAGAGTATCATAATAGGAAGGTTGGTATTGAATTTGGAAAATATCAGTTGAACGATTTAAATTTTATGATTTTTCGAATTTTACGAAAATCTGATTTTTTCGAAAAATCGTCCAACCGCTCTAATTTCTGCTAATTTTCTAAAATATCCCGTACAAGTCCGTACTTTGTCTTTACTTTCAAGAAAAATTGCCGAAATTTTTCGGCGACATCGTTTACGAAAAAAAACGTGAATATGATTGAATTTTGCAATTCGTGGCGATATGGGCCAGTTGAGAGACAACAGAATTATCGAGCCTGCTGCTGAGCTGTTCTTTGAGGCTGTGCTGCGTGCTGCTTCCTAATAGAGTTTCCCGCTTCGCGAATGGAACCAACGACGAAGCCCTGCACGATTGCATGCAGTTCGGTACTGCGAAGCACTTTCCGGAACTCGATATCAGAGTGACAAAAGATTCCCGATGCGTGCTCGCTCGTCGTTGTCGTCTGCTCGCTCGATACAGCGCAAAGAGCTCCAAAGAGCAAGGACGACGAAGCCCGACGACTCAATCAAAGCAATTTGTTAAATATCGCGTTTCCCATCGCATGTACATACTTGTACACAAAGATCCATGGGATGCCATACTTGGCGTAGTATAAAAGCAAACGTAACAAACACTTAGCGCAAAGCTAATAATATCGTACAAGTGCCACGACGTTACTCTATAGTCCTTTGGAGTTTTAAAAGATTAAACCTGTTCGGGGGTAGAAAATGGACGAGTTGAAAGAGAGAGAGACGAGCTGTGCGTTGCAGGACGATCGCGCGATCGTTTGGGAATACCCAAAGCGAGGACTTGCCAAACTGCGCATTCGGATCTTTCTTGGAATTATTATATTTCGTCTCCCTGCGCATCTTATCCCCGATAATGCATTCCAATACCTTCTCCTTAATCTGGAGGCCGCTTTCCTCCTCGTACGGACAATGGCTTCGTCACAGGGATCCCAACGTATAATCATTTCTCAATAAGAAATAAACTGCATTTTTCACGTTTATTACAAACAAAATTTTATCATGTTGCAGTTTGAATCGTTCGAATGCAACGAAAACTCATCATTTTTAAAGCGGAGCCCAACATTTTCATACAGCATTTGTCAACGATAATGGGCGAGAGTCTTCTTTGCCATTGAAAAACAGAATTTACTAGAAAATAATTAAAATTAAATAAAAAAATAATAACAATAATAATAATAACGAAAAATAAAAAAATTATAAAATTAATTAATTAAAATTTAAAAAAATAATTGAGGAAAAATACATTTTTTGATGGCAAATTTTTTGATGATATCTGATGGCAAAATTTTGAAAAACTTAATTTACTAGAAAAATTGAAACGTTCCTATTAATTATCAAAATAATGAATAAAAAAAATATTTTTCGTTGTATTTCAACGAGCCAAACTTTAGTATCATAAAATATTGATGGTTAACGACAAAAGAAAATAGAGACCGGCGCAGCATCATCGAGACGTTTTTTCCTCAAAGGAATATCGATTATCGAAAATATTGAGGAACGAGAGGAATTTTTGTGATTTGTAAACACACAAAACGTTTTCAAAGTTTTTCTTAAGGTGTGTTGGAAAAACATTGCTCGGTGCGATATTCCTTCGGCTCGCCTATACCACCCTGCCATTTGTTTTTCTTCGAGATCTCTGCCAACTATTACTGCCAAGGCTAATATATACACAGGAAGGCTGTGTGGCGAGGATACACGATGGACGACACGAGAACCGATCGTCTCCCGGAGTTTTTCCATATTTAACAAATATAATGAGACAGCGCAATCCGCCCTTTTTGTTGACTCTGTAAACTCCTCGCCCCACGCTGCATGCGCAGTCTGCTCGCCATGCACCGTCGTCGCGGTCACTTTTTTTCTGATGCTCTGAACCCAAAAAGCATTTTTCTTTTTTTTTTTTAAATCCACGAGTTATCCGACGAGGATTCTCGATTATTTCGCGTCTCGTGTCGGAAAATCTTTCGACGTAGATTTCGGGGTCCGGATGCTGCATATATCGACGATGCGGGCAATACGCAGATTTTTTCTTCCCCCATAGTCTCGATGTACGAGACCCGGAGGTTTTGATGTGTTTGCTTTATTGGCCAAGGGCGAGATCCGCTCGCGCAGGTATAGTCGCGATATACATATATGCGAAGAAGCAGCAGCGACGTCGAGGGATGAATCGTTGATGCGAGGAATTTGGGGTCGTTGCGTAAATAAAAATTGATCCCGCGTCAAAAGTTTCATTCTTCGCGATTCTTTTCCTTTTTCTCCGCAAGCGAGGCGTTTTTCCGAAGCACGCTCTTCGCGAGAGAAATCCTCGTTCGAGGACTTGAAATTCATCGTCCAACCGAACAGGCGACCACTCCCGATGAGTTTTTTTTTTTTGTTTTTTTTTTTTCTTCACAATCTCTATGCGAGGGACACTCGCGTGTCGGCCAATGCGCGACAATAAAGTTCATTCATTGAGATGTCAGCGGAGAGATCTCGGAAACTCCGGACCGCAGAATAAGGAACCGATGCAGGTGGTAATGCCTAATAATCCATTTATGAGAGTGAGAGCACAGCAGAGAGCGTATTGTCAGTGCTGGAGGGTCCGTGCTGCGTGTTTTCATAGGAAACGCTTTAGAAAACTTGATTTTTTTTCTCGGGGCACAATTGGCACGATTCCGCTTATGTACTTGAGCAGGACGGCTCGGTATTTGGTCTCGATGAGCGCGAGACACGGGAAGCAAAATAAACTTGAAGCGATTGTTATTTTGAGAGGAAAAAAAAACGAATTACGATTCGCATCGATCTATCGCGATAGCGCGACGCATCGGGGAAAACAACGATCCCAACGTCGCGTAAAAAACTAAAAAACTCAGATTTTCGTAAAATTCAAAAAATCATTAAATTTAAACCGTTCAACCGATATTTCCCAAATTCGATACCAACCTTCCTATTATGATACTCTATTTATAAAAAAAAAAATTTGTAATAAATCTTGAAATTTGCGCAAGTCAGAGCGTCGACAGCCTTTTTTTGAAAATTTCAAAATGCCCCAGCATTCGTATTTTTCTAGCCCTGTAGCTCAAACCGTTCTCGAGTTATGAACGTTTTAATTTTACAGTGCCAGAAACACACACACGCATCCGAAAATTTTTTCTAAATATGATTTTTCCATGTTTTGGGACATTTTAAGCAGATTGACATTAAAAACTGGAAGAAAAAAAAATTTTATCGTCACATAGCTTCCTCTATGAGGAAGCAAAAGTGGGTAAAGGAAAAAATGACATCGCGAAATTTCGTTGGCGCCTTCCGCTTGGATAAATTGTTGGACGCGTGTGGACGAAAACCTTAGAGACTTTGCCTAATACTCTCCGCGGTACCCTCGCCTTCAAATAACCAGACTCAATTATTTTTCCTCGAGAATGAATCCGAATTGGTCGCTCGCTGCTCGAATACCTCTGGACAATCGGCTCGTTCGCGCGCTACGCCCGTCTCGCGCCTTCAGGCCCATTATACATACACGTCCATACTCTCTGTATCGCGGAGTGAAATGTCACGACGAATCCGATTCCCGCAGCGACTGCAGCTGCTGCTACAGACTGCATGCTTATCCGCCGCTCGCTATTTCGTTCGATATGTTGCTACACACTGCTCGTGTATGTATAACTGTTATACAATTCTTTCCAACGTCTCGACAAACCTCCAACTCTGCATCAGATACAAACGGAGCTCCGCGCGACCCACCGAATCACACGAGTAATCCAAATAATTGTATACGCGCGTATTCTCGCCTTTGTATATTTCCGTATCGAGCACGAGCGCACGCACGCACACTCGAACGTAATTGCATCATCATGAGGAAGCAGTCGAGCGGACGTGTATGCACACACGAGGCAACACGACGTTCTGAAAAGATTTCGATGCCAGCAGAGTAAAAAAGACACTGTAGCAAAAAATCAAATTTTAAACGTCAGAAAATCTTTCTTCGCAGGAGAAAACTGTTTGTTTTAGTGGCAACGACGTTTATTAGTTTTACGTTAAGGACGTTGTATGGCGACGGTCAGATCGAAATTTTTCTTTTCAGTTTTTCTTCCATACTAAATGGTTTACGAGCCCAAGTTCATCAGAAAAATTTTTTACAAATTGACTAGAGAACAATATACTCTAAATTCAAGATTTTCCGAGGTAATCTGTAGTTTTTTTCGAACAAATTTTTTCGAAAACAAATTTTCGAAAAAATTCTACGATCGATTTTTTTGAAAAATTAAATAAAGCTTCTTCGATGTTTCATAAGAGTGTATGCAAAGTTTTGAGAGGCTTCACCATTTAGAAATCGAAATATTTAATGTTTAAAATTGCAAATTTTAACACACGCTCTTATGAACTATTGAAAATTATGATTTTTATAAATAAATATCTCGAACCTCTTAAAATTCCGCTGTCATGTCACTATTTTCTTTATGTGGTGTAAATTTAAAGGAAATCTATCGATACAAAATTTTGCATCGCCGAATTTTCACGAAGAAATCAGTTTTTTCGAGTTTTTTATACGAAATTTTATTCGAATGCAACTTTTTCGTATACCGTTGTGTTCGTTATCGAAAAACGAAGGCAATGATGCCTGGTAAAGTCGGATTATCGTAAAGGGAACTCTTTTTATGCCAGAAAGAAGTTCCGGGTCAAAAAGACCCAGTTTCGAGGCTCGTGAGCTCGAATAAGTGACTCTGTTCTCCAGCACGATGGTTATCTCGTCGAATAATCAAGTTGCACGAACATATTGATGAATCGAATTTATTTCGAACGAGTATTTTCGGGATAAATAAAATATCGAATTAAGTTTTATTATTTGGGAAAATGGGAAGGAGCAGCATCAGGTTTGATGGAACGAACAAACGATACACGGAATTAATAATATCGCAAGCTCTCCTCGCGACATGTACGCTCTCGTTTTTCGAGTATATATTTTGATGCTGTTTCAAAATTCACGGATTATACGCGGTCGCGCGCGCGCCACGAGGGGACTCGCGTGCATTAGCGCCGCGGAGCCGATAATGGCACGCGGTGGACGAAACTCTCGGACACACGCGGTAAACGGGAAAAGCTTATCCGCGCTGCTCTCATCGTCGATCCTCATATTCATACATATCCCCTTAATATACAGACATATTTTTCAACAATAATCCGGAGGATGTATACGCGTGTATATTTGGACGGATTCGCATGCATCGATCCGCTTTAAAAGCTCCGACATCCGAGGCGCATCGTTGCCTACAAATTTATGCAACAATAATATTTTCGATTCGGGGCTTCGATTTCCACCATCGAGCACCATTATTTCTATTTATTTCCTCGACGTACTGCACCGCCAATGCGAATGTGTATTCCGTACACACGCGATTCGTTTTCCGAAACGTTTTCGCCAACCTGACGCGTTTCCCGGTTCCAATTTTCATCGAAATAAACCGTTCAACCAATTGGCTGCCCCTATCCTCTTGCCCGCAGAGAGAAAGAGCGAGAGAGAGAGCCAAAGAGATTTGCATTCGTCAACGCATTTCAGCCTCCATTTCTCTCGCTCTCTCTCTCTCTCTCTCTCTCTCTCTCTCTCTCTTTGTCTCTCCGGATTCGGCCGGGTCCGACATAATGCGTATACGTTTCGTGGCAAAATATTTGACAACAGAGTATAGTTGTGTGTATATACGTTCTGGATCCACCGCAGAGAGAGCGATGCGTTCGTTTGTGTTATCGTGCCAATGTGTTTTTTGGCTTTCCCATGAATTCTACTCGGTTTACGCGCCCCGCGATGACACGACCCAAATTTTCACCGAAAATATACTCTCGACGTGTGTTTCCGCAAAGATCACGTTACGCGTTATCGTTTTTTTTTTTCTCTCTGTCTCTCTGCTCGAACGATATTTTACAAAATTTACTTTAAAAGGTATTGCTATCAGGAAATTACTTTATTAAGGATTCTTTCGTAAATTTAGTACAAACGTTCTTGGCGCCAAAACTAACAGTTTTCTCCTGTGGAGAAAAATTTTCTGACGTTTAGAATTCGAGATATTTAATTTCCAATTGTTTTTTTTTTTTTTTTCTTCATCTAAATGCGTGTAAATTGAAGTCACGTTTCGTTAAAAAGGTTGCAAGAAAAAAACAAAAGAAACGCAACTTCAATTTACACGCGTTTAGATGGAAAAAATAAAACAATTGGAAATTAAATATCTCGAATTCTAAACGTCAGAAAATTTTTCTTTAGAGGAGAAAACTTTTGGTTTTGGTGCCAAGAACGTTTGTACAAAATTTTGAAAGAATCCTAGGAAATAAAGTCGTTTTGTGATACGTTAATGTATGCAAAATTTTCTATCGATAGAATTCCTTCAAATTTGCACCACACTGAGAGAATAGTGATGTCTAATCGCTCGCGCAATTTTAAGAGGTTTCGCCATGTTGAGATATTTATTAAAATCACAATTTTCAGAAGTTTCTCATAAGAGCGTGTGTTAAAAGTTGCAATTTTCAATATTAAATATTTCGATTTCTAAACGGTGAAGCCTCTTGAAACTTTGCATACACTTTTGTGCAACATCGAAAAAGCTTTATTTAATTTTTTCAAAAAAATCGATCGTAAAATTTTTTCGAAATTTTTTTTATTACATAACAAATACAGATTACCTCGGAGAATCTTGGATTTAGAGTATGTTGTTGTTTGGTCAATTTGTAACAACTTTTTCTAATGAAATTTGGCTCGTAAACCATTTTGTATGGAAGAAAAACTGAAAAGAAAAATTTAGATTTTACCGTCGCCATACAACGTCCTTAAAGTTGACTTTTTCAAATTTTTTCTTAATGTCTCCGCGCGGAGCGTCGTTTTGTTCTCGGATACCGAAGCAGGATACATCGGAAAATTTCGAGAGGTAACCTCGAGGACCTCTCTTCCGGTTGCATGCTCAATAAGGACTCGGTTTGTTGGGGTTGAGGCCTTTTCGGGAATTGTAATAATTGAAGATTGAAGCACTCTCAGCCCCTGAGTGTGCATCTCGCACCCAGTCACGAATAAATTTGAAGGAGCTCCTTATGTACACGAGGTTGCGGGTCAGCAGGACTCTCTCTCTCTCTCTCTCGTCGTTCGCTCGTGCATTTCGCTCGATATTGTGAAACTTGATGGCGCGTTGAGAGAAGCAGCCGAAACCGCGGGAAACCACTCGAGAAGGTAACCGAGCACGTGATCCAATATGAACGCTCGTGCGACTTTGACATACGTATACCTCGGCGACCCTAAACGATGCTTGTGCGGTGATCGACGAGGGTCCTTCGTGGTCCAAATAAATCGCTAACAAATTCGGCCCCCCGCCTCCTCCGAATCACCAGACTCGCTCATCGTAATAATTCTTGCCCTTCCAATATGTCCGAGTTTTTTTTTTTTTTTCTTTTTGCTTCCTCATAGAAGAAAATTATATGACGATAAAATTTTTTTTTCCATTTTTTAATGTCAATGTGCTTAAAATTTTCCAAAACATCGAAAAATCATATTTAGAAAAATTGTCGGAATGTGTGTGTGTGTGTATGTTCTGGCACTGTAAAATTCAAACGTTCGTAACTCGAGAACGGTTTGAGCTACAGGGCTCCCGTTTTGCACGGATGTTAATCCATACGAGCTCTTCATTCTCTGAGAATTTTGTTGAAATCGCTAGAAAAATACGAATTCTACGGCATTTTGAAATTTTCAAAAAAACGTTGTCGACGCTCTAGCTTGCGCAAATTTCAAGATTTATTACTAATTTTTTTTTATAAATAGAGTATCATAATGGGAAGGTTGGTATTTTATGATTGTTTCGAATTTTACGAAAATCTGAGTTTTTTGAAAAATCGTCCAACCGTTCTAATTTCTGTAAATTTTGTAAAATATTGTTTACAACGAAAATATTTTCCTTTCAGAATGAAATGTTAATTAGTTCCTACGATCGGAGCCATAAATTAAAAACGTCGGACAAGGTCAATACTCGGTTGGGTGACCGCTCAGCGACACAAATAGATTTTTCGTTGGAATTAGTTTGTATATTCTCTTGCATTTTGGCATTTTCCATGATCCAGTAGTTGCTCGTCGTGCGTTAATAAATCGACGTACGAGGGAGCAGCCTGCGACACGACCACGCCACGAGCAACCGCGACGAAGAGCTCCCTTACGGCAAACGTCTGTGCACTAGTTGCGATATACCGACGGCATTTACTCCCGGAGGATCTTTTGGAAAGATGAGGAGTACACGAGCAGTGTGCTGCCTGCTGTTGTCTCAGTGACGAGGCGTCCCAACGTTCATGCTCTCTCTCTCTCTCTCTCCCTCTCTCTTACCATGGGGTATGGGGTTCTCCTGGAATACTCGACCCGAATACAAATGGAGAGCGTCGTCGCGCCTCCCATGGGTTGAGCTCAGCCCCCGCGAGTATTAAGATAGCAATTCAAGGCGAAACAAGGCAAGCGCGAGAGGAACCGAGAGATTGCGAGCTAACGAGCAAATAACGATACAATAATAACAATACTGACATCAACGTTTCTCTTGAATCGATAACACGAAACAAAAACGAGAGCTTTTAATAATGAAAAACTATTAATTATCCGAAATTATTATTACGGAGGAAAAAAAATGTTGTAATCAGTAAAACTTGATGGTCCAGCAGGATTGCCAGATAAAAAATTATCAAAAGAAACTCATCGTTTTTAATAGCAGAGCACAAAATTTGCCATGGGAAAACTGAATTTTTTTGAAATATTTCAACGATCCCATTAATTATCGAAATAATGAATAAAAATGTATTTTTCATTGTATTCCAACCATCGAAACTTGAGTTTCATGCAAAACTCTCCAAGAGCCATCGTCGCTGAGTATTTCACGACATTCGGAAAATCTTCAGGCCGAAATGCCAGTCGCGCTATTTTTTTCCCGCGCCAAAAGAGTTCATCATGTCGCGACTCGCAATGTCGAGCCCGCGACGTTCCTATAGCTCGCCAATCGTTGTAGGAGATCGTCGTTGACGAACTAACGAGTTTTTTGCGCAGCATAACCGGAGACTGCTTTCTCTCGTATTTTCATGTCCACACTGCGATCATCTCCAGCAAGTTTTGTGCAGTATTTGCGGAGCGGCTACCCGGTAGCCGTTCGATACACGGAGGTGTCTTCCCGAGCGTTTCTTTACACACGTGCGGCATTCGCCTCCTCCCGGCCGCTGGCTCCCTCGTTATTTTTTACTCCGACACACGAGAGTCCTTCTCGTGAGAAAAAAAAAAAAAAACAAAAAAAAAAGGAAGATCGAGAAACTACCCGCGCCGCGGTTACTCGAGCGGAGAACGCGCGCTGCATGCGCTGACGATTATTTCTTAGCGAAAACTTTAATGTATATCGACATACGTGCAGTTGGCTGAAAAAAATTCGGACTCGTGTTGGTGTGTGCATGGCGTACCGTTGCATCGTCGTCGTACGGCTAATGGAACGCCACTCGAGACCACTTTGGCCGCGGCGGCAAACAGGCACGACGACGTTTCTGAAAACCCATCGCTCGAGACCTCTCGCCCCGCACTTCTCGGACAATCTTCAGCACGTATTGTGTGTACAATAAATTCGTTTTTTAACACACTGAAAACCGATTTTTTTTGGAAAAGATTCTTAAATAATCCCTAAAATTGTGTCACTGCACAATTTCGTTAGAAATCGCCAAAATAATGAAAATTTTCCAAAAATATTTAGTTTACCGTTTTCAACAAAATATCGACGATTTTTAACAAAATTTAGTTTTCCGTTTTCAAATGGCGAGATTTTCAACATTTCTTTTGTGAATTTTACTATTTTTTGTAAAAAATCTTGTATTTTTCGATTTTATAATTATTGCAATCGATAGCCCAGAATTTGCTACCCCTAAAAAGTACCCCACGCGATTTCAATCCGTACACTTATGGAGACGAGACAGTACACTGAAAAGAAAATTTTGTTGGAAAAGATGGATATTTTCTTCGATACGTTCGACTAAACGTATTTTTGAATAATCCCAAAAATTGTGTCACTGCAGCAAAAAATATTCTAGAAAATCTCTTCGGAAGCAAATTTTTGTCGTTCCAATCGTTAATTTCGCTGACAATTCCGTTAGAAACCGAATAAACTGCCAAAGTAACGAAAATTTTGAAATTTTCGCCTAAATTTTATGAGATTTTTCCTCCGCGGCCGTTTACGGCCAATTTTCCTGCAACTGCTGCTGACGACCAATTGATTTTCCGTTCGTTTTAGCGTCGCTGTGAAGCTCGCTTGGTTCATGATCCAATAAGTAGTCTGTGTGTGGATTTAATGGTCCGCGACATCCCTGCTGCGACGAGGAACGTCGCCCGAGGCGCCGGAGCGAGTTCCCCTTGCGCGATGTTACGCGGACGCGCCAAAACTGCCGGAAGATCTATATGCACCGCGAGGATTGAGCAGCATCTAGTCATCCAGACGTACGAGACATTCCGAGGGAACTGATTGAGCAGCCGAAGCGATTTTCGCGTGGAAAAAAACGTCGATATCGAGTGGAAACTTCTGCAGATGGCGAGGATGGAGTTCGGATTCTCCGAGCAAAGTTTCGAGGCTCAGATTGGTCGATGGAGCTTTTGGAAACTTGGAAACATCGCTGGTGTCGAAGACGGAAAGTCCTTTATGGGCTCACGTGGTTTTTATTACGAGGTTAGTAACGGGAAACCGACAAGTTGCGTCTACGGACGCGGCGTTGGAAAGAGGGAAACTGGATCGTTCGATTGGTGAGTCCTGTTGATATCCCGCGGGAGAAAATGGTTCCCGAGGGGCCGGAGTCTCTCGATTGGGACAAAGCCTCGTCCTCGTTGGGTGTAAGGCTAATATACGAGAATTATAGCACATGAGCGTTTTTGGCTCGTTGTTTCCGAAGCGAATCTTGATATTACGATTTACGTGTCTGCTGCGCGTTCGATTCGATCGACCAATTTATTATTCCGCATTGAAAATTTATTTTGCTTCCCCAAAGAGCAAGCTATGTGACGATGAACATTTTTTTTCTTCCAATTTTCAATGTCAATGTTCTCAAAATGTCCCAAAACGTCGAAAAATCATTTCTAGAAAAAATGTCCCGATGTGCGTGTGTGCGTATGTTCTGGCACTGCAAAATTCAAACGTTCGTAACTCGAGAACGGTTTGAGCTACAGGGCTCCCGTTTCGCACAGACGTTAATCTAGACGAGCTCTTCATTCTCCGAGAATTTTGTTGCAATTGCTAGAAAAATCCGAATTCTGGGGCATTTCGAAATTTTCAAAAAAAGGGTATCGACGCTCTAGCTTGCGCAAATTTGAAGATTGATTACTAATTTTTTTTTTATAAATAGAGTATCATAATAGGAAGGTTGGTATCGAATTTGGGAAATATCGATCGAACGGTTTTGATTTAATGATTTTTCGAATTTTCCGAAAATCTGATTTTTTTGAAAAATCGTCCAACCGCTCCAATTTCTGCAAATTTTCTAACATACTGTATAAAAGTCTTCCTCTTCACTTTCTAGGAAACTTGTCGAAATTTTCTTCATGCCACGAGCTTCTAGTTGCTGTTTTTTTTTCTTCTTTATCAGGAATGATTCGACGGATTTTCGCGAGGAATCATCTGCTCGTCGATTAAGACGACAGCTGTCCGCATGGAAATATTTGTCGATGTGTCTCGATAAAAAATGATTCAACGATCGAGCGTATCGTCGAGAACAAATAAGCACATTTCGTAATGAGCTTGGAACGAGAATAGAGAAACGACGATTATTTCATATACAGGGATCGATGTATTTTATCGGGGCGTATGTGTATGAACGCGTATGGCGATACGTAGCAGGAAGAAGGAGAGAAATCTAATGACTTTATTCAACGTGACCGGGCCTGTAATTACCCGCAGGCGACTGTTGAGCCGCGCGCTCATGCTCCTCGTGCTCCTCGTGCGCTCCCTCCGACGCGCGAGCTCGGCAAGAGTCGAGCGAAGGGAAACAACCCCAGTCTCGATTTTCCTCTTTCTCTCTCTCTCTCTCTTGTCGCTCTGCACGCGGTCATTACCGAGTTAGTCTAAATAGGGTATAGTGTTTAGGGAGCAGCAGCTCATGGTGTGCGCGAAGCAGCGATGCCAATCAGCGCACACCCTTTCCTCGGGGTTTACGCAAAATTCGTACACACGGAGTCCGTGGCTGCAAAGCAGCCGTTTTTCTTTCCAAAACGCCATAGTCGCCTGCGTCGTCATCGTATTTTTTCGGCTTATGGTGTTTTTATGGTGAAAAATAAAAAAATTCGTCTCAAGAAATGCGGCTTCGATTACTACGTCGCGTGGCCTATCGGCATTCCGTTCAGAAATTCGCTCCACGTGCAAGATGGCGGCTGCTAGTTTGCTCCCGGCGAGCCCCTCGCCCCGCCTCGCCCCTTTCCTCTCTCTCTCTCTCTCTCTCTCTCTCTCTCGCTCTTTATCACTCTCGCGCCTTTGCTCATCTCGTCCCTCGCACCAAAACCCAAGACGTACCACTCGCTCTATGCGGCCCCGTTATACCCCCGTAACCTTCCTGCTGCCTGCCCGCGATGTGCCCTCGATTGCTTCTTCATCGTCGCGCCGATTCGCTCGTCCTCACTCTCTCTCTGCACGCCGCCACACATTCAACTCTCCTCGCTTCGTGTCTGTCATCCTCGTACATTATTCCTCCATACACACGCAGGACGAGCAGATCCTCTGCTCTGCGGAATGGAAGCAGGAACAAGCCCACCGGAGAGAGAAATGCTTCGTCGCTCAAGACACTTGTGTGTTGCTTAGGCATCCCAACAGTTTGACGACATTCCCATTATATCGCGGCGCTCTCCTCGCCCTCGCTCTCCTCTTACAACTCGCAACCATTTCTGTATCTCGCTACATCGAATACCCACTGCACAACGCCCAACAAAGGGCACCCATCGACTCGAATTAACGAGCAGCCTTCAGTTTATTACGCCCTTTTCTTATTCTGCATCATTCGATAATTTCTCCCGAGTATACGTGCGTCGACCACGAGTCGTGTACAAATCCTGCAGATCGTGCATCTTGAGCAAGTAATTTGCAAATTTCATTTTTTGCAGCGTTTTTTGTATTTACATTTAACTTTTTATCATTTGGACAACTTTTCTAGAAATTTAAGAGAAAGTACAGACTTATACGCAATATTTTACAAAATTTGCAGAAATTAGAGCGGTTGAACGATTTTTCAAAAAACTCGAATTTTCGTAAAATTTCGAAAAACCATAAAATACCAACCTTCCTATTATGATACTCTGTTTATAAAAAAAAAATTAGTAATTAATCTTGAAATTTGCGCAAGCTAGAGCGTCGATAACGTTTTTTTGAAAATTTCAAAATGCCGTAGAATTCGTATTTTTCTTGCAATTCAAACAAAATTATCAGAGAATGAGGAGATCGTATAGATTAACATCTGTGCGAAACGGGAGCCCTGTAGCTCAAACTGTTCTCGAGTTACGAACGTTTGAATTTTACAGTGCCAGAACATACACACACACGCACATGCGGACATTTTTTCTAGATATGATTTTTCCATGTTTTGGGACATTTTAAGCACATTGACATTGAAAACTGGAGAAAAAAAATGTTCACCCTCACATAGCTTCCTCTATATGAGGAAGGAAAAAAATAAGGCTACCGTTTTAGGGTTAAAATGTTTTTTGGACACGTGAATCAGTGCAAATGTTTACAGAGGACCGTTAAAAAGTTGTGAAGCTGTAGGCATAAAATGGTGAAGAAAAAAAAAATGGCATGATGCTGCATGCAGCCAGCAGCATCGATGATGCTGCTGGCTGCATGCAGTTTCTCGGAGGATGAGCAAAGAATGAAAACGTTTCATGAGTACCTATAATATAACGAAAAGTGGCCCCTCAAAGCACTCGTCGTCCAGCCATCGTCCTTGTTTTTTCTTCTCTTCATCGCGTCTCCGCTTTTGTCCCGATAGTTGAAGTTTTTGTAAACGATATCTGTCTGCCCGTTTCCGTATGCTGTGTACCGAGGATACATTCTCAAATAAGTGTGGCTTCGCGTTATTGTCTCGCTCCCCCGCCGCCACGCAGTATCTCTCTTTTATTTTCATCGCTTATTTATTTTCTCCTCTCGCGCGATCGTCTCATCTCATCGCTCTCGCGACGCTGCTTCCCTCCGGGCATTCTTTTCGCAGCAGCGAGCGGCGCTACTACTGGGCCGCGTAATGGAGTGTCGCGGCAAATATATCGACGACTCTCGTATCCGTTCGCGTCCATCGAACCCAACAGCCAGCGTCTCGAGAGCGTCGAGCAGCGCAAAAAGTCAAAATCCCATCGCCGCGCAGCATCATCAGCTGGTCCACGACAAATTTTGCCAAGGCTCAGGGATTCTGTAGTTTTTGCTCTCGTGCGAATTAAAATTAATTTTAAAATAATTTCATTTAAAATTTTTATTAATTTTTCAAAAAAATCGGTCGCAACATTTTTTCGAAATTTTTTTTATTATATAACAAATACAGATTACCTCGGAAAATCTTGATTTTAGAGTATGTTGTTCTTTAGTCAATTTTTAACAACTTTTTTTAATCAACTTGGGCTCGCAAACCATTTTGTATGTGAAAAAAACTGAAAACAAAAATTTAGATTTGATCGTCGCCATACAACGTCCTTTCCTGTGCTTTTAACATGGCAACATTGTTGTCTGTAGCCAACCTCCTTAAATAGGAACGACGGAAAATGAGGAAGCGACCGCGCGAGAGCGATCCGCTTTGGAAAAAGGAGAGCAAAGCGGAAAAATCGGTGCACACTACACAACGGATTTTGTGTATTTTTGGTTATGTCGTTTAAACGCACGCAGCGCGAACTCGCACGCTTGGCCTGATGATGCTTCGAGGTCTATAAAGCGTTTTAAGGGGATAAGCATTTTGACGGAACTAACCAGCCGTAAGGACCTTTCAAGGAGGTTGTCGCGCTTAAAACTATAATCCTTTGGTACTTGGGCACAACTACGGCGCTCTAGTCTCTGCTGACACGAGGAATTACGAGAGGAATCGTGACCCGAGAGATGCTCAAAGATCTTCCGGTCTCTATAGGCTTCCTCTCTCGCTCTGTCGCGTTCTTTTTGTTTTTTTTTTTTTTTTCACGGTCCAACAACAGTCAGCGGCCGAGGAGGAAAGATTGATCGAAAAAATTGAATTTTCTTTTCTTTTCTTATAATTTATTGAATTTTGTTTATCCCGCGGCAAATATCGTTGCATTTTCTGGTTCAGCGAAGGAATCAAATTTTTCAATACTCGAGAATAACGGAAGGAACTATTTCTCGAGTTTCGCTTTATCGCGTTAAGCCCTTAAGGCTAGCAACAATTTTTTTTGAAAATCTAAATCCAAATTGAATAAAAAAAATTTGCAAACTGCTTCCTCAAGATGCTCAAATTTTCCTCTATGAGAAACTATATTTTTTATTTCTTCTTTAGCATCGTGCATCTTGAGCATCTTGAGGAAGCAATTTGCAAATTTCAATTTGCAGCGTTTTTTGTATTTGCATTTAAATTACACAATTTCGACAAGTTTTCTAGAAAGTAAAGAGCAAATACAGACTTGTACACAATATCTTATTAAATTTGCAGAAATTAGAATGGTTGGACGATTTTTCAAAAAACTCACATTTTCGTAAAATTCGAAAAATCATAAAATTTAAATCGTTCAACCGATGTTTTCCAAATTCAATACAAACCTTCCTATTTTGAGACTCTATTTGTAAAAAAAAAAATTAGTAATAAATGTTAAAATTTGCGCAAGTTAGAGCGTCGACAGCCTTTTTTTGAAAATTTCAAAATGCCACAGAATTGCCACACACACACACACACACACATCCGGAAATTTTTTCTAGAAATAATTTTTCGATGTTTTGGGACATTTTAATCGCATTGACATTGAAAACTGGAAGAAAAAAAAAATTTCACCGTCACATAGTTTCCTCTACGAGGAAGCAAAATTGAAAAAAAAAAAAAAAAAAAATAAGTACGACCGTATAAAAGCATGTGTGTGATTGATGGAAAATGAAAGAGCGGTCTCCAGATACGTAACTATATGCCGTAGAATGATGAAAAGGATTTAAAAAATGGCAAAAATTCCACACACGCCACATATTCGATGGATAAATTCCCGGAGCGATGGCGGGCGCTGCGATGCAAAAATGTATAATTGAACGGGTAAAAAAATGTTGAAAGGCGAGGGATTTAAAAAAACGAGGGAGAAGCAAGGGAGGAGAGAAAGAAAATGAAAAATTGAGAAGCGAAAAAGAATTGTAATAACTCGGGACGCGGCTGCTGCTGCTGCTGCTGCTGTGTCGCGTTTGTGCGATGCCCGGGTGGGTTCTGGATCCATAGCGAGAAGAGAATAGAGGAAAAAAAACAGGAAGCGGAGCAGCCGTATATCGACACAGTTTTAATCAACGCTCTATGGCAAATCCGCTCTGCGTCGCGAGGCAGCAGCAGCACCAGCAGCAGCAGCAGCAGAAAGACTCGGACACTCGCGCGCGTGTACACACGCGCGTTTTTTTTTCTATTCATTCCGCGAGCGACCTGTTCCCGCCCTCGGATCGGAGCATCAGCTTTTTCCAGATTTCATTAGCGAACAGCAGCCGGATTATTCGCGAAAGCTCACCGCGTCGGAGTCTCTCTTTCCGGGCGGAAGGATTACCCGCGAAGCCCGTCGAAAAACTACGCGAAAATGTGAAAAATTGTGAAGCAGTCGAGCGGTGCACACGAAACAGCAGCAGCAGCTCAAAAAAGTGTGTACAATCGCGTAGAGAGCGACTGGTTCGTCTATATATTAAAAAAAAAAAAAAAAAAAAAACGAAGAATATTCCGCGCGAGTGAAAAAAGGCTGTGCAGGTGGATAATCGAGGACCAAGTTCTCAGGGAGCAGCAGCAGCAGGGAAGCCATGGAGTCGCGTAAATGCACGCAGCGAACGCGAACGTGGAAAATTTGAGGGAAGGAAATAAGAGAGAAAGAGAGAGAGAAAAGGTTACAGAGCAGCAGGACGCGAAAGATCGCGCGCGGCCGTTGGATCAGAGAAAATAAGGAGTACACCCAGAATAAACATTTATTAAAAAGTAATAAAGAAATATATTTACAATACATTTCTTTGAATCCAATACTTATTTATTGAATCCCAAGAAATATTTATTCTTTTTAAAAAAATGTATTTGTTAAGAATAAATGAATTTATTTGTTTAGAATGAATAAATTATTTACTTCGAGTAAATAAATATAATCTTAAAAATAAATGACATATCGATTACGTTCAAATAAAATTTTTATTTATTTTGAATAATCCAGAAGATTTATACATTAAATAAATGAATTTTCTTCAATTAAATAAATTTTATTGATTTTTAATAAATCTTTTTTCTGCACGGTGTATAACGACGCCGCAGCGAAAGAGGGAAGCTGAGAGGGAGGCCTGAGCGGTGCACATCCTACAGGACGCAGGATCGCTCAAATAAAAAAACTTTAGTGGATGTGCGCGCGGAACCCGCGGAAAAAGGTTTTAAAAAAGTCTCCGAATTACGCGAGCCATGTAGTATATCCATTCGGTAATGTGTGCAGACTGCATCCTCGTGTGCATATGCTCGTCCGGATCATTTTTTTTTCTTCCTCCTCCTCCTGCGGTGTGTGACGACTCGTGTGTATATGTGTGTGCACGAAGCATGTAAATATGGCGGCAAGTTTCATCCCCGGTAGAGTACGATTCTCGCAGCAGCATCAGCAGCAGCAGCAGAGCCGTGGACCAGAAAGTGCAAGGGAGAGCGAGCGAACGAGAGAAAAGCACAGACCGGAGCCCCGCCCACGCGCGTTCCGGTGGCGGAATCGACACACACATCGCGCGCGTATAGCCGCGCGTTTTTCCGAGCAGCGGGAGGCTGCGATCGAGAGATGGAGAAGCAAGGCTCGCTGCTCTCTGTGCTGCTGCATCGCTATACGAACTACACGGAGCAGAGAAGCTCGGAAAATAAAGAAACGCGATGCTCCCATCCTCGGCCCATCACATCAGCCATTTTATTTTTTTAAACGTATCCCTCCGCGTATCCACAATCGCCCAAACCTTTTCTCACACCTTTATACACACTTTCAAACCATTTTCTTGCGAGCTCTCGGGGAATGTCGCCGGAAAAAGAAAATTCGAAACGGGGCCAACGAGAAATCTCGGGAAATGCGAGAAAGGAACGAGCAACTGGCGGATACGCAGATCATCGGGATTAAAAACAATTTTTTCATCCACGAGGGTCGCTCCATCTTTTTCAGTTGAAAACACCAAAACGTCAATTTTCTTGGCCCGCGACTAGCAGAGCCCAAAATTTTCATACACTATTTGTCAACGATAATGGGACAGTCTCCTTCGCCATTGGAAAACTGAATTTTTTCGAAAATTTTGAACGATCCCATTAATTATCGAAATAATGAAAAAAAAAAAATGTTTCATTGCGTATTCCAACGATCGAAACTTCAAAATGGTTTCAACGAAGTAGTAATTAATAAGGAAACGCATTTTATTTTATTGATTCAAAAGCAAAAATGTAAATAATGAGAAAAAAGCGTTAAAAATTGACAAATTGTAAAAAATTGCAAATTGTGTGTAACCGAAAGGATGTTGTTCGGCTTTCTGGATTATTCCAAAGTAGATATTTCCTATAGGATGGCCATCGGTCTTCTTTGCCATTGAAAAATTGAATTTACCAGAAAAATTTTGTCCCGATCGCATTAATTATCAAAATAACGAATAAAAAATATATTTTCCGTTGTATTCCAACGATGCGGAAATTTGAGTTTAATTTAAAAAATGGTTCCATCTTGTCCAAAAGGGCCTTATGGATAGGTACGACTTTTCGGCCCTTTCCAGGCTGGAGAATCCTCGGTTCCGAGGGTTGAAAGAGTGTCATGTAAATATAGAACATACACGTAGACACAGAGGAGCAGGAAAGGATGGAGGAATTCGAACGAACGCAATTTGCATGATTTTGCATGTTTTAACACGCGGGCATTCGCGCGTTGAGCATCACACAGACTCACTCTCTCTCTTTCTCTTTTTCTCTCTCTCTTCGTACGTGTGTATGCTCGCGGTGCTGTGTTCACCGCTGGGTTTTCAGTTGCTGCCTGTCTCTCCGGCTGATATTTCTGCTTTTGCTTTTCTGGCTCCGGAGGGCTGAGCGTCTCCGGGATCAACGCAGTGTGATGCACGATTCCCCGGTTCCGACGACGAAAGACTATATGCAGAGTCTGAAAAAGCGAAGGCGTGGACTGCTCCACGAATTATATTTTCCTTTGCTTGTCCCGCTCCCGCGCGTGTACCGCGACGATCGAGCTTTATCCTCGGAGAATACAAAGCAGCAGCCGAGTGGATCTTGAGGTGTTTGCGATCAATTTTTATACACACGCATCAATAGAAACTCTTGGAAACCCCATAGAAAAACGCGCAAGAAAACTTTGTACATCGGGCACTCAGCAAAATTAATGCAAAATGGCCATTTGCGATGATTAATATTTAAACGGTACAGAATTTTCATTCGCTAGCTAGACCAAAAGCTGCGAAGCTCCGCTATACCTTGCGCAGCTTCATCGAGAATGGAAACCACCAAGTGGCTCGTGAACTCACATTTGGCTCAACAAAGAATTGATTGGAGTAGCTCCATGCGAGCAGGATCAAGGGAGGCAGAGAGAGAGAGAGAGAGAGTGAGAGGAAGAGAGGGAGAGGGATGAAGAGAATTTGCGGCGAGTCCCGGTAGTATCGTTTCTCATAAGGGCAGTAAGGACCGGTTGAACCCGATGGAGAGGGTTTAACATGTCATCTCCTCATCCCATCCTCGCCGGTCTCTTTCTCTCACCGCGAGCATGCAGTCTCCGATCGCGAAAGCCGTGCGTTTGACACAATGGGCCGATAGCCCCCGAGTCGGTAATGAGCGGCCATTGTCGAGTGATCGCTCGACATATACACATATCGACGCGCGGCCGCATCCATGCAGAGAATCGTCGCCGTGACCGCAGCTATTCGGTCGGCTCAGCGGTCCAAGCACCCACTGCTCCTCGCGAAATCGTCATTACGACTCATCCCGAGTATCGCGCCTCAATGTCAATGTTACATACACCGTACTCACCTATATACACCTTTCCAAATTTGAGATTGAGCAAATCACGATCGGACCGGAGCTCTCGTTGCTTCTAAACGCAAACCTCACCAAAAGGAGCTTGGATCACGATATTAAAATGATCGCAATTTTATTTTATTTGGTGATTCGACATTCTTCTAAATGCTAAAGAATGTCATCACCAAATTTTATTAAATTTTTATCTTTTTCAAATTTTTAACATGATCGTGGACACACATTTTTCCCGAAATTTTCATCCAAAATCCAAAGAAAAACGTTTTTCTATTTTTTTACGCGCAGCAAACTTGATCGATTGTTGAAAATCATTAATTTTCATTTTTCATTCATTTTTTCGTGCCAATCACACGCAGAAATGAATTTCCTACGATTTGGTTGAATTTGAAAAAAAAAAAACCAACGAAAATCTTCGAATTCAGAATTTTTGAATCAAGAAACTCGATCGAGTCTCACCAACGAATTTATTGCTCCAAAGATTTCCTTATAGTAATCCCAGAACTATTGTGGATGAGCGACTAAAAAAATAAAAGTTTTCCTCACCATTAAATATTGATTTAAAGTTTTTACGGAATTTGGAAGAAAATTTTTCCAAATAAGTTGTAATTAGGGCAATGTTTGTTTAGCAGGTCGTCAGGAAAGATCGTAAGAGCGATTGAGCTTTATTGCAGGGAGAGAAAGAGACTCGAAGCCGATTACGTTCTCATGCTCGGCTTAAATCTTCTAGGACGATCTAGGTCGCTGCTGAGCAGGAGCAACAGTAGGAACAACCAGCAGGTACGACGTGAGTTGGAGGAAGAGAGAGAGAGCGAATCGGAGAAATAAAGGAAAAACTGGAACGTCCCACTTGGGCAATGTGGTTGCTGGTCGTATGCGCCGTTGGTGAATTTTCCAACGCGACGATTAAGAGCAGAGCAGAACATGAAAATGCGCAGTGTCGATTGTTCTGTTTTAAAGCCTTGCAGCAGGTACCGTCGCGTGACCTTTCGATCTTTCAACGCATTACAACTATCTCGACCAATTTAGAATCCATTGAATTTAGCAGCGAGAGGAGTATAGCTCTTGGAGAAAAGCTCATGTGCAACTACGAGGAGATCTCAGCATTGGCAGGTGTCGTTCCTAGTCCTCTTTTAATCCAGATTTACGTCCATTTTATTTTCCAACAATTGATCTTTCGCAAAAAGGCTTCGGTCCATGTTATTCTTACTCCCCAAAGCGCCATTTAAGTTTTTCAAATCCTGCCTCAAATTGTTGCAGTCCTTTCCCAACCTTTTCTCGTAACTCGTGAGAACAATGACGCTCGAGCATGGAAATAGTTGCTGGACTCTGGTCAAGTGTGTCCAAGAGTCTTTTTGCGCGATCGTCGCGTATCAACGCGATAACGATTTATATTTTCTGGACGATTCGATTGGACCAGATCGCTGGTGGCTCTTAAGGAGGTTTCATCACGACGGCAACGTCAAGAATTTGTTTTCCGAATAGACTTTCTAGAATATTTCTTGCTGCAGTGACAAATTTTCGGGATTATTTAAAATTTTCTTTCCACTGTGTCATCACCAAATTTAATCAAATTCTGATTATTTCGTTTCCGTCATCCAACCTCCTTCGTTCCGAAGCTTCTGGCGAACACAGCGGAGCGGGGAAGACGAAGCGCGCGGGGGTGGAAAAGGATGAACTCGTAGCG
This sequence comes from Hyposoter dolosus, assembly GCA_963921915.1. Classification (NCBI taxonomy): domain Eukaryota; kingdom Metazoa; phylum Arthropoda; class Insecta; order Hymenoptera; family Ichneumonidae; genus Hyposoter; species Hyposoter dolosus. Next base: position 817,735 of record OY998136.1, on the reverse strand, counting down.
TGGTGGGCTATTGGTTATTCTTTTGGCTGAGGATTTCTCTCTCTCTCTCTCTCTCTCGGACACGAAGGAATGACTTGCCAAACGGTAGAAAACCTCTCGCGGAGTCTCTGTGTTGTACAGTTGGATAGAGCAGGTATGAGAGAATTTGTAGGGGCGAGTGGAGCTCGCGGCGAAATATAGAGGTGTTCGAGATGAGAGGGCGGCTCTACACCGCGCGTTTATTTATCCTGCCCGTTCGTTTCTCGCTTGCGGGAGGACGAAAAGGAAAACTCTTTGCTCCTCGATCGACGCTGGAGTATTCTTTCTCGCTCTTTTTTGCCGCCCTGCTCTCCGCGCGCATCATCCACTCCTTCAGCTTCGTTTTTTTTTTTTTTAGTACCACGTTTTATTTCATCCACTCATAGCACTTCTCTCTCCTCTTCCGCGATGCTCCGTTCGCTTTTTCCTGCTTATATCAATCGAGCGGGTATTGTAAAGCTGTCTATTACTTGTATCACCGCTCGCAAGGTCCTTTCACTCTGGCCAAGATGCCGCCGCCGCCGCCCTCGCGCTTTCATCGCTATCCAAGTGTTTGCGTCAGCGCCCGAATGTGTTTGTGCTTCGCATTCTACACTTTTCGTCTTTCTCTCTCTCTCTCTCTGTCTCTCTGGTTATTGCTATCGAGCATGTGCTACATACGGCAAATTTTTGATGCGTAAATGGCCCAACGGCCGAGATTGCTTCGCGTGCGAAAATATTGTTTTGCTTTGCTATTGTTTTTCTTTTCTTTATTTTTTTGTTTTTCTTTTCTTAATTATTATATTTTTGTTATTTTTTTATATTTTTAATAGTTTCAAGATACTATTGTTTTTCTTTTCTTCATTTATTATGTTTTTCTTTTCTTGATTGTAATATTTTTGTTATTTTTGAATATTTTTATCACTTTTAAGTTTTACTGTGTTTTTCATTTCTCTTTATTATTATTATTATTCTCTCTCTCTCTCTCTCTCTCTCTTTCTCTCAATATTGAATAATTGCGATGCTATGGGTCGTTCCGTTCCGACGCGCCGCGAATCATTGACAATTAAGCTCGAAATGTGTGCGAGAGAAATGGCGGATGGAAAAATGTGCAAAAAGATAAGAACTCGAGGATGCTCTGAAAATGAAGGAGTTGGCTAGTGATTGGCGAGGAATTTCCTGTGCCAGAGTGTGTATAAAACTTTATTTTTTCTTTTATATCGTACATAGCTCGGATGGTGCGTGAGCGAGAACCGTGCGGCGGTGACTCGATCAAATGCTCTTCGCGTGACGTGTTATGTATTCCATCGTGACGGCGTTGCCGATCGAGCGGGTCCTGTAATCACGAAAAACGCCGCCTCGATGCCGAGGAGCGTTAGACTCGAGAGGAAGACACGGGCAATAATATAAGAAAAAATGAAGAAAAAAAAAAGATGAAGCAGTGAAAAGTTACGCCCATTCACGTCAAAAACGAAAAAAGAGAAAAAGAAACTCGCAGCGATCGCGACGATTGGCCAGATCCTTGATATTTTATATTTTTCTTCCAGAATCTGTGATTCTCGTGTTTTTAACATCGCGAGCTACACGGAGCAACAAAAATTTTCATTTATTAATGAAACTCTGATTTTTACGAGCCGGAGATTACTCGCCCACGGAGCCAGCTCACGATCCTCTATATTTTCGCCCTGCTCGGCCACATGCACTAATTAATCTCTCGCGAAAAAAGAGATTTTTATCGCGTCGTCCCATTGGTTGTCCTCAAAGGATTGCCATTTTTTTTACGACCATGCAGTCCTCACAGAAGCGAGTTACATTTTTTGTATAGTACAAAACCGGATAATACGATATCTAGGGAAAAAAAAAAATAGAATTCGCACAGCAGAACGTTCGGGACTGCACGCTTTTGCTTTTAATTAAAACAATCTTTTAATACCGCAGAAATATAGAGAATAAAATCGATATAGTCCGCGCGCAACAACCCTGCTCTCCACACCGAGCCCCGACCACGATGGATCGCCGTCTCCCGAACCCCGTCCCATGGAAATACGAAAAAGAGAAGCAATTATCCACTCCCGATATGATCTTTCGCGCTCCCGCCGCGGCTTCTTCCTCGTCTTTCGCTTTTATTCCCATCATTTCGATTTCTCTCGCTTCTCCGTACAGCAGGCTATACGTACACGAACATCAGGAATAGCGAAACCGGTGATATCCCTTGGTATAGCTTCGATGGAGAGCTAAGCCTCTAAGACCCCGGGGAAATATGAGGACGCGATGACTACCGCGTATATATACATTGCGCCAGCTCCACTCACGGGTTTCTTTTCGTTATTGTACACAGTCATCGCTCGCCTCTTCGCGATGCCATATCCTAGCAAATATCTACTCGCAAAACTCGGGAAGCCGAACAACATTCTTTCTGTGCACACGCCGTTTGCAATTCGATAATTTGTCGATGTTTTTTGATGATGATTTTTCCAATTATTGCCATTTTTATTCTTTAATAAAAAAAAAAAAAGCGTTTCTTTAGTAATTCTTTCTTCGTTGAAACAATTTTGACGTTTCGATCGTTTGAAATCACTCCAAAACGAGTTTAGAACTCCACTTGATGACTATAACGAGTTTTCGTAGATGTAGCAATTCTGAGTGATGGAAAAAGTCTCTCTGCGTGTCTCCGGGGAGAGTTCTAGTCGTTTGCGTTTCTGGAAAAATGTTTACCCACCATTTTCGGAAAAAAAACTAAATAAATAAATTTTCAATCCCGAAGCTGAGGCTCCATGACGAGTTTTCGTAGATCTAGCGATTCTGGGTGATGGAGGAAGTCTCCCTGTGTGTCCTCGTGAAGAGTTCTAGTCGATTGCGTTTCTGGAAAAATTTTTACACACCATTTTCGGAAAAAATAAAATAAATAAATTTCCAATCCCGAAGCTGAGGCTCCATGACGAGTTTTCGTAGATCTAGCAATTCCGAGTAACGGAGAAAGTCTCCCTGCGTGTCCTCGTGAAGAGTTCTAACCAATCGCGTCCCCGGATAAATTTTGATTGACGATTTTTGAAAAAAAAAAAAATTATCAATTTCAATTTATATATTTTTAAAAAAATATTTCGATATAAAAAGTTACTGAACTTTTAGGAAAAGTCGTTTGGTCCACCGGATGCTGTGGATCTCCGAAGAACGTAGCGCGTTTTGGTTCAAGAGACGACAAAAAGAATTTATAATAATATTATTGTGAAGAGACTGGTGAATATGCGAGACAAGAGGGGTGTTGTGTGTCCAAACTGAAGAGTTACGATGACGAAACAAAACAATGTATCTTTGAGGATAGAGATATATAAATTTTTTTTTTCAACAGAGGCTGAGATCGCGGCGAGTCGGGGGATCCCATTCTTCTCGAAGTTGCTTGCCTCATCCGACACCTTTTTCTCTCATTCTTTCCGCGCATATCTCGCGGCCGTCGAGTCGAAAGGGCGAAAGACTCGGAGCGATAAACGGCCAATCAGGCTTTCTACTCTCGGAGCAACGTCACATTTATACATTTACAAACGCGCGTGCTCTCTCGCGCAACGAAAGAGCCCGCATCTACCGATTGACGTCGAGTGTGCAGCCGCCGCCGCCGCCGCAACTCGACTCTCTATTTTTTTCTCCCTCTCGTTCGGCAGCCTCTGCTGGAGCAAAATGCGAAGCAGAATCTCTCTCTCTCTCTCTCTCTTGCTTCTTGGCGCTCATCGGTTATTTATTTTATTTACGAGCTTGTGTTTTTATTGCTCGAGTACTTTTCATCAGTTTGGACAAACATGGTCGATGTTTGGAAAAGAGAAACACTCTCAGAGCATTCCAAATTTTCGTAATTTTCAAAATATTTTTTATTTCTAACGACAGCAAACTTTACGATTGGAATGACAAAAATTTGCTTTTCGAAGAGCAGACTTTCCATCGATTCTGCAATGACATTTTTGTGATTGAAAAAAAAAATCAACAAATTTTCTTTCCCAGTTTCTCGTCCCAGGGAATAAAAAAACGAAAAATTTGATTTAATTCCCGCGGAAAAACTGACACGCACGAAAACACCAGCTGAGCGTGTGTACGTAGCAAGACTCGCGAGCAGAACGAGAAGAGCGAGAGCGAATAATCGCGCGGGACGCGCCGGCGGGTGAGAAGCGTAAAGACTCTCGTGAAAGCTTCCGGAACGACAAATTGGCGTGAAAACGCATTTTGGCCCCTGCTGCCGCTGCTGCATGGCACGTTTTGCTCACTCCTCTGGGCTGTGATGCTCTCGCCACCGAGATGGGGCGGATCGCTATGCCCATGGATAGAGCGCCGAGACCGCGAGCCGCACACCAGAACACCGAGAGACGCGAAAGCTCCGCACACATTCGTACAAATATATAGATCGAGCATCAGCAAGTTTATACAGTCGCGCGTACTAAATCTCTCGCTATGGCACAGACAGTCGTTCCTCGGCAATATCAAACATTTAGCTCGGTTGCCAAGTAGGAACGGTACGCGGAGAACCTTTTGCGGGATACGGAACTAAATACACTTACTCGGGGAAACGCGCGAGAGAAAGCACGATCGATCGAATCGTGAGAAACGGGGAAAAGAGAGTCGTATCATTCCGCGCTATTTCCCGAGAAGAATGCCGCGATAATGAGAGCGATCCATTATCACATATAGCGATCTATACATTAGAACGAACGCTATAGAAATATAAATTATTTTATTGACGAGTCTCTTTCTCTCTATGTCTCTGTGCGATCGGCTGGAGGTAAAGGATCGAGAAAATCAAAAAACAAACGTTTGCCTATATTTTTGCTGTGGGAATTTTTATCGAAAAAAATGAAATTCTGTTCGGGTGTTTGGAATTTTCTTTCGTTTTCAGGAAAATTTAGCTCCCGGAGTCAAAATCGCAGGATTTTTTTCCTGCGACGATAATTGTTCGATTTTTCTGTCTCCCTGCGATTGGCTCGACGTAGAGGATCGAAATAAAAAATATTTGCCACTTTTGTCCGCGCGGTGTGAATTTTTATTAAAAAAAATCAAATTCTCTAAAAAAAAATTGAGCATCGCCGCGGAATTCCAAAGTCATCGAAGACTTTCTTTCCCGTGCGACGATAATTATTCCATTTTAATTAAGTTCGCGCAGTATCACGCGATTTTTCATTTCGCGCGAGGCTAAATTATTGGCTCGCGGGAATTTTCTCAAGTTAACGTAATAATCGTCGCGCGCATACACTTTCCTATCCACGCGCGGAAGCCCCTGTAGGTCCCCGAGAAAGATCGACATACGCGCGAGACAAGAAAAACAAAAAAGAAGCGACATATTGGCGTTTGGAGAGGAAGAAATAAAAATGAGGCGAAGAGGACGACTCGCGATCGAATGGCAAGCGAGAAGGTGTCTCGTCCGTGTCTACCGAGGACCACGCCACGCTCTCACCCCCTGCTCTGTATATGGGAGCACACCAGCAGAGCCCCGTTACTTGTGATGGTGCGGAGCCTCGCACGAGGCAGCCAGCCATTAGTCGCACCCCGAGCAAATTGAGTGGCGCCTACTAGCTACGCGCCTCATTCTATTAAGGACATCAAACGGCCAAAAATTACATCAACACCCGGAGCCAATCTTGCTCTATGTATATATACATGAATATATACATGAAGACACGGGGAGCGTACAGCCGGTGCATCGGAAAACCGACAGCAAGAGAGAGAGAGAGAGAGAGAGAGCGAGAGGTTCGCTATGTATGCGAAGCAGGACGATGAATTTGCGCTTAAAACACTTTGCGATGGATCGCAGTAACGTCGCAAGCTCCGCGGTGCGGCTTGCGACCTCAGCAGCGGCAAATTGACGATGCGTTAAAAAAAAGCTCGCAGCTTCTCTGCGCCTGTGTGCCGATCGCAGGAAAATTATGGAAGCGCGCGCGCGTAATCGCTTTGTGCGGCGCACAAAATTTATTCAGTGACTTTTGTTCCAAACGCGAATGAGAAATCTATTTTGCTATTTGTATATTTTGCATGCACACGCGCTTGTTTCCGTATGAACGCGCGACCGATTGAAATACAAACGGGGCTGCTTCAGATGAAAAGGGTCGAAAACGTTTTGACACCATTTTCCGTCGCAGCTATAGTTACGGACAAAGTGAAAAGCCAGCGAGCCAACAGGCAGAGACGACCAGCACCAGAGACAACACGCCGTTGGAAAAGACGAGCGCGAGCGAGAAGAACTCTCTCTCTCTCTCTCGCCCTGCCCTCGTGGTTTTGCCGCGCCACTACTCGCAATAACTACACCAGGCCGCGTTCAGCTTCGCCTTCCTCCGAAAGAGCCTCCGACAAATCTAATTCCCGGTCTCGCTTTATTTCATCATATTTTACATCGGCTTTGACGCTGCCCTCCAAAGGCACGCTTTTAAAATACATTACACGTATTGCCCGCGACCGAGAGACGCGTACTCCGCGTACGTGCGAGCCCCACAACGACGACCGAGCTCCCGCGTACATTCACCTACACAAATATTCCGCTGTGTACGTATTCCCATCAGCAAAGAGGCAAATGTTATGGAGCAGCTAAAAGTGTGACGATTTGTTGGGCCCGATTAAAGCGTTTAGCTTTAAACAAACTGAACGAAATAATTTTTCTCTCAAAGCTACATTATTCAACTTGAATTTCCAATTTCGAAAATTACGCTATCTGCATTTTTTTCCGAGTTACAATTTTTTTTGTAAATTAAAAAAAAAAATACGAACTTATTCACTTATTTGACAAAAAATTAATGAAAAAATTAAGTTTTCGAAAATTTTACAATTGGCACTTCAAAATGAATACTTCGAATAGTAGCATGAATTTTTCCAGAATTTTTTCAGTACGCTAAGGCGGTGAAATAATGGCCGAATTCGAAATACCCACGTTTACAAACGGGAGGTGCGAAAAAAACGTTTGCAGGCCAAGTGTTAAGCATTCAGCTTTAAACAAACGGAACGAAATAATTTTTTTCTCAAAGCTACATTATTCAACTTGAATTTCCAATTTGGAAAATTACGCTATCTGCATTTTTTTCCGAGTTACAATTTTTTTTGTAAATTAAAAAAAAAAATACGAACTTGTTCACTTATTTGACAAAAAATTAATGAAAAAATTAAGTTTTTGAAAATTTTACAATTGGCACTTCAAAATGAATACTTCAAATAGTAGCATGAATTTTTCCAGAATTTTTTCAGTACGCTAAGGCGGTGAAATAATGGCCGAACTAAAAATACTCACGAGACAAAGTGTTGAGCGCGTCTCGCCTTCGCGACGCAGCCACAATTAAAAATCGTCGATTGTACTCGGGAAACGAGAATCTTGATCTTCGGTTATCGAAAATTTCGCAGGGCCACGGACCAAGAGAAATCGCCTCTAACGAGAAAACCTTCCACAAGGACACACGCGCTCCTCGTCCCAATCGAAAGCGCGATGAGGAGGGTCCTGCCCCGCGCTCCGTGTCTTCGTCTCTCGCCTTTCCACCACCAGCAAAGTCTCTGCTCCCGCGCTCATGATCGAAGAACCGGATACAATTAAATACTCGTGCTCGAGCGAGCTCATTGTTCACGTTCCCTTTAAATCCCCGCAGCCCGATCCACCCCTCCGATCTCCCGTTCCAAGTGCATGGCTTACACGCTTATTCCCATCGCGCCCTCCTCATTCACATTGTCATTCCAGTTGTGTGCTCCATCGACGAGACACCCAGTTGACTCCGACCAACTGCCAAGACGCTTATTCCAACAACGCGCAACAATCGAACGCACCTTCGGAAACAAGCCTGCGGCGACGACCATGCCCAACAACCAAGACGATTCTCCGCGGCATATCTTTTTTAAAAAAATCGAAAAACAAATTTTTCCCTTTCTGGCGTATCGAAAATCGGGATTTTCGTTAAATTCGCGTTCGTTAACCGAAGGATTCGACTCTCCGGCAAATATATTCGAAAAAAATATGAAAAAAATCGAAAAACAAATTCTTCTCTTTCTGGAGTATCGAAAATCGTATTTTTCGTTAAATTCGCGTTCGTGAATCGAAGGATTCGACTCTCCGGCAAATATATTCGAAAAAAATATCAAAAAAATCGAAAAACAAATTATTCTCTTTCTGGAGTATCGAAAATTGTATTTTACGTTAAATTCGCGTTCGTGAATCGAAGGATTCGACTCTCCGGCAAATATATTCGAAAAAAATATGAAAAAAATCGAAAAACAAATTCTTCCCTTTTTTGAGGATCGAAAATCGGGGTTTTCGTTAAATTCGCGTTCGTGAACCGAAGGATTCGACTCTCCGGAAAATATATTCGAAAAAACAATTTCAAAAAATCAAAAAACAATGTTACATCCTCTTGCAGAAAATCGAAAATCGTCACGTCCGTTAAATTTACGTTTGTGAACCAAAGGATTCGGCTCTCCGGTTGCGAAACCGGGTGAAGGTTGCGAGGCGATGCACGCGCGAGACAAATTGATTCACTCGACGCACAGGGATAATCGGGAGTGTTTTAATTTTGACAGTCGAGCACCAGGAAGCGATGAGAAGAAGCGATCAGCAGAGCAGGATGTCGAGGGCATAGGTGTTCTCGGTCACGGTGCATTGGTATAATAATCAAGGATGAGAGAATCGAAAATCCGTATCAAGATCGTCTCATTGTTGAGAATAAAAAGCGAATAGATAGCGAGGGTCTACCTGAGCGAGAAAAGTTTTCGCCACGTGGCGAAAAAGCGTGGCTCCAATCTGGCGAGTACGTAATCGCGAGAAACCGTGACTCAGATATTATTTAGCGACTGGCATACGCGCTCTTCGCTTCTCACGGTTTCTTATTTATTTGTTATTTATTTATTAATAATTTATTATTTATCGAGAGCAGGCCCAAACGCGATTGGCAGGTTCGCGCTCCTTCGCCGCGCGCGGCTCGGAGAAGCAGAGAGCCGGGCGAGGAGGCGAGGAGCGCAGGAAGCGGAGGAAAAGAAAAGAGTGAATCGGTATATAGCGAGGGAGTGAAAGAAAATCTCCTGCGGGGCGGGGGGTTTCTCATCGTAAACGGTCGAGTCTCGCGGATTCTCCCGGGATCCAGCTGGATGGCTTCTTCCTTCCCAGCACCAGCAGTAGCAGCATCACGGCCAGTGCACACATAGCAGAGTGTAATCGAGTCTTTCCCCGCGTTTCGATTCGCCTGCTCCCACTCGCTCGTACGAAACGACTCACCTCCCCGCGACCGAGATGAGCTTCGATACCCAGGCTGCTTCTAAAACGCAAGCGCATTTCTCCGTTCCCCATAGATATACGCGCACCACGACCAGGATTCGCCCGCGCACCTCTCTCTCTCTCTCTCTCTCTCGGTGAGTCGCGAAGCCTCGGATTCTCTAAAATCGCAATTCCTGCTGCGATCGCTGATATGGGCAGTAAACTGTATAGCAAAACCCTCTCTCCGCACGCATATTTCTTGGCCCGGATTCGATTACCGCGCGAACCGTGCAGCATCCCCGAGACCTTTGATTTTACGCGCGAGGTAGTAACATGCAAATTTATCACTTTCCTCGCTCCCAATCTCTCGTTTTCTATGTTTCTCGCATTTCGACACAATAATAAGCAACGCAAAGCTTTCGATGTTTCTTTAACGAGAGCGGACAAAGTCTCTCCAGCTCACGCGGGAAACTCTGTTCGTGAGTCTTAATAAAAATTGTTTAAAAAATAATTTTATTTTCAATTTCAAGTTTATTTATTTATAGTTTATTTTTAATTCAAATTTCTTATTGAATTAATTAAAATTATAATTATGTATTTTAGTAATAAAAATTGTTTGAAAAATAATTTCATTTTTAATTTTAATTTCTTATTAAATTAATTAAAATTATAATTATATATTTTAATAATAAAAATTGTTTAAAAAATAATTTTATTCTCAATTTCAAGTTTATTTATTTATAGTTTATTTTTAATTCAAATTTCTTATTGAATTAATTAAAATTATAATTATTTATTTTAGTAACAAAAATTGTTTGAAAAATAATTTGTATTTTTAATTTTAATTGCTTGTTTAATTGTCATGGATAAAAATGATTTTTTAAAATTGTTGTTTGAGAAAAAGGAGAAATTGACGCGATTCGCTCAATGGGCTGGACAGACCCCCAGACCCATTTGTGTCTACTCCGAAGGTTAAATCTCGTTGCCGAGCTCCGAGGCTTATTTATCCATATTATTGAGCAGCCCCGAGTCAGAGGGACGTTGATGGAGCACGGAGAAGCATCAACCTCCGTACTCGTTGGCTTTCAGCCACCGATATAATCAACATCCTTGAATAGGAAGGATTAAGGTCCTTGGAGAGTATCTTGGGCGTTACGGCGGTTTCACCGATACCGTCACTGTCCTCCTCAGCGTCGTCGTCGTTGCTGTGCTGCCCCCGGGTATACCCCCTTGCGCAAAGCCGATATAGAACGGATAAATCTCTTTCAATGTACTTAATACTTTATACACTTTGTGCAGCTACAAGATTGCCAATATCGTCTCCCGGATATCTTGCGCTTGATTAATTCGTCGGGGATTAAAAGGAAGAAAAAAAATCACCAGGAAAATGCCATTTCGATACGAGGGAATTTTATTTTAGTCCAAAAATGTCGAAATTTTCAAGATTTGTCCTTGAGAATCGAGGAAATGGGCGAAATCGTTAAGGTGCGGGATCCGTTGACCATATACGCCGCGTAATCGAGGCTCGACCAATGTTTTAAAACATAACGCTGCAAAATTCATCGAAAACGCCGGATTTAGCTCGAGTTTTCGATTTCTATGGGAAAAGTCCCTTAAAGAGGAAAAAAAAGGTCGAAATTTCATGGGAATTTTTGTAGAATTGTAGGAGAAGGCGCTCGAGAAGCGATTCTTAAGTTGAAAGTTAAATAAAACAACGAAACCCGCATCGATATCGACCGCGCGGTCGAAAAAGGCGACCACCGCGTCGCCGAGAAACAATATGGCGGTGGCGGCGGAGGGATCAAGTTATATCTCCGTATAACGAGCGCGATGACTTGCATCTCCGAGCGAGAACGCATTAGCCATATTTGCATTTAATTGCCGGTTGTTTGTTTGACGTCCGCGCGCGAGCTCGCGCGAGAGTTCTCGGTCTTTGTCTATCGCGCGCACGAGAAACCGAGGCGTCGCCGACGCGCGCGGCCTCCGTTTCCGTTTTACTTATTCGCTCCGTTCCTCCCGCGCGGCATTCGCGAACAGACTTTTATATTTCCTTTCATTTTTTACTCCTAAGCGCTGCCCCGGCAGATGCCGATGACTTTGGCAAATCGACAAACACCCAAGAAATAATAAAAAATAAAAATAAAAGCATGAAAAAAGAAAGTATAACGAGACTCCGCGCATTTTTTTATATATCTGTATATAGCGATCTCATCGTATCGACTGCGGGCATCGGACTTAACGAAAAGCCTCACGCGAAATGCGGAAAACACGCCCCTCTCTCCCCGTTTCGTACATAACCTAAAAATAATAATCGTTGAGGCACGTGGACGAGGATCTTAACGAATTAAGCGTATCGATCTTTTCGGCATCGCTGATAAAAAATGGAGCAAGTTTTTAAAAATAATAATTTTCACGTTATTCGTATTTCGCTTGGAAACTCGGTATTACAACGGTAACGACGTTACCGGAGGATCAGAACGGTGCGTGTGCTAAAAACATGTTAGCCCGAGTTGTCATGTATTTCCCAACGGCGCAGCGATCGCTTCGTTTCGGTTTGTTACGCGGTAAATAACTTGTGACCGCGCGCACCAATCCCACGGGTGTATATTTTCGCTGGTTCGACTCGCAAGACGCGAGAACCTTCGAGGTTGCGCCTCCAGCAGAACCTGCAACTCTCCTCCTTCGCCGCCGCCGCCGCCGCCGCCTCCGACTAGTCGTCCCACTCGCCCTAACGTACGATATGGGTGGCTCGAGGATAAACCAACAGAAAGAGATACATCGCGGGAACAAACGCACAGAATCCTAACCGAATCTCTATGCTCCCTTCCCTCCTGATTTTCTTTCTTTCTCAAGCTCCCCTCGACACTTTTCTCTCGTCTCTCTTTCTTCTCGTTATTCTCCTGCTCGCGACGACGTGTTCTCGTGCTCCTTCGGCGGCACGGAAAAGACGGAAGTCGGAGCACCCCTTCGGGCTACCAATCCCGAGTAAAGTTTGTTACACAACTCGCTGCGAAGCACGAGAACTTTGTCGTAAATGGTACGCCTTCTCGACTCGTCGACTAAGCTCTTTCCCTCTCTCTCTCTCTCTCTCCTTTCCTCTCGCTTACATCCTCCCGCCCCCGTCCAACGTGTCTTGCTATCGCGTTTGGTCCTTTTCGCAATCCCCTCGCTGCTCCCTCAGAATCGCTTGTTAGTCGAGACTTTATTCTCTCTCGCGTACGTTCCAAAACTTTCCAAGAAACCGCCACGACCGACGTTCTCAGTTTTCCACGAGAGAGAGAGAGAACGAGAAAGAGCAGACGAGATGCGGAATAAACTTTGCTGGATCACTGCGTGCACGGCCTCTCGACAACGGCCCGCGACAGTTTTCCACGAACACGCAAACTCTCACTTTCATTCCCTTTTTCCCACTTGTCAATTATTCCCTTTTCTCATTTCTGCTTTCAACGACAGTACTCGATAGTTGCTGCAACGTCGACATTCCGAATTCGAGGCTATATACATATAGAGCCTGCTCGAAATCGCGACGTTCGACAATTATTTTCTATTTTTTTTTTTGCCTTTATTTTCTAACCCTAAAGAAAGTTTCCTCCAGATACATTTCTTCGAGGCATGCCAAGGCCTTTGCAAAAGTCGATCGACAACGATTACGCACTGCGATTTGTTAAGATTCAGTAAAACTTCGAACTAAGAGATTTTATTATTTTTTCATCGATTTACATAAACAGCAGTAACTTTTCGTCCCTTCACTACTTTTTGCCGCAACCCCGATCCGCGTTGACGCGCATCGCGATCTTTCGGAATATTCCCATAATATTACTGCTCGTTTTTATTTATTTACCGACAGACGATAAACAAAGAATCTTTTTACCGGCGATCGGTAAGTCGAAAGTCGTTTTTAGGGCGTGATTCGATGAGGAAAGTCCGAAATATCGTGGGATCAATAAATTTGTTGACTTCGGCAAGTGTCTTGCAACAAAAAAATGAGGATCGCGAGGTGTGGCTTGTTTTGTTTCCCAACGCTGCATCCATTTTCGCTCCGATGACATTTATTCATACGTTGGTTCCCGTCGAGATTATTTTTCACTGAAAAAAGTACACGTAATGATTTGAATGATTGAGAAAAATAAAAATAAAAATAGTTTATGGGGACGTATGAAATTTTGGAAAGAAGCAGCGAAGAGAGCTTTCGGGATATTGTCGAGGTGAAAACTCCGAGTCCGCTGAGATCGAGCGAATCTTCGGGTAAAAATGTGTTGAAATTTTGAGACGTGAAAATATTTCGTAGCGATATACGAGCGAGACGAATTGATGAGGGCGATTTTTTATCGACAGAGAGTAACAAAAGCCTTTTGAACGGCATCGACGAGTTACTCGATCGGAAACGATCTCGCGACTCGGACGACAAACTCGTCCGGCCATCAGCGAAGAGAGACTTTTCCAAGTTTGTCACTTTTCGAGATAAATCGGCGAAAGAGCAGAGCGGAAATTCGTCGACGAGCATCGAAAGGTCCTCCTCGAGCTCACCCTCGTCCCTGAAACAAAGAATTCGCGATTTTCCCAACTCGAGCGCCAATTTGAAATTTTCCGATCGCTTGGCCGCGTTGGATCGTCGAATACGTCGAGAACGAGACGCTTATTTGCAGCTTTTAGGTTCGGGCGACCGCATCGACGAGAAGGACGAGAAAGACGAGGGGGAAGCAGCGAATGCTCTCGATGAAATTGTCATGATCGCTACGGATTCGAGGTAGCGACCGGAAATCCTTGTCAGAATATTTTTACTAGCGTAGTTTTCAATTTTTCCCGCGATAATTCAAATTTTCCTTGACACGCTCGATAGAAACGAGGTCCACGGAGGTTCGATGATGAGGTCGCGAGGTGGCGCTTCGTTTTCAGCGCCGGAAACGACGAGATTGGAGGCGGAAAGCTGCGCGCAGCGTTCGGCCACCGGAAGTGACAATTTCGCGTCGGGCCGTTTGAAAAAATTCGAAGAATCTCGACCACCGAAGTTCCTGCGACCGATCGAGCCTCCCGCCAGAGAGATAATTCGTAGCAACGCTCCGCCGCTCTGTTTGACCGACGGGAAAATCGTGCAGCTACTTCGGCGAGGTTCGGCCTCGGCGAGGGAAGAAAGTTCGAGAAAATCGAAGAGCGCGCGAGTCTCGGGCAAAATGGCCGCTTACGGGAAGCCGACGGGGCTGATTATTGAGAATTTGAGTTCGGGCAGCGAGGGCGATGGTTGTAACGAGGTTAGCGAAGGAATCGGTAAATTCGGGGGATCGGTAGTGACGATCACGAAGTGCGATGAAACGAAACCCGGAGAAATAACAAATGGCATGGCTGCTCCAGGGCCGAGAGAAAAAATTACCGATTTACCGATTTCGCAAAAAATCGGTAACCGATCGATCGGCGATACCGATCTTCCCGACGATCCCGAATCCTCCAGAAGCGACAAAAAGACCGAAAGAACGAAAAACCATGTTGGCAGATTGACCAATTGCCAGGATAACCGATCGAGCCTCGTCCCGAGGCTGCACATAAAATCGCAAGATTATTCGCGCGGCTCGCTGGTGCCGAGTCGAGGTGACTCTACCAAACGATCGCTGGACGTGGACCAATTGATGCGAGCGCTGTCCGACGTGTCGATCCAGCAACAGATCGATCGTCAGATCGCGTGGGCCGATCAGCATTTTCCGATTGCGACGTCCGGTTCCCGTTCGGAACAAAAAAACGAGGATCGTCCCTCGAGACTTGGCCGTTCGAACGACTCGATCGCTTCACGTAACGAGCGAACCCTTAATAAGGAATTTTGTGCAAGAAAATCGTCGATTTCGAGATCGAACGATTACGTCGATGTTCCTGAAGAGTCTTCGCAGCCATTGCGAACCGGTGACGCCTGGAGAATCCGATCTCCGGACCCGAAAAAAAGTTTCGGCTCGTTCGAGGCTCTCGAAAAAAATCGGCCGAAGAAACCACGTCGAAATACCTTAAAGGGCCAGCTTTCGGAGCCCGTGACCTCCCGAGATCGTTGCGATGTCCGGATCATCACGGAATATTCTTCCAGGCGCGACCGAACTCCGCCGATCGCCAAGAGAAGCGAAGAATCGGAAAAACCGACGAAAACATCGAACACGCGAGAAGAAAATCGCGATCGCGGATCGGATCGTGCGAGCAGAGCAAATTTCCATATTTACGAGGATTCGCCGACCGGAAATGAAAATTTAAGCAACCGGACGAATCAACTTTCACCGGACGGGACGTCGGGGAAGAAAAATCGATCGGCGAGAGAGAATGACGAAAGGCGCAGAAATCGAAAACACTGGAAAAATCCTGCATCAAGAAATTTGTTCTGGGCCGATAATTCCTCGGAGTTGAGTCGCCGAATGGCGAGTGGCTCGTCCGGTTCTCCTTCCGGAGACTTTGAGAAAGATTCTTACGATTCCGGGTCGGGTTCCTGTCTCGTTTCTCCAGGAGTTTCCCTCCAGGCGTTGTCGAAATTGTCGAGCAGCGGAAGAACGACGGACGCGTCGAGATGCAGCAGCAAAGATTCCCCAGGAGGCGCTTCCAAGAAGAATTTTGGACCTGGGGAACCCTTGGCGTCTGGGAGCATCGACAAGGATAACGAGACTGCGACGTTGACGAAGGGACTGCCTTGCGAGGGGATTCCTGGGCGAGTGGAAACCGTCGACTCGCCTCGGAGGCTTTTCGGAAAGAAAATGGAAAAATCGGAGAGTGCCCTGGACGCGCGACACCGGGGCTTCGAGAGTTCGCAGCGAGGAAAAGTTTCGTCGTCGCTGTCGCGGCTCGAGGCGTCGCCGAGCGATTCCAGAGGAAATTCGTCGAACCTCGGGGCCCGAAAGAAGAGCCAGGAGCGTTCGCCGTTCACGATAACCGGAGGAAAGTCCTCGGCGCCGGTTGTGAGAGCGAAAAGAAATGGGAAATCCGAAACGACGTACCGCTTGGGATTCGAGCCGAGCCGTGTCCGGCTTGTCAACGGCGAAGTCGAATTTCCAACGACGTCGTTCGAGGTGAATCAAGTTTTTCCGGTTAATCCGGACGTTCCTGGCGTTGTGAAGCAGCGGAGAGTCGTGCCGAAGATCAGAAAGTTCGTGGGTAAATTGTCCCGTTGGAGAAGATGGAAATCGATCGAGGAACGACCTGACGTCGAAGAAACAACGAGAGTCCTCTACGAGAACAAAGCCTGCCGGACGGGTGCGCCAAGTTCGGCAAGTCCGAGCGAATCCGCAGCTCCGATGAGGACGACGGAGAGGCTTTGTTCGAACCGGGACGGTCTGTGGGTCGTGGGATTCAGCGACGAAGCCGAAGAGACGGAAAAACAATCTCCAAAAAAAAGCCTCCAGGATCTTTACGAAGATAACGAAAAATTGGAATTTAACGCGCCGCGAGAAATTTTCGATGAAGACGATAAAAATTATCAGGACACCGGAAACGGTTGCTTCTGCGCGAAATTCTGTTTATTTCTCATCGGCGGAGATTCTCATCGATATACTTTCCCTGAGGTCCGATCCGGATTGCCCCAATATAGTTGAAAATCCTACAAAATAACGAACGAGCAAACCAATGAATTTCATTTTTTTTTTTTTTTTTTAATTGTTACTCAAACGCTCAGAAAAGTGTTTGTCGTTTAATTTTCTTGTTTATTCGTTCAGCGGGGTTCGTGTTACAAGTCTCGGGGTAGCGCGTACCTTCGCGACTATTATTTATTTACTTTTTTATTCGCCAGGATAACTCGATTGTTGTTGGCGTCAATGCGTCATCCTCCTCCCACATGTTTCAGCCTTTTTGTTTTCTCGCTTCGAGTCTCGACGTAAGAATTAAAAGATAATTTGTAGCTTCGTGTCATTTTTGTTCATGAGTAATTGTGTTTTCTTTTTTCTTTTTGCTATTTCGTCGATTTGCTCGTTTCCTCCTTTACGTCACATTTGTTCGTCTCAATAAAACGTTTTATTCGCATTTTCTAGACGATCTCGTTATCTTTCTCTCGCCTTGATACTCGATTAACTTATAATTACATTTATTATCGTTTATAGAAAAAATAAGTCTTTAAATAATCACATAAGAGTCGTAGAACGCATTTCCGGAGGAGAGTCTTCCTCCTTCTCCATTTTCATCGTTTCTCTTCTTTTTTCATTTTTATCGTTTTTTATTTATCGTGCGAAATGAATTTCCCAGCGAAGGGAGACCAAGCCTCGCGATTGGCCAGCTCGACTCTCCAAAAATTGGCAAACTCTCGCGACGCATCGAACTTGTTAAGAGAGCGAAGCCTTTTTACGGGAGGAAAAAGAAAATGAAAAAAGGAAATAAATTCCTAGGAGAAAAAATAATGAAAAAGTTAAGCTGCGCGCGTTTCGCCGCTGGCCGTCGTCACGAGTTCGGAGTTTCCTCCTTTTCTGCTTTCCGGAATTTATTCCGAACGGAGACGAGAGTCCAGGTTGTGGCGAGACGAGTTCGACGCTCGCAAAGTCCAGCCCAAAAGTCTCCGCAATCTCGACGACCGAGCCTGCGGACAAAAGCTCTTCGGGTTTTAAATCTCGCCGGACATTTGTCAAAATCCCGAATTCAAACGAAAAACCAAATGGAAAACAAGAAAATTGAGCAACTCTAAGTTTTCGCGTTTGATTTGCAAACCCAAAGAGCTCGATACTCGCGACGTGGACTCGTCTCTGCATTTCTAACTTCATAAATACACACCCACCATTTTATACACAATCGCCACACACTCGTTAATCGCCAATGCCGAATTTTCGTCCAATTTTTTTTCAAAGTAGGAAAACTCTATTCGTCGCGTCTCTATTTTGAAAAACTCTATGGTTGAGGAAACTTTGTTTGTAGAGAACTCGCGAAAATCGAAAAATAAGATTTGCGGAGAAAAATCCAAGAAACTTTCACAGTGCCAATGTTAATTTTCATTTTTTTCAACAAATTCGAAAAAATTCATAATAATCCAGAAATTTCAATGAATTTCAGCAGAAAAGACACGTTCAGGAATCGATTTTTCCACCATGGAGTTTTTCAAGAATAGAGAACGAAGAGTAGAGCTGTTTATCGCCTTCTTTTTCTTTCCTCTCTCTCTCTCTCTCTCTTTGTGATTGAGATCTCTGCACACATGACCCATGACAATATTCCGTGCTAGGAGCTTAATGCCTTCGTTTCGCTATATCACAATGAATGGCCATGGTCAACCGAACAATGAGCAACTCTTTTCCCTTGTCTCGTCTCCGTGAACAAAAGTATCGCAAACTGATATTAAAAAAAAAAAAAAAAATCAAAAAGAAACGGATCGAATGGATGAGTAAAAAGCCGAAAAGCGTGAAAAAGGCGTAGAAACGAAAAAAAAAATGAAAATTGTGTTGTTGGGAGGAAGGGAACGAGAGATTACTGAAAAGATGGCACGAGTGTCTGGAAAGTATGATCGAGAAGATTGTCAAGAATAAAAAGTTGTCCCGAGAGAGGAAGAGAGAGAGAGAGAGAGCGACGAAGATTGAGAAATGAAGGAAAAACGAAAAAAAAAACGTGAAAAATAAGGAAAAATGAAATTCGTCTGGTGTCTTGGCGTTTGGGCTCTCAAGAAGCAGGACGGACAAGAGTGGGGGCGAGAAGGAGCCGCGGATCGCACGGTTGTTCCAAAGGCTAAACAGACTCACCCGCACGGGGTGCGCACCCACACACACACACACGCACACACACACACACACACACACACAAATACATGTCAATCCCGAATTTTCCGCGATTGACCGAACGGCGGTTCCAACGAATTTTTACAAATGAGCACGTGTCGATCTTTCGTTGTTCGAAGCGCGTTCGCCCGGGCGGGTTTGCGACTGTTGAGCGTCGCTCGTTTCCGTCTCCCCGAGACTCTTCGAATCGCTCGTTTTCCGGAGGCTCAAACCGCTGCTGCTGCTGCTGCTGCTACTGCTGCCGCCGTTTCTCTTTTTTCTCGGTGGACTCGCGATCGACGATTCGCGGCCCTTGTTCTCGTCATTGTGACAATCTTCTTCGTCCTCCTCGCAATCTCCCCCGTGTCCGGGATGCGGAGCTGCCGCTCCTCCACGACGTCACAACGGCGGCGGAATCGAAAATTCTTTTCGCACGTAAAAGAGAATGTAAGGCTTGCACTTTGCCACGGAATCGGCACTCGCCGGCCGCACCGAACTGTCGTTGAAATGAAACCACTGACCGTCGTGCACGGCAAAGGCAGTGTAATGTCCGGTTCCGGCCCTGTTTCCGGCCAAAACGAAAAACTACATTAAAATCACGTCTTTCCATTCATTTTAACTTTATGGGGTTTTCATGGGGTTTTTATGGGGTTTCTATGGGGTTTCTATGGGGTTTTATGGGATTTTAAGGGGAAAACGTACCCCGAACCGTGGTGAACGATTACAGCCGCAAGGTCGTAGAGGTGACTGTTCTGAGGACCGAGCTTGACACCGGAAGTGCCGCGAACCGTGAACGGCGACATGTCCAATGATTCCATAGGAAAATCGACCTGCGTGTCGACTTTCGAGCGATACGAATTGCACCACCGAAATCTTTTAATGTGAAGGCACAACACCTGGAGAATAAAATGAAGAAAAATGTTGAAGGGTGTGGTTGGGACGGAGAAATAATTTATCAGAGCAATGTTGACTTACGTTAGGCAGCCTGTGTATCCAGAACCTCTTGGTCGATCGCTGCTTTCCCATGCAATTGTCACAAAAGTACAGTTCGCTATCGGCCAATTCCTCGACCTTGAAAAATCTCGAGAGGCTGTAAGTGAGACTACAGACTTCTTCTTGCTCCTTGGCTCGCCTCTGCAGTCTGTCCGGAATGTCCAATGATAGATCTTGGAAAGTTTCGTGCGTCTTGGAATCCGTTCGGCAGTTCATACAGTGAACCTGCACCGGATATTGAGATTTTAAACACTTATCGGAATAAAAATGCATCGAAGGAATGAGTTTCGACGAGATAATAAATGTAATACAACGAAAACTCATCATTTCTTGTAACAGAGTGCAAAATTTTTATACAGTATTCGTCAACGATTATGGGAGAGTCTTCTTTGCCATTGGAAAATTGAATTAACTAGAAAAATTGTAACAGTGGCATTAATTTCCAAATTGCCAAAATAATGAAAAAATCATCGTTTCGAGAGTTGCTGGTGTTTAATAAACCTCTAACACGTTGGATCATTTTGACCCTGACAAATTTTTCCCAGAAGTTGGAATTTCAATGATTAATATTCGAACAAAAAAATTTCAGTTTCTCGAATATTTCCTCCATGATTATGAATCAAAGGTTCATTAAGAATTATTTTTGTATAATTATATTGTTGCTTCCTCATCGACATTTATTTGAATCCCATCAACAGGCTGTAACGACAAGTTTTTTCGTATCATTCGTACGAACGATGTTGAAATTGGGATTCAACGAAAACCGATCATTTCTTATGGCGGGGCACCAAATTTTCATAGTGTATTTGTCAACGATTATGCGAGAGTCTCGTTTGCCATTGAAAAACTGAATTAACTAGAAAAATTGTAACGATTGCATTAATCATAAAAATAATGAATAAAAAATGGATTTTTCTTTGTATATTTGTCGGATGGAAAATCGAGTATGATTTCATGTGAGAAAATAAAAACTCACGACACTGAGGAGCGTACCACCGAAGACGGCTGTGACTATGCTTTGCTTTCCACGAAGACCGAGTGGCTCGTGACCCAGCCTCGGCAATAATTGTAGCAACTCGGTGTGCAGCCTGTCGAGCATGTAAGTGAGAAACTC
The DNA here is from genome assembly GCA_963921915.1 of Hyposoter dolosus. Lineage (NCBI taxonomy): Eukaryota > Metazoa > Arthropoda > Insecta > Hymenoptera > Ichneumonidae > Hyposoter > Hyposoter dolosus. Next base: position 796,761 of record OY998136.1, on the reverse strand, counting down.
GTGAGCGTCTTGTTGCTGGTAGCCCCTAAAACGTGGCACCACCTTCCATATTACGAGGAACAGGCACTCGGGCGATATCGCCTGTCCGTTCGATCCTCCGAGGCTCAGTCCAAGAAGAACCTTCGAGAAACAAGCGAAAAATAAATTTTTCATCAAATAACGAGCGAAAAATTGACTCGGTCAAGGTCAAGGTCACAGAGGCAATACCTTGCGAAGCTCCTCGGCGAGAAGCGCGTCGCTGAGCTCCTTCGCTCGTCCAGGAGCAACGATTCGACCTCGATGAGTCGGCGGTTCGTCGAAAGCGATTCCCTCGAGGCTCGGCATTTGCGTCAAATATTCGCAAAAATGGCTGATGTTGTTAAACGACTGAAGAACAACGTTCATGAAACACGTGTTGCCCAAATTTCTCAAACCGACGACTTTTTTCTCTTTGGTTAATTTGGAAGTGCGTCGTTTGGCGACCGGACGATTATCCCCGCTGGTACCGTCCAGCGAGTGTAGCCTCTTTCTCGTTCTTGGTCGAAGGTTCCGGACGACGACCTCGGCTTTCCAGAGCGCTGCCTCCGGATCGTCCTCCTCCCCGTTGACGTTCTCCAGCCCTGGAGAACTCGACGAACCCCAACAGCCTTCCTCGTTCTCCTTGTGCTCGCTCTTCCGAAACGCACTCTGGCGAATCTTCTCGATGTGACCGCCCGACGTATCGTTTACCACGTACTCGTCGCAGCTGTAACTGCACGAGCGTCAGGAAAAGAAAATTCGTTACGATTCTCCTTCTCGAATAAACGATACATTTTTATTTTCATTTTTATTATACGATTAATCAATCAAAATCTAACAAAAACACGATATTGAAGTTTGCATCGTTGGAACGCAACGAAAACTCATCATTTTTTATAACAGAATTTTTCAACGATAATGGGAAAGTCTTCTTCGCCATTGAAAAACTGAATTTACTAGAAAAATTGAAACGATCGAATTTATTGTCGAAATAATGAATAAAAAAAATATTTTTCGTTATTTTTCAACAATCCAAACTTCAGAATCAAAAAATAACGATGTTGGAGCTCGCATCGTTGGAACGCAACGAAAACTCATTATTTTTTATAACAGAGCCCAAAATTTTCTTACAGAATTTTTCAACGATAATGGGAAAGTCTTATTCGCCATGGATAAATTGAATTTACTAGAAAAATTGAAACGATCGAATTAATTATCGAAATAATCAATGAAAAATCCATTTTTCGTCGTTTTTCGATGTAAACTTCAGTATCGTTGCCAAACGGTCGGAAGCGATCGTAAAAAACTCACCAATAAACCGCGAGGTTCTCGCAATCGATGCACACGCAGTGTTGAGTATTTTTTTCGTGATGCTGGAGGGCATGACCGGCGACGTAACGTCCGCAATGTACGGCCCCGCAGTGCAGACACAGCCACGTACTTTTTTCCGTTCCGCATACTGTTCAAACGTTTCGACAAATTTTAATAAATATTCAATCATCCCACCGTACGATCTTATTCATCAATTATTCTCAAGGTCACCTTGTTCGGTCACGCCTCAAAATAACATCGAAAAAAAATAACGTGTGACCAATTTATTGGATTACGAAGTCTACGAGAATGAAACGAAATAAAAAGTAAAAATAAAAACGTTTCATAACCTCAAAAACGAGGCAGTTCGATTCGGCGTCGTTATTTAGTGTTTAAAATTTTTCGCCACGTAACTTTATTCTCGAATACCATCCGGTCTCGAAATAAACAATTTCCGGATGGTATTTCGATGGACGGTTCGTTCCTTCGAAGCGTCTGTTCGCTGTACCGACATTACGAAAGATTCAAGGTCACGGGCATGCATGGAGCGGCGGGAATCACAAAGGAACAGACAAAAGGAAACCTGATGTTGAGTTTTGACTCTTCCTCGATCGATCGAACTTACATAGAAAGTAAAGATACAGACTCATACACGATATTTTTCAAAATTTGCAGAAATTAGAGCGGTTGGACGATTTTTCGAAAAACTCAAATTTTCGTAAAGTTCGAAAAATCATAAAATTTAAAACGTTCAACCGATATTTCCCAAATTCAATACCAACCTTCCTATTATGAAACTCTATGTATAAAAAAAAAATTAGTAATAAATGTTAAAATTTGCGCAAGTTAGAGCGTCGACAGCCTTTTTTTGAAAATTTCAAAATGCCGTACAATTCGTATTTTTCTAGCAATTCCAACAAAATTCTCAGAGAACGAAGAACTCGTACAGATTAACATCTGTGCAAAACGGGAGGCTTGTAGCTCAAACCGTTCTCGAGTTATGAACGTTTGAATTTTGCAGTGCCAGAACATACGCACACACGCACATCCGGACATTTTTTCTAGAAATGATTTTTCGATGTTTTGGAACATTTTAAGCAGATTGACATTGATAAGTGGAAAAGAAAAATTTCACCGTCACATAGCTTCCTCCATGAGAAAGCAAAAGGATCATGAAAATTAGTCCGGCCGTAGTATTTACTCGGGTGCGAAATATTATTCGCAATCGATGCTCTAAACACCCACCAATCCCGGAAACGAACGCGTGACTAATTTCTCGATGACTGGGAAAACGTGTGTGCTCGAACCTCGAACCATTGATAAATCGTCTCGCGGCGCCACGCTTTCCTACACAGCCTGCTCTCCGCTTATTCCAATTTATATATATATATATTTTTTTTTAATTATTTTTATTTTTATATCGATATATAGTTCGTTCCGCGTCAAGTGGATCAGCCTCGGCCTCGCTGGATGTAAACTCTCGCTGCTACGAGTTCAGAGGCGGGAGGTAGAGAGGGAGAGAGACTTCAAAGTGAGTCGCGAGCTCGACGATAACCAGCTGATCGATTAGTGCATAGATATATCGATGGTGTGTGTATTTCGCGATGCACGTGCGTTTCGTTTCTCGATGGAGAAAGAAAAAGGAGGCTCTGGGCCCTGGGGGCTGCGGACTATCGATTTTAATGCGAGAAAACTCGAAGATGTCGTTCGAGCGATTTTTTCGTTATTACTAACGAAAAAATCGAGTTTTTAGAGATTTCTTTATTTTTAGTTCGAAAGATACAGGGACGTGGGGGATTTGAGGAAAATATTGACGGAGCGAAAATAATGCCAGACGGAAAAAAGACCGGGAAGACTCTCCTCGCGCATACTCCTCCCCACTGGGTTTTCACGTATATAAATAATTCGCACGGTATCACTCGGTGGCCTTTTAAATCGATGCGAGCGTCTCGACGCGCTCTTGGTCGCCCAACGTCCCGCAGCCATGCCTCTTTATTCGCTGCTGCGAGCGAACAAGTCGCGTCGCCCCTATCGCCTTTGTTTTTTCTTTCTACTTTCGACCAATATTTCGATATCGCATCGCGAAATATCCGCGAGCGTTGCCACACACGATGCGTCATTGAATTATGACCATTTTTGCTTCCTCCAGTTTTCAATGTCAATGTGCTTAAAATGTCCCAAAACGTCGAAAAATCATATTTAGAAAAAATGTCCGCATGTGTGTGTGTGTGTGTATGTTCTGGCACTGCAAAATTCAAACGTTTGTAACTCGAGAACGGTTTGAGCTACGGGGCTCCCGTTTTGCACGGATGTTAATCCATACGAGCTCTTGATTCTCTGAGAATTTTCTTGGAATTGCTAGAACAATACGAATTCTACGACATTTTGAAATTTTCAAAAAAAGTCTGTCGACGCTCTAATTTCCGTAAATTTTAAGATTCATTACTATTTTTTTTTTATAGAATAGCACTATAGGTAGGTTGGTATTGAATTTGGGGAATTTCGGTTTAAATTTTATGATTTTTCGAATTTTACAAAAATCTGAGTTTTTCGAAAAATCGTCCAACCGCTCTAATTTCTGCAAATTTTGTAAAATATTGTGCACAAGTCTGTACTTTCCCAAATTTGAAGATTTATTATTGTTTTTTTTTTTTAATTGTTATTCACTCAACTTTCTCCCTTTCCACGAGCTTCAGTTTCGATTTTCGAAAAAAAAAAAAAAAACATGACGAGTTTACGAGGAAAATCGTGAGGAACCGATCGCGTATCGATAAAGCACGAGCTTGACGAATTTGAGGAAAAACCGAGACGACGCGGGCCATGCTGTGGTCGTTCGCGCTTCGATCGCACACGAGAAGGCGCGCGAATAGAAAAAAAAATGGCGACCTATTAACAAATCGATGCTTGGTCGATATTCGCAGCGTGCCACACCTGCCATGGCCAAAATTTCGGATTTCCAATCAATTTTATCGTGGAAATAGTTGCTCGCACAATCGCTGAAAAAAAATGACGAGACTCGATCGAGTTTTTGTTGCGTCGTACCTCCCACCGCGAGCCTCTCGTCTCGCGGAAACAGTGTTCGTTCACAGAGAAAGAATAAAAGCAGCAACGCGGCAAAGAAAGAGCAGAGAAGAGATTCAAGTTAAAAGTGGAGGGCGAGCACCCGTTGTGCTCCGGCAGGGTACTCGCCGCACAGTCCCGAGCTCGTCGATGAAAAAGAAAGCAAGGAAAATGACTGGAAAGCCATAATCGCCATGATTTTCGAGCTCCTCCGCGAGCCATCGATAAATCGATCGAAAAATTCAATTTTTCACTAAAAACTGAATATCAACGAGATCTGTCGAGTAATTGCTGATCGAGGGAGTCGAATGTTCCTACGACGGGATCTCGCGACTCCCAGCTGATTAGCGCCCGCCTGGTATTGATTTTCCAATGATGAACGCGCCCACACACACGCACGGATATCCGCGCGAGTCACACGAAAATAATAAGCGGGGGGGGGGGGGGGGGGGGGGGGGTGCGCGAGAGATTTGCAAGAGAAACTCGAGCGTTCGAAAAGTTTGACTGCACGCACCCGAAAAAAAGCTCGGACGAAAAGAAAAGTTTGCAAAAGTCTCGATCGCGCGCGTAAAAACACGCGAAAAGACGACGACCAGCGTGGAGCGAGATACGGCGATAGTCCGATTTCCGGGAAAGAGGGATTCGCGATCCGTAACGCGTGCTCTGTTGCACGCTAGTAGTAATTCTCGTGGTTGTGTGAAAGGACGAGGGGGGCTGGTCGGGGCTACGTGTAGGCAGTTTGCTTCAAGGCCGTGAGAGGAACGGCCTGCGTTAGCCTCAAGTGTGCGCTCTGGCGTTGCTCTCTCGCTCTTCGTCTTTCTCGAGCCCTTTTTTTTCGATAAACGAACGAGGGAGCGTGGATAACCGCGATGGGGAGGTAAAACGGAGCGTTCGATGGTTTATCGACGAGAGTAACGGAATGCCGAGGATTGATACGAGAAAAAAGGGAGGTCGTAGGCTACTGAGGAAAGTAAAAGATTCCGATTGCGGCCGGGAACGCGAGGAGCACGGGAAATGCGCGCACGCCGTACTCGATGATTTTTTTCATAATCGTTGCATTTGTATCGACGAAACAAATAAATAAAAATAATTCGCTGGTTCGTTGTGTGAGTGGAGAGGGAAAGAAACGAGGCAGGATGAGGAAAAATAAAAATCGTGCAAAGATCTCGAGGAGCGGCATGGAGAAACCATGTTTTTTTTTTGTTTTCGAGCTTTTTCTTTCATTTTATTGAATTTATTTTCATTCCTTCGTCGACTAAACCTTCCGATGACGATTTTACTTTCATACCTGCACAAACGAAAGGCAGATCCTTTGTACATGTCGTCTCGAGGTCGTCGCTGCCGATACGTATGCTCTGTGCTAGATGCGGACACTCCATTTCACCGAATCGCGAGGATGTGTGGAGCAGGCGGCGGAAAGGTAACAAGTTACTACCTCGGGATCTCGTGGAGCCCGCAATCCTTTCCGTCGTCTTCGTCAGTCCTTTGCCCCTTTTCTTTATTATTTATTTATTAGTTATTCATTGTTTTTTCAGCCTCGAACAAAATCGAGTCCATTTTTCCAATTGTTTTCGTTTTTTCTTAATTTCTATCGCCGCTCGCGAGCGAAACACACAGACTCGCACAAGCACTCGCCACACACACACACACAACTGCCGAGAATTTGATTTTTCCTCGTCTGTATATTTTTCGGATTCAGAGAATTCGATTTTTAGGCTTCTCCACGCGAAGCGATTTGGATTTTCGTTCGTACGCCGGAGAAAAGAGAATTTCTGTCGGATTTCTGGTCGCGATCGCTCGCTCTCTCTCTCTCTCTCTTTCTGAATGCGCCAGGCCTGGGGTACACTGGGTGCCCCGTGAACCTTCAGCTCTCACATAGCGCGAGAGAGAGAGATCCCCGTGGCCGTCGTCGTCGTCGTCTTCGACGAACGAATTGAGTTGAAAAAATAACAAATAAAAAGTTACGACGAGGGTACGCAGCACACGGATGAGGTGTCGTGTGGGCCGAGCGCGCAGCAGCAGCGACGAACCGCGACTGAAAGGCCAGCCGAGCGAGAGCCTCGCCACTCGCCACTCGCCACTCGCGGAACGACCGTTCGCGCAGAGCCCCTCGCGCCGCGCGCGTATGTGTGTGGCGTGCGCGCTTGTCGCTCTCGCACACACGCACGCATTACCACGCACCGCTCTCGGAGGACACTATTGTTTGATCTTGTCGGGTCACTGCTGCACCGACGACACGATATTCCCTCGTGTCATTAGTCTTTTCTTTAGTTTCTCTTATTCTTACCTTCCGAATTACTTATTTATCGCGATTGCCTCGAGGCCCACTCGCGTCTGTTTCTTATTTCTTTATTTATTTGTGAAAAACTTTGGTACGTTGTCGCGAAACGTCGTCGTTTCTCGATGGCTGCTGCTCCCACCAGCAGTCGCGCTCGTAACTCTCGAAATCTTGTCCATGGCGCGTGTTTTATTGGAGAATCTGATTGACACGAGACGCAGCAGAATCGGGAAAGATTTTAGAAACTACTTGGCTGTAATTTTACTTCGAAAACAATAAAATTGATTTTTTTCGTCAATCTCTATTTATTTCCGAGGAAATTGCCGAATAATTCGCCAATTCTCTCGTCAAAAGGGCTAAGGGCTAAGAACCGGCGTGCTTCCCTCGCCCGATTACTCGCACTCTCGCACACCAATCCCGTTAGATCGAGTCCGTGGGTCGGGTTGTTTCACCCGCCCGCTCGCACGACCAACGAACTAACGCAAACCCGGAGAAGCTCTTGTTTTCGTCGCGCGATGCTCGCACTCGCGGTGCAGCGGGTTAGGTCTCGCGCAGGCGTCTCGACGACATACGCCTCCGCTTCCCCAGACTTCCGCTTCTCTCTTCTCGGCGCTACGGGCGAATCAACTTTTTACCGAATCGCTCGAATAATCATCAACAATCAACTATCAATGAGAAACGAACCCAGAAACGCGCTCGATCTGCCCAGCACGACTGAGTCACCGACCATGCCACACTCCTCCAATGAAAATAAAACGATTCTCCATCCTTCTCTTCAGATCCCGCGGAACTTTCCGATCCTTTTTCTCTCTGTTATACGTTTTTTTATCCTCAAGGGTATTTTCCACTCCAAACGACCTCGAATTTTCAAAATCAAATATTTTTCGACCGAAGAAACTAAAAAAAAATGGAAATTCCACGGAAAAATGATTAAAAATTTTACTCATCGAGACAATCTCGTGGAAAAACTTTTCCCCCCATTTCTTTATCCAATTTTATTTAGGATTCTTTTAAAATTTTGTATAAACGTTCTTGGCACTAAAACTAACAGTTTTCTCCTGTGAAGAAAAATTTTCTGACGTTTTTTAGAATTTGAGATATTTAATTTGCAATTTTTTATTTTTCCCATCTAAACGCGTGTAAATTCAAGTCACGTTTCGTTAAAAAGTTGCAAGAAAAAAAACAAAAGAAACGCGAATTCAATTTACACGAGTTTAGATGGAAAAAATAAAAAATGGGAAATGAAATATCTCAAATTCTAAACGTCAGAAAATTTCTCTTCAGAGGAGAAAACTGTAAGTTTTGGCGCCAAGAACGTTTATACAAAATTTTGAAAGAATCCTAAATAAAGTCGTTTTGTGATAGCAATACGTTAAGTTTCTTAGTCTAAAAATCACTTTTCTGCCCAAATCGACTAAATTCTCGAAATTTTAAAGCAGAAACGTTGGGAGGCTAAAAAAAATTGTTATTTTTAGTGCGTGTCGAAAATAAACGTAAAAATTCTGCCAGAGGGTCAAAAACCACTTCGCCCTAAGCAGAATTGCCAGAAAACGCTTTTGCGACTAAGAAACTCCGAAAATTCCAACTTTTCCAAACTCAACGTGCCACAGCCACAAAAAAAGGTTGAAAAAGCATGAAAAAATGAAGCGAAAAGACGCGATTGCCAAGTTTCGTATTTATTGTAAAAACATGACAGATTTTCTTGTATGGAGAGAGTTAACGCCTTTAATTTCTTCTGTATTGATGAGTCGACGGTTGTACAAGTTGAAGAACAGAGATATTGCTGAACTCCAACATCTTGAGCATCTCCTTGGTCTCCGGGTCGACCTCGATGACGTCGTGCTCCAGAGCGGAGACTTCGGGGACGTAGTTGTCCCTGCGTTCTCTTTCTTCCTCCTGCAGCTTGATGGAGATGCCGCGTACTTGGCTGTGCCGCAGCCGCTTCATCAGATGCGTAACAAAACTGGAAAATTGCGAGTTGGGCGTGCGTGAGAGTTTTAGGAGCGAGGGAAAAACGTTTTTCTTTGAATTTTCGAGTAAATTTCGAGTTTCAAGGTCAACGGTGAAAATTTTGCAAGGATCCTTCGGGATTTGGTGATTAAGGCGAAAAAATTGAGACTTACCCGGCGATTTTGTTCTTGAGGGGTTTGCTAGGGATAATCGCGATTTCCTCGCATATCCTCTTGTTGGTGTGGAAGTCGAGGGTCAGCCGAGTGTAGTATTTCTCGATGATGACCCGCGCGGCCTTTTTGACCGTCTTAGTCCTGACACGACCCTGAAAATAAAAAATAAAAAAGGTTGAGAATTTGCGGTGGGAAGCGAGAAACCCACTGGCGATTAGTTTTCCACGTCGATCGCACGCATAACCAAAAAAAACGACGATCCGAGGACGCAACTTTGAGCAGAGGATTCGAGTGGAAAAAAAACGGTTGCACGGGTTAATATGGGCATCGGTGGCTTCCATGAATATTGATTAACGATCGAGTCACATTTGAGAAACATTATTTATACGGATCGGGGATATATTTGTGGATTTTTCAGACAAAATGTCAAAATATCGTACGCACCATGTTTGCAAATGCACCGGAAAAGGCACGGACCGAACTGAAAGAGAAACAGCAACGCGCTGCGTCTCTCTGACGGCGTAACAATCAACTATTTTGTCGTTGTTGTCCTCCGCTCGACGACGCCATTTTGCCGAGTCATCGGTAAGGCTGCCAATTTTTTTATCATACGATCGCGATTTCTTGTTCGTACCCCGTGACTCCGTCGGTAACCGTCGGAGAATAAATACCAATCTTCCTACTATTATAATACGTACTCTAAAAATAGTAATAAAGTTAGAGCGTCGACACCCTTTTTTTCAAAATTTCAAAATGCCCTAGAATTCGTATTTTTCTAGCAATTCCAATAAAATTCTCAGAGAACGAAGAGCTCGTACAGATTAACATCTGTGCAAAACGGGAGCCCTGTAGCTCGAACCGTTCCCGAGTTACGAACGTTTGAATTTTACAGTCCCAGAACATACACACACACACACACATCCAGAAATTTTTTCTAGATATATGATTTGTCTCGATGTTTTGGGACATTTTAAACATTGACTTTGAAAACTGGAAAAACAAAAATTTCACCGTCACATAGCTTCCTCTATGAGGAAGCAAAATGTGTATCTACGGTCAGTAACGTAGCGACGTTTCCAACATTTCAATTGTATAGTTTTTGATAATTTATAGTACAGTCGTCACAGCAGAGCCAGCAGAGTGAAAATTCTAAACTCGACGCTGCCTGACGTCGGCTAAATTCTTAATTCTTCAAACTTCACACCAGTAAATCTAATAAATAACAACCTCGTCCTTCTCGTCGAGCGTTTATCGGGACCAACATTGCCATCGTATTATTCCCGTTCGCAAGTGCAAAAAGTTAAGCAGAATAGAATATTCTAGAGGGACGAGAGGGAGAGTTGTTAAAATTTCTGTAAAATCACTCCGCAAGAATGGAAGACTTGCTGTCGTATTTCAGCGAAGTAACTGGGGTGGACAACGAAAGAGCAAAATTTCACCTCGATGCAGCCGAATGGGACCTTCAGGTGAGAAAGCATTTTTTAAATTGCCGGAATCATCGACATAACCTCAAAATTCATTTCCTCTCGTCATCCGTCCATTGAATCGTCCATTCCTTCGAAAAAACGTTGCATTTTGTTATTTTCTCGTGCCGCGAGTTTAAAAAACGAAATTTCTCCTCGTGATTCCTCCGAGCCAGTGAATCCTTGGCACAATATTCCCGAAGCGACTTCGAAAAATAAACAAAATGAAAAACAGATCGAGACACGTAACTGTCAAACGTTTGTTTCTTTTGAAAAGGTCGCTCTTGCCAATTTTTTCGAGTGTAACGAGTTTTCCCCCCCGCTGGAAGAATTGGCCAGTGCGGCTGCCGCCGCGGCCGCCATAGATCCCGAAGCAGCGACGAAAAAAGAAGAAAAAAAAAGTAGCGAAGAAGCGAGCGGCCAAAGCTCAGGGACGGTGGAAGCCGCCCCGACAAAAGAAAGCTCTGGAGTTTCCGCCCGGCCGAAAGTCACAAAAACTAGAAGCGCAGAGACAAAGCCCAGATCTAACGTCTCGTTCGGCACGATAGATCAATTGCACAACAGGGACAGTAGTTCGGACGAGGAAGGGCAAGCGTTTTATGCCGGCGGATCGAAACACAGCGGCCAGCAAGTTTTGGGGCCGAGCAAAAGGAAGGACATTATTAACGACATGTTCAAATCTTGCCAAGGGCAAGCGATTGCCGTAGCGGAGGATCGTCCAACGGGCCAACATCGTAATCGGCCGAATACATTCGGCGGAACCGGCTACAAGCTCGGGCAAACGAGCAGCGACACGGAAGGTTGGTATCGGCGACGGGACGAAAATTCGAATTTCCATGACCTTGAAAAAAACAAAACAAAAAAAAACAAATTTTTGCAGTCGTCAGCGGAGAATCCTCGTCGACGCGAACCCCGGGCTCGGAATCCGAAACGGGAGGATCCGGCCAGAGGAGCAACGCGGCTGGGGTGATAATGTTGAAATTATGGCGAGACGGATTCACCATAAACGATCGCGAGATCAGATCGTACAGCGAGCCGGAAAACCGAGAGTTTCTTGCGGCGATAAAACGCGGCGAAATACCACAGGAAATTCGGGAGGAAGTTCAAGGCGCGGAGGTCCGTCTGGACATGGAGGATCATCGTCACGAGGAATACGTCCCGACGAAGCCAAAAGTCAAAGCATTTACAGGCCGCGGACACAAACTGGGCAGGTCCGTTGAGCATCGCCGATAAAAACCATTTTTTTCTCTCCATTTTTTCATGCAATTAATGAAAACGGTTTTTCCAAACGTTTCAGCCCGTCGCCAGCGACCGTGGGTATGACGATGCCAACCGATCCGGCTGACCAAGCGGCCAACGAGTCTCAAGCCAGGGCAATGCTCAATGTCGATTCTTCCAGGCCCGTAACCAACATTCAAATTCGTCTTGCCGATGGCAACAACATCCGGCAAGAGTTCAACACGAGTCACACTGTGGGAGACGTCAGAAGATTCATAACAACGTATCCTTCAATATTTTGATGCTTATAAATCGTGTGGCAAGTTTGCATCGTTAGACCGCAACGAAATTCTTTTTTCTCTTGAACAAAGCTCATAATATTGTTCAATATTTGGTCTAAACAATAAAACGCTCGTCTCTGCGAGCGAAAGACTCATTCGGCACGTAAAAAGACCATAACTTTGAAATTTTCAATAAATAATTAACAGAAAACTACAATTTCGTTGAATTTCCACGTTGCAAACTTCAGAGTCATGCTCATCATCACTTCGTTTCGTTTGATCGATAAACAAAAAAAATGAACCGTTTGATTTCCAAAATATTAACATTGCCAGAGATGAAATTTCATTTCGAGTGCATATTGGGTCAATCTGACCCGCGGCGTTTTTCAAATCGTTGCATTCCGGTAAATATGCATTTGTTGTTTTTTTTTTTGTTTGTAATAAATTATCCATACGGAACGGGCCTGAATTTATTTTTCGATGAAAATAAAATGAAAAGGACTAAAAATTTTTGGGGTCAAAACGACCCAGTGTGCACTCGGAGGGTTGTTCATTTTTCTTTTCAGCTTTGTTCCATAGTTTCCTTAACAATCGTGACATTTAGGATGAGGCCTCAATACTCGCTGCAAGAGTTTAGTTTGTTGACGACGTATCCGAGCCGGGAATTGGTTCGTGAGGACGAGACGATCGAGCAGGCCGGTTTACAAAATTCAGCGATAATGCAGCGCCTCAAATAATTCGTAGACAAACTTTATTGACATATTATCATTATTATTATTATTATTACTCTCGTACATCATCTTCGGATGCTTATCGACGATGTAGCTCACCGCCACTCCGATATCGCAATAATAATAAATTTATATACGAAAAATATTTAAATTCTGGCACAGTTGGCAGTCACTTCGCTGATTAACCATTTTTGAGGAAAAATCAAACCAGAGGCTCTCACAAACACACACACTCACACTCTGGGACAATTGTACTCGACGCGATCTTTGAAAACCTATTTATTTTATACTCTTGTATAAGCATTGTTCTATTTAGAAAATACATTTAAAAACTGCAACAAATTATGCCATTTAACGATGTTCAAGTTCGCATCGTTGGAACGCAACGAAAACTCATCATTTTTTACAGCAGAGCGCAAAATTTTCATACAGTATTTGTCAACGATAATGGGACGGTCTTCTTTGCCATTGGAAAACTGAATTTACTAGAAAAATTGGAACCATCGCATTAATTATCAAAATAATGAATAAAAAATATATTTTTCGTTGTTTTTCAACGATCCAAACTTCGGTATCGTAAAATAACGATTTTGGAGTTCGCATCCTTGAAATTCAATGAAAACTCATCATTTTTTATAGCAAAATGCAAAATTTTTGTACAGTATTTGTCAACGATAATGGGACAGTCTTATTTGCCATTGGAAAATTGAAATTGCTAGAAAAATTGGAACAATGGCATTAATTTCCAAATTGCCAAAATGGGAAAAAAAATCGTTTCGAGAATTGCTGGTGTTTAGGAAAACTCCCTCCAACACATTGGGTCATTTTGACCCGGACAAAGTTTTTCAGAAGTTGGAATTTCGAGTAATTAATATTCGAACGACAAAAGTTTCACTTTCTCGAATTTTTCATTCATTTTTATAGAAAAAATGGGGCGGAGTACACACTGGGTCAAATTGACCCGGCGTCTCAATAGTGTCGCCCCAAATACAGTCTTACTTGCTATTGGAAAACTGAATTTTCTAGAAAAATTTGAACGAACGCATTTATTATCAAAATAATGAATAATAAATGTTTTCGTTGTTTTTCAACGATGCGAACTTCAGTATCATGCCATTTTTAATTTTTTTTTTGGCATCGAGACTTTCCACAGCGACGGGTTTTTGAGAATTTGCGAAAATTTGCCCGCGTAATCATCGTCCAGGACAACAGGTCGAAGCCCTTCCTTTTCGCAGCTATTATCGTAATCCTGTTCGTAACGATTTACGGATATCAACTCCACACCCGGGTTTCCGCTCGTTACGTTCGCTTCCGAGGGAATTTTGAGCTTCCCGTCTCCCGATTGGCGATAGATAAAAACGGGATCGGAATCAACGAGTTTTTTGGTCGCAAATACTTTCGGTGGCTCGGCCATTCGGACGTAACAAAAATTATTGACCGATATTTTGTAACGATCCATCTTTAAATCGTTTTCTTGAAAATCCATTAATAATTTGACGATCGTCGAATGATATTTCGGGACGATATACTCGTCCCATGTCAGCGTCGCGACCACCTCGATTTTTCCGTACGTACGATACAGACAATCGGTATTTATGATCGTCCGAACAACTTCCGGGAGAACTCGATCGAACGGTAAATTCCATTGCAAGGTCGTGTACGTCGGAGGCCTCGATTCACCCGCATAAATTTTCCGCAGTTGACGATTTATTATCTTCTCAAATTGCGGAGCTATACCGTCGAAATCGTAAGAGATGAAACTATCGAAACCAAAAGATTTGTGGAACGCCATAAAATCCATTATTTCCTTGAAACTTTTGGCGTTGGAATCGAACGACGTTACGCACAAACCAGCCATCAATTCTTTTTTCTCGCTGCTCTCTTTTTCCTCGTCGTTACGATCGTCCAATTCTCTCACGGACAACGAAATCGTCATTTCGTTAAAAATTCCGTTTCCCCGAGGAGAAACGCGCTTCGCTGAAAATCTAACGGCTCTGAAAACCCCGTAGGACGTATTTTTGCCCTCGAGGTAGTCGCAGTCCAGGAAGAGACCCTCGTAAGTGTCTTTTTTCTTGTTTCTCTTCGCGCCGTCCTTTTTCTCTGCCCACGAGGCGATCGGCTCGTGAGACAATTTTCCGGGGATAGAAATCGCTTGAAAATTTTGTCCAAAGTGGACAAAATCGCAGGAAAGTTTGACGGAATGCGATCGCTCCGTTTTGGCGATTGCTATCGCGCGAATTTGTCTCGCGCTCACGCCATAAGCGGAGTAGACGTAAATTTCGTCGGTCAGTCTTTGCCACGAGGGACGAGGCTCACCCGAATCTTCGTTTTTGGGAAAATGCTCCGTCTCTGGACAAAGCGCATCGCCTTTGTCCATCCACGTCTCGTTACAACCTACGGCTTCATGGTTGCCGAAATAATTGAGCACCTCGAGAACATATCGAAGTTTGTTGTACTCGTGTCTGTAAATAACCAGAGCGCCGAGGCTCAACAGAGCGATGACGGCTAAACACGCTTGGTACACCTTCCGCATTTTTGTTTTTAAACTTTCGATCGATCGCTGTTGATTTGCTTGAATCGGAAACACTTGCGGAGGTCCTCGTTCCGTTATTTTTTGGAATTCATCCGGGAAAAGGAATGGAAAGGATGGAAATGCTCGCGGAATTGTACTGCGAGATCGATAAAATTTTGAGGTTATGGTAACTCGATGTTTTTTATTTTTTAACGATCGCTGTTGATTCGCTTGGATCGGAAACACTTGGGGAGCTCCTCGTTTCGTTATGTTTTGCTATTAATCCTGGAAAAGGAATGGAAGGGATGGAATTGCTCGCGGAATTTTACTGCGAGATGGAAGAATTTTGAGGTTATGTCGACTCGATGTTTTTCTTTTTTCAGAGCCTCCAGGACCATTATATTTTTGTAAACTCTCAATCACTTATTTTTGACACGTGCCGCGAGAACTTAAATACGAACAATGCAACGCGTCTCCTTATGTTTTGTTTACACTCGCGATTTTAGACACTGCCACTTGTCATGCATGTTTCCTCCGCGGTAATCATTCTCGAGTAATATTTGTCCACTGCAATGAAAACTTGCACACGCGCCCGAACTTTGATGCACTAAATGGCAGAGAATATCCTTCGAATCGTACCTGGACGCGTTGGTTTTTGACGTAGCGAGGTTGGGACAATCGTCGAAACAATAAACAGGTTTTCCAGCGCTTGCCACTGCGGCGCGCACCGTCGTCGCTCGTCCACTTTCCACCGTAAAATAAAAAAAATAAATAAAATTGCGGGCTATTATTTTTATCATATGGAGCGGACGCAATGGCCGCGAAAATAAGTCCAGCAGCGAGCGAACCGGCGGAAGACGCGCTACAGAATCGTCATCCTCAACCTCCTAAACCCGTTTCCAGGCCCGGTAAATATTCGATCGTAATTACGCCAAGATATATTTACAATCGCACGAAAATGCTTCTCCCTGACAAATCAAATAACATACGCGGATTTACACGTTAGAAAAATACTGCGTCAACGAACACGAAAATATGTCCGTATACATCGCGTCAACTCATAAAATGAATTTCATTGTTTTCCATCTACAGGGAAAGTCAGAGTGGTGAGAGCACTTTACAAATACACAGCTCGAAATGTGAGTACCCTTTGTATTGTTTTCTTCGAGAAAAAAATGAGTTTTTGTTTTATTTCGATTTGAAAGGTTGTGAGAGTCCAGAATTGACGGGGAACAAAAATGAGTATGAACGAAAATTGATGAAAAATAAAATTTTTAAAAAATTTTATAAAAAATCGATTGTAGGCTGACGAACTATCGTTCGAGGAAGGTCAACTTTTGTACGTCCAAGAACACGAGACCGATAGAAATTGGTGGAGAGCCAAGTCGAGCTCGAGCCAAGGCCTCGTTCCGGCAAATTATGGTAAGAAACAAAGAAGACAAGAGTCTGAAAGCTTAAGAGCAGGTGAAAAAATATTTGTTGGTTCCAGTGGAAGAGCAAATGGAAGAAGTTGAAATGCCGTTGCACGAGGCAGCGAGACGAGGCAATATTTCCTACTTGAAGGAATGCCTGAGAGAAGGAGTTTCCTCCACGGGTCTGGATACAGCTGGGAATACCGCTTTGTACTGGGCATCGCGAACCGGCCATATTGACTGCGTCAGAGAACTTTTGAGCCAACAGAAACCTCCGCTGGATGCTCAGGTTTCATAGAAATATTTAAACCCAAGCTTTTCGCCTTTCAATTTCTTGCTCTTCTATAAAATCTCTGGTTTCTTCTTATTTTGTCTATTTTTCTTTTTCTGTTCCCTCATAAAGAAAGCTATGTGACGGTGAAACATTTTTTTTCCCAATTTTCAATCTCAATGTCCTTAAAATATCCCAAAACATCGAAAAATCGTATCTAGAAAAAATGAACGGATGTGTGTGTGTGTGTGTGTTCTGGCACTGTAAAATTCAAACGTTCATAACTCGAGAACGGTTCGAGCTACAGGGCTCTCGTTTTGCACAGATGTTGATCTATACGAGCTCTTCATTCTCTGAGAATTTTGTTGGACTTGCTAGAAAAATACGAATTCTGGGGCCTGTTGAAATTTTCAAAAAAAGGGTGTCGACGCTCCAACTTGCGCAAATTTTAAGATTTATTACTAAATTTTTTTTTATTAATAGAGTATCATGATAGGAAGGTTGGTATCGAATTTGGAGAATATCGGTTGAACGGTTTAAATTTTATGATTTTTCGAATTTTACGAAAATCTGAGTTTTTTGAAAAATCGTCCAACCGCTCTAATTTCTGCAAATTTTCTAAGATATTGTGTATGAGTCTGTACTTCCTCTTTACTTTCTAGAAAAATTGTCGAAATTGTATAATTTAAATACAAATTCAAAAAACGCTGCAATTTGAAATTTGCAAACTGCTTCCTCAAGATGCTCAAGATGCACGATGCTCAAAAGCTTCCTCTATGAGAAAGCCAAAATAAAAAATATAGTTGCTCACAGAGGAAGATTTAAGCATCGTGCATCTTGTTTTATTTTTACGTTACTTCTCATTTTTTTTTTTTGCTAATTGCAGAACAAAATGGGCGACTCTCCACTGCACGTCGCCGCGAATCACGGATACCTCGAGATCGTTGAATTGTTGTTGCAAGTTGGAGCCGATCCTGCTTTGCGAAACAACGATTGTCTATTGGCCGAGGAATTAGCGAGCGATGCTGCGATCAAGAATACGATACAGATGTTCAGGAGGCACAACAATTCGGTGAGCCACGGATACGGAATCGACGATTACAACGACGAGAGTGACTGATGATAATCATTTTTTTTTTTCCACTCCATTCCATCAAACGGCTGTGAGTTGCAAAGCCTCGCGATGATCCAAGGCTCGCCAGGTTGTTGATTTTCCCATAATATTCAAAATAATTATTCCCCTCGATTTTTTTCCGCATAAAGAAATTTAACTCGACGATCTTTGATCTTCAAATTCTCTATGTGAATGCAGAATATGCTGGAAAATTAGAAAAAGGTGCGAAAAGTTTGCTAAAGTTGTAAAAAAAAAAAAAAAGGAAAAGTATTTATTAATCTTTGGTGCTGAACCATCGATTGAAATCAAGTCGCAATAACAACTGTGCCAAATGTTCTCCGCTCGGTTGAGCCCTGACAGTATTGAGAGTCTTGATCAACCAGTCCATCAAGCCGTCGAGCGTGTCGGTCAGAGTTTTTAATTCTTCCTTCTCGCTGGTTAAGAGATTCGTTATTTCCCAAATGGAGGCTTGGAGGATGAAGTCGTCGCAGAGTCTGAGGAGGAGGCCGATCAATTTGTTGACCTGTTTGATTTTTTTTCATCGATAAAAACGAGAAAACTCATTAGGAATTTGTCGATGAAGTTAAGTTTCGATCGCTTAAATAATTTCATCATTTTACCGAGTTTTTTCGTTGCGTTTTTCCGCCCGATAAAAAAGTCTGCGACATTACGTTCGCCAAAAAAATGGAATGAGCTTTTTGAACGTGCTCAAAGTTCCGAGTGTTTTTAATGCTGTTCTCCATTATCGTGTACTGACTCTCGAGCACGTCGACTTGGAGATAATACTGTAGATTGTCGATTATGAAGATGAGATTATTTCGCAACTGAGTTACGCCGATTTCCCTGAAAATAAAACAACCATCGATGCTGAAATTATTCTTTTTTCTCGCCTTTCAAATTCACTTTTTTTTTATACCCACACATTTTTCAGTCTCATTTGCTCGGTCCAGAGCCTCGACAGATCGATCTGGGTCTTTTTGACCCGTAACAAAAAACGGAAAAGCACGTTATAGTCGTTGAAAGCCCCTGGGCTGAAGAGCAGTTGCAGTGGCCAAACGATCTTGTAATTCAATACGATAAGGCCCCAGCCACGTTGCTCTGAAATTATTCATTGTTCCTAGTTTTGTTATTTTTTACGATACCAAAGTTTCGATCGTTGGAAAACAACGAAAAATATTTTTTTTATTCATTATTTTTGATAAAATGCGATCGTTGCCATTTTTCTAGTAAATTCTGTTTTTCAATGGCAAAGAAGACTGTCCCATTATCGTTGACAAATATTTTATGAAAATTTTTGGCTCTGCTTTGAAAAATGATGAGTTTCCGTTGCATTCCAACGAAGCCAACTCCCACATCGTTATTTTATGAAACAGAAGTTTGGATCGTTGGAATGCAACGAAAAATATTTTTTTTTATTCATTATTTTGATAATTAATGCGATCGATTCAATTTTTCTAGGAAATTTAGTTTTTCAACATTTTGCGCTCTGATATAATAATTCAATATGGTCTTTTTTTTATTTCGACGATTTACCAGGACATTAGAAATTCTATAAAATGAAATGAAATTCCCTGGTGAAAAATATAAAGGAAAATGGCTCGCGCTCACCGATGGGATCTTTGTGTTCCTGGCGAGAATCTTTCGAGCCGGAAACGATGGTATCGCTGCTGCTCTGTTCGCCGTGAGTATCCTCGGGCGGCCGTTTCTCAATCGCTGGAACTGAGAAAACGAAAGAATCGGCAGCAGCATCTTCGTTCAGGTGCATTTTCCTGATGGCCATTTGGAAGGCAAGATTAACGTCACGAGAGGTGTGACTGGTTGGTGCTTTGTTGAGAATGTGACTGGTCAGTTTTATAAACTCCAAGTAAAGATCGCCCCTTCCCAGGAGATAGAAATCCTTGATGGACCGAAGTTGCTGCAAAAGTTGAGCTTCCTCGACCGCGACCCGCCACAAAAGCTCCGTCACGCAGTTTTTCAGCTCGTCGACGGTTATTTCCAATCCGATCGTATCGAACGTCGCCTTGGCCTGGAGGCTCTGCAGTTTTTGGAAATATTCGTACTCCCGTTCGCCCCATATGGGATTTTTCATGTTGTTCCCGACCGCGACATCTGCAGGCAATCGATTTGTAAAAAAAACTCTCGAGTCTCGACAACAAGTTATACGATCGATACTGAAGTTATGATCGTTGGACTCCAAAGAAATTTTGGACTCCAAAATCAAAACAATTAATAAAAAGATTAATTGTTTTGATAATTAATGCGATCGTTCCAATTTTTCTAGAAAATTCAGTCTTCCAATGACGAATAAAAATGAAGGAAAAATTCGAGAAACTGAAACTTTTGTCGTTCGAATAATAATTACTTGAAATAGCAACTTCTGGAAAACTTTGTCCGGGTCAAAATGACCCCAATGTGTTAGAGAGAGGTTCACCGGCAATTTCACGAAATCATGATTCTATAAATGAACCTTTGATTCATACATTTTCATTTAGCGACGCTATTGAGACCCCGGGTCAATTTGACCCAGTGTGCACTCCGCCCCATTTTTTCTATAAAAATGAAGGAAAAATTCGAGAAACTGAAACTCTTGTTTTTCTTGTAAAAAAATCGTCCTCCCTCGATCAATTCATCGGAAAGTCCTTACCGTTCCTCACGCCTCGTGGATCGTTGCCAAACATAATAACGGTCTGTCCGATGGTCAGAATCTTGGAAGCCAACGAGGGCACGATGTACGACGGTACCGCGTCGACCTGCACATGAAAATCCCACATTTCGCTCCTGCTTCTCGATTTACCGCTCGCTTTGGTACCCACGTCAGAATTTCTTCCGCTCGTACTGTCCGAGTCGTTGATCTTTGTCTGTTGGATGAAAAATTCATTGTGGACATCCTCCAGGTGGCCGTACAACAGCCAGCTCGTCAAGTGCTTGTAAAATACGGCCTGAACGCAATGATTTATTCTGCAACAGAGTCAAGCCACTAGAAATAACTTTTTTCACAAATCAACAAAGTAAAACCATTTTTCTCTTTAAAAAAAAATTATTTCATCCATTAAAACTGCTAATAAATCAGAAACAAATATTTTTCTGATATTATTCAAAGACAAAAATAGAAAAAATCCAATTGTCGCGCTGGAAAAGCAAAAAATAATGAAAAATCAATTTTTTCAAAATCTCAACCGAGTACGTACTTTTCTATGGCGGTTTTAATCTCCGGGATACCGGAATGTTTGTAACGGTGAAGGCACTCGAGCAACATACAGCCGTGCAGACCAAAAAATTCAATCTGCGATAAATAAACGGAGCTGGTAACATTTGGAACGGGCTTTACTTGATTTTTGCTCTTTCAAGACTCACTTCTCTAATAATGGAGTTGAGAACAGAGAAGAGAGAAACGTATTTCTCGATTCTGCAGAGTATCATGGTCAACGGGGTGTGGGCATCTTGGAGTACGGTATTTTCTAAATCTACGATTTCCTCTCGGAAAGACGCCAACGAGCGGTCCATTCCGTCGCACAACGCTCTCAGGTATAGTCCCGTTTTCACGAGGGACTCGCCTGTCGATGGACAAACTATGTTTTTTTTTTTTTTTGAGATTTTTTGATCCTCCAGTTGAGACGGACGTCGAAAAATCGAATTTTTATTGATTTTTTTTTTTTTTTTTTGCACTCACCATCGTTGCAATTTCTTTGCTCGGGGGCTGCGTTGCTGGTGCCATCGGTTTCGGGGCACGTATACTTTTTAATGAAAACCGCGATGTTGTTGAACTCCCCGACAGTCTGGAGAATTTTTTTCACGAGGACTTTCTCGCCCGGGTGCAAATATTTGTCGAAATCCGTTGACTGCGTTTCCGGAAACAATATTTCGAGGAATTATTTATGGAGAGAAAACAGTCTGCTGGCGAGAGGTTAACTCGATGGCTAAGGGCATGGGGACGGTTGAGGGAGAGCAGGACCAACCTCGTTTTCAACGATACGTTCTAAACTCGTCGAACAACCCCACAGGGACAAGAGTATTTCGTGCAACATTATTGAATGTATGCACGCTACCGGCTAGCCGCTCGTGCATCGATACTGAGTGATAAATATTATTGAGATCGTTCACGCTCGAGCTCGATGGGATGCTTGTCGATCAGCTGTTGACAACAGCAAAAAAGACAAAAAGCACCACTGCCGTAAAGTTAGGCGGACACAACTTTCTTCCGGCGTTTTTTCTTAAAAATTTATAATTACCACAATTTTTAATTACGCCACCATGAACCACCACGATACCAACAATCATAAAAAAAATGATAATTAAAAGTCGTCCGGCTAACTTTACGACTTTTGACTTTTTCACTTTTGACTCTATGACTTTTGCCATTTTTTAAAATCAGAAATGATTGTTTGTCGACAGCTTGTGATTGTTTGATCAATTAAAACTTTTGTTAGATCGTAATCATTATTAAATAAACGAAACAAAAAAAAGCGTTCGTTTGAAACAAATAATATTGTTTGAACGTTATTTTACCAAAGAAACGAGTAAATAAAATATTGGATTAATCGCGTAAACTGGGGTAGTATGTAGAAATGCTCCGACATTTCATCATAAAATACATCGAAAAATATGAATCCATCGAATATTTTTGCGGGTCAGAGAGGCTCGCGCGGCGTCAATCACGCGGACCAAAAAAATTGAGTGCGATTGAGTACAATTTTTTACAGATTTGATTTATTAAAATTTGTCGTATGAATATTAAACAATATTATTTGTTACAACCAAACGATGCCGAATCGACTGGCACTCGAAAAAATCAAATCGCACCAAATTTTTAAATGTCTCGGCTAACTTTACGCTTTTTTTTGATTCGTTTGTTTGATGATGATTACGATGTAACAAAAGTTTGAATTGTTCACAATTCAAAATTTTTTTTTTACGCGTATCCCACTTTGCCCGCCTCTCCCCTACGTCAGATTTTTTTTTGCTGCTTTATGAAATTAGGGAAAGTCGAAAAAAATGGAGAAATGTTGGATCGACGATGCAAAAAAAAAAAAAAAAAAAAAATCTGACGCCACAAAGACTAGTCAAAGCGTGTACAGCCGGCGTCATGATGGCGGCGATCAGTATTTTCCAAAAACCTGTTGAAAAGAGGGTATTATCGTTGCTCATCTAATTAGTGAAGCTAATTAGATGAGCAACTAGTGAGGGTATTTAAGTTTTCTACCTGCGGCGGACAACGGTCCGGTAACCGCATTAACATATGTACGACTTGGGAAACGCCGATCGTAAAACCATTTGAACGAAAGGCGACGAAAAGTTGTACAGCAGTTAATTGGGTGACATTATAGTTCGTTGTGGTCATCAGGTGCATATGGCGTCGTCGCTTGCTTAACGCATAAGCTCCAAGCAATAAGCGCATGAACCAATCTCGACCAATAAGGAAAGCAATAAGACTATGAAATCTATTGAAATTTTCGGGAAAACCGATGCAAATCCTTTGTATTTTTGTTTGGATGTCACTGTTTGGAAAAAATTGGGTGCATGCTTAAGAAAATTTTCTTAACCATGACACCCAAAGTTTTTGTAGTCGCCGCTTTATTATTTTTATTGGCTGCAATTAAAAAACAGAAATGATTTCAATTATTTTTTAATGCTTGTATATATTATCGAAAGTTCAGTTGGAATTAAAACGAGTCGTTGATCAAGGACGCGTTGTCTGCAAATTTTTTTATCGAATATTCCTTTAAATTTGCACTACACGAAGAGAATAGTGATATCTAATTGCTTGCGCAATTTTACGAGAATCACGTTGGGCCGGTAAGGCGAGAGGAACAATCGAGAAGTCACTAGATAAAATAATAATAATAATACTGTTTTTGCTGAACTTCGTTCGGAGCGCCTCGAGCGCGAGCAAAAACCGAAGTGAGGGTTCCAAAACCCGCACATCTTGATGTTCTGCTCTCTATGGCTATCTCCGTGGCAATCCCCTTCCTTTATTCTAGGGAACGTGCCACTACGGCTACTCCGCCACTCTCTTGATTATTCGCAAAAACTTTTAGGGCCGTTTACTTGGGCCGGAGTGCGCGTAGAATCGGTCCATTGCGCGCCTTCAGAGATTCACAGTGTTCGAATAGAACAAATTAACAAAAGAAACGGAAACTGTATTTTTTACCGAATCCGGCACAGGCAATTCGTTCAGGATTACCGCTCGAGCGTTGAGAGTTACACTCGGAGCGCCCGATACTCGACATTCGAGAACAATGACTTCTCCGTCGCCATTGCCAACCGGTCAGCGGCGTTCTGCCATTTTGGCAGATTCGAGGTAACTCGGCAGCCCAGGCTGGTCCAATTTTTGCGTCTCTAATCAAAGTCTCGCTCTATTTTACTCAGGAGAGTCTACAGGACATAAAATTGGCCATCGATTGTGGCTACCTGGCAGCTTCTCTGTGGAAATTGCATCTACGAGCTGTAGAATACCACGTCGCTTTGGGCGACAACAAATTAGCGCAGGAAGAGACAGACAAGCTGTCCGAGTGGTTGGACCAAAACACCGAAGCAACGTCGTCGACGAAAAGTAACTTTTTGGCCTTTGGTAAAGCCCTTGAATCGCTTAGTTTGGCGGATTATTGTCTATGTTGTTTTTTTTCAGCCACAATTCTAAAGAGAGCCAAAGAAAAATGAAGGGATCGCTAAGCGGTCGAATTCTGACGCGAGTATAAATCCAGAAACATTGCAGTTGCCAAAAAATGAGGAATTCCCTTTTGCGTCCAGTCCTTGAGCCTCCAGTCTTCGAAGACCCGAGCAAGCTTTTCGATCCTGACAATTCGAAACCAGCACTTGCGTCTTACAAAAAAAGTCTGGCCATCCGAGAAAAACATCCGTGGAAGTACAACGAAGATCTTTTGAAAACTTTATTTTTTATGGGACAAAACCGCGCACTTTCCGGTCAGACAATTTTGGCTTGATCATCATTCTCCATGTGCCAAAGGACAAGAGTTTATCGAAGTGTTTATGCCTCTTGTTACAACGGGTGATTCCATCGGCGAATTGTCCTATGCCGAGAAGGGATTCCTCAGCGTCCAAGAGAGATTCGCTTCGGAAAGCATCGAGGTTGTCATCCATTTGAACTATCTGACCGATATCGTAATTCTTTACCTTGGACTGAAGTCCAACCGGACGACCGATGTCTACAGGTAACTGCAAAAAATTCGACCCAACGATGCGACTCCGTTGACCGCTACGATGTTGAAGTTTGCTTCATTGGAATAAAACGAAAACTCATACTTTTTTATAGCGGATCGCAAAATTTTCATACAGTATTTGTTAACGATAATGCGACAGTCTTTTTTGCCATTGAAAAACTGAATTTTCAAGAAAAATTGAAACGATCCCATTAATTATCAAAGCAATTGATAAAAATATATTTTTCGTTGTATTCCAACAATCAAAATTTAAGTATCATTCGACCGCTCATCGTTTCACTCTTTTCTTACGATCAAAGAGCCATTTTGAAGAAAGGGCAAGAGTACGTGAATCGTATGCGAAAAAAAGGGAAGAACGACTCGATCAGATAAATCAGTCGCTGTGTGCTCGGAAAAGACCCATGTCTCTTTTTATTTTATGATCGCGAACATGTCCCTTTTTTACGCTGAACAAGCAATCATTCGCCTGGAATGTTTGTTTTTAAACCTTTATTTTATTAAACCTTAATATTCTTGACGTCGAAATAATAAAACTTGATGAAACGAAACAATTAAGCTAGTAGATATTTATTTACATATTTACAATTGCGTTCATCATCAAATTACAATAATTGCATCATATCACATCACACGGAGAAATTAAATGTTCACAGGATAACTGTAGACAGGCGCATAGACGAGCCGATCGACTGCCGTTTGAGTTTGGGTCCCTTCGGTCAGTTTCCGCTGTTCTCAGGCTCGACGTCTCCGGACGACTTTTTATCGTTGTATTCCTCGATCAGCCGGTTGAGGAAAGTAAGTTTTCCGAGGTAACGCGTTAGGCGGTTTCTTGCCTCCGCGTGCATCGGGTCTTGAATGGATTTTTTGAGCTTTCGCTCCAGTTCCTGTTTCAACGGGAAAAGCAAATATTTTACTCTATTTTTCTTGAAAAAATTCATAAGGATTTTTGTTAATTAGAAAAAACTGATTGTAAAGATGCTTACATCACTTTTCCTCCGAACTCCAGTTTCAAGTGCTCTACGTTCCTCCGCCTGGAAGACAACTGAATGCACCTCGAAGCGCTGGTTAATTTCCGCCACGAGGGTATATAATGCTATGTACTCCTCGTAAGTACAACGATATTCGTCCTTGTAACGTTTTTCTTGTTCTTGGCTGGTGATGGTCGTGAAGTTCCTGTAAAACATAGGAAACATAAATTACCATGACAACGAAAGAATTTGTAAACGATAATGGCGCGGGACAGTCTTTCGTGCCATTGTGGAAAATTGAATTTAGTAGAAAAATGAATGAGTGGAAAATTGAATTTGGTAGAAAAATTGAATCGCGATCGCATTAGTTATGAAAATGATTAATAAAAACTATGCTCTGCTTCGTGGATATTTCAAAGATGCAAACTCAAGTATATAATAAAAAAAATAGATGTTACACTCACGTCTGATAGTCTGGACAGTCCGAATTCTTGGTGCTGGTGCTGGTGGTAATGGTCGCCAAGAGAGGACGGCCAGAGTTGTTGGTAACGGCGGGGGAGCAGGCGAACGATTTGGTGGACTTCGGATTGATAAGGTTTCGGAAGACCAAATCCGAATCCTTAGTCGGCTGAGGATACATCCTCAGGCATAGCTCCAATTCCGATTGGAAGCTGCTCTCATCCTCATCGTCACTGCTCCTCCGCTCCTTGGGCCTGATGGGAGGCCCGAATAACCTGTTAAAATATACCAAAATTTCCATAAGAACCATGTTAAAAAAAATCTGAAGAAAGATGATGAAATGAAAATTGAACAATTGATCGTTGGAACGATGCTAAAAATTAATTATAAAAATTAATTATAATAATAATTACTAAAAAATGTTTTTAATTGTAAAAAAAAAAAAATTGAACTCACGTCTGATCTCTAGCAGGATGTTCCTTGTCGCTGCATTCTTTTTTGCGTTGCAACAAACGCGGTACCAACGTACCACAAGACGAGGAGAGTGTCAAAGACAATGAGTTATTGAGGACGGAGAACGGAGGACGTCCGTCTTGACGTTCGATGGGGTTGGTAGTGGCGATGTTTTTGCCCGTGTCCGATTTACGGTAATCGGATGTCCTCACTTTTTTTGTCTTGACACCATCCGCGCCCTGAAAATGTCCTGGTCTTTTGTAGCAACACTCACTTCTAATGAATCTTGTTTTGAAACTGCCACAAAAATTCGTTTCAAAACACGAGCTTCCTAACACTGAACTCATTTTGTATATTATGCACCGAAAAAATTCAGAATGAGTTCCGACTAGTACGAATGCCAAAATTATACTGAAGGGTGAGTTGGTGAAATAGGTGTGACGCCCCCGAGCCGAAAATTGAAATTACCCTAAATCGGCGCGACGCGTACCCCCAACTTCTCCGACCCCCCACCCGTATTTTCTCGGATTTTATGGAAGGTAGTCGATTGCAGGTAAAAGTTGATGATTGGCGATTATTTTTACCGCAACGAGTGTTAATGGTCGGGGATTAAGGGTCTTGTGCATTTCTGGCCAATTGCAAGTCTTCAAGACGAGACGGTAAATCAAACTTTCTCACCTCGAGGTTTAAAAAATCAGCGTATGAATAATCCTATTCGATAATTTAACAAAAAAATGTGAAAAATCGATCATGTCCAAGTTTGCATCGTTGGAATACAACGAAAAATACTATTTTTATTAATTATTCTGAAAATTAGGGCGATTGTTTATATTTTTTTAGTAAATTCAGTTTTCTAATAATGGAAAAGAGAGAATTCGTTGGAAATCTTTGGGAAATTGAGCAAAACTTTTGTTGGCTCACCGTCAATGTTGGTTTCTCCGTAAAAACGTAGTCAGCGATAACTACTATCGCTCCGAAAATTATCCCGATCCCGGGACCCAGCCATGGGATCTGCTGATCCGCTGAAATTATGAAAAAATCATTTGGAAATTTTTTATTCGCTGATGTAATTGTAATTGGTTGCAAGGGACAAAGGATCGCTCGCGGATAAATTACCGGGGCTGGTCCTTTATCAAGGACCCGGAAATTCTGTTCATGGCCTCCGTAGATCTAGCTCAATGCTTTTCTGTACGAGTTGAGAGCCTCACTGAACCTAAACGTGAGGAACCTCTACATTAGCTTTTCGATAATAACCCTGTGGAAAAAAAAAAACATGACATGAAAAAATTTTCATTTTTCTCATATTCGACTGTTTGGCCATGAGTAATTGTAAAAAAAAATACCGTAATTTTCATTTAAATATGAAAATAAAAATGTTTGAACTTTGAAAAAAGATAAAAAATAAAAAACGCTGCCAATTGAAATTTGCAAATTGCTTCCTCAAGATGCTCAAAATGCACGACGCTCAAGTCTTCCTCTATGTGGAAGTATACTTTTAATTTCGGCTTTCTCATAGAGGAAGCTTTGACCATCGTGCATCTTGAGCATCATGAGGAAGCAATTCGTATTTAAACGATATAATTAAAACAAATTTTCTAGAAAGAAAAGAGGAAGTACAGACTTACATACAATATCTTACGACGTTTGCAAAAAGTAAAGCGATTGAACAATTTTTCGAAAATAAGATTTTTGTAAAATTTTTGTAAATTTTTGTAAAAATGTTGTAAAATTTTTGTAAAAATGTTGTAAAATTTTTGTAAAAATGTTGTAAAATTTTTGTAAAAATGTTGTAAAATTTTTGCAGTATCTGCAAAAGTTGACGTGGATTTTCTCCACGTCACGGGAGAGAATCGTTAAATATCGAAATTTTTAATGAATCAAATAAATTCATGCGTTTTAAGGCGGAGCCGTGATTCGACATATTTACCCGTTTCCCTTGTCAATTTTTTTTTTTTTACGGTTCCATTTTGTCCGACTCTCCCCTACGTCGGATTTGTATTGCTTTATAAAATGAAAGAAAGTCGGAAAAATTGGCGAAATTTTGGGTCGACGATTCGAATAGATCCGCCCTTTGGGGAAAATACAAAAGAAAAACAATTAATCTGACGCCACAAAGACTATAGTCAAAGCGTAAAGTCGTGGCGTCGCGATGATTGCGATCGGCATTTTTTTCATAAACCTTTTGTGAAGAAGATATAATTGCTGCTCATCTAATTAGTGGAGTAAACTCTGTTGCTACGAAAACGTTTAAGGGTATTTACGGCAATAAACGACCTTCCTACCTGTTAATCCTTTCTCGCCATTTGCCCCGATTTTCTACCCCCCGCGGTCGACGGTCGACGACTTGGGAACCGCCGGTTATAAAAGCATTTGAACGAAAGGCGACGAATCAGGTGCATGGCGTCGCTTGCTTGAAGCATAAGCTCCAAGCAATGAGCGCACGAGCCAATCTCGACCAACGAAAGCAAACACCTTTGAATTTATGTTTAGACGTCACGAATTATTTGTTTCAAAAGAGCCCATTTATGCTTTGGTTTCGGAATAATCGCTTTGCTTAATCCGTTGTAAACTTTTATATGAGATATTCAAAGTAAGTCGTTCATCGCATCTTCATGTTGGAATAGAATTAAAACTGTGCCCCAATCACATTTTGCCACGAATATTTGTCGTTCACGACGACGTTACAACTGAAGAAAGATAGAAAAATTTTCAATTGGCGAATAAAAAAAACATTTTTTTTTCCGCCGTTGTCGGATACATGCATCAATTGTATACGTTTCTATAGAGGGCTTCATACTAGTCGTTTATCCTCCGAGATATCACAAGTCTCCGCAGAACACGGCTCAGATGGCGATTCACCGGCGTCACGACTGCGCATGCGTTCGTTTCCACTCGCCATACGTTTCATTTTTTTTTTCTCTTTTTCTCCCTAGTGTTTTGATTCCTATACCGCGTGCTGACAGCGCCGCAATGTACAGTCCGTACGAAAAATACAAATCGACGCGAATGTCACGGAATTATTCGGAAATTTCGATCCAATCAGTGACAACGTATCATTTTTTGTCGGGCCTTTTGTTTTTCCGAAGAATCACTGAATATCTCAACGAAATAAATTGTTTTTGCACAATGACGCAATGCAGGAGATTCCGACGTCGGTTCCCAGGTTTTTGTAGTTATTGTACAACGACGTACACGATATTGGCGCGAACGTTGCGTCCATCGTGCGCAAACGCCAAAGAGCATTGCGGAGTGCGATTTTGAGCACGTGCATTTGTTTTTTTTAATCCCTCATTCATAAAACTCCGTCTGCATTGCAAAGCATGAACGACGCGAATATTTTTCGAG
This sequence comes from Hyposoter dolosus, assembly GCA_963921915.1. Taxonomy (NCBI): domain Eukaryota; kingdom Metazoa; phylum Arthropoda; class Insecta; order Hymenoptera; family Ichneumonidae; genus Hyposoter; species Hyposoter dolosus. The sequence continues at coordinate 766,587 of OY998136.1, read as the reverse complement.
AAGTGGAGAATCGTTTCAACGCAAAGTATTACCGAACAAACGACGCATGGTTCAGGGATTGCGTCGAATATTATTTGAGCGAGCACAACGATGTAAAGATTTCTCGTTATTTCACCGCGCCACGTGATCGTTCATTAATTCAAAAAAACGACATTAATCCAAATAAATATTTCCCCCGTGCCAGGCAACAATTGCGGAAGTCTTGGAATTCGTCATAGCGCAGTGGCAATTGAGCGATCTCCGTGAAATAAGTAACGAAAAGCCATGTTTGCCGGCAAACTTGTCCCGAGAAAAATCGACAACGCTTCAAGGACGTTTCGTCCTCCAGGTACGCACTTTCCCCATTTTTTCGCATCGTGACCTTGAAACTCGGTCAATTCGTGCCCGAAAAAAGCCCGAGAGCTCGATAATGAAGAAGAAAATTGAAAATTGAATGATTCTCTCTGCAGATGGAAAAAGTCTACGACATATCGGAATCCAAGTTCAAACAGATCCAACAAATCCGCGACGTCTCAGACGAGAATGTGGAAGTCACCGAAGCCGAAAAGACTCAATCCACTTGGGAGCCGAAGAAAAAGCGAATGTTGTATTTTTATCTGACCGACGGGACGCAGGACGTCTTTGCTATCGAATACAAACCCATAAGATTTCTCAGTGTGAGTAATGAGCTTTGCAAATATATTCTCCTATCGTCGCTTCCGCAAAGAACTGTTCAAAATTGTTGGAGCGGTAAATAATTGGATGAACACTGCAGGATAATCTATTGCCGGGCTACAAATTACTGATAAAAGGTCCTGTCGCGTGCAGACGAGGAGTGATTTTGTTGGACGTGGCGAATGTGGAAGAAATTGGCGGGGAAGTGGCGGACCTGCTGGTGCCGAATGCTCTGGAGAATATTCTGGCGAGAGCCTTGTGAGTAATCCACAGGTTTTTTCGGGGGTTTTGGTAAATATGTCGAATCAACCTCAGAATAGCTCCAATTTTTTTTATTATGTTTCTTGTCACTAAAAAATGGTGTAAATTGCAATAATATGGTGGTGGATGATATTTGGCACCATAGAAATTAATTGAAACACCATAAATTTGTAATTAATTAAAACACGATGAATTTGAAATTAATGGAAACCATAAATTGGAAATGAATGAAAACACCGAAAATTGGAAATTAACGAAAAAAGTAACAAATTTTTTGAAAATGTTTCTCAGTCACTCGGCAATGGTTTAACATGCAATAATATGGTGGCGCATGATATCAAACACCATAGAAATTGATTAAAACACCATAAATTGGAAATATTGGAAATTGAAATATTCTGGCGAGCTTTGTGAGTAATCTGCAGGTCTAGTGTTTTTTCCACGAGGTCTGCGGCTTGGAAATTGATTTTTAATGATTTTTTGACGCGTCAGAAATTTGCCGGAGAACCCGGATCCCTACAAGGACAACGAGGAACCAGTGGCTGCTCCGACGGAGAGCGTCTCGTTGTTCAACGATGATTTTGACATTGACATCGATGACATAGCGGTGATTGAGGCTGATGAACGTCGCGCCGAAATTCTCCCTCCCCCTGCGCCGAATACTCGGCCAAATAACGATCGTCCGGTCGATTCTCCGCGATTCCAGAAACCTGCTCAGTCCCTACAATCTGCTCAGGTTTCCAGAAGCGAGTCGGATCTTCTGTTCGATGAGATCGACGACGTTATTTTCGACGAAGACGCGAACTTCGACTTTGGCTCGACTGCACGAAAGTGTAGCAACGATTTTGCGGCTTCGCGTTCTTCGGTCGAGGGCCCCGGAGGAACCAACGCGAAGAGTCGTTCTCCTGCAATCTCCAGAGACACGAAACCTGCAGCTTCGAGCAACGAGCCCGCGGCTTTGACGAGGAGATTCGAAACGAAAGCGGATCCGTGTCCAACGAAAAAACTCTCGGGCTTAAAAATCGAGGCCGAAAATCTTCAACATGGAAATCGTTCCCACGATATTTTTTCAACTAAAACGATCGAAGCGACAGCGACCAAGAGAAGCTCCTCCGCGATATCTCCTCCGGCCGTAAACTCGCCCGCGGGCAAAATGCATTGTCCGCAAACCTCGAGCGTAAAGAAAACTCCGGCGCATAACAGAAAAATCACGGATTGGATAACAAAAAGCGCAGAATCCTCGAGTCCGTCTCGATCCTCGCCCGTTACTGATTCCATATCCGATCTGCTGGCCATTAGACTGACCGATAATAGCGTTGTACACAAAACCATTAAGGGCAAAGTGACGAAATTCGATAATTTGTCAAAAAACGGTCGCCAGTGGCAATTGAATGCAACGATAACGGACGCAACCGGAAGTATCGATACAGTTTTTTCCTCGGAGGCAAGTTTTCCCAATTGAATTTTTCCAAAAGCAAAAAAATGCAAAAATCTACGTTAATCATAAATTTTCGATCTTTTATTTCTCCAGATTCTCGAATCGATGTTGGGCTTCAGCGTCGAAGAGTTTTCGGTGAAGAAAAAGTTGAAAAAAACGGATCCCAACATGGAGGCGTACTTGCGACAGGTCAGCATCAAATTTCCGCATTTTTTTTTTTACAAATCTCGAGCCTAATGTAAAAATTCTTATTACCAGGGTTTTCGGAGTGCAGAAAAAAAATTATCGAGGCTCGACGATTTTCTGGAAATCGAATTGTCGGCCAATCAGAAGCCAAAAGTCATTAAAATTAAGGGAGGCACCGATCCATGACAAATTCCAAATCCAAGGTGAGCCCAGCACACAGTCCTGCCTCGATTTCCATTTGCACGTTGCGAGATTTTCATAGGGTGTCGAAAAGTCAATTTATTTTTATTTTTTCAATTTTCACACATTTTCGCATGAAAAATGGAATTTTCAAAAAAACATTCTCCATCCCTCAATCTTCTTTGTCCCCAGGAACTAATCGAATGAAATTCGAACACTTTTGCCGCCGAAATTCTGCGGCCGATCAAAAGCTTTTTCGATCCAAAAGTTTTATTCGAGTTTGTCGAGTCGCAACTTATCAACAAAAACAAAAAACCATGTTTTCTTACACATAAATATATATTTAGAGATATACAAACGCAGATTATTAAAAAAATACTAAACAGACAGTCGCGAGGGTATTTTTAGTTCCTTATGCGCGATTTTTGTACAGAGTCAAGTACGTAAAAAACTAATATACACAAGGCGATCGAAAAGTGTTAATCTTTTAAGGACGGGGTCGAAATATCGACCACTAGTTTGGTCGGGCACTCTACATGGAAAATTCATTCATATTATGCACAAATTTCGTGTAAAATAAAAGGTAGATTTCAACGTAAAAATCCCCGTCCTTAAAAGGTTAATCCAAAAGGTAAAAAATACGAAATTTTCGCCAAGAAGTAGTCCTCGGTGTCCGGTTACCTCGGAAGAACGTAATCGATATTTGTACAATATTAACAACCATAAAAAATGAAATAATTCATCGAAGCATCTTCGTGGAGCTGGAAATTCGTCGTTGGGCATTTCGACGTGGCCTCAGGCGGCCATTCCATTAGTTTCTCGATTTTATATCGATCCAAGGACCTCGCACGAACGTTATATTTACAAATGTGATAAGATAAAGGCAGAACGATCGTTTGCCAACAGAGGAGTTTTCCCCGAAACCGGAAGTGTTTGGAAATCGCAGAAATAAATTTTTTCCAGCTGATTCAGACCTGCGTCTCGCTGCCACTGTGGTACTGTTTCCTGTACTTCCTGCTGTGCTTCTTCCGCGGAGTAGTCCGACCCGGAAGGGATCGCGTGAGCGGAGCAGAAAGAGGAAGCGGCGGGGAAATCTGCGGGAGTGTCAATTGGGAATTTTTGAAGCTCGGGTGTTGGTGCGGACCCGGGGAAGTCGTTTGTTGAGGCTGATTCGTGGGGAAATGGTTCAAATGGTGGAGCTGCTGCTGCCGATGATGGTTCGTCGGGCTCGTCGAGCCAGGGCTGCTGTAGCAATGGAGAACCGGAAGTGTCGCGTGCGGGTGACATTTGTACGGGGGCTGATTGCAAGGCGTTAATTTTCTGCAAATGTCGGAGACTTCCGGCCACCAGATCCAAGCGGCAGCGACAGCGCCGCCGCCCAACGAGACGATGAGTCTGATAATGAAAAATTGGAGCAGCGGCCTCGACGGCACTTTCGGTCCTGAGGATGGTTCCGGTGCCCTTAACCACGCGTCCCTTCCCCACCATTCGTACAAGAGTGTCCCGGTCAGGCAGATCATGACGAACGTGTAGAAACAAGCGAAAACCCCGATTCTCGTAACCAGTGATTTTTGCCTTTTATAAACATCCGCCGGCGATTTGGACGCCTCGCGATTCCTCACCAACGGATTTGTGTGCTGACCCGAATTCACTATCAGCCCGGTCACTGCTGGATTCGAATCTCGATGCAGCAATAGGCCCGCGACCCCGATCAATATAAACGTCATTCCGAGGAGGAGGTACACCAACTGCGGACCCAAAACCAACAGCAACAACGATCGCGTGCTCTGCTGACCGACCAGGCAACTTCCTGCAACGATAAACACATTTTTTTCATATTTTTAGTTATTTATTCATTTTCTTAAATACAAAGTCTATAATAAATATAATATTATATATTATAATATGAAAAGTTGAAAAAATTTTGAAAAACTTCAAACTTTGATTTTACGAAAATCGCTATAACTTTTCTTTTTTACAAACTGGTACTCCAGCTCATTATTTTCGTTTCCAAATTATCGTTGAATTGGTGATTAGCGATTCTTTATTTATTATCATTTTTTAGTAGCTTGTGAACTTTGAAAGTGGAAAATATGACGAAAAATGGGATTTTTTGGTTCGGGTTCCGAAAAAAAAAAAAAATTATCGAAATGCAATACAGCCTACAACGTATTCTGATTCATGAGCTTCATTCCTTGGAAAGATTCATTAAAATTGGTTCCATGGTTTTTCCGTGAAAAGAACACAAACACAATTTTGTAGTAAAATTTTATATAAAGAGATATGGAAAATATAATTATTTGAATTATTTAATTAAAAACTCTAAACTTTTGTTTAGAGCTCATCAGATGAGTTTATTAGATTTTTTTAAATTATTTTCCACGCCGCAGAACGTGATTTCAATTTTTTCTCAGTTGATTTGAGTTTTTTCTATAAAATTTTCAAGCAAAGAATCTCCATCGTTCTTTCCTTCGTGAAAAACGAAGAGTTTTTTAAAATTTATTTCTGTGTCGACGTCCCAGGAATCTGATTCCGGGAGGGCCAAGTTTTAGGCCCAATCGCGTTGAGGGAGTTCCTCGGCTTTAGGGACGAATATATTTTCTCTATTTTCTAAATTTCGTAGGGAAAGAGTACAAAGATGATTCTCGCATGCGGAGCAGCCTATATCGTCGGCTGAGACTGCGGCAAGAGGAAAAGAGGACCCATTCTAATAGGAGGCTCGTTGTCGATGTGGAAGCAGGGCGGCGGAGGTACAAGACACATATGTCTACGTTGGTCGTCGCCAGTGGCGACTACCTACCGACGAGCGTAAACGGTCGTGAGAGTATTCAATGCAAATATGTACCCACGGCGAGGGAGCCTTACAGAAAGAGAAAGAGAAAGAGAGGAGGAAGGGAAGGGAAGGAGGACTCGCTCTGCAGCTTGTCATCACTGTCTCCTTCGTTTCTTTCCCTTCGTCTGTTTCTGGAGCTGGTGCCCCTCGCCACCCTCCCGGTTGTTCCTTTATTCGCCTTCTTTCGAGTCTAAAAAAATAATTCTTTTATTTTTGTCTCGGCGCGATCGCGTTCGCGTTCGAGAATTTCATCTCCGAATCTGCACGCGAGTATCTCGCTGTATGGCCAACAAGAAAACATCGTTTTGCGCACGATTCCAAGTGTCAGACATAATAATTATCATTACAGTCGATCATAAGAAAAAAATAATAATTTACCCGTTAATTCGTCCGCGTCGACGTCTCTCGTAACGAGAACCGCGATCGTATGAGCAGCAGGAAATCCCCATGCAGCCACAGCTCCTACCGTTGAAAAACCCTGCTGAAGCCCGAAACCTCCGTCCTCTTTCATGTTCGAATTCCTCGAAAATTTTCTCCATTTACGGGCCACGATGCACCACCAGCCGGACAGCACGACCCACCTGCGTATCAAATATTTCATTCTCTCATTATTCCTCAAAATTCGAGACTTACTATTTTTTTTTATAAATAGGGTATTAACAAAAATCGAAGTTTTTTGAAAAATTGTCAAACCGCTTTAATTTTTGCAAATTCTCTAATATGTTGTGTACAAGTCCGTACTTCCTCGTTACTTTCTAGAAAAGTTGTCGAAATTATATAATTCAAATGCAAATATAAAAAACGCTTGCTTCCTCAAAATGCTCAAAATGCACGATGCTCAAAGCGTTCTCAAGGCCAAAATTAAAAATATTGTTTCTCATAGAGAAAGCTTTGAGCGTCGTGCATCTTGAGGAAACAATTTGCAGCCATTTTTCGTGAATAAATCCTGAAAAAAAAATGTTAAAAGCTGAAAACATAAAAATAAGAATATGATTTTTCAGTTTGGCGAGTGGATGAGCGTGAAATTGATCGAGTATTTCGTGAGAACGTCGAAAAGTTGACGACTCGTAGAATTTGATTGGTTGATATAATTTGAATAAAAGAAAGCACGGGTGTCGGATGATGGTTAAGGGCTTCCACGGAGGACGTAGTGAGATTGCTTGAATTTTATTTCCAGAAGTGTTTACCTTGCGGTAACGACCTCGGTGTGTAAGACGAGCTCAACGAGGCCAGGCGATGCTGGATATCGGTGTGTTGTTGAGGTTGTGAAAATGAAAGGGGGAGGGGAAACGAGGCGATGGATAAGCAGGGACGCATATATGCGCGTGCATGGACGCACCGCTTATTTACATAATAATTGATTGCACGCGGACTTGCTAAGAAGAAAGAGAGAAAGAAAGAAAAAGAGAGAGAGAGAGAGAGAGAGGGAGAGAGAGGAGAAAATAAGGGAACGCGAGCACGTATCCCTTATGAAAATTGCTTCGTGTTTTACGAGGTTTGGGGCCGAGGAGAACGCCTACGGGCACGAAGAGCCATAACAGGCTTGATGGACGTTCTCGTAGCCCATCGCCTTCGCAGCTCTTCCTCCTCTTCTTCTTCTTCTTCTTCTTCGTTTTTCTCCTTCATTTCCTTCCTCTGCTTCTATTTTTTCTCCTTGGCCAAGGAAACTTTTGCCTTGCGGATAAAATCTTCGAATGCTCGGCTAAGTACCTCCCCAAGACGCTGAGCAAATATTCATTTCTGGTGAGAATCCCGCGCGATCTCTTATCTCCGCGGTATCACGACCGATTCGCACGAGCCCCAGCGAATTATTACCATTATTATCATTTTTTTTTTTGTTGCTTTCTGTCCATCCCGCGCTAACGAGCTCGGCCCTCGTTCGCACGAGGAAAACAAAGCAATGCCCAACAATTGGCAAAAATTGTTCAATTTTCTTTTAAATCAAAATTTCGAGGCTTCTTCTTTCGTTTTTTTGTTTTTTTTGTTTTTTTCGTTCGTAACTTTGGGAAAAAATAAAAAGAGACTTTTTGATCTCGTCAGCGCCAGGCCAAGGAGCTACGGAGAGAAAACGACGTAAATATGAAACGAGGAGCGGAAAGGCCGATCGCGAATGAGTGGTGGGACTTTGGCTAGAGCTCCGGGGTATATAATCAGCGAGATGAGATGAGCCAGCGAGGATCCACCGGTACAGTCATTTCGTGTTTGTTTTGTTAGTTAGCGAGTCGTTATGCGCTCGGTCCCTCGTTCCCGCTCGTCTTCACAGCACCGGACAACGTACCAGGATCCTCCCTCTCTCCCCTCTTTCTCCGTCGACTCATCCTCCTCGTGCATTCGAATCAACATCTCCTTATGGCTTTACGCTCTCTCGCTCTCATCATCCTATACTAACTACGTATAGATACGTTTACGATGTACGAACCCCACGACCACCCAACCCAACCGATCCGGCCGAGCGAGGCACGAATATGAAGCGCTCTTCCCTCTCCTCGTCCTCCTCCTCCTCCTCCTGCTTCTTCGAGCCTTGTCTTCTGATTCTTGCGGTAATCGCGATGAATCGCACGGACCAAAAGAAACCAGAAAACTTTGTAGATTCTATAAAGAGTCTCGTAATGAAATTTTTTGAATTTCTTTCACATTTGGCCTGGCCCAAAAACTGAGTTTTTCGATTATACCGAAGTTTGGATCGTTGGAATACAACGAATAATTCATTTTTATTCATTATTTTGATAATTAATGCGATCATTTCAATTTTTGTGGTAAATTCAGTTTTTCAATGGCAAAGAAGACTGTCCCATTATCATTGAAAAATTCTGTATGAAATTTTTGAGCTCTGCTCTAAAAAATAATCGATGCACACGATGCAGACTTAAAAATCGTATCGATGGGGAAACTATTGTATAATTATACAAATATAATTCTCAATCAACGTTCAATTTGAACATTTTAATATGACGACGCTATTGAGACCCCGGGTCAATTTGACCCAGTGTGTACTCCGTCCGGTTTTTCCATAAAAATGATGGAAAAATTTGAGAAATTGAAACTTTTTTGGTCGAACATTCAAAATTGAAATTCCGAATTCTGGAAAACTGTATGAAAATGTTGGGCTCTACCGTGAAAAATGATCGGTTCAGAAATGAATCGTCGAAATGACGAGTTTCTGGTAAAACGTGGGTTTGCTATCAAATAATGCAACGAAATGGTTGTTGGAAATCTACGATAGGGAACAGCGTACAGATCTCAGTGATTGTGGAAAAGTTGAATTGAGGTCAGGAAAAAAGTTCTCAACGAAAATGTACAACGAGGGGATCCGTACCTCGGAACGTAGAATGCCTCGGATTTTTTTGATCAGATAACGCTCTTAGAGCGAAGGAGTTGTGTCACAGATGCCGGCGAAGCTCCGGGGCGACTATTTTTGAAACGTTATATTTGTCCTGAGAGCATGGATAAGGAAAATTGCTTGACACGATGGTAAACTTGGCTCAATAAAAAATGGGACTAGAGACACTCTCGATGTGCTGCGAAACCCCTTTCTCTTGGACACGCACAAGAGAGAGAGAGAGAGGGATTGATTGATTTATTATTTGGCTTAGTCTGCGAACTATCAGGCAATAAGAAAAATAATACAGAGAACAAAATATATAAAAACCTGTAGTAAATAATATTTTTAAGTTCACAACAAAGCTGAGACTTAGGCAAATCGACTAATATAGCTTCTGATTGACAAAAGACTCTCTAATTATTGTTAACAATTTAATAATTGATAAGATTATATTTGATTTTATATGCACGTACGGACATTGCAATAAAAATAACTGTGTGAACTTTAAAATATTATTTACTAAAAACCAAGACAAAATAAAATAAAGAACGGTATCGATGTACTGGAATCTTCAGTAATAACAGAAAAATAGAAATCAAGATAGAACAAAATTATAGCGAAATCATAACAAAAGAGAGAGAGAGAGACAGAGCCGAATCGTGTTAGGAAAGCGCTGCTGCTTTTATATATATCCGTTCTCCTTAAAACTCGTTTAGCGTAGTCTCGAGAATAGTGTGGAGGCCGTTGGTAGGTTCTGGAGGATATAGATATATATTGAGGATGTAAAAGGCGCGGGGGAGAGGGAAGAGAGCCTCGCGGGGAGCCTGCGATGAGGTTTTGTTTTTCTTTGATTTCTTTTTAGCGAGCGGGGCTGCGATGGGGCGTTCGGGAGAGAAGGAATGCCATTGACTCTGCATGGTTATCCAGCGAGCGAGAAACGAGGGGCTCAGCAGCAGCTCCTTTCTCCTTCTCCAAGCCCGCAACGCCTCTCGCTCTGTGCTACGAGCGAGTATATCCGAGACATATTAAATATACACGTGGATATATATAAATATATAGCCAAAGATCGCCACGATGTGGGCAGCATCCAACGGGTGATTCGATCTCTTTCGAAAAGACTATATATTTTTGTTGGACTCGGAGGAGAGCAAAGGAGGGGAAGAGTACGAAGGAACGAATAATGGGATCGGGGCGTTCGATCGAGAGGATATTATCGGTATTCGGTTTGGAAGAAAATACGCGGAGAATAAAAACGTCTGGAGGCTTCTCGTACGTAGTAAATAATAATGCGAGCAAGAGGCTACGTTCGGGGACTACCCGGTAGATCGGGAGATGAGAAAACACGGAGAAACTCTTTCGGGCCAAGAGCAGCAGCGGTTGAACAAGAAGAAGAAGAGAAAGAAGAGAAAGGAGGAGGAGGAGGAGGAAGAAACGAAGAGAAGGTCTTCTTCGTTGGCCTCACGAATATCCACGAGATGGGAGTCGAAGCCTCGTTAGCGGTACACGAGGGGAGCTTCACAACACTGTTGCCAGATTGTTATCCCTTCTCCCGTTGCCCCGCACCTCCTGCCTCCTTTTTCACATCTCCGCGAGGAGGCCCACTCCGGGCCCCCTCCTTTTATACCGCGAGCAGCATCGTAGGTACTTCGTGAAATGCAACGTAGCTCCCTTGCCTCTTCGCCGACTCCCCTCCCCCTCCCTGCCCGCAACATGCATATTATACGTGTATGTATTTATATTCCATTCTTCTTCCGTCCAACGAGCTCTTTCCTACAGCCTTCTCCGACCAACAGGACCAACAACAATAATAATCGTTATTACGCCAACGAGAACGAGAGAGGAAGAGCGAGAGGCGAATCTCAGGCACAAAGAACCGTGCGAATAAACTCGGCTCACTCGACCATTTTTTTCGTAATCGTCAATGCCCGCTTCGCGAATCGATAACGAGAAATATTCCGCTGACCCTTTTCTCTGTATTATTTTATTTTATTTTTGCTGCTGTTGTCGGTGGAACGTGAAATTGAAAAATGAATCGGATTGTTTTTGTTTTTTTTTTTGTCATTCTGCCTATGGATTCGTGTTTACAGATGCATGGATTTTCTAGGATTGAAGGACAGTCAAGGTTAACGCTTCGAGTCTGCGAGTGGGACTCGTTAGCCCCCAATGACATTGATGGCGGTGAAAAAATGAACTACTGTCGTCGTTTCGCAACTGCGCGAAATGGCAAGAATCGGATTTCCGGGGCGCCAAAATTTGATGATTGATTCTTGTACATCTCGACGAAACAAATCGAAAATGAAGAATAACATTTCTCAATGTTGTTGATAGTTTTCGAGATATCGAATTTTTAAGTTGATCGATTTTTGTACTCGATCATTGCAAAGTTCGATTTTTATGCCGCGGTCTTCAGAACGAAACTTTTCGCACTACGAGATTGTGCGAGGGAACAGACTCGCTTTCTTCGCGTGTATTGACGCGGTATTAACTTGTTGTCAACTTACCAAACACTGGCGGCGTTCCCGAAGTAATAGAGCAGAAGGAAGACGACTGCGCAGTAAGGATTTCCGAGGCCGTCTTGGGTGAGGTACTGTTGTTGTTGTTGCTGTTGTTGTTGGGCCAAAATGGGAACTTGATCTTGAGGGTGAAGCGGTAGAGCGGAGGTGCACGCGACAGCGATTCTGCCGGCTGCTAAACGTATTACGTAGCCGATTCCAACGGCCGCGTGACAAAAAGCCAGGCAAGCGATAGCGCTCTCTGTCGTGAAAAAATGGAAACGATTGTATCGAATTTTTCAAACAATAGTTCGATTTCTGGATCGAAACATACGGACCTCCGGTACTGACGGTTATTGGCTGGTGGTATCGGGGCCTGAGGAAAGTGAACATACCCCCGAGGACCGATATTAAACACAGAGTTACCAGCGCGACCATCCAAGCCTCGGTCAGTCGCTTGTCTCGCTGCGTCCAAAGAATATCCGCCTCACAGGCTGGTGCGCATCTTCCAGAACGGTTTAGAAATATGTATCGACCTGATTTCGCGTACAGCGAGCATCCCCAGGGTCCATTTCCGCCACCGATCGCCTTTCATAATTTAAAGAAGTCAATTATACTCTCGTGACGATTCGATAACAAGATCGAAAGTGCGGCGGCGTGTTTATTGGTCACATGACGTAAGAAAGGAGTGAGGGCGTGAGAACCAACCTGTATCGGGTTGACGGGCCCAGGTTCACCGGGACCCTCCATACACATATGTTGATGATTGTTTTCGGGTGGAAATTTGGAACAGTTCAAAGCTGCGGGCCAGGGAAAACCGAAACCCTGAAGCACCGGGTAACATCGAGCTCGCACTTGTTCGCACAAACCCCGACAAGGCCCGATCGGCGAGGACACCTTTTCGGTGCACATCGGGGCGTAAACCGAGCATAAGAACAGGTGCAACTGGGCGCTGAAAAAACAAACGGAAATCTACAATGTCCCTGAAAAAATGACTCAGGTTTACACACCAAGTATTAATTCAAACGTCCTCGAACCCTCTGAATCTTAATTTCGGTCGATGCCTGACTTTGATTCATCAATTTCCAGCACAATACCTGCATCCGTACTGAATGAGCGGCCCAAAAGTCTGCAAAGTGAAATCTGCATCTCCTTGAATCTCGTGCCCAACTAAATTGGGCATCGTCGTAACGTTGTATCCGAGACCTCGACACATCTCGATTCTAATTGGTTCGCAAGCACCTGCCTCAACGAGCCACGCACTTCGCGCCACCAACACCGCCACAACCACCCTCAACCACCACATTTTTTGTTTACGTTTTTTTTAATTCGAGCATCCCCTTTCCCGCCGACACTTTAGCCACGTGCTGGGTTCGCCTGCCTTCGCGATAACAGCAGTCTCGTATTTTATTTGTCAACATTCATAAAGCGCGACTGTCGGTACGATGATTTCGTATTGATACACTTTTGGTATTACGTCCTAGATTATTCAGCTGTTTCTCGAAAAAGTGCCGTCTTGACTCACCAAACGATAGCAAAGAACCGGAAACTCGAGAATAACGAGAATAATATTTCGAAACTAGTCGTCGCCGTTGGCTTCTTTGAGAATTGTTCAACGTCGAGAGTCTCGTTGCTACCGCTGCATACGAGGCTCGTTGTTGCAGCTTCCCCGAACTCATCGTAAATCAACTTTTTACGCTTTCTTCGCCGTACACATGTGTGTTGTTGTGGGATGCTGCAGTCGGAGAATACCCGGTGGAGAGAAAATTATCAGACGACCGCGATCGATTCAACCAGCGGGAAGGCTCGATTCGCGCTTTTTCTTTAAAACTATTTGCGCGGTCTTTTTGTACAATTTGAAAAACACTGAAAAAACACTTTTCGAATTTTCCACTCAACGTCGATTATTCATCGATTCGATAGATTCGTCCATCGATTTTTTTCACAATTTGTGAAAAATTCATCGTTACTCGTTGCCGTTGGAATGACTTTTTCTATTGAACTTATCGACGCGAAAGATACGCGCGCGCACGCGCGCGGAATAGAATAGGTCCGTTGTTTGGAAGGCCCCGCGTGTTACTGACCCTCTCGAGCTCCCAAGCTCTCTGTATCTCGACAGAGAAACTGGGATATTCGCCCCATCTACTTTTTACCACCACCATTTCGCCGCTCGAGCTCTTCTCCGGCCCCCACCGCTTCAACTTTATTTTTTATTTCTTCTTGTCGCGCTCGTTGGGAATCGCGTCTCGTTTCGTCGAGTACCAGGCAGCATCTTTCCAGCTTAACCGACTTATTCACGAATATCGATAGAAAGAGGCGTGTTCTTCGCACCATTTTACATACTCGGGCTCGCGAGTCTAATAATCATTTTAAGATCTTCTATAGTCAGGCGCTTGGAATATGATGAGATGCTATAATTTATTTGCCAAGTTAGCATCCCATTTTTTCAAGACGCAATTTTAATAGTTTTATCGTCGGAACTATCGTTGACATTTGTTTAGAACATAGAACTCAACGGATTTAGACTCTTGTGTGGTCAGGCGCTAGGAATTTGATGAGATGCTGTGATGTATTTGCCAAGTTAACATCTCATTTTTTCAAAACGTGATATCAATAGTTTAATCGCTGGAACTATTGTTAAAACTTATCAAGAAGTGTAGAGCTATGCTGCATGCATGCCACTTTATATCTTGAGTATATTGGTGTGATGCTAACATTTGAGATGCTAACTTCTGGTGTTTTTTTCTCGAATTTGAGCGACCCATTTCTTCAAAGTTCAATTTTTCATTAATGAGCTGCTAGAATTATTTATATCTCAAAGAAAAGACTTTGAAAAATTAGAAAAAAATTGCACCTAGTTTGAAATTTGATAAAAAATACTTAATAAAAGTTTTTTTCTCCAATTACGAAGAGAAATAATCCGGAGACTACACAAAAACTTGGTGTGCACGATTCCGGGCATGGCAGGTGAAGAAGAAAGCTACTATTAGAACCGAGATGCATCGAATATATCATGGAAATGCCATTAGATTTTCATTAAGTCAACCTATTTTAAATGCCAGCGAGTTGAAGCTCCGACGTGATGGAAAGGGACCGAACAATGAGTATAGATACGTGGCGCGACTTTTACCTTTGCTGCTTCTTTTTCACTCGAAGCCAGCCGCTTTAAAAGAGACTTTACAAACATTGGAAATATGTATTTACTCTTCCATGTCAAAAAAGATGGAACTGTGAAGCTGGAATCAAAATGTAGTGGCGTCTGAAACTGAATAGGTCATTAATTTAGGTTAATCAGTGTTAAAAAACAAAAAATTTTGCATCGGCCGGGAATCGAACCCGGGCCGCCCGCGTGGCAGGCGAGCATTCTACCACTGAACCACCGATGCTCTCCGTGACAGAATTTATTGTTTATATCAAAATTTTACAGATAAACATGCAATTCTTACAAATTGATCGTTTATCCGAGTCTCTAATGCTGCTTCGTGTTATTTTCCGATGTTCAGAGAAGCTTTCAATATTGAAACTCACGTTTAAACCTTTCCGCATATGTTAATTTCTTATCGGACAGTACGTAGCTTGCCGACGGATCTTTTCGTACAGCGTCGTACATCAGGCGGTCTACTTGTTCGACAAAACTCTCCACAACCGCGTTACAGTTTAGGGTGTGCCCTTGAGACATTTCAAAACAGTCTTTGACCTGTCGTGTGAATACTTTCGATGGTTTCATTGTTCAAATATAAACAAAAGAATAAAAGTTCATATTATGGCGTACTCACGCTATTCTTCTCCAATATCTGGTGAAAAGCGGAATCTTTTTGTTCAGCAGTCGCACGTTGCGTGTACTTCATTATGTTTTGCAACTTTTCCTCGGCCTCATCAATATCCAAATTATTTCTAACCGAGTGCGATTCGTCGATACAGGCGAGCTTGTTTATCCAATAATTGTCGTAATTATCTAAACGATCACTATCGACTGTACCTGCAGGTAAAAAAAAATTTCAAATCCAGCATCTCTCGACGATTACTACAAACGATAAAATTGGCTAACAGATGCTCGCGTAGAGGATTGCAGGTAGTGGAAGAATTTTCGTTTGTAGTAAAACAGAAAATTAATTAGAAGTCTCGCGCCAGCGGCGCTAGAGCTCTACTGTGCAGACTGTGGATAAAGAAGCGGTAGAGTGAGAGCGATGGCGCGCGGCGCAGAAACCAGTAAAGGGAGAAGAACAGAGCGAGTCTTACTTCAGACATGTATTTATCAAGTTTGGAACGAAATTTTCGATGCTGAGACTCGAGCGTAATTTTGCTCGCGTAAGAAAAAAAAACGATGATAACACAGAACCGACAGATGCAGCAAACACATCGCGAAACACGCATGACCCGAGCATTTGAGGGAGTTGAAAAATGAAACATACCAGTTTGCAATCGCTCGGTGATATTCTTGCTCAGAGTAACTTGATGATTTGTATTTTCGTGGCTCCCGAGTGGAGGTTCTTTGCCTAATTTTTTCTCGCACGCTGCGACGTCACTGTCCATTTGGGAATGTGATTTTTTGTTAGAAAAAAATGTAAAAATGGATCCAAAATAAATTCATGCGAAAGCGACGGGGCAAAACTGACTTTTCTGACAATTTAGAAAAATGTTGACATCCCGAGTAATTTGTAGTTTACGACAAATGCAGGCTGCTGAGAGAGCGCGCGCCGCAACGGAGAAAAAATGAATTAAAAACGTTCGTGCAGTTTGTCTGAAAATGTATTTATTGTTTAAAACTTTAATTAACGTCGCAACAATCCAGGCTTCCCAAAAATTCATGCTTTTTGCTTTTCCACTTTAAAATATCAACAAAAAACTTATTGTCCGTGATTTAGATCCCAGTAGTGTTCACCGTACTCGCCATTTTTATTTCCCCAGCGAATCTGTAAACGAACAAGAATATCCAGAGCAACGTTTTTCGTTTACCAATGAACACGAATTAAATTCCAAATCGCCAAAATGACGGACAATTTTTTATCTCCCAGTTCTCGACGCAGCAACGTCGTCGAAGAAAAACTATTTGTCAATAATCGACGCATACCTTGCCTCGATGCTGATTATTCTTCAAATCTTTTCTCTCGAATCGCTGTTCCCATTCGTGAGGATTTTCACACACGTGTCCGAATTGAATCTTTAGAGGTTCCAGGTGTTCCGAGAATATGTCTCTGCGGGAGTAAAAATAAACAATAAAAAAAAATAATAATAATAAATAATAAATAATGAACAAAAAAAATTATTATCATTCTAAAAACAATAAAAAATTGAAAAAAAAAAAGAAAAATGTATCGAGGGCTCCGTTTACGTACTGGAAGTATTGTCCTTTGTGGAGAATATCAACGAGCGCTCGTCGCGGTAATTGATCGTTGAAAATTTGTCGAATTGAATTGACGTCCTCGTGACGATTTTCCAGACGACTAGGATTTTTGTTTTCCCTTATTTTACGACAATTTCCAGGGGAAATAGAAACGTCGTTGAAGAGAATAAAGATAAAGAATAAATATGGCATGATGGTTGCAAAGATATTTCGTAAACGTGGTAAATAATGATAGTCGAATGTAAGGGAAGCAAAAGCGAAATATATTATTCGAATTGTATGGAGCGAAGAATCGTACTGAGGATTTTTCCATCCGATGAGCCAGCTACAGGAAAAATGTGGTTGGAAAAAAAAATATATATACATATATTTTAGTCTTAAGCGCTACGCTCGATCGATCACGCTTTCGTCGTGAAAGTGTGAAAAATCGTTTTTTTGTTTACCAGTCGCACAGAGAAAGCGTTATTCCGATCGCGACGTGTCAAACAATTAAAAAAAACACAGAGTATGATTTTCACTTGTTAAGCGATACCGTGCCACAGTTTTTCGCGTGGGGCACATTCTTGCGAAGGAGAGAGCGAGCCTCGCACACGCGCACGAACGCGAACAATGTCTAATAATAAAAAATTAAGACGTAACGAAGATTTCGAGAAAAAAAAAATGGCTTCACGACCTTATGTTGTTTTTCTACTTCTCAAAGTTGACTGGATAACTGTGCTTGGCGCATTTTATCATCGACTGCATGAGCTTCACGAATCCCGTGTCTTTCGGCTTCTCCAAACCTCGCAAAACTCGATTTTTCATCACAGACACAAATTCCCGGTTGCTCAGCTGTCCGTCCACTAAAAAAATGAATAAAAAATTACCCGTTGAATTCGCGAATGATGAGGAGAGCTGAAATAGAAATTTGAGGATTTTTCACTCACTGTTCTCGTCGAATATCGTGTAGACAACTTGAATCACGTGATCGTTCAGATCCACGTGCGCCACAGTCTTCGCCACGTGCTTCAGCGTGGCTGCAAACGTGGGACGTTTGATTTAGTCGAAAAGCTCAGAAAAATATTACATTCCAGAGTTTTTCGTCCAATAGTCAAAATTTATCATTATGAATATTTTTTCTAGCGTTTTCCACTAAATTTTTTATCAAAATTTGCTTTTCATTATGGTTAAAATTAACCCTCCACAGATCATATGATTTTTTTACACCGCACGGTCCTTTTCGTCCCGCCACTTGTATCTCACGTACATAGAAAAATCAATTCTAACATGAAATTTTTCTGTCGCCCCGTTTTTCCGTAAAAACGATTTAAAGTTTCTGTGACGTCATAAAACTTTTTTTTTTTAATACTTGGCGTCGAGCCGCTACCGCGTCTCTTGTTTTGGAGAGAAAAATATCGGAGAAAATTCTAAAATACTCTCCGTTGATTCTACTTTAAGGAGGTTTGTTACCCACAACAATGTTGCCATGTTAAAAAACATAGGAAAATTCTAAATGATTAGAATTTAATGAAATTTCGTGAGCATATTCTTTAGTATCAAATTTGAATGTACAAATTTCTTAAGATTTTTCTTCTACATAGCTTTCGAATAATTCAACATTAGAGTTTACATGCGTAAGCATAGGATTCCGATATATATAGGTGAATCTTTTGCACATTGTAAACTCTAATTATTCGACAACTGTGTAGAGGAAAAATTTGAAAAAAATTGTGTCATCGTTTTTGATGCTAAAGAATTTTATCACGAAATTTTATTAAATTCTTATCATATTGTCGTATGTAGCCAACCTCGTTAAGTTTTCATATTTGTCGTCGTTGCATTTATTTTATTTCGGGATAAAACGTTTTAAAAAACAAGATTTTTGACGAAAAGTTGCCGCAGAGGGTTAAATCTCCATTCGACTCTTCCCGGGCGATAATTATTCGCTCTCAATTTGAGAATTTTGGATACCTTGATCGATCGAAGCTCCGGCGATGTGGTAAAAAGTCAACGCAGTGTCCACGTCGTTGATGTTGTTGAGGAAATGGAAGAACTTTAGATAATCTTCTTTATTTATACCTTTGGCGTGATCCTTGAAACTGTATGGCACAAATATTCAAGCAATTAATCAAAACGCATGAGGGGGAAGCTGAGGAAAGGATGCTGAGAAGAAAATCGATGAAAAGGAAGTGGAAATACCTTTTTTTCACTCTTTTCAACATTTTGGCCTTTTTTTTCTCTGGATAACCGGCGTAGGCCAAGAGTAATTCGGTGAAATCGACTTCGGATATATTGCCGTTGCTGTCGGGATTCCGACGTTCAAACTGCCGAGAAAATTCGCATTTTTTATTCGAGATCGTGAAAAACAATTGGCTCGTAACGACGATTTTTATTTTCCGCTGATGAATAAATGAAGAAAGTTACCTCGAGACTGAGAATCTCCTTTTGCAACTGTTCCTGGAAGTCCAAGAACTTTTCTATCGTCAGCTTTTGCTTCATGTTGGGACCGAAAAAGTACGTCGTCAATGCCGAGTTGACACCCTGAGAGAGAAAGAACAACGTAAAGTTTCAATGAGTCTGTGAAATCGGCAGACGCGATTTTTTAATTTTAACTTCAATTTTGATTCCAATTTCAATTTTAATTTCAATTTTAATTTTAATTTCAATTTCAATTTCAATTTTAATTTCAATATTTATTTTTAATTTTCATTTGAATTTTTATTTTCATTTCAATTTTAATTTCAATTTTAATTTTTATTTCCATTTCAATTTTAATTTCAATTTCAATTTAAAATTTTACCGGATCCTCGTACCTTGAACGTGTTTCCGGTGTTGGCGTGATCTCGATGGCGAGTCCCGATGCTGGTTTGTTGTCGAATAAGAGTCGCGACCTTGCCAAACTCTTCGGAATCGACATCGCCGTCTCCATTGAAATCGAACATTCTGAAGGCAATTTCAAAGTGACGTCTGGAGGCTGTAAAAGAGACAAAAACTTGAAGACTCAAAATTCGGGAATTACGAGAAAAATTGTCGTCACAATAAAGTCCAACTTACTGGAAAGTACAGTCAACAAAAATATGTAATCGGAAAACGTAATGAGGCCGGAACTGCCGAGTTTGTAAAAAATACTGTCCTCGTCCAGCTCAAGCTCCAATTTGGCTTGGACGTTCTGAAAGGGTGAATAATAATTCTTCATCAATCGGTAAAGTTATTGGATTGGCCGGAGGATTGAATCACTGACTTTTTAATTATCCTTTTTTTTACACACCTTGGGATCCACTCGTTTGTATTGATCCAATCCGAGCCCTGAGGAAATTTCATGGAAAATATTACGAAAGGGAATTCAAGGGGCTCGTGCAACGATCAGATGACGAAGAGGATAAACGCATGCGAACGAATACCCATCGAACGATGAATTATGATTAAACCCTTAACAGTCATCGGGGGTCGAATCAACCCCAGCCATTTTTTGACCTTGTAGAATATTTTTTTTTTATTGAAAATTCAAATTTCTGCATAACTTTTCGTAAAAAAGTCTTTTTTTCGGGTTTATTTTTTTTTTATTAAAAATTACACGACGTAAATGGCATCGGCATGTTCTCGCACACAAGAGTTGAAAATGCATTGTAGGATTTTTGAAAAAATTAAATATTCAAATTTCTGCATAACTTTTTGTAAAAAATCCGAGAAAAGTCGGAATTTTTTTTTTTAATATTAAAAATTGCACGACTTGGAAATGATCAGCGTGGTCTTACTCAAAAGAGTTGAAAATGCATGGTAGCATTTAAAAAAGAAAAATTTCAATTTTAATTGAAATTTTTTTTTATTTTTTTTAATTTTTAAATTATTTATCACTCTCCAAAGTGAATGGCGTTGATTACAGGCCCAATGACTATTAAGTCACAATCTGGAGATGCGAGTGAAAAAGGTTAAAATAGAATAACTGGTACCGAGCCATGCACCGCGTGAGAAATGAGTGACGGGACAGGCAGAAAAGCATGCAAGCAGCTTCCCGATTGATTTTTTGGCTGTGAAAAAAAATAGTGATGAAAAAAGGGAAAAGGCGCCGGCGATAAAGAACGTTAACGAATTGACGAGTGATGGCGATTTACCATCCGGTTGTTTAACCCCAGGAGTCATCGATCTCAAGAAATCGTCCGGCGTCATAAAAACCTCGTGGGAATGATCGTTAAAGACGATTTGCAGCGTCGCAAAATATCGAAAGACTTTGTCGGGTGTTGAATAATGTCTCATACGATTTTCGTACTCTATTATCTGTGTGGCAATCGCATAAACAAGTTAGCCACAGCCCCACCAACGCCGTTGCCTCTCATGCGCAATTAAATATTCATTCGTCACATTAAATGCCAGAAAAGTCAGTAAAGCGCGCAAGTTCCATCAAACTCTTGCGTTAGACACAAACAAGAGCGACCGGGAGGAGGAGAAATGTGGAAAGACAGAGAAAACTCCACACGAAATACCTTCCTTGAGAAAAAAGTTGTTTTGGTAAATATACAGTGCCTCTTCTAAGGAAACGTCGCAACTTACGCAAGCCATTTTCGATACTGAGGCATTATACTGAGAATTTATAGTCGTCGAGAGGTTTGTTCTGATTTTGTTTACATTGTTTTTTTTTTTTGTTGAATTGAATTGAAAAAAAAAAATTATCTGTATCTTTGGGAAAAGCCGCACTTCTGTATATTTACCCTTGTTTTTTCTGTCGCCGCAAATTGCGCGGCTTGGAAAAACTCATCACCGTGAAAATTCCGAATTTAGTTAGAGCGCGTGAGAGCGTTAGTCCAGATTGCCGAGTACCAATGAAGAATTTTCAAAAGAAATAACAAAAAAGTATCCCACGAATGAAACAATTCTGAAAAATTTACCGTCCGGTTGTTTCATGCCGGGCGTTATGGCTCTTAAGAAATCATCCGGGGTCATGTAGATTTCTGTACCTTCCGCGCTAGTCACCTTCACCGTAGCAAAATAGCGGAATATTTTGTCCGGAGTGGAATACGATCTCATCCTATTTTCATATTCTATTATCTGCAAAAACTCTCCGAGTTTCAATAAATCGCTATAAAATTTCATTCCGTTTTGCTTCCAACATTTTTTTCTCTTTCTTCAAAATCGTAGCGTCCTCGTGAATAAGTTTTAATTTGCCGAAGCCAACGCTAGCGTCTCGAATTTCATGAAACTTTGGCGCATCCTTTATTTATCGTTATCAGAGAACAGAAAAAAAAGTAAATAAATGGTAGGATCTTAGCGTTAAACCTTTCTGTCGCGAAAGCCGACTTTCTGCTTCTTGGACTTTTTCTTTTTCGGCTCCTCCGCGTCGGTGTGCTCCATCGTCTCTTCCCCGTCTTCCTTGCTCGCTTTCTTCTTCTCGGTCAGCATTTCGGCCGCGTCCACGCGCGGTATTAACTTTGTTTTTAGCCTGTTGAGCCGGCGATTTGTATTTTTAGTCTGCGCGCAAGGGACAATGGAAATTTGCGGGTTTGCGCGGACTCACCATCGCCAATCGATCAAAGTTGCTATCAGCGCTGTAACCGTGCTGATATAGACGATAATCCTGGCCGCGGGGAGCTTGATTCTCGCGTGCCCGAAATTACGATAGTATCGTTTTTGCTGGTGCTCCTTAAACTCGCTAACGACATTGCGTTCGATTTTGAACAAGTTGAGAGCGAGGACCGGCGACACGTTTGGATTTGCGTAAACGATTCTATTGTATTGTAAAATCTGTCGACATCTGGTGAGAATCATTTTTGCATTTTTTGCACCTGAAACAATTGGATTTTGTTGGATATTTGCCGCGATTGTCGCCAGCGATTCTTTGTCTTTACAGTCGCGATGGATCGGTCGCTGAACCTCACCTCGAATTTTCGAAATTAAAATTCTTCGATGTCGCTCGACTAATAACGAAAAAACTCTGCCAGCGGACGCGGGACGATGGCAAAAATCCGCTGACGGGGGCTTTTTTTAATCGGGGAAACCGTGTCGAAAATATATATGTATAAATAGCGAATTTTAACCTCACTTTTGTCCGTTAGTTACGAAACCTTTCGACCTTCTTGAAATTCACGTGCATCGAAATGACAAATTGAGTTTTGCGTCTCGTGGAATTTCGAAGGATGTTACAAAGTGAAAAACTCGATTCAGTTTTGTCGCCGCCGCGCCCGTAAAGGTGAAAGTGTTCGATGACGAAGAATGGAAAAAAATGTCTTTACCTCTTGTTCGCTGGTACGTTGTTCGCTCGCAGCAGCACAGCACGGGCGCAGCAGCTGATTATTGTTTTGATTTCGGGCTTTTTATTGGTTATGTGACGTTGCAGATGTCACTAGTAGTTCGAGTTTTTCGTAGCGATTAGTTAGCAGCGTGGTAGACCCGCGAGCAGACGTCAAGCACACGAAGGGACAACGGTGCAGCAGCAAAAGTCTGCGTTATTGAATTCAAAGCTGCAAGTTCGTTGGAAAAATGATGGAAACATCGAGACTGGAAGTGAATGTGAAACGACTGTTGACTCGGTGTGAAATAATGGCCAAAGAAGATTCCCATCTCGAGAAGTGGAGGTGGAGGCTCGAAAAAGTACAGCAAAGTGCAATAATCCAAACATTCGTCACTTGTTTCGCGTTTTTAATCGTAATGCGTGATTTTTTTTTTCCAGTTCATTTTGGCGCTGGACGATATGCTCAAGGAGTTGCAAGAATCACCCAAGTACGTAACAATTACTCTCGATTCCTCCAAATAACATTCGATCGAAACAGTGTCAACTGATCGATCCAAATTTCAGGAAACCGTCTCGCGACACAATGACAGAGTACATGAGAAGAGTGAGTTTCCTGAAAGGCGTCATAGAGACTTCCAAGCTAACGAATCCCATCGAAAGAATCGTTGCTGCACAAATGCTGCCCAGAAATTCGTCAATGATGGCAACCGATCTCAATGGACCCAGCGTGACGTCCCAGATTCATCAGAAAACAACAGCTAAATACAGTCGAGAGCTGCGCAGCGAATTGTTCAACGTCGATGACAACGCAGCCGGTAACTGTATTTTTTCTTTCTCAAGTTTTAATAATGTTTAAATTTCAATTAATATTTATATCACAAAAATTGAATAATTTTTATACCATGAAAATTGAATAATTTAAAATTAATGAAAATTAATGAAAATTGTTCAATAACAATTGAATCATTTTTGAAAAACATTCTAATAAACAAATAAATACATTTTCCACTTTTATAAAATTGAATAATTTTTATACAATAAAAATTGAATAATTTCAAAATTGATAAAAATTATTCAATCAAAATTCAATATTTTCTACAAGAAATTCTAAAAAATAAATAAATAAATACATTTGCCAATTTTTATAAAATTGAATAATTTTATAGAAATTGAATAATTTTTACAAAACTGAATTGTTATAAATTTTAATGAAATTTTTATAAAAATTTTATAAAATTGAATAATTTCTCAATGATAAAAATTGAGTAATTTTTACAAAACTGAATTGTTATAATTTTTATAAAATTGAATAACTTCGAATAATTTGGATAAATTTATTTAATACAAATTTTAATAAATTTTTCTCAAATACTATGATCAATTATTAATTCGTGCGACAAAAATCGTCGCCGAGTGTTTTTTAATCCCAAATGATTTGTGCAGTAGGGAGAAACAACGGCGATACCTCGAGCGTAAACAAGCTCCGGCACCGTGCAGCGAGTTCGCCTACCCAGGATCAAGATCTCGACGCCCTGCTCAAGTACAACAGAAACATGCAGGAGAAAATAGCAGAGAATATGATTCTCATGACGAGCAACATGAAGGAGCACGCCTTGACGGCAAATTCGATAATAAAGCAGGACATTGGTTCCCTGGAAAAATCTGACAAGATGACGGACAAAAATGCCGCCAAACTGAGACTGGAATCCTTGAAACTTGAGGAACACACTAAATCTACGTGGAGATGTTGGGTCTGGCTGATGGTGGCCTTTGTCCTCGTTGTCTTTTTCAGTAAGTTCCCCCGCACAATTTCATTTTTTTCTCCAGATTTCTCGAACTATAAATCATTGGAAAATCGTTCATTTGTTTTTTTTTTTTCGATTTTTACAGACATGGTGCTTTTCATGAAAATGGCCAAAAAGAAACCTTGACCGGTGGAAACTTCTGGGACGCGCGGTCTTTGGGGCAGTTTGGATTCTCAACTGCCCCAAACACACTGTACATATGTTTTTACGAAAAAACCGTAACATTTCTCGTGCTGTGCTACTTTTACGAACAAAAAATATAAAAAAGAGTTGCATCGCTTCTTGAGCCTGGAGTTATCAGTTTTTCTCATTAACAACTGAATTTTCGTCGAGGAAACGAAAATTCTTCCTTCCCAGCCGGAAATGCAATAAAAAAGAGGGAAAAATTTCATTTTCTTCTCGCAACGTAAAGGGTCGTCATTGGTCTCGATCGAGACTCGCGAATTCGTACATATCGCCGAATATTCCAAAGAACCACGTGTTTCAAAATTCGGAATTTCGAAAAGCATGTTTTCTTCGAATTCCGAATTACGTCGTTTCGGTATTTCGTAGTTCTGCATGGAAAAATGACTTCCAATGACAAAAATCGCTTCCAGGAGCTGCTCAAAGAAATCTCGATTCTTTGGCGAGTTTCTGCAAATTTCTGGTTTGTAACTCAATCAGCTCCGCTTCGTCTGCATTTCTTCGCCGTGCGTACACATTTATGTACACTCACGTGCGTTTTGCCCCAGTCTCTCTTTTCCTATCTCTCTGTATTTCTTTTTTTTACCTTATTATTTTTATGTTTTGCCACTATTGCATTTCTTCCTCTTTTTTGTATTTTTCATTTGTATTTTTATTTATTTATTTTATTTATTTTTTTATTTTATTTATTTTATTTATTTTATTTATTTTATTTATTTTATTTATTTTATTTATTTTATTTATTTTATTTATTTTATTTATTTTATTTATTTTATTTATTTCATTTATTTTTTAATTTTTTGTATTTATTGTATTTTCTGCGTATCACTTTGGATCGTGGATTTTTGCTCTGATGAGGCTTTTCGCGATTTGCTTTGCTTGTGTGCTTTTTGCTTATTTTTTCTTTGCCATATTTTATTGTTTATTTCAAAGTTTGTTAATTTTCTTTTCTTATTATTTCATATGTTTTGTGCCATTGTACGTGGTTGCCCTATAGCTTGCCGGAGCATAATAAATATCAATCAATCAATCAATCTCTCTCTCCCTCTCTCTCTCTACCTTGGATCGGTAGCGGGAGAGAATCGCGTGGTGCGTTCAGTCGCCACGAGCATTCGGCGCGAAGCAGACGAGTAAACGCGGTCGAAAAAAAAAATGTACAAGCCCGGGAAACTTGACGAAGTCGGTTACGAAAAAACTCGTCGAGTTCGGTGGTTCGAGAAATTCACAAAAAGCAATCAATTACTCAACCCAATTTTTTCAAGAATAGTTGAAAAATTTGTCAAAATTTGTTCAAACGTTTCTTTATTTTATTGCATTTTTTTTTAGTTTTTTTTTTTTATCTCGATCGAAACGCGAAGCGAACATTACGGCGTCGATTTTATATTTCGTGGAGATCGATTTATGCAGTTTCGAAATAATTGCATCGGCCTTTTTGGATCCTTGTTACAAGTGCCGGGATTAAGTTCCTCGCTCACGTATGTGCGGGTGTTCCGTCCCTACCAGTCGTTCCGTAGATTCACAATTCAAATCCCCCCCTTCTCGACACCGAAACCATTCAACACGCTCGCGAACGCGAGTTTATCGAAATACTATTTGGATCGCGCACGCGGCGGCATAACTGCAAAGTCTCGGGGTGTATTGTAGTTCCGAAAATTTCGTCGAGCGGATTTCGCTTCGATTAATTTATAAGAACGTAAATATTATTCGGACCGCGAGCGGGGAAAGAATTTTTTTTTGCTTCCGGTACGAAAGGCGAACGTTGGGCAAAACAAGTGAGAAAACAGGAAATCTGCCGGCGTGACGAAAATGTGATTCTCGTGCTGCGATTGGTGATTCAGTTTTGACGGATTTGAATTTTTGTTTTCGAACGCGATAAACCGTTGAAACTTGGTCATTTTTATTTTTAGAAATGTATGACAGTTCGGGGTACGAAAGTTTCTTTTTCGTGAATAAAAAAATTTGTCGTTGATTTTTATTTTGAACGAACGGAAAACTATGCGCAGAATTTCGCACGTTCAACTGCGCTGTGCGCTCGCTTTTGTCCTATTGGCCATTTGTGCAGCGACCAATAACAATAACGATCGAGAGTGTTTCTGGAACTTCTCGACAGAGGACCAAGCTCTTTACGCGGCAAAATGCATCGGTCAATGTCAGCGGAAGGACGTAAGTCGCGTTTCTCGCTTCGATCTTTTCGTAGGCTGATCATTCGTGTTTTTGTTCGGAATTTTTCGCAAGGACTGAACAAAAAAGCATTTAATTCTTCGATGGAACGTGCAGATTGATTTTTCACCACGATCGACTCGAAGCGACGCGTATCGAGGGGTTCATAATTTTCTGTGTACAGGCAATAATTTCGTGGGCGAGAGAGAAAAGATTCAGCAGCCTGTTGGCAGTGTTTGCGTTCTTCGGTATCGAAAAACGTTTCGTTGACACAGTTGTTTCGAAACTGTTGCTGCTGCTGTAAGTCCCTCCACCCCGCTGCACGCAATCGATCGGAACGATCGAGTCGAATTTCCAAAAAGCCTGAAAAGTCGTTTTTACTTGAAGAACCAACGTTTTTTTTTCCGAAACACGACAAAATCGCGTTTTCGAAAAAGTTTTCATTGCGTGGTCGCACGTGTGGGCCGAAGCAGTTTTTTCATTGATGATTTCTATGTGTCCTCGAAAATTCCTGAACTTTCCGAGCACCTTGTTTTTTCCGGGCACACAGACATTCGAATAACGTTTGCTTCCATTTTCATTTGTAGAATCGCGCTTATCATCGAAATAATCGAATTTAGGCGGCTGAGCGACGCCGCTACGATGTGTGCCTACAATGGCACGCATTTTATGTGCGTGCTCGATATACATATACGCAGCAGTGTCTTTTCTTCAAGTTTTTATCTATTGACGTAGTCTGCTGATATATATAATATATGTAAATAGGAAAAAGGATAGAGAACAGGCAAAACGCGCGAAGAGGGCACAAAAGCTTCGCCTACACGTCGCGTGTGCGCACGAATATTTGTAATTCGGCTGCGATAATGAATTACAAGCTTCCGCGTTCTTTTTATTATACAACCGATAGTATTCGCTGCTCAAATACTTGAAAAAATAGTTGAGCTGCAGAGCAAACGGAAGGCAAATTCTAATGCAAACAGCGCGATCCTCGTCGTTCTCGGGAAACCGCGATTAAATGTGTCGCGAGCGTTAGTGACGGCTGCCGCCGCTAGGTGGCGCGTGGGCGCGCGTTTCTCGCGAACGTTGCGCGGCCCGCTGGTCCATAAATTACCGAGACTGGTGAATATTTCATGCACGGGGAATTTTTGTGGAGGAATTCATATCTAGATCGGATAGGGGGGGCAACAATCGTTATCTTTTCCATAATTATCGAATCTCTGAAGCGGCCGTTCATTATTTTTTTACAAGTGACGAAAATTCATTGTTTTTTCGTTCCTTCGTCCGTGTCACGATTTTTTCCTGTTGACTGCGTTTTCTCGCAAACTCGCGGAGACTCCTCGTCGATACTCTTTTTATTCCTCGCTCGATTATTCTTGCACGATAATCCTCGAGATCTCCCTAGCAACGAACGAAATCGATGAATACGAGACGAAGACGCGAGAGCGATCGGTCGCCGGAAATATATTTTTATCGGCCCCGACTACGATGTGGCACGAGCAACTTCGCATTCTCCATACGTCGACTTATCGCTTCTCCAGAATTATATAAACCCTTGCACGTAATCCCAACCAACCGGGTCAAAAAGACCCGGATCTCCTCCGTACCTCTTATTCGCAAAGAAAATAATGATGTACGACGAAGTCGCGTTTGTCCCATCGATAAAAATACCACGAAACTTCAACGCGGTTGACAATAAACATGCAAAGAACCAGTTTTCCAGTAAAACCGATAAAACGCCATTTTCGATTCGGCCCTTATTGAAGCTTTTCTCTTTCGCGTCCCTGGCACCGATCTCCAAGTTTCGAAAGTCGAATTCGATTTTTTTTATTATTCGCTTCCCATATACGAAGATTTTCGGAACGAAATATTTTTGAAAACGCGTTCTACGCGGTCCGTACCTCGCGAAATAATCATCTCCGTAGAAAATATTTTTTTCGTCAATTATCCACGACGAAAGTAAACCATCAAAATAAATAATAGTTTCTGCACGATGTTTCAGACAAACTGTCGAGAAAAGTGTAGCAGCGAGGAAAAAGTAAACAATAGACAAAACGTCGACAAAGACGTTTATCTCTCGAGGCAGGAAAATGGTATTTTATTTCGTAATTCCAATCACACAGAAACACCACGAAACAGTAAAATTAAATAGTTTCTTTTTTCCTGATAAAAAAAAGGAACAAGATTTTTTGGACCGGCGAATTTCAACGCGAGTTTGCATTGCAAAGATGCGAACATAATAAGAATCAAACATAATCCTGGAAATTGGTTGATTCAGCAGCAGCGGCAGAATTCATCGAGCGAAGATTTCGTGGAAAACAAATATCGAGTCGAATTGGTAAGTGCCCCTCTCCGAATTGTTGGATTGGATTATTTTCGATGCTTTTTGGGAAAAGTGGTGATTGTAAATATTTATTTCGTACGTAAAAATCACGAGAATCTGTTTTTGGATCGTCATAATTCTAGGAACAGTGCAACACGTCCAACATCTCGTCATTTGAAAATCTCTCGGCAGGCACTTTTTACCGATACAAAGTTCATAGAATAACGAGCGATGGACTTGTATCCGAACCCGAAATATCTCCGTGGTTCGAGACATTTCAAGGTAGAATTCATAATATTGCGCGCGTGATAAACTGAATAAAAACATGGAGGCCAAAAGCGATGTGAGCAATGATACGAAATGTTCTTTTTTTTTTTTTTCTTCTTACTTTTCCAGTCGGTCATCGCTCTCAGGAGGTAAAAGCTCTTGAGTTGACGGACCAACGATCCGACGATTTGAATCCTTCCAGTGTGCGTGCTGATTTTATATTTCAACCGGCGGCTGGTATTATTCGTTTATAAAATATCGTCGTTTCGGTAGACAAACAGAGAAAATCGAAAAATTCCAATAACTCATGGATTTTGAGATTATGATCAAACGACCTTCGCTCTAAAGAAGCGAAACCAAATATTTTTGACATTCAAATATTTCTCGAGATAAAATCGAGGTATTCATTATTTCCAATTAAATTTATAGATCGGAGTTGTCACTACGAAGTGATCTCGTTCGTGGAGGATCAAGGCTTGACGATAGGAAATCTCGATTCGGTGAGTAAAAAAAGTCGGCATGGTACTTTTTTTTCATGGGAGGAGCCTTCCTATACACACTGGGTCAAATTGACCCCGACAAAATTTTGTGTTCCTTTCGACGTACAAACGATTTCCTGCAAATTTCCCTCCGGGTCAATTTGACCCAGTGTGTATAGGACGGTTATAAAAAACTTTAGTCACCAAAAAAATATGTTTTCGAAAATTGCACTTTTAAGATCGAAAGGAACGCAAAAATTTGTCGGGGTCAATTTGACCCAGTGTGTATAACACAGTCAAAAAAAATTTAATCACCAAAAAAACATGTTTTCGAAAATTACAGTATTTAAATCGAAAGGAACGGAAAAATTTATCGGGGTCAATTTGACCCAGTGTGTACGAGACAGTGATAAAAAATCTAATCATAAAAAAAAACATGTTTTCGAAAATTGCACTTTTAAGATTGAAAGGAACGCAAAAATTTGTCGGGGTCAATTTGACCCAGTGTGTATAAAACAGTGATAAAAAATCAAATGATGAAAAAAACATGTTTTCGAAAATTACAGTCACAAGACTTTCGCTTCAGCCTTCGCGACATCGACTACCAAGCGAATGTCAGCGTTTTCGTGTCTTCACGAAATTCGGCCAATTCGGAAAGCAGCAACAATGTTTCCCTCACTTTCGTCACACCTTCCTGTCTCCAACTCTATGGGAATCTCACGTTCTGCGGTGAGTCCTTAATCTTGTCATTTTTCACACACACACACACTCGAACATGCTCCACGAATCCCCATGGAAATTATTCCACAGAGTCGCGTTTTTATTTCAGCTCCCGATACCGTCAAAGGGCTACGCGTCACCGAGATGTACAAAAACGAATCGAACTATGAATTACTCGTCAAATGGGACCAACCGAATTTCCTTCCTGATAATTACACCGTGCAAATCGAATCCGTCGATTATTCCGGCAACGATGCCACAGCGCCTGAACTAACGACTATTCTTCCTGGGGTGAGTTCGATAAACAAAAAAAAAAACAAAAACACCATGTTCAGAGTGCTACAGAAATGCAAAAATAAAAAACTCTTTTTACATTCGATCGATTTGGCACATTTTGTAGAATTCGACGGAAGTCCTCTTGACGATTTCCCCCAAAAATGACGCTCTCGTCGAAGACCATCAACGAATAATCAGCGTGATCGCAGAATCCTCCGGAGGCGCCAGTCCTCAAGCATGGATCCACGTGACCTTGGAGGAAACTATTAACTCGCCATTCACCCCGGGTTCGTATTTAATAATTCCATGGGAAATATCATGGAAAATGTTGATAAAAAAAAAAAGAAAGAAATCGATCAAAGTTTTGTTTGAAATAAACAGGCATTACCGCTGCGACAGTCGCAAAAACGGATTTCCAGCAAATGGGATTGATCGCTGTACCCTCAATGGCGATTATCGCGATTCTGCTGGTGGGAATCGTCTGGTTCAATCGATTCCGAAGCAAGGACTCGACCAGAAGCAATCGCAACGACGACGATAAGCGTTACAAATACTGCCAGGTACGCCTCTATCTCGAAACAACGTTTTGCAACGACAGACACTCATTTACTTGACAAGTTGTCGCGATACGAAACTCTTTATCACGTCCCATTCAATACGACGATTACGCCGACAGTTCGAACGAAAGAAACGCTACAAAACTCTTCTAGTTACAAATTTATTCCTCCTGGCGATGTAAAACGCAGGAAACTATTTTTTCTCGCTTTCATTTACATTTTTTAAAATTCCACATGACCCAATTATCGTTTTTCAACATTTTCCAACCTCGAAATTTGCACTTCGTATGCCTGATTTTTCCTCAAATGTTCTTTCCCTCAAATTGACCATTTGCATTTAGAAAACTGCAAAAAAGTCAGTTCTCCGCATGACCCTTTGCTATGGACGTAACGTGAGCCCTTAATACGTTAAGCAAATATCCAAATCGCTGATTATTCAAGGCCACGATCTATTGATCTGTCGCAGAGCCTGAAGAAACAAGGAATCGGTAGTAAGAAAAGTCACGATGGATCCTCGACGTTCTACGTCCTTGAGAAAAACCTCAAGCTCGAGTTCGAGAAACAGGATCATCCGCTTCGATCCATGATCGACAAGTTCGAATTACGTCCCAGTCAATTGACGATCAAGCAAGTTCTTGGCAGCGGGGCTTCCGGTATTGTGCGATTCGGCTCCCTTCGCGATAGCAACAAAAAAACTATCGACGTCGCTATCAAAATGCTCAAGGGTAAGTGCTCCTTGGTCCTTGAGGGTTTGCGTACACTCGGGAATGTCAAAAATTTTTTAAAATTAAAAAAAGACGTTCTCAAAATGTTTGGAAAATTAAATACTAAAGAAAACTTTATCGAGAAAGAAATTTTTTGAGAAAAATCGAAAATTTCACCTCCGAGGCGTCAAAAATTCGAAAAAAATAAAAAACGACGTCTCGAAAATGTTTGAAATATTAAATAGAAAAGGAAACTTTAGTGAGAAAGAAAATTTTTGTGCAAAATCGAAATTACGACCTCCCGGGCTTAGAAAATAATAAAAAAATTAAAAAATTTAAAAGACGTCTCAAAAATGTTTGGAACATTAAATAAATAATTAAAACTTTACCGAGACAGAAATATTTTGTGAAAAATCGAATTTTCACCTCCTGGGCGTGAAAAATTTGAAAAAATATTTAAAAAATGTTTCTAAAATGTTTGGAGTATCAAATCCAAAGGAAAACTTTATCGAGAAAAAAAAATATTTGCGAAAAATCGAAATTTTGACCTCCCGGGCTTGAAAAATAAAAAAAAATTAAAAAGACGTCTTAAAAATGTGTCGTAAAAGGAAAACTTTATCGAGAAAGAAAATATTTCCGAAAAATCGAATTTTCGACTTCCCGGGCGTGCACGTGAGCCCTTAATGACGAAAATATTTATTCACATACTTCCCTTTTTCCTATAGTCAAATATCTAGTTCATAAACATGGAAATTATTGAAAACAGAAAATCCGAATACGGACGATCTGAAAAATTTTCAACAGGAAATAGCGATAATGAAATCTGCTGGACAGCATCAAAATATTGTTTCGATAATTGGCTGCTGCACCCTCGAATTTGCAAGGCCCATTCTGGTCGTCGAGTACTGCAGCTTGGGCGATCTTCAGAGTTATCTCAGAAACGTTAGTTTCCCTTTTCTCTCTTAATAATTTTTTCCATCGACCAAAACGTGATCAAAACATCGGAATTGATCCTCATCTGTTGCGTTATCTTTTGTAGATATGGCAGGAAATGGTCGCTCACGATCAGGAACGAAAAGCTCGTTCAAAAATTCAAGACAATAATATTTTCGAAAACAGCAAAAATAATGTTGAAAATATTACTTACTGTGAGTTATTTCGATTTTCCACGTTTTGTCTTTTTTTTTTTCAATTTTCGTTGAGTATTGATTTAGAAAAAATGAAAAAAATTAATATTTTAAAATAATTTTCTTTTTTTATGTAAAAATGAAAATTATTTCTATTTTGTGTAAAGTTGATTTTTTATTTTTTTACCTTCTCGTTACTCCGAAATTATTTCTATTTTAAAAAATAATTTTATTTTATTATTCATTTTTATTTTTTATTTAAAAATGAAAATTATTTCGATTTTTTATAATTTTTGTTTTTTGTGATTTTAATTTCTCGTTGCTCTGCAGGGATGGAGGCGCAACGTGTTGCCGTTACCAATCAACTGTACCAAATCCAAGAAGGTGAGGCCCTTTAATTATGTCATAATAATTAGTGTTTTATCGTTCCGATGATTTGATACTTTTTCGTTGCATGGGAACGCGCTGCTTCTCCAGACGATAAGCTGCGCGAAACCGAGGAACAAATAACCGTGACCGATTTATTGAGTTTCGCTAGGCAAGTCGCTTCCGGAATGGTCAGTCTTTATTTATTTTTTTGTTTACTCTCTTCGATATTCTCCCTCGAGATAGAACGTCGCATGCGCAACAAAAAAAAAAAAACTCAAATTGCTTTTGCAAACGATTTTTTCAATTTTTTCAATTTTTCTCGTTTTTCACTTCTCCAGGAATTCCTCTCGTCAAATCGCGTCATTCATCGCGATTTGGCCGCTCGAAACGTATTGCTCTGTGCTGACAAAACTGCCAAAATTTCCGACTTCGGACTCAGTCGCGATATTTATCAAGAGAATGTTTACAAGAAACAGGGAAATAGCAGGCTGCCCCTCAAATGGATGGCGATCGAGGCATTGACTCATCAGATATACACAACGCAGAGCGACGTGTGAGTCTAACATTCGCTACCGACCCATCGCTTCACTTTTCACAATTTCATTCGCCTAGAAACCTTTTTTTTTAACTTTTTACACTCACGTACTCAATTAACGATTAAGTCAATTAATTTACTAATTAATTAAAATTATTTAACTAACTAATCAATTAAAAATAGTTAACTAACTAATTTATCGAAATTAGTTAATTAACTAATTAATCGAAATTAGTTAATTAACTAATTAATCGAAATTAGTTAATTAATTAACTAAATTAGGTAACTAATTCAATTATTAATTAATTAATTAATAATTGAATTAATTAATCCATTAATTAACAATTCAATTAATTGATTTTTTCATCAATTAATTTAACGAATTAATCAATTAACGATCTCAACGTTTCGCAGCTGGTCTTTCGGAATTCTTTTGTGGGAAATCGTGACCCTGGGATGCAATCCTTATCCGGAAACACCGACCAACAGGATTTTGCAGCTCCTCAAATCGGGCTACCGAATGGAAAAGCCGGAAAATTGCGGCAACGAATTGTAACTCGAAAATTAATTATTCTGCCTTCTTTTTTTTTCATTTAATTGAAAAATCGTGTTAAGAAAGTTTCGCTCCGACAGGTACGACATCATGCTGTCCTGTTGGCGCTCGAGACCTCAGCGCAGACCAAATTTCACGCAATTGAAACGTCAGCTCGACAGCCTTCTCGACACCGCGAGCGAAAACGAATATTTAAACGTTTATGATCTGCTTCGAGAAACAACCGCGACCTCGACGCATCACGAGTCCAAACAACTTATCGAGAAAAACGATTATTCCAATATTTATTCCACATGATGAAATTGAAACGCACCGCAAAGTCTCGACGCCAGAAAGAAAAGTCAAAATCCAGCTTTTCCTCATTTTTCAATTATTTTCAATTTTCCTGTTTCAGCCTCTGCATTTTTTCACTAGCGACAAGATTCCAAGGTCGCTGAACGAGGCATGAAAATTTCGAGTTTTTTTCTCTTTTCCAAATTCCGTAAAAAAAAAAAAACGATTTTTTCATGAAAAATTTGCGCAAAGAGCAACACCGAGCCAATCACTAAAAGTTCGACAATTATTATTGTGCAAAATTTTTTATTTCTCTCTGTATTAGGTATAAGAACTAATAGTGATACACCTTCGATTTTATTTCTAAATATTTCACCTATACATTTTATATATCGACGTCGTTTATTTTCCAGTTTTATTCAATTTTTTTTTTTTAACTATTTGTGAGCCTCGCTCAAAGGAGCCTCGAGGTGTGGGAACTTGAAAAGTTGGCAGGGTAGTTAGTGGACAATGTTAAATTGAACTTTATCAAAGTGCGACCAGTTTGGGAAAATCGCAAGTTAAGAACGATGGAAAGTCGATCAGGAGGTCCACTAGCTAGCCTGTCGACCAGTGAGGCTCAGCTCAAGAGCCCGACAATCAGGCAAAGGGTTGGCCGAAGAGAAAATCAAGTTTTCTTCATTTTAACATTTTTCCTCACGTTCGTTTCGTCCTTGAAGATTTTATTCTCAAGAAAATATCGAGGATCGTTGCCAAAGAATCGATCGCGAGGTTCCCGGCTCAAGAATCTTTCTCCTTCTCTTGTAACTCGTACTCGCACGAAAGAAACTTGTTTCCGGAGACTGAACGAAGCAATAAAAACTGCCGAAAACATCCGAAACAAATTTTCTGAGTTTTCGTTCCCCAGCGCCGTAAATTCTCTTACAAAACGACTTTATTCAGGGTTCTTTCAAAATCGTGTACAAACTTTCTTGGCACCAAAACTAACAGTTTTCTCCCATAAAGAAAAATTTTCTTACGTTCACAATTTTCGATATTTCATTTCCAATTTTTCATTCCAAAAGTTGCGAAAAAAAAATGTATTTACGATTTTTTTTGCAGATAGCCAAAAAGTCTATGAGCCGAAATTTTTTAAGAAAAGTCACAAACACATTTTTTTGCAATTTATCAACCCAACGAGACTCCAATTTACACGCGTTTCGATGGAAAAAGTAAAAAATTGAAATTTAAATATCTGAGATGTCAGAAAAAAAATTTTCGTCGTAGGAGAAAATTGTTAGTTTTGGTGTCAAGAATGTTCATGAAAAATGATTAAAGAATCCTAAATAAATGAATTTTGACTGATTAGATTAATGACAACGATGACGACGATCAGGAAAAGCCTGATAACTTTGTCCATCACCAAATGGCTCGACTGCCCGATCTCGGCAACCGCAATGACGAATATTGTACAATATGATTTCTTGAAAAATCGACGAATCGGGTCAACGATTGATTTTCGCGTGTCTCCATTCAACAAATGATATTCCTGTGTGGCATATACTGCTTTATTTCTCATAATATTAATAATAATAATAATAATGATAATAATGTGTTTCCAGCACGTGGGAATGAGCTCGATCGGCGAATCGTTGGTAAGCGAAGAAATAGGTGCAAAAAACGAAGGGCCAAGCAACGCGGCCAGCCGTGTGTGTATATCCGACGATCGAGTCGCACGAAAATATCGCGGAAAGCTTTTCTTCGTGATTGATTATATTTTTACGTACATGCGTTTTTCCTATGTACATTATTTTCTTAAGGAAAAGATTCGAGTTAACTTTAGATACAAAAAAATTTGGACGCCAGCCCCCATGATGCTCTTATTCACACGCAATGTCACATTTTCATATTTATATATTTATATATTCATTTAAGGTATAAATACTGTGCTGCATATTAATCGAATAAGTGTTAAATTTTCAAAACGCTTTTATGCCAAGTTTGACGTAACAATCAAATGCATTGTTAGTGGATTCGTATAACGGCATGTCTTAGTAACGTGGAAAAATATTAAAAACGATAGTTTTGCAAAAACATTAACCGATTAATCAAAATTTCCATTTGGACACATTTTCACTAGGTTTTTTCAAAAATTTTGATGCACCACGTCTCATTTTGTTCCTCAACTGATCCTCTACGAATCCACCACGTAGATTTTCCTTCAAGTTGATTCGTTCAGAAATTATTTATGAAAAAGTTTTTTCGCTTAATAAACAATAAGCTGCAATGGCGAAACGGTTAAGCTTTAAAAAAATCTACGTGGTGGATTCGTAGAGGGTCAATTGAGGAACACAATAAGGCGTGGTGCATCGAAATCGGTTGAAAAGTACAGATAATTCTTTGAAAAAATCTAGTGAAAATGTGTCGACGTGGAAATTTTGATTTATCAGTTTATGGTTTTGCAAAACTATTTTTTTTTAACCTTACACTATGTGTTTTAAAACAAATTCCCTACACTGGGGTTACGGACAGCCCAGCACTTTGAATCGATGCAGTTGACTCGCTATTTGTCGTAGAGAGCTTTGTTTCTTTTTTATTTGATCGTTCGAATTCTGAAAAATAAAATGAAACAGAGAAAAATTGTAATATTCATTTTTCACGGTGAAAAATGCAATTTAAAAAAATTTTAAACTTAATCGTCGAATTTTTCACTATTTAGTGGGGCTTTGGGGAATTCCTGAGTAGAGTCCTGGGGTTAATATTTTTCCACGTTAGTAAAATATGCTGTTATACAAACCGACCAACAATACATTTAATTTTTACTTTAAACTTGGTCTAAAAGCGTTTTTAAAATTTAGCACTCATTTGACTAGTATGCGGCACAGTATTTACCTTAATAATTGATGAGTTTACTTGTTATTCTCGAACCCTCAGCCTCTGATGGTTGAAAATATTTTTTTTAGCGAACGAGAATCTCGTGGCGAATATTTTTACTGCTCTTTATGATTCCGCACTTTTTTATCGTTTAAAAAGACACACCAACGTGTGCAATGCTACACGATCTATTTACAAATCGTACACCGACGCGAAATAGTCCTGGCAATCGTTTTTTTCAATTCTCATTGGCATTTTCACTTTCTTTAAAGAGCATCCTCGAGGAACGTTCCGAAAGCTCCGTCGTCCCCAGCTTCATGCCCGGAACACGCTGTTTCGTCGATCTCAGGGTTTCGGTGTGTCGTACATTAAAAAACAATAAAAATCAAGTTTTCGTGATTCTCTCACGTTTTTGAGAGACCGAGGCAACAACTTGTCACGAAATCACCTCGGCGAGTGTGTATTTTCCGGAATCACGTTATTACATTCAGAGCTTCCGTGGCTCGTCGATAAAAAAATTTTCTCTTGTAAATTATTTCGTAAAAAATAACTCGGAGCCGTCGGGACGTCGCCATCGATTTTCCTCCGCGGTCAGTCGCTCGAACGCTCCGAATAAAAATGAGTTTTGTCAAAATTTACCTTTCCGAGGCATTTTTTCTTTTTCTCGCACGAACCAGACTCGCTCGACTCTTCCACTTTGGGAAAAAAAAAAAAAAAACAAAACGGCAACGTTAATTATTGCCACTCGAACTTTCACGTCGCAATTCGTCGTTCTTTTCGATTTTTTACGAATGCGAAGATTATGAGAGAAAAAAATGGTTGCAGAAGATTCTGCCAAGTTTTTTGGGTTTTTTCGTGTCGATGGAAATTCGCCCCCAGACTCAGGGCCACACAATCGTGCACGAGTGAATAAGCTCCGGTGCGTTATAACGAATAACAACGTATAAAAAGAGGGCGAACGCGCGAAAATTAGAGAAATCACAGACATGGCAATTCTCATCGTTCTGTCACGACGAATCTATCCGTATCAGATGCTGTCGATCAAACGATCTTCCTTGTCGACCGGGGGTGGTCCACTCGGAAGCGTCGACGTGGGTCCTGCGGTCAAATATCCTGCCGATACGGGAATCCCTCCTGTTTTTCGATTTATCGCAAAATAATTTTTGTCAATTCGCCTTTTAGCAACTTCGTACAAAGTCGAGAGAGTCGAAAAAAAAACAAAAACTGAGCACTGCGGCTCGTTCAATTGGCTCGAAAAAAAATTTGCAGCAGAATTTCGACGCTCCGATCGACTCGGAGGACAAATTTTCCAGTTTCAATCCGTGAAATTTGTTTTTTTCTCTCCTCAAATCGTTAACGAACGTTTATGGAAAAAAAATGGTTAAAAAAACGTAAAAATTTTGTAAAAATTATACGAACCGGTGAGATAACCCGCGGTCGGGGTGTTCGAAATGAAGAGATCGTGTTTCTGATCCTTGTACTCGGCCCACACGGAAGATTTTTCTAATATAGCGTTTACTTTGTCTCCGAGCAAAATACTTTTCGTCATTGCTTTAAGCGCTTTCACTATCTGAGCCTTGGTCGTCGCTGGATTGTCGATGGAATCCAATCTGCCCTCGAGAATGTTGAGCAGATAGGGAACCATTTCTGCTTCGAGTGCCTTTTAAAATTAAGAAAAAAAAACAAAATTAAAAAATAATAAAAACATCAAAATTCTCATTTTTTCACCATTTTTTTCTCTTTCTAAAGAATCTCCGCTTTTCGAAATATTCACCTGCTTGATGAGGCGATCTTCGTTCGTCGAAAACAGTCGATTGAGCGTTTCACAGGCCACGGCGATCATGTCTCTTCTCGATTGCATCGCGAGCTTCAACGGACTGATGCAGTCGGTTTGACAGATCGAGGATATGCAAATCTGCAAGGAAAAATTCACGTTACGGCCGAGAGCTGGAGATTCGGGTAAAATTTTTTTTTTCTCGACTTAATAAGCGCGAACGAGGGCGTAAAAACGATTAAATTTTACGAAGGCATCGTGAATAATAATATTAATAATTATATATATGATTATAATTTATATTATTAATAAATTAATAATAATATTAAATAATTATTATATTATTTATATAAATATTGTTTTAATATTTTTTTTTTTAGCTTTCTCGACTCGATTTTGTATGAAAATTTGCACTCCGCGGATCATATGATTTTTACGGCACCCCGGACGATCTTTTTCGTCGTGCCACTTAAATCTCCGGTATTCGGAGAGAAAAAAAGTCTGAAAAAATTCTGGAATTCTCTTCATTGATTCTGCTTTAAAATTTTCATAATTTTTATAGTCGTTGCATTTATTTTATTTCGGAAATAAATCGATTTAAAAAACAAGATTGTCGAAAAAAATTTGTCGTTTGGGTCTAAAAGACCCATAGGATCCGCGGACGGTTAATGAGTGATCGAAGCCGAAAGACTGACCTCGCTCGTTGCCAATTGATGGAGCACGAGGATCGCAGACTTGTAAACTGTGCCTTGACTGTTTCGAACTGCCATTTGTCGACAGAGCCTCGGAATGTGGCCAAGGGATGGAACTTGGTCCGCCAGAGCTGGTTGCGCTTGGAGCAGACACACCAAAGCTTGTGTCGTCAGGTCCAACATGTCAGGCTGAAATAAAATTTTCATCTGATTCTCGAGTGTAACCCTTAATGGTCAGACGGGGTCAATTTGACCCCAGCCGCTTTCGACCGACGATACGTAATAGAAATTTTGAGAAAATGGCACTTGTGACAGCCTCTATCGGTAGGTGGAACCTTTTAGTAGGGAGCCTCGTCGTTATTATTTGAAAGGGCACGTTAGTTCGGTTTTGAAAGCCGTAGAAAGCGGACGGTGTAAAAACTGGGGAATACTTTTTGAAACGGTCGCTAATTTGACCAGTCCCACCTGAAAGCATGCTATTTCTGACTTATGAAACGATTTTTCGTTTTTTAAATTGAAAATTACAATTTCTGCATCATTTTTTGTAAAAAAAAGTCATTTTTGCAGAAATTTTTTTTTCGACTTTTTTTTTGTATTAAGAGTTGCACGAATTGAATACAATCATCGTGGTCGTTACTCAAGGGTCGAAAATACATTGCAGTATTTTTATTTTATTTTTTTTTTTAACGTTTTTCAACTATTTGTCGCCTTTCAAAGTGAGTCGGGTTGATAACTATTGTGACTATTACGTCACAATTTGGAGGAGAGAATTTTAAGGGTTTTCCATGGAAAAAAAGAGTTTTTTTGCCTTACGTCGACGTTTTCTCTCGACATGAATAACAGGATCGTGTCCATGAGCTCGCTGAGGAATT
The DNA here is from genome assembly GCA_963921915.1 of Hyposoter dolosus. Lineage (NCBI taxonomy): Eukaryota > Metazoa > Arthropoda > Insecta > Hymenoptera > Ichneumonidae > Hyposoter > Hyposoter dolosus. Next base: position 725,156 of record OY998136.1, on the reverse strand, counting down.
CTTTTGGTTTTCTGAGCGTCCAGGCTGGACTGGCGATGAACAATCTGAGGTAAACGCCCCCGACGACTGGCTCGTTCGTAGCGAGATCGATGTTTTTCTGTGTGTCCGGAAGTTTCACAATGGCGTTTGGATTCCGTCTCTGCACGTTGTAGTTGCTAAAAAAAAAATTAACGAAAAATTGAGTTTTTCACTGAATTGAAAAAAAAATCGATTTGCACGTTGCCAGAAAAAAATGAGCTCGACACTGACTCGTCCTTCAGCTCGGCGACCATCCTGGAGACTCTCGATTTGGCGTCCTCGTCCCAAATCAATTCCGGGTTTTCGTGTTTCGTCTCGAACATGTGAACGCACTGTTTTGGCGCATCGCGAATCGCCTCGCTGAACAATCTCGGCAGGAATTTCGACAAATCGAGTTTGACTTTTGGTCCGGCTAATTTGTCGGAGGACATTTTTGCCAACAAGTCGGCAGCGCATTCTCTGACTTGGATGTTGCTCGAATTGCAAAATAAATCGAGCACGTATATCACAGCACCTGGGAAGAAAAAAGCAAAATCGTCGATTTTTCGAGTTTTTTCCCTTTTTCCGATACACTGGGTCAATCTGACCCAAGGCGTATTTCAAATCGTCGTATTCCGCTGCAAAGTTGAATGCCAAAACACAGCTTGCCATTGAATGCCGAAGAATCGGTGAAAAAATATTGTTCGGGTCAAATTGACCCAGTGTGTACTCGAAGAGTTAAATCTAAAAAAAAAGTTGCTCGAATTGCAAAATAAATCACAGCACCTGGGAAGAAAAAAGCAAAATCGTCGATTTTTCGAGTTTTTTCTTATTTTCCGATACACTGGGTCAATCTGACCCAAGGCGTTTTTCAAATCGTCGTTGATCGCCGCAAAAATGAATGACAAAACAAACCTCGCCATCAAATGCCGAACGATCGAGGAAAAAAAATTACTCGGGTCAAATTGACCCAGTGTGTACTCGAGGGGTAAAATGTCAAAAAAAAATGTTGCTCTCGATTCTTTAACATCTAGCGAGCGTTTACCTTTGCCAAGAGCGTCTTTAACTATTTTCGTTGTACTCATGAGAGCGTAGAGAGTTTCCAGAACGACGAGCTGCGACTCTTTGAGAGAATTGAGTGCCAAAAGCAAGTGGACGATGACTTCGTTGGCCGCGATGTCATTTACGCATTCGTTGTTTCTCGTCACGTTGTTAATCACTTCCAAAGCGCCTTTTTGTATCGCCTTGAAGTTGTAGCAGCTGAGAAGCCCGAACAAAAGTCCAAAGTGTCCGATGCACTGCATCTCGACGCCGGGATTATTTTTTATTACATTTTTCAAAGCCTCCAGCGACATCGCGATGTAGCCAAGTTTTTCCTCATCTTTCTTCGTCAGCGTCATGCTCCCGAGGGAGGCGAGATAGTCGGAGGATTTCGACAAAAAGTCGAGCAGATCGATCGTGAAGCCTTTGGGATTCTAAAAAACATTTTCCTCCAATAATTTAAATTCTTCATCGAAAAGTTGATTATTCCGAAGAAAAAGGTAAAAATTTGCGGATATTCACCTCGATCGGAAAGGTCGGTTGCTCGTTGTAAATTTTTACGAAAATTTCGCCAATAACGAGCTCTCCGCTGTGCGCGCTGTAAGAAAAATCGCTAAAGTCGTGTTCCAAGTTTCCGCTGCCACCGTCCATGCGCTCTTCTCGCATATTTTCCAGATACTCGATGAGCTCGGCCCTCGTCGCATTGTCCCAAATCAGGTAAGGATTCGAGGAGTTGGAGTTTAGCGTCTTGAGGATTTCCTCGGGTTTGTCCTTGGAAAGTTGTCGAGCCAGGTAGGCCGTCAGGAGACTCTCGAGAGCCGCGATCGTCACGGGATTCCGCGGCGTTTCGTTCTCGCCGCTCATGTAACCGCCCAAACGCGCGCACGCTCTTATCGCCAGCTTGGCCAAATTGTTGGCTACCTCCTGACGATTCTCTTCTTGATTACGCTCCACTCCACCCTCCTCCAGGGTGTAATCGTAATTGAACATGAAAAGCAACAAATGCCAAAGTGCGCCGGCCTGGATGAGCTGCATCTGCAGAATACTGTCAGAGGCCAGCGACGATATGCACTCGGTCGCGACTGAGCACAACTTTGTTAGATGCTGCAATAAAAAAAAATTTTTAAATGAAAATTTTCATGAAAAAAACAATTTTTCATGGAAATTAATATTCTGCTGGGTAAAAAATTAAATAATGTTGGAGACCGTTGTCCTTTGGGGATTCCATAATGATAATTCTGAATATTTAACCCTCCGCGGACCGTATGGGTCTTTTGGACCCGAGGGACAACTTTTTTCGAAAATCTTGTTTTTTAAAACGTTTTATTTTGAAATGAAATCAATGCAATGACTGTAACGACTATGAAATGTCTTTCTCTCCAAATACGTGAGGCATGAGTGGTAGGACGGAAAAGACTGTCCGGGGCGTCATGAAAAATCGTATGGTCCGCGCAGGGTTAATTATCTCAGTGTATATTTCGCAGTCATCAAATTTCTTAATTAACATTTGCTATTTTAATTTTGCTAAATTGCTAATTAAACTCCAAAACGGTAACTTAATTTTTTTTTCACCTATTCCGGTAACCTGGGGTCACAAATGACCCCAATTTTGAAAAATTCATATTTCCGGTCAAATTTAACGAAAAGACTCGATCTTTTCGATTTTTAATGCGGGATCACTCGAGCCTGAGGCTTGAAGTCAAAAAACGATAAAACGATATAAATCGGAAGAACGAAGAGAGAAAGGGCGCGGGATTTAAAGTCGTCCGGGGTCGTTTTTGACCCCCAGTTACCGTTCTAGGGTTAAATTTGCAATATTAATTTTGTTTACTCTAAAATAGCAAATTCAAAAGATGCGAATAAAAAATTTGGTTGGAAGAAAACTTGCTAATTAAATAAATTACCTTGAAATGCAAAATTCTGCAAAGATCTTTGATGAGTTGTCCAAGTTCGACCATCTTTTCGCGACAGCCTTTGAAAGTACCAGCGACGGAGAAGCAGCGTGTAATGTGAGTGCAAACTTGAACAGCGACGTCGCTCTGTTTGCTCGATTTGTTCAAGACGGAAACGCATCGGGTGTAAGCTTCCAAGAGAACATCGAGACCGCCTTCCCGCCGCAATTCCTCGGCATTGAGAGCGGAACAGTGCACCGTGTGATAAGCGAGTTCGCTCGCTGCTGCGAGCAACGGAGCAGACTTTGAGAACAATTGATCGTCCTCGGTCTCGAGCTTTATCGTTTTAATCAACTGCGGATAACCGGCGTATTTGTAGGGCCTGAGCTCGTCGCTGTATCTTTCGAACAAAATGCTTTGCGTTCGTAGGATGAGAACGATGTTGTCGGGATTAGGACCGTCGGTGGTCCAGCAGCTGCGGCTGCACAAAAATTCGTAGGCTTGATTGACGGCCTCGAATTTGTCCTGCAAATTTCAACGAATTAGAAAAACCGAAAAACCATTTTTTATTCGAATAATGAAAAAATCGGAATTACTCTTCCTTGGGGATTTTTGTCGGGATGATACATCTGCGCTAACTTGTAATACGACTTTCGCACGTTAGCCTCGTTGTGTTGTTTACCGCTGGCCAGGCCCAGAACCCTGTACGCTTCGTCCACCGTCATGATCGGTGGCTTTTTTTCCACTTCTTTTCTCCAAGCATCCAAAACGTCTTTCAACAAATGAACCTGGCAGAGGACGAAAGAAAATTGCATTAAAGGCCTGGCTGTTTCAGGAACTAGCATTTTGAGGCTTTTTTTTATTTGATTTTTTTGTTTTATTATTATTTTGTCTAATTTATTGGCAATTCGCAATTGGTGGAAATTACAATTATTAATTTGCAAATTGCAATTATTAATTTACAATAATTGCGAATTACAATGATTAATTTGCAAATTGTAATTATTACGAATTGCAACTATTAATTTACAATTATTGTAAATTGCAATTATTAATTTACGATTATTGCAAATTACAATTATTTATTTTCAAATTGCCATTATTGTAAATTGTAATTATTGCGAAAGGATGATTGTACGAGAATGGTTAATACTGACCGGATTGGGTATCGGCCACATTGGAAATTTGACGGTATCGCATAGATGACGAAGATAAAATATTTGACAAAACAATTCTTTCTCGAGTTGCGGATACCGGACGGCGGGGATGGCGATGTATTGATACCGAGCCATGGTGTGGCTGCGGAGTCGAGGTGAAAAGTCGGCGATATGAGCCGCGACTTTTTCTATGAGCATCCGGCGCATTTCCGAGTTCCAGATGGCCTCGGGCGTGTCGAAATCGCCGAGGAATATTTGGGCGAATTTGTCAGCGCCGTGATTCTCGAGGTAGCTGACCATCGCGTCGGGCAACAATTGCCCGAGGATGCTCCTCTGCATAATGTCCGACGAGGAGTTCTGCAAACACAAAAAAAATTGCAAAAAAACGTCGCGATTTGTCGAAATTGTAAAAAAAAAATGGTTTTTTTTTTTTTTAATACTGACCGCGTCGTCGCCTCGGAAGGCTTGCTTGGCGTGCGTCAATTGTAAAAACGTCGCAATCGGCAAAACATTCGATCCCGTGTACATAAGAATAAAGTAAAAAACGCCAGTGAGATAAATTTTCGAAAGATCCGGATTGTCACGCATCACTTCGCAAAGCAGAGTCGCGACCCGCTCGACCAGGACGGGGTCGAAGGTCAGAAGGAGCTGCACCACGTGCTGCAGGCACTGAAGTTCCGACAAGAGTCTCTTGACCCGAGGCAACGGTCTGATCACCGCGTTGTCCGCGTCTCGGCTCGGATAATACTCGCACATTGTGATTAAAATATTAAGCACCAGGGTGGCCAATTCGCTCTCGTTTATCACGGAGCTTCCCTTTGCCACGAGGGTCCACTTGAGCTGAGGAACTTGAGAAATAATCCTCCAGCCGTCCAGACCCTGAGCCCAGACTTTTGTTTTGTGCGTTAATTTGTTCCCGGCGTAAAGATCTTTCAATTCGGTCAGGCTGATCGGCCCTTTTCGCTTGTCTCCTTCGTTATAATACCACTCTTTTTCCATCGCTTTCTCCTGCTCGGGACCCGCCTCGATAACGTTCGTTTGCGTCGGGACAACCGCTCGCGACGTGTGCAAATGGGCGAGAGTCAAAAGATCCACCAGAGCACGAACTCCGTTCTGATCCATTATGTCCTTCACGTTTCTTCGATGAAGTATCAACTTGTTTATGAACATCACCAGCCGATCTCGCTCGGTTCTGTCTATGCAACGATCCAACATCCCCACTATGTATTTCGTGTCGGAAAATGGACCGATATCCTCGAAATATCTTCCGTAAACTATCGTCATTGCTTGCAAACAGAGGCACTTCATTTCTACTTTCGTCGTTAAAAGGAATCGGTGATAAAGGTCATTGAAAAACTCGTACCTATGGAAAGGGCAGAAAATATATTTTAAATGTGACTAATTGTCGATGCAATTTATTCGTTTTACTAGAACAAAGTGTCACTCAAGTTCGCAACGTCGGGACCCCACGAAAAATGCTTTTTCTATTCATTTCTTTTTTTAATTTCGCAAACCATTTGGATTTTCATTTTCAATTGTGTTTGTGCTCTTTTCATGCCAAAACGACTGGATCAATTTTGATGAATCTTTCGCAGAAAAGAAGCTCGTGAATCAGAATACGTTTTAGGCTGTATTCCGCTAATTTATTTCTTCTGGGAACCCGAACCAAAAAATCACATTTTTCGTCACATTTTCCACTTTCAAAGTGAACATTTTTTATTTTTTTATTTTTTAAAATTATTATTCCATTGTAAAGCCATTTTTTTTCAGGATCAGCTACGCGCCCCCAAGATTATCACTTTCAAAGTTGACAAGTTAGTAAATAATGATAATGAATAAAAAATCGTTAATTCAACGATAATTCGAAAATGGAAATAACGAGCTCCGGAGTAGCAATTTGTAAAAAAAAAAAAAGTTATAGCGATTTTCGTAAAATCAAAGTTTGAAGATTTTGACAGTTTTTTTAAAACTCTTCATGTTGAGCTAACTGTGCTCAAGAAAAAACAGAATTTCGTTGCCTCCCAACGATGCAAACTTTAATATCGTAAAAAAAAAAAAGGAGAAAAGAAAACTCACGACTTCCTTATCGGACTGTCAGGACAGTCCTTTTCCAATAAAAGTCTCAGGTAATAATCGCCGATTTTCACTTCGTCCGAAAGACAATGATACTGGACCTCGAACTCGCGGTGATTCCAAGCGATCAAAGTACCGCCGGCCAAGTCTTTGTCGGAAGTGAAAGCTCGAATCTCGTTTTCCAAAGCAGTCCGTAGTTCCTCTCTCGTTTTATGATTCCAAATGAGATTGGGCATCGTGTGATCCTGATTAAATTTGTAATAAAATAATTTCCAGTTGGCTTCGGACTTGATTCTCTCCCGACGTTTCCGAAGCACGACCGGCCGTTCTTTAACTTTTTCTCGTCGCTCGAAACCGATACGAGCGCCCCAATGCTGCAACGCATTTTCCAAATGTTTTTCCATCACTCGCATCTGTCTCTCTATCGCGATCCACTGCGGACCTTTTTTATTTTTCGACGCGTGAGCTATCGCCATTTTTAAATTGTCGCGATTGTTCAGGCGCTCCTCCTCCAGAAACGAATCCGGCACTTTGTCCTCGGAGCTCAGATAATTGAGGAGACCGCACGGCTGTAAAGAAAATTATAACAATTTATTTTAAATAAATGTAATTACATTTTTCATTTATTACAATAATTAATTAATAAATTTAGTCATAATAATAATTTACTAATAATAAATATAATAAATAAATTTATTTATTTGATAATTTTTTTTATTGACAATTTATTTATTAGTTTTTTGACTATTTTTATAAATTATATCTTTGAATTATGAATTTATGAATTATAGAAATTAATAGTTTATTCATAATGAGTAAATTAATTAATTAATTAATTAATTAATTAAGTGAATAAATAAATTTATTAGGAACCCAAATTTTCGAGATAATCGAGAGTGAAGCAGCGACAATGAAATTCGACTTACCACGATCCTCTTGAGCAATCCCATGGCAGTTGGATGTCCCGTGACCCACAGCCCGACGAGATGTCTGCAGAGTTGTCTGTGCGTGAGCATCCGACCGTCGCTGCCAACGGTGAAGAGGCTGTTCAGCAAGTGACGAGGCAAAGCTCCTTCGGCGAGAGCGAGCTCTTGCATTTTGGCTGCAACTTCCGGTGCTCCTTCCTCGATAATCGCCCTCATTATCAAGCCAGCACCTTTCACGATCGCCAAGGATGGATGCTGGAATAGTTTGAACAACGATCTCCCTCGAGACGCGACCATTTCGAGCAAATTGTCAAAATGCTTTCCGTCCGTCGTTTCGCTGTACGGGACGCACAGCGCGAACGTCAGCAGGTCCAGCATCGCCGAGACTACCAGAGCTCCGGTACCGTGATTCTGTAATTTACATTTCTCTCTTTATTATTCAAATTTTACGAAAAAAAATCGAAAAATACGGAAAAAATCGTAAAAAACCGAAAAAAAAACGAATAAACCCAAAAAAAAACCAAAACCCGGAAAAAATCGAAAAAAATCGAGGAAGCCCGAAAAAAAAGAAGAACCCGGAAAAAAACGAAAAAAAACTGAAAAAAACCCGAAAAAAACGTTGGATCGAGATCCGGGTGTTGGCGTACCACGTGGCTGATCCACATCTCGAGAAGGCTCTCCAAGAATTTGTTGCTGCTGAGAAGGCTGCTCTTGTTCATTTGTTCCTGTCGCAAATCGCAATCGTCGATCTGCATCGGTTGCATAAGAGCGCAAATGCAGTCAATCGCTGCCTGTGTGACCCCGCAGTCCTGTCGCTTGAGAGCCTTGACGACTTTGTTACCGATCGCCTCCCGAAAACCCGGGAGACTCGTGAACGCCACGAAGCCAACTTTGCTCGCGACCAATCGTCGGATCGCGTGAAACTGCGCCTCCACCTCGACGTTACTCTCGAGCTCCCGACTGACCAGAGCATTCAGGGCAGCCATTATTATCTTTTCCTTGTTCTCGGTGAAGAGTCCCTGTAAGTAGTCATTCATCATCTTGTGCACCCCAAGCTGTGACCTCTGCACAGTCCAATCGACCGATTTCGAAGCCTGGACAGAAAACGACACGTGGCACTTAATACTCGAACCGATTAATTCGGAGTCTACGAGCGCCCACGAGTGTCTCGTGTCGGTTTCCCGGTTCTCCCTCGCGACGAGAGCTCTCGAGGGAAAACGAGAAGTAAAAGAAGAAAAATACGATGGCAACTTGTTCCACGATCGCGATTTCAATTGCGAAAAAGGAAAAAGGCTCGAAACGAGATCGATCGGACTTTGGAGATTTTGAGAAGGGCAGAAAGCGTCACAAGCAGAGATTCGAATCGGATCTTACGTCTTGCGTGAGAGAATAATGAAGTCCGCTGTACGGAACGTTGGCATTGAATCGCTCGAGTATTTCTGCGAAAGTTCGAGTCCCCGGCGTTTGTTGGATGAACTTGAGGTGGCAAGTTTCGACTTCTTCGTCGACGGGCAAGCCGAGAGGACCGAGTCGTTTGCCCCGAGCGATGGGGCTCATGGTGACGTGGACGTCGCGGTTGCCGGACGCTCTTACGCCGTCGAGGAGCGAGGCGAGCAGAGAATCCCGGTCGGTCGCCATGTAACTTCGCATCTGGCCGTTCAAGTACTGTATCGTGAATAATTGGGGATTCCCATAATCGCGGACGAGAGCAAAAACGTCGGAGAGCGGTCTGAGGGTGCAGATGTTGTAAGTCTGAGGATCTCTCTCGAGCAGGCACGTGTCCGATAAGCAGAGAGTACGTCTCTGGGCTTCGGAGTGTCTGGACGAGTTTTTTTGCACGGTAAATTCCGAGACGCTCGTTATGTGCTCGTCGCCGCTGTATTTCCCGAGCCGTTGACAAACGAATTCCTCGAGCTTTATCGGCTCTTTCGGAACTTTTATCGCGATCCCTAAATTCGTCATCGCTGACTCAACCACTTTTCGCTTTATCTCGTCAATGTGATGAGAAGCGAAGAGATGCAATCGACCGAAACCGCCGCAAACAATCACGAACCCATCGGCGTAATCCTTCATTGTGAGGAGGCCCTCAAAATCCTTGTAAAAATAACTCGCGAGCGGTAAATTGGTCGCGGGGTCGAGTTGGTCCAAACTGTAAGGCGTCACTTCGAGAACGACGGGTAGCCGCGTGTCGGACCAATGATGTTTGTAAGCTTGATACCTCTGAAAATAATTGCTCGGTTAACCCTTCGAGTACACACTGGGTCAATTTGACCCCGAAATTTTTTTTTCGCCCCAGGCGCCTGGGGCGTCAAATACGACGAAATCGACTTAATTGACCCTTGGAGTACACACTGGGTCAATTTGACCCGGAGCGTTTAAATCAATATTAAAGGCTGAAACATTCGTAGCCATCGAATACCAAACAATTGGCGACAAAAAATTGTTCGGGTCAAATTGACCCAGTGTGTATTCCAAGGATCAATCAATTCCATTTCGTCGTGCTTCAGCCCCAGGTCCTTGGAAACGAATAGATTCATTTTTCTTACCGCTATTTCTTTTGGTTTCTCCGCAAATTGATTGCGAAATCTGAGCGCCTCGGTCAACAAGTGAGACCTGTGCTCCGAGCTGAATTTCATTGTGTCCACCTTGCGCTCCTTTCGCATTGTTATACTGAACTCGTGAGGCGACATTTGATTGCGATTGGTCGGTTGGACGCTGATAAAATCTGCGTATTCCCACCTGTTGGTGACTTCCAAGTTGCCGGGATTGTACGTCGTTATTCCCATTGAGCCGATAGAAAATATTCTCTTGTACCTGATAACGACCGGCAGAAATGTTAAGAATTAGATTATCGCGAAGAAGTCGTGCGGAGAGACGCGCGTTTCCAAGGTTAAAAACCCTGCGGGCCTTACTTTCCCTTCCAGGAGTGCTTCGTCACCAGGAAGCACGCCACATCCTGATTATCCTTAATCGGCATCATTATTCTTTCATCTCCATATGCTAATTATTACGAATTATACTCCCAACGAGAACAACATCGAGGATATGACGGGGGCTCGCGTAAGAGCCGAGTAAAAGGCACTAAAGCATGCACTCGCATCTGTCTTTCGAATAAACAATAAAATTTCGCCGTATTCGCACGAATAATAACGAACGCGCTTGATCGCCGCCGCTGATCGTGAAGTAATAATTTTTCACTCCCGCGATTCTCTCCGTTTCCGAAAACACATTCGCGAACTATGTTCTCGTTATTATTATTATCGTTGCAAACTTGAAACTGTCGGGAAACAACGCGGTTACACGATCCACGAAACTCTAACACATTCGTTATTTCGTCTCTGTGTAACTGTGTGCCACGAGAAGCAAGGATTCTTTAAATCTTATTTGTAAACCTCTACAAAGAACGCTCTGTTGGTTAAAAACATTTATTTCACACTTGTATACAAGATTTTATTTTTCTCGGTAGTGATACTACTCCAGGACAAAACAGGCCAGGCTCCTCCTCCTCCTCCTCCGCCTCCTCCTCCTCTTAATTCGAAGCCAGCACCGCTGGCACATTCCTGGCAGCCGCCATCATACTTGGGGGTGTCATCGGTCAGCTGTTTTGCAGATGTCAGCAGCATCCAATGCCGCTTCTCAATTTTCCTCTTGTTCATACCACCCACGAATACATGTACAGTGGATAAAATGATTAAAAGTCTCGCGGTTGCTGATAAACTTCATCATTATTTTTTATCGTCATACAAAAAATCGCAATGGCCACTGATCAAAGACTGCTATCTCGTTCTTTTTTTTTTACGTGTATCAAATGCTCTTTATTATTATTAGCGAGACTTATTGGTTGAAACGAAATTCTGCTGTTCGGGTGCACACCCGAAACTCAATCATTTCGGGATTGAATAAATATTTATTCACAATTGATGCCATTCGAGCTTTTCTCTTGCGACCAATATCGTGCGCCGAGTCTTTTGCCCATGGATTTTGTTACCGGGTTCCGCCTCGCACATGCGCACGATATTGTACGCATTTTTCGAAAAAATTTTGCGAGCAGGAAGTTTTTAAACAAAATGTTAAGGATGTATGCCCAAAATTCACTATATAAGATTGACCTTCAAATTTGAAATATGTTGCAGAGTGAAGGATGCTGTGTCGATTAGAAAAAAAAATGGACTTCACCGCATATATAGTTATTATATAAAGTAATTTTTTCAGTCTCATTGAATTGCATGTTAATCCCACCGGAAGTAGCCTCATTTGAAGGAAGATAAGAAAATGAAGCCCTTGATATATCAGATTACCGATTTTAAAAAACGTCATTAGAAACTTTTATATTTTTTATTGTGTAAAGAAAAAAAAACACTTGAAGTCACCATCGTATTTGTTCAAAAATCGCAAATAAAAGTAGAGCCCTTTGGGTCACGTGCGAAAACTGCTACTAGAGCCGCCATGTTGCATGCGCGGGCGGTATGAACCGAGTGTACAGTGTAGTAGTGAGAGAAAATAAATACAAGCGTGCTCTAATGATGAAATGTCAATGCAAATATGTAGTGCGAGATAAACACGAGTTAGATTAATAAATAAACCAAAATATTGTCTTTATGAATTTAGATCGAAATGAAGTGTTAGTGAACAATGTATTATTCGGCCAGGAAACTAGCTGCCAAACGAAACACTTTTTGATTGGTTCATAGACCGGACATTAGCTCCAGCTGTTCCAGGAAAAAGCAGTCAAATGAAAAACTAATTTTTCTCAAAGTTAATAACTGTAACTTTCATCGGGTTGATTCCTTGTGTACAATTATTCATTATTAATCATTAATTAATTCGTTACGATAAGAGATAAATAAGAGATAAATAAAAGATATATTCGTTACGATAAGAGATAAATAAAAAATTTCTCCCCTACACGATCGCAGCAGGATGAGCGATCTTTCGACGCGCCGGAATTTCCGTAGCGCGTCATCCAACGACAATTCCCTCAACCTTCTCGCAACACCGTGAACTGGAAAATTCCAGAACACGCCGCTGGCGCCTCGCATTTTGCTAAACGGCAACGCCACTTCCGGTCGTATAGTTTCGTTCAATTTTTCATGGCTTTGCGAACCCGCCCGCCCTTCCACCCCCCACTTTCCTCCATCGCGCGTCCAGGCTGCTCCTTTTTTTTCGCTGAATCGGCGTTTCTCGTATTTGGCGGCGTCGTCAAGTCGAGCAAGCAAAGTATCGTAAAATATTTACGTGTGCTCGTCGCTTTTCTCTCCGCGAGCTAGTTTCCATATCGCGCTGTTCTCAATCTCGCTCGCCACACAATCGGCACGTACTACGCCGCACCGCTAATAGTTCGAGCGCCGGTTTATCTCGCATCCGGACGGCGACCATTTATCTCCGCCCGCCAAATAGACGCAACCTACACGACGACACTCTTTCGCTGAAGAAGAAAATCGATAAACGAGCAAATATTGCCGCAACCTCCGATGCGCAATACAACAGCTCGACGCTACAAATTTTAACAGTGCACATCGCTTGAAATAACGAATCGAGCTTTTCTCCTTTTCCATGCTAAATAAGTGTCACATCGCCGCTGGGAAAACGCCGAATTCGGTGAACGACGCAAAAACTAATATTTATGTGATCCAAGAATTTTTCAATCATTCGTCTCGTGCATTTTGACTCGTTTCTCGAAGCTCGTGAGGCCGAAAGGCCAAAAACCCAGAGTCATCAAAAATGAATAAGGTAAGCGTCACGATTCTATATTTTTCTTTTTTTTTCGTTAAATCCGCAACAAAAATCGATTATTGTAATGAGAAATTGAAAAAAAAACGATGAACCATCGAGTCACGCTCCGTTAACACGTTATTTTGGCCAGATGTCGCGTTATCCGTCCGACTGCAAAGTCTACGTCGGCGATTTAGGCAGCAACGCGACGAAACAGGAGCTCGAAGACGCGTTTTCCTATTACGGCTCCTTAAGGAACGTCTGGGTCGCCAGAAATCCGCCCGGTTTTGCATTCGTCGAGTTTGAGGACGCTAGAGACGCGGAAGACGCCATCAGAGGCCTGGACGGACGAACCATATGCGGACGGCAAGCGCGCGTCGAATTGTCAAATGGAAAAAGACTCAGGGACAGAGGCTCGTCCAGACGCGCCGCCGGACGCCCCTTCCACCCGGAGGATCGCTGCTACGAGTGCGGCGAACGCGGACACTACGCCAGAGACTGCCCGAGACACAGAAGCGGCCGCAAGCGCAGGTACGTCCTTCTTTCTTCCTCTTTCTCTTGTTTCTTCAAGTATTTTTCTCGCTATCATCATCATCGCCATTTTCTTCGCACGAAACTTTGAGAAAAAAGACTCGGTGAGCGATAAGCGGGAAATTCAAAGAGAGGACGATTCCGTGAGGCAGCTAGCTCCTCGATTCAGCGTGAAAATCTTTCTATTTCTCTGGTCATTTCCGAGGACAAGGTCCGAGGAAGCAGGGACCTTTGGGAAGCTTTCAAATTGTCAGGGTTCCTCGCTGGCTACGGGATATTTGATCCGAAGATTCACGAAGATCTTGGACGAATAATTATTAGAAAGAAAGAAAAAAAAGTTGAATTTTCGTATGAAGAAAAATTTATTCAGATATCAACGTAGCCCGGGAAAGTTTCGACGTTTGAAAATTTCCTAGAGGTTTCATGGAAGTGGATAAAAAAAAAAAAGATGAAAATAATCGGAAAATATGTGGAAACGTAGAATCTTCGGTGACACGGTAAGTTGAGAGTACTTTGGGAGCGAGGAGCGTTCGAATGAAGAAGTTGTTTGCAAAGAAGCGTGGGATGTTTCTCGTTTTCGGTAAAGCCAAATAAAACTACGATACTGAAGTTTGGATCGTTGGAAAACAACGAAAAATTGATTTTTTATTCATTATTTTGATAATTAATGGGATCGTTTTGATTTATTTAGTAAATTAAGTTTTCCAATGGCAAAAAAGACTGTCTCATTATCGTTGACAAATACTGTATGAAAATTTTGCGCTCTGCTATAAAAAACAATGATTTTTCGTTGCGTTCCAACGATGCGAACTGCAGCATCGTAAAAAAATGAATTTTGCTGGAATTTGAGTATTTTTCCAGAATGTCGATCGGTTCTCTGATAATCTCTCAAATTTTGAAACGGCGCAGAAAATGTGAAAATGTCAAAAAAAAAAAAAAAAAAAACGACTGGGTTTAATGAAACGATTGACGAAAAAAAAATATTGCCAATCTGGCAAAAATATAAAAAAAAAAAAATAACACGTTGAGAGTACATTGCCAATGTAATCCTGCCAATTATTTATAGGAGATGGGGCTGAACAGACATAGACACACGTGAAATGTGTGTTTCTACCAGTCGCTACTGAGATTCTCGCGAGATTCGTCCTGGGTTCACTTCGCGACACACAGACATTGCATAGTTACAGCGTAGAGCACCCACCTACTTCGGGTTTCCCACTGCACTATGCTGCGAATGAACGAGAAAAGTGAGAGAGCGAGCAAAAACGAAAGGGCACATCGAAACTACACGCGTCTAGAGTCGTCGTCACTCATCAACGCACTCGCTCCGATACTTCTACCGACTGAGATACAGTGCGTGTGTCTCCTGTCTCTCTGCTCCCTCTCTTTCTCTCTTTCTCTCTTTCTCTCTTTCTCTCTCTCTCTCTCTCTCGCTCTCTCTCTCTCTCTCTCGAGCAATGGGCGTATCGAGTATTTAAGCTGAAAAATCGCGAGTACCAAATTGATTTTGGAAGCAACAACAACAACAACAACAACAGAAAAAGAAAACGTGTTGTTGAGAGAAGAAGAGAGAAGGAGAGAATAAGGAAGACACGAGAGGACGGAGCGACACGTCTTTCTCTCCGAGTCTCCTTCGTTCGGCTCGCCTCCTTGGTCTCTCCTCCGTTGTCACAGTGAGAAAGTCAGAGAGCCAGTCCAGCCAGATTCGCGGCATCGCAATAAGTGTCATCTCTGTAGCGAATCGTCGCGCCTTCCAAATCTCCGAGCGTTCCACGTTCATCCAAATATCGGCGCGCTAACACACATCCGACTCGCGACGAGTGTGCTCGACCGTTCTTCTCCCCATTCTGGCATAGCCATCTCCTCGTGTACCTACGCGTGCTACATGCCTGAACTTCGATATCCAACCGATAACCATGGTATATAATTGACTAAATGATAATCTCAACAACAATCAATCAAACAAACAAAATATTCAACAACAACAAAAAAAAACAAGAATCAAATATTCGAGCCACAACGAACGAACAAACAATCTATCGAGACGTTTACCGACTCCGTCAAATAGGCGACAACATTCCAGTTCAACTATATATATATATATATATAAATTAATATATTGGTATATTATAATATATTATAATAATATATTAATAATATTATAACATATATATATATATAATCAGAGTTGAACTGTTTTATTTTTCAAAGGACCAACATGCGGGGTATTATTTATCAAGCTCCCTATAGTCCAATCACGTGCTGAATTAATCGCAGGGCTCTCACTCACTCTCGCTCTTCCTGTATTTATCGATTATTCTCTCAACCGTGCTCTAACAGGTTTTTGCTTTTCTCTCCTCAATATGTTTATATTCTCAGGTTATTCAAACGAGAAAACGTGTTTTTTTTTTTTAAATTTTTCCTTGTTTTATTTTGAGTTGCCGATCGTTTGCGAACGGTCCGAGCTTAGCCAAATTTATTCGTCAGGCAACGAACCTCTATCGTCGCCTCTCTAACCAAATAACAAACATTCTTAGGTCCCGCACGAGGTCCAGGTCTCGCTCTCGCTCACGCTCCCGCAGCAAACGCTCCCGCACTCGCTCCTCCTCTCGAAGCCGATCTCGCAGCAGGAGCGGACCCAACGTCAGAGACAAATCTCGCAGCAGCAAGGGACGATCCGACTCCAAGGACCGCAGTCCACCTCGACGATCCAAATCTCGTTCCATCTCCCGCACCCGTAGCAGGTAAAATGGTAAATCTTCTTAACACATGCATCCACATTTTCATATGAAATTCAAGGCCGAAGCTGAAAAAAAAAAAATCTGCGGTTTTTGTGCAAAAAAATGATATTTAACTTTTTCTACTTTTTTTTCAAAATTAAATTGCAAAAATCAAAAACCCAAGAGCTCAAATTTCATTCATTCTGAAAAAAACCGAAAAAATATGGCCTCGACGTCGAAGATTCCAAAATGAAGGTGAAAAAAATAAAAGCGACATGTAATTCGATTTTTCTTGAAAGTTTCAAAGCTCCGAACAGAAAAAACTCGCAACAAAATCTTTTCCGACGATAATCTCGTTTTTTGTATTTTTTCGAATTCTCATTCAATTTTCATAATCGACGAATCAGTTTTTATTTTATTTTTTTCACTAATCAACGTGTTTGTGTGCAGAAAAAATGTCAACGGTGATTACAACGGACTATCTTCGCGCCACGACTAAGATCCAGACCACGAGAGACGCACGCGTTCGTCCTGCAGTTGCTGTTGCTGCAACTACCATTCTTGCTATTATTACCACTTAATAATTTTCCAACTTGACGTGTTTTTTCTTTTCCTTCAAATTATAATAAAATTCAATCTTTCCGTTAACGTTATCGTAATAAACGATAATTCATGTGTAATGGCAGTCCAAACAAACCCTTGTATCGTGAATTCATTTTTTCCGATTTTTCGTTGGAGACTCCAAAGTTTCTCTTAGTTGTATACATGTTGTAACAATTACACGAGCGAGTATTCAATAAACAATTATTCAATCGCAACCCACGACCATTTTTCCTTTTCCTCTATTTTCTCCCTCGCCAATTATTGTCGATCGTGGTTCGTTCACGCGGACAACGATGACGATCACAACGAATCGCAATGAAAATGGCCAAATAATTAATCATCGAAACGAAAAACCTTAAAGTTTATACAAAAAATGGAGAATTTGAGGATCAGAAGAATTTTCTTCGCGGGAAATCGACGTTTCTGTCACTTATCTGGACACGAGACTAGACATTTGAATCGTTTACGCGGGCCATCTTCGAAATTTTCATTCAGCTCCATCTCGTGGCGCATCGTAACAACAAGGTTGCCATTGCTCGAGGCGACCGAGGCGACGATAGAACCGAGGCATTGGGATTTCCATTTTTTTAACTACCGCGATGTTCGAACTCGGCAATTTGGGCGCGGTACTCGAACTCAAGGTCGAGGCTGTCCAAACGCGGGTATCTGGCAACCCTGCAGTCGAGAGCGGTTGTGGCAGTGTGGCGCGAACTGGCAATTATTCTTGGCGGTTTTTCTCCCGGATCATTTTGTGTTTCGGTTCGATCTGCTACCGGCTCGGACTCGTAATTCTCAATTAAGACGTAGTTTAATCGTAACAAGTAGAATAGCGAAGAATCCAGAACAAAGCCTTCCCTGAATATTACGTAGAAAGGGTTGAATTCTCATTCTTTTTTATCCAGGGCGATCCGTAAGTCTCGAACATTCCGCTCATATTTAGTTCTACGCGTTTCATAACGTTTATAGAAAATATTCCGGCATTCGTTTCAGAAACTGCTACAATTTGGAAATCGTATACGCACCACAAAATATCGCGTTGAATACAGATGCCGCTGCATTATCGCGCGAGGAGGAGCGATTGAACGTATAACGAGCATTTGAAGGACAAGGTCAATAAATAAAGAATTCTTACGACATTTTCCTATGCCCACACGTTTTCCGGATGCGACTTTTATCGTGGAAAAATCGTTTATACACCGGAGACCACAATAATCACCCAACATTTTAATTATTGAGATACACAAAGGCTTCAATTTACTTTTCAGATTTGCCATTGTGAGTGGCAGGAATCTAAGCAGCAGAAATGTCTGAAGAGGTAGCAAACTTCAAACATGAAGTGGGTCCTGTAAAACAGTATTCCACGAAATACACATGGTCATTGAACAATTGGTCTATGCTGTATGATTCAATCTACAAAAACGGGATCCATTCTAGCAAGTTTGATCTCAATGGTATAGACGGCTATACCTGCAGCCTTCGGTTAAGCCCCATAACTGGGAATTCTGGTTATTCCTGTCCAGCGACCCCTTTGACCTTGGAATTCTCGGATATTGAAGAGATTGAGGCAATGACATTAAATGTTTCGGTTGATAACATTTGGTTGCAAAATATTCAGCGTAACAGCAAGCCAAATGGCAAACAGTATCAGTTACAAGCTACTCTCAGCAAAAATCTTTCAAATCCAACTGTGGCAACTAATCCCAATAACGCACTTGTTATAGTGTGTCATATAACAATTGTAAAGAAATCTGACATTATCAGTCTTCTGAACCCAACTGTGGTGTCACCCCAGATACCCGTTACAAGCAATCCTCCACCGAATATTCTAGCAAACTTCAAAACGATGTTTGACCGTAAGGCTTTCTGTGACATAACTTTGGTGCTTGGGGAAGAAAAATTGTACGCTCACAAAGCAGTTCTCGCGGCGCAAAGCAAAGTTTTTGAAGCCATGTTTTTGAGTGGCATGAAAGAACAAAGTGACAACACTATCGAGATCTCCAATTTCGATGCAAAGCTATTCGAACAGTTCCTCAACTATCTTTACGGCGGAGAAGTAATTAAGATGGAGGAGATAGTTGAAGAAATGCTTGAGATTGCTGATTTCTACAATGTTTCCGACTTGAAAATCAAGTGTGAAAGTATCATGTTGAAATCGCTTTCTAAAACCTCCGCTGTTAGATATGTTATCCTTGCGGATAAGTTCAACTGCGATACATTGAAAACCGCAGCTCTTCGTGTGATTCGACAGAGCTCTACGATTATAGAGACAGCACTTTTAGAGGAAGATGCTGCAACGATGACAGAGTTGAAAGAGATTTTGTCTAAAAACCAACCAGCAATATAAAATGCACCGAGTGCGGGTAATTTCTCATTGGTACAACCGACGTTAAAGTTTTGAATATTCAATATTTGTAAAAGAAATGTCTGATCGGTTTTTTTGAAATGCATTATGCGGTTGAAAAAATGAAAATTTTCCCATTTTCGAAAAGCATGTTCAGGGCGAGGTTCAGGGTCGAGATGGAAACGTTTTCGCCCATTGAAAAACTATTTGCGTATATTTTTATAATTCTCTGTACTGAAACGTGGATTTTCGGTAATTTTTGGGATGCGAGTGTCTCGAGTACTTCCCACTCAGTATTCAAATGTAGTGCAGAGTTTGTTCAATTGAGTTTTTATCGCATTCTTATAAGTCGGATGCATGAACCGATATATTTTTTTTCCCGAAAATTAACGTCAATTTTCGAAAATTTCAGTTTGATTTTTTATTTTTTTTTGTAAGGTCTTTCAAAAGATTTAGCGATAAAGCTTCTTTTTTATTTCTGTTACACGATCCCCGTGTCATATACAGGTTCGAAAAATGATAACTTTTTCGAAAAATCACTTTTTCGAAACTGATTAATTTTAATACTAGAAAATAAGAATTCATAAATATTTTTTACCTGAAGTTATAAAAAAAATGAATAAAATTTTTTCATCGAGAGTTGTACCTTTTTCATTAATGCGCAAATAATAGAAATTTCAAAATTCATTCGGTTTTTCTTATTTCTCAATTGACATCTGAATACGAGAAAAAAACATTTGAAGTTAACGAAAAACCGTTTGCGTAAAATTTTATAATCATTATTATGCTGATACGTCGATTTCCGGCAAATTTTCGGCAGACGAGTGCTCCGTGTATTTTCCACTCGGTATCCAGTTGTTGTGCTGCACAATTGAGTTTTTATTGCATTTACGTAAGTTGGAAGCATGAACCGGACATTATTCTTCCGAAAATGCACTTCTGAAGAAAAAGCAGTTGGATTGGGAAAAAGTTGAAATAAAAATTGAAATCATCATTTTTATATTTAATGTATACATCGTGATTCAAAATGCAGTACAAATAAACGGAATTACATTTTGTCGTTATCTTTGGTTCTCTCTATACATCTACGTACGTATCGCGCTATGTACACGCTATGTGCAATTACCGAAAGTATATGTATCAAATAATATAGTATGTAGTAATTAGTTCGACACATTTCTTTTAAAATACACGCGTTTTTGGCAATAGTTGAACGACCACCTTCGCATATAGTTATACAGATTAATGTTTGTGTGTTGTTCGAAGAAACTCTCGATAGTTTAATCGAGTTTACTCGGTACGTACGTAATAATATTTTTGCCTCTGCCAAGTCAGTCGCTAGCAATCGATCGACCGAGTTGGACCCCGTCATCGTTTGGCTATTTCCTCTACGAAATTTCTTCTTTTTCTCCTTTTTTGGCGGTTAATGAGAATAATGAGACATCCTCGTAGTTTCTCATAGAAAAATAAACATTTGCTTATCAATACTTTTTACAGGTTGTAACACCGACTCGATGTGCCTTAGGGACTAACGCGCGACGAAGCTCCTCCGGAGAAACTCGCCGCAAATAATGTTTGTGCTCTCAATTTTTTTTCTCTCAAGAATCATCAAAATTCTTCGTTAATTAGGTCACGACGCATTTTTATCGGAGCATGACATTCTTGGCAAATGACATTTTCACAGCCATTGGATTCGGTTTTTCTGCAACTCGTGCAGGCTTCTCCAGTGTACAAAATACATTATTGAGCCTCGCACTTAAAACTCCTTAAAGTTATTTATCCTCTGGGTATATATATCGTCCTTTTTTTTATCTTTTTTTTTTCTCCACTACGTCGATACGCTTCTTGTACGAATAACCATCGGCTTCGTTGTAAAAATTACGATTAAGAAAAAATATATATTTGTCTCCCCGAGAGAGAGAGAGAGAGAGAGAGAGCTTGAGATATTTCTTCACGATCTCCAAACAAAAATCCTGGGGCTTCGATATCCAAGTGCGTAGAGCTTAATACTGTCATTTTTGGAAGAAACGACGAATCCTTGCCATTTCTTCGCGAGGATAAGGATCCCTCGGCCAGCTCACTCTTCCGAGAGCCCTTGAACGTTTTTTTTCTGCAACGAGAGCTGGCTCGATGGAGCAATTCCCTTAATTCTTTGTTTTTATCATTATTATTAGTATTATTATTATTATTATCATTATTGGCACAAATTTGCAACTATCTCTTTGGCGGTGGTGAGTGACCGCGTCCCCGCGAACCCATAGCCTTGGGAAGAACCGAAAAGGAGGAAAAATCGCGGTGATTCGCCGGTGAACTCTAAAAAACACTAATCGTCGTAGATGATCTTTGGCTCAGCGTGTTAACCCTGGAACGGTAACCTCATTGTTTTCTACATATTACGGTAACCTGGGGTCAAAATGACCCCAATTTTGAAAAATTCAACGAAAAGGCTTCATTGGGCTCATTCTTTTCGTTTTTTAATGCAGGATCACGTGAGCCTGGGGGAATTTTGTTTCGAGTCAAAAAATTAGTCAAAAATTCGGTAAAACGAGAAAACACGCCTGGGATCGTTTTTGACCCCAGATTGCCGTTCTAGGGTTAAACATTTGTGTGTTTTTGGTTTATCTTATGATAGTCGGTGATGGGATCGATCGATTTTTTGGCAAAAAGAGGAAAAACCCGAGCCAATGTACATTTTATGCAGTTCTCGGGTTTTTACTTCTTCTCTCTCTCTCTCTCTCTCTCGCTCTCGGTCTCTCTCGGCCCCTCCGATACGATGACGCCGCTGAAGATGGCGTTTTGTTGAAACGGTGAATTTGGGGGATCGAGGCGATAAAGCCGAAAAGCAAATCGGTGACGTTTTCGTCTTGATGAGTAAAAAATCGTAATTAAAAAAAAAACGCGGAAGGAGAGAGCGGTGAGGGTTTTTTTACTCGCTTATCGAGGAGCTGTGTCTCGAGGGAGTTGTCAAGTCGTTGATGGTCGAATTGTGACGAGTTTTTCGTGAGCCTTCGTTGTCGTTCGAGACGTTGGGATTGACGGAATGAGAGAGCGCGGCTGTCTTGTTGAAGTCGATGGTGGCGTAGCCCTTCTGAGGTTTGTTCGGAGAGTCCGGAGGAGAAGGAATCGCACTGGCGATATGTTCGGAGGGCGTGACGCTCGATACAGCGGTGACATTGTTTTTGTCCAAATCCAAGACGGCGTAATTGACTTCGCGAATTGGTTCGGCCGACGGCGAAGGACTGGGAGGTTGGGCGGCGGTCATGGTTGGCGAGGGTAAGGGCGGCAAAGACGCTGCGAGGGCCGGAGCAGGTGGCTGCGGAGTTTTGAACGGCGGAGACTTTTCCATTCGCAAAGAATCGACGCCGCCGCCGTTGGTGCTGCATCTTGTTCGCAAATCCTCGAGCTCGGCGTTGTCCAGGTTCGCGTAACAATGTCGCGCGCTGTCTTCTCGTTCCGGCGTCACCAGAGGATGAGCTTGCCCATGGGGATGAGAATGAGGATGCGGATGATGGTGATGGTGGTGATGATGATGGTGATGATGATGTTGCTGGGGCTGCTGGTGCTGCGGATACGAGTCCGGCATCACGCTCGGACGCATGCGATTCAAATTCGCTTCTAAATTCGTCTCCAGACCGGGATTCACGTTCATATAAGCGTGTCGATTCCTCTCGGACTCTGCGACCTCGTCCCTTGATCCGGGGACCGCGTCAATGATGGCGTGGCTGTTAGGCGAGAGGGGACTTTGCTCGTTGCCGAGTTCGACGTTCATATAAGTCGCCGTGGGCAGCGGAGCAGGCCGGTTGTGGCTTTTCTTCGCTTCGGCATTATTCGCCATTATGCCGGGGACCGGCTCGGCCAGGGGCGCGAACCCACCGCTCGATGTACCGCTGCCAATCGTGTGAGACCTTCAAATTCCACAAAAAAAAACATCTTTACGAACAGACTCTTTACTCCCACCAAAAATTTCGACATTTTTATCGAAATTTCCAGATTCTCACGCAAAAAACATTCCCACTCACCTCTGCATCGTTCTCCCGAGACTCTTGTTATTATTTTCCAGCTCCAGCTCCATCGTGATCGCCGACAATACCTGATCGTTCACGTAAACGGCGGATGGATTGTAATGAACCGACTGGTTCATCGTCGGAGCTCCTCCGAACGACTGAGACGGAGGAGGCGGCGGCGGCGAGGGCGAGCCCATGGTCCCCTGAGGCGACATGGGCCCGCTGCTGCTCCCTACGCTGCCCAATCTCCCAATTCCATTCTGTTGGCTGTGGGAAAACCGTGGAGTGACTCGACTGTTGCTCCGCACGGGCATGGGGTCCAAATAATTCGGTTCGACCGACGGAATCGTCGTCATTCTCGGTAGCGTAGGCGCCGGGTGCGCCGTGATGGACAAATCTCTGGAAACCGTGTCGTCGCCGCTGCTGTTGCAAACCTGAGGGTCGCCCGAGCGAAAAAAACGTTAAATTTATCCAACGATTCGTTTTCCAAGAAAAAATTTGCTCGGGGACTCGCCTGAATGTTGCTCTGTACCAAATTGAACAACTGATCCGCTCGCCTGCACTTAAAAGCGTAAATCCCCGGCCCGGTGGAGCATCGGCGTCCGGATTCGAAGCTAAAGATTTCCGAGTCGTAGCCGTACCTTCTGAGGCATTTCAAAGGCCATTTGACCGGGGGCTTTCCGCGCTGATAAAGCACAATGTCAGCCTCTGTGATTTCTAAGCGGCCGGGAGTTATTAAATTGCCTTCGTCGTCGACGTTCATTACTTGAAAAATATTTGGATGGAGATCGTTGATGTCCGCTGTACTATTGACGCAACCCATCCTACAGATTTCTGACATGCCAAAAAGTCTTTGTGAGATCGCGATATTTCGTGGAGAACGAAAAAAAAAAAACAGGAAATTTCGTTATCTTTATTCAAATCGATTTTTCACCGACTAAAACTCGACGAAATTGAATTTTCTCTGCAGCATTCTCTTCGGCATGAAAAAACGAAAAGATTCGTGTACTTATAAGTCCGATTACTGCTTTTGGAACGATTTTACGAACGAAAAACCCGCGGGGTTGATATTTAGCCCGGTTTCGAGTTGAAAGGTAAAAAAAAAAACAAGAAATTTCGTTAACTCTATTTAAATCGATTTTTCACCGACTAAAACTCGATGAAATTGAATTTTTTCTGCACCGTTCTCTCCGGCATGAAAAAACGAAAAGATTCGTGTATTTATAAGTCCGATTACTGCTGTTGGAACGATTTTACGAACGAAAAACCCGCGGGGTTGATACTTAGCCCGGTTTCGAGTTCAAAGGTCAAAAAATGGGGGTTTGCAATTCTAGGGTTAAGATCGCGAGGACGCGTTGGTTAGTTTGACAGGTACTCACGGATTTCGGCATATCCGACTCAGGACAAGCAATCAACAACGAACCCAACCTTCTTGATTATCCTAATCGTTTCCATTATATACGTATGAATAATACATTTACGTTTCTCTGTATATATCGACACAAGTATTTTTTTCACTTTGCTGCTGCTATCAACTCGCAGCAGCGTCGATCCATCAATACGACAATGATTATTTTTCATTCGTTGTTCTTTTTTCTTATTACAACAATTTTACTCGCGACACCTCCTCCCGAATCAACAATCTCGCGGCAGCACAACCTTTCACCACTTTCAACTATCCGCCGAGCTTTATTTGCTTCTCGGGTGCCCATTGAGCACTAATTTAGATGGAAGATTAGGCTGCTGCTGCTGCTGGGCTCTTTGCCTCGGCTGTGCTGCTTTGTATCATCATATATACGATTTATACACGGTACACACATTACGCTCCTGTAATCGTGTACATTCCTACGTTATCACACACACACACCGATACGTAATTCCGTAATTCGATGGGGAATCGCGGCTCGGACAAACAGACGGCGCCACCGGTCGGAATATTTGCGCGTACGGTAGATTCGCACGTACTTTCGACAGTTTTTCAAAAATTCATCCACTTTCGACGAAATTTGCATTATTCTGGAATCTATGCGCGTTCTGGCCGATTCGAAATATCGTGCAGAAAAAGAACGGATCTGTATTTTATTTTTCAACATTTTTTAGTATCGAATCTCGAAAGACGAACTTCCGAAAAGCGTTTCAACGAAAAATGGCAGAACATTTGCAAACTGGATGATTTTTGTTCCAAAAGTTGGACAAAATGTTTCAAGGGATCTTTGTTACCGATTGCTAAACTTGCCGCTGCCTTACCGACCGAGAAATTTAAAACGTCGAAGCTCGTGGGGCTCGTGTGACAAGCTCAGCTCTTCGAAATGACTCGCATTTTCGCTAGATGGTGTTGGAGTGGCGGTCGTTGCGATCACGAGTTGCCGGCGCGGTGTGCTGCTTATCTATACGCGTCCGCGACGACCGCGACTCACGCGAGCGAAGCGAGGGACAGAGTGCTAGCGCTAGCGCTCTCGAGTTCAGTATACCGCGGCATTCCGAGCCGTACGGAGTTGCTAGCGAGTGGCGGCTCGCGTAGTGTACAGTCGCGTAGTCTCCTTCTCCCGCAGGATTGAGAAAGTGTGCTTACGGAGAGCGGACGGCGAGGAGAGAAGAAAAAAAAAACAACACAGACACAGACTCGCGGTCAGGGCAGGCGCACCGAAGTGTCGGTGCGTAGAATCGCTCCGTGGAAAGCGCCAGTGGTGGGGGTTATGGTTTAGCAATCGGTGAAAAACACTCGCTCCAAAGTTTATAATTTTTAGTGCGCGAATCAACGCGACACGACGACACTTTCGGGCGAAATTCCGGTAAACAATATGGCTGGTGCATTTTTGTGCGCGGGTTATGTCGTCTCCGTCGTTTATTCAAAGTCCCTCGAGACAAGGAATTAGGAATACCCGGACAATCCCAACTGGGTAAGTAAATGAACGTCCCTCAACAAGGCCAATTCCTCGGCAAATAAAAATTTAACGCGAGGATTTGACTTTTGCGGTAAAAACTACTTTCGTTCTCTTATGGCTTTTCTTTTTTTCTTTTTTTTTCGCGTCGCGTGTACGATCGCTACAGTTGCGTGTTCGGTCGGTGTGGATAAAATATAGTAATCTTTCGCAGAGAGTTGTGTACATTCGCGACACGCGTGCGTTTCCTAGCCTCGATATTAATTCACGGAATATATTTACTTGGCCAGCGCTCTCGATTGACACAATTTCCTTTTTTTCTCTATCGCGATAACTCGAGATAGCCAATCGCTGAGCGCGTAATGTTTTTTCAAAAGTACATTTTGCCAAAGTCTTCCGAAGTTCCGTTCGCGCGGTGCGCGTCATGCAACCAAGGTCAGTAACTACGAGAAATTCTTCAGCAATCGCGAGCTACGAGGACGCACGCCGGTTCACATCTTTTTTCTTTTTCGCTAAAAATATATATATATTTTTTTCAAGCGTTGCCTCTTTCTGAATATAAAACTTTTGTTGATACAGCGAGATGTGAAAATTCGCCAATGTCGATCGCGTTGCCTTTTAACCTCCCGAGCCCGCGCCGCTTTCGGTTTTGCGCGCGACTGTACAAGATGGCGAGTGCACTCGCACTCGCGCGTCTCCCCCCTCCACTCTCGAGAAGCAACAGGTTTTTTGTCTCTGGCGGGCTAGAGCGATACATAGTAACGGAAAGACGTTTCAACCAGCAGCCCTTTCCACTTTTCCATCTCGCTCGCAGAGCCCCCCCCCCCCCTCTCCCCTTTCATAACATTATCGTCGTCCATGGTACAGTCGCGTGCGTGCGTACTCCTCCGTACTCTCGAGAGATTCTCGCTGATGGCGCGCGGTGCTGCGTGCAAATCATTGCGGCGGACTGTTCGGGCCAGTGGCGCCAAAGGGAAAACCCATTTGGACCATGTGGCGATAATTGATGAGTCGTACGACAAACACGGCCAACTTTTTACCGCACGGAAATGATACCTGTTACGTACTTATAGCGAAAGAAAAAAAAAAAAAACAAAATGGCGTTCCTGGGTGTTCGTGCATTTTACATCGCGTTTGACGCGCGGTCCTGAATGACTCATTTTTCTACGATCGACCCGGAGCTCAATCTGAACGACACACACGCTTATCCATTAACCGCGCCGAATAATCGATAAAATTAAGTCGATTTTTTCATGTTCCGTGATTCTAGAACCGCCCGCTACAGTCACTTGCTCATTTTTTACCCTTTCGCCTTGTTTTTCTTGCAAAATACGGCGTTCAGAGATTTCGGGAGTTACGATCTAAAATTATGGCGCGTCGTTCAGTTCTCGATCCGTGGATCGCGCGCGCGCGCTCGAGAAACGCGTCACGGCCACGCTGCAAACTTCCGAGTCAGCGATAAGTATAGATCGCTCACGACTCCGCGAATTGTAAACATTCATCAGGAACAAAAAAACCAACACGGTATACGTATCAACTCGATGTCCGTACAAATTACTACATATTGATTCGACGTCTTCCGTCACGTCCGAGCTCTCACTCGCGCGCGACCGTTTCGGCCGTACAGTTATAACGACGCCGCTCTCCCTCGCTTTTTTCCTCGTGGGTGTTTCTTCGACGAACTTGTCGCAATCGGCGAATCCTACAAACGATTTTTTCTCGTATTTCTTTTTTCTCTCGAGACAATTAACCCTTGATAGTCACACCTCCAGATTGTGACGTAATAGTCACTTTGGAAGGCGATAAATAGTTGAAAACTCGTTAAAAAAAATAAAATAAAAATACTACGATGCATTGTCAACCCTTGAGTAACGACCATGACGATTATATATAATTCATGCAATTTTTAATACAAAAAAAATGTCCAAAAACAAAAATTCTTCAAAAATGATTTTTTTTTACAAAAAATGATGCAAAAATTTTAATTTTCAATAAAAACAAAATAACAAAAATACTACAATGTATTTTCAACCCTTGAGTAACGACCATGACTATTATTTTTAATTCGTGCAATTTTTCATACAAACAAAACGTCGAAAAAAAAAATTCTGCAAAAATGATTTTTTTTTACAAAAAATGATGCAGAGATTGCAATTTTCGATTTAAAAAAAAAAATCCTTCCATAAGTCTGAAATAGCAGGCTTTCAGGTGGGGCTGGTTAAATTAGCGATCGTTCCAAAAAGTATTTCCCAGTTTTTACACCGTCCGCTTTCTACAGCTTCCAAAACTGAACTAACGGGCCCTTTGAAATAATAACGACGAGGCTCCCTACTTGTCACAAGTCGAATTTTTCTCAAAATTTCTATTACGTATCGTCGGTCGAATCGGCTGGGGTTTATTTGAGGGATTTTCAGTGTCACGCAGGTACGAGTTCACGCGCGTGGCTGTTCTCGCTCGCCGACCAACGCGGAGCGTTTCGAGTGTGTCAGTCAGCCGGATCTGTAAGAAAACGAAACCTAGAGCGCTCCAGAGGTCGATCGAACGGACATGGCTTTAAATAATAGAAACGAGTAGGGCGGTCGTTAGTATACACGCCGCTCTATCGCTCCTAACCCCGAACCTTCGTCATAACCTCTTTCATATTTATTTATACGAACACACACACACACACACACACGTCCATCGTGTCCTCGGGCTCGGAAATAATTGGAGAAATGATTTTAAGCCCAACGAATAGACTGCAAGTCAATTGTCAACGAAAATATGTTTTTTCGATTCGTTTTCTTACGCACTTTCCTCCCAAGGGCTAAACATCGTGACGGTTTGCTTTTTTATCTTCAGAATATTTTAAAAACTGAGTTTTAATGCGTTTGATAATTATTCTCGCTCAAATGAATTCTCGGCGTTTCAGTCTACGCGGAAACGTCGTTAAATTCGTTGGAGAACTTAACGATATTTCGAACGCTCGGGACCTTGACCATCGGACGAAGAACACGTCACGCGCGCTTTCAGCCGCGGTGACGCTTCAATGCCCCTCACACCACGTGCTTTTTTCTCTCTCGCGTTTCTCCCCTTCCCGCTGTACCTAAATATATTTTTGTTTATTTACATTACTAATTTTTTTGTTCAATTTAAATTTTTTTCGCATTTTCGTTATTAAAAAATCGGAAAATTCGATTTTTCGTCAGAAATCTCGTTGGCACCGAATCGCCACGTTTTTATGGTCGCGTTCTCGTTTTTTCTCATCGAAACGTTAACACGGTCGGATTGATCGATGCATTTTTACGCAATTTTTTTTTACTCCCGATCCCGAAGCTCGTCAAACGACTCGGTGCGCTCCATTGTTTTTGGAATTTGTGTGAAAAAAAAATATCCAGCATTTTTAACGAACCGCATTTTTCGATCTTTCACCGTCGACCACGAATTTTCGCAAATAATTTCGTCTCCACAATAAAAATCGAAGAATCTCGGTACAGCGGACGAACAACGCGATTTTCAGCGTCACGTGTTTGCAGAGCAACAGGGAATCGACATGTAAACACGATACGACGAGGATATTATGCAACGCCGAATCCGTTCAACAAAAGCCCAAACACAAAAGCAGCCTCTGCGTCGATGGATTACGACGCGCGTGCTCTCGTTCGTTCAGCCGTGCTCTACAAAAACAAACGATATTTCACAACGGTTTCCAAACCGATTAACGATTTTATTGATTTTTCATGAGCTCCCGAGATGCTGGTCTAACTTTTCTGCAACGAATTTTCCTCGAAAACGCTGCACATTCTGCGGAGTGGGCTCGATCGAACTATTTTTGGATAACGACTAAAAATTTCGTCATTTCCGACAGAATTCGAGGAACCAAAACGTCGATAAGCCAAAAATTTTGTTTTTACCCAAAAAAATCAAGTTTTCGTGTCCTTGAGAGAAAATTCTCGAAATAATCATTCCAGAGCAAAACCAAGAAATGACCTTGAACCTCGACTCAATGTTAATTACAAAAAACGTAAATTTTCACGAAAATTCAAGAAAAACGTTTATTCTCCGGAAAATTTCCTTTGGACTCGATAAAAGTTCAAGGTCATCGATTTTCATGTTTTTTCGTGCTCTCGAACGATTTTTTCATTCAAACTCGATTCCGAGGCTCAGCAACCGATCGTACCTTCTTAGCAGAAGGCTGCGCTTTGTTTTGTGTGCCGAATAAAAGCCATTACGAAGATATAACTAATGGAGAACTGTGTTGGCTTCGAAATGCAGGTTGCTAAATAAAATAGGAGAGAAAAGAAAGAAGCGAGGCATGCTGGAAGGTGTGTCCATAGCGCACCCTTCCGCGGAAACCATTAGTCCGGTGGCGGCTGCGACCTCGCCCGTGCCTTCATCCACAAAAGTCACCCCATTACTTCTTCCGTCGTATTCGCTCGTACACACACACACACACACACACACACACTTGGGCGTGTGTGTGTGTGATCGAATCAATTCATTGGACTGACAGTTCGTGGCTCGTTATTTACGGAGGAAAAATATTTCGTCATTGTTATTCGTCGGGTTACAATTTTGCTAAGAAATTTCAAAGACTTCGAAGGAACGGCGTGAGGAATAATTGTAATTTTGACAATGAGCGTGTTGCGAACGTGAACGCTATGATGGGGGGAAAAAAATTCTCCTGATTGACGGGAACAAGGCGCGGGTTCCTGTGACTCAATGGTCGATCTCCCCGGGACGTCGGTCAGGCTCGTGTACACACTCGGGTCAATTTGACCCGAAAAAATAATTCATCCTAAAAATGAAGGACATCAATCTACGCTGAAAATGGCGACCGGGTCAATTTGACCCAGTGTGTATACGACCATAGTAAATATCGACCGAAAATGGAACGTACACGCGTTCGTCCTTAAGGGCGCGCTCCGAGCCGCGACCTCGCAAATTTTCGTTTCGAATCTTCTCCACGCTTATCGCGCGTTATCTTATCGCCCCCTCCCCAGAGGCAACCACTCCCTGGCAAAGAGTATTGCAACGAAGCTGCGAATCCTCGTCGCGAAAAAATACGTTTTCCCTGTTTTTTCTTTATTAAAAAAAAATGTTGAGCATCCAGAGTCGTAAATTTCGGGTGGAAGGTTGTTTTGGTGAAAAAATACCGCATCGACCAAACGATCTTTTGCCGCTTGTCAAATCGTCTATTTTGAATTGTCTTCTCGTATTCCAAGCTCAGCCGCGACGGAAATAACAGTCTTAACAAATCTCCCGGCTGCTCTCACTGACGATTGAAAAGAATAAAACGAATCTATATAATCTCCGTCCAGCGTTCGGACGTTCGGTTTTTCGATGCGAAATCTTTTTGCACCAAATTTGCTAGAATGTTCAAATAAAAAGAAAAAACAATTCGGTTGGATTGCGCGCACAGACGAATCTCGCGGAAAAAGATAGAGGAACGGCCGAGAGGTTGGGCGGGGGGGGGGGGGGGGGGGGAGATAGAAGGAACCAGGGTCACCGGCGCTCCTCCGCGCGATCGTCGTTGTTTCCTCGTTGTTATCCTGCCTCACCCCCAGGCCCAACCCTCGTCGTGTGCCGATAGACGACGACGTCCACACTAGAGCACACGTCGAAAGACTTTTACCTTAGTTTCTTCGCGCGCGGTGATACGGCGTCGAGATTGAATTCTCGGAAACGATGTACACGCTTGCTCAAAATCCTCCCGATTGACGGGAAAAACGGGTGGGTTACTGTGACTCGTTGGTCGATGAATCAGGGAGGTCAATCAGGCTCGTGTACACACTCGGGTCAATTTGACCCGAAAAAAAAAAATCGTTCAGAAAGTGACGGACATCAATATACGCTAAAAATCGCGTCCGGGTCAAATTGACCCAAGTGTGTACACGACGGTAGTAAATCGATCTGAACGCGGATTTAGGTTCTACGCAGTATTTCCAAACTTTTTTACAATAATCTCGAAATTCACCGTGTGCACGGTTTCTCAGAAAAACCCGCGCGCGATTGTTATCGCGCATTCTCATCGCTTCTCTATACTTTTCATGAAAAAATTCGAATCACTGTGACAAGTCTTATCGCCATCATCCGCGCGCATAGATTACGGTTTTTGAATCGAGCTCCCGGCGCCGTTTCCTCAAACGTCACTACGCTCGCGAAATCAAACTCGAAAGACTTTTTTTTCAGAAACATCGAATTTAGAATCTCCAAAGAATTATTCAGTCCCCTGTGGCATGCACGATACACATCAAGCTTACGCGTCAATGCGTTCAAAAGGGTTTCGAACCTCAGGATCATCCTCACACCTGCAGATTGCGTTTATTTACGACGCTGCCATATACGCCACCATACCGCTCACTAGACTCTGCAAGGTCGGTCTCGCGCTCTCGCTCATTTGTGCATGCGAGCCACAAGTGCATGGCACTTTTATTTATGCGCAGCATGTAGAGGCATAGATAAGAGAGACGGGGAACGCGCGACGAAGTCGTCGTCGAGAGTTTGAGAAGGAGCCCCATTACGTCGGCTGTTACAATAGATACGTATCTAGGTCTGTCGCGCACGGGTTTTATTGGCCGTTTAACAGAGCTGCTGGTTCGTCGGCTCAGCATCAAAATAGTGTGACGCAAAGGCGCGCTGCAAAACGTTTTTTTTATTTTTATTTTTATTTTTATCGAAAACAAGATGCACGATGCTCAAAGCTTCCTCTATGGGGAAGCTATATTTTTCATTCAATTGGCTTCCTCATGGAGGAAGTTTTGAGCATCTTGAGGAAGCAATTTGCAAATTTCAATTTGCAGCGTTTTTTGTATTTAAATTTAAAATTATATTATTTGGACAACTTTTCTAGAAAGTATAGAGAAAGTACAGACATGTACACAATATTTTATAAAATTTGCAGAAATTAGAGCGGTTGGACGATTTTTCAAAAAACTCACTTTTTCGTAAAATTCGAATAATCATAAAATTCTAACCGTTCAATCGATATTTCCCAAATTCAATATCAACCTTCCTATTATGATACTCTATTTATAAAAATAAAAAATTAGTAAGAAATCTTAAAATTTGCGCAAGTCAGAGCGTCGACAGCCTTTTTTTGAAAATTTGAAAATTCCCTAGAATTCGTATTTTCGAATTCGAATACGAATTCGTATTCGTATTTTTTTTACACACACATCCGGATATTTTTTCTAGATATGATTGTTTCGATGTTTTGGAACATTTTCACGTAGCTGCTTCCTCTGTGAGGAAGCAAAAAGTAAAAAAGTTTTTCAAAAGGTTTCTTGTGTGCGTTTTCGTTGAATGTGCCGGTAGAATTTTGCGGAGAAACGATATGCCGCGCCCTCGCGGGCTCGATAACGCGATCGCCGAACCTTCTCCGCATCTCTCGTCTGGCATTTCCGCAAATGTCGTGACATTATCATCCCGGGAATTACCCGAGACGCCAGCAGGAAAGCCTCGCCACAGAGCGATAAGCTGCGTGCGAGGAACCACCTCGTTCGTCCGCCTTTTTCATTCCTTCAGGCTCTTTCCTCATACAAGCTCGTCATCGTCGTGAGCCTCGAGCGAGGGCTTCAAACTTTTCACGATTAAAAATCGATCCCGTTATGGAAAATTCATCGTTCGAGTTGTTTCCGCAATGCTCGAAACAAGGACAAGAATTTCCATGGCTTTGGGGGATGATTTCGAAGGAATCGATAATCCGAGTGATCGTAGGGCATAATTAAAATATCAAAGTTTCATCGAAACTTCCAACTCGAGGACGAACCTCGAGTTTGCTTTGTCGAACAAGATATTCGACGAGCTGGCATCGCGCTTGACGAGAATATCGAAAACCCGCCGTCGTCGTCGTCGTCGTCGTCGTCGTCGTCGTCGTCGTCGTCGTTGGTAATCGTCGCGAGAGGGGCGCGACGAAAAACTCAGAAGTCGCAAGCGCAGGCGCGATCGACAGGTCAATCGTATACACTCCAGTGTCCCCGCGAACTCTCGTACTCATCAGTCATCTCGATCGTCGCCGCCGGTTACGAGCCGCGAGAGTCCGCGATCCTCAGAGCATCGTCTCGTTCTGTAAAAATTACTCAGCGAGCCTCCATTTGAATTTCAACACAAAATTGTCCATCGCAACGAGCTCGCCTTGGACGATTTTTCCGATGAGATCCGCGGTCCGAGGCCCCACGATGTGTCGCTGGTTTTTCTTTGAAAAAACGTCCAAGAACTCCGGGCCTTCTCGATGAGTAACTTTTGACACTTTCGCGTTCCGCCGATTAGTCAGCGTCGCGTTTCCGGTCGTGCTTCTTGGACGATTTTTCTATTCTGTTGAAAAAACAAACTCGCCAATTATCGGACTTTCGACCGAGTCACCAACGTAACGGAGTGACAACAACATTTTCAACTTTGTGAAAAAATTCTTCGTTCTTTTCGAGACTGGAAAATCTTGGAATATGCAGACACGAAGAGATTACTATGCGAAAGCATGGGGATTCTCCCGCGTCAACGAGGTACACGACAAATCTCAATAATTCCAAAATTCTGACAAACAAATTTTTCACACTCGCGATTGCCAACGAAAAAATCTTAATTTTTATCGCCCCGTTGATTTGAAAACTCGGCCAATAATCAAAAAATGAAGATAACAAAGAAATCGTGCCACGAGCTCGAAGATTATTCGAAAACGAAGAGAACGAGCCGTGCTCGAGGTTCGAATTCCGAAAAGAAAAAAAGTTACAGACATTTTTGTGAATCGATAGAAAATTTCGTCATTTTTCGTATTTCTTGTTGATGGAAAATGAAATTTTGACCTTGAAAGGTCAGAGCAATGAGGAATGACCGCCCAACTAAATTCCAGGCGATTAGATCACCTCGCCCGATATTTTTATTGTATCGCGTAAGAATCGGAGTTTGTTCTTCGCAGCGAGAAGACTGTGAGCGAATCGCGTGACTCAAACTTTTCAAAGTTACGTTGTTGTCTCCTCCGGACAAATTCCATCATATTTTTCATTATTTATTATCACCGCGAGTTCTGCGCTTGAAAAGTCTGCCCTCGGAGGGTCGCCAGCTCGTGCTCGTCATTTGGGGCCGGTCGGTACTAATTAGTCTTGGTCTAATTACGATAAAAGCATTCGGCTTGATTAAAAAATTCATCAGGCAAACGTCCACGCTATCGTTGAATTTTTCCTCAAAAGCGTCAACGCTCTTTTTCCTCCATTCCAAATTCCTACAACGAAGTTTAGCTGAAAACAAAACTAGATCGCAACTTTAGGAGAAACGTCATTTTTTTTATCGACAATTATTTTTTTTGGCTCGATCTAAAAAAAATCACAAATTTAGGAGAAACGTCAATTTTTATCGACAAATTATTATTTTTCTTGATTCGATTAAAAAATTTATCGGGCAAGGTCCACGTCGTTGAATTTTTTTCTCAAAAGCGTGAACGCTCCTTTTCCCAAGTTTCAAAGTTCCGGACCGAAATTTTGATTAAAAAAAAAATAGATCGCGAATTCAGGAGAAACGTAAATTTCCATCGAAAAATGATTAATTTTTCAGGCAACGGTCGTTACATTTGTTGCGTAACGTAAATTAAAGAAAATGTATTTCAAACAAGGGAACTTTTGTCGTAAATACCGTTCGGGTGACAATTACCTTTTCCCCTGCCTGCCTCGTCTGTCCCTCGGCTTCTCTAGTATCAGGATAAGATAACGAGCTATCTGTTGGGACGTTGCAATGTAAACGAGAGAGGAGCGACAGATCAGTAACTAGCGAAGCGACGGCGACGATATCGCGTCGCGGGCGCATTCGATTAAATTCGTTATCGAGTCGCCTTGTAAGTCGCTTTTTTCGTTTTCCCCTCCATTCTCACGGACGTTCGCACTCTCGGTGTCGTTTCTTCCGAGCGCGCAATGATTTGCGCTCCTCTTTGTATTCTCTTATTTTTCTCCAGCTGATCCCACTCCCGGGGCGCGAGCGTGTTTCTGAACTCGTGGAAAAACACGCACACTCGTTTGCTTAAAAAAATTCCCCTCGCGTCTCTTCGCGCGCGGTGATACGGCGTCGAGATTGAATTCTCGGAAACGACGTACAACGCTTGCCCAAAATTCTCATGATTGACGGGAAAAACGCGCGGGTTATTGTGACTCGATGGTCGATGAATCTGCGAGGTCGATCAGGCTCGTGTACACACTTGGGTCAATTTGACCCGAAAAAAAAAATCGTTCAGAAAGTGAAGGACATCAATCTACACTAAAAATTTCATCCGGGTCAAATTGACCCAAGTGTGTACACGACGGTAGTAAATCGATCTGAACGCGGATTTAGGTTCTACGAAGTATTTCCAAACTTTTTTACAATAATCAACGAAAACATTTTTTTTTCGATCCCTCGAATTTTTTAACTTTTTTACTCCCTAATTCCTCGCCCGAGCCAAACGTCGCGGGGGCTTCGTGTGCTCGGTCAATAAAATTAGTGATCGAAAAGTTTAGGGACAGGAATACTCGGGAGGAGGAACAGATGGCCAAAGAGCAAAGAAAAAAGTTTGTAAACTTGGAAAGCGCGACGAGAG
This sequence comes from Hyposoter dolosus, assembly GCA_963921915.1. Classification (NCBI taxonomy): domain Eukaryota; kingdom Metazoa; phylum Arthropoda; class Insecta; order Hymenoptera; family Ichneumonidae; genus Hyposoter; species Hyposoter dolosus. The sequence goes on along the minus strand of OY998136.1, from coordinate 688,740 downwards.
TCGAGCGAGAGAATTTGTTAGTGGAGAAGCGCGCACGCCGCCCGAGTACACGTCAGGCTTTGACCAACGTTTCAACAGTTTGCCGCCCCTCCAAAGTGCCGGCAATGTTAAAAGACAAGGCAAAGGGTAGATATCGAGGGACAAACCACTTGGAGTTTTGAATTTATAATGCCCTCTAGCCCCAAGGTCACTCGACACAAGATTTACCACACTCCGGGATTTTCCTGTTTTTATTTCTCTCCCTCTCCCTCTTTCTCTTGCCCACGTAATAGTCGGTTCGACCTCTTGAACACTCGGTCGCCGCAAACGCCTTTTCCGATCGTCGCGCGGTTACGAAAGTAAAATAAATAAAAGTGCTTCGCTTGAAAACATGGACAATTGTCCGGGCCAATCCCGCTTCCCACCTGGACTTACGTGCTTTGCTATAAGTCGTGAACTTTAAGCCAACCCTCGTGCTGCGCGTCCTTCGTATTCTTAATCAGGGTTAACCGCGGCGCGTTGTACAACTTTTCTTTTTCTCTCAGCCTGCCCTTGCCTTTTTCCTCGTTCCCTTTGCCCCCTCGGCTCTCGTCGTCGATTCAGCGAAATTTCTTTTTTTAAATGCCCACGTAAGCCTAATTAATTAACTCGAGCAGCAAACCTGCTGGGGATCGAAAATTCCCGCGTCGTTACGTTCGAATTTGTCGTATGGATTTTTATGCACTGACCAGCTTATTTATTTATGCCGAACCGTACTCGAACTTGAAATATTTGCCACGATATTTCGATCGTCCGTCCGGAGCTTATCAACCTACGGAATATTTTAAAAAGTAATTTTTTCATGTGCGAAAATTCACAATTTTCTTTCATCCACAAAAATGGCTGTAACTTTTTTTCTTTTTCGAATTAAAACCTCTACCAGGGCTCATTCTCTTCGTTTTTAAATTACCTTCAAAAAAGCCCCTCGAGGTTTTTTTTATATCTCCGATAGTTATCGTGTCAGCATAGAAAGAACGGATGACCTTGAATTTTTAGAATATCGTGAAAATTTAACGAAATGAAATTGATGGAAAATTCGTGGATAAAAAAATGGAGACGTTGACCTTGATTCACAGGGACAAAGAGGAGCTGAGTAAAAATTGGATCGTTGGGGTGCTGGAGAAATTTTTGGAGAGTCGTCGAGAATCGTGGGAAAAAGATCGAGGCTGTGGGAATTTAAGGAGGGCAGAGAAAATAGTAAAGAAACGAAGAAAGAAGAAGAAGAAGAGAAGGAGAAAGTTGGAGGAATCGTACAAGTGGTCGCCGGGGTGGCAGGCTCGGGGAAAATCGCGTCACTGCTTCGTGTTGCTGTTCGCAGAGGAGGAGGAGATAGAGGAGGGCGTGGGCGAAAGCGGAAGCGCGAGGAGTTGGACGACTGGGAGAAGAAGGTGACGAGGAGACGGAGGAGTGGAGACGACCCCACATGGACGCCGAGCCCGGTCGTGCTGCTGCCGCTGCTGCCGCCGGCGCTGCCGCTGGATCGCCTTCGGAATCGGCACCGAACGACAACAAAAACAAAAACAAAAACAAAGCATTGGCCTTTTGTCCTGTTTGTTCATTCGACGTGAGGACGACGCGCTGCGGGACGACGCTCGCCAAGGAGAGAATTAAGCCGAGGAGGCCGCGATCGAGACGAACCGAAGAAAAAAAAATATTTTTTGTACATACGAAAAAAATCAACGATTCCTCATCACCCAAGTGCCTAATCGACCGTTTTGGAATCACGGTCCTTAACCCCGACTGCCAGCACCGAACGCCTTCACTTTTCGCCTCCAAACCAACGAGGAATCCGAGTGACGAGCCTCTTGTTTCTCCGCTTGATTTCCTCGACGAAACTCTTGGCCACGCTCCCCAGCAACCCGAAGATCCTCCCCGTCGTTATACGGCACCGCTGGCGGTGACCAACTTTATCAATTATTCTCCCAACGGCTCAACCCTCTCGTCTTTCTACCAAATACAAAGCCTACGCGAGATTCTCGTCAGAAATAAATATTTATCGAGCATCGCTACTACCTCGTCGCTTGTGCCTTTTTTATTCCTTCTCGTCAACATCGTCCGCCTACGGACCTCAACGACCACGAGGACTCGCACGAGACGAAGGAGGATCCTTCATCGCAGATTCGATCATCTCCGCACAAAATACCGAAAACTAACCTCGTAATCCGTCCCCAACTACGTGCAGTCCACCAAACCACACGTGGACCGACTGAACGATGTCACGAAGCGCCGCGACACGTCCCGTTGAAGGTAAACTCAATATTTTCTTTTTTATCTTCTTCCATTTTCGGTTTTCACGTTTTTCAGATTTTTCGAGTCAGGCGACACAACGCCCTTCAAAAAAATTCGTTTTTTTTTTCTTTTCAATAAGAATTTCCTTTTTATCAACGAAATAATTTCGATGAAAAAAAAAAAAAAAACGACCCTACGGAACATTTTTTGGAGTCAAAATTATTATTCGAGCCTGAGGCTGTTCGAACACGGGGAAATTTCTTCGGAAACAGAAAACCTGGCGTTTTGACAAATTTTCATAAACTCTAGTTACCGAGAGAAAAATTTGCAGCGTCGTAACGATTTTTCTGGTTCAGAAACATCGAAACTCGAAAATTTACCGTTTTTTCGTGAATTCAAATTTTCTATAATTTTTTTTAACATTGTAATTCGATATTTTTCGAATTTTTCCACTGGACACAATTCGAGAGACTCTCGAACGGTATTCCTGATTTTTTTTTTCCATAGAAACTGACTCTGGGTCAAATTGACCCAGTCCGTCAAGCTCAACGTAAAATTTAAGTGTCCCCGCGGAGGCTTGACGATTGCCGATCGATTCCGTTGTTGACTCGAGTAGCCGATTTTGTGTTTTTTTTCGTCCCAATCGTTTTGTTGTTTCCCTTCCGCGGGATTTTTCAAAAATGGTCGGTAAAGATCCGCGTGGCTCGCACGTTTCCTCCCCCGAAGGGAGTTTGTCGTTTGCACGATATCGAGCGCGTAGTCCGCGCAGTAGAGAAATTGTTGGGAAACGAGGGTGGCGCCGCGGACGAAGGTCGGAGCTCAAAGAAGGCGTCGCGAGAGTGGTTTCCGCCGTTGCCGGAAGTTGGTGTTGCCGCAGCAGCCGCTGTTATCTCTCGATGGATTTTTCTCGAATTTACCGGCGATCGGAAAATTGTTCTCGAAATTTCAAAGTTGGCACGCGTGGTTGTCGCTTTCGTCGCTTCGTCGTCGTCGTCGTCGTCGTCGTCGTCGAGACGAGCTTTCGAGGAGCTCGTGTCCTCGCGCCTATTCGCTGCTGCCTCGTTACTTATTCGTCATCGCGAGCCCACAGCGATTTCGTTTCGCGTCCGGTAACGACGAGTCGCGAGTGAGCGAGTGTGGAAAAAAAAAAAAGAAAAAAAAAACATCGAAACAGACGCAGGAGAAAAGTGTGTTCGTGATTTTTCGGGAACAAGGAAAAATCGAGAAGCGAAGAAAAAAGGGAAGAAAAGGCTCGAGCGAGAATGAATCGCGTTGAGCAACAACGAGAGAAATGGAGACGTTGCGAGTGCGAAAAACAACGTCGGTCTTGCCAACATTGAAGAAGCCTCCAGAGGCGCGGGAGTGAGAAAGAAAAAAAAAACGTCGTTTTTTTTTCGTCGCATCTGCAAGGGTAGCGTGTGCAAAATCTCGAAGAAACTCTGTCCCTCGCGCATTGGCCGAGAGGAAAAAAGCGAGCGAGTGTAAAGAGAAACGATTTAAAAAAAAATGGAAAGTGCAAATTTGGTAAAAGGGTGCGGATCGTCTTGGCCAGTGAGAAAACAGAGGCGCACGCTCACGCCGCGTTCGACGCTCTTTCACGATACGACGTACGAGGCTTCCTCCACGAGTCAATTCTTTTAAATGGGTGCGCGAAACTTGTCACCATCGCCGGAGAGACGAGGAGCGTGAGAGGACGTGAGAAACGGGGGTTGCGAAAAAAAAAAAAAAAGGAGAAAGCGATGGTCAGCAGGAGCGACCGACACATCGCGACGATCGAGCGAAGGGGCGAGAGAATCAAATTTTATTCGAGCTTTCCATACGCGCGTTAAATGCTCGCAAATTGCGAACGGGCGTCGATCGATTCTTCACCCAAACAACGAGCAAAGCCTCAGTAGGCAAAACCAGAAAAAAAAAAAAACACGTTATTGTTGAGGAAATTGTTGGCTCTGGACGCCCGGCATCGCTCTCGCTCTTTTTTTTCTTCTTTCTCATTCTCGCCCCCTCGCGCGTTGCCTTGCGATCGTTACTCGGGCATACGAATATAAAACGCTCACAATTTTCTCCCGAGATCACGTGCGGACTCTCCGATCACGCATACAGATTAACGAATCGTCGCGTAAACTTGTGTCATTCCGACACACAGTACGAAGGCACACAGTGTGTGCCTTCGCACACACACACACACGCTCCTTGTGTCTGCTCACTCGCCACCCTCTTGGCTCACCACCACCACCACCACCACCACCTCCTTTTCCTCAACTCCTCCCTCTGCCTCTTTATCCGGCGAGTGTTTAATCGAATGACATTCCGCGATCCGAATACGTTTCGTCGAGTCACACGCATTGAGTCACGTCGAACGTATATCTCCGAAAAATACGATCTACGGTCCGCCATCATTTCCGTTTTTCGAGACGTCGCTTCTCGAGACAGACTCTAGAATACTGATCGTTGGTAAACAACGAAAAATTGATTTTTCATTCATTATTTTGACGATTAATGCGATCGCGACAATTTTTCTAGTAAATTCAGTTTTTTAATGGCAAAGAAGACTGTCACATTATCGTTGACAAATTCTGCATGAAAATCTTGGGCTCTGCTATAAAAAATGAGTTTTCGTTGCATTCCAACAAACAATGCGAACTCCAACATCGTTATTTCGTGATTCTGAAGTTTTGATCGTTGGAAAACAACGAAAAATTGATTTTTTATTCATTATTTCGATAATCAATGCGATCGTGACAATTTTTCTAGTAAATTCAGTTTTTTTAATGGCAAAGAAAATTTTGCATGAAAATTTCGAGCTCTGCTATAAAAAATGATGAGTTTTCGTTGCATTCCAACGAAGCGAACTTCAACATCGTAAGAGTCTCCGATTTTCATTTTCACAATCTTCGATTCTGGCGAGAAATTTTTCGAAAGAATGGGAAAAATGTCAGGACCGCGATGATGACTCTGGGGGTGCGGAGAATCGTCGGATCTCTTGAACGCACTTCGTTCTTCGTTTCTCTCGCTCTCGCCGTCTCAGTGCCGTTTATAGTCGCTCTAAAAACCGGCGTGTCATTCATAATCATTTTTTTTTAGAAGAGGAAGAAGGAGAAAGAGGAGGTTCGCGTAAGAATAGCTTCGGGGCTGCTCGCATCGAATCGCCAGCTCAAAGGACGTCGCACGCGGAGAAGGAGAGTCGAAAAGGTGGAGGAAACCGGAAACAGCAGCAGGAGAGATCAGCAGGAAAAATAAAAACTCGAGGAAACGAAAAAACTTTTAGAAAAAGAATCGTGCGCGGTTGGATCGATAGTTTATGAAATAAAATGCCGAAATCACGCGTGAGATCGCAGAGAGTGATTGTTGAACGAGGCAAAAATTGGATCAGAAAGAAGAAAGGAAAGCGGTCGTCGTCGTCATCGTCCTCGTGGTCATCATCGTCGACCGGAACGGTGACGGCGGTACCAAAGGTGCCGATCCAAATTTTAGGAAAAAAAACACAAAATTCAAAGTTTGAAAATTGCCGCCCAAGATTGTACAATCCGGCCGCTCGCATCGCTCGAGCTTGATGTTGTCACGTTGATCCTGCGTGGACGAAAAATGTCAGGAAAAAAGGAACGGCTCCACGATAATTATTCAATCAATGACAAAAATCTTCCTCCGGGAGCTCCCACCTCCTCGTCCTCTTCATCCATCAACGCCCAAGGACAACGGACTCAATGCTGCTCTTCCCGGATAACGGACGACTACGAGGTAGACACTATTCGACCTATAACGAGAATAATAATCTTAGTTGTTGCGTAGGATAGCGATGAGCGTCGAGGTGGACACGCTGGAACTCGAGGTCTTCGAGGTGAGTTCCATCCTGCACCACCGTCGATCGTACTCTCGAGTAGCTCGATCAACAATTCACAATTTCACTCCTTTCCGTTCGTCCATTTTCTTCCTTACCATTTTCCCTTCAATCTTAGATTCCCTTGGATCAAATATTGTCTCCTGATCGAAAGCAATGTAAACGTCCAGCCGTTTGATACAAATTATTATATATGACGTTTGGATCGTTGGAAAACAACGAAAAATTGATTTTTTATTCATTATTTCGATAATTAATGCGATCGTTTCAATTTTTCTAGTAAATTCGGTTTTTCAATAGCAAAGAAGACTGTCCCATTATCGTTGACAAATTCTGTATGAAAATTTTTGGCTCTGCTATAAAAAATAATCACTTTTCGTTGAATTCCATCGATGCGAACTTGAACATCGTATCAATTACACGATCCCAAGTTTCTTTTCTTCAAAAACATTACAAAAATCCCTATCAATTGGATTGTCGAAAAAAAAAACCTTGAGTCGTTAGCAAGTGTCAAACGGTCGGACCCCGCGAATGAAATTTGTTACAAGTATGAAAACGTGTGTAGAGTGTCCATCGGAAAGAAGGATTGTCATTAAAGTCATGATGTTTCTGTGTTGTTTTTTCGATGACCTGGGAAAATGGTGGAAAATTGTTTGGACAAGGTGAGAGAGGCGAACTCGGATGTCGCCGGAGAAGAGGGTGGAACGAGTCCGGTGGAGAGCGGAGATGGATCTCGAGGGGCGAGCGATGCCCCTGGCGCTGACTCGAGCGTGCAAAAAGGAATTTTGATGAGTTCCGGTGGGACTCGTAAGAAAAAACGTAAAAGACGAAAAAGTAAAAACAAACTTGAGATCCAGACGCAGCCTCAGCCTCAGCAGCAACCTCATCGTCTGCATCTCCATCGACATCGCAACAATAATCATCACCAGCAACAACAACAGCATCACCATCTTCATCATCATCATCATCATCATCATCATCTTCCGGCTTCGTCCTCGAGCCACGTGGTCGTTAATTTTGCTTCGTCGTGCGACGAGCTCGAGCCAGCTGGCGGGGAATGCTCCAAGTCCCGTGACTCGAGCAGCAGTCTCGGCGGTGGACCGAGCACCAACACGACCACGAGACACACGACCCTCCGCGAGTCTTTGCTCTCGGTTCTCGGGAAACTGGTCGTTTGGAAAGGCACGAGATATCGTGCAACCCCGACGAGCTCCTCGTCCGCGGTTCCCAATTCGCCACCAGCTACCGAGTGCATCGGCCGCAGTACCGTCTTTTTCTCCAGCAGTGAGTCCCATCGACGAGTCATGCCTGCTTGCCTGTCTTCTCGACGTTCCCTCGTCATACATTTTCATTTTTAACCCTAGGACTCCACTGAATAGTGCAAAATTCGAAGATTATGTTTTTTATTTTTTAAAATTGCATTTTTCACCGTGAAAAATGAATATTACACTTTTTCTTTGTGTTTCATTTTATTTTTCAGAATTCGAACGATCAAATGAAAAAAAAACAAAGCTCTCTACGACAATTAGCGAGTCGACTGCATTGATTCAAAATGCTGGGGTGCCCGTAACCCCAGTTTAGGGAATTTCTTTTAAAACACAAAATTTCTCATGCAACGATGCCGAAAAAAATATTCTCAACGATCGAATAAACGTTGATTAGCAAGAGCTTGGCGTCCACCATTTTTTCCCCGCTGTTTTATTATTTTTTATTATTTACTTATAATTTTTAAATCTCGTAGAAATTCTCCGTGGATGAGAATAAAAAAACAGTTTAGATTGCGAAATTCTGTGTACCCTGAATCACGCTGTACGACTTTCTTTTTACAGAAACGGAGAGGAGGATCCGCGCGAATAATCGCGAGTACAACTCACAATTTAATTATGCGGTAAGGATAACCACCTACTTGGCATTTCGTAATTATTATTCTTCGCTCCGGACGCATCTACGCAACAATTGCCTCGCTTTTTTTTTTTTCTTCATTTTTCAAGGATATCATTATTGTCATTAGGTGGGAAAGCATTTGAGTCTCTTGCTAGTTGCATAATTATGGGGCTGTTTCGAGAGTTCTTCTTTTTTTTTTTTTTTGCCTCCAATCGTTGAAACGGGCCCGTAAGATCGTCCAGTTTTAATTGAAAACTTAATGAGCGTAAAATAACGCGCTTGCTCTTATTTTTTGCAGAACAACTACATCAAGACGTCCAAGTATTCGGTTCTGACGTTCCTGCCATTGAATTTGTTTGAACAATTTCAACGGCTCGCCAACTTCTACTTCCTATGCCTACTGGTGCTTCAGATGATACCCGCGATTTCCTCTCTCACCCCAATCACCACAGCAATACCTCTTATCGGGGTCCTCACTCTCACTGCCGTCAAAGATGCCTATGACGACTTTGTGAGTACTTTTTTTTTTTTTTCGTATTTTCCAACACTCCGGGCTCTCGTTCTCTCTCTCGCACGAAAACTCAACATTTTTTATAGGGGAGCTCAAAATTTTCACACAGAATTTATTAACGATAATGGGACAATTTTCTTTGTCATTGGAAAATTGAATTTACTAGAAATATTGAAACGATCGCGTTAATTATCGAAATAATGAATAAAAAATCAATTTTTTGTTGTTTTCCAACGATCTAAACGAAATCTCATAATTTTTTATGGCGGAGCGCAACATTTTCATACGGAATTTTCCAACGATAATGAGACAGTCTTCTCGGTCATTGAAAATCTGAATTTACTAGAAAAATTGGAACGATCGCGTTAATTATCGAAATAATGAATAAAAAATCAATTTTTCGTTGTTTTCCAAAAATCTAAACGAAAACTCATAATTTTTTATGGCGGAGCGCAACATTTTCATACGGAATTTTCCAACGATAATGAGACAGTCTTCTCGGTCATTGAAAATCTGAATTTACTAGAAAAATTGGAACGATCGCATTAATTATCGAAATAATGAATAAAAAATCAATTTTTCGTTGTTTTCCAAAAATCTAAACGAAAACTCATAATTTTTTATGGCGGAGCGCAACATTTTCATACGGAATTTTCCAACGATAATGAGACAGTCTTCTCGGTCATTGAAAATCTGAATTTACTAGAAAAATTGGAACGATCGCATTAATTATCGAAATAATGAATAAAAAGTCAATTTTTCGTTGTTTTCCAAAAATCTAAACGAAAACTCATAATTTTTTATGGCGGAGCGCAACATTTTCATACGGAATTTTCCAACGATAATGAGACAGTCTTCTCGGTCATTGAAAATCTGAATTTACTAGAAAAATTGGAACGATCGCATTAATTATCGAAATAATGAATAAAAAATCAATTTTTCGTTGTTTTCCAACGATCCAGACTCGAGTATCATAAAATAATGATTTTGGAGTTCGCTTCGTTGGAATGCAACGAAAACTCACAATTTTTTATAGCGGAGCTCCAAATTTTCATACGGAATTTGTTAACGATAATGTGACGGTCTTCTTTGCCATTGGAAAACTGAATTTACTAGAAAAATTGGAACGATCGCATTAATTATTAAAATAATGAATAAAAAATCAATTTTACGTTGTATTCGAACGATCAAAACTTCAGTATCATGTCTCTGACTCATTCGACACGTTGACATCGTCGATACGGACCGGAAATCACTTTTCATTAATTTTCCCTACCGACGTCACTAATTTTAGTGGATTTTCGAGTCTGGACGCTGCAAGGAATTTTTATCAAATCGATTATCGTATTTTTCAGCAACGACACAGCAGCGATTCGCAAGTAAATAATAGGAGATCGCAGACACTTCGGGGTACGAATTTGAAGGTAGAAAAATGGTCTCAGGTGCAAGTGGGGGATGTTATAAGAATGGAAAACGACCAATTCGTCGCTGCCGACGTGCTTTTGCTGTCAACGAGCGAACCAAACGGCCTCTGTTACATCGAGACGGCGGAACTCGATGGGTTCGTATATCCAAATGAGATTTATCCTCCGCGTTAATTAACGAGATCGTGATGACTAACCAATTCGACGATTGCAGCGAGACGAATCTCAAGTGTCGACAGTGCTTGATCGAGACGGCCGAAATGATGGACAACAACGAACTTGTCGGGGAATTCGACGGCGAAATAGTCTGCGAAACGCCCAATAACCTTTTGAACAAGTTCGACGGAACGCTCACGTGGCGAGGCAACAAGTAAGTCGAAAATCTATCAATCCAGCTCGTGATACAACGAAACCTGATCATTTTTCATAGCAGAGTTCAAAATTTCCATACAGTCTTTACCAAACATAATCGGACAGTCTTCTTTGCCATTGGGAAACTAAATTTACTAGAAAAATTGGAACGATCGCATTAATTATCAAAATAATTAAAAACAAAAAAAAAAAAACATTTTTTCGTTTTAAAAATGCGGCTCGTTGGAATTTTGACAGATACGTACTGGACAACGACAAAGTAATTCTTCGGGGTTGCGTCCTGAGAAACACCCAATGGTGCTACGGTGTCGTGATCTTTGCTGGCAGAGACACGAAGCTCATGCAGAATTCGGGAAAAACGAAATTCAAGAGAACTTCGATCGACAGACTCCTCAATCTCCTCATCATCGGGATTGTTTTTTTTCTGCTATCGTTGTGCGCATTCTGCATGATCGGTTGTGGCATATGGGAGAGCCTTGTCGGACGTTACTTTCAAGTCTATCTGCCCTGGGACACTCTCGTACCAAGCGAGCCTCTCAGTGGCGCCACTGTCATTGCTCTTCTCGTTTTTTTCTCTTATTCCATCGTTTTGAACACGGTCGTCCCGATCAGTCTTTACGTCAGTGTCGAGGTCATCAGATTCGTCCAATCCTTTCTCATCAATTGGGACGAAGAAATGTATTACGCTCCGACCAACACACACGCCAAGGCAAGGACCACCACTCTCAACGAGGAACTCGGACAAATCGAATATATTTTTTCTGACAAAACTGGAACTTTGACACAAAATATTATGACGTTTAACAAGTGTTCGGTCGCTGGAAAAAGTTATGGCGACATCATTGACGACGTTACGGGCGAAGTCATCGATCTCAGCGAGGTGAGGCTTTTTTTTTTTTTATTATTTATTTTTTATTATTAAATTCTTGTGTTTCTCCCTTCGAGTCGATTCGAGATGCCGATCAGTTGGTTGCGCGAAGGCCCGAGGGCCGGGGAACAAAAAAGCAAATACACGTTTTCCTCTGGGATTTTTGGGATTTTGGGAAAAAGGAAAATTGCGACGACCTTTACCTCAAAATTGTCGTTTCCTTGAGGATGTTGAGTCCCAAATCGCAAATGATGAGAAAATTCTGAAAATTTGGTATGTTTTTGCATAAAGTACTCAGGAGGTCGTGTACAAATTTAACGACGATCAAGGAGCTATTTATTGAACAATTAATATTAACAAGTTTCATAGGTACTCAACATCCTTTTAATAAATCGAAGAAAAATCGTTACCAAAATTTTATTTTTATCGTTTAGGCTCTAATCCACTGGCACGATTGTTCAATTTTATGAAAAATCGACGAGGCTCCTTGCCGAAAGATTTTTTCCCAATTAGATTTACGTCGATATTCTTTTTTTCATTAATTTTTTCAAATGAGCGATGATTTCTGATTTTTCGCCGTTGGCAATGAGTCCCGAGGGTCAGTGGACAAGATTTTATCGATAAAATATGTGCCGCATGTAGAAGGTGACGAAAACGGTCGCGACGGGGACGATGCATTGGAAAAACGGCCAGGAATTTGTGCGTCGAGTAAATACTCCGATTAGCGGGGCGAATGCGCGGCTCCTCGAACAAGCGGATGGGATGTCGAGCACGACGCCGGAGCCCAACATCATCGAAGGTTCTACGCTTCATCCAGAGTCCTCAGTACGCATGCTTTCTTTCAGAACAACTTTTTTCCCTCCAGTCAATCATATTTCCGAGGGTTTCCCGTGTCTCGAGCTTGACCTTCTCCACCGTCGCTGTTTCGCCGCCACGTGCGCTCGGGCGGGGCTGCCTCGTCTGTGTTTCTCACTCGGTACTAACGAGAGCAACATACAATTTTCGTCGCTTCAATTCCGCGCAAAGGATTTTGACTCAGACGCTCCATTGGCAAAAAAAAAAAAAAAAAAAAAACAGAAAAAAAAAATTGTAGCGAAAAATTGGATTTTGCTCGTTCATCCTGTTCGCGAGAAAAAAAGCTAATCCACGTCTCTTTCCAGAAGCGGGTTATGGCATCGTAAACACATTGGTGGCTTTGGTACTTGGATACTTTTCATTTTCCACATCGAAAGCTTGATTTTTGTAAAAAGAGAGAGAGAGAGAGAAATCGCAAGCATCGCTCTCTTGGCTCGTCGATGGAAATCTTTTTTTAACTGTAACCCTCGATAATGCTCTTTGCGCATCTGTCTTTTCGTCTCTTCCCCGCTGGACCCAACTGTCGAATTAACAAACTTTTGTTGCGTAGATAGAAATCCTGGAGTATGGTTTTCTTGCCTGAATCGTTGATCCCGTCCACCAGTCTCTAAAATTAATCACAATTCTCAATTATTTTGTTTCGAGCGATAACGAATGATAACTTGTCTCTTGGCAGACCGTACCACCGCTGGATTTTTCCTTCAACAAGGACTACGAGGAAGATTTCAAGTTTTACGATCCGGCGCTGCTGGAAGCCGTGCGCCGAGACAACGAGGACGTGCACAGTTTCTTTCGTCTTTTGGCTCTTTGTCACACGGTCATGCCGGAGGAAAAACACGGGAGACTCGAGTATCAAGCGCAGTCGCCGGACGAAGCGGCCCTCGTTTCTGCAGCGAGAAACTTTGGCTTCGTCTTTCGCGAGCGTTCGCCCAACAGCATAACGATCGACGTAGCCGGAAATCGAGAGGTTTACGAATTATTGTGTATTCTTGATTTTAACAACGTGAGGAAACGCATGTCCGTAATATTGCGTAGAAACGGGCATTTGCGACTCTATTGCAAAGGCGCGGACAACGTTATTTACGAAAGACTGAAAAGCGACAGCGAGGAAATTAAGAACAAAACCCTCGAGCATCTCAACAAATTCGCCGGCGAAGGCCTCCGCACACTTTGCCTTTCCGTTCGCGATCTCGACGAGAGTTTCTTCAACGACTGGAAGCAAAGGCACCAGGAAGCGGCCGTCAGCACCGAGGATCGCGACGATAAACTCGACGCGATTTACGAGGAAATCGAAAAGGACATGACGCTTCTTGGCGCGACAGCGATCGAAGACAAATTGCAGGATGGCGTGCCTCAGTCCATCGCTAATTTGGGTCTCGCTGGTATCAAACTTTGGGTCCTCACCGGTGACAAGCAGGGTAAACCAAATTTTCTCCCAATCCTCATTTCGCCATCGATTTTCTGTTTTTTCGAATCGATTATTTTATGAGTTATCAACCACTCTACAACATATTTCAAATTTCAAGGTTAATCTTATGTTGTGCATTTTGGCCATACATCCTTAATTCTCGTTTTTGTTGTTGGGACGAACAGAAACGGCTATAAACATTGGCTACTCTTGCCAATTGCTCACCGACGACCTCACGGACGTATTTATCGTCGACGCGACGACGTACGACGGCGTCGAGACTCAGCTGACCCGGTTTCTCGAAACTATTAAAACCGCTGCGAACCATCAAAACAGGCCGGCTCTCTCCATCGTCACATTCAGGTGGGACAAGGAAAGGTCAGGCAAACGAAAGAGACGGAGTACAAATCAAATTCATAATCCAGCATTTTATTCTTTTTTGCATTCCTTATTATTATTATGACTGATTAACGCCACCACCGCATCAATATTTATCCAACTTGATTATCTTCTTAATGTTCTTCTTCTCATTCTTTAGTCGATTATCCTTTTCGTTATTCTTTCAACCATTCTATATGATTAACATGATCCATTGAATGTCGCACCGTCGTATCCCGTACAATGCATTCATTTTTGTCTCGTTAGTCGAACGATTTTTCAAGAAACAACTAAAAACCCTAATCGGAATCTTCATTGTTTCGTGGTCGCTTGAAAAGATGCTTATCGACATCTCCCCATAGTCTTGCTCACTCACGCTCGTCGTGTACAATGATTCTTTGGAATATTCGCTTTTTTTTCTTTTTTTTTTTTCACGTCACGAGTCTCGAGGCGGTATTTTTCCTAATGAGACAATTTCTCGAACGCATGTGAGTTTCCAACTTTACAACGACTCATTGTTCACTCTCATGGGCGTTAGTTGTTCACTTTTGAAATGGCATTCAATGAAAAACGGTTCAACGATTAACGTCAGAAACAAACAGTCTCGTGCATTCGTGTGAGATAATAAGGAACGCAAATGGAAATACAGAAATGCCTTTTCTTAATAACGAACAGTGCCCGTCGTTGGTTCGAGCCATTCTATCAATTTTTCTTACTCAACGAACAACTGGCAAGATTAATTTTTATTTAGAAACATTTTTCTGCATCATTTTTCCACCCAAGTAGATTTTTCTTTGTACACTCAATTGGTCTCGTTTTTTTTAGTATGCCGCATAAGTACGAAATACGTTTTCGATACTTTGTGTTCGATGGAATGATGTGAATTACTCTTTCTTTCGGTTTGATTAGTTTGTTTTACTTGTTTCAATCTTCTGCCGGTTGAGTTTCGATCGGCCTGTGAAGATACTTCCATTTGTTCGATATTATTGTTGCTGAATGTTTTTTTTTTTTTTTTGGACCTTCAACCTCACTAATCTGTCCCGGAGGCAACGAGTATGCAATGAGACATACCGCGATGCTTGATGCTCACTCCTTCTCTTTCTGACTGCTTAATATTAATCCTAATCTCATTATATAGTCGATTATATAACATTTTATGACTCTAGGTCGCTTGTGTCATTTGATATATTTATTATGAATATTCCTAACGATTTTATTACGAAAACGGAGCGCGCGCACTGTCTCGATATTCGATGTGCTTGTATGCGTGTGGGAGCTCCTCGCTTATTTTCTTCTCCCCCTTTTTTCTTTCGTTCTATCGGCATATTGCCCTTACGAATCTATAGTTCAATCAGAGCCCGAGTTTCGAGCTATTATTCCGCGATACTGAACGGAATAACAAGCCATGAGAGAAGAAGACGCGCGCTCGCAGATTCAACCTTTTTCTCACTAAATAAATGTTTAATCCTTACATTTTTGCTCCTTCCGTTGCCTCTCGCACAGCAGCGATACAGACTACAATCACAGAGACGAGCCTGAGGAACACGAACCCGAATTACCCACCGGATTCGCCGTCGTTATCAATGGACACTCCCTCGTTCATGCCCTTCATCCTCAGCTCGAATTACTCTTTCTCGAAGTCTCCAGCCAGTGTAAGTTTACCGGAAATTAAAACACAAGAAATAACCATGTTCAAGTTCGCGTCGTTTGAATGCAACGAAAACTCGTCATTTTTTATAGCATTTGCCAACGATTATTTGACAGTCTTCTTTGCCATTGGAAAACTGAATTTACTAGAAAAATTGGAACGATCGAATTAATTATCAAAATAATGAATAAAAATCAATTTTTTGTTGGATTCGAACGATGCAAACTTTAGTATCATGAGAAATATGGTCCGGAAATGTTGAACGTTTTCACGGTGTTTTACAGGCAAATCCGTAATATGCTGCCGCGTTACGCCACTGCAAAAAGCAATGGTCGTCGAATTGATAAAAAAGAACAAAGAGGCAGTGACGCTGGCTATTGGGGATGGTGCGAACGACGTCTCGATGATTAAAGCGGCTCACATTGGCGTCGGTATCAGCGGGCAGGAGGGCCTTCAAGCCGTCTTGGCTTCGGACTATTCGATAGGACAATTTAGATTTCTAGAGAGACTGCTCCTCGTCCATGGCCGATGGTCCTATTATAGAATGTGTAAATTCCTTAGGTACTTTTTTTACAAGAACTTTGCCTTCACCCTGTGTCACATCTGGTTTGCCTTCTTTTGTGGATTCAGCGCACAGGCGAGTCTATTTTTATCATTAAACAAGAAATCACTAAAAATCCATTAATTGCATGAAATAAAAATGAAAATTTCACGTGATGATTCAAAGGCGAATACGATCTTTGAGAGCTTCACCTCCCTCCGTTCGAGCAGCTTCCCATGCTCCGAAGGTCGAGGACCCAAGAATTGAGTACTTGAAAACATTCTGATGAAATTTTTGTTTCGATTAACGTGCACAATAAAAACAAAAGGATTATTTCCACGCAATTAAGCACGCACCGATGAGAAAGTAATGTTGTCTTTTTTTTTCTCAATTACAGACCGTATTCGATCCAATGTACATTTCTGTCTATAATCTGTTTTACACGTCACTGCCAGTCTTGTCCGTCGGTATATTTGATCAGGACGTCAATGACAAAAACAGTTTATTGTATCCGAAACTGTACACGCCGGGACATAAGAATTTGCTCTTTAACAAAAAGGAATTCTGTTGGAGCGCTCTGCATGGATTTTTTGCCAGTTGCGTCCTCTTTTTGGTACCTTACGGTCAGTTTCAACATTTTTCAACATCATTAACTCTCAGTAGACACAAATGGGTCCGGGCTGTCCAACCAGTGCAGCTTCTTTTTCCGTAGATCCAAAACTACTTTCCTGAATTTTTTCCGATTTTTTTAACCGGTCCAAGCACAGTTAATATCGGTAAGACGCCCCAGACCCATGTGTGTCTAGGGAGGTGCCCCAGTGTTTTAGTCTGTCTTACGGAGGCTTGTTATCGCATCGATTTCTCACGCTTTTTCTTCTCCCTTTGCAGGAACTTACAAGGACGGAGTGTCGCCCAAGGGCTATGTACTTTCCGATCACATGTTGCTGGGCAGCGTGGTAGCTACTATATTAGTCATAGTCGTTACGGTTCAAATAGCTCTGGACACATCCTACTGGACGATTGTCAATCACATTATGGTGTGGGGCTCGGTCATATGGTATTTCATTCTAGATTATTTCTACAATTTCATCATAGGCGGAAGTTACGTCGGAAGTCTTACAATGGTAATTAATCGACCTCTCTACTCTCAATTTTCTTGTTTAGGCACACGTCCGCCTTTCACCAAAAGTGATCTTGGGAAATTTTTTCTTTTTTTTTTTCACCACACCTGCACCGAAAGTTCAACTTTCCGAAATCTCTCGATTTTGGAAGATCTCTCGCTTCGGCGTAAATTACTATTTTCTCCATGAAGTTGTTGATGACGTCAGAATACAATTGATGCAATCTTCCGATCCAAAATTTTGCGATTTTGGAAAGTTGAACTTTCGGTTCAGGTGTGATGAAAAATACAATACGCCCTACGGGAGTGAAATTAGACTACCTCAAATCGCTTCGGCGTAATTTCTCCATGAAGTTGTTGATGACGTCGGAATACGTGATATTCTGTCGGGGCAGGCTGACATTTCCCATAAATTCCATGAGTTATATAGGGTTTTGAAGTTCCCATAAATACTTGAAAAAAGTGGCAAGTGGACGTGGACTAACGAGCACCTTTGCTTTTCTCCAGGCAATGTCCGAAGCGACTTTCTGGTTCACAACGGTAATAACTTGCATAATTCTCGTCATACCGGTCCTCTCGTGGAGATTTTTCTTCATCGACGTCAGGCCGACCCTGTCGGAGAGAGTTCGTCTCAAGCAGCGACTTGCGCAGTTGCGATCGCGCCAGAGCCAGGATATCCTGCGCACACCTTCGACGAGACGCACCCGAAGATCTCTACGTTCGGGTTACGCGTTCGCCCATCAAGAAGGCTTCGGCAGGCTCATCACCTCTGGAAAAATCATGCGGAAATTGCCAAACGGCTCGGACTTTAAGTTCGCGATGCCTTTCACGAATAACGTCTCGAAGCAGGTCAACGTTGCGACGACCTCGCCCAAGGACAGTGCATCTCGCAACTCCCACAGTCTGGACACTATTAATCTGTGAGAATCCTCGCGACCGTTCCGCTCTCTCCTCCTCCAAATGGAAAAGGGAGAGACCGATGGAAACGCGAGTGTCGCGGAGAGAAATAACGTGGAAAAAAACTCTTTAAAAACGATCCTCGTGGTGTGTTGATGCATTTTTTCGTTTTCGCTATTTTGGCCACTCCTTTTACGTTTACCATTCATCCTCGACGTCTAAACCACTAACCCCCTTCTCTTCCCCTTGATTTTCATCGCTTTTTCGATGATAAGCCTCTCGCGATGGTCCAAAATCAGACACGCACGTGGAGGAACTTTTTCCTCCATAAAAACCAAAACTATATCTATCTATCGTAATCTATATGTGGCTCGCACTTTTCCGGCGCGTTGTGAAGAAGGAGACGTCGTCGAAAGTTGCAAAACCACCACCGGACGGCCCTTCTAGCCATCGATATAGAAAATATCCTACAAACACACATACACGCGCACGCGCGCGTCCCTTCATCATATTATGCTCGTGCATTATCGGACGATAATAATTACAAAAACTGACTCGTCATGGCATTTATTCGTCCGGAGCAGGTTCTCCCGAAAAATACGGAAAAAAAAAAAACGCTCCTGCGAGGACGAGCTACGAGAATGGCGAGTAAAAATCGTTTTGCCGAGTACAAACTATGATCTCTTAATATATTATCGATGGTTATACGTCCCTTCAGAAATGTATAGAAAGTCAACGCCGCGGGAGTCGAGTCTAAAGCCCGAAAATCAATCGAACCAGAGAATCATCATTTAACTCGAAACAGTATTTACTCCTCTAATCGAATCTTTGAGCAAAATCAATTCTACGGACGTATAATCATTGTGATGCTTAATTACACAGACACACAGAGCCCTCGTTTGAGCCTCCTATTCGTCTATTTACAATAGAGAGCCAATTTACCACGAGAATGAAATATTGTAAAAAAGAAGAAGGAAAAAAAAAAACAAAAAAAAACAAAAAACAGCAACAAATCATTTTCATGCTATACTGAATTAACAACTATTACAAAAACACGTTACACGGTAATAGATACATTGATAATTGCCTTTATAAACAAAATAACACACAACAAGAAGAAAAGAAATGAGGATACTGTATCATAGTATTGATTGTAAATATTTCAAAGAGAATATGTATGTGTATATTGTATGTATATATATTTATAAATGTGAAAAAAAATATATATATATAAATATATATACATATATGATATATAATATTATATTAAATGTTAAGTATACATTTTTTAAAAGAAAGTAATATATAGGTAGAACGAGATATTAAGAAAGAGGAGAATAATAACGAACGAGGGAGGGGGATTTAAAGAAACAAAACGAAACAATGATAAATAAAGCAACATAAAGAAATCGTAGCTATATTATATTATCGCGGATAATGTTTGCCTTGGACTGACTACTGAATATATTATTAATATTGAACAAGCTGAAGATAACGAAAGAATATATATAACTAAATAAATCACACGCAGTAGCAACAATAAGATATGTATTTCTACTTTGAATATTACCAAGATGAAGCTTAGGGAGGAGGGTAGTTGCCGCATCGAGCAAAGTGTGTGTTCACAATCAAATTGTAACGCGTTCAAACGAAACAACAGACCCTCTCAAATCGTTTTTATCGCTTTTTCCTTTTTTTTTTATTTTGTAAATGTGCCTCGGAACAAATTAGCCAATCGGAATTTGCGAGATCGTTGGTTTCCTCTTATTTTCGTTCTACTAAACATTCTCGATTTCGTACAAAAAAAAAAAACGTTTTTCACAATTTTTCTTTTTTTTTTTTTTGCTTTTCTAATTTTCTACAGTCCACACAATAACCCCCTTTCGAAAAAGACACACACACACACACACTATTTATAATTCACTTTACGTTCTTTCGTTTGATTATTCAATTTTTCTTTGGTCCAAGGTCCCTCGAGTATGGAAACTGGTGCGCGCAACAATATAAAAAGATTGTAAAGCAAAAAAGATAACTCGAATGGCATGGCTGGTCGTGTTGATCGTTCGATTGATCCCGCTGATGGAAAAATTCAAGCGATCAATCGTCGGTACGTGTGTGCGTCTGTGTTTTGTGTGGGTGAGTGTGTGTTGTAAATGTCAGTGCGCAAAGAGGAAGAAATATAACGAAAATGCGATAATCGGTGAACGAGCCAATTGGACTTTTGAAAATTGTTCCTTTGGCTCGTACTTCGTACTCGTTTTACCTTCGTTATCTTTTTGTTGCTTTTCATCAATCGTAGCGGAATACAAGTACCTAGGAGAATAGATTACGAAGGAGAGGCGATAATAAGAAAAATGTATCCACGTGCACACAGCGTTATATATTTTTACAGTAAACCGTACGTTTATACACTTTTTGTTGAAATAACAATAATTCATTGCGTGTTATGTTATTACGATTCCGATATGTGATTTAATTATTCGTACTGTACATATTAATTGATTGGTTTATCGATAAACGCCGCGCGTTGCTGCGATTAGTATTATCTCCCTGGAAATTGTAACCACGCGAGAGTCCAGTTTTTTCTTTGTTTAACTTTTTATTTTTCGGTGAAAAAAAAATTATGAACGCGCAGCAAGGATTCGGGGGGGATTTCGGTTTTTCCGTTTCGGCCTCGCCGATCGTGAAATATTTGTCCTGGCGTCGACGACTCGACGAAAGAAAATGTAAAAAAATCAAAAAGAAATGTTGTTTTTTGCCTGAAATCATTGGAATTATCGCCATTATCCGGACGCGAAGCCACGTCGATCCAGTTACGGCCAGCATTTTATTTTCACTGTTGTGTTTTAAAGGATGTCTTTTTCGGAGCGTAGATCGCTTCGTTAGGCACATTATCGTAGATACAAATATCAGTTGTTGACGAATTAACGAAATAATTCTTCTTATTTGTACACTCTGTTATCTATCACGCTAACGTGATCCCTCCAACGTCCCTCGACTCGCAAACACACACCAGGACACAACACACAATCACACCACTCGTTGCGTTCGAAATTTTTCAATTATTCACATTAGTCTGATTATATCGATCAAATATTTTTAGCTATGCGGTCATACGACTATTTCAATTTTCGAACGAAAATCTATATTGTTACGTGGACAACAACAACAACAACAACAACAACAACAACAACAAACAAATATGTTCCTTATGCAAATGCACAGAAGGATGAGAATAATAAAGTATTAATTAAAATTCTTATATAAATGCATGTTACTCTATATTTTTCGTCATCGTCACTCTCGGTGCATCTCGAGGGAGCAAACACATCGATATTTTCAAGACTTTTCCGAGGCAGTCGTTCTGTTGGAAAAATTGGAAGAAAAAAAAACAACACTTTTGCATCATTTTTTCTAATATTTCTCTTTGTATTTGCGATTGATGTACAGATTCAAAAGATTTCTTCGTTTTATACATCAAGTTTCGTTTTTTCGTGATTTTCGCTCCCAAAGCTTGGAAAGAGCATTTGTGGGCCACGTGCGATCGAATACTGCCAATTTTTACTATGATTTTTTTTTATATACCATGACAACTTTGTCGATTCCTGTGTGGAGTCTCGCAAACATGCAGATGAGAGGGATAAAGAGGCAGAAAGGAGAAGATTATCGATGGATAATTATTTTATCAAAAATATTGAACAGCGATTCATTCAGGACTGTAACGATCAAGTAAATAACAAGAAATATCCATTCAGAATTGCAGTCTCTTGGCTAGCGATCCACCGTCCAGAGATTCGAGCAATTTTCTCTTCAGACTTGGCTTTTCTTCAGGCTGACGTTTCACGACTGTGTTTGGCAGTGGCAGTTTTGGTCCAGGCGTAGGCGGAGGTTTGTTAGCGAAGAAAGGCATTTGGAGGGCTTGGTCGCAGGTGCATCTTTCCGTTGGATTTACGTTCAAGAGGCTTGCGATTAAATCGAGGAGGTCGTCACCCGCTGCGGTGAATATATGCTTCAGCGGCGTGCCAGGAAATGGTTTAAATTGGATAAAGTCCGGCAGTTCGGTCATCCCTGGCCAACTTTCTTCGGTCGGAGTGCCCAAAGTCTACGGAGAATTTATTATTATATTTTAATAATTAATGCAATCGTTTCAATTTTTCTAGTAAATTCAGTTTTCCAATAGAAAAGAAAACTGTCCCATTATCGTGGACAAATAGTGTATGAAAATTTTGCGCTCTGCTATAAAAAATGATGAGTTTTCGTTTAGATCGTTGGAAAACAACGAAAAATTGATTTTTTTATTCATTATTTCGATAATCAATGCGCCCGTTTCAATTTTTCTAGTAAATTCAGTTTTCCAATGGAACTAAAGACTCTACTATAAAAAATGATAAGTTTTCGTTGCATTCTAACGACGCGAACTTCAACATTATAAATAATTCAACAGAATTCACAGGAATAAGCGAAATGTTGTGAAAATTCTGTGCGTACTTGAAAAATCCTTGTCAGTTGGTCGAGATCCGATTCCCCAGGTAGAAAAGGCACTCGTAGGAGCAACTCGGCCAGGATACAACCCACGGCCCACATATCAATAGCCGTGGCGTACAGCTTCGCTCCGTAAAGTAATTCCGGCGGTCTGTACCATCTCGTCACTACCTGATGCGTATTTATTCTCGTGGGAGAGCCGTAAAACTTGGCCAGACCAAAATCACCTATTTTAAGGACACCCTGGCTATTGACTAGTAAATTATTTGGCTTCAAGTCTCTGTGGAGTATCCAATTGAAGTGAAGATAATCCAGACCCTTCAGAGTTTGGATCATGTACGACTTGATGTTCGCCATCGTTAAAACAATATTTATATCTTTGATTATCACCTCCAGGTCCGTATCCATGAAATCAAACACCAGCGACACGTTCGATTTGTGCCCAAACACATCTGCGACAAAGTAGCAGAAACTCCGTTCAATATTTGCGGGTCTTTTTGACCCGAACGACAACTTTTTTCAAAAATTTCATTTTTTAAAAACATCTCCGTCCAATATTTCTCATTCGTACAGATTAACAATCTGAGCTTCGTCGGAGAATCCTCCGTCGATCATACCCGTCTTTTTGACCCAAATAACTTTTTTTTTTCAAATCTCGTTTTTTAGAACGTTTTATTGAAAAATAAAACAAATGCAACAACCAACAACTACGAAACCTCAAAATAGAATCAATGGAGAATATTCGAGAATTTTTTTCAATTTTTTTCTCCCCAAATGCGGGAGATTCAAGGGCCAGGACGAAAAGGACCATCCGATAAAAAATCATATGATTCGTGGATTAAGGACGTTGTATGGCGCACCGTCGAATCAAAATTTTTGTTTTCACTTTTTCTTACATAAAAAATGGTTCGCGAGCCTTAGTTGATTAAAAAAAGTTGTTACACATTGACTAAGGAACAACATACTCTAAATTCAAGATTTTCCGAGGTATTTTGTATTTTTTTATACAAAAAACAAATTTTCGAAAAAATTTTACGATCGATTTTTTTGAAAAATTAAGTAAAGCTTCTTCGATGTTACACAAAAGTGTATGCAAAGTTTTAAGACGCTTCACCATTTAGAAATCGAAATATTTAATGTTGAAAATACTGAAAATTGTGATTTTTAAAAATAAATATCTCGACTTCACTATCACTATTTTTTTTTGTTGTACAAATTTAGAGAAATTCTATCGATAGAAAATTTTGCATGCAACGTCCTTAAGAGAAAACTTTCGATGTATTTTTCAAGTAAGAGATTCGTGATTTACCTAATAATCCGATAATATTGTCGTGTTTCAATTCCTGCAACAATTTAATTTCCCTCAGCGCCGTCCTGTTGATGCCATCCTTGGCTTCGGCTCGACTCCCAACTTTGATCTTAAAATTGAAAACAATTTTATGAAGCACTTGCCGGCGAAACTTTGTTCAGAGCACAATAAATTTCGTTTTATTCGAAATTATTTCGGTACCTTTTTGACTGCGACTATTTGGTCGGTTTCCGTATCTTTCGCTTTGTAAACCGTTGCAAACTGAAATTATTTCACTCTCGTTAATGAAATTATTTATTTTATTTATATTTTTGCAATATTTCGATTTTTAGACAGAAATCCTAACCTGTCCTTCTCCCAAAAAGTCGATTTTCTCATATCTTTTGAGTTTGTCGGCCATCGCGACCGAGCAAAATAACTAACGACCACGGCTGCTCGTGTACGCGACTTTTTAACTCAACATTGCTCTATAAATTATTTTCAAAAAACATAATCAACAAATTAACATGCTTTTTGTTTTTCGACAACCAATAACTCTTGACGCGGACGCACACGAGAGCCGAGTGTCGACTGTCGCGTGTTGTGCTAGTTCCTTCTTGCTGTCGACCGCCGCACCGCAGTGTTGCCAACTCCGCCCTCTCTCGGCGAGAAAAAAAAGTCACCAAACAATCAGCGAAGCTGGGGATATTTTTTTTTTCGCTTGTTAGCTACGAACCCTACGGACGCGAGGGCCATCGCCTTCGTGAGACGATTCTAATGAATTCCAGAATTTTCTTTTACGATCCGGAGAATTCTCAAGAAAAAAATCGATTTTTTCCACCACCGTGCGTCGAGATCGCGAGAAAAATGGGCTTTCGATCGATCGCTCTTTCGCAACTCTGGCAGAGCATGCACATCCCAATTTCAATAAATCATTTCTTCTTCGTTGCTCGATTGCAAGACTTTTCGTTTTTTTTTACAAATTTATTATTTTCCGTTTTTCTTTATTTATTATTATTATAATTTTTGTCCCCACTCTGTCTGCCCTTGCCCCTCAGCGCCCATAACAGAGTATACAATATTTTTGCAAGTGTCGTGCACATCTTACCACGTAAGAAATCGCCGCGATATCATGAATCTGTTGAGGCGATTCGTACACATCGATGGATTTCAGCATATTTGATGACAAGAGCAAAGAAACTGTCTTGTTTTTCCAATTCGCTCATTATACAGGCAGAAAAATATATCGTCATCGTAATAATGTGGATAAATGGATTTTTCGTAATAAAAGTAATGAGATTCCGATACGAACCTCCATTTAGAATGATAGAAAAAAAAAGCTGAAGCCTCCATAGACGCACCATGGGTCTGGGGTACCCATTCAACGAATGACGTGAATTTCTCGTTTTTCGTATCGATTACCATTAAATAACAATAATAAAAAAGAATTTTTATCCATCACCCAGTACAGCCTCTTTTTCTATAGATCAAAAATTACTTTCCTGAATTTTTTTTCCATTTTTTTAAGGATGTTGAGTCCCAAATTGCAAATGATGAGAAAATTCTGAAAATTTTGTATGTTTTTGTATTTAAGAGCGAAAAATTTCACGATCATTAGGAAGCTCGTTACTGAACAATTAACATTAATTAATTAAATGTAGTCTTTGCGACACGTTTTTTTTTTGACCTCCCAATTTTTAAATATCCACAATATACCGAAAGCAACAAAAACAAAACGGAGTTTATTGATAAATATTTTGTTGTATTTGTTTAAAAAATTATTCTCAACAAAATGTTAATTTTTTAATAACGAGCTTCCTAATCGTCGTAAAAATTTTCCACGATCTCTTGAATATTTCGTACAAAAACATACCAAATTTTCAGAATTTTCTCATCATTTTTTATTTCAACTCTCAAGGGGGTTGATGACAGAATTCTTAAAATTTGGTTTTTTTTTAAACGAAATATTCACGAGGTCCTGTACAAATTTCACGACGATCAAGAAGCTATTTAATGAACAATTAAAATAAAAAAATTTCATAGTTACTCAACATCCTTGAACGAGTCCTCGTACAATAAAAAACTGCAGAACGTCCCAGACCCATGTGTGTCTACGGAGGTGTTCTAATTCTCGTGTTTCTACAGCGAGGCTTAAAAATTCTCTCCATAAATTGTGAGCATGCTCAAAATCGACTTATTAGAAAGAATATTGTTTTTGTATTTACATAAATGTATGAAGCTCCATGTTTGTATTTAATCTATACAATCATTTAATTATCATGTTTATTCATAAATTTAATAACATAATGAGACTTAGACTACCTAACCAATGTCAAACGGAATATTTTACATCGAAATTACATTTGTTTCTTCTCTTTATGGGCTTTCTGCACAACATGGTCGCGATCATCGACTCGGTAAGAGCAATTTGAGGGGGAGGGAGGAAGGGAGCTAATACGAAATTTCATATTACACACGCCACCATTAATCCATGAAAAATCTCACTCGATATATCTCCTCGCACAAAATCACTTTCTTACACATTCCTCTCTCTCTCTCTCTCTCTCTCGCTCATCTCTCGCAATATTTACACTTGATTTATTTAATATATCTATATCCCGACCGACTGAGTGAAGTATACACGCTATGTACAATAAACTCGGCGAGTAATAAAACAATTTTATTTTTTTTTTGTTTTAATTCCCTCAAAAACCAGCAACGTCATGATACGAACGTTAATAAATCATTTCAATCGACGCTATCAACGAGAAGAGTCTCTGTAGGCGATTTTCTTCTTCCTTATTTCGGCAAATGACATTATAAAGACGAATGGGCACGCGGGATCGTTGAAAAAACAAAAATAGAAGAGGGTATGCAGAGAAAACGAAAAACCAACAGTTCCCAGGGGCAGCGGAGAGTCTTTCGCAGA
The DNA here is from genome assembly GCA_963921915.1 of Hyposoter dolosus. Lineage (NCBI taxonomy): Eukaryota > Metazoa > Arthropoda > Insecta > Hymenoptera > Ichneumonidae > Hyposoter > Hyposoter dolosus. Next base: position 662,053 of record OY998136.1, on the reverse strand, counting down.
GTTCACCGGTGTAGCATATTCGTGATTAAGGGGCGACCGAGCAGCGGCAAAACGACGGAATGCGTTTGAAGAATGCCTCAACGTATTTTTTTTTTTTTTCTTTTTGTTTTTCTATAAAAGGCTCATTCGACCGAGATATTAAAATTTCTACGCAAAAGACCCGTCGCTATTGGTTCTCTCGATTTTTTTCGACAGCGCAGCGACGATAACAACGGCAGCCTCAAAATAAATCAAAGGGGCGGCGGGGGGGGGGGGATGAATGTGTAGATAATAATTACACAAGACTATTTGATAATACCCAGCAAGTACAGGATTTACGAAAGCCCGGAGAGAAGGCGATTGGACGAAAGTTTATTCTCCATCGCCTGCTCCCCCGGAGCCTCGTATCGTCAAGTGTATCATTCACATTTATACAATATTTATAAAAAACTAGATATCTCTGACATTGGAGTAGATCTCGAAACAATGCAGTATGCATTCGTACAAAAATTTATTTCTCATTATTGATTTATTTATTGATTTATTAAATGATCCTATTAATGATTTATTCTTCACGTACTTAAGCATAATATTATATATTTATTTATATTCTTCGTTCTCGACTGTGCCAAGGGGAAGATTAATCATAACGCGAATGGTGTATGTGTGTGTGTGGGCTTTTTGTTTTTGTTTTTGTTGTTTAATCCGTTAACTAGACAATTATGAAGAATAAAAAAACGTACTTAATCGTAATGACAGTAAACGTTGCACAATTTTCAATTATCACTAATTTAATAAAAATTTAAACAGTTCCTGTATATATATACAGTGGGGAGGTGTGCTTGGCTATCTTTACAAGAAATTATTTACAAAATATATCCATTCATATATTACCTATCAAATTAACATTCTTTTTTTTTTCTTTCTCCTCCTTCTTCTTAATCCTTTCTCCCATCAATATTCCCTCGTTATCTTTCACTTTTTCAAACTTTTCTCCTCCCTCTGCACATCGATCCATCATTCGATCCGAACTTGTTCATTTATATCGTATATAAATAGAATAAATCTTTTCGCAATGTAAATCTATATACCCCAGTTGTATGCTATGCATTTTTTCAAGCGCGGCATCGACGACGACCTCTCCCCGACCGACGACCCTCTCTTTCGCGCTATAACGACGTTCCCCAAGATCCTACTCGCCAAAATTTTGTTTTTCACTTTTTCTCCCCAACAAACGATCGCCCCGATGAAAATCTCCTCGAAACTTGCAACTCTTGACCACGTTCTTGCCTGGCGATCCTTTTTATTTACAAAAAAGAAAAAAAAATCTATTCAAGCCCGTCGGTGGAAAGAGGTCGGTCGAGCGAACCTTCGTTATGTCGGTTGATCAAAGTTTTCATCGAGATACGTAGAGTCAGAGTCGGTAAAGATATTAAACGGCAGTACGATCAGATTTATTTAGTCAAGGCAACGACGTCGTACGACTGCGAACTCTCTACTTTGCCCAGTATCTTTAATACACAAGTACAAAAACAAAAGTAAGAGATCATGCGAGACGCACTGAAACTTACGAATCCACGAAAAAACGTTCCAATTACTTTTATGATTCAAGTCTCGAGAGCGCGCCTCAACATCTTTGGCTGTATTTTTTCTTTTGAATTTATTGCCATCATTTTCACATCTTTGTTCAATTTGTCAATTCGCGAGTTCTCCTCGCTCCCTGCTTGTCGATTAACTTTTTAATTTATCGAATGAATTGAGGAAATCAAGATTTTCGCGTCTTCTCGTAAAATGGTTCGCTTTCTCGTTTGTTGCTGGGCGTGCTCTGTGTGTATACGGTGCGGAGATTTAACGAAAATGTGAATCTCGTTTGCTGAATATTGTCGAGTACGAGGAAAAAACTTTAGAGATGAAAAAAAAAAAAAAAACATTTTTCTGAGACTTTTGACGTTTTTCTCGATTATCGCTCTTTGCATTTGTTTCGAGAGACAGAGCCACGTGACACAGACACTTATAGATGAAACGTACACACCGCTTTATACTCCAGAGACTAGTATAGCCTTGTTGTGCGCTATTGACACGTACGGAAGGAATCACCAGGTGGAGTCCAGCCACACGGCGATCGGATAATCGCCGTTCTTTATCAGAGATAAACAACCGGACAGATTGGCCTTAACGAGCGACGATAGCTAATCACTGTCAAGGTCGCTTCCCAAGGGTCATTTGTTTTCTCGGGATATTCGTCTCCGCTTCGCCTGTTCAGCCGTCTCAGCGCTCACTAAAACAACGTTCCCACTGTACCAAGTGTATTCGATTAACGTGATAACATATCATACGCCATTTTCAATTAAGGCAATCCTATCGCCAGCCCTCGATCCAAGGCATTTCCGTTTTTTTTATTTTTTTTTTTTTCACTTAATATTTTAATAATTATTTCTGTAAAACTTCAGGCTCGGATTGGAGTCGCGTCTCTCTTGTCTTTTTCTTGCATCTTTTTAACGAAACGTGATTCCAATTTACACGCGTCTAGATGGCAAAAATAAAAAGTTGCAAATTGAAATTCTAAACGTCGGCAAATTTTTCTTCATAGGAGAAAACTGTTGGTTTTGGTGCCCAGAACGTTTATACGAAATTTTCAAAGAATCCTAAATAAAGTCGTTTTTTGATAGTAATACGTTAAGTGGCAGAAAGAGATGGAGAAAGAACCAACGTTGCTTAATATAAATCCATAGAAATACTACGTGAATCGTTGGAATACATATTTTTCATTTTTCTAATTAAATGTGAACGTTCATTACATTATTTACACGTGGAAAATTTCAGTTATTGATAATGATTTTTTTAGCACATGTTGAAAATGTCAATTATGCGAGTCTCAAGTATGGCACGATTAGTGCGAAGCGACAGGACTGCCTTAATGCGAAGAAAACAATCTTCCTTCCTCTTGGTTTCGTCTTTTTGTTCCCTCGAGCCATTTCCGCCCACGGCAAATCTCTCGTTCTTCCGCTTCCGACTTCGAAGCGAATTTAATGAAATAGTTACTTGGCGCAAGAGAGATGGTTACTCACCAGCACCACTTCGAGTTTTTCTCCTATTTACATCGTCCATCGATCTCGAGGCGCCTCTGGTATTGCTTGCCGGAGTGGCTAGCGGCGATGCCGCGCTCTGTCTCACGGACCGCCGTGTCGTAACTTCCCCGATCGACTCGTTGCTCGACACCGATGTACCGCGTAGTCTCTCTTTGCCCATCGTCACAGCGTTGCCCACAATGCCTCCGGGTTGCTGCTTCGTCGTCAACAGTCGACTCTCCCTCTGACCTCGGTTGATCGCGTTGAAATTTCCCATCGTGCCAGAATTCACTTGACCACCGGGCATCGAGGAGCTCGAGTTTAATCTGTCGAAAAAAATCGACTAAAATTACAAGAGAATTCCACTCAACGACGAATGAGGAAGATTTTGCTTCCTCATAGAGGAAGCTATGTGACGGTGAACATTTTTTTTTTTCTAGTTTTCAATGTCAATGTGCGTAAAATGTCCCAAAACATCGAAAAATCATTTCTAGAAAAAATTTCCGGATGCGTGTGCGTGTGTATGTTCTTTTTTGCCAAATTTTGTTGGAATTGCTAGAAAAATCGGGCATTTTGAAATTTTCAAAAATCTGAGTTTTTTGAAAAATCGTCCAACCGCTCTAATTTCTGCAAATTTTGTAAAATATTGTGTACAAGTCTGTACTTTCTAGAAAAGTTGTCCAAATTATATCATTTCAAATGTAAATAAAAAAAAAGGCTGCAAATTGAAATTTGGAAATTGCTTCCTCAAGATGCTCAAGTTGCACGATGCTATGTTTTTCAATCCCTCAATTTTGTTGTGCCCAAGGGACCCACGAATATACAACAAAAAGAGGGAGAAATCCTGGAAAAATGTCAATTGGCCTCTTTGGAGAATTCTACCTCGAGCGTGCTTACTTTGATTCCTTAGTCCTTGGCGATTGCACGGATGATTCATCAGCCATGCGCATCCTGGTCTTGCCGGTGGCCAGCTCGATCAACGGTTCGTCGTCCGAGGACTCGACCTCAACTAAAATTGGACCTGCCATGAAATAGAGATGTAGGGGGGGGGGCGAGGGTTTGGCAGAAGGGCAGAGGAAAAGGAATAAGAAAAGAAAAACAGTGACATTAGTAAAAAAAAGTCTGACTGGCTTGGCAACTGGACAAGAGCACGCGAGAGTGATGCATCGTAAAGTAAAGTAAAGTAAAAATTGAATATGTATATATTATTGGCCTCCCGAGGCATTCCGGTGCACAATTCCGGCTGGCCAATTTTTCAAAATAATCTCTCAACAGATTGCTCGAAATGAGGGTAACATTGATTCTTGGAATGAAAAATGCTGGAGCAGAGCATCTTGAAAAATCGATTGGCCAAAATCTCTTCTGAAATGTCTCGCTCATTGAAAATAATATATCCACACCGAGTGGTAATAACATCTATAAACATACATATATACACTGGAAATGAAATTTTGTTAAAATTGGTCGATATTTTGTTGAATACGGTAAGCTAAATATTTTTTCATAATTACAAAATTTTTCGTTATTTCGGCAGTATATTTGATTCCCAACGGAATTGTCAGCGAAATTTACGAGTGGAACGATCAAAATTTCCTTCCGAAGAGACATTTCAAAAATATTTCTCGCTGCGATGACACAATTTTTGGGATTATTCAAAAAAACGTTTAGTCGAACGTATCGAACGAAATATCCTTCTTTTTCAAAAAAAATTTCTTTTCCGTGTATCTACACACATAAGACGATAAAATTTCGAGCGTATCTCGGAGCGCAAACGTTTCCTGGGAAAAATCATGTTGGTAATAACAATGATAATACATAATGAAAAAAAAAAAAAGAAAATAATGACGGATCTGTTCAGAGTTAACGAGAGAGCCCAGTTTACCGGTTTACCGGATGTGTTTAGTCGACAGTCATTGAGCCATCGTCATTCGATTGAAAGGAAGCAAAGAACAAATGGCCGAGGCATTAACGAGACATTAGAAGGCGTTATTTCTGTTGTAAATTGTTTTTCGGTCTGTTTGTTGTTGTTGTTGTTGTTGTTGTTGTTTTTTTTTGTTGATTAACAATAGAAGGTAAAGGGATAGACACCTTTCTTGGCTTTGGCCAATATGCTGAACGACTTCTTTGACTGTTCATCCTTTCCGGGAACTTGTTTTTTCTTAATAGGACCGCTCTCCTCTACGCCCATGCAAGCCTTAATAAGTTCTGCAGCGTTCTCCGAGCATTTCCGTTTACCTGGCCTTGGTTGCGGCGGATCGTCGGCGGTGCTCGAGGCAACCGAGCTCTCGCTCTCCTGCCTTTTTCTCTTGCCGATTTTCACTCCGGTCGTAGCGGCACCGGCGCTCGCGACCATTGCGGCGTTCGGTGAAGACTTGGCGAGGCCCAGTTTCGGACTTGCTTTTGCGTACGGAGAAATACTGCGACGTTGTTCTTCCAGACCGAGGCTCCCGCCACTGCCGCTACCTCCTTTGTTTGCCGCCGCCAATGCGCCCCCGTGAGGACTGCTCTTCGGTGTTTTAACGATATCGGGACTGTTGAGCTTCTGCGATCGCGTGCGTAACGACCTTTTTTCGATGCTCTCGTTGCTCGGTATCTCGATGAGCAGTTGTTCCAACAGAGATTTCGGAGCTCGTTTGACGTAGTCCTCGGTGTTGTTTGGCGCGATTCTCTCAACGAAATGAGCCCCGTCCTCGTTGTCCTCGATGCAAATAACATCTTGACGACCCTCCAGCTCTTGTTTTCTCCGACGCTTCCGTTTCGCGTTGTCCGCTTCGCTGCTCGACTCGCTTATTTCTGGATTTTGGTTCGCCGGACTCGGCGTATCCTCTCGTTGCAACACCACCGGATTCGAGTACGTGTACAGAGGCGGAGTTATTCTTATCGGCTGAGGATCGTTCGCGATCGTCCGCGGCGGCTTTACGCTCGTCTCGTACGTTTCAACGATCGCTACTTTTTTCGTCGCTACTTCCGGCAGACCCGGACCAGGGCTCTTTGTCCTGGTTCGATCTTGTTGAACCGCTTGGCACTTTTCAACCGATTCTTTCGTCAACGGATCTTTTTCTTCCTCTTTTATGGTCTCGACTACTTTTACCTCCGTCGACGATGTCGCGTCTGGTTCACTTTTAATCGCCGCCTCCCCACTTGCAACGTCTTTTTCAATCTTCACATCCGACACCGCTGCCGAATCTTTCTCCTTGTCGGGAACGGCGACCGGAGGTTTCTTGTCCATCTCGGAGATGGTCGTGTCCTCTTTGACGGCGACGAGAAGACTCGAATTTTTATCTTTTACGATCTCAACGGCCTCGTGATTCTCGGAGACGCTCGAACTTCTCTCGTTGTTGGTTTTGCGACGTTCGTGGAAATCGTTCGCTTCCCCGACGACCTTCTCCTCTTTTTCTTTCTCTCGAGTTTCCTCTCCCCAGCTTCTTTCCGCTTCTTTCTTCGGCTCCAACAGCCTCTCATTTTTATTAATCGTCTTTTCGTCGTTTTTCACTTGGGCCTCCTTGAGCACAGTTTCTTCCTTAACTTTGCAGACACTCGCGCATTTTTCTATCACCGGTAAGTCTATGGATTGCGAGTTGTCGGACTGTAACAATTTATTATCACAATTAATGGGGGGAAGTCTGGGGACCGTGGTCGCTTGAGCGAGCGCGATAACGGGCGCCGTTACCGGTATCAAAGTTGCTGAATTATCTTTCCGAGCCTCGACGACCATTTCCTCTTTTTTCTCGACGTCCGACGTCGTCGTCGTCGTCGTCGTCGTCGTCGTCGTCGTCGTCGTCGTCGTCGTCGTCGTCGTCGTCGTCGTCGACGTCGTCGTCGTCGCTGCTATCGTCGTCTCTGGCTTCACACCGAGCACCAACAAACTCTTGGCGTTAACCTCCGTCCGTTTAAACGATTTTTTTTCACTTTCTACTTTCACTTGGTCGTTCAAATGATTATTCAGATAATTACCCACTGATACGGGATTCAGGACTTTTTCATCGCTGGACTTGAAAAGTTCCGTACGCGAATTTGAACACATATCACTACTACTGCTAGTCGAGGAAGGCACGTTCTTATTGGTGGATTGGAGATAATTGGGCGATTCGCTGGAGGCGACGGGGACGTCGTTTTTGACGTCGGTATTGACGGCCTCGTTGCTGTCGTTTCTTTTTTGTTGTTGTTGTTGTTGTTGTTGTTGTTGCTGTTGCTGCTGCTGCTGAGTTTTTTGTTGCTGGGAGAGGACGTTGGGAGTTTCGACGGTGGCTTGTGGCCTGTGGAGCGGCGATTCGCCCTGGTTCGGCGACTTTTCCGAGAGGGCGTCCATCGACTCGATCCCGGAATCTTCACCACCGCCGCCGCCGTTTCCTCCTGCGCCCCCGCCGCCGACCACTCTCTCGGGATTCGTCTCCGTGACCACCTGGGCCAGTCCGACGACGGGTTGCTCGCTAACATTCGTCTCGGCGACGCTCGTCACCGTTGGCGTTGTCGCCGCCTGTCCTGGACTCGAAACTGCAGCGCTGACCGTCGTTGGCGCAACGCTCGGCTCCGCTATCGAGGAATTATCCGTCAATGGGTTCTTATTGTTGCTCGCAACGGTCTCAACCACCTCCCGAGTCTCGCTGATCAACGTCACCGGTTTGCCAAGCCCCGGAGTCGCCTCCAGAATCGGCGAAGGTGGCAACTGCCTCTTGCTCAGTTTTTCCGCCACGGAAACGTTGCACACCGTCGTCGGGTTCATCTGGCTTTTCAACAGGCTCACTCTTTGATGAAGAATCTCCATTTTGCTCTTGTCCACGACGACTTGTCGCTCGCGATCGGTTTCCTTCATCGTGTGATTTTGGGTCAACCTTTTAGCTCCGTAATGCTGTTGTTCGCTCGTCGCCTTGTGCCTGTTTATATGAGCGACAACAGGATTCCCATGAGAATCGTTGCTTTTTCCTATTGCGTGATTTTTCAACTTTTGACCCGGAGCTTGGCTCTTGATGCTCGATACGCCCGGCGAGCCGAGCTTCGCCGTCGTCGTCGTCTCGTGCTCGAGCTTCGACCTCGTCGGAGCGAGTTTGCTCACCATCAGCTGCTGCGAATTGTTCGGCAGGACCTCGGCCTGCTGCGACAACGTTTGTTTCGTCGTCCCTGGCGCCGATGAGCCGCTCGAAACGGCATTTTTCGAAATCGGAATCTCGTTTTCGATCGACGCTTTTCCGCTCGATTTCGTCGATGTCGTCGACACACTATCTCGCCCAACGGGCTCTCCCACTAGTCTCCGGTTCTGGTGACGCGGCGATTCGGCATTTTGAGATTCTGCAATTTACAAACGGCACAATTTCGTTATCACGCTTTTTTTTTTCAATTTCATTTTTTAACCCTCGATAGACACACATGGGTCTGGGGTGGCCGTTCAGCGAATGCGAGTCAATTTCTCGTTTTTCGTATCGATTACCATCAAGTAAGAATAATAAAAAAGAATTTTTTATTCTAAAACTACTTTCCTGAATTTTTTCAGATTTTTTTTTCCAGTTTTCAATGTCAATGTGCTTAAAATGTCCCAAAATATCGAAAAATTAAATCAAGAAAAAATGTCCGAATGTGTGTGTGTGTCTGGCACTGCAAAATTCAAATGTTCATAACTCGAGAACGGTTCGAGCTACAGGGCTCCCGTTTTGCACAGATTTTAATCCATACAAGCTCTTCATTCTCTGAGAATTTTGTTGGAATTGATAGAAAAATACGAATTCTACGGCATTTTGAAATTTTCAAAAAAAGGGTGTCGACGCTCTAGCTTGCGCAAATTTCAAGATTTATTACTAATTTTTTTTTTCACGAATAGAGTATCATAATAGGAAGGTTGGTATATTGAATTTGGGAAACATCGGTTGAACGGTTTAAATTTTATGATTTTTCGAATTTTACGAAAATCTGAGTTTTTCGAAAAATCGTCCAACCGCTTTAATTGTTGCAAATTGCTTTCTACAAAAGTTTTCGAAATGATATAATTTAAATGCAAATACAAAAAACGCTGCTAATCAAAATTTGCAAAATGCTTCCTCAAGCTTGAGGAAGCAATTTGCAAGTTTCAATTTTTTAAACGAGTACAGTAAAATCGTTAGGACGCCCCAGACCCATGTGTGTCTACAGAGGGTTAAATCACGTTGGTTATTCGGCCTGCGGAAAGGATTGACTGACCTGCTGAGGCTGAGGCTGCTGCCACCGCCGCGGCTGCTTGGTGAAGATCCTTTTCGTCCATCAAGCTCAATCGTCTCCTTTTTTCTTGGCTGATGAGATCCTTCCTCAAGCCGTTAACCTCGATGGACCGTGACGAGACGATACTGAGTTGTTTTTCGATGCCGGGTCTGCCGCCGACGACGTCGCCGTCGCTGGTTCTTCTCATTTCTCCAACTTTCCTCATGGCACACGAATCGTTGCCACTCGCATGGGATTCAGTCTTTTTAACGATTGCCCCGACGTCGCCCCGGTACCCGAGCTTTCGCCACTTTGTTTGATTATCGAGAATCCTCCCACCGGACAAAAGGTTTTGCTCCCGATGGAGCCCCTCCCCCGACTCTGATTTCTTTTTAGAATCTCTTCTCTTAGTTTTGCCTGAAACGAGTAAATTGTCAATTTCGTAAGCGTGAGAAAGTCTAGCCGATTTAAGGAATTTTGTTTTTTTTACATGAAAAATGTTTTGCGAGCCCAAGTTCATTAAAAAAAAGTTGTTGCAAATTGACTAAAGAACAAAATACTCTAAATTCAAGATTTCCCGAGGAAATCTGTATTTGTTATATAATAAACAAAATTTCGAAATAATTTTACGACCGATTTTTTTGAAAAATTAAATAAATCTTCTTCGGTGTTGCACAAAAGTGTATGCAAAGTTTTAAGAGGCTTCACCATTTAGAAATCGAGATATTTAATGTTGAAAATTGCAACTTTTAAGGTATTACTATCACAAAACGACTTTATTTAGGGTTCTTTCAAAATTTTGTACCAAAACCAAAACCAACAGTTTTCTCCTATGAAGAAAAATTTTCTGACGTTTAGAATTTGAGATATTTAATTTCCAATTTTTTATTTTTCCCATCTAAACGCGTGTAAATTCAAGTCGCGTTTCTTTTGTTTTATCCTTGCAACATTTTAACGAAACGTGACATCAATTTACATGCGTGCCTCTTGAAATTGCGAAATTGCTATCGATAGAAAATTTAGCATACAACGTTCTTGATTTGTATCAACGGATTTCTTATTTTTATCACCTCCACCAATTTTATGCTCGTTCGTGTGATTCAGCGCCTCGCTATCCGCATGAACCTTCGTGGACGTTTGCTGCTGCTGCTGCTGCTGCTGTTGTTGATGCTGTTGCTGATGGTGATGATGATGATGATGTTGATGTTGGTGAAGTTGTTGTTGTTGTTGTTGTTGTTGTTGTTGCTGCTGCTGCTGTTGCTGCTGCTGCTGGACAGCCTGATTGACGAGCGAGGATTTGTGTTTGAGCGGCGACGGAATTCTGCTGTTGAGAGGAATATCGTCGAGATCGTTGCCTTTGCTCGCGGTGCTCACTTTGGTCATTGCGCATTGTAATCTAGAGGGATCTAGAGCAGCGTCCTGCTTCTGTAAGGCATTTGATTTGGTGGCGACGTTTTGAAGAGCGTTGTTTATTTTCGCGATAACGACGACGCTCGTTGGACTGTTTGCTGTTGTTGGATTGGAGAGAGTCAATTTTGAGGCGGCAGGAGCTGCGACGAGGCTCGAGGTTGACGCTGGGGAAGCGGAGGAAGAGCAAGAAGTCGACGAAGCGGCGACTGCGCTGCCGATCAGCATGCCCAGCGTTTTTTTCTGCAAGAGTTTGCCGCCGTCGGTGGCGTCTTTCATTTTCTTGAGCTTGCCGCGTCGCTTCAGACTCAACGAATCGGCATCGGCCTCTCGCAGTGATTTTTTTTCCTTCTTTCTGATTTGGACGACCGAGGCGTTGCGTCCTCTCAGGGAAATGTGTAACGGAGGAACTCTGGGCTCTTCGCAGGCTGCGCCTGAAGAATTCATCGAGCCAGTCGCGAAAGCCTTCCCCCCGCCGGCCACCGATTTGTCCGCTTTTCTCGGTGTCGGCGCGTTCACGAAGGACACGTCGACCTTGTACGCCGGAGTAACGGGCTCGGACTTTTCCAATTTTAAACGGAGCTTTATTTTCTCCCCGGTGATGGCCGGACTGTGCGTGTTTTCGCGTCCAGCTTTTATTCTGTTGCCGTGCTTGAGGCTTCCCTCGCTCGCCGTGGACTTTACGGTCGTCGTTTCCGAGTCGGACTGATCGGTGTTGGTCGTGGTATCGTTTCTGCGAGAGAAATTGCTGTCGGCGTCGTCGTCGGAAAATATTGAATTTGAACGATCGTTCGAGGGCGATGGAAACGAGAAGAAATCGTCTTGATTGTCGACCGCGCTCTCGGGCTCGGACTCTGAGCTGTCGCTCGGCATTGGCTCGAGGTGACCGGTCAGCGGATTTATAAGAAACTGTCGGATTTTCCCGGAGGACGTGTATTCGGGTTCGGCTCCGCTTTTCCTCGCGGAGTCGGTTCCTTCGTCCTGGAGGGCGGCCTCCTCGTCGTCGTCGTCCTCCTCCTCCTCCTCGTCTTCGTCCTCCTCGGCCTCCTCCTCCTCCTCCTCGTCATCCTCTTCGGAATCCTCCTCATCGTCGTCCTCGGTCTTTTTCACGTTGGAAGCTCGTTCGGCGAGCTTGGCGGCGGCGGCGGCGGTCTGGCCGGAAGCCCCGGCGGCGAGGGTCGCCGAGCCATGATTGGGCAGCCAGCAATTCTTACCATTCGCATTATTATTGTTGTTGTTGTTGTTGTTGTTGTTGTTGTTGTTGCTGGTGGGGGGAAAGGCACTGGAAGCCGTGACGCTACTCCCGACAGTCGAGCGTTGGCTGCTCGTGTTAACTTGGCCACTCGACGAAATTGTACTAATGTTTTGCATGCTCCAATTGGTTCCGTTCGCCCCGCTGGTTCCAACCACAGGATAATTTCTACTCAAGATATTTTGACTCTGACCATAACGAAAATCAGTGCTCGCGCTTGTATTGACGTTTACGTTTTTCACTTGATTGTGATGTAATTGCTGTTGGATGTTGAGCCCTTGGCTCGGTTGTTGTTGCTGTTGTTGCTGTTGTTGCGGTTGTTGTTGTTGTTGCTGCTGCTGCTGCTGTTGTTGTTGTTGTTGTTGTTGCTGTTGCTGTTGTTGTTGGGATGCTGCGTTGGCCGCGTGTTGCTGCTGCGGCTGCTGAGAGTTAACGGCTCTCGCGTACGGCGGAGGCGTTTGTTGACGTTGATTGTTCAGATATCCCAATCGTTGTTGCGCGACGTTGATTCCGATGTTGCCAGAATGTTGTTGCTGCTGATGGAGCATTTGTTGTTGCATCATCTGATGGGGATTCGCAGCGTTTTGCAATGCTGCGCCAGGTTGTTGGCTCGCTCCGATCTGTTGCTGTTGCTGTTGTTGTTGCTGGAGCATGGAGCGTTGTTGATGTTGGCTCGGTGGCCGATTGATCGGTTGCCCGTTGACCGGAAGCCTCGAGACCGCGATTATGTTTTGCAGCTGATTCTGCTGCTGGTTCGGTTTGTACGTCGCGTCCTGCCGGATCGGAAACTTTTGAGAGATTTGTACTTGGCCGTGCGCGCCGCTCTGATCAGGCGACGCCCCGACGCTCGCTGCCGAACCGAGGATTCCGCTCGTTTGCGCCGGAGGCAACGTAGACGGATGATTCGCGTTCACCGTCACAAACGCCGATGGCCCCGAACAACTCTGACCCAAATTCGATATTATCAAAGAACTTCCGCCAATAAGATCCTCCGTTCTTAACGAATCGAGACTCGGCGGAGATTCTATCCTCGGCGACGAAGCTAATTCTTTCCTCCGCACAGGCTTTTTCGTTGGTCGCGACCGACTCGCGTTTCCAGCGACCTCCACAACCGCCGGCGGCGGCATTTTGTGACCGGCCATTCCAACGTTGTTCGGGTGGCAACTCCCGTCGTTTTGCAACAGATTCACCAGCAGCGGACTCGAAAGAGCAACTTGATTGCCACTCGACAAACTGCTCGCGTTTTGCCCTGGCGAGGCGACCGAACTCGTCGTCGACGACGACGACGACGACCCAGCCGAACAACTCGACGAACTCGTCACCGTTGCCGACGATTTATACCCCATCAACGGCTGCACCGTCGTCTGCCCCGTCGTCAACGGCGTCCCCGACGCTTTCTGACTCTCCTGCTGCTGCTGCTGCTGCTGCTGCTGCTGCTGCTGCTGCTGCTGGACCGACGGATAAGGCGGCGGTGGCTGCTTGTGCTTATATTGCACAGGATTCTTAATTGTAGTGGATTGTGACTCGCGATTGTGAATTGCTTGCGCAGCGTGCGTCATACTGGCAAACGGGAATGGACCGTTGTAATTGCTACGCGATGACGCGTTCGTGTTGTTCGCTACCGGTTGACTTCCGGTTATGCTTACGACCCCGCTATTGCTCGATGAGGTTTGCCCGGACTTTGCCATAAACGTCGGTATCGGATCGCAGTCCGTTGGAGCCACCACGTTCGGCGAACGGAATTGCGGACTCTTTTCCGTCGACGTACCTGAATTCACAAAAAAAAAGCGTTTTTAAGAATTTAATAGAAAATTACGCAGTGGAAAATATATATTTTTTTTTTTTTTTCAATTTTCGAAATTACCAGCCGCTATCAGCTGCGCAACGCTCCCCATCACCGCCGAAATATTCGTTCCGTTACTAGGCCCAGCCAGCGAACTCGATGTTTCATCGTCCCCGACGTTCCCCGCTGCTCCGCGGCCCGTCGTTTCCTCTTGCGATCTACTCGTCGCTCCCTCCTGCCCTCCGCCGACTCCGCTGCCTCCTCCCGAACGCAAAACTATTTCCTGCGCCTCTCCGCCGAACCGACTCGCTATCCTCAACGATATCACCTGCCGAGGACAACCAAACGGTTTTTATTCAAATTTCAACATTTTCGTTCAATCTTTACGACAAAATTGTGTTTGTGCCGAAAAATCGCTAATTATCGATTCAACGATTATTCGAAAACAAAAATAATGAGCTCGAGTATGAATTTGCAAAAAAAAATTATAGCGATTTTCTTTAAATGAACGTTTGAAGATTTTGAAAAAAACATTTCTCACTTTTCATATTAAGGACGTTGTAAGGCGACGGTCAAATCTGAATTTTTGTTTTCAGTTTTTTTTACATACAAAAAAAAACTGAAAATAGTGATTTTTATTTTGCGAGCCCAAGTTGATTGAAAAAAAGTTGTTACACATTGTCTAAAGAACAACATACTCTAAATTCAAAATTTCTCAAGGAAATCTGTATTCGTTATATAATAAACAAAATTTCAAAATAATTTTCCGACCGATTTTTTTAAAAAACTAAATAAAGCTTCTATGGAAAGTTTTAAGAGGCTTCACCATTCAGAAATCGAAATATTAAATGTTGAAAATTGCAACTTTTAACACACGCTCTCGTGAGAAACTACTCAAGATTTTGATTTTTATGAATAAATATCTCGTCTTGTACATGGTGAAACCTCTTAAAATCGCGCGAGCTATTCTCTTTGGGCGTTGCAAATTCCAAGAAATTCTATCGATAGAAAATTGAGCGTACAACGTCCTAAAAAACTCGGATCAAGTTTTTCTGACTCTCGATCGATGCTCCAAACTCACCTGATCTCCTTCCACTTGTACAGAGAGAATTCCAAGCTGAGTGAGAGTGGCCGAGCCTTGGGCGGCTAATTCTCTGAGACGGAGAGCGGCCTCTCTCGGAATGGAAAAGGTGACTCTCACAGAGTTCCATGGCTCGACTTTATCAACTCGCAGAGTTTCGCCTTTCTCTGTAAACCGAGTCAAGGCATTAGCAAACGAGCGTCTACTCGTTAACAGAGTCTCCTTGCTTATTTACCTTTTGAGAGTAAATATTTAAGACGGTCAACGATGACCTTGAACTTGTTTGGAAATTCGGGATCGCCCAGATCGCCTTCGCACGTTACCACCGTCTCTATCAAATCACCGTCGCTATCCGCCGCCATGACTATCCGTCAAAAAGACAAATAAAGAGAATTAAAATGCGTATTATTTGGAAAAATGATTGGCGCGCGGGAAAAGCTTCCCGGGGAGCACTCACCAATCTCATCAATCACATAACTACCCGGGGAGCCTGGGGACTCGTCAGAGAACAGCGCGCTTTGGTTCGGCCGACGAGACGTCCTTGCGTTGCCTCGGAACCGACAGCCCCAAACTCCTCTCCGGGTGTGCGCGCAGCGTTGCCTCAGTTAGCCCGTGCGCTGTATCCACATAATTGCCCAAATTTTAGCGATTCAACATTTCTTTCAATTATTCGTAGTCGCGAATCGACGAAAAAGGAGAATTCGGAAGCTCCGAATTATTCGCGTATCGTCATTTTTATTCGGAGGAAGAAAAAAGGTTAACGAACGAACGATGTGAGATAAATACTCGCAGCATCGCGAAATACGTGACTCGAATCCAAACTGCAAATTTGCTCGTTCGCGTAAACGCTCAAAAAAGTGAGAAGGAAGCTCAAAAAGGATTTGGCATAAAGACAAAGTAGATTTAAGCAAGTCGGCGTATCGGGGAGTTGCGACTATTAGGTTATAACTGTCTCCGTCTCCCTCGGAGTAGCCCCTTCTCTCTCGCTCCCGTGCCGCGCGGCGATGAAAAAATTCCCAGTAACCGAAAAATTTGATTTGTAATATGGTCGATAAGACAGAGCTCGTCAAAAGCGAAACTGCATGTATATAGTCGGGAGGAAATGGTGAAGAATAAAAAAGCCCGAAGAACGTAAATAGTAAATAGAAAATTACGAGGGAGAATTTTGGCGATCGAGAGCGATTAAAATGTTTGGCGGTGGTCGACGAAGCACCGAGCCAGGCGGCTTCGTTTCTATGGTATTGAAAAATAGGTTATAGATAAAAAGGAGGCTTCGACAGCGAGAGGCTCGTCGCCAGCGGCGAATTAGCTTGTCGAGCGAAAAAAATAAAAACGAGTATTAGCCTCGATCGAACGATTCGATATTGTTCGAATCGCCAACGTAGAAACGGAGCAGGCGAGAGAGCTCGCGGAAAGAGCAGAGCAGTGCAGAGCATTCGATATCCGAGGGGACCACCATTTTGTCGGTCGGGGGAGGTGTACTACGTGAAGTGGGCTCAAGCATGCTCAAGATAGCGAGCCCCCGTCAAAGCTCCGTCGTGAGTTTACGCTCCCGATCGAGCAGATTGAAAAGCTTAAGAAAAAGCCTCGAAAAGCCTCGGTAATGATTTTCCTGAGAGCCGGTTTGCTCTTTCCGCGGCCCCAGTCCCCGCAATCGCATCGTTAATCACTATTATTTTATACCGTATGAACGCATGAAGGATTTTCAACGTTACCCCATTTCTTTCCAACTCTTGGTCAACGATTCTTCCAGTTTTTATTTCACCCAACTCACGACACGCGCGAACACTCGGCTTAACCTAAAACACACTCCTCGAAGCTTACTCCACTTTCTCGACGCGGCGAGCCGTTGAAATCACCAAAATACACGACATTATTCCGAAATATCAAGGGACAAGTCATAAAACGCCATGAACAATAACAACCAGCCGCCATTTGCAATGCGACTAACTGACATGCGCAAATCAATCGCGCGGGGCATTCTGGGTATCGTTGCAATTGGTTGCAACGCCATCTCACCGATAATCTATCTCGACGAGAAACCTCTTTGCCTCTCGCCCGCCCTCGCTCTCTCCGCGCCTTAGACCCTCGCCTCTCAGCACGTTTTTTTCTCCAAATTTTCTCAAACCTCCACCTCCCGGCCTAAAAACACTTTTTCCAACGCAAGCGATAAACTCCGTTTCGAGATCGAAACGAGGATAAACTTCTTTTTTTTCTTTCTCATCAACAATCACACCATTTTTTTGGGGATAAACAGGAAGTGCCCAACATTTTATCAAACATTCACAGATTTATTATTTTCTCAAGCTTTGCATTATACTACAGAGGATACGCTCTTTGCCGCATTCACTTTGGACACGATTGCATGAAGCCAGACTCGTTCATCTTCTTCAAAGAAGCTTCCGCGTCGTAAGTTCTGAAAAACGAAAAAAACAACATTTACAGAGATTCTAAAACTCTAAGATTCCTCGTTCCACTCTTCGGCCAATAAATACTTGTAGAAATCTGCGTAGCGCTGTTTCTCTCTGTCGACGTAGAGAATCTTGAAAGCCAAGCCTCCGGCTATGCTGGTCAGGGTCATGCCGATGAGGTTTCTCTTGATGTTGGCCTCCAGGAGCCCCCGCATCTTCGGTTTCGCCAGAACCATCTGTAAAGTGCAAAAGAAAAAAAAAAACATGTAACTACGAGACTCGAGGGTTGAGAAAATTCGAGACGAAATGAAACGCGAGAAAAAATTAAGTTTTTTCCAGAAGGAAAGATATTTCGCGATAGGAAGAATCTTTTTCAGGGAATGACCGCGAAAACGTCGATCCGAGTAATCATGAGATTTTAAAAACAGTTATATAACGAACGTATTGATCGCGCGTCAAGTTTTTACGAACACGATCGAAACAACCACGAGATTTACTTCGATGCTTGGACAAATTTGCCAGATTTATACCTTAACGAAAACACTCGCGATTTGCTAAATCACACTGCTGCCTCGTAATGGCTTCTGCTCTCTTCCTCCGGTAGAAGAAGAACGGAATTAGAAGACGATGATCACGACACTAGGCACTCTAGGAAAATAATGTATATCGCTCCGTCACAGCCCTTTACCGTGCGCGTGTGTTCGACTCGATGCCCGGAGCAGGAAATCACGGCGAAAATCCTCCGTTTTTTCCAACTCGCCGTCGATATGTAGACACGCGTAGAGAGTTACCGACTCGACCGTTAGATGGCGTCGCGAGGCTCGCGCAGCGGCGCGATTTACGAGACCGAAACGCATAATCGCGATCCACTCGTCGCCACTGTTGATCTATATAGATATACAAAGATATTGAAGTATGCTTCAATGGACAAGGTCCACTTGTTGTATGTTTATGGTCTGGGGCAGCGTCAGCGAGCAGCAATCGCGGCAATGGGAACAAAGCCACGACTCTGCATTCTATCCTCTCCTGCGTGTCTATACAGCTCGCAGTCGATTTTGTGCCGTCAGCAGCGAATCGAGTGTTGAAATTAAAATCCTTTGCTCCTTGCACCGAGATAATTAGATTTTAATGGCTCTGCAAAAATAACAACGCTCACATCGTATCGCGACCAGTATAGTTAAGTGACAATAAAAAGAATTCTTTTACGCGTTCATCGCGTAGTGAAATATTTCTTCTCGCTGGTGCAAACAAAAAAAAAACAGGTACGTTTCGTTTATTTATATTTTCATCGTCTCTAGCATCGATTCGCTGATTTATCGTTCGAAACCGAAAAACATTTCGCAATAAATCGACAAAATTTTCGTTCGAGCAAAAAAAAATCTATTGCGATTCAATTTTTCCATCATTTGGACACGGAGCATCGTGTATACAGAGAGAGAGACAGAGCGCGTGATTGATTCGAAGAAAATAAATATTACGACAATCACGTCCAGCAATTTTGCGATATAAATAAAAACTCGTCGATAAATATCGTTCGTTAGTTGGAAACGTGGGTAATTCAATAATAACATTTCGCACCAACGATAATTTTGATATGGAAACAATGGCAGAGGGCATTTTTTTTCTTTGGGTCACTGATTACTTCACGGGGTCTCTTTACAAATCGTGAATATAAGCTCGTGTTGCCCTGGCTGGCCTGCATCGAGCTCTTGATAACTCAAACAAACGAATAAAAGATAAAATACGTCTTGCGGGATCAATGGGCTATCTGAGCAGCCAAGAACTTTGAATGCACACGAAACATTGCTCTCTTGATGACAAAACTAAACTAAACGGAAATCATTGTTGCAGAGCGGATCAACCAAGATGATGGGAATGTGGAATCTCGTCCTTTTGTTTGCTGGTAAATTGAAAAATAATTTCCACACCACAATTCTGTAAAAATCTTTGAAATTACAAAAATGTCGTTTTTTTTTGTATGTACAATTTTTTTTTTTCCACCAAAATGTTGAAAAAACTCATTTTCTTTGTTTGTTTCTTCATCTTCAGGACTTTGCTCCGTCGTTGCTGGAAAATATGGGTCTGTCAAGAGTCCGGTTTTCAGCGACGGATACATCGCCAAGGGAACGCTTTACATTCCATACGCGGAAATCCGCGAACCTTTCTTTGCCTGGTACGACAAGAAGGAAGGTCGCAGCAGAATCGATTATTACGGAGGTAAAGGAGCAACAAAAAAAATGCCAGATGAATGGAAAATCAATTTCTCAATAAATAATTTTATTCAATTAAATTAATTCAATTAAATTTTATTAAATTAATCTCAATAATTGAATAAATTATTAAAATAATTAATTAATCAATTAAATCATAATTCATTTATTAACTAATTAATTAATTATTTAATTAATTATTTTAATAATTAATTATTTAATTAATTATTAATTATTTAATTAATTATTTTAATAATTCATTAGATATTGAAATAATTAATTTGTCGAGCATATTTTGTGAGAGTACTCCATGAGGAAAAATTGCATTTTTTTTCCTGTTGAAAAATGTTTGAAAAAAAAATAATGGCACAAAGTTTTTTGGTCTGAATTTTAGGAATGGCGAAAACTTATCAGCTCGCTCACGACGGTCCGCATGGATCGAGCATAAAAATAGTGCCCGTGACCACCGACAAAGAACTCAACAAACCAACTTGCCTGAAAGTCGAAGGAAATGCAGAAATGCAATTCAAGCCTCAGACGATCGTTCCGGACACAACGGGAATGCAGGTGACCACTTTTTTTCGCAACATACACAAAGCCCCTTTGTCTTGTTTCTTTAAAAACTCAACCACGATCATTTATTCGTATATTTTGGACGCAGTGCGTTGGAGAGGAAATGATCAATGGATTGCTCTGCGAAAAGTGGCAGATGCACGAAATGATTGGAGAAAAATCCAACAAGTACACGCTGTGGATTCGTTACAAGGTAACGGAACGTATTTTAAAAAATTATTCACTCACGTTTACGGTCCTTGAAACAATTGAATCACAATTTTTTTGTTTTAAACAAAAAAATAATAAAATTAATAATTTTTATTTATGAATTAATTAAAAAATTATAATTATGAATCGATTTTAAAAAATGGTAAAATTACAATTTATCTTGTTTCAAGCATTTTTTGTTTAAAAAAAATTACAATTAACAAAAAAATTGATTGGATAAACGATTTTGTGGGCTCGATAGAAATCAAACAAAGTTCGTGGAGCGATGGAGCCCATTCCGGTGAGATACGAGATGCGTGGATTCAATAGTCTTCTCGGTTCGCATTACGATCATTATTACCTCGAGTACGATTGGTACTCGTTCGAGACACCGAACGGCGATGTATTCCAGATCTCCGAGAGTAAGCAAAATCATTTTCTCACTCGGATAATCGTCAGAGTCAAGAATGCAGAAAAAAAACAATGAATTCTATTTTTTGACTGAACATTTTTTTTTTTTCGCAGACATGACGTGCGAAGGTTTTCCTGGACCGGGCGACAAACACATTTACACGTTCAATCCCATGCGCGAATTCATTCACGGTCACGATGCTCACGTTAACGAGGAATTTGACAAATTTGTCAAGGTCCACAACAAAGACTACCAGAGCCATTTGAACCACACGAAACGCAAGGAAATATTCAGACAAAATCTGAGGTAAAGATCGAGAGCCTTTATATAGATAAAAAAAAAAAAAAAAAAAAAAACTCTACTACGAAATTGCGTTTGTGCCCTTTTCACGCAGAAACCACTGAACCAATTTTGATGAATCTTTCACAGGAATGAAGCTTATGAATCAGAAAAGGTTTTCCGCTCCATTTTTTGGGAACCCGAACCAAAAAATCACATTTTTCGTCATATTTTCCACTTTCAAAGTTCACAAGCAACTAAAAAATGATAATAACTCAAAAATCGTTAATTACCAATTCGACGATAATTCGAAAATGAAAATAATGAGCTAGAGTCCCAGTTTGTAAAAAAAAAGGTATAACGATTTTCGTAAAATCAAAGTTTGAAGATTTAAAAATTTTTTAAAAATTTTTATATTGAGCGGCCAAGCCCGCAGGCACGGCTAGTTTGGAATAATATTAAAAAAAAAAACCTCGAGCCTCCAGTTTGTGTCGTGACGATTAAACTTTTCTGCAGATTCATCCATTCGACGAATCGCGCCAACTTGGGCTACGAACTCGAGTTGAATCATTTGGCCGATCGTAGCGAATTGGAGCTCAAGGCACTGAGAGGAAAACTGCGTTCCAAGGCTGGACAGAACAACGGAGGGCAAGCGTTCCCTTATTCCGCGGAGGAGGTCCTCGAAGCGGACGTTCCGGAGAGCATGGATTGGCGGCTTTACGGAGCGGTGACCCCGGTCAAAGGTGAGCCTTTCGTCGCCTCGTTTTCGCTTCGTAATTCGAGTTCCCGAAATAATTCCATCGATTTGTTTCTCCAGATCAATCGGTTTGCGGTTCTTGCTGGAGTTTCGGCTCGACGGGCGCCGTCGAAGGCGCATATTTCGTTAAATATGGAAAACTCGTCAGATTGTCGCAACAGGTGAAAAAAAAAAAAAATTCTGAATATTTTTTTTACGATTAATTTCAGTGAAAAAAATTGTAAAAAATGGAAAAAAAATGATTTTTCTCAGGCTCTGATCGATTGCTCGTGGGGCTATGGAAATAACGGCTGTGACGGTGGCGAAGATTTCCGATCGTATCAGTGGATCATGAAGCACGGTGGACTGCCAACCGAGGAGGATTACGGCGGTTACATCGGCCAGGTAAGCAAATTTTCCTTTTTAATCTAAATCTTAATTTTTGTTTTCAGTTTTTTAACATAAAAAATGGTTTGCGAGCCCAAGTTGATTAAGAAAAGTTGTTACAAATTGACTAAAGAACAACATACTCTAAATTCAAGATTTTCCGAGGTAATCCGTATTTGTTGTATAATAAAAAAAATTTCGACAAAATTTTACGAACGATTTTTTTGAAAAACTGAATAAAGCTTCTTCGATGTTACACAAAAGTGTACGCAAAGTTTTGAGAGGCTTCACTATTTAGAAATCGAAATATTTAATGTTAAAAATTGCAACTTTTGACACACGCTCCTATGAGCAACTACTGAAAAAATTGTGATTTTTATAAATAAATATCTCGACTTCTAAATGTTGCAACCTCTTAAAATTTTATCGATAGAAAATTTCGCATGCAACGTCCTTAAACAAAATTCGAAAAAAACGTGAAAAAAAAAAATCTATTTTTTTTTTCCAGGACGCGTATTGCCACGTGGACAACGTGACACTGACGGCAAAAATGTCAGGCTTCGTGAACGTCACCCCGGGCAGCGCGGACGCGATGAAACTTGCGATTGCGAAACATGGACCGATTTCGGTCGCGATTGACGCTTCTCACAAAACCTTTACGTTTTATTCCAAGGGCGTTTATTACGATTCGGCCTGCGGTAAGAAAAAAAAAAAAAAAAAAACCCTCTCTTCCTCGCTCTCCCGATCCCCTCGAAAAATCCGTCCAAGAGCTAAGAGCAACGCTTGAAATTTCTTGTTCCAGGGAGCGGCGAGGAGAGTCTGGACCACGCGGTACTGGCGGTCGGTTACGGAACGATAAACGGCAAAGCTTATTGGCTGGTGAAGAATTCGTGGTCGAATTATTGGGGCAACGACGGCTACATACTGATGGCGCAGAAGGACAATAATTGCGGAGTTTTGACGGCGCCTACGTACGCCGTCATGGCGTAGAATATTTTTTTACGTCGAAAAAACAAAAAAACAAAAAAATACGTAAATTTCTTTATTTTTTCTGCCGGAAGTCGAGCGAGGGTCCGCTGGTCGCCGATTTAATCTGTAAAATGTTGAAAAATGAAGCAACAATAATATTAAAACTTCCGAAACAATAAAAAACGAACTGTGACTAATTAATTCGTGCTCCTAATCAACTTTCCAAAATATTTGAATAATCACTTCGGTCGTAGTATTGAAATATAAAGAGAATCGTCTTTCTTTATTAGGAATGAGATAGCCACAATCTGAACCATCACGATAAATATGCTGCTGTTGCGTATTTTAGTCTCAACTACACAAACGTATATTTTTATACCCACGATAGCTCGATCCTTTTCGTCGAGTCTTTCGAAACCCGGGCCTGAGCTTGCACGCTTACACGATAAACCTCAAATTCCTCGTCGACGAGGTTAACCCTTAATAGTCACATCTCCAGATTGTGACGTAATAGTCATTGGGGCTGTTATCAACCCCACTCACTTTGCAAGGCGACAAATAGTTGAAAAATCGTTAAAAAAAATAAAATAAAAATACTACAATGTATTTTTGACCCTTGAGTAACGACCCCGATGATTGTATTCAATTCGTGCAATTTTTAATACGAAAAAAAGGGTCGAAAAGAAAAATTCTGCAAAAATTACTTTTTTTTACGAAAAATGATGCAGAAATTGTAATTTTCAATTTAAAAAAACAATAAATCGTTTCATTAGTCAGAAATAACAGGCTTTCAGGTGGGACTCGTTAAATTAGCGACCGTTCCAAAAAGTATAGACCAGGTTTTACACCGTCCGCTTCCTACGGCTTCCAAAAGTGAACTAACGGGCCCTTTCGAATAATAACGACGAGGCTTCCTACCAGAAGGTTCAAACTACCGATAGAGCCTGTCACAAGTGACATTTTCTCAAAATTTCTATTACGTATCGTCGCTCGAAAGCGGCTAGGGTAAAATTGACCCCGTGTGACTATCGAGGGCAAAATTTGTGCCGGTCGCGTCTCTGCCATCCAACGATTTTTTTTTTTACCCACAATAAGCTTCTAAACTCCATCGTGCATTTTTTTACGTTGAATTAATTTCTACGGAGCAGCCGTCGAGTACGAAATACTTTGTCCGTTTCCACTGAGCCAGAGATGGGCCACAATTTTTTCTGTTCCGCAGGATCAACGAAAAAGTTTTAATCCTTTCAATTATTTCGACAAAAACGATCGATGCAAAATTACACAAATTCGCTTTGTCCCAATCGCCCGAACGAACCGGAAACAGAAGACCGCGCCCATCTCTGCTTTTTCAGCCAACAATTACGCGCGAGTTAATTAACAATTGACACACGCATTATTGTCCACGACCAACACACACGGACGGGGACACACGCGACGCTCACGACGACGACGACTCGGCTGCTCAAAGTAAAAAAACCGAAAAATTCATCAATCATGAGGCTTCTCTGATATGCATGTGCACCGATTAATTCCCTAAGAAATTAACTCTCCATTGGAAATCACGAGAACGCGATTATCGGGCTGGGAGATAAAATTCCCAAAGCTGAATCCTCGGAAAAAAATCGAATCGACAGCTCGATAGATTCCCCGAAACTCTCCGAAGAAAATCGTCTTAATTGGGCGCGTGGCCACGCTCTCGGCTGGAGTAATTATCCGCGTGGCTCGTCCCTCGATTAAGTACGTCACGGACAATAATTCCTACCGACAACTCGAATAAATTCATCATCTCTGTACACGCGCGTACCAAGTTAATAAGCTCGTCGAATCGTCTCACTTTAAGGACGTTGTATATGCAAAACTTTCTATCGACAGAATTCCTTTAAATTTAAAAATCGAGATATTTATTCATAAAAATCACAATTTCCAATAATTTCTCATGAGAGCGTGTGTCAACGTATTACAATCACGAAACGACTTTATTTAGGATTCTTTCAAAATTTTCCACAAACGTTCTTGGCACCAAAACTGACAGTTTTCTTTTTTGAAGAAAAATTTTCTGTCGTTTAGAATTTGAGATTTTTAATTTTTTGTTTTTTTTCCATGTAAACGCATGTAAATTGAAGTCACGTTTTCGTTAAGAAGTTGCAAGAAAAAAATAAAAGAAACGCGACTTGAATTTACACGCGTTTGGATGGAAAAAATAAAAAATTGGAAATTAAATTTCTCAAATTCTAAACGTCAGAAAATTTTTCTTCATAGGAGAAAACTTTTCGTTTTGGTGCCAAGAACGTTCGTACAAAATTTTGAAACAACTCTAAATAAAGTCGTTTTGTGATACTTTAAAAGTTGCAATTTTCAACATTAAGCATCTCGATTTCTGAATGGAGAAGCCTCTTAAAACTTTGCATACACTTTTGTGCAACATCGAAGAATCTTTATTTAATTTTTCAAAAAAATCGGTCGTAAAATTATTTCGAAATTTTGTTTGTTACATAACCAGTACAGATTTCCTCGGAAAATCTTGAATTTAGAGTACGTTGTTCTTTGGTCAATTTGCAACAACTTTTTTTAATCAACTTGGGCTCGCAAACCATTTTTTATGTAAAAAAAAAAAACTGAAAACAAAAATTTAGATTTTATCGCCGTACAACGTCCTTAAAAAAAAAAAAAAAACCCCAAGCCACGCGTTTTCGTGCCACAAAATCTCGAATTCTTCGTTATTAAAATTTTCTACTTTCTTTCCGTGCCTACGTATTTTTAATAAACTTGGATCGCGACTCGACTCGCTCGGCGAATAAATCTCATTCTTAAAAACTGCCTTAATAATAATCATTTAAAAAAATGTACTATTGTTACAGTTTTTTTTTTATACAATCTTGATCGTTAGCGTTCAGCTGGCAATTTGGACGAAAGCAAGGCCAATAACCTCCGCATATTTTTCTACGTATTTAAAAATTCATATAAATTACACTTTTTTCAAATAAACTCATTTTTTTGACTATTCGCGCGAATCCCTCGCTAAAGTTAATATCCGTAATAGGAATGTTGCGAGAATCCGGACGTTTTTTTCCTCAGCCAGAGAAACTCACGACGTCCGGTCGGTTTTCCCGGGAGATGAGCACGTGGCCAAATTCTCGAGTGTTTAAAGTCCAATTTCCTTTTTTTCCACTGACCAGTGACTCGATTGACGAGTGTGGGAAAAAAAAAGTTGTTTTTATCGCCGATTTGGAGCAGCAAGTAAAAATCCAAATTTTCTGACACGAAAAAATTCAATTTTACGCGCTCATCTCCGAATTTTTTTCGTCGCGTCGTTTCCGCTCGGAGAAACTTATAGAAAACCCATTTCCAATGCGTTGTAAAGATTCTGCGTATCCGCGTGGCTGTTTATCCTCCAAAAAGGAAAATTGTGAGCACGCGCTGCAGTTTCCTCGTCGGATCCGTCTCCGACGACGACGTACGTGCAACGTCGTCCAAATCGCGCGACGACTCGCCCGAAACAGCTCTCTTTTCCTACAAAATCATTCCCAACTCGTTATTTTTCAGTTTTTTCGAGAAAAAAAAATCGATAAATTAGAAAAAATGAAGAAAAAAAGGAAAAGTTACCAATTTTCGTGGCCGAGTAAATATTCTCGATGGGAAAAATACCGCCGATTCCAAAGAGCAAAATCTTGGAGAGAGCGGGCACGAGCTGAGTGGTCGTGACGAGAATATTGACGCAGTGTCCTCGTTTGTTTATGAGGTTGAGACACTTGACGGCGGAGGTGAGCCAGTTGTCGGTGAGCAATTCTATTTCCGAGCGCAATTGAAGCCACTCTTCGCGTTTACCAACGCCGAGCAAGCCCCCAACGTTGTTCCGATAATTGCAATAAATTTCTTTGATTTTTCGATAGCGAAAAGCGAGCTTTCTCATCCAATCGACACCGCCCCGAACCCCGGAAGCCAAGCAAATCCCATTGTTCGCTGATGCGCACTGAAAACCGTCCGTTCCGAAATTGTACGACGAGAGATCCTGCCCGTTGTCGTCCGACGCAACGTCCTCTATGTGAACTTGATCGCAATCCTGTTGGATCAGTAACTATTCCATAATAATTCGCTACCGCTTCCTCCTCGTTGGCAACGATTACCATTTTTTTTTTTTTTTTTAAATCAATAATTAGACGGGGACATTTCTCGCGAGACAAAATCTAGCAAATATTTTTGTATCCACTCAATGTTCAGTAACTTTTTTCCTTTTCAATATAAAAATTGCAAATATTTGTTTATCCTCTCAGTGTTTAGCCATTTTTTTCGTTTTTACTTTTTGATATAAAAAAGGCAAATATTTCTTTATCCATTCAATATTCAGCAATTTTTTTTTTTCGTTTTTTTTCTCGTTTTTGATGTCGAAATTGCAAACATTTATTTGTCTACTCAATATTCAGTGATTCTTTTAGTTTTTTTCTTCTTAATATAAAAATTGCAAATACGTGCTTATCCACTCGATATTCAGCAATTTTTTTTCGTTTTTTTTTCTCCTTTTTAATGTAAAAAATGCAAATATTTGTTTATCCACTCAATGTTCAGTAAACTTTTAGCTTTTTTTTCTTTTTAATATAAAAATTACAGAAAATTGCAAATATTTGTTCATGCACTCAATGTTCCGTGACTTTTTTTCGATTTTTTTCTCTTCATGATATAAAAATTGCAAACATTTGTTTATCCACTCAATACTAAGTGATTTTTTTCGTTTTTTTTTTTTAATTTTCAATATAAAAATTGCAGAAAATTGCAAGTATTTGTTAATCTACTCAGTTTTCAGTGATTCTTCTAGTTTTTTATAAAAATTTTATAATAATTGGAATAGCGAATTGAGCCTTACCTCCACGTCGTTGAAAAAAAAGTGGGAATCGGCCAAATTGAATATCATTTCCTCCATTCTGTAAGCGAGCTGTACGAGGGGACCGGGGTCCTTGGCGTGCTTGTTAGCAAATTGACCGGTCAATAACGAATGAAAGACGACTATGGTTTCGTCGAGGTCCCAAATGAATATCCGGTCCGGACCGGCTTCGCTCGTATCGGCCGAACCAATACTGTTTCCGCTTCCGCTCTGTCGCCTTCCTCCTCGTCGACAAGGTTTCGCCGATGCCCCTAAAAGTTCGATCGATCTTTATTTTCGCCTCCCCATCGATCCCTTTCTTTTTCAATCGCTATTTTTTCCTTCAGCATTCGATAATTTCCAAAAAAAAAAATCAAAAGCCATTTTTCTTGGTTTTTTTTTATTACCTTCGATGTTTGTTATTTCTCGACAAGTGGGATCGGGCGTTTCGTGGGCCGGCGTCGTGTCCAGCGTCAGGCTCGTTTTCGTTGGATCTGCAAATTCCAATCCAAAATTAAATCCACCGAAAAATTCCGTTTGTAAGAAAGAATTTCCCTTTTTTGAGCTTCTGGCTGGTGGATGGAGAAAAAAAAATAGAAAAAAATAGAAAAAAATGGAAAAAAATAGAAAAAAAAATAGAAAAAAATAGAAAAAAATAGAAAAAAATGGAAAAAAATAGAAAAAAATGGAAAAAAATAGAAAAAAAATAGAAAAAAAATAGAAAAAAAAAATAGAAAAAAAAAAAGAAAAGATTTTTCGTCAATAAATCGAGTGCAGGAGGCTTACCGGAAAAGTTGAGATTGCTGATGTTGAAGGATGTCGGTGCTGCGTGATAACCCGGCATCGGATAATATCCTGAATACTGAATCGGTACTCTGTCGTTTCCGTACAGGCTGCTACTGTAAGCACCGTAGTCCAACTTCTATCGCAATATTTCGTTCCCATAATTATTAACATTATTAACCACAATACCAAACAAAATTCAAAGTTTGCATGAAAATTTACTGAGCGCTGTGGCTAAATTGTTATAAAATCGTAAATAAAAAAAAAAAACATGTGAGAAAGATGCTGACGTGGCAAAATAATAATTTCTTTAAAAATTATAATTTCGAGGCTTTCGCAGGGAAATTTTTATTGGAAAAGTTCATTTTTTCGAAAAATGAAATTCACGCAAGTTCAAAAATGATTAAAAATATCGATCGATTTTGAAATTACAATTTTTAATCAAAATTTTGTTTTTGCGTTATTATTGCCCCAAATATTCCCCCGCATCATTTTAATTCGACGTTATTTTGACACGTCGAGTGTAAAAAAAAAAAAAAAAAGCTGCAAAATGAAAAATCCTTTATTGCTCGAGACGCGAAACTCGGAGCTGCCGGCTCGGCGGAGCGTTCGTAAGGCCACCACCAGCTATACGGGTTTTTTGTTACCCGAGAGGCGTTTGAAATTCTATATCCACGTGAGCACGTTTATTAGAGCGAGAAGATGAGAAAAAAGGAAAAAAAAAATGCGAAAGGGATAAGAAAACGTACTTGAGAAGCGGAGGATATATTTTGAGGTACAGTGGGAAAAGTCGTTCCGCTACTGTTGTATCCAGGATACGGAGTGTATTGGGGCATCGCCGTTGGCGAAGTGTACGAGCTCAAGTACGAGCTCTGGAGCGTCGACGAGTTTTTCGACGCCGTTGCTGAGCCGTAGTTCGGCGAGTTGTAGAGACTGAAATTTCATCGTCGGAGTATTTCTTGTTATTTCGCCGTTTTTTTTTTTTTTTTTTTACGGATTTATGAAAAAAAAAAAAAAAAATGATTTTTTTTCGATAAATATCGATTTTTTTTTTTTTTATGTGAAAGGAGCGTGCCTGTTGTAGTAAGAATTGGCTCCGTAGAGACTCCCGTAGTCCGCTTTTTCCATGGGGTCTGCCGGGTACTCGTGATCCTTGTCCTCGACATTCTCGTCGATGTACAACTCACCACCGGGCACATTGTCGGCCTCGGAACAGTCCTGCACCTCGTTCTTCACTTCGGTCTCTGAAAAAAATCGAAAGTAGCCAATTGACGAATTTTTTAAACGTATTTTCATTTTTTTTCTATTTTTTTAAATTTTTTATATTCATTTGTTCGTTTTTCTGTTGATTTCTTTATTTTTTATTCATTTTTCCATTCATTTGTTAATGTTTAGTTCTTTTTCTATTTTTTTTATTCACTTTTTGATTTGTCTTCGATTTTATTAATTTTTTTATTAATTTACCCATTTTTCTATTTATTTATGTATTTATTATTTTTATTCATTTATTTTCCAATTTATTTATTTATTTCTCATTTATTTGTTTTTGTTTTATTTTCATTTTTCATTTTATTTATAATATATTTTTGTTTTTCTTCGGGTTGTCAAATTGCCGGGGTTAAAAGTATTTTATAGGACCACGAGACTGTTTTGTTGGGAGATTTTCAAATTTGAGTGCGTTACCGTTGCTCGGGTTTCGAGGGTGTTGCACCGAAGCTTGCTCCGTCGACGAGGACACGTTGCCAACATTGTCTAAAACCCCTGCCGGTTTCGTCGGGTCATTGTCTTCGGTTAACATATCACACGCTTCCTCCTGCTGAAATCAACGCACAAACACATACACACACGTGACAAGCATCATTCAAAGAATCGGCAGCGTTCGGACGAGAAAGAAAAAAAAAACATTACGGGCTCTGGAAAATTAAATCTTTACGAAAAACTTGTGTTTTGTCGAAATATTTTCGATCGAAACAACATTGCGATAAATTATTTTCAACAGGATTGCAAAAAAAAAAAAAAAGTAGCGAAGGAATAATTTGAAAATCTTTGACGGTTTTCGATCGTGAGCCGTGCGAGTTTGCGTTGCGCAAACGCGACAGGAACGGACACCGCGGAGAGTACAATTGGTCGGTTGCATAACCGTCGCGATTAATACGAGATGTCGTTGACGCCGTCGTCGTAGACTAATGTACAAAGATACAGACGCGACAACGCTGCGTTTAGTGCTGCTCGGGACGTGTACACAAAACCGCAAAATAGCTCGTTATAGTATTGGTGCACGCCAGTGAGTACCTGTTCGAGGACGACGAGAGCACGACTAAAGAAGAATGGAAACTGTTTTCAAAACTAAACATCGAACCCAATCAACGAAATCGTTCTATTCGAGCTTCGAACGATCGTTTATTCTTCCACTGTTTTTAAATTTTTAGGTTCAGCTAAAAAATTTTGTTTTCGTTCTCCATAAAAGCCACGAAATAACGAGGAAACGAAGTTATTTCACTTTTTTTTTTTTGACAATGCATAGAAAATTGTCAAACTCCCATAGCTCGATGGAAAAAAAATGTGAAAATCGTGCAGACAAGAAAAGATAGGCTCTAAGGACGTATGGCCAGTCAATTCAATTTTTTTTTTTAATCGACGCAGCATCGTTCACTCTACAACATATTTCAAATTTGAAGGTCAATCTATGCATTTTGGCCATACATCCTTTAATATTTTAAAAACTTTCTAAAAACTCCAAATTATAAATGCAAAAAAAAATGGAATTTTCAAAGTTTCTAAACGGTAATTTGATTTTTTTCTTTTTTGAATGACGAAATTTTATTAATAACAATGATCTGAAGCGTTCGTAGAAAATGGACCGAAAAAATTGCGAGAGTAAGAGAGAACGAGAGAGAATTGTTGAGTATTGCGTGTTGAGAGGTGGAGTAATCGGGGGAATGAGTAGGCGTACACTCGAAGATCCCTTACGTCTGGCCAATGAGATTTCCTTTCGGAACGACGATCCACACAGCGTGGATAATGTATTCTTTATGTTGCCAAGTCACTAACATTCTGTCGGTGCTCCGCCCTTCGAACTGAATCGTCACTGGTATACGAGTTACCTACGAATCAGGAGAGCAGGTAAGAGAGCTAGGGCGGCAGACCAAAGTCATAAATAAAAAAAAAAACAGACCCAAAACGCGTGCATCCTCCTTTTTCGTGCCTCCGCTTGGCGACTCGCCGAATTCGCGAAATTAGATCGATATTTTTATGAAAAAGAAGAGAATCCATTTTTTCCCGATAAAATACGATCCTCCGTGTCAACCTTGGGATAAAATGCTTTTCGGTCAATGACCTTGAGCCGCTAACCGGATTATTTGGATTTTGATGGTCGATATAAAAAAATTCAGCAATTTTGAGGTGCGAAAAAATGAATGAGCATCGAAAGCGATGAATTTTCCTGTTGACCCTTAACAGTCACACCTCCAGATTGTGACGCAATAGTCGTTGGGGGTGTTATCAACCCCACTCACTTTGGAAGGCGATAAATAGTTGAAAAATCTTTTTAAAAAAATAAAATAAAAATACTACAATGTATTTTCAACCCTCGAGTAACGACCATGATGATTGTATCTAATTTGTGCAATTTTTAATACAAAAAAAATGTCGAAAAAACAAAATTCTGCAAAAATGACTCTTTTTACAAAAAATGATGCAGAAATTGTAATTTTCAATTAAAAAAAAAAAAAAACGAAACAAAAAAAATGAAATGTGTACCTACATTTCATCGCGAGCGACTGAAAGCAGAATCACTATTTATGTATGAGAAGCTTCGTCGGTAACGCGAGATCGCAGATAAGCCTGCCAATCCCGATCCTCATCCTACCCCGACGACCGCCGCTCGCCAATCTCCAAATGAATTATCGCGCGAGAGTTGCTCGAGAATAAGTCGCCGGATTAACAACGCGCTAATGCCCCCCCCCCCCGGCCCTTCCGTGCCCACCGACTCTGCGCGCGACGTTGACGAGCGAAACAGACGCACGGAAGCAGCACCGCGATCCTTTTATTTTCCGTCAACATCGCTTTTACGCGGGAGTCTCGAAAAACTCTGTCTCTGCCGCGAAACCGAACGATAAAACGTCATTTTTCTCCATAACCTCGAATTTCGCACAATTGCCCCGATTTTTCGATTTTTTTCCGTCAAACCCCCGCGAATCTTCGGTCTCAATGAAAATTATCTATAAATCCTCGTTCGACCGCAAGGAATTTCCTTCGGAATTCCACGTACGCACCAAACACACAATAAAAAAGCTTTCGCTCGCCGTCCATCACGAAAAGAAACACGCCGAGTGTTGTATACACAGAGCAAGCGAGACAAGAGACGCGTCGTCCCCCACGAGAGCAGCGCCCGCAGCAGGTATAACAAAAGAAAGGGAGCGAGACGACGATTGTTCTTTTGCTGCTGTGAGACTCGCAGCAACGAATACACGCTCGGTATGGCGACGGTCGAATCTAAATTTTTCTTTTCACTTTTTCTTACATAGAAAATGGTTTTCGAGCCCAAGTTGATTAAAAAAAGTTGTTACAAATTGACTAAAGAACAAAATGCTCTAAATCCAAAATTGTCCGAGGAAATCTGTACTTGTTACGTAATAAACAAAATTTCGAAAACATTTTACGAACGATTTTTTTGAAAAACTGAATAAAGCTTCTTCGATGTTACACAAAAGTGTGTGCAAAGTTTTAAGAGGCTTCACCATTTAGAAATCGAAATATTTAATGTTGAAAATTGCAACTTTTAACACACGCTCTTATGAGAAAATACTGAAAATGGTGATTTTTATAAATAAATATCTCGACTTCTAAATGGTGAAACCTCTTTAAATTGCGCGAGCTATTGTCACTATTTTCTTTGTGTAATGCACATGTGAAGGAATTCTATCGATAGAAAATTTTGCCTATAACGTCCTTAACCAGATGTCAGAGGGTTTGCGAGAATTGCCGCGATTTCTTGGAACAGGAAAAACAACCGATCGTACTAAAAAAATAATAACTGAACGATCGGCTTTCGAAATTCCATAGGAAAGAAAATCCAAAAACTTTTCGACTGCTTTGGACTTTGAGGCTTTTATAAAATATTATTCAACCGTCTTAGAAAACGCGGACGAGGCTTTCTTCCGCAAACTCGTTGGCCATTTTCACGTTTCGTTGTGTTTGCTTTGTTGACATAGCTGCGCGCCGCGCGAGCTCGTCGTTTTCGACCACAACCGACTCTGTTTATTACAATTTAAAAACTTTGCGCAGAGAACAAGATAAATAATCGTCCATTTTCATTACGACGAAATAATAAATTGACGCGATTCTATTGGTCGAGAAGGAAAACTGCGAGTTGCTGGGTTTTTACGAACGTCCTGTGCGTCAGTTCGAACGTGTCGGCAGCAGCGGAAAAGGGAAAATATTTGGTGAAAAATTAATATTTGGTGAAAATTAGAATTTGGTGAAAATTAATATTTGGTAAATATGAATAACATAAATATAGATAATTAAGTCAAACCTGGTTGGCCGGCCAGGGCCGTTGTTCCGTTGACAAAGAACGGGGAAAGTTTGACGATTATCCAGCAGGCGAAGCTCCTACGTTTCGGAAAATTGATGAAAAGTCGCGAGGACGTTCATGCCTATCGGGAGATTTTATTCCGCCCGCGCGGTCTGTGTGCTTCGCGCGCGCGAGACCCACGACTCGATCGTGACAGCAGTTTTTTTCCGTTATTTTGATTTTTCCGCGATTATTTACGATTTTCACCAAAAAACGTGATCGCGTTTGTTGGATTTTTCGTTGACAAACGTTTTCCCGCTCTCGACGACGCAAGTTAATACTTTTTTCTGGCGTTGCACTCGGCGGCTGGATTACGCTTGCCGTAGAGACATTCGCACCGCTCCATATCGAACGCGCAAAAACACTTTGGCGTTTATCGTCGAAAGAAACAATCGTGCGATGAAAAATCGAAGAGAATATTGCACGAAAAACCGCCACAAGCGTCTTCTGTCCCTGTTGTCTCGGTCCGCAGCGACTGGACAACAAGGACGGACAGCCGGAAAGGCCGGAGGGTGTGCAGGGAGCTTTGTGTGCTACGCCGGGAACCCTTCGAGTTTTCCTTGCGCACGAACTTTTCTCTGTTTATCGGTTATGGGAAAAAATCCCCGAGTCTTGTCACTCGTCACTCACGACAATCGCCATTTTCGCATGATTTGCCGCCAAGATTCAAAAAATCAAGAAAATTCGGAGGAAAATAAAACAACGCGGTGCTCAAGATAATTTTTTTTCACAGAAATTTATTTATTATTTGTATGTGTTTCCCCGGAGAATTCGTTTGTCACTGTCGCCGGGCGCACACGTCGGTCGGGGTTGCCCTTCGCGGTGTGATGCTGTCCATCGACTGTGCTCTCTCTCTCGAGCTCTGTGTCTGCAGCCTGTAGAGTTCTGAGCATGCGAAATGTCTCCGGCCACCCCCGCCCGCCGATCACGTGGTCCTTTGTCGATTCCCCCTCCCCTCGTCGCGCGACGCGTTCTCCTCCCTCAATGTTGATGCTTGCCGCTGCCGCCTCAACCGCCTCAACCGCCACCGCCCGCATTAATTGAAGCGAGACGAGATAATGATCGAGGCAACTCGTCGCTGCTTAGGAGCACTACGCGAGATAGATGCGCGCGCGCGACGAGCCGGTGTGTCAAAATCTATACACGCCAGCCGTGCGAGTATTTACGCGACTTACACTGAAAACAAGATTTTCTTGGAAAAGATCGATATTTTGTTGGATATGTTCGACTAAACGTTTTTTTTCATAATCCCAAAAATTTATTCGTTGCAGCAAAAAATATTTAATATATAAATATAAAAAAGCACATTTTTGTGGTTCGAAGCGTAAATCTTGCTGACAGTTCCGTTGGAAACGAAATATACTGCCAAAATAACGAAAATTTTGAAATTTTCCAAAAATATTTGGTTTAGCGTGTTCAACAAAATATCGACGTTTTTCAACAAAATTTCATTTACAGTGTACGAAAATGCATGTGCGTGTTGGTTTGAGGTGTTGGACGGGGTTGACCATCGCGCACCGACAAAAGTGAATCGCGCGGGAGTCGCGCGCGTCCCCGAGAATACCGACGACACCGCCAACGCGGGAGCCCCCACTCCTCCTCCTCCCTCGAGCGAATAATTGTCGAGCGCGCGCTCCGTCAGCGTTAATTTGCTCCAATGACTCTAGGAACTAATAACAACCTGCTTCTCGAAGCCGATACAACCGCGCGATGGCCTTGTTCCTTCCCTATGCCTTTTCGACCGACACACACGCACACATGGCTACGTTTTTTACATATAATCTGCGGAATCTTTGCTCGCATTCGTTCTCGGGCAGGTATCGATGAGATTTTTCTTCCTTCGTCCATTTTTCACGCTCAAGTAAATTCACCAATCCCCAGTGGTTATTTTTGTGTGGGAATGAAACTTTTTGGCATTGTTATGTCTCGCTAAAGTAAAAAGAAAACTTCTTCCTCCGGGGCTATAAGCCCAGAACCGCGCTGTATCTTTAATCCCCGTAAGCCGAGCGTTTTCACGCTCGAGTTAAAATCCCCAAGAAGATACGCCAACGAGCATCTTTCCAACTGAAACTCGAAATTCTTTCGCCGGACCTCATTTTCGTGCTCCATTTTTTTTTCCTTTTCAAAAATAAACAACGCGCGCCCCCTTGCGAGTTCCTTCGACCCAACTGCACCCTTCGCTCCGCGAAAAATCTTCGCGAAAGCTTTTTCGCGCTGTACCGCGCGCAGCTCTCTCGCGGCCGCTTCGCGAAGCTTCTCGCTCTTTCGAGCGTCGCAGCCTCTCGCCTCGCGTTTCCGCCGTCACCATGGCTATCCATCGATACAGAAACTTCGTATTGTACGCAAAGGAGCTTTCCTACCATATACGAATCTATTATTTACGTTTGCGTACACACAAAACCCCACCGCCGAAATAAAATGTGTGTGCGTGTGTACACAGAGCGAACGGCGCCGCAGAAGGAGCAAGAACGACGCACGCGCAGGCGCAGAGGCGGCTGTCACCTTACACCCGAACGAGGAGGCAAGAGGCATGCCGGGGCTGGCCAGGCCATTCTCAACTTATCTCTAGGATCTTTGTAAACATGTCGTGAAATCCGAGTACCCCGACAGTGGCGTAGAGCATCGGGGGTGGTTCCTTGTTATAGAACTTTCTGCCCCCCCCCCCTCCCTCCTCCTCTTCCTCCCTCTCACTCTCTCGCCACACGCAAAACCAAACGACACAAAGACAAAAGTGCACGCACAACGCGCGCGAGGGAGAAGAAACCTTTTTTGCCGCATTACCAAACGCTCGCGGTGGTCCTTCTGGCTCCTGATGCTTCTCGACCGTTCACGACACACACGACCCTCTCCCCAATCTACCTCATTTTTTGCCACTTGGACGAGTTGTCTTCGTCAATTCTCTCCTCGTTTCACCATTTTTTCTCGTATCATCCATAAATAAAGATCGAATTTCATTCATCCGTGTATTGATTCTTATTCCGACGACCTTCCTCCCAAATCGTTCGACTCAATATTCCAAAAGCATCCAATTATTCTTTCCACAATTTTTTATTCCACTCTTACTCTTTCGACCCACATTTTTACGTGGCTTCCGAACCACAGACTTTGAATCTTTGTTGTTTTTACGAGGAAAACGAAATGCTCGAGATGCACGATGCCCAAATTTTCCTCTATGAGAAAGCTTTATTTTTAATTTAATTGGTTTCCTCACAGAGGAATGCTTTGAGCATCGTGCATCTTGAGCATCTTGAGGACGCAATTTGCAAATTTCAATTTGCAGCCTTTTTTTGTATTTACATTTAAAATTATGCAATTTTGACAAGTTTTCTAGAAAGTTAAGAGGAAGTACAGACTTGTACACAATATCTTACAAAATTTGCAGAAATTAGAGCGGTTGGACGATTTTTCAAAAAACTCAAATTTTCCCAAAATTCGAAAAATCATAAAATTCAAATCGTTCAATCGACATTTTCCAAATTCAATACCAACCTCCCTATTATGATACTCTGTGTATAAAAAAAAAAATTAGTAAGAAATCTTAAAATTTGCGGAAGTTAGAGCCTCGAAACTCTTTTCTTGAAAATTTCAAAATGCCGTAGAATTCGTATTTTTCTATCAATTCCAACAAAATTCTCAGAGAATGAAGAGCTCGTATGGATTAACATCTGTGCAAAACGGGAGCCCTGTAGCTCGAACCGTTCTCGAGTTATGAACGTTTGAATTTTTCAGTGCCAGAAACACACGTTCGGACATTTTTTCTCGATTTAATTTTTCGATATTTTGGGACAAGCACATTGACATTGAAAACTGGAAAAGAAATGTTTCGCCGTCACATAGCTTCCTCTGTATGAGGAAACAAAATAGATCGACATATAACGATAAAAACTGAAAATTCTTCCCCGTAAAAATATAATTCGATCGTTTCGATCTCCAATTTGAACGAAATAAAATATATATTCATTCTCGCCAACGAATTTGTTTCCTTTTCAATAAGAAATATTAGTTATAATTATCGAGGATGGAAAATATTTCCAAGTCCCAGTGTGTTCTGCGCTGGGCAAGCTCCGCTGGCCTGCTCGGCGGACAAGAACCGCAGCATCGTTGAAACATAATACGGGAGTTGCAGCAACGCGCGAGAGGTGAACAACGCTTGGATATCCCAAGAGGAGCAACAAGGATGAGGAGAAGGCTCGCGGGGAAGAGGACGACGAGAGTTCAGCCATGCGAATGGAAAGAGAGAGAGAGAGAGAGAGAGAGAGAAAGAAGGAAAACGAGAGAAGAAGGCGACGCACACGTCCGAATCAGATTACATCTCGAGCTCCGTCGAGTTACTTACCGCTTATCTTTCTTCTTTATTATTTTATATCAGGCTTTTGTTCGACCTCGGAGATTCGTTTGATTCCGCGCCTTCAAAATTTTTCCTTTTGCGACTTTTATTTATTCGGTCGGCCAAATAATGCATTTCGAATTTTCAAAACTCAAATATTTCTCGGCCGTTCGCCTGCCCCATCGAAATGGAAAAAAGTATTCGTACTTTTTTGCCATTTTCCAGATTCAAACTTTTTCGAAAGAAATTCGCAGCTCTCGGTCTCGCACCCACGAGCAAGCAGCTCGTACCGACTGAGCCTGCCAAACTCGATTGCCGTACCGACTGAGCTGACACCGGAAATTGCTTCAAATTTCGGAAAAAAAAAAAAAAAAAACTCAGAATCCCTCAAAAAAATCGACAAAAATGGATCCCACTTTTTTCAAATTCCAGCCCGCAATTTTTAAATAATTTTTATTCATTTATTCTTTATTGAAATAAATTTTATTCATTTATTCCAATTTTATTTATCTGTTTAAATGAATTTTCTTTCTTTATTTAAAGAATTTCTTCTTTTTTTTTATTCATTTATTCAAATTAATTTCGTTCATTCATTTAAATAAATTTAGTTCATTTATTTAAAGAAATTTTATTTATTTATTTATTGGAGTAAATTTCATTCCTTTGTGTAAATAATTTTTATTTATTCATTATTTCACTACTTAGGGCAGCTGATGGCCTCGACAAAGATTTTCGATGTAGCTGAAAAGTTTCCAAAGTCCGAGACGAGGCAAAAAGTGATAATTTAAAAAAATTCTTTATTTCCTTATCGTCTAAGCTTAACGTTACATTTCGTAATCCTAAAAAATTGTATCTCTGTGTGTGTGTGTGTGTCGAGGGGTGTTTTTGAAAATTTTTCGATTCAGGGAGAATAAAACATTAAGGATGTGTATTTACCGGATTTAAAAAGTGGGCGCGTGGGTTACTCGTTATCGGCTGAGCTCGTTTGGAGATAAACAGGAGTCTGGCCGCTCTGACCGACCTGGATTATTTGCGGTTGCGCCTGTATCGGAGCTGCTTGGATTATTATCGGCTGATTACTTCCCCCCTGGACCTGCATCCGAATCATTTGCAACTGTTGCTGCGTCAGTTGAATCTGTTAAAATTAATAAAAATAAAAAAAATAAATAAATAAATAATTAACGTCGAGGAAGCAGCAAAAAAATCGATAAAATCGGTAGAAACGAGATTCTCAGAAAATTTTCCACTCACAGGTATCTGCTGGATCTCTCCACTCGGCGTTACGATTTGCTGGACAATTTGGATACCCCCTCCCTGCGAATTGCTCGTTTGTTGCGATTGTTGCAATTGTATGACTTGTTGATTCGACGATTGCTGCGGACTGTGCACAGTTACCGTCTGAGTCGTGCCCGCGTTACTCTCCTGCGAAAAAATTACAATCGTCAAATAAATCCAACGATTCCGACTGGCTTCTCAGAAATCTGACAAGATTTTTATCCCCTTGCACGTTTTATTTGGAGAGACTGAATATTTCAAGATAAATATTAGTTACACGTTGTTCACATTTCACCAGAGAGAAGAAAATGCAACTTTTATTTTTCTCAAAATATTAAGGGTCTCTGAGAAAAACGACTTTTTGGTTTTCTCTCTCGCGCTCACGCGACTGCTAAATCACTTTAAGGAGGTTGGCTACACACAACAATCCTGCCATGTTAAAAGCATACGAAAATTCTAAATTATTAGGATTTACGGAAATTTGGTGAGTACATTTTTTTGTATTAAATACTGTTGTGTCTTGAGCGCAACCAAATTCCTTAAGAATATTGAAAAGAATACATCGATCGTCAGCACTCAGTTTATCGACCTTTCGAGCACGCATACGTGCCGAACGAGCATACTAATTTTTTAAGATTTTTCTTCTACATAGTTTTCGAGCAATTCAAAACTAGAGTTTACACGCATAAGCACAGGATTCACACATATATATATATAGGTATATATTTTGCATATTGTAAACTCCAATTATTCGACAACTATGTAAAGGAAAAATTTGAAAAAAATACTGTCATCGTATTCGATGCTAAAGAACGTTATCACAAAATTTTATTAAATTCTAAAAAAAAAGAAAATAATTATGGAAAGTACCTGTTCCACCGGACTTCCGATATTGATAGTTTGGATTTGGCCGGTGGAAGGCTGGACTATCTGTATAGGTTGGCTGGCAGCTCCGTTGTTTTGTACGCTCTGATTGGCGGAGGCTTGTTGTTGCGCGAGTTGAAAATAATAATGAACTTGATCGGAGTTCATGGAGGTCCTGACGATACTCTCGTTCTGAGCTTTGCTCTGTTTGAGTTCGTCGCGCGGAACGATATCAATGAGAAAGTCAAATTGGTCGTATTTCGTAATGGCCATCGCAATGTCGTTTCTTTGCAAAGTGCGTCGTTTGTTGTCCTCCGTGTGGACCCACGCTCTGAGCGTCAATTCGTGAATAAATATTTCCGCAGCTTTGGAAAACAACATCGGAGCTTCGGCGCTTATCATCTTTACGTCTCCGTCCAATTTCATGATTTTTTTTATCCTCGCCAACGGCAGCGACTGCGTCTTCAGGTCCATCTGTCGAAAACATTTTTTTTGCATTTTTTTCACGCGGAAAACAACATTTTGCGGGGACTGAACAAAGAAACGAAAAAAAAGAACTCACGGTCGTTATTTTTTTGATTTCCTCCGTGACCTTGGGCCAAAAAGTGCCCAAAGCCTGCTGAGCCTCGGAACTTCCGGGCGAAGCGATCTGCAAATCGCCATTTGAATCGCCCTCGACTTCGCTGTCCTGGTTGCTGAAAAAACACGAAATTCGATCGAAAATCTTCGCAATTTGCGATTTTTATCGGAGGATTCTTGCGATTCTCTCATTTTTTCATTTTATTCTCGACGCGATTACGCAACAACTCGAAAAACTCGTTAAAATTGACCGACCAACTGTTTCTCGCGCCAACCTAACCTCAAAACAACAAACTTTATTGGTCGAGTACTCACGCGTTTACGAAGAACACAGACATCTTGGAATGTCCGGCAGCTGGTCAAGTCTCTCCAAGAATCGAACGAACGTTTATTGCTCAACAGATCAGCAACATATTTTCTTCTATGTCTTGCCGGAAAACAACAATCCCCCGATAGCCACAGCGTTATGTTTGAAAATTAGGCGGCACGGCTGACAGATCGCGACGAACGATTGCTCCGTCCGAATATATCCGACGAAAATTTTCACCAATCACTTTTCTCTCTTTCTCTCTCCGATACTCTGTCGCCTATGCATGCACGAAACATTCGCGGATGCAACTTTTGCGTGCTTCTTGTTTGTGTCTTTTCTGCTCACGCTCGTGCCGGTGGCTACCGCCGCGTTCCTCGATCTTTCATTACGGAAAAGCGTACATATCGCAGAAGCGATCTCGATCGCAATAACGGAAAGATCAATCTTCTCCCAATTTCTTGACATTATTTTCCGATTGCAATTTTCAAATTTCAATTTGCAGCGTTTTTTGTATTTACATTTAAAATTATATAGTTTGGACAACTTTTCTAGAAAGTAAAGAGCAAGTACAGACTTGTATACAATATTTTACAAAATTTGCAGAAATTAGAGCAATATTGCACGATTTTGCAAAAAACTCAGTTTTTCGTAAAATTAGAAAAATTTTGAAATTTAAACCGGTCGATCGATATTCCCCAAATTCAATACCAACCTTCCTGTTATGATACTCTGTTTATAAAAAAAAAAAATTAGTAATGAATCTTAAAATTTGCGGAAGTTGGAGCGTCGACCCCCTTTTTTTGAAAATTTCAAAATGCCAAGAATGAAAATTCCCAGCGAATGAAGAGCTTGTATGGAGCTTGTATAGATATATATAAAAATCGTCGTTTTCAAGTAATACGCGGAAGCCCGCGTTTTCTCGCCACACTTTGCCATCTCGTGACCAAGCCACTCACTAACTTCGATCTAAAATAAATAAAAAAACAGAATTTCGTTGTTCTATGCAATCTGCGGCGAAGGATCCTTCCCGGTGTACGCATTTCGAAAAAATACGAATCTCTCCGATTGTTGTTGAAGTTTCTAGAAACAGTGAAGTCGAACAATACACAAGGAAAGCGTTGGTAAAAATCGCGCGATCGTTTAAAAGTGAGTATTTTTTTAATCGAAAATTCTAAAATTGCTCAACCCCGAAAAATTATCAATCCGAGAGTCCCGCGAACTTTCCCGCACTCCAAAGGCGCTTAACCTCAAAAATTCAATGAAAAAATCGTCCCTTCTCAGTTTTAACAACTTTTTCGTACTTTTCGTCGTACCAACCAGGCAAAGTCTCGAAATAAAGAAATTGCGAAGATGTTCAATCAGAGTGGAACGCTCGGCAGCGGAACGACCTCGACGGCGAATCCGATGAAGGATTTCGAGGTCGTTTCGCCTCCGGACGACTCCGTCTCCAGTCTGGCCTTCAGTCCCGCGTCCATCCAACAGAATTTTCTCGTCGCCGGTTCCTGGGACTGCAACGTCCGCTGCTGGGAAGTCGAACAGTCCGGCAAAACGGTTCCAAAATCGATGCAAACGATGGGCGGACCGGTTTTGGACGTTTGTTGGAGCGACGTGAGTTTTT
This sequence comes from Hyposoter dolosus, assembly GCA_963921915.1. Classification (NCBI taxonomy): domain Eukaryota; kingdom Metazoa; phylum Arthropoda; class Insecta; order Hymenoptera; family Ichneumonidae; genus Hyposoter; species Hyposoter dolosus. The sequence goes on along the minus strand of OY998136.1, from coordinate 618,966 downwards.
CCGCTCTTTAGCGCGTGCAAACTCGAAAAATACAAACAAACTCGATTCTCGATTATCTTTTTTCTTTTTATTTAAAAAATTGGTCAAAATTCAGGACGGCACTAAAGTTTTCATGGCTTCTTGCGACAAAATGGTCAAATGCTGGGATTTGGCTTCCAATCAATCCATCCAAGTCGCCGCTCACGACGCTCCCGTACGAACTTGCCACTGGGTCAAAGGCTCCAATTATTCTTGCCTCATGACCGGCTCCTGGGACAAAACTCTCAAATTCTGGGACACCCGCAGCCCTAATCCTATGCTCACCATCAATTTACCTGAAAGATGTTACTGCGCCGACGTGGTGAGTGTTTTTTACCTGCAAACGTCCACGCTCGTTTAATTATTTCACGTTTCGAGTCTTTGGTCGTGAAAAAATGTCCGAAAATTCGAATAACCGGGCCGTAATCTATGAACCAACAAATATTCGCAGTAGAAAACGAAAATAAAGTTGCAATCTCGTTTTCTTTGAATTTTATTACAATTTTTTATTCGTGGCGAATATTTTTCGTTTTCCGCGTCAAAAAATGTCGAAAAAGTCGAATAAACGGCCTGCAATCTATGGACCAACAAATATTTGCAGTGGAAAACAAAACTAAACTTTCGTGATCTCGTTTTCTCGAAATATTGCAATTTTTATACCAGTTATCGAATTTTTTTTAGAAAATCTTATTTTTCCGAACGTTTCATTCAAAAATAAAACAAAGAAAAAATGAAAAAACAATGAAACCTCAAAGTAGAATCAACGGAGAGAATTCCAGAATTTTTTCAGATTTTTTTTTCTCCAAATCCGTGAGATATAAGTGGCGACACGAAAAAGACTCGAAAAATCCGAAGCACCATGAGAAATCATGATGCCCGGAGAGTCAATCTCCTTTTTTCCAAACGTTATTACAATTTTTATTCCCAACACAAATTTTTATGTTTTCCACATTGATTTTTCCCTAATTAATAGAAAAATCGATACTTTGCAGGACTATCCAATGGCGGTAGTAGGCACGGCTGGCCGGGGGTTGATAATTTATCAGCTGGAAGGAACACCGCAAGAATTTAAGCGCGTGGAGTCGCCCTTGAAGTATCAGCACCGTTGCGTTGCGATATTCCGCGACAAAAAGAAAGTGCCGAACGGTTACGCTCTCGGGAGCGTGGAAGGCCGCGTGGCGATTCAATACGTCAATCCGCCGAACCCGAAAGACAATTTCACGTTCAAATGTCATCGTTCGAACGGTGCGCCCAACGGTTATCAAGATATTTACGCGGTCAACGACATCAAGTTCCATCCGGTGCACGGAACCCTCGCGACCGTTGGCAGCGACGGGACTTTCAGTTTTTGGGACAAAGACGCTCGCACAAAGTTGAAACCCTCGGAGCCGATGGAACAGCCGATCAGCTGTTGCTGCTTCAATCACAACGGCCAAATATTCGCTTACACAGTTTCTTACGATTGGTCCAAAGGTCACGAGTTCTACAACCCGATGAAGAAGAATTACATTTTCTTGCGATCTTGCTACGAGGAACTCAAGCCGAGGAGCACGTCATAAACTTAACAAAATTCCTAAAACAACAAATTCCACTGACAAGAATTTAAAAAACTATTCGGAGGCGATTTCATTCCACGAGGTTTTCTCTACTTTCTGTATTCGTCGATCAACTTGATCTCCCGAAATATAATCATCGAGTCATCACGACCTTTTCACAAATATGTACAATTCCTCGATATTAAATCTCGTATGACACTTTGTACAGAATCCAAATTTATCCTTTTCGATCGAACGCCTTTGTCCAACGATTCAATGTAAATATAATTAACCAATAACCTTTTTTTTTATTTTCCATAATTCATCATTTGTCAATGAGTGAGATTTGTAATAAATTTCAATTCTTTCAAAATAACTATGATTTTTTAACCATTTTTCCTCATAGAGCAAGCTTTGGTGATTTTTTTTTTTTCTTTCAGTTTTCAATGTCAATGTTCTTAAAATGTCCCAAAACATCCAAAAATTATATCTAGACAAAATTTCCGGATGTGTGTGTGTGTGTATGTTCTGGCACTGCAAAATTCAAACGTTCGTAACTCGAGAACGGTTTGAGCTACAGGGCTCCCGTTTTGCACAGATGTTGATCCATACAAGCTCTTCATTCTCTGAAAATTTTGTCGAAATTGCTAGAAAAATACGGAATCTACGGCATTTTGAAATTTTCAAAAGAAACGCTGTCGACGCTCTAACTTGCGCAAATTTTAAGATTTATTACTAATTTTTTTTCTTTATAAATAGAGTCTCAAAATAGGGAGGTTTGTATTGAATTTGGGAAATATCGGTCGAACGGTTTAAATTTTATGATTTTTCGAATTTCACGAAAATCAGAGTTTTTCGAAAAATCGTCTAACCGCTCGAATTTTTGCAAATTTTACAACATATCGTGCAAAAGTCTCTACTTCCTCTTTATTTTCTAGTTTTTTTTTCTATTTTTTCCGGCCCGGAAAGTTAAAAGAATAAAAAATCTTTTACCGAGCGAGTTCGAACAATTTTTTACGCCCAGTTAGAATTTTCGCCCGCAGAGGCGCTGCAGTCGCTTCCGAAGGACCCAGTTCAGAGACGACGCTCGCGCTCGCGTAACGTGCCATATTTTTATACATAAAAAGTACGTACGGGAATGCCGCAGTGTGTTGAACGAGAATAAATGGTGCGTCCGTGTGTGTGATTACATCCTTCGCGGATATTATTTCGTCGAACTCGAATGTGATTTGTTGAGAAGGGGGCGGAGAGAGGGGCCTACACACGCCACCCACCTGGGCCGATACGCGATCGAAAATGTACGCAACATTTGTTCCATCGAACGAAATTTATCGATGACGAGGCTCACGATATATTTCTCTCCTTGGTCGTCATTTACGTCTTACGAGCGAAGCACGCCTATCGAGAAAATCTCTCGTCAACCCCAAGAAAAGGCACGCACGAGACACAAGAAGAAGAAAAAAACAACACAGCACTCATCAGCATGGAGTAAATTTTCTGTGACTCCAGTGGTCCATTGTTTTGACGCGCACACAAATGGCCGACGCTATATTTATCGCGCACTTTGTGCTCTTGTTGACATTCGAATTATGCCCAGGTAAGAAATTTCCACCAATTCTTTTTCCTTTCTTCGCAGCCTTTTTTTACGACCTTTTGAAATTCTCCCTCGAGCTTTCTCCGGTCGCGTCCCAAAACATCGAAAATCGATCAATTTTCACTTTCGACAAATCAACAATCAATTAATCAACAAAATTAATTAAAAAACGTTACCGCACTCAAAATTATCCTTTTCTTCGAAAATCTACAAATTCCTTATAACCTTTTTTTTCAAATTCTCTTTTTTTATATCTCGAACTTTCTCCGATCGCGTCAAAACATCGAAAATCGATCAATTTTCACTTTCGGCAAATCAACAATCAATTAATCAACAAAATTAATTTAAAAATGTTACTGCAATCAAAATTATCGTTTTCTTCGAAAATTTACAATTTTCTTACATCGTTTTTTTTCTTTTAAATTCCTTTCATTAGTATATTCTTCTCCCACAATCCTAGCGGACAGGCCGCAAAGTCCGCTACTGGAGGAGCATCGGAATGGCCTGGACAGCGAAGAGCCCGTAGAATCTGTCGATTCCCTGAACAATCCGCGTTTCAGCGCCAATAGCGGAGCTCCGAGGTTCAAATGTTATTCCTGCGAAGGAATGGAGTGCCGGAATCCAGAATTCTGCAACAACGCCATTACGGTACAGTTTTTTCACTTTTTTCACTTTTTTCACGACGTCGATTTGTTTTTTTGGCGGAAAAAATGGAGATAACGATAAATCCGGAACGGCAAACCCATTTTGTTCATTTTTAAACGACAAACCAGTTTCTCGTTCGTAAAATCGTTTGGAAAGCAATAATCTGACTTGTGAGTAGATGAATCTTTTCGTTTTTTCATGCCGAACAGAATGCCGTAGAGAAAATTCAATTTCGTCGATATTTAATTACTGAAAAATCGATTTGAAGAACCAAAATGCTGAAAAACTAACGTAGGAACGTTGAATCAAAGTTCTGAGAGAAAAAAATGGAAAAATGAATGATTTTTCGATATTCGCAGTGCTGGAAATCGAGGGTTCGGGAATCCGACGGCACGGAACGAGTCAAACGTGCCTGTACGACGGAACCTGATCAAATGCCTTTGATATGCAACAAACTTGCGCCGGGAAGCAAACACGGAGCGCTTTACCACGTCGAGTGTTGTCAAGCGGATTTGTGCAACGACGGACCGTTCCCAATGCTGGAGCGTCTGAACGGTAAAGAATTTTCATCCATTTCATTCAAATTCCTTCAATTTTTCTTCAATTTTGATTTTCCGAAATTCTATTCATCAAAACGTTGAATTTTTATTGAATCTTGAAAATTTCTTCCTCAAGATACCGACGGCGAGGATTACGCGGTGAAACTGACCCTCGCAATCCTCGGTCCCATGGTCGGTCTCGGTGCCATAGCCGGTGGGGTGTTGTTCTGCCTCTTGGCTCGTAGAACGAGAAGAAAACGGCCTTTAGCTCCAAAGCGAAACAAGCTTTTGATGGATTCGGAGCTCGAGCCGTCGATGTTGCACTTTGCTTCGCCCTCGCCGACCTCAACGACGACCTATCATCCTCACGAATTAAGAGCAACTGCCGCGGGTGACAGTACGCTCAAAGTGAGTGAAAAAAAAAAAAAAAAAAAAAAAAAAACGAAAAAACGTTTTTTGCAGTTTTTTTAAGAAACAAATACGAAAATCCAAGAAATTCGAGTCTCCGGTCCATTTTTTCCATCAAACAATAACGTTTTATTCATCATTTTTCAGGAATACTTGGACGGACGCAGTTTGACGAGCGGCTCAGGTTCCGGGTTGCCATTGCTCGTGCAAAGAACCCTCGCGAAACAAGTCGCCCTCGTCGAGTGTCTCGACAGCGGGGGAAGCGGATTCGGCGGCGAGATCTGGCGCGGCGTATGGCACGGAGAAAGCGTAGCCGTCAAAATTTATTTCTCACGCGACGAAGCCGCCTGGGCCAGCGAAACCGAAGTTTACTCCCAATTGTTGCCATCCAGACACGACAATATTCTCGGCTACGTCGGCAGCGATATGACCAGTCGAGCAAGCTGCACGCAGCTCTGGCTCGTTACCCATTATCATCCGCTCGGCTCGTTGCACGATCATCTCAGTTGCTCGCCCCATCCGCTCACTCACCATCAAACCCTCAATATTTGCCTCGGCATCGCCAACGGCCTGCTCTATCTTCACACCGAAATAAATGGCACAAAAGGCAAGCCAGCGATGGCCCATAGAAATTTACGCTCGAAAAATATTCTCGTCAAAACCAACGGGAGCTGCGTCATTGCCGATTTCGCTCTCGCCGCGACGCAGGATCGTCTCGCCACGGACAGAATCGATCTCAGACAGGGCAGCAAGCGATACATGAGCCCCGAAGTTCTCGAACAAACGTGAGTCTCCAAATTTCATGGAAAATCATCGAAATACTCATTTTTCTTCAAATTTCTCGGAGTAAACTCAATTTTTTTAAATTTATTTTTAGACTAAACACCGATTGCTTGGAAAGCTTCCGATGCGCCGACATCTACAGCCTCGGATTGATCCTCTGGGAAGTCTGTCGACGCTGCATCAGCAACGGCGTCGCTCTCGACTATGCAGCTCCTTATTCGGAATGGCTAACCAGCACCACTCAGGAACCCTCCATCGAAGAAATGCGAAAATTAGTGTCGCTCGATCAACGCAGACCACCGATTCCCAACAGATGGCATTCGGACTCGGTAAATTCTTTGAAAAATCAACAAAAGTGTATTTTTCCCTCTTGTTTTCTCAAAATTCTCCTTTATTCTTTTACTGCAGACTACAAATTCGACAAAATTTTATTCGTCGCTCTCGTTTTCTAGTTTTCTTACGATTTTTCTTTTTTTTTTTTTTACTGCACACTTCAGAAATTCAGCAAAATTCGATTTTTTGCTCGTTTTATTGTTAGCTCAAGATTTTCTTTTATTTTTTTACAGCAGATTTTAGAAATTCAACAAAATACGAATTTTCGTTCTCGTTTTCTTGTTTTCTCACGATTCTTCTTTTTTTTTTTTTTTTACTGCAGATTTTAGAAATTCAACAAAAATCGATCCGTCGCTCTCGTTTTCTTGTTTTTTTTTCACGATTTTCCTTTGTTTTGTTATTGCAGACTTTAGCGGGCATGGGAAAATTGATGCGAGAATGTTGGCACGGAAAGCCAGCAGCTCGACTACCGATTCTTCGAGTGAAGAAAACTCTCATTAAATTAGCAGCCAACGACCCACGTGTTCATTTACACCTTGACTGACCAGCGATTGTAAAATCGACTCTTACTTCACACTCGTATTTATTATTACCGTTATTCCATCGATTAATCATCATCAACATTGTAAACATAAGTTTATTCATCGCCATCGTAATCGACACTTTATCATCAGAGCTTGAGGGTCTTGTTCGAGGAATTTCGAAAGAGAAGAAGAGCAAGGCCAGCAACAACATTTTCCGTCGACATATTAAACCACCGAACCATTTTTTCGCCCCGCAACGAACCACATCATCGTTTTTTTTTTCCATTTCCATTTCTTTCCGTCTCGACAGAAGAATCACCTTTACTTATCCCAGCGAAACGTTTTATTCCATCGAAATTTCGATTCCAGGCGATTTTCAAAAATTCCGATGGAACAAAAATATTTTGCCAAAAACCTCTGCGAGTTTTACATTTTCCCGAGGAATTTTCCTCGTTTTACGCGCAAAATTGCTAACAACCAAGTACAAAGTTTTTCGATCGACTCAAATTTTATCATTTTTCTCCCTTTTTTCGATTTTTCTAACGACTGTCAAGGACGTTTTTTCATTTTATCAATAATTACTTTTTTTTTTTTTCTTCTCGCTAATCATTTTTACGATATCGCGTGTACATACGTTTCTCTTTTCTTTCCTTTTTCTTTCTTCATGCGCTGCACTTGTATCATTTGCAGAACAATTCATTCGAAGGAGCAGGAAAGTGAAAAAAAAAAATACATAATAATAATTCAATAAAAACAAATTCAAATAAAAATATATGCTCGATCGATAATGAAAGACGTTGTAAATAGCACATTTGTATCGATACAATAATTATACGATAATTAATTCATTATATACGTGATCGTTGTCACTGAAAGTAATCCAAGCAAACAAAACGATGATCCTCGAAAGTATGGTGGAAATAAAACTGTACAATTATACAAATTTTTCATTTTTTATTTTAAAAAAATCCTTAAACTAAGATTTTTGACCGTTGACAAAAAATATCATAAAAAATCGTTCGGTGGCGAAAAATTGAGCGGGCTAGAATTTTTTTATTTTTGAAAAATCTATAAATAACACAAATATCGTAAAAATTTTTTTTTTATAATTCGCTAAATAAAAATAGACAAAATTATTTAATAATAAATAAAAATAAAGAAAAAATTTTAAAAATGAAAGTTTTTTCGAGGCTAGGCTGTACCGATTCAGCAGTCGGTAATGAAAACAATAAACCATTTTTTATAATCCAGAGTAAAAGTTAGAAAAAGAAGGAGGAATGTCTTTTGATTTCTGATGCTTACTTTTTTTCTGAATCTCATTATTTTCAATGATTATTATTGCGAGAATTGCACTAGCTTAGCACACTCTGTTTTCCGGCAATAAAAATACGAGTTTCCACTTTATTTCCATCAGCCATGATTTTCGTATGAACGTAAACCACTTTATGTCGCAACAATTGACAAAAATTCGCAAGATCCGCAAGATAAGATAAGTCGCGAACAAAATACTGAACATTGAGTGGATAAACAAATATTTGCAATTTTCTGCGATTCGTTTTCTGTTATTCGTGACCTCGCAATTTCCTTGCCCTTGAGTAGGCGTAGAAAAAAAAAAAAAAACTCGATTCGCTGTGTCTGACCACACACTGGCAACTTCTACTTAATTCTTGTCGACGCCAACATCATCAAACAGACCCAAAAGAGGTTCATAGAATCCATATTTATTTCCACAAAATTCACTGTTACACAAACGAAAAATTCCAGTTTCACTTCCTGTGACCAGCACCGAACATTTTTCTCCCAATACCATGCAAACACCACCAAACGATTACCTAACGATATGATTAATCAGGATATGCCACAGCTAAATTTCGTTGTCCTCCTCGTGTATAATGGGTGCAGCTCTTGCAGCGCCTTCGCAATATGTCTGGAACATAATAGAGATTCCACTAGTTAGAAGCTTCCTAAAATCAACCAACAAATAAAAACAGTATAGCGAACCTTGCAATAACGATAGCTTCTAATTGGACACTGCATGGGTGGGATACTTCGCATACACAGCCATCGGGCTCCATGTAGTTGAGTCTGAATGTTAGATCAAAGTATTAATAGACGGGGCTGACTTGTGTGTTTTTAAACAATCGACAATGCATTAAACAATTCACTCACCAGTTTTGGATTCCAAGGCATACAATCCTGCAAGAAAAATGTCGGTTTCTGGCATAATGAGCATTTTGGAATATGTGCAATATTCATGCAAATAAATAAATTAAATACCAACGTGACGAATATTCCGAATATGTAACGCAATAGAATAATTATTCGAACCTACCGCACAATGCAACGGGTCTGGATCGTCTGCTGGACCACGAAAGTTTCCGCCTGAATTTTGACCAAGCTTGAAAATGACAAAAAATCTCTTCAGAATACATCTGTACACTGTTGAGGGGGAAAAAAACTTTGAACAAAAAACGCCCGAATGTTAAAAACCTTCTTTTGCTTTTGTTAAGAAAATGAGGAACATTTGGAATTAGTGAGGCAGCAGTTTTGGAAATAAGGATCTTACCTCTGGCTCAGTAATTTGTTCAATATTTTTTTTCGTTCCCTGCTTTCAATAATAGTAATTCTTTTTACAAACCTGAAAAATTCGAGCCGAAGACATTCGCACAGCTACCAATGCCAAAGTGAGCAACAAGTACAGCTTCATCGCGACTCCTTTGAGATGATTTCAACGTTCTCCTGATCACAAACTTATTCCCATGATCGTTCGACCGCGTCGCTTTTATATGCCACATTTCGTGCCACGAATTAATACTTACTTTTGCCTTTTCTTATCTATCCGTTACAGCGTATTTATTCCTACTGCGGGGCTTAGAAAAATTGAGTAAACACGGTGCTGGATAAAAAGCCTCCGAGACGGTATTTTTTGAAGAATCAATGGTAAATATTCCGTATCGTGCCATCACTGATTTTTAGGCTGTCACCACGCGCGTGCATGCTTTCGCTAACGCCGTCACCGAATATCTCAAAAACAATGCAGAGTGAATGCAAAGGTTTGAATTTTTTTTAACGAGAATTTAAGATTTTTTTTTTTTTTTTTTTTTTTGTTTTTTTGTAAAAAAGGCCATCATAAGAATAGTAGTTATGGTGTTTAGAAGTCATAACGCACCTGTAAAAAAAATCAACCCCATTATGGCTGGTGTGGCGCGGTTAGGAATAATTACCCAGCGTCAATTATAGTTTTCGATCTCGTTGTTGATTCCGTACGACTGCTTCACATTTTTGAAATCAACTTTGCGTCGAGGAGCTCAATTATAGGGAGCGCCGCAACCGATGCAAAATTCACATTAATATCCCCACTCAAAATCATGGGAATTTAATCATAATTATTTTTGAAAATCCGCGAGACTTCTGGCGTTTATTAAATTTTCGTGGATGAATTCAATAATAATCGTTATCGATTGGTTGGGAGAAATGTAGATCGCCACAGTAATAACGGATGTGCCGCGGTCTAATTTGCTTTCACAAGCACATATTTTCCCTACTTTAGAAACCCGAACCGACAAGAAATGTAGTTGTTGTGCATTCATTTCCATTTTTGGGGAAACAACTCGGGCTCTGTGATTTACGTTATGGTAGATTCCAACGGTGCCTGCATTTATATGTAGTCTCTTATATTCAACGACAGTATCAAAATTTGGAATATCTACAACATTGTCCACGTTTCGGAAAAAATTAAGACATTCGTCGACGATGCTATTTGGCAGTTAAAAGTAAACAGTGACTTTCTTTGTATTTATAAAGTCAAATAATAATTTCTCGGTTATCTCAATCCGATTCAGGTTGAGCATATCAAATTCAGCTCACGATTCCAGTGTTGCTCTTCGAACATGATAAAATTTTTTAGTATTTTTTTTCGAAACCAGATGTAATCCTTGGATCGATGTTACGCGTGATAGTGCGACGTACAGGAGCTGTTGAGCATGTGTCCTATCATATTCGAATACAATTTCACCAAATGGGCAAACAAGCTTGTATTTATCTTGCCCATATTATTCCGCCGAATTCGTTTCCATGAGAATTTCCAATCACTTCAATACGCTAAGGACCGATGGAATAATGAAGAATGGAAAAAATATTTAATTTGCTAATTGCTGTTTTTAATTACTCTGCGAAACGGAATATCTTCGTAGCCCCATTTTTCTACCAACTTTTTTCTACGTTTTTTTTTCATAACTCCATAATTCGAGGAGAGGATGCAGAAAAAAATACAATCTCGATGATGAATTTTCCCTCGTCATTATTTTTAATCAAGATATTTCGATGGATTCGTTTTACTATACAAATTTTCCTCGTTTTTCGGTGAAATTCGAATGGTTGCAAAAACGTTGCTGCTTCTGGGCCAAACAGACGATTCTGGATGAGTATCTTTCGATTTCGTGAAGCCTGACTTGCGTTAAATAGACTCCGTTGAGTCTATAGATAGAGCTTCTATTCGTGCAGTATACATCAAGTTTAGTCGAGGAAGAGGAAGAAAAAGAAGAAGGACGAAGGAAATGCGAGAGCGTTATTGATAGCGGTCAGGATTTGACTCGTCGGGTAATCCGCCGTAGGGGATGTAAGGGCGTTAGCGATAAAGGGATCACGGAGGATTTCGGACTCGTGGCGACTATGTCATGCTCACTCTCTCACCTTACCGCAGAAGAAACGTTTCCTGTATAGATCACTGCTCCCTCTCTTTGATCACAAGTTCTACGACGATCTGGCACTGTATCTTTTACGCCAGCATCTTCCTAGTTGAGCTTCGTCAGCCCTCGCCCTTTCGCATATTGCGTTACTCCTGCTGTTTCAACTTCGATATGGACCGAACTGTTGATGCTCTATTTCTGTGAGATTGTCAAAAATTTGATAGCTCTTCGGTGCAAACATCATCAAACAGAACCAAAAGAGGTTCATAGAATTCATATTTATTTCCACAAAATTCACTGATACATAAACTAAAAATTCCAGTTTCACTTCCTGTGACCAGTACCGTACATTTTTCTCCCTATACCAAACATCACCAAATGATTACTTAACGATATGATTAATCAGGAATGGCCATAGCTAATTTTTGTCATACTCGTCGTGTACAACCGGCGCAGCTTTTGCAGCGCCTGCGCAATATGTCTGGAACGTAATAGAGATTCCACTAGTTAGAAGCTTCCTAAAATCAACCAACAAATAAAAACAGTATAGCGAACCTTGCAATAACCATAGTTTCTAACTGGACACTGCATGGTTGGGAGACTTTTCACACACAGCCATCGGGCTCCTTTTAGTTGAGCCTGAATGTTAGATCAAAGTATTAATAGACGGGGCCAACTTGTGTGTTGTGAAACAATCGACAATGCGTTAAGGATGTGTACCCATTATTTCAATTTGTATAATTTTCGCTGAAATTGAATACAATGGTAATATTAGTTGTTCCGCTTCGCATAAGTGTAATAAAGAAAAATCCACTTTACCGTGGATTGAATTACAAGAAAAAGCGAAAAATATTTCTGCCCCACAGTACTTTTCTAATCAGAAAATGTATTTTCTATAACTTTGTACTCTGCTCGATTTTTTGATGAAAAAAGAAAATGTTGTTACCAATGTTCGCACGGAAATATTCTTGATTGAATTTCCATGTGTCCGGACCGTTTCAAATCGCGTAGCTGTCTTCGATATGGTCGCCATTTTGCATACGGCAGTATGGCAACTTTGCATTCCCTCTCTCGCTCTCTCTCTCTCTCTCTCTCTCTCTCTCTCTCTCTCTCTACCCGGCATTCACTCGTTTTTCATGCATATATGCCAGAAATGTTGGAGCGCTGTTGTCAGATTTTCTCCAACCGCAAATATTGCACTTTGATTGGTTATGACTCGAGTAGTCAAATCAGGTTCTGACTTTATTTCACATACTAAATAATTATCAATATTCACACAATTTGTATATTTTAAATCATTATTCGTACAAAATTAGTCATTGCCGTTATTTGGTGCAAATGAAAATTGACTTGAAAAATCAAACAGATGTACTGCGGAATTGACATGGTACACATCCTTAAAACATTCACTCACCAGTTTTGGATCCCAAGAAGTACAATCCTGCAAAAAAATATGTCGGTTTCTGGCATAATGAGCATTTTGGAAAATGTGCAATATTCATGTAAATAAATAAATGAAATGCCAACGTGACGAATATTCCGAATATGTAACGTAGTAGATTATTCGAACTTACCGCACAATGGAACGGTTCTCCGGTAGGATAACTTATTTCGCCGCACATGCTAGCAGCCTTGAAAATAACAAAAATTCTACTCAGAATATATCTGTACTTTTTAGGGGAAAAAAAACTTTGAAACAAAAAAAGAACGACAATAATTAAAAGTCTTTTTTGTTTTTCGTTAAGGAAATGGGGAAGATTTGGAATTAGTGAGGCAGCAGTTTTAGAAAGAACGATTTTACCTCTGGTTCAGTAATGTGTTCAATATTGTTTTTCGTCCTTTCAATAGTAGTAATTTCTTTTACAAACCTGAGAATTATCAGCCAAAGACAATTGCACAGCAACGAATGCCAAAGTAAGCAACAAGTACAGCTTCATCGCGACTCCTTTGAGATTACTTGAACGTTCTACTGATCACAAACTTATTCCCATGATCGTTCGACCGCATCGCTTTTATTTGCCACATTTCGCGCCACGAATTCATTACGTTTGCCTATTTTTATCTATTCGTTAATTAATTGGTACTGCGGGGCTTAGAAAAATTGAGCAAACACGGTGCTTGATAAAAACTGTCCGGGACGGTATTTTTTAAGTGAATATATAATTATCTCAGTACCAAATGTTCAAGAGATAGGCCATGACGTCCGCAGTCTTTTCTTATGTTAATTGGTAAAATTACGTCCAAAAGAATGGACAGTAACGTCGATCAAATATATCGCATTAATATTCTCAAAATTTGCAAATCGAAATATAAATAGGAGAAAAAAAGTTCTGTATTGGAGTACCCACTCGAGCAGCAGGGATATGTACAGCAACGCTTACTTTCTTCTTGACGTCATTGTCTCGCAGACGGGCTTGTTCACAAGTTCAATGATGCATTATTAAGGCGATGCTAATAAAATCAATTATTTCTGGAATTACTAGACCAGAAAGGGAAAGCTCAGTAATATTACGGGTGTGTAGCACTTGGCAACAGTTGATGGCAGACAAAAAAGAACAATCTTTCGAAAAATTCTATCAAAAAAAAAAAAAAACACAAATCAGAAATAAAATGAGCCAAAATTTTTGAATGGGAAATTCATTTCGAATGGCAGTCTCTCTGGAAAAATGTTTATTGAAAGCTCCAAGTCATTGGATCGTACCACACACCATAAATACTCTTATTACACCATAAAATGTTATGGTGTTTTATGCACCACCATAAAACACCATACATTATCGAATTCATTGAATATATCATATCACACAACACACAATCATTTCACACGCACATTCTATGGGGAAAATTCTATGGGGCTAAATAAATAATTTGCTAATAAATTGTTTTTTTTTTCTACATTTTCTCTCCCTTTAATGAAAACTTTTTTCATTCCACTATCAGTTTGAAGAAAAAAGATACTCGTGGGGATTTGGGGGCGAAAAAAGAAAATTCGTTGGTGGGTTTGGCTGCTCGAAATATGGATATAAAATTTTTTAAAGATTTTTCTTCTACATAGTTTTCGAGTAATTCAACACTAGAGTTTACATGCATGAGCACAGGATTCAGATTTATCTATAGGTATATCTTTTGCATATTGTAAACTCCAATTATTCGACAACTATGTAGACGAAAAATTAAAAAAAAAAAATAGTGTCATCGTATTTGATGCTAAAGAATGTCATCACCAAATTTCATCAAATTCTTATCATATTGTCGCATCTAGCCAACGCGTTTTATGACGTCACGGAAACTTTAAATCGTTTTTACGGGAAAACGGGGTGACAGAAAAATTTCATATTAGATTTGAATTTTCTACGATTTTTTATCTTTCGAATGGTCCTTCGTGGAAGAGAATCCGTTCAGTAGATATGCATACAACGTGGTCGTTGTCACTGAAGGTAATCCAAACAAACAAACAAAAACAATGATCCTCGAAAGTATGGTGGAAATAAAATTGTACAATTATACAAATTTTTTATTTTTTATCAAAAAAAAAACCCTTAAACTAAGATTTTTGACCATTGACAAAAAAATTTCATTAAAAAATGTAGGAACTTTGTGGCTTTTGGTATAAAATAGTGCGAGAAATTTAATAATTGCATTTTTCTCTATTTTTCGTCGTAATGAGTTCGGAATTAATTTTTTTGATCATTCTGAAGGGTTAGAAGTCTTTCCAACAAATAATTCTCCTCGAGAGATTGAGCGCCGATGCACATTTCGAGAAACTCTTGGAAACACGCCGTTTCGCTGTAGGGACTCGCGAGTAACAACGTAAGGGCGTATCTCCATATAATGGGTTCCGAATCGGTTTTCGTACCGCCCAAAGTCATGAGAAACAGCTCGCGCAAACTTGTCCAATCTCTGCGAGCCAAGCAAGTGCGCATTTCCGTTATGGCGTGACTTTTCGCAAATACCTGACCTACGCCCGTCCCTTTTTTCTCCAAGAGATTGCTGTGACAATGCGAAGCCATTTTTTCGTTGTTGTCAGAATCCTGTTTCCTTTTCCTTTTCCTAGAACTCTTTGACGACGATCTCAACAGCTCCAGAGCCATGCCCTGGGAACAAAAGAACAAAAGCTCGTGTCATGCACTTTTTTCGCTATTTCCTTCGACTCGGTCGATAACGAAAAACTGTTCCAAACTTTATGGAATTTTTTATTTATTTACAAATCTCTCGGGGGCGCGTCAGTAATTAAAAAATCGTTCAATGGCCAAAAATCGAGCGGGCTAGAATTTTTTTTCTAGAGAAATCGATAAATAACAAATTTTCGTAGTTTTGTTTTCATAATTCGCTAAATAAATAAAAATAAACAAAATTATTTAAAAATAAATTGAAATAAAAAAAAAAAGAAAGTTATTTCGAGGTTAGGCTGTAGCGATTCAGCAGTCGGTAATAAAAACTGTAAACCAATTTTTATAATCCATCCAGACTAAAAATTAGAAAAAGAAGCAGGAATGTCATTAGATTTTTGATGCTTCCTTTTTTGCTGAATGTCATTATGATTCAATGATTCTTATTCGGAGAATTGCACTAGCTCACCACACTCTGTTTTCCGGCAACAAAAATCCGAGGCTCCACTTTATTTCCATCAGCCATGATTTTCGTGTGAACGTAAACACTTTGTGTCGCAACAATTGACAAAAAATCGCAAGATTCGTTCGCGTATATAAATAAAAAAAACAAGACGCTAACAAAATCCTGTACGACACACGTGTGTTTTGAGTTTTTGGACAAACGCTGACGTCGCTGACAGTTCTCGTTGCGAAAGTGCTGCCACACGGCCAAAAGCCGCTCAACGGCTTGTTCGCTCAGTCGGTAAGATTGGGATTCGTCAAAATATCGTCGGTAATTGTTGTCAAGAGGCGGAAATGACAACTTGGCGATTTGGAAGAGTTCGAATAACGCAAAGTTTGATTATTTAACAATCATTAATTAATAAAAAATAATAAATAATGGATATAGAAACAGAAAAAGTGATCGAGCTCGTTTTTCCCGATGGTATTCCAGGTGACGTCAAAAATTTCGAGATTTAAATTCATAACCAAAATCCACCGATTTTCACAATTCCTAGCAACATTATCGTTCCGTTTATTTCAATCGTTGATTTTTTCTTTAGACACGTGGAAAGACAATCCCGAGTTTTATCAATATTTGACCAAACTCGGAGGCTTCGACGTCGATCAGTTGAGTGAGTACCTTCATTTTTTTTCCCCAAATGCTCTTTTCATCCTCCGTTAAGGACGTTGTATGCAAAACTTTCTATCCACAGAATTCCTTTAAATTTGCACCGCACAAAGAGAATAGCGATTTCTAATAGCTCGCGCAATTTTAAGAGCTTTCACCATTTAGAAGTCGAGATATTTATTTATAAAAATCACTATTTTCATGAGTTTCTCATAAGAGCGTGTGTTAAAAGTTGCAATTTTCAACATTAAATATTTCCGTTTCTAAATGCTGAAGCCTCTCAAAACTTTGCGTACACTTTTGTGTAACATCGTAGAAGCTTTATTCAGTTTTTCAAAAAAATCGGTCGTAAAATTATTTCGAAATTTTGTTTATTATATAATAAATACAGATTGGCTCGGACAATCTTGGATTTAGAGTTCTTTGGTCAAATTGCAACAATTTCTTTTAATGAACTTGTGCTCGCAAACCATTTTGTATATAAAAAAAAACTGAAAACAAAAATTTAGATTTGACCGTCGCCATACAACGTCCTTGAAAACGTCAGAATCGCTAATAAAAATGTGACTCGATCAAAAGTCCATTTCGGGCCGGATTTCCCCTTTGAAAAAAATTCCGAATAGTCTCAATCTCTAAATTCATTTTTAGGCAAAGAACCTGACCATTTGACGGACGAAAAAAATGCCGTACTGCAGAATACCCAAGAATTGGCTTTTTCCAATTACAAAACATTCGTACAAACCGCCGAGAGTTCGAGAGAAATATTCCATCAAGTAAGAAAAAAAAAATTAAACCAACCTCCGACACACAAAGCATAAAAAAAAAAACTGACAACTCAAAGTCGTCAATTTTGAATTTGGCAGTTCAACGAAACGGAAAACCATTTGGAAAAATTGTTGGAAAAGATACCAAAGTTTGTGGAAAAGTGTCAATTCTTCTGCGACACTTCCAAAGACATAAACACGCAGAGACGATTGAACGGATTGACTTTGTCCAAAAATGCTGAAATGTTGGAAATATTGGAAATGCCGCAATTGATGGAATCGTGCTTGAGAAGCAGTCAGTACAACGAGGCTCTCGAGATTTCCCAGTACGCTCGTCAACTGGGAGCCAAACACAGCGACATTCCTATCATTGCGGTAAAATTTTAAATTATATTTTTATTTTTATTTATTTGTATTTATTTATATTTATTTATATTTATTTGGATGCGAGCCCCGAATCAGCACAAAAAAGACATTTTTTCTTTTTCGCACTTTATCGAAGCAATTTTCCTTAGTCGGTCGTTGCGGAGATCGAGAACAGTTGGTCGGGAATGGTGGGCCAAGTGGTTGGCTCTTTGAGAGGCGATTTGCCTTTGCCAAAGTGTCTGCAACTCGTTGGTTTGTTACGTTCGATGGAAGCCTTCACAGAATCCGAACTCAGGATCAAATTTCTTCAGGCTCGAGACAGTTGGCTGCAGGGTTTATTGAACGCCATACCGACGGACGATCGTGAGCAGAATTATTGTCCTTGCGATTTAATTTTCATATTCATTTTGGAGTTTTTTCATTTTTTTATATTTTTAGCGAATGTTCATTTGACAAAAACCATCGAATTATCGAGAATTCACTTGTTCAACATCATAACGCAGTACCGGGCAATGTTCAACGACGACGATCATCTCAGCTCGAATCGCGACAGCGTTATCAATGATTCCGCCATTTTTTATCAATGGCTCGAAGAAAAAGTAACTTTTTTACAATTTTTTATTCAATTGCGAGTGTTTCCCTATATTTTTAATCGGCCGCGGATCGTTTTTTTTTTTCAAAAAACTTGGTTTTTAGAACGTTTGAAATCCTTAATAATCATCACACCTCCAGATTGTGACGTAATAGTCATTGGGGGTGTTATGAACCCACTCGATTTGGAAGGCGATCAATAGTTGAAAAATCGTTAAAAGAAAAATAAAATAAAAATACTACAATATATTTTCAACCCTTGAGTAACGACCATGATGATTGTATTTAATTCGTGCAATTTTTAATATAAAAAAATGTCGAAAAACAAAAATTCTGCAAAAATGACTTTTTTTTACAAAAAATGATGCAGAAATTGTAATTTTCAATTTAAAAAAAAAAAAATCGCTTCATAAGTCTGAAATAGCAGGCTTTCAGGTGAAGCTGTTTAAATTAGCGACCGGTCCAAAAAGTATACCCCAGGTTTTACACCCTCCGCTTCCTACGGCTTCCAAAACTGAACTAACGGGCCCTTTCGAATAATAACGACGAGACTCCCTACCAGAAGGTTCAAACTACCGATAGAGACTGTCACAAGTCCCATTTTCTCAAAATTTCTATTACGTATCGTCGCTCGAAAGTGGCTGGAGTAAAATTAACCCCACGCGAACATTAAGCGTTAAAAAATAAAATAAACAAATATGAAACCTTGAAGTAGAATCAACGGAGAGTATTCCAGAATTTTTTCAAATTTTTTTCTCTCCAAATACGTGAGTTACAGGTGGCAGGACGAAAAGGATCGATATCATCCGGAGAGCCATAAAGATCGATTCGCAGAGTCCCAAAACCTCCAGCATCAGGAAATGCGATTAATTCAGGATTTAAATATTTCTTCAATTTTCTTTTTTCAGTTGTCACAGTTTTTGAAAAGTCTCGAGCAAGATTTACCGAGTGTAAACTCCATCGATTCCATCCTCGGACAGTGTACATACTTCGGTTTGTCGTTCGGTCGCGTAGGCGCCGATTTCACAAGTCGAATGTCCGACATTTTCGTCCACGTTATTGGCAACAAATTGCGGAAAAATATTGCTCTGGCGACTAAAAAGTTCGACAAAGACATGGAAACTTTTACGCTCATTAATAAGTTGCATCGAATGGACGTAAAAATCGAGTCTCAAATAAAATCGGTAAGCCGAACTCGATCGACGATCTGGAGAAAAGAAAAATTTCTTGAAATTTGCTCAATCGATTTTTTAACCTTTCAGGAAAATCCTCCGGAACAGCTCGTCGATTTTTATCCATTGGCTGAATACTGCAACGGTTTGATTTCGACTTTCAACGAATTGAGACTTTGTGCGCCGGTCGCACTCTCCGATACGTGTTCCCGCCTCTTGGAAGACTCTCTGCTCAGTGTCGCGAAAGCGATTCTCCTTTTTTACAAGCAGGAGCAACAAGTAAAAAAAAAAAACTTTTTAAAAAATCAAGATTTTGGCTTTTAGAACGAAAAATCTTCCTTAATTGGCTTCCTCACAGAGGAAGCTTTGAGCATCGTGCATTTCGAGCATCCCGAGAAAGCAATTTGCAAATTTCAATTTGCAGCGTTTTTTGTATTTGCATTTATTCAATTTCATATTATTCAATTTCGACAACTTTTCTGGAAAGTAAAGAGAAACTTTTACACAATATCTTACAAAATTTGCAGAAATTAGAGCGGTTGGACGATTTTTCAAAAAACTCAGATTTTCCCAAAATTCGAAAAATCATAAAATTCAAATCGTTCAATCGACATTTTTCAAATTCAATACCAACCTCCCTATTATGATACTCTGTGTATAAAAAAAAAATTAGTAAGAAATCTTAAAATTTGCGGAAGTTAGAGCCTCGACACTCTTTTCTTGAAAATTTCAAAATGCCGTAGAATTCGTATTTTTCTAGCAATTCCAACAAAATTCTGAGAGAATGAAGAGCTTGTATAGATCAACATCTGTGCAAAATGGGAGCCCTGTAGCTCAAACCGTT
This sequence comes from Hyposoter dolosus, assembly GCA_963921915.1. Taxonomy (NCBI): domain Eukaryota; kingdom Metazoa; phylum Arthropoda; class Insecta; order Hymenoptera; family Ichneumonidae; genus Hyposoter; species Hyposoter dolosus. Next base: position 598,939 of record OY998136.1, on the reverse strand, counting down.
CTCGAGTTATGAACGTTTGAATTTTGCAGTGCCAGACACACACACACATTCGGACATTTTTTCTTGATTTAATTTTTCGATATTTTGGAACATTTTAAGCACATTGACATTGAAAACTGGAAAAGAAATGTTTCACCGTCACATAGCTTCCTCTATGAGGAAGCAAAAATTGCAAATTCAATGATTCGAATGAGTGTAAATGTTTTCAGGCTTTCACGACAGCCGAACGAGAAAACATGAACAAATTCGCCGAGTGTTTCAGCGACCAATTAGTTCCTTACGTGGAGTATTGCGTCCACGCGATTTTTCCTCAAGCCCAAATAGCTCTGCATCTTGGAATCACGATTGGCCAATTGCAAAAAGAGGTAAAACCGAAATCTATCCAAATTTTCTTCCAGGCTCTTGAAAAATTGTGGAAATTGATAAAAAAACACTTTTTCATTTTGTCCTTTTTCAGGGAATCACGTATTTCGATCGCAAGAGAATCCTCGAGCCTCTGATCTCGTTGCTGCCAATAAAAAACATTGTGCACGAGTCTCTGCCGCCGATGTCGTCGATGAAAATTTTCGAAAACGAAGAAAAAACTTCTCCGGAAGTTTCTACGATTGTTGGCGATCCGGATCCCAAGGAATCGATAGTGTCGGAGGAAAAAAACGATGTGAAGAAAGTCGAGGAAGAATTGACGACTGTGGCATTGGAAGAAGAAACGACGTAACGGTAAAAAAATAAAAATAAAAAAAAATATTGTACATAAAAATCGAATAATACAAAAATACGAGTCGATGGAATTGTCCAGAATTCTGTTTCGTCGGAAACAACAATTCGTGTCCCGAAAAATATGCAAAATAACTGGCAAAGAGTGCAAAGTGCAGAAAATTTCGAAAAAATAAACAAAAAACTGAGTAATTAACAAATTCAAACTTTTATTTTCTCCGGTTCGCTCAACTTTTTCAGCGAATCGACAAAAAACATTTCTCGGTAACAAAAACAATGAAAAAGGCGAAATTAACCATTCGTACTTTTTTTTTTTCTAAGTGCAACAAAAAAAAACGTTCTCGCGTTCTTGTGGGCGTGGAATTTCTTTCCCAGCTCATAGTTATTTTTTTTTTTTTTTTTTAAGAATAATCAACAGAAGACACAATTATATTAAAACAAAAAAAATCGAGTAATTGGAAGAAACTCGGGCAATCGTCGATTTAATCGACAACCTCAATCTCATCGAGTTCACTTTTTACTGGGGAAGGTTGGACTTTGTTCGATCGACGTTTTTCATCACGTTGTCGATTTTCTTTCGGAGGTAATAATTGTTTGGAATTTTCAACGCTTTCGATAAATTTTTCGCGCTGATTTCGTCGCAAGCCTTTCCAACAAGTCGCTTCTTTTTCGCAGTCTCAAGCTCTGGCAGGAAATCCTGTAATTTTTGCATTTCGAACAGCTCGTCTTTACGGCTGTGGCGCAACTTTATCAGTTTTCGTTCCAACGCGCCGAACTCCCTTTGCTCTCTTGCATATCGTTGCCGAAGTTTTGCGTACCATCCCGAGACGCTTCTGGAAAAATTAATTAAAAAATTGAACTCAATGAATAAGAAAAAAAAAATTCAATAAAAACGCTTTTCCGACAACGCATCTTTGCCAAAGACTTTCGCGAGTCGCGAACCATCGGCCATAGATAATAATAAAGGCAGAAAAATAATTGCAAAATGTCGAACGAAAAAAATGGGAAAAAAATAAAAAATAAAAATGGAGAAAGGGTTCAAGGAATTTTCTCTTGGCTCGATGTTTAAAAAAATAAGAAAAGTATTTGTCGTGCAAAGATGGGATGCTTCGTGTTCGGTGGTTGAGCCGCGCGTATGAACCTTTGCTTTTTTTCTTCTGTTCCTTGAGCGATTTTTCATTGGCGATCGAACGATATCGAGTTTTTCTTCGACAATGTCTCCGGTACTGGGATCGAGTCTAAAAACGACGGATTTGTGGGTAACGTGATTTTTAATGGTGACGGATTTTCCGGGGCAATTTTGATCCTCCGAGGAATTTTCTTCGCTCGGACATTTCGACTCGCTCCAGAGTTTGTTTATCGATATCCTCAAAATTGGCTTCTTCGTGTTTTCCAATTCTTTGCAAAAAATGTCGGAATTTTTTTTTTTCGGAATTATGAGAAAATCCGGCCTGAGTACGCGATTCACGTGAATTTCTTGCTCAAAGATATTCGGCTCCATTGGAAACTTTGCTTCGGGAAGAACTTTTCTCGGTTCCTCAGAAAATTTTTCACAGTTTTTCGGCTTTTCCGGTTCACGCGGATTCATCGGAACTTGATTCTGCGTTTTTTCATTATCTTCACCCTCGGAACACCATCGCAAATTTATTTCCTGCGATTCTCCAGAATTTGAAGTCTCAGGAAATTGAGAAATTGCAAGGGAATCGTGATCATTGGACTGTGGGATTTGAGCAATCTTTGCGGAAGTTTCCGTCGCTCCGCAGCCTCCCCCAGCGTCTTTATCGATCGAATTGACGGCTCTAAGCTCTCGCAAGACTCGGATCGATTGTCCAGGAGTTTGGAGATTATCGATGCAGGAAAATTGAGACTGCGGGACTTGAGCAATCGTCTCGGAAGTTTCCGTCGCTCCGCGGCCTCCCTCAGCGTCTTTATCATTGGAATTGACGGCTCTAAGCTCTCGCAAGCCTCGGATCGGTTGTCCAGGAGTTTGGAGATTGTCGATGCAGGAAAATTGAGACTGCGGGACTCGAGCAATCGTCTTGGAAGTTTCCGTCGCTCCGCAGCCTCCCCCAGAGTCTTTATCATTGGAATTGACGGCTTCGAGCTGCGGCAAAAGTTGAATCGATTGTCCATGAGTTTGGAGATTGAAACGAGGAAATTCTAGAGTTTGGAGGAAACTTTGAGGATTGATGGCGGTAAACAGCTGGCTCTGCAGTTGATTTGGCGGACTGAACTGCGGCAGGAACTGAGGAATGACGCAGGGAACGGAAGTTTGACATCCGAAAAGATACTGAGCGGGAATGAGCATCAACGGCAACTTGCAGTTGCCGTTGATTTCCTCGTTCCCAGACTTCAGAGCTCCGTCAATAGGAATCGTCAGTGAAAAAGTTGGCGGGCAATTTTTAGTCGTCAAAGAGTTTGTTTTTCGAGCTGGGAATATCGTAGGGACAGCCGTGGGTTTCAGCGACGGGGTCACTCCGTTCCGATGCCAAATGACGTCCTCGTGCGCAAAGTGGATGCTGCACACTTTGTCGCTCGTCAGCTTCAGGTCCGGCTGATTAATTTGCTCGAGCCATTTCTTCAGGAGCATGTTGTCGTCCAGCGGAAAACTTCGACAATAAAAAAAAAACAAAAATCATGGTTTTTTGAGTTTTCTTCTAATTATAACCTGCGGATGAAGAAAAAATTGATGAAAACGATGAAACTTACTCGAAAAGTGCGTAATATTTGAGCGCGATGTATTTGGAGATTTCGCACTCCCTGATGCAACACGATCGCATTTTTTCTGTATCGATCGTCGTGCCGCATAGAGATAATGAATCAAATTTTTATTTTTGGCATCAACAACAAAAAGAAACTAGAAGAAATGACGATAAAATATTGAATTTCGATTGTTTGAATCGATTGGCGACACCAGCGTTCCAGTGGTTCTCAAGTATTTACATTTTTGGGAGAACAGCTGATCGCAATGCCTTATCACGCGAAAAATAACAATGTGGGAGATTGAAGGGATTTTTTAGTGTTTAAACATTTTTTGGCGACGTGAATAATCATGGCATCGATACCGAAGCCAGTGTGGATCTCCAGTGCACTTGCCACGATCTTCGGTTTCTCGTATTTGATCAAGTAAATCGTTTCTAACATTTTTTTACCGGCGAAAATTAACATAACCTCACTTTATTACGAAAAACTTGAGAAAACGTTTAGGGAGGTTGGCTACGTACGACTTTATTGAGGATTCTTTCAAAATTTTGTATCAACGTTCTTAGCACCTAGAACTAACAGTTTTTTCCTCTGAAGAAAAAAACGAAATATAAATTTCAACCCCGAAGCTGAGGCTCCATGACGAGTTTTCGAAGATCTGGCGATTCCCAGTGATTGAGAGTGTCTCCCTGCGTGTCCTCGTGAAGAGTTCTAGTCAATGGCGTTCCCGGATAAATTTTGATCCACGATTCTTGAAAAAAAAAAAAAAAAAAAACTTTGATTCCCGAAGCTGAGGCTCCATGACGAGTTTTCGAAGATCTGGCGATTCCCAGTGATTGAGAGTGTCTCCCTGCGTGTCCTCGTGAAGAGTTCTAGTCAATGGCGTTCCCGGATAAATTTTGATCCACGATTCTTGAAAAAAAAAAAAAAAAAAATTTGATTCCCGAAGCTGAGGCTCCATGACGAGTTTTCGAAGATCTGGCGATTCCCAGTGATTGAGAAAGTCTCCCTGCGTGTCCTCGTGAAGAGTTCTAGTCAATGGCGTTCTCAGATAAATTTTAATCCACGATTCTTGAAAAAAAAAAAAAAAACTTTGATTCCCGAAGCTGAGGCTCCATGACGAGTTTTCGAAGATCTGGCGATTCCCAGTGATTGAGAGTGTCTCCCTGCGTGTCCTCGTGAAGAGTTCTAGTCAATGGCGTTCCCAGATAAATTTTAATCCACGATTCTTGAAAAAAAAAAAAAAAAAAATTGATTCCCGAAGCTGAGGCTCCATGACGAGTTTTCGAAGATCTGGTGATTCCCAGTGATTGAGAGTGTCTCCCTGCGTGTCCTCGTGAAGAGTTCTAGTCAATGGCGTTCCCAGATAAATTTTAATCCACGATTCTTGGAAAAAAAAAAAAAAAAATTTGATTCCCGAAGCTGAGGCTCCATGAGGAGTTTTCGAAGATCTGGCGATTCCCAGTGATTGAGAGTGTCTCCCTGCGTGTCCTCGTGAAGAGTTCTAGTCAATGGCGTTCCCAGATAAATTTTAATCCACGATTCTTGAAAAAAAAAAAAAAAAAAATTTGATTCCCGAAGCTGAGGCTCCATGAGGAGTTTTCGAAGATCTGGCGATTCCCAGTGATTGAGAGTGTCTCCCTGCGTGTCCTCGTGAAGAGTTCTAGTCAATGGCGTTCCCAGATAAATTTTAATCCACGATTCTTGAAAAAAAAAAAAAAAAAAATTTGATTCCCGAAGCTGAGGCTCCATGAGGAGTTTTCGAAGATCTGGCGATTCCCAGTGATTGAGAGTGTCTCCCTGCGTGTCCTCGTGAAGAGTTCTAGTCAATGGCGTTCCCAGATAAATTTTAATCCACGATTCTTGAAAAAAACAAAAAAAAAAATTTGATTCCCGAAGCTGAGGCTCCATGAGGAGTTTTCGAAGATCTGGCGATTCCCAGTGACTGAGAAAGTCTCCCTGCGTGTCCTCGTGAAGAGTTCTAGTCAATGGCGTTCCCAGATAAATTTTAATCCACGATTCTTGAAAAAAAAAAAAAAAAAAATTTCAATCCCGAAGCTGAGGCTCCATGACGAGTTTTCGTAGATCTGGAAATTCCCAGTGATTGAGAAAGTCTCCCTGCGTGTCCTCGTGAAGAAGTTTAGAAGGGAAAGAAAAAAAATTGAAAATTAAATATCGCGAATTCTAAAGGTCAGAAAATTTTTCTTCAGAGGAGAAAACTTTTAGTTCTGGTGCCAAGAACGTTTATACAAAATTTTGAAAGAACCCTAAATAAAGTCGTTTCGTGATAGTAATACCTTAAGTTCTAATCATTTAAAATTTTCCTATGCTTTTAACATGGCAACATTGTTCTGTGTAGCCAACCTCCTTAATTTGAAAAAATCCTCTTGCCCAAATTCGTTGCAAATACTCGAAATTTTGTTTTTCATTATTTCTTCGCAAGAGATTCCTTCTCCGGCAAAGTCTACGAGGGCAAGGAGAATTTGACCAACAAAATCGTTATCATTACCGGCGCGAACACCGGTATCGGCAAAGAAGTCACGCTCGACTTGGCCAAACGAGAAGCAAAAGTTATTATGGCTTGCCGCAATTTGTTCAAATGTGAGACGGTAGGAAAATTTTTTCGAAATATTCTTCCCTATTTTTTTCAATTTTTTTTCCTCAAAATTTCGTTCACCTCGAATTTTACAATCGATCGAACGATTTTCACGTCGTTTCGATCGTTCGCAACAGTCGATCACGATTTTCTCCAAGTTTTTGCCACACAAGCTTCTAATTTTCGAACTCGCCAATTTATCTTTCAGGCTCGTAAAGAAATAGTCTTGACGACCAGGAACAAGTACGTTTATTGCAGAGAATGCGATTTGGCGTCTCAGGAAAGCATCAGAAAGTTCGTAGACACTTTTAAAAAAGGTAAAGCGTTTGGAAAAGTTTCGAAATTTTTTTTTACGAAATTCAACTGAGAATTCCCTTTACTACAGAACATTCGGAGCTGCACTTACTCATAAACAATGCCGGAGTCATGAGATGTCCGAGGAGCGTGACGAAAGATGGAATAGAGACCCAACTGGGGGTTAATCACATGGGCCACTTTTTACTGACCAATTTATTGTTGGATACTCTGAAGAAATCGGCACCATCCAGGATCGTGAATGTCTCGAGCATTGCTCACTTGAGAGGCAAAATAAACGTCAAGGATTTCAATAGCAGCGAAAAATATGATCCTGGGGAGGCTTACACGCAGAGCAAATTGGCCAACGTTCTTTTTACTCGAGAATTAGCAAAGAAATTGGCAGGTTTGTAAAAATTAGAAAAAAACTGACATTATTTAACTCTTAATAATCACACCTCCAGATTGTGACGTAATACTCATTGGGGGTGTGATGTCAACCCACTGACTTTGGAAGGCGATAAATAGTTGAAATATCGTTAAAAAAAATAAAATAAAAATCCTACAATGTATTTTTAACCCTTGAGTAACGACCGCGATGATTGTATTCAATTCGTGCAATTTTTCATACAAAAAAATGTCGAAAAAAAAAAATTCTGCAAAAATGACTTTTTTTTTACAAAAAATGATGCAGAAATTGTAATTTTCAATTAAAAAAAAAAGAAAAATCGTTTCATAAGCCTAAAATAGCAGGCTTTCAGGTGGGACTGGTTAAAATAGCGATCGTTTCAAAAAGTATTCCCCAGGTTTTACACCATCCGCTTCCTACTGCTTCCAAAACCGAACTAACGTGCCCTTTCGAATAATAACGACGAGGCTCCCTACCAGAAGGTTCAAACTACCGATAGAGGCTGTCACAAATCCCATTTTCTCAAAATTTCTATTACTCATCATCGGTGAAAAGGAGGCTGGGATAAAATTAACCCCATGTCACCATTAAGGGCTAAATGATTGAAAACAATTGCAGGAACAGGCGTGACGGTCCTCGCAGTCCATCCAGGAATAGTCGACACGGAAATAACGCGTCACTTGTCATTTTTCAATTCAACCTTGGGCACGATTTTCGTGAGGCCTTTTTTTTGGTTTTTCGTTAAACTCCCAAGACAAGGAGCTCAGCCGGTAATAAACGCGGCACTCGATTCAAAGTTGACAAACGAGTCAGGATCGTATTTGAGGTGAGGACAAAAAATGAATTTCCGTTTTGGGAAAATGAAGAAATATCGATAATCGAGTTTTTTTTTTTTTTTTTTTTTCATTTTTTATTTTTATTCAGCGACTTTGACATAGCGGAAGTTTCGGAAGAGGCGAAAAACGATCAATTGGCAAAGTGGCTATGGATGACCAGCGAAAAGTGGACAAACTTGACAGCCGCTTGATGGGCAAAACTTCCATTTTCCGGCTGCGAATATTCTTCGAACTAAACGAATAAACTTGTTGTGTTACAAAACGAAAAACAATAATTTATTCCACGATATCGACGCGACCAAGTTATAAATGCGTTGAGAAAGAAAAAAAAAACATAAAGTTTGCGATGAGCGAGTTTCTTAAGCCTCTTCGTCGATCGTTTGACGTTCCAAGATGATTTTTTGCACTTCCGGTTGCGTCGATCTCATGAAAGGTTGGACGAGCGTCATAGATTTTGCGTAAAGTTGCTTGACGATCTCGTCGTTCGGACTTATCGCCGTTTTCTTTATTTCGCAGTCACTGAAACGTTAATCATTCACATTTTTTTTTTTCACGCTTCATTCTCTCTCTCTGGGCTAACAAACTAACGACGTGAGTGCAAATTTGCACTTTGACTTTTAAAAACGTTCTTTCTCGTCGACATTTGTACGGATTTAAAACTCCTGGGGTACTTTTTAGGGGTAGCGAATCCCGGGCTATCGATTACAATGATTAGAAAATCGAAAAATACAAGATTTTTCACGAAAAAATCATCAAATTCACAAAAAAAAATTTTGAAAATCAGTTTTTTTTTTCGTTTTAACGCCATTTCAATAATAATTAAGGTATCGACATTTAATCTGTGCGGAATTGAAGATAACGAGTTGTATTTTGAGAAAAAAAATAATCCGGAACGATTATGAGGAAAGCCGCTGGGCCACGCAGACTAAAGTGCTTGCCGCCGGAAATTTTCGTCAGTGCAAATTTGCGCCCATGTAGTGGCTACGAGATTATCGAGTTTTCAGAAATACCTGAGATATTCGCCGGACGTTTTATCCAAATCTTTGGACACCGCCGCATAGATCGTCGTCTGAGCGCCTTGCAGAGGATTTTTCAGACACAACCACAGCCAGGGATACATTATGAACTTGATAAAGTATCCATGCTCGATCGGAGAACTTCTCATGTGACGAGTGCCTCGCACAAGCCCAGGATTCACGCAATTGCACGTGACGTTCGAATCTGCGTTTTTTTTTTTTTTTTTAATTCAATTTTTCAAAATCTCGTACATTTTCGATTTTTTACTGGCTCTTGACATTTTTCTGTATAATTGTTAAATCACCTTTCAAATAAGTGCTGAGAAAAATGGTCATCATGACCAGAGCTAATTTGCTCTGGCCAAAAGCTTCTCGAGCAGAATAACGATTTTCCAAATTCAAGTCTTCCAAGTGTATGGAACTTGTGGAATAAGCTTGAGCCGTTACGTTTATAATTCTGCCTTGCTTGGCAGCTTCCAGTTTGGGGAGCAACAGTTGGGTCAATAGGAAATGTCCTGAAATGGTTTTTGAAAAGTCAGCATTACCCAAAAATCAACAAAAGAGAGAAAACTATTTGAAAATTTCAATTTGCAGCGTTTTTTGTATTTGCATTTTAATTATTCAATTTCGACAACTTTTCTGGAAAGTAAAGAGAAAGTACGAACTTTTACACAATATCTTAGAAAATTTGCAGAAATTAGACCGAAAAATCATAAAATTCGGTCGAACCGTTCGATCGACATTTTCCAAATTCAATACCAACCTCCCTATTATGATACTCTGTGTATAAAAAAAAAAAAAAAAATAGTAGGAAATCTTAAAATTTGCGGAAGTTAGAGCCTCGACATTCTTTTTTTGAAAATTTCAAAATGCCGTAGAATTCGTATTTTTCTAACAATTCCAATAAAATTCTCAGAGAATGAGGAGCTTGGATAGATTAACATCTGTGCAAGACGGGAGCCCTGTAGCTCAAACCGTTCTCGAGTTATGAACGTTTGAATTTTTGAGTGCCAGAACATACGCACACACACATCCGCAAATTTTTTCTAGATATGATTTTTCGATGTTTTGGGATATTTTAAGTGCATTGACATTGAAATCTGGAAAAAAAAAAAAAATCCTGCATGAGGAAAAAAAATCATATTTACCAAGATAATTAGTGACGAAATGGAGTTCGAAATTTTCTTCAGTTTTTTCGTAAGGATGTAATGCGATTCCGGCATTATTGACCAAAATATCGATTTCGTTGACTTCTGCAAAGAATTGTTGAGTAATTTTGTACGGGAAACGATTCAAAAATAGTGTTTTTCAAAATCTGAAAACTCACCCAACTTGTCAGCGAATTCACGAACGCTTTTGAGGCACGCCAAATCAAGCATTTTCACTTCGGCTTTAGCGCCGGTAATCGTATGAATTTCGTCGGCGACTTTCGCGCCATTTTCGATATTTCGAACTGCGAGAATCACGTGACCTCCTCTTTTGGCCAATTCGAGAGCGGTGACTTTGCCGATGCCGCTAGTCGCGCCGGTGATTACGACGATTTTTCCATCGATTCGATCTTCGCTCGGACAACTATTTCCTCCCATGTAAGATCTAAAAATTGCGATGCTAGAGATCGAGGAAAAGGGGGAACGTCAAACTTTCGTGCAACGTGCAAAACGACGGGGACGTGGATTCGGACCGAAAAAAAAATGGGGGCGGAACAACGGACCTTATCGCTGCTCCTATTCCCATCAGCAAACCAATCACGTACGGCCACCACGAATCCAACATCGGACTGAACTCTTCGAAAACTTTTTGAAAATCTTTCGTTTGATCCATTTTCTTGATGCAAATAAAAATTTACGCGCACGATTGTTTTTTTCTCTTCCCGGAAATTCTCAGCAGTCGCTCTTCTACACAACACAACCGGCGACTCTCAGCCACTACGATATTTCTCTCTATAGCTGTAATCCAACGGCTTAGCACGCCCAGATGAAATATATTCGAGGGGAGGAAATCCTATTAATGAATCTAAATTGATGATAATTTGAATAAGGGTCCATATAACCAATAGCGGGTCACGATCTTCTCACAACGTCCAAGAATTTTATTTCGTTCAACCGGAAATGCACGCGTCTCTCCCACCAAATTCTCGACTTTCTTCCTTTTTGTTTTCGACTTGTCTCTTTTTTTTTTTTTTACACGTTTATAAACAAACCTCGTGTTAGCAACGAATCTTTTTTGACAGCAGGGAAAATCGATTAATTTCTCTCGATACACGCGGTGGCTTTTTTTTTATTTTGCTATCGCATTATTTATTCTCGCTCTTCAGCGTGTTACGTCCTGGCTTTCTTGCCAGCACCCCATGATTTTTTTGGGGTTTTTTTTTTTGAACATCTCTTCTTCTCTCGAAAAGAGTGTCTCAAAACTTGTAATAATTTCCGTCTCTAAAATCCACAAAGTCCAAATTAAAATCTTAAAACAAATTTATTAAACTTAAATCTCAAATCTGAGATCCGATTGTCAAACACCGATTAATCTAAATCTGTAACTCCGATCGAATCCGATAAACTAAGAACAATGCGAATTTTTAAAAACCAAACAATTTAGAATAAGAAACCAAAGTGTAAAAAGTCAAACGTGTAATGAAAAGGTGAAAATAAACCAACAAGTATTTTTGTGGTACACGAGTCTTCAAAAGTTCTTCCGAGTGTTCATAACCTTTACTCTGGGTAAGAGTATCACCAAAAACTCCAATCACGCAAATGTTTAAATCTAAATATAGTAATTTGTGTCTGGAAATAGGGTAATAGTCAAATCTCTCTGGCGATAGTAATAAAATTTAAACTATCGCGCTCTAAATCGACGACTGCCCATATATTTCGAACAAAAATCTCCCAGTCGGGACGCAACAAGCGAACCGGAAGTACCTGGATGTCTGCTGCAAAATAATAGAGAATCTGCGTGGGTTTTCGGAAAAATCGCTCCGGTGCTTTCGTGTTTCTCGTTTTTCACGAAGCATCGAAATTATTCCGAGAACAACTGCAGAGAAAATTCTTAATTTTTATGCGTTCGAAAAAAATACTTCCTCCGCGTCCCTGAGGATTTTCGATGGGATCTAGAAAATGTTCGTGAAAACAATTCTAGATCGTTCGAAATCTTGAGAACCACTGGAAACTTTATACACGAGGTTTTCATCTTCGCAGATTCATTCGCCAGTTAAAATAATAAGTGCCTGCTGCACTGCTTTATTTATCGTGCATTATTTTTTTCTTCATCGATGTAGTTCAGTATAATTGTCAACGACTTTTCGCGAAAAAAGAAAAGCGTTGGACGGAAGGTAAAAGTGTTCAGTGATATTTTCGAGGTTAGTGTACACAACTTTGCTTCGCAAACTCGTAGAAATCTGACGATTCACGAGATTCTTATCTGTACGAAAATGGGAATAACAATTCCAAAAATTGATAACAATTCCAAAATGACGAAAAGTGAGGTTAGAAATTACTCGTAATTCCAATTATTTCATTTCCCCTTTTAAAATCTGCGAATGCTTACCATTTAAATCACGAAAATCATTCGCTCGGTACGAAAAATTTTTGCACTCTTCCCGCGACACTGCAAATCGGAATAATCGAAAGTTCTCGATCCCCGGAAAACAGAAATTTCCCAAAAAACCCAATTTTTCCAGTTTTCCTCTCCCGAACCAAAGGTTTTATTTTTATTTTTTCCAGCAATCCAGAGCAATCTTGCTTCCCGATGGAGCAAGAGAAAGAAGTGATTCTCGAAGAAATCCTCTGGAAGGAGATTCTGACGCCGGGAACGTCGCGAATCTCTCAAAAGCCGAGCGAAGGTTCTGCGTGTACGCTGAGGATAGAGAACCTGAGATACGAGGAGACTCTGGAAGACGCGCAGCCCTCCAATCTGTCGCAAGTTCTGCGAGAGCAAAACACGAGAATATTGACGGGAGAGCCAGAAATAAATTGGGTGATGGGCGAGGGCGATTGCGAGTTGGACAGACGCCTGGAGATGGCGATACGACTGATGAAGAACGAGGAAAGGTCGAGGCTGACGATAGTCCTGCAAGAGCACAAACTGAGGAAAAAAACTCATCGAATATCTCTAGAGGCGACGTTGACGAAGCACGACAAGTTGAAGCCGATCTGGGAATGGACGCCGTTGGAAAAGTACGAAATGGCGATGAAGTACAAAATGGCAGGAGTGAAATTATTCAGCGAATCGGAAATCGGAAATTATCGTTACAAAGACGCTTTCCACAGATTTAGCAGAGCCTGCAAAATCTTGATAACTCTGGAGCCCATAGCGGACCTCGACTTGGACGCAGAATTGTCGAGAAACATAGAAAATTTGCGCATCAAATTGTACAACAATATGGCAGCTTGTCAAGGAAAACAAAACAATTATTACCACGTTATCGAATTGTGTTCAAAAACATTGTCCAGGGACGATCAAAACGTCACGTCGCTCTTTCGTCGAGGATCCGCTTACGGAATGTTGAAAGATAACGAGCGCGCGGTCGCTGACTTTAAGAAACTTTTGAGCATCGAGCCGAACAATGTACAGGCTAAGGCGAAGTTGCGGCAGTACGAATTGCACGTGAAAAGAGCGAATATATATTGCAACGAAATGATCAAAAGAATGTTCGCATGAAGAGGTTCCTGTAATTTAAAAAAAAAAAAATCTCATGCTCCGATCAGGGAGTCGACGAACGGACGTCGCAGCAAAAAAAATGCGATAATTGCATTTTGTCCCGAAAACTTTTCAACGATTTCGTCCCGAAGCTTCTCCAAAAAACGAGCAAAAAAAAAACAAATTCATCGTAACATCGTTACGAAAAATAGACCATGAACCGGAAATGGAAATTTTTCCAATCGCGAGCCGGATGAGCGATTAAGAAATTGTTACATAACGGATTGTTTATAAAAATAAATATTCACATTTATAAGGAAAATTTTTATATGATTAGCGCGAAACTAAACGTAATTATAAGAATACAATTTTCCGGGCTGGATTTTGTTGCTTTTTCCGTCGTTTATCATCGGTAATTAATTCCTTGATTCATTGCGGAATAATAAAAAAAATTAAAATATACATATATGTACAATTTGTGTTATAAATACAAAAATATTTCTTTATTTCTACCCTTTTTTTTTTAATCCTCTTACACCACAGTTATAGCGATTCGTATTTTCTTTTCCGCACAGTTATTCGCTGCTCGATTATAATATTTATTAATATTTATAATTAAGAAATAAAAACGTGAGCTGCACTCGAGGATGAACCAACATAACTATATATATATATATATATGTATATACGTAGTAAATAATTTATATTATCACTAGATGATGAAACTGAAAAATTTACACACCGCATTGATTTTTTTTCTTACTCCTATACGATGAAATTCCACAGATCGTTTATTACAGCGTTACGAATTAGAAAAGTTTGTTTTTTTTTCTTGTTTTATCGGTTTTTATTATTATTCAGCGTAAAAAGTGTGTTTGTGTGTTTCTCGGGAAACATCCCCTAAGTATCTTCCGCTCGCAAAATTCTTCGACCATTTTACACAAAGGAGACAATCGTTTCGCGCACCGAAGACATAACAAGTTTGTATAGTTCTCCGGATCACAATTCTTTCCTCAAAAAGCAACGGTTTTTTCTCTCTTTTCACTTTCTACTCAAATCTTCATTCTTACGTAATTCAGTAATTTATTAAATTCAGCTTGTTTATTTTTTTATAGAAATGCAAAAAAAAAATAATATTTAATAAAAAATCGCGTAAAATGTGAATCTCGCATAATTGGCAAATATTTCTCATGCTTCGTTTTCGATCTCTCGACCCTTGACGACGACGCCCGCACATTAGTTCTCAGCTGCAAAATTTATTTCATCGAAATTTCGTTAAATATCGAAATTTCGACGAAATCGCGTTTGCAGCTGTTTCAATATTCCTTTTGGAACGTGTCGAAGGACTAGAGCATCCGTGAGAATGGCACCGCGGGTCCAAAACAACAAAAAAAAAACGAGAAATTAAAAATATTAAAAAAAAAGAAAATTCTCCCCTCCCCTGATAAAGATCTGCAACGAACACTCAACACTTAAAAATTAATGGGCGACGAAGCTTCTAAAAAAAAAAGTGAAAATACAAAAATTCGATTGGGAGAAAACAGTTGAAAAAAAAAAAAAACTTAAAAAATTCCGATTTTAGCAACAATCCGGAACGATTAAAAATCATGAGAGCAAAAAAAAAAAGAATGAAAACATTAAAACGACGGGAATATTGGCAAGAAAAACGTTTTTTTAAACTACGACAATATGGCATTGTGTTTTTCGTTGCGAAAATAACAAAATCGACTTTTAAAAATCCAAGCAAAAGCTTGGGCGCAATTCTTACGAGCAAATTAAACGCTTGAGACCCTCATTCCCCCTCCTCTCCCTCCCTCAGCGTCCACTGACGAAATTTAAAAAGTTGTAAACAAAGAGGAACAGAATTCAAAAATTTATCGTCACAAACGAAATTTCTCAATGTTTAAAAATGACAGAATTATAAAATATTTACTACGAGACTTTATTTCTATAACAATATTTGTAATATGCATCATTGGGACAGTAATAATTACGATGTTGATGTGAGATTTTGTCGATGGTTTAGTATCTTTCAAAAATCTACGACCGATTGATAATCAGGAAATACTGTACATTCAAATTCGGAAGTTTCTCAATAAATCGTGACAATTTTTCGATTTATTTCAAAAAAATCAAAAAGTTTCGCTTTTTTTTTTTTTTCGAAAAAATGGAGTTTTTTTAAATTCTCATTCGCTTTGGCCAACGATCGAAGAGACGAGACAACGTTTTACGAGCCATTCTCATGGTGAACGCATCGAAGCCGACGATTAGCAAAAAATCAAAACTGGTGAAATTTTCGGTTTCATGCTGCGCCACAAATTTCGGTTCAATTTTTTCGCTTTCGAATAGTACAAATTTGGGGAGACATTTTCGAGCGTTACAAATATTCGACGACGGTCGACACGGGAACACAGACGGAGGGGGGCGACGAAAAAAAACAAAACAAAAAAAAAAAAAAAAGTTTCAGTACATTACGATAATTTCAGTTTGCCATTCGCCGTCGTCGTCGTCGCCGCCGCCAACGTCGAGTTACTCGCCAATTCAGCAGCCTGTGCGACCGCAGCTGTCATCGACTTTTCCACGAATGACTGATACAGCGGTTTCATAAACTGAACGAGAGGAAAAGAAACAAATGAATGGTGTAAATATTAATAACGTTTATTCGTTTTTACATATATTCATCGATTGTTCTTGCAGAATGTTTAACACACAACAGTCACAGTTTATTTTCGATCAAAATTCGAGCCAATCACGATTTCACAATAAAAAAATTGTTGAAAAACAAAAAAAAAAAACGAAAACAGTAAAAAAAAAGGAGCTTTGAGTTGATCGAAAAATTTCAGTCACGAGGAATGCATGTGTGAGACATTCTTAAGCTCAATATTGCTTAATTATCATATAGCATCAGGCAAGACTTAAAATCAAAGGGAAATTTTTCATAAATCTATTTTTTCGCCTAATTTTATTTTTGAGCCTTTTTTTGTTCCACGAGGAATTAATGCCGATCAGCTGTAGTGAGCTCTAGTGGGGAGGGCAGGAAAGTTGAATGTTCAATCATGCTCCTACCATCATACCTTTTAGTCGTCGCTTCCCACGAGCACTTGGTTTTTTTATTATTTATTTTTTTATTTTTTTTTATTGGGACAAGAAAAACAAAACGAAAAATTAAAGAAAAATACGTAAAAAAAAAAAATAGCGTGGCAAAAAATATTTTCAAAGTGCTCCGAGAGAATGATCAACCAGATTTTTCGGCGAGATATTCATTCTCACGGTTCCCCAACAGCTCGACGAATTATGGCCATTACTTTGACTAAAAACGTTGGAAAAAATCGTTGCGACGAGGATAAAAATTAAAAGTTGAAAAATAACGAAACGAGCAAAAAATGACTGACGATAAAAAAGTTTTTTTTTTTTTTTTTTTTTTAATTTCCAATAAAAATGCACAATTTTTTTTTGACAAATTGCAAAAATGCACATTTTTTTATTTCACTGTATAAAAGAGGCTTAAAAATAAATTTTGAGGAATAATTTAGTTAAAGCTTCAGTTAATAATACTCGATTTACTTAATTGCTAATTAAGCTTTTTGGTTAATTGTTAAAAGCCTCCGAAAGTCAAAATGCACTCCCCATTTCGAAGCAACAGCCATAATTTCTCGAGAGTCGACAATTTCGTAGTTTAGTTTTTTTTTTTAAAGTTAAATATAAAGCTAATCATTTGTTAAAACTGAGTCTGAACGTAAGATAAACGGTAAGTAGGTAAAGTGGTAGATAAACGTGGGATCATATGTAACCATGTTTGTGCAAACGGGCGTAAAGGACGGGCAAGGTACGAAACGCGCCGATTGAGAATACAATTGATAAGATCAAGTATCTTATTTCATGTATGAAGTGAGCGCATAGCCAGGCCTGTTGGAATAGAAAAAAATACTAAATATTAGTGTGAACCTCTTGTATCTTCAAATTGGTTAATCGATCAGCGTAAATGAGCGTTTTGTTGGCAGCTTTTTAGAGAAACAGAAACACAAAGAGAGAGAGAGAGAGAGAGAGAGAGAATCTTGTTGATGGAAAAAAAAGAAAAAAGGTAAAAAATGGCCAATTGAAAAAATTTGCATCGTTGGAAAGCAACGAAAAAGCTGGATCGATTGAAAATCGAGAAAAATTTCTTTTTATACAATTTCTTGGGCCCGAAAGTTCGATAATGTGATTTTTGGATTTGATCGTGAATTCATGAAAATAAGTGGATGACGTTTCGCTGCATTTCGACGATGCAAACTTGGAAAATGGTGGGTGGACGTGCGTGTGAAATTTTTTCAACGAGAATTTATCACGTGGAGGATTCTGGCTGAGCGCCAATGACGTATCGCGATGTCAACGAATTTTTCGAATGAGTATGAACGTGATTTTGTTTACGAGCTCGTGCTGAGCGGGTCTGAAACGTTGCGACGAAATATTTTCATTCTGCAAACGTCCTTTAACAGTGAAGAGTAAAAAAAAAACTTTAAATATTAAATTTCGTTAGTTTCTGGCTCGAAAAAATCCTAAAAAATTCAAAACTCGCTCAGGACCTCGAAATCCTTGAATTTCTGAGCAAACGAAACAATTTCTCAGAGTCTCGTAACCGAATTGTCTTGAAAATAATTTCGAGCATTAATTGGGACGTGCAGGAAAAATAAACCGAAGGGACTAAAAAGCCTAAATTTTTAAAAATCGTTTCAATTCTTACGACCGACAGAGTGGAGGGAAAAAAAAATAGGCTAAAAGTTGGAAAACTCGACAGAGGCTTGTACGAATTGAAAAATTCGATCGAGAGCCTCGAGATTCAATAAAATCTTTAGAAAGCAAGCTTCAAAGTGTAATTTTGCTTTTTTTACTCACGTGTTGCCAAATCGTGTTCGCCAGCTCGTCGATCTTCGACCCAATTTCTCTATATTGCCCGCTGTATCTGTAGAACGAGGAAAAAACGTTTTTTTTTTCATTATTTATCAACGTGCCAAGAAAATTCAAATGTTTCAAAATTTTATTGTTTTTTTCACGAACCTTATGTACGCCCACAGGACGAGGGTGATCAATCCAATTCCCATGATGAAATTGCACGTGTTCGCGAGCTTGTACAGTCCGATTAGGCCGAAGACTCCCGAACAAACGTACATCGTGAACGCCATTGCGAAAAACACCGCCGGAGTCCGCGCGGCCTTGAATAAGTTCTTGCTCTCGTTGTGCGCTTTGAATTGCAAAAAAGTTTCTTCTATGTCCTGCGAAATGAGTGAGAATCATGTGGAAAACGTTTTTTCATGGAAAAAATTGAAAAATCTTGATTTTCCCGACTTTGCCCTGGTTTGACCTTGAACTTTCGAACGGCCGTGATTTCGTTTATTTTCTTGGTAATTAAAAAAATCCTTCACAGTCAGTCGCAGTTTTTCATTCCCGATTAATTTTTCGAGACATTTTGCAAAAAAAAAAAATTCATCAACAAACCTTGATCAATTTTTCCATGTACGTTTGACTGAATTCGTCGCCGCCCATTTTCCGTTTGTTCGAAAATTGATGAAGTGCTTTGTCGACGCATCTTTGATGCTCGGACTCGAGATGCGCCGTCGCCAAATACGGTTTTGCACCCCCGCAAACGCATTCCATCATTTGATGATACAGATCTTTCGCTTCCGCCACTGCCGACAAATTATTCGCTTCCGCCGTTGCCTGCGAATTTATTTTTCATTTTTATTCTCTCGCAATATCGACGACACGTGCAAAAAGTTGGAAAATCCTTTAAAACCCTCTCAGTCACGCAATTCAGTTTACATTGGAAATTTCGTCGTTGAATTCGATTCCGACTTTTGAAATACAAAAAAAATGGAAAAAATGAAAAACAACCCCTGAAATGGGGTAAAAACCCCTTTTTTGTCAGGAAATGAATTAATGCAGAAATACATTTGGCATGTTAGTTTTTCGCTGGATACGAATGTAATCTTGAAAGTACAACAGTCAAGGAATCTACCGATAAAATGGTGGAAAAGCTACCCTTTTTGTCACAAAAACATTTTCGACGAATCAGAGATTTCGACGAATCAGTTGATTTCCATATTTATTATATTTTTGACATCGGATTCGGAATCAGCGTCGAAAAATACATGAGAAACGAATATCCGCATTAGTCTGCCGGAAAAAATTTGATTTCGTGAGAAAGGGGTCACTTTACCCCCGTTTGGGGGGTTGTTCCCCCCAAAATGGGGGAAAACGCCCCTCCCCGTGTCGGGATTGTTATTTATGATATTTTTGACATCGGATTCGGATTCGGCGTCGAAAATTGCACGGGGAACACGTATTTAGCCGTCCACGTAAGAGAAAAATTGACTTCTGTAAACTGAAAGGATTAAAAACTCGAGATTCAGGCGGAAAAATGAAGAAAAAATTGGAAACTCACCACAAGCATGCTTTTGGGCTCCGGCAGTTCATCGCCTTTGTATATTCTGATATAACTTTTGAAATATTCGAGCAATTCTCTAGCCTTGACGACCTGGCCATTGATTTTTTTCGTCACAAGATTCTCCGGCGCCAATAAAGTAGGAATCAACGTTTTTAATTGTTGCTTGAACTCGTCCTCGATCTCGGAAAGTCTGCCGTCGAACTTTGGGTTCGTGGCGATTTTTAAACCCGGATGTGGCATCAAGAAACAGGAAATTTCGGAGAAACAGGATTTGATATGCTTGCGCAAACTTTGCAATTCGGGGTGCTGCTTGTCCGAGACCTCCAGACGACGCTGCAGGATTTTTCGGCCACCGTTCGAGCCGTAATCCGCCTCGTACGGATAACTCCAGTCTCGGACCAAAAACTGCAATCTCTGGAACGGCGTGCTGCCCGATTTCTCCAACGCCAAACGTCCGTACTCCGTGAATAATTGTAAATGTTGCAAATCATCCTCTTGAATGTTTTGCGACAAATTGTAAATTTGTACCGAGGACAACATCGTGCTCAAGGCGAATACTGTTGCGCAGTCACGCACCGTCGATTGACTGTCGAACGCGCCCTGCGTGTCCATCAATATTATCGCTACTTTTTCTCCGTTCAATAACGTTCCTGGAAATACTTTTGACCACATTAGAATCCCCGTTGTGTCACGCTCCGAACCTCCGCGCCACGAAAACCCGCTCAGTGGCTCTTGCTCCGTTCCCAGCCAATCGTCGTCGTCGCGTTTTTCAACGTACTGCCACAAACAATAAATCCCAATAAATCAACAAAATTATCAAAGAAACGTCAACAATTTGCAACTTATTAATCAAATTTTCATTTATCGATTTTTTACTTTTTTTTTTAAAATAATTTCGACAACGTTTCTAGAAAGTAAAGAACAAGTACAGACTTGTACACAATGTCTTTGCTTCCTCTATGAATAAGCAAAATAAATTAAGTTAAAAAATTCAATCGTTCGATTGGCGATTCCCCATGGAAATATAGAGCGACAAACGGGGAGTAACTCACCTTGCTGTTCATGTAGCGAAGGAAAAAGTCGAGAAGAAAACTTTTTCCTTTCCTAAATGCCCCAGCGACGGAAACGACGACAACGCTGCGGTCCTTGATGTCATCCTGGAGGAGGATTTCGGCGAGGGCTTCCTCGTCGAGTTCGAAACTGTGATCGGGATGGGCGAGGACGACTTGAACCGGATAACCGGGTATTTCGGTCTTTTTCGCGACGGGCTTATCGTCCATCGAGAACGTTTCTATTCTCTCGCGTTGCCCGAGACTCTCTGTACCGAAAAAAAAAAAAAAAAACAAATTCAAATCAATTTTCCTCCGGATCGAATTTGAGAAAAATCAAAAATTGCAACTGCTAAATTTTTGATTAAAAAAAAAAAAGCGTAAAAATTTGGGAAAATCTCAACTATTTACGAGACGTGGGAAAGAATCGGGAGAAAAAAAGAGACAAAAAGCGTTGAGCGTGGTCGGAGACCTTGACCTTGATGACGGCGTACGTTTGACGATTCTGATCGGTAATTGCGTAGGATGACGAGGCTATGATCGAATGCATAGTCGCAAAGTGAAGTCAACAGAACAAATAGGAAAAAAACTTTACGAGCCACCGAAACGAATAATTTCGAAAATATGAAAAATGCACCAATTTTCCGAAATAAAAAAAAAAACAGTTAATAAAATTTGAAAAATTGAATTTTTCTCTGATTAAAATAATTCTTTTTTTTTCTTTTGAGCGAGTGAACTCGAAGGCGAATATCCGGTGGAGAAAAATGTAGAAAGCTTCGACTCGTTTGATCTTTTTCTCCACCCCGTGCTCTTTGGCTCATTCTTCTCCGTCTCCTTGCTCCTTTGAATAACGAAATGAAAAAATAAAAATGTGCGGGGGGGGGGGGGGCACGAGCACACAGGACGAGAGGATAAATAAGGAGGGGGGGGGGGGGGAGAAAAATTTGTAGGTGGACTAAATACGCGTGAGTCCGATTTTGCTCGTTTAGCGAAAGAAGGAGGAGGAGGACGAGAGGATGGCCAATTATGGGGCGGCGGCGGCGGCGGCGGCAGCCGTCAGGTAATAAAGCTTTGCCCCAGAGCTCGGAAAATTGCGAACGGGACTACAGTGCTCTTCCCTTTTCGCTCATCTCGCCTATCCAATCTAAATCTCACGTTCAAATGAACGTCCGGCTTTCCAATCTCCTTCTCTGTCTTTGCTGCATTTGCGTGTATTTTACGTGTGTATAAAGCAAAAATATGCTTTCAGCGATTACGTACATGTCGGGGACGAGCGGACAGTCAATAATATGCCGAATTCAAATCTCCTCGTGCATTTTTCTCTATTTTTTTTTATTCCCGTTCTCCCCGAATCGTAATAATTGACGTGAAAATGTTTTTTCCAAATTTCCACATTTATGCTCGATCAAAATTGTTTTTTTTTTCTCAAATTTATATTTTTATGAATTAAAAAAAAAAATTCTTTATGCAAATTTTGATTCGACGTTCCAGAATTTTTTTTTTTGGAAAATTGACAAATTTTTTGGTTTTCGGGATTTTGTTTTTTTTTTTACACTGAGGAGTAAAGATCACGTGCAATTTACGTTGGAAACGATCGAGTCGTGAGACAAGTGAGAGAGGTTCGTGGATTTTGCCAATTTGTGACGTCGAGCGACGAAAATGGCTTGGTGAGTCCGAAGATGATGGCGTTCGTTAAGACTTTTATGTCGTAATGTATTGGATGATATTTTCGAGGATTGAGGGTAATCGCGATCACGTGGAATATTGCCAAAAGTGTTGCATACATTGCGGAAAGGTTTTGTATAGCCGGTGTGAGAGAGAAATAAATTTTTATAGACGAAAACGTTGAAATTTAAAGAAACAGTAAAAAAAAATGAAATTTTTCTACGAATTTTGATAGAAAATCTTCAAGGTCAACGAACTCGGTGTCAACAAAAATGGCGGGGAATGTTTTCGTATGGTTGGCCCTCTCGAAACTACGGGAAGCAAGCAGACGCCACAAAATGGTGAACGAAAAAAACGAGCATGGGAAAAAACACGAAAGAGATTGAAAATTTAAAAAAAAAATGATAGAAATTTACACAAAAATATTTCAAGGGAGGAGACTCACCGACATTCTTGAACGTCCGATTTTGTCGTGGCGAAACACGATTTACGTTCTCGTCTAGGGACGTCATTGGGGGCTTTGTGACTGGAAATTAAAATATACATCGTAGTCACTATTTAGAAAAACGACAGTCGAGTACGAGAGAAAAAATTTCTAAAATAGCAGTCTCAATAATTTCAAAAGTATTTTTAACCCTTGATGGTCACATGGGGTTCATTTTACCCCAGCCGCTTTCGAGCGACGATACGTAATAGAAATTTTGAAAAAATGGCATTTGTGACAGTCTCTACCGGTAGTTTGAACCTTCTAGTAAAGAGCCTCGTCGTTATTATTCGAAAGGGACCGTTAGTTCAGTTTTGGAAGCCGTAGCAAGCGGACGGTGTAAAACCTGGGGCAAACTTTTTGGAACGGTCGCTAATTTAACCAGTCCCACCTGAAAGCCCGCCATTTCAGACTTATGAAACGATTTTCTTTTTTTTTTAATTGAAAATTGCAATCTCTGCATCGTTTTTGTAAAAAAAAATCATTTTTGCAGAATTTTCTTTTTCCCGACATTTTTTTTGCATTAAAAATTGCACGAATTCAATAAAATCATCATGGTCGTTACTCAAGGGTTGAAAATACATTGTAGTATTTTTATTTTATTTTTTTCAACGATTTTTCAACTATTTATCGCCTTGCAAAGTGAGTGGGGTCGATAACGACCCCAATGACTATTACGTGACAATCTGGAAGTGTGCCTATTAAGGGCTAATTTCTAAAGTATTTTTAAACAAGCCCGAAAGTTATTTCGATCGCGAGCAGCGACTTTGTGAGAAAAAAAAATCTACGCGGTTCGTTCGAGGTTTTTCTCCCACGAAAGATTCGTTCATTTTTGTGGAGCGAATAAATTCCCCAAGCTGTCGAATTCTTTGTGTCTGATTCGCCGAATCAGCGGAAAGCAGTTGGTAGAAAAAGCGCTGGATTCGCGAAATTTCAGCGCCGAACATAACCTCAAAGTTTGTCGTCGAACCCTTTTCTCGTTTATTCGAAAAACATTACGATCTCTTTGTTTTCAATTTTTATTCGACATCGCCGCAAGTTCAACGAAAATCAAAACACTCGGTCAACAACAATTATCTGTGTGTATGCGCGTTCATGCGACGGTGTAAACATATGTATAGAGGTTACGAAACACACCAGCCGCCATCATTCCAAATCCATCGGGCAAAGGTTGTCTGTTTCTTCGTTCTCGTAGTCTCTCGACTAAAACACTTTCCCGAGGCATTTCTTGCTCGATCTGTTTCCGCCTGGGAGTTTTTCGTCTTTCGGTCATTCTTCGATGTTTTTACAATCGCCACATTCGGGGAAAATGCGAATTCGGGGAAAAAACTCGAGAGAATCGAGTGAAAATGATTTTTTTTTTTCAATCACATGGACAAAAACCGAGAAAAATCACGTTTGCGAAAGAACTTCAAAGAATAATCGAGCAAAACAATGATTTTCGCGGCAAAAACGCGCGAAAATGACGTTTTTTCGTAAAAATGAAAAAAAAATATATATCGACGCCCGAGAAACGATTCCGCGAGCGGGAAAAACACGCGAAGACGTTTTGGCCAGAGAACGAGCACTAAAGACGCGAGATAGAAAAGACTTTGCCGAAGGTAGAAAAGTTGGCGTTTTTTTCCTCGATCGTGCGTCTGGCGGGCGCGTCGTCGTTGAGCTTGGCCGCGACGTCCGAGTCGACGAGGACGTCGCTTTGGCCTCTGCCTAATTCTCCCGCGAGTTCGAATCACGAATTTCCCCGAAAATTGGCAAATTTCCACGAAATCACATTTTTTTTTCAATTTCTTACGTTTCGTTTTTACTCTGCCAAATTATACGTCCGCGGGGCACGAATATTCAAGAGACAAACGTTCAGTATTTGGCCAAAGTGCGAACGAGATCAAGTTCGTGGCTGCGGCTCGAAAAAACCAAATTTGACGCATTTTCAAAAAGATAAAAAATAAATAATTTTATTCAAATTTATTATTATAATTAATTATTAATTAATAACAATTAATTAATTATTTATTAATTATTAAAAGTAAATAAAAACAAAAGACCAAAAAAACGGCTTCGCAAACTATTTTTGTAAAGGGCAGAAAAAAAATTGACTCGAAAAATCAAATTTTTCGAATCGAATTAATAAAAATTTATTTACCAATCGTATTTATCGGATTCGGCCATTTAATTAAATTATTTCGAGGCACAGGGGAATATTTAAGAGAAATAATGAATCGGGCATAATTTCGAGATTGGAAAAAGCGATTTGCGATACCGAGATGACGATTAAATTGACAGGGAATTTTGTAGCGTCATGAATCGCGAATTCGATGGTAAAAAAAAAAGAGTGCGAATTTTAATTCGTCTTTCCCATTCGAGTGTTTCGTTTGATACAATTAATTCCGACTCTCCATGGGATTTCGTGTACTTGTAATTTTATCCAACAGGCTGATTAAAGCCTCGCGATTGATTGGTCGCGTCGTCGATTCGTTAGACTGAATAATTCTCGTTTAATTAGTTTGCTGATTTGACGTTTGAGTCATCGATGCGTCCGGGCGATGAAAAAAATAAATAAACAAATGTGAGAAACCGTTGGAAATATTTCGAGAAAAAAAAATTGATGATTCTTCATTTTTAATAATAATTTACTGGCAATCGGTGCGATTAATTGTTATCGATGAATAATTATCGCTATTAGTGAGTCAAGAATCGTCCAAGTCAACGCTTGCTCTATGAGGAAGCAAAAGAAAATAAATGTCACGTTCGGTTCGCAAAACTCGAAGAACGCGTCGCGCATCGAATTAGCATAGCTCAGAGTTCAACGCTTGTCGCATCGAATTTTCTCGTTTCGTATTTTTCATTGTCATCGATCGAAACAAAATGTCGCTCGGAATTCCAACAAATCCCGAAACTACGGTCGAAAATGTTCGAAAAAACAAATGCGTGTTCGCCAGCTCTCGTCGCAACGGAACGTGGCAACGTTCCGAATGCAATAAAGATATAATACGTGGCTGAGTAAAACTTCAAGGTCAAGACTCCGCGAACGACAACGTTGGAAAAAATTTTCGGAGGAAATGGAAGATGGCGGCAGGAAACTTTGTTCGTCGTCGATAAAAGGGTTCACGAGTTAAAATTTGTTGACGAAAACGATCGTTAATTTTTTCGCGAAGACTCCGAAAAGCGCGAATCGTCGTTTTTTTCGTATTTTCCATAAATAAACCGAAAAAACGTTGACGCTCAATCAAAAAATACGAAAAATCGAATTCAGCGCCGAAAATTTTGAAATTAATCATCAAAAAATCGTAAAATGTAAAAAAAATTCGTTTTTAAATCGAATCTCGGAAGCGTAGCTGCGGGATTTGGTCACGTGTCGCCGAGTGGCAGCACGATCGCCTTCCATGCGTCGACTACGTCACCGTCCGACCAGTTTCTGACAGAACGTTTTTTTCAATTTTTCCTCGTCGAGGACACGAGCGCACAAAAGAAAATTGCACAATGTAAACTCCAATAATCGTAATAGAGGTCCCAAAAAAAAAGTATGTCGCAGGAAAAATGTCGAAGATTGGGAGAGAAAGGGAGGATCGAGGTCTAACCTCAATTGCGACGTTAGTCGACACTTTTCTCGTGTGGCTCTCGGAAACACGGTAATTTCCATAATCGAAGATAATTGCGAAAAGCCTCAAGAGCCATAATCGTACGAAAGAGTCAAGAAAAATGAATTACTGACCGTGGGAATCGGTTTTGTTTGAAAAATCGTCGATCGGGAAATCGGCAGTCCATCCAGCCATTTTAATTGGCGATATTTATTCTCAGTTTCGAGAATATCGACGACAAAAGGATTCGCGACAGGAAAAACACAAATTTAGCGATTTTTTTAAAAACCACGATCGACCGAACACGACGAGATGAATTTTCGTACTTGCTTAAACTTGCTACGTGCCAGACTCGTGTGGGAGGGAGAAAACGAAAAATAAACGTTACGAAAAAGCGAGGTTAGGAAAAAAAAAAAAAAAAACACTAAAGGATCTCGCTTCACGGACGATTACAGCTGGTTAAACGATTCGAGCACTCGAGATGCTCCGTGGCTGTCGTTCTCCATGTTTTTCTTTCGTATTTCCAGCCTCGATCACTCCTTTACTTTATCACCGTTTCCGAAGCACTTTTTTCCTCCTCTTAATTGTACTTTTCAATTTTGACAGTTTTTACGATTAACGAGCTTTTATTTAACTCACCGACATACGAGCCCTCGTAATCTTCGCTCTGTTTACGTTTCCTCACCTCCGCCATATTGTAATTACGCATCGCGACACGGCCGCGAGCGGTGCTGCTGTCTCGCTGGACCGCTCTCGCTACTCCCGAGTCAAGCGAGCGTCAGCGGTTCGCCTTCAATGGCGCCATTTTTCAAACGCATCCTCGCCTTTCACCCGAAGAGAGAGTTACCTTTTCTTTTTTTTTTTTTTTTGGCGCAGCATCGAGGATTCTTTTTTCTTGGAACCTGCGAAACGATTTCTTTTTGTTATCATTTTCGATGTTTCTCGCTCGTTCGACGACGCGATCTGCGACGATGCTTGCGACCACGAAGGACAAACAATTTTTTTCCCTTTTCGTGTACGCTTCACTTTTTAGTCAGAAATATGCCTTTGGGGGGAACCACGTGATCGCGATGGGAACACGTGGTGGCCCTCGAAATTGTGATACATTGCTGCAGAAGGAAAAATCAACAGTCAATTTTTTCTTAGAAACCATGACACTCCGCAAATATTTTATTCGAAAATTCTGATGATTATTATTTTTTATTACTAAATAAAACAATTAGAGCGGTTTAACAATTTTTCAAAAAATTCAGATTTTCGTAAAATTTGAAAAATCATCAAATTTGAACGTTCAACCGATATTCCCCAAATTCCATACCAACCTTCCTATTATGATACTCTATTTATAAAAAAAAAATTAGTAATAAATCTTAAAATTTGCGCAAGTTAGAGCGTCGACACCCTTTTGTTGAAAATTTCAAAATGCCGGAAAATTCGTATTTTTTCTAGCAATTCCAACAAAATTCTCAGAGAATGAAGAGCTTGTAGAGATCAACATCTGTGCAAAACGGGAGCCCTGTAGCTCAAACCGTTCTCGAGTTATGAACGTTTGAATTTTACAGTGCCACACAAACACACGCGCACACACATCCGGACGTTTTTTCTAGATATGACTTTTCGATGTTTTCATTGAAAACTGGAAAAAAAAAAAAAAATTTTCACCGTCACATATAGTTTCCTCTATGGGGAAGCAAAATTATCAAAGTTTAAAATTTCGTGTTTGTGGAAATTTTATACGACACGTGGAAACTCACGTAAATCAGCACAAAAAAAAGGCGGGAAATTTTTTTTTTTAAGAATGTCAACAAATTGTCTCTGGGGGCGGGACAATTTTTTAAAATCCTCCGGGAGCTATTTTTCGGGGAAATTAATCGAAACGAAGAATAAACTATCGAATGAAAATCGTATGGAGATTTGAATTACGATTTTATGAAATTTGAATATGACGATCGAAAATTTAGGCAATTTGACGTCCGGTTGTTTGTTTAAACATAAAGACGCGAGGGGCTACTTCCGGAACGCGTAGTCGCGCGTTTCGATCCGGGCGGTAGAGTGGCTGTGCGTCAGATTCTCTATGGTCGAATGTGTTGGATGCTGTGCGCGGTGCTTCACGTCTCGTGCGCGATAAAGACGTATTTTCTTTTCTTTTCGTTTCTCCCTCTTAGCTCTCCGTTGTTGTTTTCTCGTTTTGTGAAGCTTGCAGTTGGATATACCAGCCAATCCGGCGAAAATGATTCGATCGAGTAAGTGTGTTTACCTTACGAGTTATTTTTCTCGACATTTTGGCGTTATTGCGCGTTGACAATTGCGCGCGCCAACAGAAACACACGCGCGCCCTCCCGCTCAACCCCTTCTCTCGCTTCTTCCTCCCACCCTTGCCTATTCGCCGTATCCACGAGTAAACAAATCGCGACGGAGGCTCGAAAGCAATAGAAATACAAATTTCATGTGGTGTACGTGTTAACCGTCATTTTCCTATTCCATTGTCAAATCCAAAATTTCATGAAAATATAGAAATGATCGACCCATCGCTCGCCTAAACTTTCACCTTGAATTTTATTCCCGAAACAATTTTCATACGCCTCGGAAATAGCATTTGAAAAACCGATTCACAAAAGTTTGTTCGATATTAATTTACCAATGTGACGGTGAACATTTTTTTTTTTACAGTTTTCATTGTCAATGTGCTAAAATGTCCCAAAACGTCGAAAAATTAAATCGAGAAAAAATGTCCGAATGTGTGTGTCTGGCACTGCAAAATTCAAACGTTCATAACTCGAGAACGGTTTGAGATACAGGGCTCCCGTTTTGCACAGATGTTGATTTACACAAGCTCTCCATTCTCTGAGAATTTTGTTGAAATTGCTAGAAAAATACGAATTCTACGGCATTTTGAAATTTTCAAAAAAAGGGTCGTTGCTCTAACTTTCGCAAATTTTAAGATTTTTTACTAATTTTTTTTTTATAGAGTATCCTAACAGGAAGGTTAGTATTGAATTTGGGAAATGTCGGTTGAACGGTTCAAATTTTATGATTTTTTGAATTTTACGAAAATCTGAGTTTTTTGAAAAATCCTCCAACCGTTCTAATTTCTGCAAATTTTGTAAAATATCGTGTATAAGTCTGTACTTCGCCTCTTTACTTTCTAGTTTTGGTAAAAATGGCGGTCGACGATGTATAGCGTCACAAAATGCCGAGGAGCGTTGGACATTATCGAAATTGATATAATTTCGTCCGAAAAACGAAAATTCAAACTTGATGAAAGTTTGATTTTCGATGAAAACGGAAATAACACATACAAAATGGTCGCGCACGTGACTCGCGAGTCGTTGAACGTCTTGTTGTTCAGTCTGTATTTCTTTATTTTCCAATTAGCGATTTTATCGACGATATTTCGGAGTTTTGGGAATATTAGGACGAAAGAATGTGAAAATAGGAAACAAAAAGTCGGAAGATATTTTTATTAAAACTGCCTCGCGATCTCGAGAAACGATGATGAAGAGCCGATCGTACTTTGCGAATTTGTGATACATATTCGGCAGCAAAAATCCAACGACGCGTACGTTGCGTTAGAGTTTATCGTTGGGAACACGATGATAAACAGGGGATTGTCTATACATCGCGGTGTGTGTATAAATGTAAATTGAACGCGTGTTTCCTATTTCGACCGAAGCCGTACGCGCGTTCTGGCGCGTAGCGTTATAGTGATGCAGAAACGGGGTAACGCGCGCGGGTGCTTTCTCATTCCGCGGCGTGTGTGGACACACGTGATATGGCGACGCGTCGAATGTAAACTGGAGGCGTGACTCTAGCCGATTTTCTCGCTTAACCGTCTTTCCTCCCTCTCCCTCCCGATTCCCTGTGTTTTTTTTTCTCTTGCTCTCGCTCGCTTCCTCGAGTCGTCAGTCTTCCCTCGACTTCGTGCAGCACCCACAGGCACGGCTATCTAAATATTTTTCCAAACTTGCCGCCGTCAGTCGCGAAATGAAAGAGAAACGCGTGGAAGAAGAAGAAAAAGACGATCTGCATTGCAGTGACTCGAGTCGCGATAAATATTCCGATTTTTACACGAAAACGAAACCAAAACGATCGCACAAAATGGCGGATCGAGTGAGAGACGATGCGAAATGACTTTGATGCCGAATTTCGAGGCAATTATTGGAGAAAAAGAAAAACGAGAAACTATTCGCTTTTCCAAGTAATCTTTTATGAGAATAATTATAATAATTGGTAAAGAAAAAATAAAATACAATGTCAACGAAATTTCGCAGGAATTTTGTTTTTTCGGTATTCCGAGGTCAATAAATATCGTGGCGACGAGAAAAAAATTGCTGATAGTTTTTATCTGTTCATCACGAGCGTTCGTACTTTTATGACGAATGGCCCGCGAGTTTCGCGAATTTCATCATTTTTTTTCCAACCGATCGAGCCTGCCGATTACGCGTCCGTTTTTTGCATACGGATAGAAATAAAACATCAACTTTTCGATGACAGCCCATTCGATTGACGACCGTAAAAATAGGAACATGGAAAAAAAAATAGATTCTCAAAATGGCCGCCAGAGGAGCCCGAAACTCTAGCGCACAAGTCTGTGGCTTTTCGTCGACAATACACCCGATGGAATATTCCCATGGGCACACGAAACGATGTGTACACGGAAATTGGCGAATTTCGTGAATTCAAAGTGTGTCCGGAAACTGTGGAACGATCGAGCCTCGGATTTCGAATGCATAAATCTGTCGCGAAACCACGAAACGATAACCAAGTCAACGAAACCTCGAAACTCGACGCAAATTGTCCAAAAACTGACCTCGACCTCAAAATTTAACTTTGCGGATTCGATCTTTCTCAAAACTTTGTCAAAACGAGACATAACCTCAAAGTTGGAGGCTCGAAAACGACGCTAATCTTTGCGGCAGCGTAGAGCGACGTTCCTCCACGATAATCTGGCTTTGCCATACATCATTTTCTTCGTTTTTCGACAACGAAGAGAATGACGTATGGCAAAGTGGAATTAGATTGAAATTTCATGACGAAAAGTCTCGGAAACGATAAAAAGTTCGGAAAAACGAAAATTCAGCATCGTTGACATTCGGGGCCAGGCCGTTCGATCGAAAAAGGCATAAAATTGATCGCGAACTCGAATCTGACAGTTTGATGATATTTTCGAAAACAATGGTTCGTTCTCTCGTTTCTCGTTGCCTCCGCAAGAGGCTGCGAGCGATCCTGATGGCACGAAAACGCGATTGCACGCAGCCTGTGCGAGATCCGTACATGCACACACGAACGAGAGGATCGAGCAACTCTCGGATGCAACAGCGGCGTCACCGTTCGTGCATATACGATATTTGTCAGCGCGAAAGGGTTGCACAGCGAATGGGATATTTAGAGCGAGAGAGAGAGAGAGAGAGAGAGGGAGAAAAAGGATGGGACGCGTAAATGCAAACGCAAACGTTCTCTCTTGCGCCTCGCTCGCTGGCTGTTCGTGAATTCGGGTCAGTTATCGTTTCCTCTAGAGTTTGGTCGAGCGACCACCCGAATATAATTGCCAGTGTGAATCTCCACGACCGCCATCACAGCCGCAGAACACGGACTAGCATTTATAACGAAACTCTCCTACAGTATGCTCCTCCATACATTATTCCCACGACAACAAAAAAAACACGAAAAAATGTAGAAACTCGAAATTCTCGATCTTTGCAGAAATTAATCTTGAGGATGTATGCAAATTTGAAATATGTTGTAGAGTGAATGATGCTGCGTCTATTAGAAAAAAAAAATTAAACTTCACCGTATAGTTATTATATTAATTCATTTTTTCAGTTCCATTAAATCGCATTTTAATCGTACCGGAAGTAATTTAAAGAATTTCATTAGAAACTTAATTAATTGGTAATAAAAATATTTACGATCGATAACTCATAAAATACGAGCGAAAAATCGTCGTTTCTCCGAAATTTTCAATTTTCCTGCTCGATTCACGAGTATCAAAATGGCTCATGCCATTTATTTCGAAAATGGAGCAAAAATCGATTCCCGAATATTAATACGAAGCTTACGAGCAGCGTGTATGAGGGAATGGTCCATGTGTAGCACATAGTCCCAACCAATTGGCTAAATTTCTAACTGATAACCACATTTCCATAGCCCATTCGATTTTCTAATCAATACGCACATATACCCTAACGTTTATGTACAAATTTTATCGACACACGTATAAATATTATGTACATTCATGTTTAATACCAATTTCCAATAATTCGACATTATGAGACCGAGAGAGAGAGAAAGAGAGAGGGGAAGGAGCAATTTCTGTAATCGACACACGCACACGCACGTGAAACTAATTCGGCTTTGCCATGGCGAGAGTTGGTGTAACGCTCGGCGTGCTGGGCTGTTTCCGGTCCGAAGGAAAGGCTTCGCGAGGGGTGGGGCGAGGTTCTCCGAGTGCTAACACGTTTTCGACCGTTCCAACGATACCCATACCTACAAATATTGTATATATCAATATATAGCTCTACCTAAATGTACGCGAGCTTTTATCGAATTCGTGGAAACGTTTCATGTTTATGAAACGCTATTATACATTTTGCCTCCGCGAACTTTAATAACCTATCTATAATTAACGTTACCAAATGAGCATTCGATCGTCATGACACTGCGTATACTTTGGATCTCTGTACTCTCCTCCAACTTTCCCCCATTAATTACATTTTTTTTTTTTTTTCATCTTTTAGCCTCTTTTCCCACTATTTCCAATGACCTTGAAGTTTGTATCGTTGAAATTCTTTTACATCAGTGAAACGTTTGGTTTTTGCAATCCGAAAAATCTCGACGATTTTAAAATTAATGAAATAATCGATAAAAAAAAAAAAATTTCGTTTTTCTTTAAAAAATTTCGAAAAAATTCGAAAACGATCGAAATCTTCATTTTTGACGATACCAGCCTCCTCCGTGTCGACGAGGAGCGGCCGACAGTCGACACCGCAGCCTGGTTTAGCGGTCACCCAACCATGTATTGGCTCAGCCCGAATTCCTTGCTGCTTTTTTTTGTTTTTTTTTTTTTTACTTTAAAATTAGCTCGGCGATCGTTAGCGTTTGGTTTTCGTCGACCAGGCTTCGTTCTAGGGATGATTATTTTCGTCATCCAGTAAGTATTTAAACGAGAGATGATAATAAATTGATGGAATACAATGTAGCAATGTTGAGTGAAAAGTTTGGACACTGTTCGGTGGGAAGAGAAACGTTTTGTGAGAAAAGGGAAAGCTGCTTTGGATGGGCGCCAAAGTGGATTCGGATAAAATGCCCAATTCGCTGCTGCTTCTTGTGATGCATTATCGTGAACAGCAGCACGAGATAGAAAAGGTATTATGAGACATTTAATGTAATTGCTCTGCTGCTGGCCTTTGTAATGTTCGTGTTAATTAATCGAATCAACGCCATTTTCCATTTTCCCAAAAAATCTCTCTGGGCTGTACGACCTTAATTTTATTTTTACACACCGAGACTAATTCGAATATCCTTTTCGTTCATCAAATCCAAAAAATCGAGGACCATCAAGAATTTTATGGAAATTGGAAAAAAAAAGTTAACATTGACGTTTTTCTTCAGCTTCCCATACACACGAGTGTGGCTAGTTTTTTTTTTTTCTATACACAAAAATGCTGCGGTCTCCATAAAGTCGTAGAAATTTTTTTTCTCTCTCTCTCTCTCTCTCTGTCGTCGCATGTGATATCGAGAAAAATGGAGTACGAATGAATGTGGAGCACAAGGGATTGGAGGATGCACATGCTTACACAAGATTCTCATTTTTACCTTTTTCTTCATTTTTTCGATCCTCATTCGCGTTTATCCCTCTGTACACAACTCATCGATTTCCTCTCTCTCGATTTCCCGTCCACTCGCACCTTTGCTCGCGTTTTACGATCTTCTCTCGCGCGTCTTCGAACCATCCCCCATTCGCACACAAAGCATCAGCTATTCGATGTAAAGTCGAACGAAATTCATCGCGAACAATCGCAATCACCTGTGGGACGATGACACGAAAATTATTTATCACTGAAAACAACATTTTTTTGGAAAAGATCGATATTTTGTTGGATACGTTCGACTAAACTTTTTTTGAAAAATCAATAAAATTTTTTCAGTCGAGCAAGAAATATTGTAGAAAGTCTCTTCGGAAGCAAATTTTTGTCCTTTCAATTTTAAATTTTGCTCACAGTTTCGTTAGAAATGAAAAATATTGTTGAAATTACGAAATTTTTGTGATTATTCAAAAATATTTAGTTTATCGTATTCAACAAAATATCAACGTTTTTTGACAAAATTTTATTTTCACTGTACAAACGTAGCAACAAAATCACATTTTAAAATTTTTTCCTATTGTTAATATTATTAATAATATAAATAAATAAATTAATGCATGCAATCGAATGGATAGACAACATTATTTATAATATTAATAATAATAATCATCATCAATATTATTGATATTGAAAGAAAAAAATTTGAGTATGCATTTTTGAGAATGGAAGTTTAAGAAAAATGTTTAACGCCGAGAAGTGGAAAAGTCGTGTGATTTCGGATGGAAATTCCTATGGGTATCATGTCGGAACGATCCCATCAAGTATGTATGAGGCTCGAGGGTTCCATAGGCTCGTGGCTTTGGTAGAGGGCTATAGAAACTTTAATAATCGAACGGCGGTAAAACGAGAAGAACAACAACAACAACAACAACAACAATAACGTTGCAAGAGGGTGATGCATATTATAACCGGAAACTGAAGTATTCTCGCGTCGAGTTCGACGAGAGGAGGATGGGCACAAGCTTGGCGAAGGGAGGAAAAGCTTGCAGAGTTGATAACAACGAGTGTGATGCGTCGAGAGTATCAATGCGACAACTATGCTCTTGGGCGACAAAATAAGAGAAAAAAACAAAGAAAATTAGAGAGAGAGAGTTCTTTCCTCGCATGCATTCCTTTCAGGATTATAATTATTATTAATTATCCCATGCAGGCAGTTGCCTCCCACTCCATCCGTTCCGTTGTGAAAGTCAATCAAACGCAAGCTCTCGTTCGATCTACGGGCCGTCCAAAAAATCGGATTCCCCAACTTTTAAAAACTCCGTCAAAATCCTTTTTCCCAAACCATTAAATACTTAATTTTAAATATTAATATTTATTTTTATTAATATTATTACTAATTTATGAAATATTAATTAATATGATTTTTAAATATTTATATTATATTAATATTAATTAAACTTTTCATCCTTTCATTATTTTCCACGAAAAATTCTTGCCCCTCGCCATCAACCCGTCTATACATCACGCGATCGTTGTTCTCCAACCGTTTCCAGCTTGTACGTTCCATCTGCTCGTGTAGATTGCAACCTATCTTTGTCCACGTCTGTACATTGCTCCACATAATCTCCTTGTACGTCAAGATTCCTCGTTTTATAGATATCCATGTAAATCGTCATATATATATCTACATATCTGCGTATATATATACAAGGTATAAATAATCTGTTGTAATCCGTAAATATGTAACACGAGAAACACGAGACATAATACCGACCAATAGTTATGGAGCTGGACTAGCCGAACGCGATCCTTTATCATAGATTATCGCGTGTGCGGATATGCGCATCGAAATAGTTTCTCGAATTAGTCGATTGCGCAGTATATTGGAAATCAAGCAATATTACCTACAAATGCTTGTCGATCGTATCCCTTGATAGTCCCACCTCCTGCGATTCTTACGTAATAGTCATTGACTGTCCGTTTTTTCAGAAACTTGCGTTTCTGAAGAAAACACACAAAAACTGGAAATACTTTTTTTTTTTTTATCGATTTTTAAAAAATATTGCATTTTCACTTTTCTTAATTTTTTTTTTTTTCCAAGGGCCTGTAAAATGCGAATGTGTGTTATTGTGTGTGCTGTATATGGGGGTCGAGTGTGTGGAACGAGGTTAACGGAGGAGGAAAGTGAAAGCAGGAACAGCAGGTCGGTGCTGGGTATAGAAAAAAGGAGACGCGGAAAGGACACGTGAGAGGAGTCTGCACGATTGTTATTAATTCGGTCTCGGGGGCGCGACTAATATTCATTTGGCGAACGAGTTTGGCTCTCGTGACGGAGAGAGTGAAAGAAAAAGGGCCGAGCACGAGACTCGAACGCGGAAAACAACGAAACGGTGGGCAGGAGAAAGAAAAATAATTGAAAAAAGGAAAGAGAACGAAAAAGCGTGTAAAATGTACGAAATAACTCAGTATCGACGTTCCGGAACTCACCGCGCGCGCGGTCTTCCGTGCATGTATATAACGGCCCGAGCGGCTGGGCATGTCCTGCGGGACAAGAATCCGAACCGTTTGTCAATCTTCTCATTTCGTTTCCATCCCACCGCATCCCATCGAGCCTTTTATATACATTTTCTCTTTCGTTCGTCCTTTCCAAACACGAATAGCTCAAAAGTTAACCGGATGTTCCTGTTTTTTGCTTTTTCATAGAGGAAGCTATGTAACGGTGAATATTTTTTTTTTTTTTTTCCAATTTTCAATGTCAATGTGCATAAAATGTCCCAAAACATTGAAAAATCATGTTTGAACAAAATTTTGTTGGAATTGCTAGAAAAAATACGAATTTTCCGGCATTTTGAAATTTTCAAAAAAAGGCTGTCGTCGCTCTAACTTGCGCAAATTTCAATATTTATTACTAATTTTTTTTTTATAAACAGAGTATCATAACAGGAAGGTTGGTATCGAATTTGGAAAAAATCGGTTAAACGGTTTAAATTTTATGATTTTTCAAATTTTACGAAAATCAGAGTTTTTTGAAAAATCGTCCAACCGCTCTAATTTTTGTAAATTTTGTAAAATATTGTGTACAAGTCCTTCCTCTTTATTTTCGATTTTTGAAATCGAAAATTTGGCATCTTTCGATCTCGCGGGATTATTTGGTACTCGGAAAAATTTGCTGCGCTAGGATTTTTATCGAATTTCAGGGAAATCGCTCGTCCCAACAAATTAGTGTCAGAAGCCTGGTAATACATCGAGGCTGCGACGAGTAACGAGGGTTCTCCAGGCTCATGATGCGTGAGAAGCCTCTCCTGCATCATTCTGAGCTAAAAAAGGGGAGATCGAAGAAGATCGAGAGCCCGAGAGCGCCACTTTTGTTGGTTAATTCCATCCGAATTTCCCATCGAATCCCAAAGAGAGAGAGAGAGAGCGAGAGACTAATCGTTTCGAGGCTCGGATCGTTTGGGAGCGAAGCGATTGGACTGCGGTATCAGGGATCGTGTATAAACGCAATTCGTCCTCGTCACTTTCGTTATACGGCCTAATAACGCCTGATGTTTAATTTTTCCCGAAATTCAAGATTTTTCAAGTTTCGGGTCAAATTGACCCGGGTCTGAAGGAGTGCAAAACGAATCGTCGACACTCTGCCATACCTGGGTCTCACAGACCCCGAAAGTAAAAAAAACATCCAGCACAACTCATTTCGATGCATCAAATCTATTTTTTTTTTTTTTTTGCACCACGTCGAGTCGAAGAGTTACAAGAAAAAAAAAAAAAAAAAACGAAGCCCCGAAGCAACATTTTTTTTACGCGCCCTCCAAGTAGCTCGATGCCTCGTTTACCAGGCAACGATTGACCTAAAAAGTAAGACTTTTCTCCCTCCCCTTTCCATACACTTTTTCCTCTTGTATTTTCTCACCGACTCTTTCCCTCTCCTTTCTCTTCCATAGCTCTTTACTCACGTACGCTATAGCTTCTCTTCTCTAACCTCGCGTTTACCCCTTTTCCATTTACCCCCTTGAAATTCTCCACCCACCGAATGAAAGAGAAATAAAAACACTACCGAGAGCGAGAGGGAAACGAAAAAACGAAAGGATCGTTACTCTCACTGCTGTAACGCTCAGTGCCGAGAGAGAAAACTCTTCGAGGCTCGGAATAAAGAGAACACCACTGCACACAGATATACACACAGCTCTTTGTACATTTTTATATATATTTATCGTAACAGCAGAGCACGGATTTACTGGGGCAGCTTTCGCGAGCTTTCCACTCGTTTACTTTGCCTGCTTCCCTGAGGTTAAGCGATTAGACTCGATTCCTTATCGTTACCTACACACATAAATACTTTTTTCCCCTTTTTTTCAATGTATTTTCGATTTTTTTATGGTTTCTGAATTTTTTTTTTTTCATTTCAGCTAGTCTCGTCGCTTCACACCACCACCTGATCATACTTGAGACTAGCATAATTGACATTTTAAACATATGTTAAAAAAATCATTTTCAATAACTGAAATTTTCATTTCTATGGATTTGATATTAGCCAACGTTTGATGATCCCGAAGTTTCCATCGTTGCAAATAAACGAAATTGAAATTATTTCAAAGTCAAAAAAGACCATTTTTTTATTCCACCAAAAATTTACGACAATTTTTTTTCTGCCATTTTTATGCTTCTTCTAAACTTTTCGTGGCATTAAAAAGTTTCTTTTTTCACTTGGAACTAATTTCAATTTCGTTTATTTGCAACCATGGAAACTTCAGCATCATTACTTTGCATCGTGATTACTCCATCACTTTCTACTCCTCAATAACTAGACGAGTTTAACTTCGCAATGCCTTTGAACGTCGATCTGTCAAAACAATGAAATAAATGTGTACAAATTCAAATTCAAACTTCAAGTTTAACTTGATATTACATAAAAAACAAGTCGATAAGCATTATTTTTTCTAAACGCATTGGATTGCTACAAGTGTCAAGTAATGTGAATCAGATTTTTTAAAAGAATCTGACGGATTGCCACTGTTGTAAAAACTTTTATAGCGACCGGAAGTTGGTTTTTTGTACGTCGTCTCAGAATTCCTTTGCAAAAATACCCAATTTGCATTTTTTTTTTCTCTGTAATTAGGTCGCTGAAATTTTTCAGAAATAATTATTAAAATAATGAGTGAAGCTACAAAAAAAAAATTGGAAATCCTTTGGATCGAGGCCTGGCGATAGGATTACCTTAAAAATTTTGACCACGAGCTTTTTTTTTTTTTTTTCATTGAAAAATTCATTAGCAACGAAATTTCAATAATTTATGTTCACATTGTCGAATAGAGTTAACGAGATTTTTCGTAAAAGCTTTTTTCAAGCGAAACGAAATCTTTGAGAGACCATTTACTTTATCGGTTTATGCCAAAGTCCGCGGAATGAATATATACGTTTTTCATCGCCGAGACTTTGACGATTATGTCAAAGCCAGAGAAACGCGCTTCCGAGGAAACGGAACTTCTGTAGACGAGCCAGAGCCGGAAAGACCGAGAGAAAGAGAGCGAAAAAAAATGAGAAATGCCTTTTACCAAAGTCTTTAGAAAACGACGCTTGTTTTTTTATTTTTTTCGCAACAAGCAAGAGGAAAGGAAAGTTCCATAATCCTGACGATGCATTTCGTTGAAAAAATGTTAAAAAAATGTAAATTTGTTGACGTGGAAAAAGTAAAGGAAATATTTCGTATATTTTGGTTAAGGGCTTCGAGAGTCTATTATTGAAAAACGATTTGGCAATTTTGTCAAGCAAATGTCGTCGGCTATTTCGATTTAATGAGATTTCGAGGGATTACGAGTTTCTCTGGCGAACGCGATGTATTCCCGAACTTGATGTACCCCGAAATCATCACTCTCTCTTTGCTTCTACTTTTGTATCTTACTCGTGCGGTCGTCTATAAATATAGACATAGCGTGTAAAGTGAAGATATCGCAAAAGCCTTTTGGTCTCTTATGCCGTTGAAGAACAAAGCGATGTCTAGTCAGAGAGAGAGAGAGAGAGAGAGAGAGTTCGGGGTGAAAACAATTGCGTAACGGGGCCAAAACGGCGTTAACTGTCAGCGCCCCTGTGTACGCCATTTTCCGTCCTCGTAACTCAACGACAAACTTATTCCCGGTCCATAAATTATGTGTCACAGAGGTGAGCCACATGCATCTCTCGACTTATATATTTCCCCTCGCGTTTCACTTCTTCGAGCCTCGGAAAGCGATAACGAGAGAGAGAGAGAGAGAGAGAGAGAGAGAGAGAGAGAGAGAGAGAGAGAGAGAGAGAGAGTCGAGCAAAATCCTCGAGTTTTGTGAGGTTTAATTTTATCATTGGCAGAGTCTTGTCTCGAGCGGTTTGTCACTCGGCAAACATGCGTTTATGTGCTCCACAAAATGCCATCAAAAATCACATGTTCTCAAAAACAGTTCATCTTCATAAAAAAATCCCAAACCAGCACGAATCCGCAATTTAATTAATTCATTAATGGCCCAGCTCTAAATTAAAAGAAAAAAAAATACGTGCTGGGCAAACTATCGAGCAGGCGATGATTCGAAAATGTTAAACGAACGAGAGCGTTGCTTTGTTAAAATAAAAACTTATCTTTATTCTTTTAAACGTGTCTGAGTTAATTTATTTTATTTATTTATTTATCCTGACGAACGATTTTCAAAAAGTACGAGACACACAGTGACAAATAACTTAAAAAAACAATTTTTCCATTTTTAACGCTTCGAAATAAACCAATTTCGTAGTTTTAGTTTTTTTTTTACTAATCGTAACGTAACTTTTTTTATAGATCCAAAAATACTTTCCTGAATTTTTTACGATTTTTTAAACGAGTCCTCGTACAGTAAAAACCGCGGTAGGACGCCCCAGACCCATGTGTGTCTACGTAGGGTTAACAGGAAAGAGTCAAGCCCTGTACTGAAAACAAAATTTTGTTGGAAAATATCGATATTTTGTTCCATACGTTCGACTAAACATTTTCTTTCAATAATCCCAAAAATTGTGTCATTGCAGCAAAAAATATTGTAGCTGATAATTCCATTAGAAGAACGAAAATTTTGAAATTATCAAACAAATATCATCGTGTTCAAAAAAATATATCGACCATTTTTAACAAAATTTCAGTTACAGTGTCTAAAGAAGCTCAAATCTAATATTATTCTCGTTAGTTATTAGGAAGAGTGACACACTCGATGAAGCATTAATTGCAACTCAATTATTTCCGATATGGGTGATTGATCGTTCAGCAGCCAGTAGATACGTCCAGTATGTATACGGACAAGCCTACACACTGTATAGACACACGTCGTACTGTGTACACTTCCGTAGTATGAACTAATGTAGCGATTATAGCCGAGCAAACGTCTCTGTGCACGTGCCAATGTGTGTGAGAGTATTTAAGAGCGAGAGAGAGAGAGAGAGAGAGAGAGAGAGATAGAGAGAGGCGATTATCGCAACGGTGCGGACTGGATAGTGGCGCCCTCGCGAGATAGGCCAATCATTATCAATAGAATTCTGGGCTGATCCGTAGGGGCAAACACCTTGACCGATTCCAGTGACCAATAGCCCTGGATAATTAATTGTTCCCTAGCCCGATTCGCATTTCCAATTACTTGACACACCGGCCCTTCTGTGTATGTATCTCCGGACCCAACACATGCTCGGCACTATCTTTGTCGATGGATCGGAGGAGATACCTGCGTAGGACGAATCACTCGGCCTGTGCGTTTCTTTATCGAGCATTCCCTGCCAATTTCGATTATTCCTTTTCACAAATGCTCAAAAATTTACTTGGCTTTTTCGTGCAGCTTTTTCATGAAGAATTTTTTAACTAATTTTCAGCCTCAACGAATCCTCTCTTCCTCTCGTTTGTGTGTTTGCCTCTGTTCGTCTCGTGCGCTCTGCTAGTCACGGAGAACAATTCCATGCAGAGTTTACGGGCGACAAACCCGTTGCGTACTCGAACCGTATCGAGGCGTGCATCGCCACCGTTATCCCGAATTATCGTCACCAACGAGCCTCGTTCCCGCTTCACGAGCTTTTCCAAC
The DNA here is from genome assembly GCA_963921915.1 of Hyposoter dolosus. Classification (NCBI taxonomy): domain Eukaryota; kingdom Metazoa; phylum Arthropoda; class Insecta; order Hymenoptera; family Ichneumonidae; genus Hyposoter; species Hyposoter dolosus. The sequence goes on along the minus strand of OY998136.1, from coordinate 556,683 downwards.
TATATACAGAGTTGTTCAGAATTCCCCCTTAAGAGTCTCGATGGCCAGAAAAAGATTTATTCAAAATCAATCAAATTTATTCAGTGAAGAAAATTTATTTATTTAAATACCAACCTAATAAACATTTATTTGTTCCAAATAAATTTTTTTTTGTTATATATTAATCTTCTGGATTATTCAAAATAAATACAAATTTTATTTGAACGTAATAAATATGTCATTTATTTTTAAGAAGATATTTATTTACTGCAAGTAAATAATTTATTCATTCTAAACAAATAAATTTATTTATTCATTGTTAACAAATAATTTTAAATAATAAACCTCGTTATTTAAAAAGAAGAAATATTTCTTGGGATTCAATAAATAATTATTGAATTCAAAGAAATTTATTGCAAATATACTCCTTCATTACTTTTCAATAAATGTTTTTTCTGGGTGGAAATTTTTCACGATTCCCAGAAGAAAACTTTTTTCTCATTTTTCTCTCTCGTTTTCGAAAAAAAAAAAAACAATTAGTTTTTAAATTTGCGATCGATTTTTGCTCGAAGGAAAAATATAGCGAGGATTTTCTTCTTTGGAATTTAATGATTAATTGAAATAATTGGTTTGAGGATTTTTTTGAGACTTTTGGTGGAGCCTGTACGTTTAAATGCATACGTGTGTAAATATATCGAAGCAGAAACATGGCCGCATCGTTGGGGGTGATCGTATACGATTTATCATCGACGAAGCTCTCGGGCGTCACTCGACCATGCACCCTCCTCGACTTTCTCCCTCTCTCTCTCTCGTTAGTACACTTGGTTTCGCAGGCTAGTCCTCTTGCAATTTCAATCTCACTCAAAATCTTTATTTTTCTTTATATTCAAATTGACAAAAATTCAATAAACGAGAAAATTTAGAAAATTTTTCATACCCAATTAATTCCAATAAATATGTAATTCTCATTAATAAAGAAAAAAATTTGTGGATTCGGAAAAATTGACAATTTTTCGAAAATCTCAAAATCTTTTACGCATTTCGGTTTTTTTTTTTTTTCGTGGCAAACGCGCGAGAGAAGAAAGGACGTTGTTGACTCGTTTTTATTCAAAGTTCGAGCGAGCAACGTGGCGAAGTAAAAAAAAAAGTTTTCCTCATTTTTCGCATTTCGTTCGAGCAGACAATCGAGGATATAAAAGTTTTGTCGTTTCCTTGAGATTTTCGTATTGCAATCGTTGCAGTCAGGCGTCACTTGATATTTTTCACGAGTGGACCCGGAAGTGATTTTTTTTTCGTCATCAACTCGCGACGCTCCTCCCTCTCTGATAATTCGGAGACGAATCAAAGAGGACACAAACAGCGTTGTCTCAGATTTTTCACGCGAGAGCTTTTCGCGGATTTTTTGTTCGTTATTGTTGTTGCAGGTTTTTTTTTTTTTTTTTTTTTTTTATCCTGACAAAATTCCTGCTCTATCGCGTTTTTCTGTGTTTATCTTTCTGGGGCTGCGAGGACGAAGGGGGTCCGGCTCGGTAATCAGCGCACGTTCTAAACTTGTTTGAGTTGGTCCCGAACAAACCATCCAATTGTTAGGTGTACGGGGCACGGAGAACGCGAGCAACTCGATCGAGAACTCGACAGTTTATAGCTCTTTATAAATATAAAGAGTTTCGACTTTATTTTTATCGTCATTTTCGGAGATCAGAGCTTTTTAGACTCGCCGACGATGATCCTCGTGGAATTTTCGGATATACTTCCGTTTAGCCCGTACCTCCGATCGATGGAATTTTGGAATATTTAAATTACGCGCAAATTTTATTTTCAAGGTCAAATCGAAGCAAAATCGATTTTGTAATGATTTTCGCATTTATTGCGATAAATATCGGCGATGGAGAAAAATGCTTGGAACAAAAGTTGTAGCCCATGAGAGAACTGACATTTTTTGTTTCATACGTTTTTACTGTAGAACCGATGGTTTGGAAGATAAATGCAAAAATCATCAGAACTGTGTATTCGATCGAATATTCGATTTTAAACTGAAATTCATAAAGTCCCTGTAACTTTCTCGACACATCGATCGAATTAGAAGCGTTAGAGACTCCACAGTTAGCAAAAACGATGAATACGTGAAGAGAGCAAGAATAAAAAGAGGGCGAGTGCAAAGTGCAACGTGTGCGTTTCGCATGGGAGAACACATGGGAACGAGGAGATTCCGATATCTCGCAGAAATCGCAGGCATAACCGGAGGAAAATAGTGGAGAGGGGGTGGGCGGAGAAGCGCGCGTTTAATCGAATCGTAAATCCATTCCTCTTATCCGTTCACGCGGAACAGTTCGAAAATTGCATGCAAATGCAGATATATTCTCGCGAGAAGGAGAGAGAGAGAGAGAGAGAGAAGGGTGGGCGGTTAGAACGAGCAGCATCCCTTGCGATTCGTCTTTCCATCGGGCGGTTCCAAGAATTATGAATTAAAATAAATGCACTCGCGAAATAAATATCAATGATTTATTCCGCAAATGGACGAGAGTAGAAAATTTAAAAACTGCTCTTTCGTCTTCCATTTTTTCGAGTCTATAGCGTCAGGTTAAAAGTTACGATGCTTCAGCGAATAGGTGAACGTACGAGAGTCTAGCCAACGATGGGGCAACGCACGAGAGAGCGAGAGAGAGGAAAAGGAATAGAAGGAGCGACGATGGAAAGTAGAGAAAAAAAAATAAATAAAAAATAAGGGAAAGAAAAAAGCAAGGAGGATAGAAGGGCGAGAAAGAGCCGAAGGCTGTGAGAGTGAGTCTCGTCGAGAAATAAAGGCTGGAGGGCCGTTTATCGTCGTTGCAATCTCCGGAGAGAGACGAGAAAAAAAACGAGGGAAAGAGAAAAGCAAAGAACCGAGAGAGAGAGAGAGAGAGGGAGATAAAAAGAGAGATTGCTCTCGTGCACAGCTTCCGATTCTTGGTCTCTCGTATGTGCATTCGCTCGACGGTTACGTGTAGAACGCGCGGACGCGGATTCGAGATTTCAAGGGGAATTTATCGAGGCTCCTTTTTTCCTTTCTCTCTCTCTCTCTCTTTTTCTTTCTCTCGCTACGGGATGAACCGAGTAGTACCTGCTTCATGCACTGCACGGGTCGACAGGAGAGAGAACAAGCAAGAAGCCAAGTCGCCAAAGTACAGAAAAATTAAGGGGCCTCCTTCAAAGTGAGACGAAAACAAAAACAACACAACGCTCCCTTTTTATCTTCATCTTTCTCCCCACGAAACTTTTTCAACTCATTCCCAAACTATTATGTTTTTATATATACACGAATATGTGCGTCCACGTAGCAAGGGAGAAGGAGCGAGGCTTTCTCGCCTGGGATCGAGATAACGAAGCCCTTAACTCCGAGGCCCGTTATTCGTTCTCGAGAAAAAAAAAAAAAAAAAAAAACCGAAAATGTGAAAAATCTACAGTTTCCCCAAAAAAATCGATTAAACGTTTTAAAAATTGTTCCCGTCTGTCTGGGTTTGTCTCCACATGCACCCAGAAGATTACCATTCGCAAAGATGCGCCATTTCGTTATTTCGCTGCATTCCCAGACTTTAGAGAGACGCGAGGAGGGTTGGGAAATTGTTAAGTAGAAAAGGAGCGTGGCAGTGCAGACCGAGAAGCTTTTTTGCGCAGGCCAAAAATGGGACGCTCCGGAAAACTGTCACAGTGTCACATTTCGTTATACTTTATCGCAGCCTTTTCCGCTGCCGTGTAAACACGTAAGAATATGTTAAGGATGAACAAAGTATTGCACAAAGTCGTTTGCTACGAAGGCGTTAATGTAAAAGAGCGAGCGAGAGATTCCCAAAGAATTTTTATGTTTCGAGAACCACGTGCCTCTGTCTCTCACGCAGATTTTCCCGGATTTCTATTATGTTAATGCTGCCAGAGACATAAACTAGTCGCTCGTGAAAACCCCACTCTTTTGCCTGCTCCACCGAGCGCTTTTCTAGCTTTTCAACAATTGCCCGAAAAACAGCTTTATCCGTAGAGGATCCAACGTTCGCAGGTTATTGCGACGAAGAATAAAGCGAAAAGAAGCGAGAAGAAGAACAAAATGGATGTGTATAAAGTTGAAAATAAAATGGCGAATTAGAGAAATGGGGGCGGGGGGGGGGGGGGGGGCGAAAGGGATGCGAGGGCGAAAAGAAAAATCCTTAGAGTCTGTTTTACGCTCGAGATAAGATGCTACAGCGGTACCTATATTCCAGATATCGTACCCCAGAGCCCATTAATCCCCCCCCCACCACCTGCTCTTTGCCTCTGCCTCGGCCCAACAACTCACGATCGTCAGCAGCGCCGAGGAGAGACGAAGGGATCAACGACAAGAGCTTTATCTCATGCAAAAATTTCACCTCCTCAATTTAACGCATCGGAGTTTTCCTCGTTCATCCAATCTCTTGCCCTGCTCTCTCTTTTCTTTCTTCAGGCTTCCTTTGGCTTTAGATTTCTTTGTCCTTTATTTTTCGACGCTGATCTTTACGCGCTGCCGAGTTTTCGGGCACCAGCAACGCCGCCGAAGAAACAGACCGATCTTATCCACCACTCTCTTCCTCTCGTTCCAGTTTAAACTTTTTACGTGCCTCTTAACACACCTCGGGATTAAACTTCTGGCCCTCTTTGCTCACCTCCATCAGCTCCTCGCTTTCCTCCCAAACCTTTGGCCAAACGAGGCACAATCATCGTCGGCATGTTCGCCTCCTTTTTTTTTTCTTTCTTTCTCTTTCTGCTCGTTTTCTCAGACCCTGAGAATCAAAAGGGCGCACGATACTGTTGAGAATTAATTAGACTGAAAATCAAATTTTTTTGAAAAAGATCGATATTTCGTTCTATACGTTCGACCAAGAGTTTTTTTTTTAATAATCCCAAAAATTGTGTGCAGCAAGAAATATTTTAGCAAGTTTCTTTGGAAGCAAATTTTGGTCGTTCCAAATTTCGCCGTTAGAAAATTTTGTAATTATCAAAAAATTTTCGTTTATTTTTACCAAAATTTCATTTCCAGTGTATTAATTATTCGAACGGCAGTTTGTTCTTTTTGAGCCTGAAAAATGAATGGGAAATGATCGAATACCGAAAAACGAAAAATTTCTCGTTTCTTATTACTTTTCGATATTTATCGATCGGTAAATTTGAGCGGAAGTTGTTCGATGAAATTTGAACCAAAGATTAAACACAGTGAGAAGCTTGTTTTTCGCCTTTGATGGCTCGATGGTCTCAGAAGCCAGCTGCTTGTGGAAAGTGCTTTTGTGTACACCTGCTCAGTAAATCCCTGCACTTAGGTGCACTAACGAGGATGAGGTGAATCGCTTCGGCATACATTTCCGCAAGCATCACAGAGCTTTAGCCTCTTCCCCTGGTCTTATGCGTCTTTGCATCTTTTCTCACCCCTTCGGGCTTCTCCTCCTCCATCCTTTTTCCTTTTTTACCTCTTGGTCGTTTTTTTTTTTTTTTTTTATCATTTAAGCTCGAGGAAGGATCGAAAGGGAGCGAGAGGGAGTCCCTAACTTTCAAGTGCAAAGTATTATGCTGATAACGATCATCTCCGTTGTCGGGATTCATGAAAAGTTTAACCAACTCGTCGAGCATAAAAAATTTTGTAACTTGAAAATTTTATTTTTTACCGCAACTCGCACTTTTGCAATTCGTTTGATTTGATCCTACGCGAATCATGTATTTATCTATTTTTTGGCTGCTTTTTCGAAAATAAAACTCATTTTTTAATAATCGACGGGACGAGAATTGGGGCAGTGGTTTGTGTACCGTTGGGATTTTTTTTTTTTCCACGCGTAGAGACACAGTTGTTCAATTTGAATAAGTAAAGACGCAGAGGTGGAGGATGAGGAGGTGCAAATTCAAGGCAGCAACAACGTTGGGACTTGCACGTCTCATGGATCTCGAGGGAAATGGCTGGCGCTTCATATACTCTTGGTGTAAAAAAGGCAGCGGGATAGCGAGAGAGAGAGAGAGAGAGAGAGGAAAAAAGCATCGTTGCCGCGTTCCCAACCTAATTCCCGAGATAAATGCGGACAGAGGAACAGCCGGTGTGCTGAGATTTCTGAGATACGCGAGCACGATATGCAGTGAAGTGACATTACAAATGTACAGGAAGTGGCAAAAGTTGTGACTGAAATTTCGAGTGCAGTTAGATCGTGAGATTCTGAGAAGAAAAGTCCTTAACGATTTTTCGTTACGATCAACCGTTGAAGAGATATTAGTTGATAAAAAACGGGGAGTGGGGAGAGCCCCGCCCATTTGGCTCCGTCGGAGCGTCTCATTGGCGCATCATTACCAAGTCGCTAGCTCCTGAACGGTGGGTCGTAGAGAAAAGTTGCAAAGAACTTTCCACATCGGATTCTCTCGATTATGACGACTGTCAAGTTTTGGAACGTTCGGTACACAACGCGTGCATTTTTATAAATTTACACACGACTATAAGCGAAGGGGTGTTTAACTCACGTCTACGAGAAAGCTTTCCCTCACTGATGGTCTCTTGGATTTCTATCCTGAGCAGGATACGGCCGAGAGGTGGCTCGACCGGGCGATGTTGATGGTGATGCTGCTTTTACATCGCGATATAATGTGCTGGGGGTTTGGCGGGAAGGGGCGGAGTGAGATGCGTGCAGGAGACGTCGAGATTTCCTGCATTTATGCGGCAAGATGTACCCGAGAAAATATAGGACCGTTCAAAATGAATTTTGCTACCTTAATAAAAAAAAGTACCCAACGGAATCATGAACGCGATGAGTCGACTTCACCCGCAAATGCTAGTCAGACTTTGAACGAGCACAAGCTCAGACTTAATGGCCCATGAATGTACACTTTTTCCCTTGACCTGGACTGGATTGACGTTGAAACGCTGTAGACAGTGGCACCATCAGTTTTATATCCCCTTAAATAGGCTACCAAACGCCACCACACAAACAACAATCGATTCGCCCAATAAAAAGCCCCGGAAGGTCGGTTTGAAAAACAAGTGGAAAAAGTCAATGTGCGGGCCAACTTTAGGAGGTACGTTTAGGATCGTGCAAAAACGCCCTCGGGGACTCGGCAGAGACCTCGTCGCCTCTCTCTCTCTCTCTCCCCCATATATTTTACGTTGAATGGAACCCAAATATATATGCACGCACACATACACACATATATGTCAATGGGGTGTATATAAGGTTGCCAGAGGAACCGCCCATCTCGTTTATGCTGGCCTGCCTGACTCAGCAAAGCCTCATGTGAGCGCAAGGCTGGTTTTTCTCTTCCTTGCTCCTCGTTTCGCCATAACGTCGAAGACGATTTCACGAGAGTGGATCTTGTTTGCTTCAGGATGAACGAGACTCTCCCTTCTCGTGTGCCTCTATCGCCGGAAACGACCGATGGATTTATAAAGTCTACGATCGTTACCGAGCACATATAAACCAACATAGTGCCTCGGCAGTTTCCATCTTTCAATTAATATTTCTTCCCCATATCCATTTAAATCCTTATCCCTAAAAATTCCTCCCACTAAAAAGGACTTGCACATCCAAAATTCTGCCAAAGAATTCATTTTTCATTTTTTTCCTTTTCTATCATTTTTCCCATTTCTATTCTATAAATATTTCCCTTTTCATCCCTCGTTCATTTTTCCCTTTTATATTGTATAAATAAGCCTCCCACCTCAAAATCGAATTCTCCAAGGGTTCGACTGCGGATCGCAGTGACAACGTTTTCCTGACTACCAAAAAATAAAATTTACCACCAAAATGTTATTTATCGACCTTCCATTCACAGCATGGAAAATCTCTCCTGAGACTCGCCAGTCTCGTGATCAACGAGACAATAAACACACATTGTGAGGTTTATTCGAGAAAAAATACGTGCAGCCCCTCGGTCCAATTATGTACTCGCGTAAATTCGTAAGGTAAGAAGCGAATAGTGAGTTTTCGCCTTGGAATACTATACTCAGGGGCAAATATAATATGCTTTTCATGAGGAACATGTACATATATATATAGATCGAGCAAGGGCTCTGTCAAGATCCATCAGAGCTCGATATTATGCATAGTTTATAAAATGAAATTTGCTAGTGATGCTGGAAGCCGGAGTATCGTGGGTTTGGGGAGAAACTCATGAAGTAAGAGGATGCGAAAGTAAGAGGCTCTGAGAAAGCGAGAGAGAGGGAGGGAGGGAGGGAGGGAGGGAGGGAGAGGAGAAAGCGAAGCGTAAGGAAAGCTTTATATAATAATGTGAAAGCACAGAAATGAGGATAAAGAGGAAAGGATGAGGGAGATGAGGAAAGAAGGAAGACGGGATTTTAAAGAAGGATGAAAAAAAAAAAAAAAAAATGGAGAGTGGTGGTTGGAGGGTGAGAGACAGGAGGGATTGGGAAGCCCCGGTGCTTGGTTATAGCGCACAAGAGAGCGAGAACCGAGCCAAAGTAAGCTCCGCTCGAAGAGTTGACATTAATTGGACCGTCTTGACAACTTTCATTTATCTACTAACAAGGTACGTCCGTCTTTATTCGTATTACCTTCCTTCCCCTCCCTCCTCCCTCGACCTCCTCCCGTACAAGCCCTTTTGCAACTTTGGAATTCTTACTATTCTGCTTCGCGTGCATTCTCTCCTTCCTCCTCCTCCTCCTCCTCCTCCAACTCTACAATATTCGTGCGAATATTGTTCCATACAGCAAAATAACCAAAACAGCTTTTACGAGGCGAAAGAAAAGTTGCTTTTTCACTTTAAAATTCACCAACTAATTTCTTCCTGTTTTTCACTCCACACACGAGAATTCATTCGCTCCCTCCATTTTCAATGGCAGATGGAAAAAATGAAAGATTTCTCTCCTCCTCTTGGTCTCGATCGCTCGAGGGAGCAGGCCAATCGACCTCGTCCAACGTTACCGATCAAGTGGACGACGTCTCGCCTCTAATAGTTTGTAATTATGCCAGTATTAAGGACCACCCAGCGGCACAGAACATACCCCCTTAACTATATATATATCTATATATATCTATAGAGCCCTCGTTTTAATACGAGAAAGGCACCATGAGTGGGCAATTATGCCTTACATCGTTTAACTTGTTCGAGTATATAGCAGTTGTACGAGAGGCGAGTGTGCCTCTGATAGTCACGATAATGGTAGTCAACATGTATATACAACGCCTTGAGCTATCTTATAATAATATGTATATATCCATGAAGGTGCTCTATAAGCTATTCCTTTCTTAAAAAATACATGTGCTCGAACTCGAAACTATCGAATTTCCAGATAAATATATCGAAATTGGAGCCGCTTTATTGGTTCCCATGGATACGTCTATTTGTTCGTTGCCATGGCTTTATTTATTTTACTTTCTTAAAAAATACATGTGCTCGAACTCGAAACTATCGAATTTCGAGATAAATATATCGAAACTGAAGCCACTATATTGGTTCCCTTGGACAATCACTTGGACAATCGAAGAAATTATAATAGCGTCATCCATTCATAATTCACCATATTCATACGCATAAAATATAAAATATTGAAAAAATAAACGAAAACATTTCAAATACGCCGAAAGGCAACGAGAAAGAAAATACAAATCAATGTACAAAAAACTAATTTTCCTATACCATAATTGTTTAAAGACCCTAGAGGAAAATGAGTTAAGCACAAGAAAGCATATGAAAATAAAAACAATAAAAACGCTTGAAAATTGATGAAATAACAGCGTGAAAAATTATGTATATACAGAATTATATGATTGGGAGTAACTAGAAACCAATCGGGTGCGTAGCGCTCGCGGTGTTGCTAGTCGTATTTATATAAAAAAGTCCCAAACGTCTTTCGAGCGATCCAGTTCATTTGAATTTCAATCGACACTGAAAATAAATTCCACATTTTTTCTCCATGCGTTTCCAAACCGTTAAATATCATTCTCGATTTATTCTCATGTTTTTTTTTTTAATTTCCGTTCGTAAAAATCAATTTTCTGATTTTCCGAGCTTTTTGAAATCTCAAAAAATGGGAGGAGATGGAAATGATTGAAAAATGAGAAAAAAATGGAAAATTCTTCGGGCCATCGGGATGGTCAGTCGAGGTTAGAATTCCTCGTACATTTTAGGTATTGCAAACGTATAGAAATATCGTCTAGAGGCAAGAGATGCACTCGGCACGTAGTACGAAACCGCGCTCCGAACTTTCGGTTACACGAAAGCTCCTCCAAAGCTCAACGCACACATAGACACGATTCATCGCACATGGAAATGTTATATGCAGCTTGTTGGAGAACAAAAGGGCCGAACAATTTGGAGTTAACCTTGAGAGTAAGGCAAAGTTACGCTCTTAAGCCGAGCAACATTCGATATTACGTATTTTCCATCCCTCGGCAAACCCTGCTCTCTCTCCCCGCCGCGTCTCTGCTGTCCTCTCAGGGTGAGAAGTTTTCGTCCGAGAGCTCGACTCGATATGATTCTCTTGCCTGTTCGGTCCTTCTCTCTCCCAGCCCTCGTAAACTTGCAATCGGGTATTACGCCCTCTTCCGAGCACCGAAAGTGCAGCAGGAGGGAAGCATCGAGAGGGGGAGAGAGAGAGCGATTCAAGCACCATCGAGAAAACGGATAATTTCTGAGACTACACGAGAAGAACAGGCCGAAATGGATACACAAATATAGAGGATGAGAGAAAACGAGCAGGAGAGCTTCTCTAATGGAAACAGTAGAAAGAGAAAAAAAGGAGCTTTCCTGCTCGATTAAAAAGTTTGATAATTGAAAGGGAATCGTACTTGCCTCATTATGGTCAAGCTTTGATTTTTTTTTGTGACGTTCGTAAATGAGAAATAAATTGAGAAAATTCTGCATCAAAGAAATTTAATCCCAATCGGAGTATCGATTTATTTTATCAACGTAGAAATAAGTTGAAAGCTCGAAAAGTGAGGAAAAAGTGACGAAAGCTCGTCTCGATATTGCGGAGGAATTCTACGATAAACAAATATATATTTATTCGAGTGCTTGCGCGAGGCTTACGTTCCCCGAGCTCGAGCAAGTAGTAAGAGTAAGTGAAAGGTCAGACTCGGTCACCTCGAGTTCGAGAGATCGGCGCGGAGGGGCCCCCTCCAGACGTAAGAACCACGAGGGTGGAAGGCCCGGAATATAGTATAAAGAAAAGTCCGAGAGACGACGAAAACTTGGTTGCCTCTCGGGCTATACACATAGAGATATTAAGGGAGAGAATTCGCTCCAGTGTTTTGCACACTCTGCCGGTCTGCGTTGTGAGCTTTGCAGCTTAGAAGGGCCGAGCCTTTCCATCTCTCTCTCTCTCTCTCTCTTTCTCCTTCTCGCTCTGGAAACCAGAGCAGCAACAGACTTGGTTATACGATGGAGCTTGCTAGAAACTCCTCCTGGTTCGTTTTCTCTCGTCTGACACTGCAGCTGACTTTACTACTGCACCACATATCTCTTTCTTCACTGCACTCGCTTCACCTTTTCTCTCTCGACCTCTCGTTCTCTCCTCCTCCTCTTCCTCCCTTCTTAGCCTTTTCTCGCTCTCGCTTTCTCCGTCTTCCTCTCGTGGCCCTTTCCCATAAGCTCCCCAGCCTTTGTTCTCGTATTTTCTTCCTTTCTGGTCTTCCTCGTTTCGTCTCTTCCGATCTCTTACTCTCTGTCTTTTTTTATCCAACTCTATAAAAGATCCTTTCTCGCCCGTTCACCACAGTACATTGACTACTAGCGCGTGAACCTTTCCCTCTCTTCCCTCTGCTCTTCCCCCATGCCTCTCTCTCGCTCTTTGCTTTCCTTTGTATACGTGCGTTCGCCTGCTTCAGAACATGTTGGTTTGTCTTCTACTACGCTCTGCACTGTCTGTCCGCCTGTCCGTTGCCTGCGGTGAGCCCCAAAACTGAAAGACAGAGAGAGAGAGAGAGAGAGCTGGAGATGGGGAAGGAGATGACAGCGAGACTCGTGTATATACCAGTCCACGCGTCGGACACCATTGCTTGCTCGTTCTTCTGGTATCACGAGACAGCCAGTTTGACGCTCTCTCTCTCTCTCTCTCTATCTCAGTCAGCACGTCCAGGAATCGAGTTTCCTAAATCCTGTGCATTTTCGATTCTACTCAATTTTAAAGTTTCACTAAATTATCAAAAACCAAAGTGTCGAAAGCAAAATGTTTTCTGTTGATAAAAAGTTACGGAAAATCGCGATAAAGCTCGAGGACTGTGATGGAATATTAACCCCTGAATGGTAACCTGGGATCAAAAACGATCCCAGACGACTTTAAATACCGCGCCCTTTCTCTCTTCGTTCTCCTGTTGTTTTTAAATCGATTTACCGCATTTATGACCAATTTTTTGAATCTAAACAAAATTGCCCAGGCTCAAGTGATCCTGTATTTAAAAACGAAAAGAATGAGCCCAAGTTGAACCCTTTTTGTTAAATTTTACCGGAGATATGAATTTTTTTAAATTGGGGTCATTTGTGACCCCAGGTTAGCGGAATAGATAAAAAAAAATAAGGTTACCGTTCTAGGGCTAAGCCCTACTAGGGTTGCCCAGAAATGTCGCAGTCATGAAGATTTTTGCATTTCTGGCGTCGTGCGTGAATTAATGCAAAGCCGAAGCACAAAAAGCTTATTCAAGGCCTTTGAATTGACGCGTTGAAATGTGAGTTTTTTGAGCCATTTGATTTCTCCGAAGTGGACCAACGGGTAGATGAATTTGGAGAGCTGTTTCTCCGTTCTTTTATTATGCTCAACGTTGATTTAGCATCCATAGGCTGTTGCTGCGTGGATTCCTTCCCTCCCATCCTCTCCTGCCCTCTAGCATGGATTTCTGCTACTGGCCAGTGCGTCATTGTCTCGCTGCGTTTAGCCCTGTGCATGGGCCATTGTTAGCCCTGCAACCATTGTTCATATACGACCTTTTCTACGCTGATCCTCTCCAATACAGACGCATACACATATGGATAAATGCGATTGCGTGCATAAATATTGTCCGTTGTTCCAGTAATTATTAAAATCCGCAGTACACCTTAAAATAAGTTTCTGCGATGATATCGGTTTTTCAAAAAGTCTAAATTTTGATAAAACCCTATTACTGACTCAATTGGAGGCTCGAATGACCTCATTTGTAAGGTCGCAGAACGAGGGAGACAGCCCCGTTCGAAAATCCAGCGAATTCCCTTCCTCAGACTGGATTTAAAAATTTTTGGTACCGCACTTCGACACTGTCGGTCCACTGGACCGTCCTTTATCGCCGTATCACGTTGCAAAAAATAGGGTGATTAGGGTTTATTTATAGTGAAATCGATACGCCAGACTCTGACTAACTCGGAAATGCTGCCGGTAAAACTTCAAAGTCATCGGATGAAAAGTTATGACGATTAGAAAAAAGTGCGTTGTAGACAAATCGTCAAAATTCTGTCGCGCTTTCGATCCGGTGGATCCCCAAGTCAGGACCTAGGGATGACCGAATATTTCTGTTATTCTGTTGAAATTATTTCCCTTGAGCCTCAATACACGTTTTTATCAATATCACGATTCTGATAGTCAATTTTTGATAAATCGTTTAATACTCAAGTATCAATTCGATCATTGTCAACATTTTTTTGTCCAATTTGTATTCGAAACATAAATCGCTCAGGTATTAAAGCCTCTGGGAATATGTTTGCTCTCTTGATACACGGTCTGGAAAAACGGAAGCTAAAAAAAAGGAAATAATAAAAAGAATATGTCGGAATCGATTTATTTTAACGCAACGTCATTTCCACCGATGGCCCATTTTGTCCTGACCCACGTTCGCATATACGGACCGATAAAAGCCCGGAGTAGGCTGGTGTAATAACGGCTCTTCGCATTTCACTCGAGCCCTAAGGTTCCCAATCAATTCCGGAAGTACTAACGTGCTTTTTACTGATTGTGCCAATAAAATTCTCGGCATGTGATTCTCGCACAGTTCCATGCTCGTGGATTTTCTCAGCGTTACATTTCCTCGGCTCCTTTCCCCTTGGACTCTGTTTTTTTTCTCCTTATTTGCCATTCAATCGATCATAAACACGAAACATCATTTCTCGAAATTTTCTCATCCTCAGGACGTCAGTGATCATTTTGCAGCATGGAACGAATTTTCAAAAAATCAAAAATGCCAATAAATTTTCCGCGGGAAAAATAAAACATTCGGAGCAATTGAAATTAAACGAACGAGCAAGATCGACGTCAAAGAGCAACGAGACTAATTAGCAAAGACAAATATTGCGGATCGAGCCAAATTCTTCGTCCCTCTCTCTCCCTCGTTTACTTCGTGTCCCTTTGGGTTCTCCACTTTTTTCCTCAGCATTCTTCAATTACCAGCATGAGCCATGAACATTCTACGTTTGCTGTACCCGCAGCGACGAAAGAAGATGGACGATTTTTGCCCGCATCTTCGAGCAGCCAAACCCACCAACGAATTTTCTTTTTTCGCCTCCAAATCCCCACGAGTATCTTTTTTCTTCAAACTGATAGTGGAATGAAAAAAGTTTTCAAAAGGCTGAGAAAATGTAGGAAAAAAAAACAATTTAATTGCAAATTATTTATTTAGTCCCATAGAATTTTCCCCATAGAATGTGTGTGTGTAAAATGATGGTGTGTTCTGTGATACGATATTCAATGAATTCGATAATGTATGGTGTTTTATGGTGGTGCATAAAACACCATAACATTTTATGATGTAATAAGAGTATTTATGGTGTGTGGTACGATCCAATGACTTGAAGATTTCAATAACCATTTTTCCAGAGAGACTGCCATTCGAAATTAATTTACCATTCGAAAATTTTGGCTCATTATTTCTGATTTGAGTTTTTTTTTTCTTGATAGATTTTTTCAAAAGATTGTTATTTTTTGTCTGCCATAAACTGTTGCCAAGTGCTAAACACCCGTAATAATATTGAGCTTTCCCTTTCTGGTCTAGCAATTGCAGAAATAATTGATTTTATTAGCATCGCCTTAATGATGATTGAAATTGGGAAAAAGCTCGGCTGCGAGACAATGACGTCAAGAAGGAAGTAAGCGCAGCTGTGTATATACGTGCTGCTTGGATGGCTGTTTCAATACAGAACGTTCTTCTTCCTATTTTTATCTCGATTTCCAAATTTCGAGAATATTCATGCGATATATTTGATCGATGTTTTTGTCAATTCCTGTAGACGGAATCTTATCAATTGATAAGAGAACAGATGCGTACGTCATGGTCTAGCTCTTGAAAATTTGGTACTGAGATAATAAATTACTTGAAAAATACCGTCCCGGTCGTGTTTACTCAATTTTTCTAAGCCCCGCAGTACCAATTTATTGACGGATAGATAAGAATAGGCAATAGTCATAACTCGTGGCACTTAACGTGGCATATAAAAGCGACGTGGTCGAACGATCATCGGAATAAGTTTGTGATTAGTAGAACGTTCAAGTCATCTCAAAGGAGTCGCGATGAAGCTGTACTTATTGTTCATTTTGGCATTTGTTGCTGTGCTACTATCTTCGGCTGCAGTTTCTCGGGTTTGTAAAAAGAATTACTATTATTGAAAGGGGACGAAAAACAATATTAAAAGGCAATGTTAACTCTAGAACGGTAATCTGGGGTAAAAAACGACCCCAAGCGACTTTAAATCCCGCGCCTTTCCTCCTTTCGTTCTCCCGTTTTTCATCGTTTTAGCGCATTTTTGACTAATTTTTCCACTTGAAGCAAAAAATTGCCCCAGGCTCACGCGATCCTGCATTAAAAAGCGAAAAAAATGAGCCCAAGTTGAACTCTGAGTTGAATTTTACCGGAGATATGAATTTTTAAAAATTGGGGTCACTTATGACCTCAGGTTACCACAATAGGTAAAAAAAAAATAAAATAAGGTTACCATTTTAGGGTTAAAGGTTAAAGGTAAAATCGTTCTTTCTAAAACTGCTGCCTAACTAATTCCAAATCGTTCTAATTTTCTTAACAAAAGCAAAAAGGTTTTTCATATTCGGTGTTCTTTTTTTTTTAAGTTTTTTTTTTTCCCTAAACATAACAGATATATTCTGAGTAGATTTTTTTTATTTTCAAGGCTGGTCAGAATTCAGACGGAGACTATTCTCCTGGAGAAGAGTTCCACTGTGCGGTAGGTTCAAATAAATCTACTGCGTTACATATTCGGAATATTCGTCACGTTCTCATTTCATTTATATATTTACATGAATATTGCACATTTTCCAAAATGCTCATTATGCCAGAAACCGACATTTTTTTTTGCAGGATTGTGCTCCTTGGAATCCAAACCTGGTGAGTGAATTGTTTAATGCATTGTCGATTGTTTCAGAACACACGTCAGCCCCGTCTATTAATACTTTGATCTAACATTCAGACTCAACTACATGAAGCCCGATGGCTGTGTATGCGAAGTAGCCCATTCATGCTGTGTCCAAGTAGAAGCTATACTTTTTGCAAGGTTCGCTATACTGTTTTTATTTGTTGGTTGATTTTAGGAAGCTTCTAACTAGTGGAATCTCTATTACGTTCCAGAAATATTGCGAAGGTGCTGCAAGAACTGCGCCCGCTATATACGACGAGGACGACAAAATTTAACTATGGCCATTCCTGATTAATCATATCGTTGGGTAATCGTTTGGTGGTGTTTGGTATCGGGAGAAAAATGTTCGCGGCTGGTCGAAGGAACTGAATCTGGAATTTTTAGTTTATGCATCAGTGAATTTTATCGAAATAAATATGAATTCTGTGAACCTCTTTTGGTCTTGTTTGATGATGTTTGCACCGAGGAGCTGTCAAATTTTTCGACAACCTCACAGAAATAGAGCATCGATAGTTCGGTCCATATCGAAGTTGAAACAGCAGAGTAACGCAATATGCGAAAGGGCGAGGGCTGAAGAAGCTCAACTAGGAAGATGCTCGTGTAGAATGTACAGTGCCAGATCGTCGTAGAACTTGTGATCAAACTCGAGGATTTGCGTCGCTCTAGGAACCACCAAGAGAGGGAGTGATCTATACAGGAAACGTTTCCTCTGCGGTAAGGTGAGAGTGAGCATGGCATAGTCGCCACGAGTCCGAAATCCTCCGTGATCCTTTTATCGCTAACGCCCTTACATCCCCTACGGTGGATTACCCAACGAGCCAAATCCTGACCGTTATCAATAACGCTGTCGCATTTCCCTCGTCCTTCTTCTTCTTCTTCCTCTTCCTCGACTATACTTGATGTATACTGCACACAGAGAAGCTCTATTCGCTGAGTCCATTTAACGCAAGTCAGGCTTCACGAAATCGAAAGATTCTCATCCAGAATAGTCCGTTTCGCTCAGAAGCAACAACGTTTTTGCAACGATTCGAATTTCACCGAAAAACGAGGAAAATTTGTAGGAAAACGAATCCATCGAACTATCTTGATTAAAAATAATGACGAGGGAGAATTCATCAACGAGATTGTATTTTTTTCTGCATCCTCTCCTCGAATTATGGAGTATGAAAAAAAAAACGTAGAAAAATTGGGCTACGGAGATATTCCGTTTCGCGGAGTAATTAAAAACAGCAATTAGCAAATGAAATATTTTTTCCATTCTTTATTATTCCATCAGTCCTTAGCGTATTGAAATGATCGGAAATCCTCATGGAAACGAATTCGGCGGAATAATACAGGCAAGATAAATACAAGCTTGTTTGCCCCCACGGAGAAGGAGTAAGTAGAAGTGGCTAGTGTGTGGTCAGACACAACGAATCGTGGTTGTTTTTTTTTCTACGCCTACGCAAGGGCGTTTTGTCGATGTAAATTGAAATTGCGAGGTCATGAATAACAATATACGGCGGTCGATAATCCGTTATAATTTTCCGCAACGCTACGAAACTAAAAGCAACGATTTCTCAAAAAAACACAGAAATTGACGAATTTTCGACGGCCTGCTTTTTCCAATGAGACATTAACGACATCAAAAATGTTCACCTTCAATTCGCAATGGGACGAAATCATTTTTGCTGTTGGAAAAAAAAAAAGAAAAACATTGTTCGAGGAAAATGTAATTATGCTTGAAAAACGTTCATTAGTATTTACCGCGAAGTAGAAACATTTTTTAACATTGTAACCGCGTTCTCTTAGCCTGCGGCGGCGGCACGTGCATCGAAGAGTTTCTGCTCTCGCGCAATCGTAGCCTCGTTTCCCGGCCAAACAGAGAGGGATAAATAATAGGAAAAGGCATGCGAGCTCGATGGGCTGAAGCAGTGAAGAAAAAAGTATAAAAAAGGGGCACGAGGATAGAAAATGTTGAAGAGGGAGAAGGCGAGTGAAAGGTAAAAAACGAGAAAAAGAAAAATTCGGTCTGTACTAATGAAGGGAAAATAACGAGGTCGAAACGTGGATCGAGAAGATGAAGAGGTCCAAGTACGAGAAGCTTCTCGCGAGTTACAATAAAAGAACAAAATAGTGAATGTGAGGGCAAAAAGGCGTACACGTTCGTATGTAGGACGATAGAGATCCAAATAAATTTTCGCGAGAACGCAGACGGATAGAAAGTGAAACTAAGGGAGGAAAAGTGGGAAAAAACCTGGAGAAAAAAATTCGTCGGTAACGCGAGAGAGACGGAAAATCAAAGGCTCTTGTTAGATTGAGCAGAAAGCGCACCTTTGCGAGTCAGTGATGCATACATGACCCCGCTTTTTCCCATCTTTTCCTTTTTCCCAGCCCACTGTACAGTCATTTCTCTCTTCTCAATTTTCTTTGATCATTCCACTCGTTAACAACAAGAAATAACAATCGTGACCTCCCTCTGATGCCCGAGCGATTGGTGCACGTCCACGCTGAGCAATCAGTATAGCAAGAAGAAATTTATAATAAAAAGTCAATTACAGACTGAACACAATTTTCCGATTCTCATCAAGAGACGCGGCAGCGGTTCGACGCGTAGTCATAACCACAAAAGAAAAATCGAGTATTTAACCCTTACTTGCCATCTTGGGGTACAAACTACCCCAGGCCTATCAACCCCAGGACCCTACACTATGTGTTTTAAAACAAATCCTCTACACTGTGGTTACGGGCACCCCAGCACTTTGAATCGATGCAGTTGACTCGCTATTTGTCGTAGAGAGCTTTGTTTTTTTTTTTTTTTTTTTTTTAATTTGATCGTTCGAATTCTAAAAAATAAAATAAAACATTGAGAAAAAGTGTAATATTCATTTTTCACGGTGAAAAATGCAATTTAAAAAAATCAAAAACATAATCTTCGAATTTTTCACTATTTAGTGAAGGTTTGGGGAACCCCTGAGTGGGGTCCTGGGATCAAAATAGTCATTTTTCCACTTTTGTTGGTTTTAGCATTTTTTTAAATGTACCCAATTTTAATTTTTGGCTGTATGAAGTGATCTTTTAAAAAAAGCTTTCAATATGTTCTGCAACAATTTTCAAGTCAAAATATCCAGTAGTTCATTTTTCATAACAGTTTTTGTCACTGGGGTACAAATTTTGTCATGGGGTACCCCATGGTACGTTATTCTAGAAAGGTGTGGCAAGTAAGAGTTAAAGTAAGGGGTTGGGCTTTCCATAAAATTCTCTGAAAGCATGTAACGTATCGGAGGTATGGGAAAGCCCATGCGGTCCAAGATATTCCGGCCCATACGTCATGAAGGCGACAGGCTCGAGAGCCAGGGGGCGAGGAAAAGCTCGGTCGATAAAATTGCCCAAGTTTATTATTAATAAGAAATAATAAAGAAGCGATTGTCGAAGGTACACACGGCTGGACACCCACATATGGGAAAACACACGTGAACGAATGAGGAAGCCGGAGAGGATGAGAGGCAGACAGGAAGGCGCAATATAAACAATAATTCATCGAGATCAATGGGCCCGGTGAAAAAGACGAATGAGGAGCTGAACGAAAGAACAGCGTTAAGAAAAATACGCGAGTACGTAAGAAAAGCAGGGGTTCACTTAAATTTCTATTATTCTCGTACAAAAGAAAAAGTGGATATGTTGACAGTTCTCGAATTTTTTTCTCTTCCAAAAATGAAGACAAAGAGCACGTTTCGAACCTGTAGAATTGAAACGAGCAACAAACAAAGAAAACGTTGAATAAAGACCACAGTGACGCGAACGAAGCTTCTGGATGTGTTGGTCTGGTATTTCATCTAGTCCACAGTTCCTACCAAAAGTCATTTGCAACTTGTGCCTCTTATGACCAAACGTCAAAAAGATGTGAAACACAAAAACTAACGCCGTAGTCGAAAGACAAAATTAAAATGGAAATAAATAATTATAAATAAACCTACTCTATCCCATAAAAGTATAGAGACCCTAGGAGCAATGACCTCTAAGTACGTTCAAACAAACAAATTAGAACAATAAGCGATAATGAAAAAAAAATTGGACAAACATTACCGTTTCTTTCACTTGTGTTAACATTTTTATTCATTTTTTGGATCATCAAATTATGAATATTGATAAACAACCGGTTACTTTATAAATTTCACTTTTATGCAGTTGATCAGGTAAAAATAGTACCACAGTCAGCTTGTCGAAAACGCTTCGTCGAGAAAACAATTCAATAACCCACTCCATTTTACATAAAAGAACTTAAATTTTTACCTGAGATAGTGAACAATTCTTTTAATCGAAAAAACAATGTGTTGTTTTGAAATCGTCTCTCTTAATTGACAAAAGCAGAACGGGCAAGCAACGTGGAAAATGAAAAACTTAATTTTTCATCAAAAGTGATATTTACTCAATTGCTCCGAGCCGTGCGGTACCAATTAATTGACAAATAGATAAGAATGTTCGTGAAAGAATAATAATATATCCGTTCGCGAACATTCTTATCTATTCTTTAATTAATTGGTACCGCACGGCTCGGAGCAATTGAGTAAATATCACTTTTAATAAAAAGGGTGCCAGACGGCAACTATACAATAGTAATTAATGCGTCGCACGAAATCTAGCGTATAAAAGCGATGCGGTCGAACGATCGTGGGAATAAGTTTGTAATCAGTAGAACGTTCAAGCCATCTCAAAGGAGTCGCGATGAAGCTGTACTTGCTGCTTACTTTAGCATTCGTGGCTGTGCAATTGTCTTTGGCTGATAATCCTCAGGTGTGTAAAAGAAATTACTACTATTGAGAGGACGAAAAACAATATTGAAAAGTCACTGAGCCAAAGGCAAAATCCTTCTCTCCAAAACTGCTCCTCAAAATCTTTCGTATTTTCTGAATAAAAACAGAAAATAGACTTCGATTATTTTTTGTCAAATTTCAATGACAGTGTAATTTTTAATACTTGGCGTTATTTTTTTACACGTTTAGTAAATTTTTATTTATTTTCAAGGGTGATGGAAGTACAGTAAGCAGCATTTTGAGTCCTAATCTGAGGGATTTTTACTGTGCGGTAGGTTTAAATCATCATATCCATATCGTAAAATGCTCATTACGCCACAGAGAACGTTTGCCAACTTTTTAGACACTGCAACGATAACGAAACCGATTTTTTTTTGCAGGATTGTACGTCTTGGGACGTCGATCTGGTGAGTCAATTGTTTAATGCATTGTCGATTCTTTCACAACACTCAAGTTGGCCGTGTTTATTAATCCGTTGATTTAAAATTCAGTCTATCATTAACAATCGAGTTCGATGGCTGTGTCTACAAAGCATCCCAGTGATGCAGTGTCCGGTTACCAACTATAATTACTGCAAGGTTCGCCGTACTGTTTTTATTCGTTCGTCGATTTTAGGAAGCTTCTAACTAGTGGAATCTCTATTACCTTTCAGAACTTTTGCAAAGGCGCTGCGGACCGTACCCGCGTAGTGAAGGATCCTCCAGTCTAACTCTTGGAATTCCTCATTGGTGGTGGTTGGTATCATGGAAAAAATGTTTAATCGTCACTGAGTGTCAAACTGGAATTTTTCATGTATGAATAAACATGGAAATTTTTTTTTCAATTTTTTTTATTTTGTTTTTTTATTGCCAAGAAAAATAAACCGTAGACTACAAAAACTTGGTGTGCATACATGGTTGAGAACATAAAGAAATTGGAATGAAAATTAATGAATCGCGAACAAAGAATTGGGGCGATTAGCCGCTGTCGCATCTCGAGATATGGAAATTGAATGAAATTGTTCGTCGGATAGGTCGATGAACAATTCACCCAAATATCAAAGGGTCAAACAAGCAAAAACAAGAGAAAATGAAATGATCGCAGATATTTAACTGTTGGCAGCAATTTCCGAATTTTGGACATCGACAAAGAGCTTCTGTCAGCTGGTTAGAATGCATGCGAGTATGGGGAGAGTGTTGGATACTCGAGTAATGAGATTCAAAGCAGGAGGTCATTGTTTCATTTTTTGTCCGAAAAATAAATCGAATCTGTCCGGTGGAAATGAGTGGAAGCTTGAAAACGTTTAAAACGTTGGTATAATAAAGTTTGATCTTTGGTCGCTTCGGCAATTCTACTTTCTCTTTGTTAGGCCCCCTCGCGTTTCGTTGCCCCTGCCCCTTCGTGGCCGTTCCTCTCTCCCTCTCTCCCTGTTGTTGACGAAACTAAATTGCATCCTTCTTCATGAGATTGAAAAGCTTTACCCTGGCCCAGGAACAAATATAGCGAGCAAGGGATTCGACCATTTTCGTAGATAAATATTTAAAAAAAATAACGTTAAACAATTATTTCAGTGGCTGGATAAAAATGCCAAAAATTGACAAATAGTTGAAATCGTTTTAAGCCTTGCGTCTCGTTTGCCCGAAAATTTTCAACCCGAAATTTCGTTGAAAAACGTTGATATTTTGTTGAACATGGTAAAGCAAATATTTTTGGATAATTTCATAATTTTCGTCATTTTGGCAGAATATTTGGTTTCTAACGAAACTGTCAGCAAAATTTATGATCGGAACGACAAATATTTGCTTTCCGGAGAGACTTTCCAGAATATTTCTTTCTGCAATGACAACATTTTTGGGATTATTAAAAAATAGCTTAGTCGAACGTATCCAACAAAATATCGATCTTTTCCAACAAAATTTTCTTTTCTACTGAAAAGTTGTTCTCACCAGCAGCGGAAACATCGATTACTTTTCCAAAAATGTGCTCAATCCAGACCCGAAGTCCCGCAGTCTCGCATTAAATAATTGCATACCCAGTTTTGCTTCTGATTCCTGCGTCGAGGGACATTTGATATGAATTATCGAAAAGACAGGCTTGCGGAAGGTCGTTGACCGGTGAAAATAAAGCAGCACTGCGTCTCTCTAGCTCGCAGCTTCACATAGGATTGTAAATCCATCCGCAATGGGGAATGGGCGGAGAAGCTTGATTTTGTGTGCGAAGGACGAAAGGGTTGTTTTTGGTGCTGGTGGTGGCGCGGCGGGGGAGTTGGTTTTCGCGGGAGTGAGTGCTCGACAAAGTAACGTCCGAACGGGCTGCGGTCGATCCAATTAGTCGACCAACAATGTCTTTTGTCGATAATCGGTGGCGAATCGATTTAACCTCATATTCACATACAAATTGAGCGAGTGCAAGGAAAGAAGAGGATCGCGGGGGAGGTAAAGGACAGATATATATATATATATAGAAAGAAAGGAAAAGCATGGGGAATGTCGCGCGAAATGGGATGCTGGGGCAAAGAGGAATAAATAATTCAAGCTCGTGCATTCGATGCTGAATCGTTGATTAAATTCAAATTTTCGGGCTTTTCAAAACTCGAAAGAATTTGCAGAATGTTGATTGTTAATTGGCTGTCATTTATTATTTTTTTTTAATTACAAAATTCCGAGCGAAATGAAAGCTGCTTTGAAAAATTTGTAAATAATCATTTTGTAGCTCGAGTTCGTGGAAAATCTCTCTGCGTCTTCCTGCACAATGTCGAATATCTTATTTCTGTACTATTTTCCTTGAATTTATTATTTACTTGTGTGTCGGTCTCGCGTACGTACAAGATCTCTGATAATTTGCTAGCCAGCATCGTGCTTCTCGAAGTGAGTTAAATCTTTTTATTCATCCACTTATTCTTTATACATATATTACTCGAGCTGCCTCGACTTGAACGACGGACACGTAATTGTGAATATTTTTGCCATCTGCGCTGTCGCTCAAGACGATGGCGAAGCTCCAATTGTTCTCCATCCCTTCTACCGAGTGTGCAGACAGCAATAGTGCACTTACACCACTTAATGTACAAGCGTACGGTACATTTTTGGTCAACGCGATCGTTTTCATGTTGAAATTCCATTTTTTCCAGCTTTTTTTTTTTTTCAAAATATTCCGAATTTTGAAAAAAAGTTTTCGAGTATTAGAAATCTGCTTGAGACTCTCAACAAAATTTCAAAATTTCTAAAAAACACTTTGACCGGAAATCCGCTAATTACTTGTCTCAATAATGATCGACTAATTGGAGAAAAAACTGATTCGAAAATTTAGACATTTTCGAAGATTCAAAATTCGATCGTTGGATTTTTTGAATTTTTTTTCCTACGCCTAAAGCTCTTGCAATTTTTTTTTTAGTAATTAGTGTCTTTATATTTTTAGTTAATATCTCAGGGTATTGTTTTGATGGATTTATTTGTATTGACAAGTCGAAAGAGTTGATTAATGGAATTTAAATGATGGAAAGTGCGCGTGGAAGAGCCCATATGAAAAAAACGATGTCTCTCGGTCTAGCTGTGTCCGCGAGCTCTTTTCCAACTCCGTAACTCTACGAGGTAGATGGGGCAGGGGTGAGGAGGGCGAAGAAGAACGAAAGAGCTCGATTCAGCCACGGTATTAAATTTATTGGATTACGTTGGACCTATTGTCGTTTCTTCTCCGAGAAAATTTCTCAACTCGCTTCGAACAGCAAGCACTGAAGTAATAATATACGTTGTATGTCTGCAAGAAGGGTAACTCTGCTCTGTTTTCCTCACCTATCTTTTAATATATATATACATCGGACACACTTACATAGATATATACACAATTACATAAAAAAAAAAAAAAATATATATATATATATGTGAGTACTTTATGTAGCGTGCTTGTTGATGTACTTGCGAGAGTAAACGATAGAAATCGATACCAACGACATTGGAGTAATAATAAAGCTCCTTCGATGTCATATCTCTCGGATGGCAACTCATAAATACTTTTCTTTTTTCCTCTCTCTCTCTCTCTCTCTCTATAGATCTCTATTACAACAGCACTTTACTTTTCCTTATGATATTACAAAAGTATCTAATAAAACCGTGTTACGTCGAGCATGACGCTGGCTTTATATAATGTTCACCGAACCCATCTAAACAAAAGAAATACGCTGAAAAGCGTGAGGTAAACTTGAAGTTGTTGGGATTCTTATTGCAATCGATAGAGCTTGGAATTTCGGAACGAAAAGTTCTTGGCTATTTTTCTCTAGGATGAACCGTTGACGAGATATCAGTTAATGAGCAGAGCGCGCCACGCCCTAGCCTTTGCTCCGCCCCCTTCGACGCGCTGGCGCAGCCCATTGGTGCGTCACTCATTGCTCGATATCTCAGGAACGGTTCATCGTAGAACAAAATACCTAGGGACAAATCTTCTAGAAATTTTACGTTTTATCTAGTCCACCGAGAGATAATCGAATTCAGAGACTTCCTGTGAATTAAGGGGTTAGAACGGCTCATGGTACTGAGGTGAAGGAATGAAATGGGAATCACCGTTACTGGAAGATTGATAACCTTGCCGCGTGTTACCGAGCCCCTGTCTCATCTCTTCGCTCTCGATCTTTTGTCTCTCATAGTCACATGTGCAGCCGCATACGAGGAGAGAAAATAGGAAAAAGATGGCTCGTTTTTTCTTCTTCTCTCTGATGCACCTTTCCCGAACTACCAGGAGAAATAGAGCCCGGACTCGATCATCATATCGCACTAGGAATGGAGCACACTTTCTCGCAGAAGAGCGAGAAAAAATTGCTGCCATCCCTTAAAGATTTTCCTATAAATCTTCCTCGCCCGGTCTGCTGGTCGAGATCTGCAATTTTTTTTCTTTTGCCTCTTGCCCATGGAAAGACTTGCATTTTCGAGAGGGATTTTAACTTTGAGTTGCACACAATTTTGTTTTTTCATTCTTGTCTTTGTTTTTTTCGGAAAAACGTCAACGATGACCTTTCCACGAAAATTCGAATCCCTCGCTTTTTCCACGCCTGAAAAAAAATGTTGATTTTTGGTCCCCGTTTTTTTCGATGAATCATAATAGAATTATTTTTTCTTGGGTCTTGCTCGAAAAATTCTGTACCAGATGAATATTCGAATGTGTATGTAAGCGGGGATTTGAAGCTCGAGAGCTTTCGTACACCCACAAAATTCCAGAGGATTTTGAAACCCGAGTGTACGCTCTCTTGGGCTTTGGAACCGTTGTACAGGGAATTCCACATGAAAATCTCGGCCGAGTTTTGTCTTTACAAAATATTTTCAAAAATATCAAGCCCCCGGATTCTCATAAATTTCCACAAAAGATTTTCCAAGTACCAGCAAAAGCGGAGCAGCTAGTTTACTTTTGAAAAAATCAGCAAATAATTTTGTAATTTTTTTAATTCTACTGCCTTTTCCGAAAATTAATATTTCCACAATTTTTCGATCCCCCAGTTGAACCATGAAGATCCAATAAATATTCGACTTTCAAAAAATTATCGAAAATATAAATTTTCGATAATTTCTTGATTCGCTTAAATTGGACCGGAAAGTTTCGACTCGCGCGACAAATTAGTCGCGGCCTTGTGTACGAAATGTCCCATATACATATGGACAAAACGCGGTGGATCCTCTCGGGAAAGGGTATGGAAACACAAGGGTGAAACGAGGGCGGGTGAGCGAAAAACCGTCTAAACGGAAATCAATGCTCGAGAGCGCACGATTACGCACGCTAGAAAAGCTCCGGTGGTTTCGTTCGTGAAAATCGTTGAAATAAATGTCTATTCATACACACAGACACACGTATAAGCCTGTACGCACATTTTCAGTGCCCGATTTTCCATAGGGGCGTCAACGTGTTGCGATATACGCGAAACGAGATCGAAAAAAAGGGAATGAAGCGTTGGCATACATATGTGGATATATTTTGAGAGAGCTCCACCCCATTTTACTACTATCATTTCGAGCGATTCCAAAAATGACACGGAGTCGTTGAAAAAAAATGAAAATGATCGAAAAATCACCACCAAAGTGGATCTTAATTCCCAAAAAAATTTCGAATGTAAAAAAAGAGTGAAAAAAAAAAATAGACACTAAAGAGGAAGTACAGACTTATACACAATATTTCACAAAATTTGCAGAACTGAGAGCTGTTGGACGATTTTTCAAAAAACTCAAATTTTCGTAAAATTCGAAAAATCATCAAATTTAAACCGTTCAACCGATATTCCCCAAATTCAATACCAACCTTCCTATTATGATACGCTATTTATAAAAAAAAATTAGTAATAAATCTTAAAGTTTTTTTTGAAAATTTCAAAATACCGTAGAATTCGTATTTTTCTAGCAATTCCCACAAAATGATCAGAGAATGAAGAGCTTGTATAGATTAACATCTGTGCAAAATGGGAGCCCTGTAGCTCAAACCGTTCTCGAGTTATGAACGTTTGAATGTTACGATGCCAGAACATACACACACACACACACACACATCCGTACATTTTTTCTAAATATCACTGTTTCGATGTTTTGGGAAATTTTGCACAATGACATTAAAACCTGGAAAAAAAAAATTCCACCATCACAGAGCTTGAAAAATGAAAAATGAAAGCTGAGTTATTTTGACTTTTTCAATCAACCAAGTACGATTCGAGAGTACATAAAGAAAGTACCTCGGTCACGTACAAATCTGTAGGTGAGTTAGAGAGTTGTAGAGATGGAGGAGGTTGAGTTGAAAGCTTCACTGTAAAATAGTACGATTGAACTTTCGTGGGAGCTGGTTAACGAAATGTTCCACGAAGGGGAAATGTACACGAGACTTCTTGATTCCTCGTTTAAGCTGGTTAGTTAGCCGAGTACAGGTGTACACACACACACACACACACACACACACATTCGTATACACTGGTATTTACGAAGCTATAGAAAAGAGACGAGTACACGTGGAAAGTGCACCTGATGGTGGTCTCGAAGCTCGCGAGAGAGCCAGAGAGTTCCTGACAAGGTGGAAAGGTGGGGATCATGGACGATGGCCACGCAGGCCAGCGGGGCTGGTTTTACAAGGGGCTGCTTCCGGAAACGTGAAGTAGAAAGCTCCCAGCAGGGCCTGCTTCCAAGTGGTAGAATCGGATTTTGCGATGGTGGTGGATAAAGTGGGTGGGCAGATCCTCGTCCTGCTGCTGCTGCTGCTGCTGCTGGGCTTGCTCGGTGGATACAACTAACGGAGACAAACTGTGTGTTTGCCCCTTCATTACCCCCGAGTAAATACCGACCGGTTTTAATTACAGCCTCCCACCAGCTTCCCTATCTCTCTCTCCCATCTACAACCATCCCACCCTTTTCCTACCCCTTTATACCATCCTTAATGTTCTTTATATACACATACACATAACACATATATTACCTATGTACAATGGCTACTTTTATGTACATACATATATGTATATAGGTACTTCATATCTATATATATGTGAACTCCCTTGTTTGCTAGTAGAAACAGTTACACTTGTTGTCACTTGGTATTTACTTGTACTACTGGTCACGAGATTGAGAGCAAAGCGATCCACCGTTCCCTTTGGTCGCTCAACACGATTTCCCACCACCGCGAATCCCAAATTATTCTCATGCCTTGTTTTTCTCGCTCCAACTGTTATTACCATCGATAAACACCCATTCGCCACGTTCTTATAATTAGTAGTTATGAGATTATCGATTGATTATAATAATTGACAACTTCTCGAGGAAAAAATCGTATTTTTTCAAGTTCAACATTTTTTATCGATAGAAATCCTTCAAATTTCCACCACACAAAGAGAATAGTTATGTCTCGCGCAATTTTAACAGCTTTCACCATGTAGAAGTCGAGATATTTATTTATAAAAATCACAATTTTCAACATTAAATATTTGCATTTCTAAATGGTGAAGCCTCTTTAAACTTTGCATACACTTTTATGTGACATCGAAGAAGCTTTATTTCATTTTTCAAAAAAATCGATCGCAAAATTTTTTCGAATTTTTGTTTATTATACAACAAATACAGATTACCTCGGAGAATCTTGGATTTAGAGTACGTTGTTCTTTAGGCAATTAGTAACAACTTTTTTTAATGAAATTGTGCTCGCAAACCATTTTGTATGTAAGAAAAAGTGAAAATTTGTATTTGACCGTTGCCATGCAACGTCCTGAACGAACGAACAGTTACGAATTACAATTGTTTCCCAAAAGATTTTCAGACGCATGAAACGTAGTTTTTTGTTCGATTTTTTTCCTCCTCATACCGAGACATCCTTTACATTTAACGCGGTATTTATCTCCTGGGAAATTAGTTGCTGAAAGCTGCGTCCCACTCGCTCATCTCGTCCATTTCGTTTTTTAAATCTCTTTCCCCCCCCCCCCTTTTTTTTTAACGTCTCCTCTTCCTCCTCCTCACACTCGGCCGAATCTTTTGGAACTTTAACGCTCTTCTCGCGCGGTTCAGCGTCTTCGCAATCTACGCGAAGATCAGAGAGCCAGATGAGGGCTGAGAGGGTTGGAGATGATTCAAGTACCGCGAGCAGTTGAACGATTCGTGATAAATGGAGTTGAGCACGAACTCTGACTCGGAAGAATCCAGTATTTCTCATTTAAAAAAAAAAAAAAAAAAAATATTTGCTGAAAATTTGACTTTTTCGAAAAATGATCGATTTTTTCAGTGACAAATTATTTATCAGTTTTTGACGATAATAATTAATAGCAAATCGATGTCATTCCATCGAGGCAATACAACTCTTGGCTGTCGTAAATTTAGAAACGTCTTTTGTACGTGGATAGGAAAAGAGGATTTCAGCCAATAAATGAAAGCTTCGGTTGAGCTTTCCTATTACAAGGGAATCGGCTTGGACGCGATGAGTATATCGGGCTCATTGCGTCATAAAGGAATGGAAGGCTCGGCGTAATAACTGTACGTGTCCTTCGACTCTCTATATCCGACGTATGTACAAACGAAAAATCTTGGAGATTCGTACAATTTGTGAATTCAGACTTGTACTTTTAACTTTTAAAACGGAGCAGCCACATTCGATTCGCCATTTTTTTTTTTTTTCGCTAAAAAGTCGAGTCGTAAAATGCGAAGCTCTAAAGAAAAGAGCAATAGAGAGACCGAGCCAGAGAAAGAGAAAGAAGAATTCAAGTTACGAGGATTTATCGTTAAAAGTTTTCCAAGCTCCGAGACCGTTTGAAAATATGAGAGGGATGGCGAGCAGGGAGTGGGGGTTGTTTCTAGCGGAGGAGGGTACGAGACCAGTGGGCCAACATCAGCCATTTCTGGGCGACCTTTCTTCAATTTTCTACGTTCAACTTTTTTCACATTTTTCATATTCTCTCACCTAAATTATGCCACTTCTTTTTTTTCAAACTTATACTTTATTTTCGTAGCTTGAGAACCTTGCAGTTTGAGCCAGAGTGCAAAGTTCAAGGACATTCGACCGTTTCGTCATTTTACAAAAAAGTACAGACTTATACACAACATTTTACAAAATTCGCAGAAATTAGAGCGGTTGGACGATTTTTCAAAAAAACTCTGATTTTTGTAAAATTTGAAAAATCATAAAATTTTAACCGTTCAACCGATATTCCCCAAATTCAATACCAACCTTCCTATTATGATACTCTATTTATAAAAAAAAAAATTAGTAATAAATTTTAAAATTTGCGAAAGTTAGAGCATCATCTTTTTTTGAAAATTTCAAAATTCCGTAGAATTCGTATTTTTCTAGCAATTCCAACAAAATTCTCAGAGAATGAAGAGCTTGTATGGATTAACATCTGTGCAAAACGGGAGCCCTGTAGCTCAAACCGTTCTCGAGTTATGAACGTTTGAATTTTTCAGTGCCAGAACATACACACACACACACATCCGGAATTTTTTTCTAAATATGATTTTTCGATGTTTTGGGACATTTTAAGGACATTGACATTGAAAACTGGAAAAACAAAAATCACCGTCCATAGCCTCCTCTGTGAGGAAGCAAAAAATGTGTTTTCGATTTTTTTTTTTAATTTGGAATCATCATCACTTTTGAGAGATAATAATTATTACGAGTCACTGTGGAAATTGCTTCTTCAAGGGTTCTTTCAATATTGTTCATCCGAGGATCTTCTCGTGTCCATTAAATTTGTCCAGCAAGCAAGAATACGGATGCGGATATAATTTGTCCTAAAAGCAACCTTTTCATTTGGTAGTTCAACGAAGGAGACACAGGGAGAGAGAGAGAGGAAGAGAGAGGAAAAAATAAAATATTGAAGGAGAATAACGTCGTGAGGAGGGTGAAGATAAAAAGAAAAGAGAGAGAGAGAGAGAGAGAGATATTCCAAGTTGTTCGAGACTCCCTTCGGTGGAGCGGTTGGAGAGCGAATTACGAGAACCATCGAGGGTTGCAGCAGCAGCCGGCGTTCTCCCATTATCGCAAAGCCGTATTCTCGCTCTCTCCCATCCCCTCGCGATTTCTCTCTCGGTCGCATATTCTCGTTTTTTTTTTTTCGTTTTTTTTCTTTTTTTTTTTTTCATTCGTACTCTCTTTCTTAACATTTCTACGACGAATATCTCGAAACGTCCGTCAGTCTGTCACTTACAACTCGGAGAAATAATATTTCTCCGGGGGGTACGTGAGAAGAGCGTTTTAAGGGACTGTGAAAGGTGAGGAGAAGACTGAAAAAAAAAGGAGCGAGTGAGACCGCGAGTGCTCGTCTCGCGAAAGAGAGATGACGGGTCAAAACGAGTGATGCGAAGGGAGACTCGCGAATT
Organism: Hyposoter dolosus; assembly: GCA_963921915.1. Lineage (NCBI taxonomy): Eukaryota > Metazoa > Arthropoda > Insecta > Hymenoptera > Ichneumonidae > Hyposoter > Hyposoter dolosus. The sequence goes on along the minus strand of OY998136.1, from coordinate 524,834 downwards.
TATTTTTCCCAAAAAAAAAACAAAAAAAAAACCCTCAAACACATACACAACACACACTTTTTCTTACAAACACTCGAGGGGCTTGTTTTTTTCTTGAGAGATCTTGTGCTTTCCCCTCCGCATGTCTTTCCAAACAGACGACTTCATCCACGAATATATATCTCGTGTCTGTCTCACATTACGTACATCAAAAAACTGTCCAACTTGACTATTGTCCTTTTTATCTGTCGTGGGACAAAGTACAACAAAAAACTGTACAAATGTAGAGCGACCGAGTCCCAGGACTCGCTTGGTATGGAGATGTGAATAAAACTACAAAACGTTCGGGAACGTCAACGACAACAACGTCTTTTTTTTTATTTATTTTTATTATTATTATTTAAACGATTCACAATTTGTGAATTTTCTTGATGGAGCAACGTCAGACAACAAATTAGCAACGACTATTAATTTGGAGAAAAAAAATCAACAGCCAAGTAGACGAATTTGGGCAAGTTGACGGAATGAGAGAAATTAGTGGAAACGGTACGAACGAGGTCAGACAGGCAAAACAAGGGAAAAAAAGGGGCAGACTTTAAAAAATCGTAAAGTGCTAAAGAGAGATGGAGGAGCAAGAGGGATAGGGGGGAATATATTCCTGGGTGTGTACAGAAGAGACTAGGGAGACTTCTCCACGTGGGTGGAAACCCGAAACCTCGGTAAGTGGTTATTTCCATCGAGGGTGTACTCGCAGCCCTCGTGGTTAGTGGCATAGTGGGACCTTTTTCCATTCCCAATTCATCTCTCCCTCTCGCTTTGCTTTTCCTCGTTGAGTTTGCAACACCCAACTGTACCGAATATTTCCTATCTTTTTCTCTTTTCCTCGCCAGAGTTTGGTTCACCGCTCACTATCCTTTTTTTTTTTTTTTCTTTTTTTTTTTTCATTTTATTTTTTTTTTCGCCAGCGTCTGGTCGGATCTGGATCCTCCCTGGCGCTGCACGAGTGTCAGACTGAATAATACATGTCTGTTGCAGAGAGTATACGACACGACATGGACCACACCGTGTTCTCTATTCCCGTATGTACGAGAATCGTCCTCGTCCTTTCTCTACCTGCTCTAACCCTTTTATACAAACACATATATACATTTATAAATATATGCATTCGTACAGGCTCTTTCAAAAGTTTCAATTCCACGCTCCTGCATTTTTTTTTCCACCCCATCATTCCTGCGTGGGGGCAATTTGTACTTTTTGCTTCCTCATAGAGGAATCTATGTGACGGTGAATTTTTTTTTTTCCAGTTTTCAATGTCAATGTGCTTAAAATTTCCCAAAATATCAAAACATCGTATCTAGAAAAAATGTCCGGATGTGTGGGTGTGGGTATGTTCTGGCACTGCAAAATTCAAACGTTCATAACTCGAGAACGGTTTGAGCTACAGGGCTCCCGTTTTGCAAAGATGTTGATCCATACAATCCCTTCGATCTCTGAGAATTTTGTTGGAGTTGCTGGAAAAATACGAATTCTACGGCATTTTGAAATTTTTAAAAAAAGGCTGTCGACGCTCTAACTTGCGCAAATTTTAAGATTTATTACTAATTTTTTTTTTTATGAATAGAGTATCATAACAGGAAGGTTCGTAATGAATTTGGAAAATATCGGGTGAACGGTTAAAGTTTTATGAATTTTCGAATTTTACGAAAATCTGAGTTTTTTGAAAAATCGTCCAATCGCTCTAGTTTCTGCTAATTTCGTAAGATATTGTCGAAATTATATAATTTAAATGCAAATACAAAAAACGCTGCAAATTAAAATCATCAAAAATTGCATCTTGTTTTTTCTAATCCTCGCAGGATCAATACAAACGAATAACTTTTTTTATCCGTAGAAAAAGTTTTAAAAAAAGTGTAATTTTTCTTACACTCATTAAAAACAATCACAGGAGGTTTGAAAAATGTCCAAGAAGTCGCGAAACCGTGTTTTTCGATCAAACAGTTCGAGCTCTAATTTGTGTTGCAAATGAAAATCGATTTTCTCACGTTTTTGCTTCATGTAAACACGTTGACCACGAATCCATTTAGAAGAGATCGTAGCGTTAAAACCAAACAATATAAAGAGTCGTGATTCGGTGTCAAATTGTCCCCTCCGGGGAATCCCTGAAGTGGACAAGTAGAAAAGTGCCAGGTTGATTTTTGCCCGAGCCAATTCGTCCTTGTGTGGAATTCAGACTCAAGCGAACCAAAAATGGACAGCGCTGAGTGTCACGATAGACAAATGTGTTTTTAAAAAAACAAGAAATTCAGAAAAAGATTTCTATTGATCCCTCGCGACCAATCGAGCAAAATGTATTTTTTTTTTGCAAAATTCCAGAGCAGATGGAAAAATATAAATAAAAATTCAAGTACAAGAGAGAAATGGATAAAAATAATGAAAGAAAAAAAATCGGAACGGAGAACCACAGAAAATTGTCAATTTGTGGATTAAAAAAAAAAAAAAAAAAAAAAAAAAAAACATTTGCCCGTCAAGTACTCGTGGTTGTTGAAGTTTGCGGCCATTTTTGTTTTGAGCAAAATTCTCTCCTCTGCTCTTCGCGATGACTATTTCTATAGACATATATATCGAGAGAAAATTTAGAGATGAAGCAAATAAAGCCGAGGGGGTTGAAAAGAGAGCTCGAGGGAGAAAGAGAGCGCAGGAGAGAAGTGCACGAGGAAATTGCAGTCGCGGAACGGTTGAAGCGGTGCACCGTCGCTTCAATTGCTCGGAGCGCTTTGTAGCGAGATTGGGAACGCACTTTGTGTCGCACGTTCTCCATCTGACTGCTGTTGCTTTTCCATCGTTCTTCGCTCTTCTCGCTTTCTCTTCGTCTCTGGCTCTCCAACTGGGTTTTCGGGGTGTTGCTGATGCTGCGAGTAGTTGGTTCGTGAGTAGGCGAGCAGCATCGTCGATGAGAAGCGTCGAAAACACGAACGACGACATCGTCATCCTCGTCGTTGTACGTCGACGAGAGAACGTCGTTGTTGCTTTGCAGGAAACGGCAAACTTTGACGACGACGTACCGATAGTTTCGAGAGCTGAATGTTCCGACGAACGAGGACAATAGAGAGAAGGGAAAACAAAATTTGATAGAAAAACAGAAAATGGAGGAGGGGGCATGAGAAACAAAAAGAAAAATTCCATTTTATTTCGTTTTTATTTCTCTCTCTCGCCATTGTGAGTGAGACGGCGTTACCGAAATCTTTTTGCTTCCCGTCTATCACGAAAGCCCCTGGCTCAGTTTCAAGGTCGTTGAATTTATCGAGGCGAAACTTTGAGCGTTTAAAGAGATACACGCTCGAGCCGCATTTAATGTATTCACGTTCACCTCGTTCTCCCTCTCTCTCGCTCTTTGTCTCTCTCCTTCTGCACACTTTAGCTCAACTGGATTCTTTTTTAAATTTATGCTTTTTCCTCGAATACCTTCGGTTCATTCTCGTGACAAGCGTAAAACCTCTAATGAGCCATCAATCTTAAAATCCCTTATTTTTAGTACCGCGAGATAAAAGTGCGTAAATGTTTTTTTTTTCTTTCCGGAAATGTAGGAAAATTTTTATCAACCTTCGAAAAATGTTGATGCACTTGATCAAACGGAAATTCGATTGTAAAGTTCATCATTTTTCACGTTTTCGTATTTTTTTCGCCCGTCTGACCAATCACTGCTTTTTCTACTGTTTTCAGATTTTTTTTCCCGAGTCCAGCGAGGCAAGGAACTTTGGCGACTTCCGCTCCACGGTCAGTACAATCTTTACGCCGTTAAGATGTTTCTTTCGTATAGAAAAATAAAAGCAGACACAAAAAAATGTTGAACAAGAAAGAGAAAAGCAAAAAGATGGAAAAAAAGGAATAAAAATTGAAAAAGTTTCGTGTACTCACCGAGATGTCTCCCGATGGGGGACGCACTGTGTTTTGTCTCGTCGTCGCCGGGCTTACCCTCCTCGCGGTGGACGCTGAAAATTCCGTAACAAAGTTACTTCTCGCGCTATGAATAAATTTCGAGAGGCGAACAACCCATAGTCAGATTAAACTACGCCTCGTGGTAAAACGATCTATGTATCTCGGTTCGAAACAACACTGCAGCACGAGCGAATATTACATCCTTCCAAATACTCAAATTTCAATCAAATTATCTTTCAATTTTCTAATACGATACCAATTAACAAACCAATTCGTGAAAATCGTTATTGAGGGCTCACAACAATTCCCAGGAAGGAATAATATTCCAAAAGAAAAAAAAAAAAAAAGCTTTTTGCTTCCTCTTGGAGGAAGTTATGTGACGATGAAATTTTTTTTTTTTTTCCAGTTTTCAATGTCAATGCGCTTAAAATGTCCCAAAACATCGAAAAATCATATTTAGAAAAAATTTCCGGATGTGTGTGTGTATGTTCTGGCACTGTAAAATTCAAACGTTCATAACTCGAGAACGGTTTGAGCTACAGGACTCCCGTTTTGCACGGATGTTAATCTATAGGAGCTCTTCATTCTCTGAAAATTTTGTTGCAATTTCTTGAAAAATACCAATTCTACGGCATTTTGAAATTTTCAAAAAAATGCTGTCGACGCTCTAACTTTCGCAATTTTGAAGATTTATTACCAATTTTTTTTTTTATACATAGAGTATCTCAATAGGAAAGTTGGTATTGAAATTGGGAAATTTCGGTTGAACGATTTAAATTTTATGATTTTTCGAATTTTACGAAAATCAGAGTTTTTTGAAAAATCGTCCAACCGCTCTAATTTCTGCAAGTTTTGTGAGATATTGTGTGTAAGTTTGTACTTTTTCTTTACTTTCTACAAAAGTTGTCGAAATTATAAAATTTAAATGAAAATACAAAAAACGCCAAAAAACGCCAAAATTAAAAATATAGTTCCTCATAGAGGAAGATTTGAGCCTCTCGAGGAAGCAATTTGCAGCGTTTTTTCCATATCTTGCGAGTTTCGTTTTTTTACTTCGAAAATTGACACGAAAATGAATATTTTCAAAATGTTTAAAATAAGGATGGCGAATACGTCTTGCCCGAGTCGTAGTTTTTTCGATCCTTCTAACGTTCGTCGAGAAGAGAAATCGTAGAAATTTGAAAGAATACGAGTTTGACGCGGAATCGAAGATGAGAAAATAACGAGTATTCTTGGAGATCGGGATTTGGCGAGAGGCAAAGGTATGAAAAGCTGTCAGTCGAGTACAGAGACGTCGAAAGCTGAGACGAGGAGTTACGAGTGGGCTTTCAGGATGTGTCGCTCTCGTGCACGAAGCCCGCGCGCTGGAGAATCAAATTTCAGGATGACTTTTGGTCTAAGGCGTTCTCTCGTTTCGAATTTCTACTCGCACAAGCCTCAACAAGATCGATTCTCCAGTTGCACACGCCTTGAGATCTCGTCACAGCTGACGTCGAGATCTGCAATTCCTACACGCCTCTGTACAAATAACAAATATACAGGCTGTCCAAAAACTCATTTTCAAATCTGCAAACAAAAACATCACGAAAATTGATAATTCATAAAAAATTTCGAACTGAAAAAATGAGAAAAAAATGCAAGTAAAAAAAAATTGGAGGACACCTCCGAAGCTCCTGAGTGTTTTTTTTTTTTTTTTTAATTAATATAGAAGTCTAAAAACCCATGAAAATTGATAAATGAGAAAAAAATTTGGCACGGAAAAAATGAGAAAATTGCAAGTAAAAAAAAAAATTGGACGACACCTCCGAAGCTCCCGAGTTTTGTTTTTTCCTGAGAGGCTCATTTCTAGCTGACGGGTTTGGTTCTTCGTGACTAATTAGTATGTAGAAGTGAGTCGTTCGAGAAGAAATATCCTGTCGGTACTGACGAACGTATATGCGGATTTAATTACGTAGACACATAGATATAAATAGGAAAAGGGGTGAGATGTTGGTAATTTGCAATCTACGCAAGCCACGACAAAGCACACGCGAGAGTTTAAGCTCGAATAACTTTGCTGGCGAATGGTTATGCGGTAGGTTCGTCGTCGTCGTCGTTGTCGACGTTGTCGAGTCTCGTCGCGTGCTTTCACGCGTTTCTATACATCCTAAGGGCCCACGCATATATATATATGGATATCCAGGTATTTACAGAGAGACTTATCGTAGGCATACGTGTGTTTGAGGAAATTAAGGGACGCGCGTATATCCACGTATAGGATAATACAACGTGCCAGAGTCCTCCCATAAATTCTTCATCCCTCTCTAGTCTCTTTCTCTCTCAGTCTGAGCATCGACATGGAAACTAATATCGAAGCGAGCGTAATTGGCTTTAATTAAACACACGAATATACAACAGTTATTTGAATGAAAACGTGGGCATCGAGTTTACCCAAAATTTGATATCGATCATTAAAACGGACATTGCCGAAAGAGAACTCGTTGCAAACATCCGAGAGGGGTTTGCATTTTATGGACGAATGTGTCTCTTTTTTTTTTTTTTTTTTAACTTTTTTTTTTTTATTCCATGGATGAATATCAAATTCCTGGAAAATCGGAAATTATCCTCGTACGTTGTGGAAAAATGTTGCAGAATCGAACGAGGCAACGCATCGTCAAAGTTATCCACTTGGAACGATTATTTCGTTCGACAATTTTTCCTCATTTCTCTTTTTCCTGTTTTGTTGATATTTGATTGATCGTAATTACGTTTAGACCGAATTAAAACTCAATTATTTGTCCTTCAATATTGGCAATCGCGGGGGGCAACTTGCCGGGGCCGGGGGAGGGGGATTTATACGTATGGTATTTTGTGCATTCGACGATGCTTTAACCCCGCACACACCCCGATCAATATTACGCGCTACACATGCGTGTAACATGCGTTTTCGGAGAAGAGATTTTGTGCACGGAATATTGTACGAGGCTTCGTTAAATATTACGTTACACTCGTTACTTTTATCGGACGATGCTTCGTGGCTTCATCTCCATTTTTTTAATCCATTTTTTTTCACTAATGGCACAACCGACATTTTCGGAATGAACTGTGTGGGAGATGATTTTGACGAGAAATCATTGACTGTGCGTTTTTTTTTTTCAAAAACTTTGTTTCTGGAGAAAAAAAAAACTGGAAAGATTCTTTTTTTTCTCGATTTTTGGAAAATTTTCCATTCATTTTTCGTAATGGGAGAAAAGGGAAAAATATTTTGGGGTGAATTTGAAATTTTTCGACCAAAATAGTGAGTCAAAATAAAAAATAAGTCATTGAGGGTGTTGTCAACTCCACTCACTTTGGAAGACGATAAATAATTGAAAAATCGTTAAAAAAAATAAAATAAAAATACTACAATGTATTTTCAATCCTCGGGTAACGACCATGATGATTGTATTTAATTCGTACAATTTTTAATATAAAAAAAAATGTCGAAAAAAAAAAAAATTTTGCAAAAATGACTTTTTTTTTACAAAAAATGATGCAGAAATTGTAATTTTCAATTTAAAAAAAAAAAAATCGTTTCATAAGTCTGAAATAGCGTGCTTTCAGGCGGGACTGGTTAAATTAGCGACCGTTCCAAAAAGTATACCCCAGTTTTTACACCGTCCGCTTCCTACGGCTTCCAAAACTGAACTAACCGGCCCTTTCAAATAATAACGACGAGGCTCATTTCAAGTCGCGAGTCCCATTTTCTCAAAATTTCCACTACGTATCGTCGGGCCAAAACGGCTGGGGTAAAATTAACCCCATGTGACCATTAAGGGTTAAGGATTCTCGCGAGGGCTGGTCCAGGTGGGTGATGAGTACAAGCTCCGCAAATACGATCCACGTATTGGTGAGATGAGCTTCATAACGGCGTGAGCTCAAAATCGCACGTGAAAAATAAGGGAAAAAAAGCTGCTCGAGTATGTTTCATGTATAAATATATCGAGCTGACAAATAAAAGGGCGTAAATGTTCATATTTCGTAGAAAAAGACTCGGCGAGTTATGGCCTTTTGCTCAAATGGAGGGAAACAAAAAGGAAGAAGAGAGAAAGAGAGGAAAGTGTGGAGAAAACGTGACCCCACCGAGACTTCATAAATCTCGCGTCAATATAATCGAGCACGTGCAAAAGGCACGCGCGTAACCCTTTTGTTTCCAACCGAACCCCCCTTCTATCTTTCCCAACTCACCCTCGTCCTTTTATTTACTTTGTTTTTTCGTCATTTCTCTCCCTCCGTCCCGTTACGACGAAGCATTAACCAAAGTTTACGATTTTATTGAAAAAATGTCCTTCCTAAGGAGAAACACACACTTGAAACGCGGAATGTGCTTTTTCGATTTTTGAAAAATAATCAAGACAATTTGTGGATCAGGTCGATCGGTCTAGACACTAACGAGAACATTTCTACGCGCGTTCGGATACACGTCAGGCCGATGGATATATAGCGAAACTAGGGGACAGGTGAGTTTGTGATTTACCGATTCCCGAAAACCCAGTCACCGAGTGAAACGTTCGAACCCCGAGCGAGAAACTTGTTGAATTTTCTACGGGATGTCCCGAAAAGAAAAGTTCTTGGGCATTTCTTTCTAGGATGCTGCTCCACCTAGACGTTGATGGATCAAACAAAAATGACAAAAATGGCTATGTGATGGTGAAATCTTTTTTTTTTTCCAGTTTTCAATGGCAATGTGCTTAAAATGTCCCAAAACATTGAAAAATCATATCTAGACAAAATTTCCGGATGTGTGTGTGTGTTCTGCCACTGTAAAATTCAAACGTTCATAACTCGAGAACGGTTTGAGCTACAGGGCTCCCGTTTTGCACAGATGTCAATCTATACAAGCTTCTCATTCTCTGAAAATTTTGTTGGAATCGCAAGAAAAATACGAATTCTACGGCGTTTTGAAATTTTCAAAAAAATGCTGTCGACGCTCTAACTTGCGCAAATTTCAAAATTTATTACTAATTTTTTTTTTATAAATAGAGTATCATAACAGGAAGGTTGGTATTGAATTTGGAAAATATCGATTGAACGGTTAAAATTTTATGATTTTTCGAATTTTACGAAAATCTTTTTTTTTTTGAAAAATCGTCCAATCGTTCTAATTGGTATTGAATTTATAAATGGTATTGATTGAATATTATTTTATTATTATCATATAATTAAAATATAATAAATAAATTGAACGGTTCAAATTTTTTTTTCTTAACAACTTTGTTTATTTATTTATTTTGACAACTCGAGTGCAACTCTTCGCACACCCTGTACAGATACCTAGATCGAGTATGAGTCAGAAAGACGAGTGACACGAAATAGACGAAGCAGAGAGGAAGAGGGAGAGACGACGATGATCTAAAATTAATAGACGACAGGTGGCCGTTTGACTGCGCGGCGACGTTCTACTCTCTTTGCGATTCTTCGTTTTTCCTCAAGTTTCCTTCGTTTTTTATCCTCATTTTCGTACCAGATCCGGTATGCGACGAGACGCGTGTTTCGACGATTCCGATTCAACGACGCGTGTCTCTACCGCAACTTTTGCTCATTAATTACGTAATCCGTGAATTTTCTTAATTAAATGTGCTGCGTTAAGAATAGTTGGATATTTTGGTCGAGGGATTTTGTTGGGCCAGTGAATTCTGGAGCTTGTCTATTTCAGAATTATTTTCTGACCATAAGAGGCCAAGCCAATCGCGTTTAAAAAGGATCATCGCGTTTCGAATTTATAGAAACTCTTCGACAAGCTTTTCCATGCTGGACCACCGCGAGTTTAAATGGCCGACGTGCCCTTAATTAGGATCCTGCATCAGAAGCAGGGAAAGGCTTGCGGTTACATGGAAAGTGGCGAGCCTTGTTGCTTCCTCCTATTCTGGGTCAATGTGAACAACGCAAGCATCGAAAGAACATGGAGACTCGGAACAGAACCGAAATCAAAGAAAGAAGCAACCAGCAAGGATCAGGAATCGCGTATGGGCTCTTCCAACAGGAACAAACCAAATCCAAGTTTCTCTGATGTTTTATAATAATTATTCGAGACTAAATGGTCCAGAAGCCTCGGCAGCATCCCGATTAATCTTCCCGAAGCCTCAGCTGGTTACTTGACCTTGATTTTTCGGGAAGACCTTAATTTTTAGTCGCTCAAAAAGCTCGGAGCTTGAAATCGCTCTACCGGAAATCCCACAACGAAACTCGATCATACTGCGTCCTTCGGTCGAGCATCCGCATGTACCCAATCATTCGAGGTCCTCCCATTCAATGTTTAATCGTCTCAGCATCCATGAAGCTATATCGGTCTATTCGGGGGGACGAATAGACCGATATATATGCATCGAAAAGGAACTATGTCTGTACACGAAGCCGCCACTCTTGCATCCAACGAATCCAGTTGGAAATGCTGATGCTTCAGTCTCTACGCGTGTGTTCTCTCTTTTCTGGTTTAGGAGGAGAGAAACGAGGAGGAGAGAAAAGCTCGTCAAGCCATAAGGATGAATGAGCATTTTTCCAAAATTCAGAAAAAAAAAAACTTGAATTTTTTCTCATTGCTTCCTCATAGAGGAAGCTATGTGACGATGAATTTTTTTTTTCATAGTTTTCAATGTCAATGCGCTCGAAATTTTCCACAACATGGAAAAATCATATTTTGAAAACATTTCCGGATGTTTGTGTATGTTCTGGCACTGAAAAATTCAAACGTTCATAACTCGAGAACGGTTTGAGCTACAGGGCTCCCGTTTTGCACAGATGTTAATCTATACGATCTCTTTATTCTCTGAGAATTTTGTTTGAATTGCTAGAAAAATACGAATTCTACGGCATTTTGAAATTTTCAAAAAAATGCTGTCGACGCTCTAACTTTCGCAAATTTTAAGATTTATTACTAATTTTTTTTTTATGAATAGAGTTACATAATAGGAAGGTTGGTATTGAATTTGGAAAATATCGGTTGAACGGTTTAAATTTTATGGTTTTTCAAATTTTACGAAAATCTGAGTTTTTTGAAAAATCGTCCAACCGCTCTAATTTTTGCAAATTTTCCAAGATATTGTGTACAAGTCCGTACTTCCTCTTCACTTTCTAGAAAAGTTTCGAAATTATATAATTTAAATGCAAATACAAAAAGCGCTGCAAATTGAAATTTGAAAATTGCTTCCTCGAGATGCACAAAATTCACGATGCAAAATTAAAAATATAGCTTTCTCATAGAAAAAGATTTGAGCATCGTCCATCTTGTTTTTTTTTGTTTCGATTTCGTTGGTTAAAATTATAATAAAACCATTCGATGAATTCGACCAGTAGCCGGAATATCGAGACAGGAAAAACATTTTTTAAATTTATTTCGGAATGACGAGAGCATAAATTTGAAATTAAAATTGAGTAGAGCTCATAAGTTTGCGAGTTCCATTGGAGGGACAGTCCGGAGGGCGCACATTCGGCGTGGATATTTCTTTCTCATGTCCCGTCCGAAAGTGGTGGCTTTAATTTAATTTAATTTAATCCAGAAGCGCGAGGCTTTGCCTGTGAGGCTAGGATAAAAAGCAATTCCATAATCTGTGGGCAAGAGAATTTTTCTCCCTTGCTGCAAACAGAGAGAGAAAAAAAAGCAAATAGCGAATAATAATTTTCACTATTTTTCGTTTCCGGATTATGCATGCGGGGCTGCGCAAGCCAGAGAAGGCACGATTGAAAATTATTTAATCCTGATAAACAATCCACCGATATTTTACCATCTGTCCGTTATTTTCAAACGCCCTGCTCCATTTTCCATATTTATTCAAGAAAAATAAATCCCCCTACGCGCCCACAAAAACATTCTCTTTTTCATTTATTCCCTTTTCATCGTAAAAAATCGAATTGAAAATACCGAACGATTCAGACCGCATGACAAAAATTCTAAGGACGAAAAAAAAAAATAAAAAACAAAAACTGACTCAAAAATACGAACAAAAATATGGGTCCGTTGGTTCGGAACCATTCGCGCGGTGCCATGATCAAACAATTTTCCATCAGTACCACAAAACGCGTTATTTCGTCGACACAAATATATTTTTTTTCTCTCTTCATTCGACTAAACGCTCGAGTTCGTCAATGACATGTGTTTGAACGCGAATAAAAGCGGATTTTCATGAACAAATAACTGCGTGTAAAAACACGAAAATCTCATGAAATTGGTAAAAACGACAAAAACTAAATTCTCATCGAAAACATCGATCCCTTGGTGAATACAAAAAATCTCACAACCACTCTGTTAATCCTTTCACTTTGAATAATCATTCGAAATTCATTCATCGATAAACAAAAATAGAAAAAAAAGTATCCAACACTCGAAAAAAAAATTTTTTTTTCGGAAAAACTTTTGCATTATTTTTTCACGTTTCTTCTCGTGGAGGGGAAAAAAATCTGACTTGCTCGAGGCTCCCAGACGGAATTATTTTTCTCCAACTCTCTGATAGGAATTCTTCGATGCATTTCGAAACAGTTTCCATACACGTATTTTGTTTACGTCATATAGATCGTTCAAGATATATATTTACGCGTATGTATGATTCATACAGTTTCCCCATATAAAGTTCATACAGCCCCGAGGGAGCTCCGATGTATCTCCTTCGTTTTTGGCAACGTGGCCGAGTGATCGGTAATGGAGAACGAGCAAACCGAGAGAGCACAAAGTTAGCGCGTACTCTCCGAGCACGAAACACCATTTTCCATCAGTTGGAAAAACCTTTTTATAATCCACGGTAGCACCAACAAGATCGGTGAAAAATCGTACCAAGCTCTCGACTCGATAAATATAAACGAGAATCATTTTGAGGCTAAAAAATAATTCATCATTTTTTCTTCCTCATATAGAGGAAGCTATGTGACGGTGAAATTTTTTTTTTTTTCCACTTTTCAATGTCAATGTGCATAAAATGTCCCAAAACATTGAAAAATCATGTTTGAACAAAATTTTTTTGGAATTGCTAGAAAAATACGAATTCTACGGCATTTTGAAATTTTCAAAAAAAGGCTATCGACGCTCTAATTTGCGCAAATTTTAAGATCGAGAAATATCGGTTGAGCGGTTTAAATTTTATGATTTTTCAAATTTTACGAAAATCTGAGTTTTTTGAAAAATCGTCTAATCACTTTAATTTTTGCAAATTTTGTAAAATATTGTGTATAAGTTTGTACTGTCTCTTTATTTTTCTCGATCTATAGAATTTTCAGCTTCCAATTGATAAATCTTTGTCGATCAGAAAATTTCAAGTATTTACTGGAAAAATTGATAAAAAATTGTGTTAATTGATGAAAAAGTGTCTCGGGATTCCAAGGGCTTGGGCAAGGATCACGGACACCCTGTAGACAAGACGAAGGGTGTCATGGAACGTCGGACTGTCCGTCAATCTGTCTGTCCATTCAAAAGGATGCGCTCCCTCGATCGTTTCGCTTACGTGGTCGAAAACCCTTTCTCCCTCTCTCTCTCTATTCCGTCTTTCTCGTGGGTTGTTCGTTCTTGGACTGAATTTCCCTCGTGACCGTACATCACTGCGCGGATATCGCCAATCAATTCTCCTTTGGCTCTTTCCTAACCCCCTGCTTGGCTGCTCTCGAGCCCTCGGGCTTCTTTGGCACAAACCAAAATGTATACATATGTTTTTTTTTACATGAATACAAAAATGCATCGTAAGCGATGAATTTTCTCTTTCCATTTATTTGTTTATACCATTTCCCAGAACTCGAGTCCATCTAGCTCGTCAAATGGACGAATTTTTAAAAATAATAATTCTACGACAACAACAAAAAATTAATCAATCAATTTCTGGGCAAAAGATTTTCGATTTAATATCCACGAATCGATGTTCGCCATTAAGGGAGTCTCGCCACAGCCACGTTCAAAAATTTATGGCGACGGTCAAATCTAAATTTTTCTTATTAAAAAAAAAATTTTACGACCGAATTTTTTTGAAAAACTAAATAAAGCTTCTTCGATGTTACACAAAAGTGTATGCAAAGTTTTAAGAGGCTTCACCATTTAGAAATTGAAATATCGAAATTTTCGAATCGAAATAAAATTTTGCTACAGAAAAATGGAAAATATGTGAATTTTTCCAAAACGCTCCTCCCCGTTTATCGGATGCGATAAAAAAATTTTCTGTCTGTATTTCCAATTTTTCAAATATTTATTTCGAGTATTTAAAATTCAAGGAAAAAGTAAACCATTTTTTGTACACAATCGATGTAAATTCGTGCAAAACAAAGAAAATAAAATGTTTATACTGTTTTCGTGTGTCGACGATATTTGAGGCGTGTGTGCAGATTCTACATATTCGTACATGCATTTTCTCCATTTCGATACTTTCCGGTAATATCGCGCTCAATTACGTTCGATCTAGACTGGATTCTTTGAAATTTTGCCATGTATCTACATGTAGACGTTGCATGCATATACCACTCAACGAGAGTAGATTCTCTTCGTTCTCTCTGTGCTCTGTTGCCTTTACCGAGAACAGAGAGCCGCGGGCATCGGCCAATCTGGCATATCAATATCGAAGCTGCATCTCTGTGCTCCTCTCTCTCTCTCCCTCTTGCTCAGTCTCTTTGCTCGTATATTTATGTATATATGGGCGATCTCGAGCAAAATCATCGACAAGAAATGGCTGCAAAGAGCAACGATCGAATTTTTCGCAGTCAGTTTCGCTAAATTTCCATTTGGATTCGATTTTCATTTTTGGAGAAACGAAACATCGACACTTTTCCAAAAACAATTCAAATTCGAGTTTAGAGACAGCGGTTTATTATTGTAAAAAGAAATTTTGAAAATGATCGTTTTTCTTGAATTTTGAGGAAAAGTTGGCACAAAATTAATAATTAACTAATTAACTAAATTAATTAGGAAACGATAGTGAATCGATGCGAAGGTTTATCGAATTTTTATGTTTTTTTTTTTGTGAATTCACGATTTATGGAAAATTTAATGGAAATGAAAAAAATGAAGAGCTGCACATGGCATTGTCAATTTTTCATGAAATGCCCGATGCATAATATCCGGTAAAATGCAAAGCGGCTCCGTATTCAAAAGCTCAGCATATTCCTTCGCTCCGTCGACACGAATGAAGCTTTTGCAGATTCCTCCTATTTCTTTTCGACATTTCATTTCTTTCTATACGTACCACGCCATGATAGCGATACGTTAAAAAAAAAAAGAAAAAAAAAAAACCAGTCCAAATAATCGTGAAGAAAAAGCGATCTTCCCATCGCTTGGCAATAAACAAAACAATAATTTTTTATTTTTAGAAAATTGCAATTTGCAATTTGTTGATTTTTTCTAATTAATCTGCCAATTAGTTGGATGAAAAAAATTTATTTCTCTCAACGATAATCTAGTGGAAATTGTGCTGAATTTAAAAATGAAGTCGATTATAAAAACTGGAAATTACTTCGAATCAATCGTCGCTGAGATAAAAAAGTTGCAGGAAATCTCTCGAATCGGTATCAATAAATTTTTCAATCGACGTAAAAGCTGATTTTTTTTTTTTTCTATAAAACTGCGCTCTCTCGATGAACAAAAAAAAAAAAGAAATAGGAAGGAAAAAAATGAGGTCAAGTTGATTTTATCTCGGTGACGGAGGGACCGAGCGATTCGAGTCGTCGTCGAGGGTGGTAATAACCTGAAAACCACTCGTCGCGGACGGATATGTAATTTATGTGCTCGATGCATTTTCATTGGGTTTCCGGGGCCCGAGAAAATCTCCGCACCCGAAGCAAAAGTCCTGGCTGCTGTCTCTCCCCCTCTTTTCTATTCTCCGCACCTTTTACGAGAGTCACACGAATGCACACTCCCGGATAAACATTCACATTTACACAATATATTCTTCCTCCTCGATGCATGACCATCGCGGGAATATCGAGGAAAACGTCGAATCAAAAGAGAAATATGAAAATAAAGCAAAAATCAACAAAGGCACAAAGATAAAACAGAAAAAAGAGAGAAATGGAGAAAAACATTTCTCCAATGAATCCTCGATCGGTTGCTTCGATGTTTTCTCATTTTTCTCCCTCTCCTGTGTGCTTTTCCAAATGTATCAATATTTCCCTTTCTTTTTTTATTTTATTTTATTTTTATTTTATTTTATTTATTTATTTATTTTTTCCATTTCTTCCAATTTCTAAACGCTCGTTACAAAAATATCGTTATTGGCAAATAATTGAAAAGAATTTTTCACTTTCGTCAAGTCCACACGAAACGTTCCGTACATTTGTACGGATATTCTCGTTTCCCGAAGAATTCAAATTTTTCCAGAACTACGTCCAAGTACAGAATTTTTTTATAGAATGTAAATCATGTTTTGTGCTTCGTTTACTTCGTTCGGAAAAATGCTCCTTTGACCAGTACAAATTCGAAGGAAAACTCCTCTGAAATTTTTCGACCAGATTTCCATTCGGAGACTCGAGGAACGAGAAATTGACGAGAATTTGAAATTTTTCGAAAAGAGACTTTCATACGGAACGAGCTTTTCGATTTGCTGGTTTTTCTATTAAAATCCACTTGCGGCTTAATGACGAGGACAAAAGAAAAAGGAAAATAATCTTGTGGCCAGTACGTTCATTATTTTTTTTCTCCTGCCGGAGCAACAAAATATTAGCTTTGAAATTATTCGTAAAGGAAAGTGGAAGAGCTCTCTCCTCGCGCTACTCTTTTCGCCACGGAACTAATGTCGTTATTATTATTAACATACGAGCAAATTGGACATGTAGCTCGACATTAATATCAACGCTTCCAGTTCGTTCCTCATCCATGCTCATTTCGTAGCAGTAAAATTGCATTTTCAAATTTTTCAAAACTCTATTATAAGAAAATCATTTTTTTTTTCATAATTAAATTGTTAATTAATATTTTCATAATCCTTGAAAAACTGTAGACACTAAGCACATTGGCCCTCTACGACGTTTCTTTTCGACTCGGGTCAAATTGACCCAGACACCTCGGTTATGCAGCTCTTGAATGGGCAAGAAACGGGAGAGGGAGATTGCCAGACAGAGAGGCAAGAGAGACCACGAGAGAAATGTCCAGAATGCACGAACAGGGCCAGAGAGAGAGAGAGAGAGAGAGAGAGAGAGATGGCGCAAGGGTTGTGTGTCTCTTCGCTCGGACAGCGGGTGGACAGAGCATTTACATCATTTAATTTATGACCCTGCACTTTCTCTCTCTCTCTCTCTCTCTCTCTCTTTCTTTGTCACTGTCTTCTCACTCGGCGCAGAGCCGACGAGAGAAATGCGGTGATGGTGACCGCCACTAACGCCGCGTAACGTTTACCAAAGAGCTCAACACACTAACACACACGTGCATGCATTTATACATATACATAGGACTTAGGGGATGAACCAGAGTACGTCCGTTCTAGCGTACGTCCCTTTTGCATCCTGGTCTCGATTCTCCTCCGTCCCCGAGCCTACAGGATCTTCCAAAAATTTCACCATCGCCAAAAAACGATCCTTAAGGACGTTGTGTGGCGACGCTCAAATCTAAATTTTTCTTTTCAATTTTTCTTACATAAAAATGGTTTAAATCTCTAAATCCAAGATTGTCCGAGGTAATCTGGATTTTTTAATATAAAAAACAAAATTTCGAAAAAATTTTACGATCGATTTTTTTGAAAAATTGAGTGAAGCTTCTTCGATGTTACATAAAAGTGTATGCAAAGTTTTAAGAGGCTTCACCATTTAGAAATGGAAATATTTAATGTTGAGAATTGCAACTTTTAATTATAATTCTGTTCTCTTTGTGTGGTGCTAATTCAAAGGAATTCTATCGATAGAAAATTTTGCATACGACGTCCTTAAATCCGGAAGGTTGAGAAACATCGATATTTGTCGAAAGAATTTTTCAATTTTCATCTTTTTTTTTGTCTCCACTGTTTCCATCCCATCGAAAATTCTTTCGAGAGCTTTTGCCTTCGTAATTCCAATGCTCCTTTCGGTTACTTTTGTGCGCAACGCCAAGTTGTGATTTTTCCAGTGGGAAGAGAATCAACTTTTTTCGAGATAAAACGAAATTTTTTGGTCCTTTTTATTTTTTTTTTTGTTTAAAATGAATTTCTGTGGAATATGGATCGAACTGTACAAAGTATGTGTTCTCCGTTATGTGTATGTATAAATTGATGCTACCCCGCGTATTTCCATTGCTTCATGGTGGTGCGTCCGTGTCGCAGGGTCCTCTACACTTTGTCGTCATGGCAGGACACATACTAATGCGCCTAGGAATAAATTTGCATATGCATGTTGGCCTAATCCGCAGGCTCGTCCTGGAAAAATTCCAGAGTGTGTGTGTGTGTGTGGGTGGGTGTAGGAGAGATGTGAAGAAGGCGAAGGATGAAAAAAGGGAAGAGCAGATGTAGTCGAGGGAGGAAGGGAGCGAGTTGTACGAATTAGGAAAAAGCAGGAACTCGTTACAGCGTTGTGGGCGAATGGGCTGTGTCCGAGGAAGCCCCCAGGCATATTCGTGTAGGCCACAAAACCCTTTCCATCCTCCTTAGCCTTTTATGCCCTTAAGAATATACGTTTCCCTTTGGAAGTAGGTTCTCGCGCCCGTTGAAAAAAACTCGCATGTCTGACGATCTTCAGTCTCTTCCTCGTGCTTACTTCCTCGTTGGCTCGGGGCTTTCCGTAACCCACGCTGATGCCAAAACGCACCTTGACCTAAGAAACTGGCCGATGGCCAATTGGGTGTCGACTCCACCGATCCCACAAGAATTCGAGAGCAAAACATCGCTGCAGGAGAATAAAATCCTTCATTTGCAATTCGTTATGTCAGCTGAAGAGGTTTCTATATGCTTTTCGATGTTCCATCAGCTCGTCGTGAGACTTTGAGGTTGATCCTTCCCCATGAACTTTGACACTTTGCTCGGTTCATCATCCAGCCATGTCGAGGAAAATCTTGGAATTGATTATTCTCCGTAGAAAGCCACTTGGTACTTCACTTGAAATTGTAAATGGTTCCATCTTGTTGGTCCAGCACCGATCGACTCTTTAATACTCGCTACCGAAACAGCAACACACGTAGCGCAGACACGTAGATCGCTGTGTAACGTGAAAAGGGTATATTTGGCGTTGGGATTATCGAAACTCAAAGTTTGATTGGGTGGGTTAAGGTATCAAGTTTGCTGGAGAAATCCTGCGGAAGTTGAGCTAATCCGGGAAAGCCTGGTGTAGCGGACGGGGATGACCTTCCTCAATCTAGCTTTTGTATCCCGCGTTGCCGAATCGCATTTGAACAGAGTTGTTCCAATAGCTCCAGCCAACTTCTTAGCCCGGAGTTTTGATTGAACGTCGCAAATTTTCAAGGATGTCAGAAAATGAACCATTTTTGTTTTTATCAACTTTGAAAAATTGCTCGCGCTTTACTGTATCAACAGACGGGGCATCGTTTGCGAATGAAACTGCAAATTGATGCGCCATTTTGTAAGAGACGCCCGGTGTGCATTTCCATCGGGAACAGTCTTGCCACTTGGAACCAATGGGTAATAACTGTGTTTCCATCGCCGCACCAGGCCCTGTCGATCCTAACAGCGAGTCGTGAAAGAGAAAGCGAGTTAGTTTTGCCCGCTGCCCCCAACCGGAAGTACCATAAACCCTGCTATACGCGTGCGGGAGGTTTCCACTGTTTTGCTATGATCCGTAGTCACAGAGGAAATAACAGAAACGCCCGGCACTCGTAACGTTTTATGGAGCCGTCAGCGGCGTTTCGATGCTGCCGCTTCGTGCGTACGGCCACAGTCCTCGGCTTCCCAGTTGGCCGATGAATCGCCAGCCACTGGAAGAGTCATGGCGATGCTGAAAATACGGCAAGGCCTTGAAATTGCTGCAGGAACTTCCTGGGACTAGTTTTTTTTTTTTTTTTCTTGGAGCTAATCTTTTCTTCTTTGTGCAGCTTTGGAGCAATTAAAGAAGTTGAGTTTCATGGCGTCCACTGTGGCAGAATTAAGTACTCGACGACTCAAACGCTTTTCTTGGTAAAAAGATTGCCTCTGATGTCGACAGTTGGAGGCGGAAGTTGCCAACCACCTGCCAAATTAAATAAATAATGCTCGAGGCATTGACGTTCTTCTATCTCGTTATTTTCGCACCTTAATCCGACTAATTTAATTAAGCTCCTCCAAAGAGAACCTTCCAACAATGTCCACACTCGGCGAGGCCTTGGAAAAGCCTTTTCCATAAACCTGTGGCAAAGAGAGACTCTTGCAGAGGTGAAATGCGCTCGTTTAGCGGAAGCTGATGATTTCGGCTCCTTGCCAAACGACACTTGCCTAGTCCTCGCACACATCTCTCTTCCTGGCTGCTCGTGCGAGAAACTCGGCAGTGGGCTTCCGTCCTGTCGTCCAAATTAAACGCTCGAAATTACGATTCGCGCAATTTTATTTCAATTAATTCGCCACTCTATACTTTCAATTCATATTTCATGTCTCAGCATCTTCCCAGAGTTTCCAAACTCCTGAGAAAGTTGAAACAATTTCCAAAACTTGTGAAATTCACTAAATTGATTCCATGTCAATGACAATGTCCTTACAGGATGCCTAAGGACTTTGCGGACATAATTCAGCGATGGCCGAGATAGCAGAGAGCGAAGCAACGTCTCTGCTCGTTGTCCACGAACAACAGTCAACATCAGCATCGCCTTCGTCTCCTTCCTCATCCTCCTCTGCGAGGTTCCTATATGGCAACTACGGTGAGTACATTTCATCCATTTGCTTGTCTTCAGCAAGTTTCTTGCAGCAGTAAACTTGTGTCATTCGCCTTGGACATCCAACCCGGTGTTTATGATCGTTGACCTCCTTCTCTTCCATCTTTCCACTTGCAACATCAGGATGCTCTCAATTTTCCGATTCCTAGGTACAGAGCTCCCGTCATTGAAAACTACGAATTTTAATGGCATTTTCGTTGAGCTAATCATCTGGATCTTGGAAACGATTTCAAGCACAACTTTCAGCTCCTACTCCATATATCATTATATGCAGAACTATACATCATCAAATCAAATTTAATGGAAGTACATTTACATCGGATTATATACACGAATGTATACAGTTATATCGACCTATATAATTGTATCCAAGTATATACAATCATTTTTACTCGGGAATTTTCTTACCTTCGTTGCAGAAAATTGAATGGAGAAGACTCTTCACTCAGCATTCCTCCCTGCTTCCAAAATAGTTGGCAAAAAGTGCACATCGTCACAGCACCGACCCTCATAAACTTGTCCGTCTTGTTTATACCCATCTACTTACACGGTCCGTTCAATTTTCACCAAGTACGTGTCCATTCGGTGTTTATCCTTTGGCCAACTTTATGTAGTCTCCACTGGTTGTCACTTTGTCTCGACGAGGAGAGAGCTCCTCATATGGTTGAACGTCCGTTTCACGAAGGCAGGAAGTTTACCCAGCTTTCCTGAGCTGTATATTCCTCGTAGTGTTTGGTCCCGAGTCTTGGTGGTCCCTGGCAGTGTCCTTTGTCGCTTCCTCTTCAATGTACGATGCCAGATCCTCGATGTAGGAAAGACCCTCGCCCAGAAAGATGCCTTATCCGAGCGTAACCACTGGGTTCCTTCCACGAAGACTGGAGCAGCAGGATTGAGTGTCGAGCCTCGGATAGTGTTACCTCTTCTTGTAACAACTTCTCCCTCCTCCCAACATTGCAGACACTCTTATGTACACATGGAAGATACCGCGTTCACTCGTCCTTGCGGTGAAACCCAACACCGCTGTACAAACAGTCTTCGCCTTGCTAGGATGATCGCCACCACTCTCCAAGACTCCAACTGTAACAGCTCGGGATTACGATATCGCGCGCAACTACCAATTCTCATTCAAGTCACTTTTCATTGCTATTTGTTGGATAACAGTTTCATTCGTCAACTGCAACTTGATCTAGTGCTTAATGATGACGACTCTGCCAGCTTCTTGGCTTCCTGGATCACTGGGTCAGGTTTTCCTTTCGTTTTTAATGACTGCTTCGGTTTGGGAAGCTCATTAGGTGGCAATTCATCATAGTCAACGTCATGCGTTTTCCTTCCAGCTTGACACGCATTTATTGAAAATCCACCGAGCGCAGTCTGCTGTTTCTTCAATCAGTAGGGAACCATTGCTGGTGCCACAATATGCCATGTGCCTATGGGGAATGAAAGACCCGGGCTGTTAGTTAGTGCCGGATGAATTGACAGGCCACATCTTCTCGCAGCGTCGTTGGCTAACCGCAAACTTTGCGGATGGAAGGTAGACGCGCCCCAGGCGATTGAGCAAGGGCTGCCAAGCGAAGAGGTACGAAGAATTCCATCGAATGGAGAATGACGCTCATTAATTTAATCGGAAACCGTGTTGAATTGCAATGCGCGCACGAAAAGGACTAAGTTTCGTGGTGTGAATCTCGTGCGAAATGGGACTTTACCGAATGTGCGGTTACCTTTCGATTAATAGTTATTGGTTTTGTTGTTTCTCTCCTGCTCTCGTTTCTCTCGCGCACCAACAACTCTTTGCGCTTCTCCATGCCTTCAGGGGTTGCCAGCTTCCTTTTGCCACGATCGTCCTCGACATTTTCATGTTTTCCAAACGTTCACCTGGTCTCTCTGCTCTTTTATGTCGATTACGTTTATTTCCTGCTTACAAACTCGCTTCCGCATGGTTCAAACTTTGTTCTTCACGAATTTCAATTAAATTTATAAAAATTCAAAATGGCTCCATAAATCGATGGCGTTTCAATAATAATTGATAAATGGCTTCCTTCGCGGTCTCGAAAAATGTGGATCTACGTGCCGCTCGGTTTTTGGGACTCCGACGACAATGAGAAGAGAGAAATCGAGAGCAACTGCGAAAGAGCTTCATCCGCTTGAGCCTGTGCGCTCGTGACAACAATACTACTTGGCTTATGTGTAATATTTTGTTTGGTGCTCTCCGCGGGTGGATCGCTGACTCTGTTGGCGAGCTTTCGTCGTCATGGCCACGTCCTCCCGCCAGAGCGATACTTAAGCCCTGCCACAATGCCCGCCGCCCGATGGTTTATTGTGCTTTTATCATTCCACTCCTGCCAAACTAAAATACTTTTGAATCTCCCTCTCTCTTCACTGCCTCCTTCCTTCACTTGCCTTTTCAAAAATATATCCCACACGAACGCTCTAGAGGAAAGCTTCCACGTATTAACGACCCAAGTCTGCCTTGGCAAAGCACACTCCTTCGATCTTCTCGTATGCCAATCACAATTCTCTCTTGTCTTTTGTTTTTACCAGACCTCCACTGAAAACAAAATTTCGTTGAAAAAGATCGATACGTTCGACTAACCTTTTTTTTTTTTTGAATAATCCCAAAAATTGTGTCATTGCAGCAAGAAATATTTTAGAAAGTCTTTTCGGAAGTTAATTTTTGTCGTTCCACTCGTAAATTTCGTTGACAATTCCGTTGAAAATCAAATATACTGCCAAAATAACGAAAATTTTGAAATTATCCAAAAATATTTAGTTTATCGTATTCAACAAAATATCGCCGATTTTTAACAAAATTTTGTTTCCAGTGTCGCGGGTCGATAATTTATCGGAGGAAAAATCTTCTCATTCACCAGTAAATTATTAAGCGACTAAATTTTTAAAATTGAATGAATATTCGCAGAAATGCCTGAAATTATTTATTACTCGTAAGTTTTGCTTTGAAATATTTGCGAGCTTTTTCAATGGCACTAAATGCTTAAAAAACGATAAAAAGCGTGTGGGACTGTGTGAAACAAAAAATATGGCGCATCGTTTGTTTCGGTGGGCGTTTATCTCGGCGTTTGCGGTTACTCGGTGAGATAGTCCGCAGGGCAAGTCCGAAGACTCGGTTCGAGAGCGAAGGGCGAGAAGGATAAAAGTGCGAGATGGTTGAAAGTGCTTAAAGGATTTATACGGTTGGAAAAAGTCGGTAACCAAAATGGCAACCCTCGCTTATTCTTGTAGGGCAAAGTGCGGGGCACTTTTCTTTTTCCTCGGGGTATGAAAGTTGAAAAATAAAAGAGTCCAGACGATCGGAATCCGAGAAGCAACAGCGACAATTTGATAAAATGTTACACGCATCGGTTAGGGAATGTTCACCTTTTTGTTACGATTCGTTTGGTCTCGCGTCCTTTTTTGTTTTTTGTTTTTTCGTCTCTTCTCCGCACTGTTCGGGAATCCACGTTCGGGAACCGCAGCCTTGCGCCATTCGAGTGAATTTCATTTAATGGAAACGCTGCCTCCGCCTCCGGTATTTTGGAATACGTAAAAAAAAAGTGCCAACAATTGTTCCTGCGAGAGAAAAATTCATCGCGCGTATACCGGGCCAAAGGGCAGGAAGTAGAACGAGATCGTATTTGGTCAGACACGTATCGATTTACGGATCGGTGACTTTTTCGCTTCAACGTTCATTGCCGAATGACTTTTTCCTCATTCAAGGACATCCTAGCGCAAGGACCTTCCGCTGCAACCTCCTTAAATGTATTTTTGTTGATTAATTATCACGTTTTTTTTTTTAAATTATTTATTTTTTCGTCTTTACCAAGCTCTCAGTCGATTCGAATCCCCAAAAATTTCGTATTTCGTCTGATCTCTGCACATTTGATACGGCAAAGTGATACGGTTCGCGGGGGACAGAGAAAGAGGCAAATTCTCGCTGAGGACGATGATTGCGTGAAAGTGGATTTGCCTCTCCTCGAGTTCGATGTTCCAAGTACACGATGTGTACGAAAGGCACATACAGATGCAATTTCGTTGCATCGCAGCCTCCGCTCTGGTCTCTCTCTCTCTCTCTCTCTCCTGGCGATATATTCAGCGACGATAATTAAGGTCAAAGTGCTCAGAGCCAAATTCGGGGATCGTGAATCACTCGGCATGCACTTGAATACATTGAATTATTATTTTGTTTGGAATGAAAAAAAAAAAATTTTTAAATCGTTAGCGATCTGCAGTCTCTAATGAAATTTGCTGGATCTGCGAAATGAATAAAAATAATTTCGTACGAGTATTTTTCAGACTCACGATCGAACGAAAAGAGAAAAAATGACTCGAGGGCAAATTCGACGATGAAAACTGCAGTGAAACGTAAATAAACAGGATTTCGTTGAAAAATTTTCTCAACCCTTGAAAAACGAGTAAAAAAAACATGTTTCTCAATACGTTCCAAAAATCCTAATCCACTTTGTGTGCTCGGGGGCTCAGGCCTTGGTAAAAAAAAAAAGTAAAGGAAACAAAAAATGTTGTAGGCTCTCGCTGTGATTGTAATGTAGGTCAACGTTTGCACAGCTGCGCTGAGCCTGGATTTACCAGAGAGTTCTTTGCCTAGCCAACTCAAATGATAAATACGTTTTTTCTTCATTCTTGCTTCTGGTCTCGGACTCCTGGGCCAGTAGAATTGACCCATTGGGATAATCGTACCAAGCCTTATTCGGGGCATCAAGTCATTTGGATAAACGCTCCTCTCGAGGCACTTTTCCACTGGCTCCAATTTTTTTCTCCGTCCTTTCTTATTTTTCTACGATTTTTCATTCTCCTTCTGTACGAAATAATAATTATTATTATTTATATTATTGTTGCTTACGGAAAAAATTATTTTTTCCTATTTTTTCTCGCTCTCTCGTTCGTTCTCTGGCGTATCTCGCTAAGCCATACAGTAAAAAACGAGATTCGTGGCAGGAGAGGGAGGCTCGGAGTGCGAGGGTTTAGGAAACGTCGCTGCTGGGTCCAGGTGGCGGAGAGGTCCCAACAGCGAGTTTTCTCGAGGAGATTAAAAAGTTGTCGTCACCTCGACGAGCTCGCTGCTGACGCTCCCGCTTTGCTTTCCCCCTCGTTGGCTCCGAGTTTTCACATACATATATGTGTGTCTGTGTGTATGCTGAAAAGTTTGTCGTTGCGACGACAAACCGCCTTCGTCCGAGCCCACCTTCCTCCCTCTCTCGCTCGGGCTCTCTCGCTGATTCTCCAGTTCGTTGAATTTCGTTGTAAGAAAAAAAACCGACGACAAAAACTTAAAGTAGACTCTTTACGATTCCATTCAACGTTCGAACGAGAATGAATCGAGAAATATTGTCCAAGCTGGTGCGATTCCCAACGGAGATATTTGTGAGCATTAATTTTTTATTCGACAATCACTGCAGCTGCTGCTTTTTAAAAAAATTTTTTTTTTATTTTTCTATCAATTGGGAAGAGATGATCGATCGATAGGATCGAGAAAGTAATTCGGAGCCCCGCTGTTTTTCACTGCGCCGAGAATCTTCTTGTTCCGATTCGTTTTTCGACACTGCACGGCTTCGCGGAAAAGGAAGAAAATTCATACGAGCTTTCGTGCTCGAAATAAATAAATAAAAATAATGAAATAGCAAAAAGAAAAAGAAACAAAAAAGGGGAGACACGCAAAGAGCTCGTTCGACACAGCACGGAAAATTCTGTGTCCAGTCTTGCAGAGAGACCGAGAATTCTCTGTGATGAACTCGTATTTGCTGCGGCGTGGCTTGTAGCCATGGCAACTTTTGATTGTGTCCCCTGAGCACCCTGTGGGCGCTGTTCCGTGCATGCAACATTCCTGTTTACGCGGTTCGAGGGGATCACTCTCTCTCTCTCTCTCTCTCTCTCTCTCTCCCTTCCTTCAATACACGAGTATATGCCAAAAGCAAAAAGGACCAGAATCCTACCGACAAAGACCGCCAAACCGAGAGAGCCAAGCCTCGATATTTCTCTGTTCTCTAGAACGGAGATTTCCCTCAGAGGTCTCTGCTTCGGTAATTTGTCTCTTGGCATACGCGCACCGACAACCGCATACAAATTATTACATCAATCAAAAACATGGCTGGCTGTCGAAATTTTTTTCCCAAATTTTTCAAACTCTGAAAAAATTCCAATATCCTCGTCCAATTTTTTTCCACTTTGCCAATTTTTCGTTCGACACAAAAACGCTATTTCCCTTAGCGATCGAAAAGGATTAAAACATTTTCGTCATCAAAGACTTTTGGAATGGAAAACCAAAAAAAAAAAAAAAAAAATGATTTACTCGAGCTGTTTATTGTCTCGCTCATGGCTGGTGAAGTCTTGAGAAAAAAAAAATCGACGACGTGGAAATAACGTCGCGATGTACCCCAGCACCTTGATCTACGATATCCATCCAAGAAAAGTCTCCACGTCTCTGTGTGCGCCAATGCGAGGGGCTCGGATGTGCGAAAATTCTTTCCAAGTGTCGCGCACCTCGCGTTAAACTTTTACTCGTAAATTTCTTGCTCAGTTCCTTTCTCTCTCTTTCGACCGGAGCAAAAGGAAGACCAGCCTCGACTGGGAAAATAATTCAGCGTTTCACGATGCGCACTTGCTCTCATGGAAAGTGTTACTGTGTGTATAAATATGGACGCTCATCCTGTATACGTACGTATGGGACTTTCAAGGTCAAACAATATCGTTCCGAAAACCTTTGAATAAAAAAAAAAAAAATAAAAATAAAAAAAAAATGAATAGAAATTTTTTAATGATTTATTAATTTATTTGCGACACTGTGGAAATGTGAATTTCGTCAAATTTTATGATTTTTCTCATTAAATTCAACACAAAGTCCATTCGCAAAGAAAGAAATGAAAGAAAAAAGAAAAGAAAAAGAAATCGGAGTTACGCAGCCTCCCCGGCGAGCTCAATACTCGGTTGGGTGACCGCTCGGCCATTCACTGGCTAGCACTTTCATGCTCGTTAATAATTATTCGTCAAAGTTTATTTACGGGACGACGAAACTTGACTGGACGAGGGACACTGGGCTTTAAGGGATTATTCAACTTGGAACGATCCATACATGGGGCGTTTGCAAGGATTTCACAGTACGAGGAAGCATCGAGCGCGCTTTCATTCGTACGAGGTAGTAAAATAGTTTTCATGGGTTGTTGCGGCTCGTTGTTATGATTGTTAAGGGCGTTTTCTCAGAACGCCGCTACAGCAGAGTGCGCGAAACATTTCTTGCCAGGACTCGCGTGGTCTTGCGCGAGTTCAAAGTCGAATCTTCAATTCGTCGAGCCAACCTCTCGATGTGCATACTCTTAATTAATTAATTTTTTATACAAAGCAAAGAAATTGAAATGCGACCATTCGGAGCTCAAAATTTAAACTTTGTTATTTATCTTTTGCTGGTGTAACGAAAAAAAACGATAAACATCGTCGATCGATCGGGGAAAGTCGAACGGTGAATTTTTTCGATCCAATTCTTACGATATTTCGACGACGCGCGAGAAAAATCATTTCTCGACTCGTGCTATGAGTCGAAATGTAAATTCGATGATTTTTGAACGGAGAGTTCCTTGGGCCTTGAGGCTTGTTCGTGTTTCATCCATACCAGCGACTATCACTTTTTTTTTCTCATTTATTTGAGCCATTGATAGCGAAGACGAGAAATTAAGTAGAAAATGCTCGTGTGTGGTCAGACTTGGATTTTTTTAACGAAAATTCCGACCTTCGTATTTTTATTTCTTCTGTCTCAACTCTCGCAAAGAATGTCATTTTGCCAAAACGAAAAATCGCTCCAAACAGGAAAATTGAAACTTGTTGATGCGTCGTTGAATATTTCAAACTCTGCTTTCAACTCCGGCCTCCGCATTCGCTTCATCATTGCTCGGACTTTCCGTTATAGAATTCTCGATTACCCCATCAGGCTCTATAGAAAATTAACCGCGCAGTCTTTTGTTCTTTTTTGGTCTCACCTGCGCGCCGCTATTGTGGAAAATGTACGTGGCGCGCGCGTAGCCGGAAAATAATTCTGCGAATGAATACATCTCGTGAATTCGCGTCTCGAATGAAAATACGGAGCGAGTCTCTGCTGGATGGTCAATCTGCCCAAGGGCTCCCAATTCTATGGGCGGGTGGCAGCAGCGCGAATGAGAGCAAAATAAATATCGCAAAAAAAAAAATTTTTTTTTTTTTACTCTTCTCAACCCTCATTTCTACGTCCGGAAAAGTCAAACGTCGAAAGGCAATTAAGCAAATTGTAGCACTGCAGTATCCATAGGAGGAGGAGAACGAAGAAAATTCTTGCCATCGATTTTCCCTTGTCATTTTTTTTTTAATTCATTTTTTTCAACCCCGGGTCTGTGTGACCCAGTATTTCTCAGACTAACGTTTTGGACGTTGAATGTAAAATTTTCCCACGATAGAATTCCTTTAAATTTGCTCTACACAAAGAGAATAGTGACATCTAATAGCTCGCGCAATTTCAAGAGCTTTCACCATGCACAAGTCGAGATATTTATTTATAAAAATCACAATTTTCATTAATTTCTCATAAGAGCGTGTGTTAAAAGTTGCAATTTTCAACATTAAATATTTCCATTTCTAAATGGTGAAGCCTCTTAAAACTTTGCATACACTTTTGTGTAACATCGAAGAAGCTTTACTTAATTTTTCAAAAAAATCGATCGTAAAATTTTTTCGAAATTTTGTTTTTTACATAAAAAATACAAATTACCTCGGATAATCTTGGATTTAGAGTACGTTGTTCTTTAGTCAATTGGTAAAAACTTTTTTTAACGAACTTGGGCTCGCAAATCATTTTGTATGTAAACAAAAAAAACTGAAAACAAAAATTTAGATTTGAATGTTCAGGAGAATAGTGCGAAGCTAACAATAACTTGGAGTGCACGAGGAATTAGGCGATAGAAAAAAAAAAGAAGAAATATTGAAAATGGAAGAATAAAACAATGTCTGTTCACCGCTCGCCTTTCATTATTAAGGTAGCTTCCTGCAATATAGAGAAAAACAAAAGAAAGAAAGAAAGGAGAGCAGAGAGGGAGGAGGAAAAAAATGACGAGGCAGGAGCGAGGAGGAAGGAGGAAGACGAAGCGACAGTTGCGCGCGAGCAAGTAGATTCGGCTAGTAGAAAAAGGAAAGAATAAAGCGAGAGCAAGACTCGGTTCGTTTCTCTCGGTGCAGGAGCAACTTTCGCACAATGGAAGTGCAATTAAAATTGGAAAATATATAACAATACTTTGCAGTGAATTGCTCGTTGCTCGCGAAGCAAAATCATGCGGCGATGAAGAAGAAGAAGAAGAAGAAGAAAACGTCTTCTCGCTCCCGCGTCTTTTGTTGGCCAAAGCGAGACGAGAAATTGTTAAGAAGTGGAGGGAGAATTAACCCAGTTGAAGAAAATAATGCCACCGAGAAGTTGATTCGTGTTTTCTCTTCATGCAAATTTCTATATATATATATAGATAAAATTAATTCCAACCTAAATTAAGGAGCAATACTCGCCAGGATCGAAATAAAAGTCGAAAATTTTGACGAGCATCAATAATTGGCTCGTTTCTATATTTCAGGCTCCCGCTGATCCTCCCGCAAACTGCGTGTAACTAATCAACGAGTTTTACCCAAACATTCCACTTCCCATTTCGCCATTTTACAATTTTAACTCCACGATTAATTCGTTGCCATTTCCTGCTCCCATTAATATCTCCGCGAATATATCTCGTTTCGTTATCTCGTGGTACGCCCGGACCGAACATAACCTCGAAAATTTTTGCCCAGAATGAAGAAGAAGCCCCGGAAGTGGGGAAGGGAAGCTGGAGGGGCCGAGGTGGCAGCAGCACATTGGCCATATAATCCCTGCTCTCGTGCATCGCCAGAGGTTCGAATTGTTTGCATTGTACGGATTTTCTGTGATATTAGGCATTATATTAAATTCTGAAGAGGCGAAAGGTAGCAGGGGCAAAAGGGGCCACAAGGATCGACCGAAAGAGGGGGGTGCTGAAGAGGAAAGACGAGATAGTTGAGAATGAGGATGAGAATTCGCTTGGATGCTGCACGAGACCCAAGGAGCAAGAGATACTTCCTTCCGCTTCGAGCAATATGACTCGGGCACAGAATTTCATCCCCCTCTTGTTTTTCCGATATATATTCGAATCAGGGACAAAATGACACATTGCTATTGAGACATAGAAATTCTATTCTCACTTATCCAGCCAAACATTCCAGAATCATCGAAGTAACTCAAAGCAATTTGCAAATTTCAATTTTCATCGTTTTTTGGATTTGCATTTAAATTATATATAATTTCGACAAGTTTTCTAGAAAGTAAAGAGCAAGTACGGACTTGTACACAATATCTTAGAAAATTTACAATAATTAGAACGGTTGGACGATTTTTCAAAAAACTCCGATTTTCGTCAAATTCGAAAAATCATAAAATTTTAACCGTTCAATCGATATTTTTCAAATTCAATACCAACCTTCCTGTTATGATACTCTATTTATAAAAAAAAAAATTAGTAATAAATCTTTAAATTTGCGCAAGTTAGAGCGTCGACAGCGTTTTTTTGAAAATTTCAAAATTCCCTAGAATTCGTATTTTTCTAGCAATTGCAACAAAATTCTCAGAGAATGAAGAGCTTGTATAGATCAACATCTGTGCAAAACGGGAGCCCTGTAGCTCAAACCGTTCTCGAGTTATGAACGTTTGAATTTTACAGTGCCAGAACGTACACACACATTCGGAAATTTTTTCTAAATATGATTTTTCGATGTTTTGGTACATTTTAAGCACATTTACATTGAAAACTGGGAAAAAAAAGTTTTTTACGCGAAAATCAAATCTCCATGACATTTTGGCTACGCTGAGCGTATTTAAAAAAAAATATATTTTTTTTTTTTTAAATGGAATCTCTGGTTGCTCGAAAAGTACCATTTTGCCTCAGTGTCTCATTTTACCCGAGTCTCTCCTATACGTATATAAATCTGCAGACAACAACGACGTTGTTTATTTTCCAACAGATTCGCTCTGCGATCCTCATCGAGAAATCGCTATCAGACTCTTCGTGCCGTTGTTCTCCACTCGAGTGAGAATAAGGGATGGCGAGTGGGCGAGGAGGATGTATTTTTTCGTTCGTGCCATCTTCAGACTTTTCGCTACACAAACTTGTATTTTCCTACTGTGTTTTTTTCCCTTCATACCATTTTTCCACTTCTTTTCAGTCTCGCAGTTTCTCTGTTTCTCTCGAAGTAAAAATTATTACTTAGTCCATTGAAGCGCGAGGTAAAACGCCACAAGACTCTGATAATCTACCGCGTGCATCGCACCCTCTCTTTTTTCGAGTGTCGTCGAGAGGGACGAGGCGAAGCAGAACAGGCCAAAATCGCAGTGTCCAAAGCCAACGGAATATCTCGAGAGTCTACGTGTTTACGTGTATTCCTCAATGTGTGCGTGTGTGTGTGTGCAAAACTGTGAACGAGGGAACTGGCGAAGAGCGAGAGAAATAGATAATCATCGACGCGTGAATATTTATCGATGAAACTTTAAACAACGTTTCAACGCCAGACTTTCTTCGAGAGCTGCCCCATATTTATGTACACGAAATTTTTTTTTTTTTTCGGTATGTATGGCGACGATCAAATTTAAATTTTTGTTTTCATTTTTTTTTACAAGCAAAATGGTTTGCGAGCCTAAGTTCATGAAAAAATGTTGTTACAAATTGACTGAAGAACAACATACTCTAAATCCAAGATTTTCCGAGGTAATCTGTATTTGTTGTATAATAAACAAAATTTTAAAAAAATTTTACGATCGATTTTTTTGAAAAACTAAATAAAGCTTCTTCGATGTTACATGAAAGTGTATGCAAAGTTTTGAGAGGCTTCACCATTTAGAAATGGAAATATTTAATGTTGAAAATTGCAACTTTTAACACACGCTCTTATGAGAAAATACTGAAAATAGTGATTTTTATAAATAAATATCTCGACTTCTAAATGGGGAAACCTCTTAAAATTCCTCGAGCTATTAGACATCATTATTCTCTTTGTGAAAATTTTGCATACAACGTCCTTAACGACATAGGTTAAATGGGAAAATATTCGAGTTTGGTAGATTTTTCATAGTCGATCGACGACAATTTCGTCATTTTTCGGACTTTTTGCTTCCCCAACTATTTTTTCTACCTCAATTCGGGTTTCTGACCCTGTCTGATGGATCGCCCTGTGTGAATTTACAATGGAAAGGGACGTTGGAAAAAAAAAAAAAAAAAAATTGCACAGCGTGCCACAGCGTGGCGCTGCGATCGTCGCTCTTTCCGCACGTTCGAAGAAAACGTTTGTTGAATCCTCCCTCTGCTCTTTCTTCCTTTCTTTCCCGATGGGAGATCTCGGTGTAATGTTGCTGGGACGCCACACGTTTTCAAAATACATAAAAGGACGAATATATTTTCTCCTCTGACGTGTATATAATACGTTCGCGGGTGTTGTACGTATAAAGACATACAACTCGAAGCGTCATTGGGGAGTTTAGTAGTGAAAACTGGGCGCACGAAAAACGAAAGCAATAGCTCGAGGGGAGAAAGCTCTTCCATTCTGGATTACAAATGGCGTAAAAAGGAACAAAACACCACCTGACGTGGCCTCGACTCTCTCATCCACCCTCGTAGGCTGACACAGATCTCGAAATAAAATCGTTTCTTTGAATCTACCGGGTGGAATATGTTTTTCACTATTTATTTTGCATTTATATGGAGTCGATTTTTCTTTATTTCGTACATTTAACCCATAATTTTCACTTTTTATCCTAGTCGCTTTCTTCCGACGATACGTAATGGAAATTTTGACAAAATGGGACTTGTGACAATCTCTATCGGTAGTTTGAACCTTCTGGTAGGGAGTCTCGTCGTTATTATTCGAAAGGGCCCGTTAGTTCAGTTTTGGAAGCCGTAGGAAGCGGAGAGTGTAAAACCTGGGCTATACTTTTTGGAACGGTCGCTAATTTGACCAGTCCCACCTGGAAGCATGCTATTTCAGACTTACGAAACGATTTTTTCTTTTTTAAATTGAAAATTACAATTTCTGCATCATTTTTTGTAAAAAAGTGTCATTTTAGCAGAATTTTGTTTTTTCCATATTTTTTTTGTATTAAAAATTGCACGAATTAAATACAATCATCGTGGTCGTTACTCAAGGGTTGAAAATGCATCGTAGTATTTTTATTTAATTTTTTTAAACGATTTTTCAACCATTCCAAAGTGAGTGGGCTTGATAACACCCCCAATGACTGTTACGTCACAATCTGGAGGTGTGACTATTAAGGGTAAAAAAATTTTCAATCACTAATTAAGTCACGAAAAATTGAATATTTCTTTTTTAAGGGTTAGGGAAGGTCGGAGACTCGGTGGATAAATTTACGTCAAGTATTTTCGTGCGTATGTAGAGCGAATACAGTTTGAACTCTCAGTTTCCTCGCGTACGCGCCCTCTGGCTTCTTCGGCCCTCAACCCTTTCCCTTTTTCTCTCTCCTTCTCTATTGCCTCTGAGAACATCGCAGTCGACTCTCGACCCAACCTACTCGAAATCTCCCTCCCTCTCTCTCTCTCTCTCTCTCGCTCTCGCTCCGAGAACGGTGTGAATTCAGAGTGCCGCCCGGCGACCGTAAATCAAAGACCGCGCGCGGGCCATTAGGACGCCCATAACTCGCCGATATCTCGAGGACCGCCAGCTTATTATATCCTGCATATATAATTCTCGGCGAAGTGAGCGCATCCGGCCTCTCCATGTACATACATTATGCATATCTATATATATCGAGGTGTCTCTGCTTTTCCAAGAGTGCGACCGAGAGGCAACAACAGCCTCTCTGGACCTCTGAGCTCGATC
Organism: Hyposoter dolosus; assembly: GCA_963921915.1. NCBI lineage: Eukaryota > Metazoa > Arthropoda > Insecta > Hymenoptera > Ichneumonidae > Hyposoter > Hyposoter dolosus. The sequence goes on along the minus strand of OY998136.1, from coordinate 490,291 downwards.
GGTACGGCAGAGTAATTCCCACTGCGTTTCCACATCGCATCACCGAATCCCACTTTAGGACACTCTCCCTCTCTGGCTCTCTATGGAGATGTGGAAATTCTGGGAATTCAGTACACTGAAAAGAACATTTTGTTGAAAAAAATGGATATTTTCTTCGATACGTTCGACTAAAAGTTTTTTTGAATAATCCCAAAAATTGTGTCACGGCAGCAAGAAATATTTTACAAAGTTCAAAAATCAAATATACTGCCAAAATAACGAAAATTTTGAAATTATCCAAAAATATTTAGTCCACCGTATTCAACAAAATATCAACGATTTTTAACAAAATTTCATTTACACGCAGACTCAGCAAGATCTAAAGAAAATTGATGGATAAAAAAAGTTTCCCAAATTTCTGGATCCTTAAAAACTTTGACGAATCGTTGGAGCAATTTTTCGATGGCATTTTTCCCAAAGTGGCAAAGCTTTGGATCGTAGAACCAGGATTTTGACAATTTTTTTTTTTTTTTTCATCCACAAATACACATTCATAGAGAATGTTGTTATTTTCATATTTTTTTATTCATCAGCTCTGCGTTACGCGAATATCTGTTTAATTCAAGTTTCAATTAATTCGCACAGCTCACATTTTCTCGAATATTCATTAGTCAACTTTTTCAATTTTTGAAAAAATCTGCAGCATTGTTTAGCCCGAGAGATTATCGCAGATACGCCCTTAACAAAGTTGGTGCTTCATTCAAAAATGCACATAAATTTATGCACACATATGTATCAAGTATCTGACATGTGTGTGTGTGTGCGTGCGTGTGTGTATAACTCATAGGAGTCTGGATTTCTCTTCCACTCTGTGGCTCTATCTACCCAATGATGCACGTGCTCTCGTGAGTTTCCAATCAGCAATCGCACGGAATCGTATAATCTCACTCCCTCAAGCCCTCCCTCCCTCCCTCTCTCAAACTCCATTTCTCTCGTCGTTACATTATAGCTGTGTGCATGTCACAACACACATTGCCAAAAGGAGCATTATGAAAGTAGATGACTACCTATTACCAAATCGATAATTTACAAAGCTAGAAAAACGGGCAATAATTATAATTGTCGCGTTAATAAATAGACTTTGGTTTTTTTTTTTTCATTTTTTCATTTAAAAATGCATGAAAAGTTGATAATAATTGTTACAATTAAATAATTATTGTAACGTTGTGAAATTTTGTGGATTTTTGTGAATTTGTTTTCTCTCCAAACAAACGTAACTTGAGAGGCAGACTCGTCATTGAAAGGTTCAAGCCTGCTGTTTCAGTGCGTAAGAAACTTTTACGAACCGACGCTTTCGCAACATTCTCTCGAAAGATAATTCTGACTTTTTTTTTTTTCACCATTTTTTTTTCTCTCTCTCTCGTTGTTTCTCTCTCCATAGCTTCCAGACCATATGGACCTCGAGTGTGAAATCCCCGGAGCGTTCCCCCGTCATTATGCAACTCTCTCGGTCTGTTACTCCCTCATCGAAAATAGAGCTTCGTCAAACACCAACTTTTCAACACACCGCGTGGCTCCATTGTAAATCCGATAATTACGAGCATAAAGAGATGAAAAAAAAAAACAATAACAACAACAAAAATTCTGTTAACACGAAAGTTTATTGACGCGTCGTTGCCGTTTCGCACTTTTTATTTTTTCATGTTACGAGTTTCGAGTCGTTGACAAATTTCTTAAACGGAGTTTAAAAATTAAGAAATTTTTTTTTTTTAATAATTCATTTTTTATTGAGTTGCAAAATTATATTTACCACCAGCTCGACAATCCAGATTTTTGGATCATTATATTTCGATGAATTATCCCAATTTTTTGTCGTTGTAGGAAAAAAATGAAATGCCAACATTTTTTGTGTCAAAAATCAAAATAAAGACAATGATCCAAATTTTCTGGCCATTTTGTCTTCACGTTTTAGACACTCTGTATGTAAATACATGAAAGGAAAAGTATACATGTATATATTTATGGTAATTCGAGAACTATGGCCCTGTCTGATCTTTACAGGCTGCAACTACTGCTCTACTCTTGGCATACATAGGCGTTCTCCTCTGCTTTGCGTTTTCTTCTTAGAATTCGAGATGGACCACGAACACGTGTGCCACAATCGATGTGACACGCAGACCCGAAATATTACTACAAACAGCTGAGTCTGTGCCTTGTATGTGTGTGTGTGTGTGTGTCCCAGTCTTGTTAGTAGAAACAAACGAAGACAGCTCTCGTTCGAGCTCTCAGGGAAATCTCATCGTTTCAAAGGCCCCAAGAGTGACAAGTTCGAGTCGAGTTTCCGGTGTCAAACAAAATTTGAGCAAGTTTTCATATTCGTTTTACAACTTCTGATCTCCATATTTTCTTTCCTAAAAATTAATAGATTACATTTTCGATTTTTTAAATTATCTTTTTCCTCATTTTTTTCCCGCTTTTATTTATTGACGGAAATTTATGTTTTTACAAGTTTTCTAAACACAATTTTGCGTTGTATATTTAATGGAAAATTGTTTATGGGAAAAATTTGAAAAATGCACTTCCGCGTGTACGAAAATGCTAAAGATTGCGATTCTTGGGTCTGCACGATGAGACCGATGAAAACAAAACGCGTGGGCAATGTTTTCTGGCAGCAGCGTTCAACTTGGTTTGAGCTCTCTTACTTCTGAAAACAGACGCCGCATAGCCGATACCCCGGAAGTGCAATTTCACTCACGTTTTTCTTGCCCTCTCCTTCTTCTTCTTCTTAAATCTCTCGTAGGAATTTTGAAGGTTGTTCATATTGGCCAGCTAACGTCGCCAAAAGCTTTGAGCTTTGTCTGTAGATTAAAATTCATCCAATAAAATAAACGATTATGAAAAAGCGTTTATGTGCTTTTTTTTTACATCGTTCTATTTTTTTTTTTCATCCCTGAATTCTTTTTCCACTGTGCCAGATACTTTCGAAAATTGACATCACTCTGCTCTAATTTGCTCTCTCATTGTTCCCCGATGTCCATGTCAAAAGTTGGTGCGGATGACGGACCGATCCATCTTTCCACTTTTTTTTTTCCATACTCGTCTTCGATCGTTTTCCAGCTTTTTTGAATTCCCATAGACTTTGGATATTTTCACAAATATTGCAAAATCGAATTTCTAATCGCTTTCGTAATTGAAATTTTTTTTTTTTAATACGGGTCAATTTGACCCAGAGTGTACTTTACTCGACTGTAATTATCATTCGGTCGGCCTTAATTTTATGGTGCTCCATAAAAATTTGGAAAATTTGGTATTTTTGAAAAATTTATTTAAACGAGGGACCTCAGTTTTATTTGCAAAATGAAAAATTTGTTATTTCTGGTGTAAAAGCACTGCCAGTCCTGACGAAAGTTCCGGGGTAGAGATAATTAACACCGAAAAATTGGTACAACTCAAAATGACCCAGTGTGTCAACAGAGGGTGAAAAAAAGTGAAAACCATTTCTTTCATTGATGTAGAGATCATCAATGTATAGAGCCATACAATAATACTCACAACATTTCCTCGAAAAAGCTACATTGATTAATTAATATCTTTTGTGTTGAAAATACAAACGTAAGAGAATTCCGAAAATTAAATGATGGGCTTTCCATAGAGAGTCCTTCATATACATATATAGGCGAAGGTATATATATAGAGAGAGAGAGAGAGAGGGAAAGATGCGAACAATGTTTGCCGATGGAGAAATTAAACCGTGGCTTGTGTCAATATCGCGTCGGCTTTCACTTTACTATTTCCACTACGGCCATTCCAGTGTCTCACTCTTTTCCTTTCTTCCTCGCACTCGCTCATTCACTCACTTTTATTCTCTTGCCCGCGCTCCTCGCCCCCGTGTACTTTGTCATTTCGCTTACACTCGTATGAACTTTTCTCTCCCCCTTCTTTTTCGTACTACATTTTGTCATCGTATGCGTGAGGGCGAATATGTGCACGTGTGTGCACTGTGCACTCATACCCACTACCTTTGTATTTTACGAAACGCGAGAGCCCGCGGATTTCCCGCTATTCCATCTCGCCTTCGTAATTCCGGTGAAATGCCTCGTTGCTCTACCAACCCTCCATCCTTTTCCCATCCCCGACGCCTCAATGTACACGCGTTTCAACTAAACTCCTCTCCCTCTGTCCCTCGTCATCCCCTCACTCGTCATTCTGTGTTATCTGCGACGAATTCTCGTTCGCTCTTCTTCCTCTTTCTCTTTTGCATTTGTGTATAATACGAGCATATTTATGTACCGAGTGTCCTTAAAATATGAAGGCTGGCTAGATCTTTGAATTCCGAAGAGAAAAGTCGTTGGCCGTTTTTCTCTAGGACGCACCGTTCACCAGATAACCGCTGAGCAGTGACAGCCAATCCCGTGAGCCCGAGAGGACGCCGTCGCCAGAGGGCGCGCGCTTCGCACAGCTGTTGTTTCTATGACGAATATCTTGCGAACGCGGCGTCGTACAGAAAAATGGCTCAGCACTTTTCTTCCTAAAATTTCACGATCTATCCATTCCATCCATTCAAAAAGTGAATTTCGGGACACCCGATCCATTTTTACGCCATATATACAAGTATACACGTCGAAGGGCTTATACCAGTATGGGAATAGGAAAGTTCGCTCTGAAGTTGACGTCAGTCGTCGGGAAATTGAGGAAATGGAATATTATTCGTCGCGCGCTGTACTATACCAACGACCCTCCTACTCGTTCGGATATCGAGAGAAAGGGGAAGTGCAGTTTTGACGAACGAGACGAAATGTATGAGAAAGACGCGGACGTAGCCTTAATTCACTTATAATCGAGGTCTGATTGTTATGTCAGGCAATTAATTATAATTTGCGAACGAAGGCTATATTTTTGAACCCTCGCCTTTTACACCCAACGAAATATTCGTTTGAATGGTGCAGAACGCTCAGAATAAATAAAGTTTTAATTAGTTTGAAATTGTATTGTTTGCCCTGTACTTTTTGCTTTTGTTAATACAACAAAATAAATTGATCAGCGTTCGGAGAGTGTAATTAATTCTTCAATGAAAACGTGAAAACTGTTCAAATTTCTCTGTACACCGTTTTTCATCTAGTTCATCGTACTTAAAAAAAATCAAAATCGATTTTTTTTTATCTTTACCCTCCGGTTAAATATTTCCATCGCTCAGGGCAATATTTCTCAGTCCCCTACTTACCTTTTTTCGTTGAGTGACAAAAATCAGCAGCCCAGACGTCTCCAACGTGTTTTTCCCTTTTCCTCTTTTTCTGCTTCTCCGTTTATCGTTTTCCTCCTTCTCGTTACGAGTGTGAGCACGTTTTCGTTCCCTTTCGCTCGTCAGGTTGAAGCGGACCTGCGCTCGAGCGTTTTAAAAGCACACTCTTGACGGGAGGGGTGAAAAAACGGGGGTGCAAGGGGCACGAGAAGACGCAGGCGCGTTTCGGCGAGACTCGTTCCTTCTCTGCTGGGAGTCATGCGAAACGAAAAAAGAGAAAAAAAAAAAAAAAAAACGTTAAGCATCTCGTCGATTCGAGACGAAAAGCGTGCTACATGGTCATCCTTTTCGCTGCTCCCAATGACGCTCCATTGAAAATCGACCCCCGCAACAACCTTGGAGATATTTCCATCGTCCATCTCGGAGTTTGGATTATTCATCAATGGAGGAACGTCTTAATTGATGTTATTCGAGAACTCGCGATCACTCGATTCTCGCGAATTCTAAAGAACTTTTTTCTGCCACCCTTCGTGGAATATTCTTTGGCGGATAATTAAATCGAACGAAAGAAAAAAAAAGGAAAAAATTGGGTCAACATGGTGGAAAATCGTGGAATCCGTTCTTCCGGAAATTCTTTTAATTAATGTTTTTATTACATTTATTCTGTTTTGTTTTTTTAATTATAATTTTTAAACAGTCGATTAGTGGGTTTTCCGTTATGATTTTCCTTCATTTTGACAGCGAATAATTGCTCCTCCTCCGAACCAATAAACTTTTTTACAAACTTGGTAATTTCATCTTCTCTTTATAAACATATTTTCATTTATATGGACAATATAATTAAAAACAAATTGGATAAAGCGACTTCGAGGGTTAAGTGCACGCGTCATACCGGAAATGAGGTCAAGCTCTCTACCAACGTTTCTCCTCAACAGTCAAGAAAAAATGGCGTGGGAGGCCAAGCCAAGGGAATTAGGAAAAAATAATATCACGCGATTAATTTAACATAATTAAAAGTACACCAGAGTTCGTAGCCGCTTTCCCGTCCAGCAGCTCTAATCCGCTCCGACAAATTTAATTTTCGGTCAACGCATACTTCGTACCTCTCTTTCCCCTTTTCTCTGTGTGTGTGTGTGTGTGTGTGTGTGAGTGTGTCAGCCTTAAGAGAGATCCATGAATTTATATACACGCGTATATGTTCACACATGTGTGTATATAGCCGCTGTGGATTGGACGGAAACGACAACGACGACGACCGAGTCTCCTCTCGTCCTATTAGCCAAGCGTGTCTGACCACAACGTGCACTACCTACTGCACTGCATTTACACACTGTTCTCGAGCTGTTTTTGGCATCCATTCGTCCACCCTGGACTCTCAAGTTCGTCGTCATTTACACACGTACTTTCCACACTAATTACACACTTTTTTTTACAAATTTCCATAGAGAAAAAAAAGAACTGAGCTGAAAAGAAAAATTTGTTGGAAAAAATCGATATTTTGTTCGATTCGTTCGACTAAACGTTTTTTTTTTTGAATAATCATAAAAATTGTGTCTTTGCAGCAAGAAATATTCTAGAAAGTCTCTTCGTAGAATTTTGCTGACAATTTCGTTAGAAATCAAATATACTGCAGAAATAAGAAATTTTTTTAAATTATCAAAAAAATATTTAGTTTATCGTTTTCAACAAAATATCGACGATTTTTCATCAAATTTCATTTCCAGTTTGGCAACTTTAAAAGTTTTTCGTCACTAACGTTTCCTCGAGTGATCCAATTGGAAAACTGGCATATTTTTTTTTTTTTCGTTACTGTGCAAATTCTCCGAACCACAGGAAACATTTTGCTTTTTGTTTTTTAATACTCACTCGAAAAATGATTATTTTTAGTTTTGATGATTTTTTTATTCTTTAGGATTCTTTAGAAAGTAAAATGTTGAGTGCTGGGGAGAAAATGAATTTACAATGGAATAATAATTGTTGGTTCGAATTGAAGTTTTGACTGGATGAAATTTCATGCATGATAACACATTTTCGTTTGGTGCACGCCTCGAGGTAAGAGGAAAATACGATATCTCCTCTGTCTCTCCATCCTGCATCATTTTCTCGTATACCATGTTCTCGAGAGCTTACGCTACTCTTGTACACATATTTCTCATCCGGTCGTTCGCTCGTGCTCCATCTTCGGTGTGTAGACTCGAAATATAGCGCGTACAGGTCGCTAACGCTGCGAGGAATTTGCTCTCTCACTTTTTTCATCTTCCTCTCTATTCGCAGGCTCTGTTCGTATCGTCGAAGCTTTCTAATCGCCTACGAAATTCGCATCGAACGTTGTTTCATCGAGACTCGTTGAATTTTCTGCTTCATTGAGAATTTCTCTCAACTAGACAGCTGCAAATATAGAAATAAAAAAAACAACCGAGTTTTAAGGTTTTCTTCAAAAATTCCCATAGAAATTAATTTTTTCCCCATGGATTTTTTCATGGGGAAAATTTTTTCGATCTTATGTTAGAGTTCTCGTGGAAATTCTGGATTTTCGATCGGGACCGACCACCATAACGCCATGGGATCATGGCGTTAACCATCGTACACGATTCTCCCTGAAAACCACACGCGAGAGTTGCCTCCAGGCGACTAAATAAATCATTTCCTTCGTTGCATTTTTCATTAGCTTAGCCCGATCATTAAACTTTTCAAACTTGATGGAAAACTCAGACCTCAAAGTGTTTTTCCCATAGAATTCAATAACGGCTTACATTTTTCTGGGCTGAACAAAATTCCAAAAATTAAATCAAAGAGAATTTTCATTTCTCGAACTTTTTTTTTTCCCTCAGCGAAACTTTCGCACGACCTTTGTCACTCGTTTCCAGGATGCGTGCGCACGTTTTCTCACGCGTGCATACACGTCGACAAACCCGATTAACAGGTTGTCGTTGTTTCAATCTTTTCCAGCAAGGCCATACCTCGATACTTTTTTCCAAATTTATCAAATTATTTCAATCTCCAACATTTTTTCTTTTATTGCCACGTTTAAAAAAATATTTTATTATTATTGCCTTTTCTTCATAATTTTCTTCGAGAAATTTAAACTTTTAAGGACGTTGTATGCAAAATTTTCTATCGACAGAATTCCTTTAAATATGCACCATGCATTTATTTATAAAAATCACAATTTTCATTAGTTTCTCATAAGAGCGTGCATTAAAAGTTGCAATTTTCAACATTAAATATTTCGATTTCTAAATGGTGAAGCCTCTCAAAACTTTGCATACACTTTTGCGTGACATCGAAGAAGCATTATTTCCTTTTTAAAAAAATCGCTCGTAAATTTTTTTCGAAATTTTGTTTTTTGTATAAAAAAATACAAAATATCTCGGAAAATCTTGGATTCAGAGTCCTTTGTTCTTTAGTCAATTAGTAAAAACTTTTTTTAATAAACTTGGACTCGCGAGCCATTTTTTATGTAAAAAAAACTGAAAAACAAAAATTTACATCTGACCGCGTCGCCATACAACGTCCTTAATCGACAATTTCGAATCAAAGTCATCGATGCAAGGATACGTGCTTGTGTCGGTGGAACTCGCATGTAAATACATTCACGAATGTATGAAGCTTACACACAATTGTGTAAATATCGGTGTTTGTACGATTTGCAGTAGTAAAAGCAAATATATATACTTTAGATACATTTGAGCATATAGAATTCGGGCAGCTCACACTACCTGGACTCTCGCCACCCCCGAGCTCGTTGTATTCTATCCCAACCTCCGAACATCCCCCTCGTAGTATACGCTGCCCTCCCGCCCCCCTCCCGCGTTTTCTCTTTCTCGGTCTCTATCACTTTTACGATGTCTCTGTTGTTCCTGCAGTATCAAACGAGCGAGCTACCCTCTGCGAGCATCATCGCATGCGTCCTTCTCTATCGTTCTTGTTCTCTGTCTACCGGCACCCCGCCAACCCGCCGCCCCTTCTTCATCCTCACTCCGCCATGATTCGGGGGGGCCTGGCGCGATTCCTGGCCGCCTCGTTGTGCGGCCTCTCTCTCCAGTCGTCGACGGACGCCACGGCGAAACGGTGGAACGCGTTTTACGCGCGCGCGCGCGTGTCTCCCTAAAACCCGGTGGCTGTGAAACGGCGTCGTCGTCGTCGTCGTCGTCGTCGTCGTCGTCGGGGTCGTCGTCGTCGTCGTCGTCGTCGACGTCGTCGTCGTCGTCGTCCTCGCGTCCTCGTCGTTGTTGTTTTTTCCGTTTATCCAGTTTTTTTCTTTTTTCTTTACAAAACTCTCACTCGCTCTTCGGAAATGCGAAAACAACGACCGAGTCGATCGAGACGAAAAATACGACGATAAGCTTCCCCCTCATTAAGGGATGAAAAAACGCATTCTTGACATTGACAGCGCTCGAGACACGCTCTCCTCAAATGCCATTTCGCGTCCACGTCAACACGCTCACTCGATCATTATTCCTCGTTCCAAAGAGGACACCACGAGGTGAAAATATAAATAATGACAGTGACGACGAACGTGCAATGGAAATATTAACAGTGACTAATCCGAGTGTTTGAATTTATATAATCGTAAATTACATTTCACAAATAATAAACGAGAATTATATGCGAAAGAAAAATAGTGCATGGCAATGCCCTGGATTATTAGTTCGATAATCTTTCGTCTTTAGTGCAGTGTTTTCGTGTCTCGTGTTTTTTTCTGTTTTTCTCAACCCACGAAAGCACACTCATACATTTTTCTAGATTATCGTCATCGCCACAAAGAAATTTACGTCGCTGAAAATAAATAAATAAATATATATCTTTATCGTCGTATTTATTTCACTATATATGTGTGTATGAGCCAAGGGGTTGCTTTTCGGCTACGGGCCCGAGGAGAAGGATGCTCGTCTCGGTAATTCTCTATTTCGAGAATACCAAAACCTCGCACGAAAAACGATCGAGTGCTTCTTCGAATATTCTTCTTCTTCTTCTTCGTCGTCTCGTGTCCCCGTTGTCGATGCAAACGTCCATCGCCCACAGACCGCTAAAAACTCGCTCGCCAAATCTCGAACACCCTACCGATCGGTTTTTCATCCTCGGCTGGCCTAATCACCATTTTAACAAGACAAACTCATTTGACGTTGTACATACAGATATATATGTATAGATTCGTGAATTATTTACAAATATATATTTGTACTCGTTCCAATCCTCAAAGAGCCAATAAAAACGTCAACTTCAAAGTTTCAACAATAAATATAATAAAAATGAATATTTGAGTGGGAAAAAGGTGAAAAACAATTGATTTGTTGATACAACGAATTCCTCGAAACATCCGAAACGTGAGAATCCACCGTACAGAGACATTCCTTCGATACGACGAAACGTTTTAAGGCTTTTAATCGTAGTGGATGTTCGTATATATCGCAGTGTATCCCAGTGATCAATCTTTGTGACAAAACGGATTTTCCACCAGTGGAAAAAGCAAGTTTTTATTTACACGATTGTGGCAACGAATCACGAACAAACACACAAGTTACGAACGAACCTGTCGGATTATAAATTTTCAACGAGTCAGTCTCTCGGTTCTCCAATTATTTTCCATACATCTTCTTAGATAGCAAACTATGTGTAAATATTTTTTTGTCTATCCGGTTCTACTTAAATATTCGAAAAAGTGAGTAAAACATTTTTCTCATTTTTTTAAATTATTTTTCTTCCATCGATCGAGGAGCACATATCATTAAAATTTTCATTGTTTTCGATCTCTTTGAAAATCATTCGCAAGATCGACTGTGAGAAATTCGATAAAAAAAAAAAAAGAGTTTGCTGTTAAAGTTTTTTGGGAACGAGGCTTCTCAGTGCTTCGACGTGTGATACGAAAATTAATTAGAAAAGCTCGAAACATTAGTGCCCCACGGGAAAATGAAGACATTTTCTTCGTTCTTCATCTCAAGGTAAGATTTTTATCATTCTCTCGTTTGTTTGTCAATGAGATCGTGCGACAGCAATCGCTTCCTTTGCCAGCAGCATCCTTCGCTGCTTCGGAAATTTTTGTGAAAATATTAATAAACCACATCAGGAAATTGAATCGATCCTTTGCGGATGTATATTTTTATTTTTTCTCATCAGATACATCCTTTCGATCGTTGCTTCTCAACGCTTTAATTACTTTTCATCGTATATCGAATTTGTCGTCAATCAATATTTATCATATTAAGAAAAAAAAAACTTTTTTTTTTTTCGATGTCACAAACCACTGACTTTTTTACCTTCATTTTCTCGGAGGAATGAAAAATTTCACTGACAAGTTTTTTTCATCAAGATATCAATTCGAACGTTATTTTTTTTTTTTTCTGACGAATTTTGGAGAAAAACGTTGGGAAACTCGATTCTGAATGTGACGGAATAAAAAAAATATTAAAGCGGTTAGACGATTTTTAAAAAAACTCAGATTTTCGTAAAATTTGAAAAATCATTAAGTTTAAACCGTTCAAACGATATTTTCCAAATTCGATATTAACCTTCCTATCATGATACTCTATGTGTAAAAAAAAAAAATTAGTCATAAATCTTAAAATTTGCGGAAGCCAGAGCGTCGACAGCCTTTTTTTGAAAATTTCAAAATGCCGTAGAATTCGTAATTTTCTAGCAATTGCAAAAAAATTCTCAGAGAATGAAGAGCTTGTATAGATCAACATCTGTGCAAAACGGGAGCCCTGTAGCTCAAACCGTTCTCGAGTTATGAACGTTTGAATTTTACAGTGCCAGAAAATACACACACATCCGTCAATTTTTTCTAAATATGATTTTTCGATGTTTTGGGAAATTTTAAGCACATTGACATTGAAAACTGAAAAAAAAAAAAAAATTTCCACCTCTATGAGGAAGCAATTCGGTAGAACAAACACACTCATCGTTTCTTTTGCTCTGGTAATTTATATTTTAGTCCGTTGCTCGTGAAATATTGAAAATTGCATTCAAAACTTGACAGCCCACTGCACATCCCTCATTATCTCATCGAGAGAAAGAGGAAGATGGTGATAAAGAGAGCGAACCAAGGCAGTGAAGTTGGCAACTGGAAAAACAGGCTTCTGTGTACTTTTCCGGGTGGAATGTTTTTCAAAGTAACGTTCCCTTGCTCTTGTGGCTCTTTCCTCCTTTTTCCATTGCTCCTCAAAACACACACACACACATATATATATATATACACACGTGGATAGACGTAGAAGAGGAAAATTCGAAGAAGAGCGGACGATCGAAAAGCCTCGCAAACGCAAATAACGCGACACGGACCTCCAACTCCACAAACCCTTGGGGGAAGGGCTCGCATGGACTTTGAAGCGTGTGGGATGAAGAAAATTTTAGGGGTTGGAGCTTCCAACATACAGTCACTACTCGACCGAAGAAAAAGCCAGAAACAGAGCAAGCGAGAGAGAGAGACGTTCAACTTTGTAAAAGATGAAAAAGCTTCGAGAAGAAACTAACGTAGTCTCTCTTCGTATATTTTCAACCAACTACCAGCACACACTCTTTTTCTTATACTTTGCTTCCTCCCTTTTCTGTCCTTTCCTTCGAGACTTTTTTTCCCACTTTTTCTTCGTATCCCTCGGTACGAATACCGAAGGAGGAGCCTGTACTAACGCGGAATTATTAACGTTCTTCCTTGAGATATACACTCGAGGTTACGTTCGGACTGACATACATCGCTATCTCATGGGTATTGGACTTTCCAGCACGAATTGAGAAGAAAAAAAAACATCCATTTTTTTTAACCATTTTTGTCTCCCTCGCAAATAGAATGTTTTTCTGCCCTCGGCACTCTATAATTTTTCTTTCCTCTCTCTCTACACACAGTTGCCACAACGACGATTCGTTGGATTTCCAAAAAATTACAGTAAAAAATTTAAAAATCTCCTGCTTCCTATAAATTTGTTTAAGGAAACGACTCCGTTTAGGGTTCTTTCAAAATTTTGTATAAAAACGTTCTTGGCATCAAAACCAACAGTTTTCTCCTGTGAAGAAAATTTTTCTGACCTTTAGAACTCGAGATATTTAATTTTCCATTTTTTATTTTTTCATCCATAAACGCATGTAAATTCGAAGTCAAGTTTCGTTAAAAAGAAACGAAACTTGAATTTACACGGAAAAAATAAAAAATTAAATATTTCAAATTCTAAACGTCAGAAAATTTTTTTTCATACGAAAAAACTTTTAGTTTTCATGACAAGAACGTTTGTACAAAATTTAGAAAGAATCTTAAATAAAATCGTTTTGCGATTTGGCGAAAAAAAATTTTCACCACATTCATGCAAGATTCAAATAATTTAACGTGCATGGATACATATTTGAATTTCGAACGCAGCATCTTTCAATTTAATTCGCACCTTTAACTCGTGCGAGACGCAAGTTTGCTCTCTTGGACCGAATCGTCTCGTTTCGTTCTTCACCGCACTATTCCTCTTCCTCCTTCTTCTCTTTCTCTAGCCTCCATCCTATCAAACCTTGCCCGCACGTTTCCCACGATGTGTACTTCGTTAGAGCAGTTATTTATTCGGTATTCGAGATCGTTGCATATTCCGTTCGGAATATCCACCCATGTGTACTCGGCAATATTAATATACATGAATCTTCCCTTCCCACGATTCCTCTGTCCTGGAAAATAAATAAAACTCTCTGCACATCGTCTGATAAACAAAAATCTCTTATTTACCATTTTTTTACGTCGAGCACAAAAATCCAATTTTTTCCGATCTCTCTCTCTCTCGTGGGCTCTCGATTTTTCCACCAAAAAACGGATTCGTTCAGTCAAATCTCCGTCGAGTTGACTTAGGATGACGTTTGCTTGCTTTATTTCGTTCCACAGACTCGTATGCATTGTGCATGCGAAAGTTCAACTTCTTGCTCGGTACATACCTCACAAAATTGAGCTTGTTTTTTTAAGCTAATTTTCGATCGTTCACTACGTCTGTGGTTTGCTTAACGAGACTCTCCAACTTCGTGGCGAATATTTGAAACTTTTCATTCCAAAGTTTCCTTTTTTTTTATTTATTTAATTATTGAATTATTATTTTTTTTTTTTAAATTATTTTATTTAATTATTTAAAATTAATTGTGGAAAGTTGGGGCGACGCGAGCAATTTTCTAAAAATTGTTAGAATCGAAAATATTGATTCGCGAAAATTTTCACAGACTTTTCATTTCGGGAGGCTCGTTCGTTACCTTTTATTTAAACATTCACAACAAAGTTAATGAAAACAACAATGACGAGTGTAAATGTGACACGTATCGAGAATGCAAGAGAATTTTCGCAATCGCTTATTCGAGCCATGTCTTATGACAAGTTTTCAGCCTCTCTTGGCACACTGCCGAAGGACGCGATGAGACAACGTTAGAACAAGAATCTTCTCGCAGAGAATGCTGAACCGGAAGCACGAACCAAACACACTCTGCTCGCCGCTAGCGAATCCAATTTTTTCCCACGTGCTAATTTTTTCGTTCTTAATCAAAACGAAAACGAAAAAAAATAAATAAATAAATAAATTGAAAAATTTAATTCTTTATTTCTAATACAGTCAAAATTATATTATAACGATGAAAACAACGTTTGAGCAAAAAAACATTTCGGGCCGTCGAGAAAAAATCTCCACGTAACGAGACTTTTTTTTTTTTGTGACTTTACTGATCGTGTCTAGTTACACCGTTCTCGAGTTGAATTAACAAGAAAGAGACAAAGGAATTTCGAGAACGATGCAAAAAATACTCATAGCCCTCTTTTTCTTGTTTTCTCCAACAGGATTCATTTTTTTTTTTTAAACTTTTTAATTGCTCCGTGCGAATGAAAATATTTTTTACGAAAAATTCATTTTGACGTTACGTGTGAAAACTGGCTGGTTCGTTATTCACAAAATTGTTCAAACTTTTTGGTGAATTATTGTTATTATTAAGTTTTTTTAATCGAAACGCACGTGAAAACTGAAAAACGTGCATTTTCGTTTTTTTTTTTTTTTTTTTTTCACTTTTCTTCTCAGCGCATTTTTGGCGAGGAAAGCTCGTACTCGGTCTCGGAAACGATATTGCATATTCGAAGTTTCATGGCAGCCTGAACATGCTGCGGAAATGCCGAGACCGTGAACGCCATACTCTCGAAAAATGCTCGTGTCGAGTCACTCGGGACTGGAGATTTTTTCAATTTTCGACCATTCGCTCCACCCGATTGACGACGAGGCGTCGAATTTACCGCGTTCTGCAGCATTTCCTTCGATGTCAAATAAGACGGCTCCGACAAACGAGGTCGCAAATTTTTCTCGGATGGCTGCGGTCCCACCTGAAAGCTGTGTTGACATTTTTCTATTATTTTCATTGCATTTGAATTTAAAAAAAAATTCATTTCTTTTTTTTAAACATTTTTATTTTTTTTTATTCTCAATATTTTTATATTTTTAATATTTTCATCCCTTAGCCGTCTCACCTGAAAGCTGTGCTGACACTTTTCTATTATTTTTATCGCATTTGAAGATAAAAAAAGAATAATTTCGATTTTATAAATTTTATTTTTCAAATTTTTGATATTTTCATGTTTTTAATATTTTTATCCCTTACCGGTCCCCCCTGAAAGCTGTATTGACATTTTCCATTTTCGCACTAGAAAATAATTAAAAATTTATTTCTATTTAAAAAAAATTTTTTTAATATTTTAATTTTTTTGTTTCTGAGATTTTGATTTTTTTAATATTTCGATCGCTTACCGGTCATCGGCCTCGCCGGAATTAACCTCCGATGGAAATTTAAGTTTCCTCGGAGTTCTCCCAGCCGATTGGGACACCGTTTTGGCGCTCATTAACGAATTATCATTAGCCTCGATCGTATCGGCGTTGCTCGTCGACGTTATTGACGCGAGATCACTTTCCGAAATTGCGCTCAGCTGAGACAGCGATCTCGAGGACGATCTTAATCGACGTTTTTCTTCTCGTTTTGGCGAGCCACAGTTGCTCGATGCTCGGCTATTCTCGTTCGAGTTTTCGCCACCCCTTGACATTCGTCAATTCCGATTAATTTTCACATTCATACAGTTGCTTCTTTTTTTTTATTTTTTCATTTTTTTATTTTTTTATTTTTTTATTTTATCGTCGAGCTTTACTTACGAGGAAAAATCCAAAAATGCCAGATATTTTTCGCTGTTGCACGAACGCAATGACTTGCGACGATCGTTCCTCGATTTCTTTTCCTTCGCATGTTGATCCTTCAGCTTGTTCCATACCTTTTTGCACAGATCCTCTAAAACCACCAAATTACAAAAAAGAAAAAAAAAAAAAAAAAAATTGAACGTGTCGATTAATCGATCGATTAAATTTTTTCCAAAAATTTCCCCAAAATCACTAGAAACTTTTTTTTTCTCCGGAAGTTATTAATTTACTACGTAATAATTAAACCAGGGAATCGTTAATTTTTTCAAGGAGAATCTCAATTTTTGACAAAATTGAATTTCGAGGTAAAAATTTGTTTCAATTTTGAAAATATTAAAATTTCAAACATAATTATAAAAAGGAGGATTTTTGTGAGAAATATCACTTCCGGAAAATGAAAATCTCCATCGAAGAATAAATTTAAAAAAATTTCGATATTTTTTTTTTTTTAGTACGAGCTTTCGAGCTCGACATTTTTTTTTTTCAATCCACTTATTTCTCCAGCACCAGAGCTTTGAGAATCGCGAAAATGGAATGCAAAAAGATTTTTTTTCCCACCGAACCATTTGCTCTAATGAATTTTCCTTTTTTTTTCCTTTCATCCCTTTCCCTTTGCTTTTTTTTTGTTTCACCGAATATTTTCATCACCTGGTGCATCGAGCTGTGTCGCGATGTTTTCCCAAATGCAATTCTTCACACTGGCTTGGTTCGCAAATTCGTGTTTCGGGTCGTACAGTTCAGGATTGGACCTCACGAGCTCGATCAGCTTTTCTTCGTCCACGTTGATTCTCGAGGTTGATCGTGGCATTGCAATTTTTCGTTTCCCACTTATTTTCAATTTTTTATTTATTTTTTTTTCTGCCCGATTCCGAATCGAGGAATTCGCGTTTGCGATTTTTTGCTCGTCCTCGTTGACAGACGTCTCGAGTTCGTATGAAGCACGATCTTTATGAGAGAAAACATTCGAGGGTCGAAATAACACGATTTTTTGTTTTTTGACGAATTTTTTTTTTTTTTTTCGCTCGTTTTGGAATTTTTCTGGCGCTCGTTCCACTTCCGGAAAGGAAATTTGGTTCAATTAACATTTTGTGCCCATTTTAAGTCGTTCGTGTCAATAATTATTATTTTTTTTTTTTGAAAAAAATCGCTAGAATAAAATTTTGAGTTTTTCGGAATTTTAAATTTGGAAAAATTGATTTTTTTCGCGTTTTCACGGACGGACACACGATCGAGAATGGTGAAAATGATAATCGGGGTGTGTGGTTGGAATTGGGGCGAAGCCACGTGCCTCCAATTCCCCAATAAGCTGAGCAATCCCTTATCCGATCCTTGCGACCAAGCGCCCTTCATCCCTTGAAAGTGTGCTCCCTAGTTTTCCTTTTTCAGAAGGATGCCCCTCGGGATCGGAGGCTGGTAATGAATTTCGAAAAACTTCCTTTTCCGCAGGGGAGGCCACCCCGGTTTTCGGTATTTTCATCTTCTCGAGGAGTGTCAACGAAGGACGAATCGTGCGTTAAAGAAAATTCACAATATTTCCATCGTCTCTGCCGAAATATTTCGTTCAGTGCAGTCAATTAATTTGGAAAAACAAAAGCTTGGCTCTCGATGCTTTTGTTCATTGAGCACGAATGGTATTTCGCGCCCATTATTCGTGAAATTCTGTGCCTTTCTGGCCTTTAAAAAAAAAAAAACAAAATATGCAAATTTCAATTTGCAGCTTTTTTTGTATTTCCATTTAAATTATATAATTTCGACAACTTTTCTATAAAGAAAAGAGCAAGTACGGACTTGTACACAATATCATAGAAAATTTTCAAAAATTAGAGCGGTTGGACGATTTTTCAAAAAAACTCAAATTTTCGTAAAATTCAAAAAATCATAGAATTAAAAAAATATATAGTCAAAAAATATAGCGACCTGATTAATAATTTATTTTTACATTGTTTTTTTCTCCCAAGCCTGTTTGGACGTTTTCTTTTTATTTCCCCCTCCCTCCCTCCCTCCCTCCCTCCCTCTTTTGGTCTCATTCCATTTCCGGTGCGTTAATTAGCTGGCACAGGATGTGCAACTCGTGCACGTGCCTAACCGTACTCCAAGGCTTTTTCTCTCCATCTCTTCGTCCTCTTTTCAAAGTAAAAGAGGAAAATGAAAAAAAAAAACGAGAAAATGAAAACCAAAGAGAGGGAGAAGGTTTGCTTGGCTTAGAAGAGAAATTGCGAGCTCAAACACAGAGCAAAAAGAGTCTAGATCGAGAAAGAGGGAAAGGGGCTCCGAGGGAGGCCAGAAGCGAGGCAGAAAAGCATAACTCGCTGACGAGATTATAATCAAGCAACAGGGAAGCAAAACCAAAGAGAGGGAGAGAGAGCCACCACTGTCTAGACCAACCTCCAACGTTTTTCATCCTGCATCCCTTGCTCCCATAAAACTCTAAACAAGAAAATTATGTACACACATAAACGAGTCTTTTATAACGCAAAAGATTAAGTCTTTCGATCATAATCAAACCCCTCGTTTCAGTAACTAACCATTCCTCAAAATGTTTCACATTTTTTGTCCAACTTTTATCCAGACCCTCGAAATAAACGTTTTGACTAATTTCACTCGATTTTAAGCCTCCAAATCGATCTCCATCAATTTTAATGATTAATTACACAATTGAGAAGAAAAAAAAACGCTGCAAATTGAAATTTGCAAATTGCTTTCTCATCAGGAAGCTTTGGGCATCGTGCATCTTGAGGAAACTATTTGCAAATTTCAATTTACAGCGTTTTTTGGATTTCCATTGAAATTATATATTTTCGACAAATTTTCTAGAAAGTAAAGAGCAAGTACGGACTTGTACACAATATCTTAGAAAATTTACAATAATTAGAACGGTTG
The DNA here is from genome assembly GCA_963921915.1 of Hyposoter dolosus. Lineage (NCBI taxonomy): Eukaryota > Metazoa > Arthropoda > Insecta > Hymenoptera > Ichneumonidae > Hyposoter > Hyposoter dolosus. Next base: position 471,022 of record OY998136.1, on the reverse strand, counting down.
GACGATTTTTCAAAAAACTCACATTTTCGTAAAATTCGAAAAATCATAAAATCTAAACTCTTCAACCGAAATTTTCCAAATTCAATACCAACCTTCCTATTATGATAGTCTATTTATAAAAAAATAATAAGTAGTAAATTTTGAAATTTGCGAAAGTTAGAGCGTCGACAACCTTTTTTTGAAAATTTCAAAATGCCATAGAATTCGTATTTTTCTAGAAATTCCAACAAAATACTCAGAGAATGAAGAGCTTGTCTGGATGAACATCTGTGCAAAACGGGAGCCCTGTAGCTCAAACCGTTCTCGAGTTATGAACGTTTGAATTTTGCAGTGCCAGAACATACACACGCACACACATACGGAAATTTTTTCTAGATAGGATTTTTCGATATTTTGGGAAATTTGAAGCGCATTGACATTGAAAATTGGAAAAAGAAAATTTTCACCGTCACTCGAGACTTTCCTTCCCCAAGCTGTCCGTGATCCATTTATTTTTATTTTTTATTTCAAGTTCCCTCTCCCACGAAACGAGTTTTTCATCCATATTCTTACCGAGTACAGTGCAAAGTACGACAAGTCTGTAAAAGATGGATAACGGATGCTGGGAGAGTATATACTTGTGAGCCCAGGGGTAGCGCGAGGAAATAAATGGAAACTTTATTCCCGGAAATACGAGCAGAGTAAGATCTCGTTCGTGCTCCTATATCGCTACAAAATCTATACACCCGTTGTACATGCATGTGCGGTGACATTTGCTTACTCTTTGAGTGAGAGACGAGAGGAGGAGGATACTGGTCCAAAATGGGTGGATATTGCGCGGGATGGTACAATCGTCGTGAAATCTTTCGCTGTGGCGAACGCAGGATGCAAAAAAAAAAACGAGAATTGGAAATCGGAGAAATCTCTTTCTCGGTTTTCACTTTTATTTTTTTTCTCTCCTCCACTTTCTCCCCATTTTTTTTACGACTTTTCATTCCTCCAATTTCAAGTTTTTTTTTCGTGACAACCAATTAGCTTTGAATTTTTCAACTTGCAATCTTTTTTTTTTTTTTTTTTTTAGTTTTATTTTTTTTGTACGAGGATCGAAAATGCTCAACACATTTTGAACGGCCATTTCACGTATGATACAAATCTCCGGTGTAGGATCGAAATGGACGCCATGAAAATTCGATGAGTCGGCGAGAGTAATGGCCGCCGACCGAGACTTCTCTCCGCAGCATCCCTCTCGCCCTGTCGAAACTCGTCCTGCGGGAGTCTCGATGATTTTTCAATAGTGCAACAGCTGTGCGATGGAAAGATTTATTTATTTTTTATTTTTACACACGTGTTTGAAATTTTCTCTCTCCAATTTTTATTTTAAGAAAATTTATGAAATTTTTGTTTTTACCAGTTTTTTGGAAAAACGCGATTGGACTCGATTTTTTTTCGAGTCTCTTCCGGTTGCGAACACCAGCGAAAAACTCTTTTCGAAATTGCCAACCCTCGCTTTTCCTTCTTATCGCCGACCCTAAACATTTTTTTTTCTTGTACAAACACGAGGATACGCACGAATCGAGCTCGACTCGCGATTATAAAATACGAAGGACACAAAAAGGAGGAAAAAGGACGAGGACACATATGCGACGAGATATTCTCGTCGATCTATTCTAGTCCAAATCCTCGAACCCTTTCCTACACATTTTTCCCCATCACGAGCGTCACTTTTTTCCCTGCTCCGCACTCGTGGCATCAACACGTGACAAAACAGAATCGTGAGGCTGCAATTTTCATCACGCCAAAACGAAGATGTTTTTTTTTCTCTTTTAAAAACAAAATAAATAAATTTGATGGTCACGAGCAATCTTTGGCTTGTTATTATTTATTATAGATTTCGATGCATCACTCTTTCACGCTCATTCAACTTTTTCAATGATTTTCTTTGCATTTTTGATCTGGACCTCGTTTAAATGGAAAAATCGATACGATGCCAATTTTTTTCAATAAAAATAAAATTGTCGAGCTCGATAATTGGAGACGAAGGACAAAACTGTCTCTTTCTCTCTTTTTCTCATTTTCCCGCATTTCTCGTCGTTTTTATTTATTTTTTTCACTTACCTCTCATTTTCTTTCAAAAGTATACACCGTCGTACTTTTCATTTTTTGTCCATCTCGCCGTTTCCAAGGGCTAGTCACCCTCCTTGTAGCAAAAGGGAGGAAAAAATTGCTGATTACTTTTCTCATCGCGTATCTCGTCGCTCAATTAATGAAAATTTCTGAGTCATTGGAAAAAAAAAAAAAAAAAAATCCAAACAATTATAATAAACCGAAATAAAAATAATGAACCCCGCGATTTCTTCGAACGAGACACTCAAAATTTACACAAAATGCATCAATATCGAGCCTTTTGCTTCCTCACAGAGGAGGCTATGGACGCTGATTTTTGTTTTTCCAGTTTTCAATGTCAATGTCCTTAAAATGTCCCAAAACATCGAAAAATCATATTTAGAAAAAAATTCCGGATGTGTGTGTGTGTGTGTGTGTTCTGGCACTGAAAAATTCAAACGTTCATAACTCGAGAACGGTTTGAGCTACAGGGCTCCCGTTTTGCACAGATGTTAATCCATACAAGCTCTTCGTTCTCTGAGAATTTTGTTGGAATTGCTAGAAAAATACGAATTCTACGGAATTTTGAAATTTTCAAAAAAAGGTGATGCTCTAACTTTCGCAAATTTTAAAATTTATTACTAATTATTTTTTTATAAATAGACCATCATAATAGGAAGGTTGGTATTGAATTTGGAAAATATCGATTGAACGGTTTAAATTTTATGATTTTTCGAATTTTACGAAAATCTGAGTTTTTTGAAAAATCGTCCAACCGCTCTAATTTCAGCAAATTTTCTAAGATATTGTGTCCAAGTCTGTACTTGCTCTTTACTTTCTAGAAAACTTGTCGAAATTATATAATTATAATGCAAATAGAAAAAACGCTGCAAATTGTCAATGAGGAAGCCAAAGTAAAAAATATAGTTCCTCATAGATGAAGATTCGAGCATCGTGCATCTCGAGCATCTTGAGGAAGCAATTTGCAAATTTCAATTTGCAGCATTGTTTTTTTTTTTTTTATTCCCCTTTATTTCCCTTTTTCCTCATAATTAAAAAGTAATTATTCCGTTTCGTTTGTTCTCGCATGGATCGTGGCTCCTTTTTTCCAGCCTCATTCGTCCAACGAGCCTCTTGAGCTCTTCAGTCGTATCCCCATGATCGAACGCACAAATGAACAGTGTGCAGTGTCATCTGTCTGGAACATCGAGTGCCCAACTAAATATATATTTATCTTTATATATCCGTGTCTATTATAAATCCATATACACAAATGTCCGGATGCACAAATAGATCGATATCGTGTGTGTGTGTGTGTACGAATGAAGAGAGAACTGTGCAAGTTTTGCGCGATCGGTAAACATCGAAAGCTCGCAGTAGCATCAGTAGGAGCAGGAGACAGTCGAAACGCGAGAGACAAGTTGAAATGCGTTTTCCAGATCGATACTCGTATCGCTCGTGGAATTACGTTAATTGGACAATGTCGATGGGCGGACACGCGAGACAGCTTTCTATATATTCTACGTACGCGTATGACACTGGGGCATTATGGGAGACACGGAGAACGAGCCAGGAATATAAAAAAACGACCGACACCGCTTCTTTGCGATTTTTGCAACGTTAGTTTGTCGAGTATTATTATTTGTTTATTATTTATTTGTTATTTATTTATTATTTAGTTTTTTGAACAAAAAAATGTTTTTTTTTTTTCAAAATTCGAGCTTTTTTGACTTCAGGAGACGTTCCCTTGCGGTTTTTGGGGTCTACGAATATTTGTGGGCGGAATTTGAGTGTGTTTGATCTTTATGTACATTCGAGTTTGATAAAGGAACAGAGACAGCGTTCCCAGCATTGGATTCGTTCAAGTGGCACGTCCCTCATCTGCACTGGTAACGAGACCTCTCGATGTATCGATTCCAAACTCTCTCTCTCTCTCTCTGTAACTTTTAACCTGTGAAGCTCCATCGAGCTTCAAAATTCACCGTTCTCGTTATTTACGTAATTTTCCAGAATAACGGAAATGGTCGATAGGCAAGAGTGGCAGGGAAATAATGAAAAGGGAGACACACGAACGATCCGATGCTAAAAACAATTTTCACATTTTGCGATCCACATTCCAAAATTCCTTTCATATTTTTTTTTTTTACTCAGTCTCCTTTTCGCACTTGCTGCTTTTTCTTTTAAAAAAAATTCAAAAAACATTTTCGATAATAAAAATAACAAATTTCGAATGATACAAATTTTTCTCGCCTTGATTTTTTCTTTTCCAGAAATCTCTGAATATTTGTTGTTAATTTTTTTTCTCACTTTTTGTTTGTTTTTTTTTTTTTCTATGTTCCTAGTCGTCCCTTTTTTTTTGAGTGTTGTTTTCGTATTCTCTCGATTATAGAGTCTGTCCTCCTTCAAGGACTTCACAAACAGTCGTGTCGTGGAATATATACAGCAAACTTTATCCCATGCACACGATGAGCTTTAAATTGGTATTCCAGCAAGTAGTAACAGCCTCCCTGCTCCTCACTCGTTTTTATTCTGCTCTTGCCACGCTTCTCTCTTTCTGTTTTTCTCTTGCGGAGAAATGCACGAAATGAGAGTACAACGATGTCTCGATCGATCCGTCTTCTTCGTTGAGAGTGATTGATGACGTCGTTTCGAACCAAGCTTATCGTTTGTCAACCGTGCACCCGCGACATCTTATTTCTGTATCGAGCACATCCTCCCTTGGATGTCTTGTCCCACATTACACCCTAACATTATTTTTAGAGTGAATAATGAAAGAAAATTGAGAAAAAACGACATTCGAACAAAAATATTCGACCAGAAAATAAATAAATAAACATTTATGAACATTTATAAAGATTTAATAAACATTTATAAACATTTATTCGAATAAACTTGTCCTGACGATTATTCTGATAATTATTGGGGACGAGGGAGACAAACAAGTGAGGAAAGCATGAGGAAAGAACGAGTGGAATAAATATTAAGTGTCTCGTGATTAATTGCACGAGCCACAAATTTCCTCTGCTCGTCTTAGCCAAGCGGAGGTTCTTTCTTCTTCAGGAAGAAAACCACTTTTTCGATGTTGTTGTTGTTGCTCGAAAAGACGATGGATGTCCCTGCTTTGCCATCCACTCGCTTTTTCTCCTGCTCTCCACACAGTCCTTTGCACTTTGCTTCTTTTTACCAAAACTCTTGACACGCCGAGCCACCGCGATGTTGAATACTCTCCGAAAAATCTCACACTGTCCTCCCCAGTTTTTCTCTCACCAGTCGCGACCAAAATCTTTGCTGCTCACGACCAATTTCTTTTCCAGTTATCGGGGTCAAATTGACCCGGTCTATCAACCTTTAGGGTTGACATAAAAAATAATGAGAAAATTCTGAAAATTCAACGGAAAGCAACGGAAACCAAACGAAGTTTGCTTTCCGTAAATTTTGCTTTTAGTATATTGTAGATATTCAAAAATTGAGAGATCAAAAAACGTATATTTACAATAAATTTCTTTGAATTCAATACTTATTTATCGAATCCCAAGAAATATTTCTTCTTTTTAAATAACGTGGTTTATTATTTAAAATTATTTGTTAACAATTAATAAATGTATTTGTTCAGCATAAATAAATATATTCGTCAAGAATAAATAAATTTATTCTACTTATTACGTTCAAATAAAATTTCCATTTGTTTGGAATAATCCAGAAGATTTATATATTAAATAAGTAAATTTATTTGGAACAAATAAATGTCGAAATAAATTTTCTTCAACTAAATATATTTTATTGATTTTTAATAAATCTTTTTCCTCTGGGTGTGTCGTTTGCCATTTGGGACTCAACATCCTTCAATAATTATTATCGTTTTCGAATTTGTGCATTTCGAATCGTATTTCGCAATCTCATGGGGTAGTCGAGTTTACTGCAAAGTGTATGTATAAGAGACATTGACGTATATCTATAATTTGGAGCCTGGTCATGTAACGTCCTTGCCGTATTCTGCATTCGCATTAATCAAGTTGTACAGCAGGGCCACAGCAGTCGGCCCTTCGCTGTCGCCCTTTTGCCCATGGTGCTTTGCCACGAGCATTGTGTATACCTTCGCGAGTCCACCCTCGTCTACGTATTTCGGAAACTTTGCTCTTGCTGCTAAAGCAGCAGAGACGCGGTAATGGATCGAGGCCGAAGAGTCTGCAAAGGCGAGGTGAGAAAGCGAGACTAAAAGGAAACAAAACCGACCTTTGGGATTGGATCGAGGGGGGGGGGGGGGGGGGGGAGGAAGATTTTTGGTTGAGCAGAGCGAGCGAGAAAATTATTTTTCCTTCGAAAAAAGTTTTTCCAAGTAATTCAGATTTTTCTTTTTTTTTTACAAATAAAGTTCAAGAGGTCAGGAAGTGCGAATCGGTGCACACATTTTTTTTTCCCTCGTTCGTATAAGAATAAATAAAAAAATCGTCTATTCCCTCGACTCGGGCAAACGTGCCATGCTTTTTTTTCGCGTTTCTCGTTTCGCGGCTTTTCTCTTCTTTCTTCGCATGTCCGCGCTACGATTACGTGACGTTCCGACACCAGTCACGACTTTTAATTTTAATCATCGACCAGGGTATTAAGAAACTTTGAATCCCCGGACGATCGAGCCGGAGCAGGCCAACGCGACAACGGTTACTGCAAAGATTTCAATTAAGAATTAACTCTTTTTGCTTTTTATCCAATTCCACGACGTTGCCTGCAAAAAAAAAAAAAATTTTTTTTTTTTTTTTTTTTTCACTTCGAGGCAAGCGAAGAAAAATTGAAAAAGAAAGAATGCTTCGATTGGGCAATTTGTAACTCCGTCCACTCGGTTTTTAGCTACCAGAATAATTTCGTCTCCTCCCTTCGAGAGGCGCGAAACTTTTTGTTTTCTTCTCCGAACGTTTGAATATAGCACGGACATTGTTTTTCTCTTTTATTCCAAGAGCCCGGTTGACGAGTCCAAGCCGTCAGTTTCATTGATGCTGGAACAGGCTTTTGCGTCGTGCTTTTCTCTCAGTTTTGAGCCAGGCCCGCACAGTGTGTCACACGTACACGAAACGTCTCGTCAGAGAGCAGAGAGTGGAGAGGCGGCTGCGCATCAATGAGAGAAATTCTATTTCGAGGTCGTCGACGTTCTAGTCACTCCAAGTCTGTTCTCACTCATGACGAGCTTTTATCGGAATGTACACATGTGTTTAAAAATTTTCAATATCCAGAGCGTAGCAAACATCGAGAGAGAGAGAGAGAATTAAAAAAATATAAAAAAACCCTAAAGACTAAATTGTTCCCATCGAATGACCAAGAAATCGTCGCGAATGTAAATTCCTTGATCCGCAGTAAAAAAAAAAAGAAACTCAAAAGCCTCAGGACTTTCGCCTCAGAACTTTTTTTGTTCAGATACGATTTTTCGATGTTTTGGGACATTAAGCACATTGACTTGAAAAGTGGAAAAAAAAAATTTCACCGTTACATAGTTTCCTCCATGAGGAAGGAAATTTGAACAAAAAAAACGAGGCAATTTGTGAAATTTTTTTCACAAATACGAGCATAGTCACCCAACCGAGTAATGGCCTCGTCGCTGTCCTTTGAATGTAGAAAAAAGCTCATTTATCGAAATATATAAAGCTTGCTGGTTACAAGTGTTGGTATGAAAGAAATTGATCGATTGATTGGGTCGTGGTCGCGGGAGATTTCTCGACGCGGAATGAGGGAATCGAAGCGAGAGAGAGAGAGCGAGCAGGCAGCATCCTCTGGTACAAGGGCCAGTTTCAATCGGTCCAATCGTCGTTAATTTCGGTGGTGGTTGATCCGCGGTTACCGGACGCCATCGCGCTATTCTCCTGTCACCTGACTCTCCCACCTATCGATACCAACATACAGAGACACATGGGGTTGCGATGGGAAGGGCGTAAATTGTATTTCATCAGCAAACACCTCGGACAAAGTTACGTCCCTGTGATTGCTCAACATTCCTTCAAATCTATAGTTATACCAATCGATACCAAGTCCACATAGATGTATAATGATCTAGGTCAACGAACACCGATGTGCGGCAACCTTATAATTTGCGCGGTGGTAACAAAGGCCTTGTCTAATCCACCACCGACGATTTAATCGTTTCAGCCTCTTCACTCGATCTCTCTCTCTCTCTCTCTCTCTCTCTGCCATTGGATCATTCTCTAATTAGTCAAACGCTGACCAGTTTTACATGCACACCAACCAGCACGTGTCCTCAAGCTCGAGAATTATTCTCGATACGCTCTTGCCTCGATTATCCCCCATTTACATTTTACCACATAGATTCTCTCTGCGTGCGGCTATGTTTCGTGGCATAGACACTGATCGGCGTGTGGATGTATTAAAGATAGTCACGAAATCAGAGCAGAATTCCATCAACGCGTGTGTGTGTGTGCATGGCTTCAGCGACGTATATTTGCAGTGGATACGAACCAATGTGCTTTCGACCATCGTCGCTTCGATCCAATCGACACAAAAGCTCGGTACAGAGTATATTTTCCAGTTCTCAATCGCTTGCGATTTCACCCCCCCCCCCCCTTCCGCTTCACCTTCGCTGCAGATTCCATTCCATTTTTGTGCTTTCTCATAGAGGAAGCTATGTGAGGGTGGACATTTTTTTTCTTTCAGTTTTCAATGCCAATGTGCTTAAAATGTCCCGAAACATCGAAACAATCATTTTTAGAAAAAATGTCCGGATGTGCGTGTGTGTGTATGTTCTGGCACTGCGAAATTCAAACTTTCATAACTCGCGAACGGTTTGAGCTAGAGGGCTCCCGTTTTGCACAGATGTTGATCTATACAAGCTCTTCGTTCTCTGAGAATTTTTTTGGAATTACTAGAAAAATACGAATTCTATGGCATTTTGAAATTTTCGAAAAAAGGTTGTCGACGCTCTAACTTTCGCAAATTTCAAAATTTACTACTTATTATTTTTTTATAAATAGACTATCATAATAGGACGGTTGGTATTGAATTTGGAAAATTTCGGTTGAAGAGTTTAGATTTTATGATTTTTCGAATTTTACGAAAATGTGAGTTTTTTGAAAAATCGTCCAACCGCTTTAATTTTTTTTTTCCTTCGTTCCTGATTGGCCATGCTGACAATTCGTGGATCTGTGTCTCGTACAGGTTTTCATCTCTGTTATCGCGGCCGAGAGTACATTAAATTTCGTCTCGATTCTCATTCTTTGTATTGCGAGTCTCAAAGAGAAAGAAAAAGATTCCGTATACATGGTGGGAGAGCGAGCAACTGGACGAGAGTTTGGCCCTCAAGGCGGACAAAGTTTGCCAGCAGCTCGGGAGAGAGAGGGCCGAAGTCCTCTCGGAACTTTGAAAATTTGTTAAATTGCCAATTTACCTTAGAAACTAGCAGCAGCAAGCCAAGGCGAAGGGCCTTGTATCTGGCAAGCCCGTTTCGTGACTTTGCCCAACGAAATACCCAAGAGCACCTTCCGAATCTCTCTTTTCAGATTTTTTTTTTTTTTGCCTACTCGTTATGCAGTTTGACTTTGAATCGGAGTCAAAAGTTACAGCAATTTTAATGAGGCAATGTCCAAACAGGACGGAGTCACTCGTTTCTTTATTTACTCCCGGTTTCTGTTTTTTTTTTTTTTTTTTTTTTTTTTCACTTTTCAAAATTTCGTTTCGTTTCGAAAGAACCATTCACAGAATGTCAAAACAGCTAGAAATAGTGAGGAAGCGATGACGTCAAAATAATCCCACGTCTTGATTTATTTTTATTTTATTTTATTTTTTCTTTCGAGTATTACGACTCGGTTCTTTGTTCGCTCGTATTATCGGTGGATCGTCTCGGTCTTTTAAAATCTTCATTTCCATCCAATTACGGTGCCCGAGGAATTAATTACGGAATCCGGAATCTCTCGTTGCGCCGAGGCTAAGTAAAGAGAGAGAGAGAGAGAGTGAGAGAGAGAGAGCAGGCCAGTTATACGCCTCGGGCTCTTTTGCCGGAGGACTCTCGCGAAAAGTTTTGACCCGCCGCGTTCGTCACGGACGTCTCTTGGCTCTTGCCTCGTTCCCTCAATCAGACTCTTTTTTATTTTCTTACTCCGCACTATATAAATATATGTACCGCGAAAAGGAAATGTTCGCGATCCCTTAATTATTATCTCTCCTAAAAAGAAAAAAAAAAAAACCAGTCGAGATAATTTTTACAAAATTTTTCCCTCGCTTTTCCCTACAAATCAAAATCTCTGATTTCTTCTTTCATGAAAATAAAAATCGTTGGAAATGAATGAGAGCGAAAAACAAGAAGGAACTGCATTTTAATCGCAAGATAATTAAAATCTTTGCGATAATTACAGCAACTGAAACTAATAGTCACACTTTCAGATTGTGACGTAATAGTCATTGGGGGTGTTATCAACCCCACTCACTTTGGAAGGCGATAAATAGTTGAAAAATCGTTAAAAAAAATAAAATAAAAATACTACAATGTATTTTCAACCCTCGAGTAACGACCACGACGATTGTATTTAATTCGTGCAATTTTTAATATAAAAAAAATGTCGAAAATAAAAATTTTGCAAAAATGACTTTTTTTTACAAAAAATGATGCAGAAATGTAATTTTCAATTAAAAAAACAAAAGAGAGAGAGAGAGAGAGAGAGAGAGAAAGCAGCGGGAGAAAGGTCACCATGTGTTTTCCATGTTTATTTTTGTGTCGCTGTTCCGGCTTAACCGCAAGAATAGAGAGAGAAGCGAAAGGGAGAGCCAAAGCAGAGCAGAGAGGCTGTGAGAAGGGAAGAGAAAGAGTTGACAGAGTGGAGTAGCGAATAAATAATTATTCGAGAGCTTTCCAAGCCTGTCAGCGTTGCCAGAGTCTCGTCTACGCCGCAGCGTTACCATCGCACCCCTTGCCCACTTTGCCACCCTCTCGTCGTTCATCCCCATCGAAAAATCTTCTCGCTCCCTTGCTCTCGCTCATTCTTTCTTTATCTTTTCCTCACAAACGACCTCCCCGCTACATAAATACACAGTTACAAATGCGCGTACTATTTCTTGTGTGCACTATAGAAACGTTCAGAGTTTAGCAATCCCCTGGTCCGTAGCCTCCCCGTTCGGCTTCCTCTCGGTCATTTGTTTCCGCGGACTTTATTTATTTTTCCTTATTTCTTCGTTTCCCGCCAAAAATTCGAGCAATTACGCGGTTTTTATTTCCATTCCAATTTACTTGCTTCATTCATTATTATTATAAATTTTTTTCCTCCTTTTTTCGTTACAATTTTTTTACTGCACGCATTTTTTTTTTATTGCCTCGTTTGGTTTTTTTTTTTTTTTTTTTTTTTTTTTTAATTCTTTTGCCTCGCTAAAAGCGCCTCGTGCGTTGTGGAGCGACAGTAGATTACGCCTGCAGAGTACACGCCGCGTTCCCGCCCCCCAAACAACCCCGCAGGTCAGCCCCGCTCTTTTTTTAATTTTTTTAAAATTTTTTATTTTTTTTTTTATTTTTCACTTCCCCTCGCATGTGCACTTGCCTACCCAGAACTACCGGTGTAGCGATAATTAATATTTCCCGTCACGTCGTTCACGTAACATCCACTTCAGCAACCCGCAGAGGAAAATGTTGAAAAAAAAAAAACAAACATGTACACACTATTTCGCGTTCACGCAAATTACGCAGTACATTTTGTTAATTTATTCTCCTACGATTTTCTCATGCTCACCAAATCACTGCGCATTTGTTTTTTTATTTATAATTCTTCACGTTTGTCCTGCACCCAAGTTCTCGTGCATTTTTTTTCTTAATTACTATTTTCGTAACGATGGAGATTTGAAATTTCATCGAATTTCAATTTCAATTTTGCTTTTTGATATTCGAGTAAAAAAAAATTGGAAAGCTTCCAGCAAAATCGTTGGCTCCTACTTCGCGCAGCCATTTTTTTTCCTTTTTCTTTAAGGACATTGTATGCGAATTTTCTATCGATAGAATTTCTTTAAATTTGCACTACACTAAGAGAATAGCGATGGCTAATGGCTCGTGCAATTTTAAAAGGTTTCACCATGTAGGAGTCGAGATATTTATTTATAAAAATCACAATTTTCAGTAGTTTCTCGTAAGAGCGTGTGTTAAAAGTTGCAATTTTCAAAATTAAATATTTCCATTTCTAAATGGTGAAGCCTCTTAAAACTTTGCATACACTTTTGTCTAACATCGAAGAAACTTTATTTAGTTTTTCAAAAAAATCGCTCGTAAAATTTTTTCGAAATTTTTTTTATTACACAACAAATACAGATTCCCTCGGACAATTTTGGATTTAGAGTACGTTGTTCTTTAGTCAATTTGTAACAAATTTTTTTAATCAACTTGGGCTCGCAAACCATTTTGTACGTAAGAAAAACTGAAAAGAAAAATTTATATTCGACCGTTGCCATACACGTCCATTTTCGAAAGGGAGAATCCTGTTCCATTATCGCGAAAGTCTCTCTCGCATACCGTGCGATTTGCGGGTCGAGAATCCCGAAACAATGAAGCGAGAATCGTAGGAAACTAGTCACAAATACTGCCACATCTATATGTCTCGCCACATACAAGCAAATAATGTATTCCGTGTATTTAAATGCAATAAAGTACAGACACGTATAAGGAGAATCGGTGAGAAGGGACAAAGCCGTCCATGGATACAGCCCGAACGACGGGAGCGAACAAAGAGTATGAAAAGCCGAAAATTTTTCGTCTATACCGTGTGCTGTGCGCGACAGGGAGCAACAGCCAAAGAGAAAACGAGAGACTCGGAGAACCCGAAAAGGTGAAGAAGGGAAAGAGAGGCTGCGACAGGAAAGCGAGGACAAAAGGTTTACAGACTTGCCTATAATTCAGGCAGTGTGAGCAAGCGAGAGAGAGAGAGAGAGAGAGAGAGAGAGAGAGAGAGAGAAAGGGTTGATGTTCGTGGATGGACGAAAGGGGAGCGGAGAATTACGAGGTCACTTCCGGTGGCGCCTGCTGGAGCTTCCGCTTCCGGTCGTGCGCTGTGCTCTCCCATTCATCCCTTCTGGCTACGCAGTTACATCCAACGGAGTTGCCACCCCGCGCGGTATTCCTGATCCTAACTACGCCTTCAGCTTCCTCAGAGTTTCATTACACAAATAATTCGGCAACAATGTCGAAATACATTGCACTTGGAAATTATTGGCAGTGTTGAACAAACATTCAAACTTCTGTTCGCTGCTAAATAATTTTCCTGAACTTTGACCTCAACCAAGCTCTTGGATTTTATATTAAAATCCATATTATTGAGTTTTCACAAAATTTGGTACATATTTACACACAAGACACAACCCCAACACTCAGAAAAAAGATTTAATAAAAATCAATAAAATTTATTTAATTGAAGAAAATTTATTTATTTAAATATCAACCTAATAAACATTTAATTGTTCCAAATAAATTTATTTATTTAATATATAAATCTTCTTGATTATTCAAAATAAATAGAAATTTTATTTGAACGTAATTAATATGTAATTTATTTTTAAGAATATATTTATTTACTCGAACTCTATAATTTATTTATTGCTAGTAAATAATTTATTCATTCTAAACGAATTAATTTATTTATTCTTAACAATTCATGTTAAATAATAAATCTTGTTATTCAAAAAGACGAAACATTTCTTGGGATTCAATAAATAAGTATTGAATTCAAAAAAATGTATTGTAAATATACTCCTTTATTAATTTTTAATAAATGTTTTTTCTGGGTGCATGCAAACCAACAGCCACACTGAAAACTAACGTCAAGTCAAACAAACGTTAACAATTCCCCAAACTACATAATTACCCAAAATAAAAATCTTAATTAAAAAAAAAATATTTTTTACCTTCCCCATCCCTAAAAGTGAATGTGATATGATTTTTTATTGATAATAGTGCTTAAAAAAAATATGTGCCCGTTTTTCGCAAAAGGACCACTTTTGTGAATATTTACCAAAAATTTGATTACTCCAACGAATTTCATCGTTTTTTTTTAGAAGTCTCTGGATCCTTGTCCCAAAAGGCTAAGGCCATTATTTCCAGAGCCAATTAGGAGCGAGCTTTTCCGTTTTGCTGCAAAGTTCATTGTCCAAACGCCATCCGGAGCTCGAGCAACTTTCAACAATGGAACGAAACTTGACCATTATTTAGAGAACATCGAGGACTCTCGTCCCTCGAACCAGAATTTCATAAACATTCCCACCGACGACGAATCGCGCTATGAAATTCTTTGCTGATTCAAATTTCACTCAATATATCCATGGGACCACATGGAATCATAGAAATTTCTTGTTTCGTTTGACTCGACCATTTTGACGAATAACATCCTCGCTCACATCCATCAATTATTTCGCGCCAACGCAATGTCCAGGAATTTTGATATTTCGAGGCTCCCATTATTCGACATGATATGCGCACAAATAAGCAGCCTCTGGCAATTACATCAATTCAGCAGAGCAAATGTACATACTTACACATCGACGCCCAAACATGAATAAGCAGGCCACACGCCATATTATATTATTCGTGGAGTAACGCATTCTTGCAGTCGACGTCCTGCGGCTCCAAGGTTCTAGGATTATGATCCTGCGTCCTCCCTCCCTCCCTCCCTCCGAAACCCCCAAATTTATGTTTTCGCTTCTCTAGAATGAACGTGTATGGAACCGCATCATAATTATATAAATCGTATGATAATACAGACAAATATGTATGCATGGCTCGTTGGGAGATCGACGAATAGGAAAGCTCTGGCAAAACTCATTTCACAGCTCGTTTAAAATCGCGTCCATACATATCTCTCTAATTAATTATCGAACCATCCTTCATGGACAAAAGCTCCATGACAATGCTCCATGTTTGTTGAAATTTTGTTGGAATTGCTAGAAAAATACGAATTCTACGGCATTTTGAAATTTTCAAAAAAAGGCTGTCGACGCTCTAACTTTCGCAAATTTTAACATTTATTACTAATTTTTTTTTTTATCAATAGAGTATCATAATAGGAAGGTTGGTATTGAATTTGGAAAACATCGGTTCAACGGTTTAGATTTTATGATTTTTCGAATTTTACGAAAATCTGAGTTTTTTGAAAAATTTTCCAATCGTTCTAATTTCTGCACTTCCTCTTTACTTTCTAGAAAAGTTCTCGAAATTATATAATTCAAATGCGAATACAAAAAACGCTGCAAATTGAAATTTGCCATTTTTTTTTGACTATTTACGAAATTCCTGAAGCTTTGCGATAATCGTCGCAATTCGAAGAGAAAATTATCGGAGGCGCGATTGTTGAAAATTTCGTTCCGATCGACCGGTTATTCAAAACATGAAACTTTATTCGGCCTCTCGTGTCGTTCTCGATCGTTGCGAAAGTTTCCATTCGTAAAAAAGCTCAACGCTTTATTTTTCATTGCTGGGTATTTTAAGGGCTCTTGACCGGATTAACCGAGTTCCTTCGTTTTTTTTGGAACATTCGAGATTGCACGTGGAAAAATGGATTAAATAAATTTTTTTGAAAATAGTGAAAAATCTTGATTCGGCGTTGGCCTTTTCATGCCTCGGGCTCGAGACTTCAAAAAAAAAAAAAAAAAAACACACGCCACGAGCTTTCTGAAAGGAAATACCGCGCGCTCGAAAAGTATCGGTAAAAAGAGAAAAAACCATAATTATAAATTTCCACAAACGTGTGTACGTGTGCGCAGATAGATCGAGGCTTGCCTCGAGCTTGCAAAGAGTTCTTGTAACGCTCCAGAATTCTGAATGAGCCGAGGGTCGGGTGTATAAGTGCGAGACGGAGCGCGAGGAACGAGTTTCCAGAATACTTTGAAGATCGTTTGAAAAGAAGAGAGAAAGAGAAAGAGCGAGGGGGGGGGGGGGGGGGGGAAGTGTCACGTGAGGAAAAGCGGTAAATTTTCGTGGTGACCTGGCGTGATTCGATGACGCCTTCTCCACGGGGATTTGGAGCGTTAAAATCACAGCAAAGCAACACTCGATGCCTGAAAAAAAAAAAAAAAAAAAAAAAAAATAACAAAAAACGGAGATAGAGAGAGATTGTTCGTTTAATTCAACTTTGGGCTCGGGTTCGGTCCGATTACGCGCGTGCGTTTATTCCGTTTAGTCTAATAAAAGAAAGGTCGGATGGTGTGTGGCCTAAAACTCACGACGTATGTGCAACCCTCTCTCTTTCTCTCTCTCTCTCTCTCTCTTTGGCCACAGGTACCGAAAGGCGCTCAAGCTTTTCGCGAGCTTGAGGTTTTTCATGGATAGAAAGAGGCGAGTAATAGAAAAGGTGGAAAGGCAGTGAACGTGAGGGAGGAGAGGGGGGAGCTGGCTTTGGCGTCGAGTGAATTAAGCATTTCAACGACTACTCTTGACGATCAAGAAGACTCTATACTACTGTTTTATATACATTTATACTTTGTAGGAGAAGCTCTCTCCTTCTTGACGTTATTCGTCATCCAGAGAGAGAGAGAGAGAGAGAGAGAGAGAGAGAGAGAGAGAGAGAGAGAGAGAGAGAGGGACAGTTTTCCAAGTGTCATGAGCGAAAGAGCACCAGCCCAACGGGGCAAAAGACACAAGTAGGCTTTCACGCCGCAGAAAGCAAGAGAGAAAGCGAGAGAGAGAGAGAGAGGGAGAGAGAGAGAGAGAGAGAGAGAGAGAATCGTGAGCAGGGGAAAACGGCTGCGGAGCTTGGCAATTTGCCAAGGAATGCAGACGTTACAGATGCACCAGACCTATCACAACCACCTTAAAGCGTCATCGGGTTGTGGCCCGAAACGTGCTCCACCGTATAAAAGAAATCAAGAGAGAAAAAGAGGTGATCGATTGGTTGATTGACTATTTTATTTATGCCTTGAAAAAATTTTTAATAATAATAATAATAATAAAGAGAAAAGAAAAGGATAGTAACTTGAAACTAGTAAAAATATATTAAAATAACAACAATATAGTAATTAAGAAAAGAAAAGCTAAAAAATAAAGAAAATAAAAACAATCGTAACTTTAGGAGGTTGGCTACATACCACAATGTCATAAGAATTTAATAAAATTTTTTGATAACATTCTTTAGCATCAAATACGATGACACTATTTTTTTCTCATTTTTCGTCTACATAGTTGTAGACTTGGCAAAAACTATTTCGCACCCACAGCAGAGAGAGAGAGAGGGAGAGAGAGAGAGAGAGAGAGAGAAAATAGAATAATAAAGAAAAGAGACGATTGAGAATGGCGAGGACGCAGAATGAAAGAAAGTAATTGGGAAAGAGAGACAAGGGTATAGTGACCCAGAGAGCGTGGTGTAATTTGAGGGAAGCAAGAGGGCTTTGTGGCTTTCGGTAAACGAACAATGAGGCTGAAATAGAATCTTTCGTTTGTGACCTCGTCGTCCATACAGTTGCAACGATTCAAAGATTCAATTTTTCTTCAGACAAATATACGAATTCAGTGAGCTGAATTCTTTAAATTCGTACGATCCATTCTGTCGTCTTTCGTCATTCCACGAAGAGTTAAACGAGAAATCATTTCGAAGCTCGCTTTTAACGAACGAGAATCGTTCCAGCCACAAAAGCGACTTTTATTTCGTTCGAATCCCGCCATCAAATACGTGAATCTCGCGCACGATTATCTTGCTGGAATTTTATTTCCTCTCTCGATTTCCGGTCCCCCATCTTCGGAGCATTCCGAACTGCTTTTCTTCGGCTATTTTTTTCTCAACTTTCCGCACGTCATGTTGATGCCTCCCGCGGTTCCCAAGAGAGAACGACGTTCGACTTTTTCCCGTGGCCACTCTTGTTTTTTAAGTGCAATGGGCGTGCTTCTCTGTCAAGAGGAAAAAATGCTGAGAAACGTGGATCCCGAAATGGCCGGGCATCCCCCAAGATGGACGACGTCATTGAGTAACCATTATCTCGCTGGCTCGGTCGGTAAGTTATCGACCGAGACGGACATTAATTTAGCGAAATGCTGGAACCCGAGAGAGCCAGTCCGCTGTTGTGTTCACGTATGTGACCCAACGTATCATTCTCTCGTCGTTCCTGCTTGTCTACCATTCTAGCTCGTCTCTCCGAACACGATCTCTCCCTTGGGAGCCTTCCCCGATCCACCCAACGTTTACGCATCGCCCACTCTTTTTCTTCCACCAATTTATATCTTTCCCTACAACGTTCTCCATCAACCAAACTTTCACAACCTGATTCACAGTATTTTTTTTTTTTTTTTTTTTGGAAAAATGGATCCAGAAAATTTTCCGAATGTTGAGTCTTATTAATTCTGAATCAATTAAGGACGTTGTATGCAAAACTTTCTATCGACAGAATTCCTTTAAATTTGTACCGCACAAAGAGAATAGCGATGTTTAATAGCTCGAGGAATTTTAAGAGGATTCGCCAGGTAGAAGTCGAGATATTTATTTATAAAAATCACAATTTTCAGTAGTTTCTCATAAGAGCGTGTGTTAAAAGTTGCAATTTTCAACATTAAATATTTCGATTTATAAATGGTGAAGCCTCTTAAAACTTTGCATACACTTTTGTGTAACATCGAAGAATCTTTATTCAGTTTTTCAAAAAAATCTGTCGTAAAATTTTTTCAAAATTTTTTTTATCATATAACAAATACAGATTACCTCGGAAAATCTTGGATTTAGAGTTCGTTGTTCTTTAGTCAATTTGAAACAACTTTCCTAAATGAACTTGGGCTCGCAAACCATTTTGTATGTAAGAAAAACTGAAAAAAAAAAAATTTGCATTTGATCGTCGCCCTACAACGTCCTCAATAGGCCGGACGATAAATTGTTCCTTAACTCGTTCGTTCCCAGGCAAAGGGAGGGATTACCCTTCAATTATGAATTCATAACTTGCGCGAAGCTTGATGGAATTTAGCAATTAACATCGATCCAGGAAGCTTGTAAGGAAAGCTCTCGAAAGAGAAAAGAGAGTGCGAGAGGCTTTGAAACTATGTTATGGTTGTGTGTTGGTGGAGATGTTGGCGTGGCAGCAGGCAAACAGGTGTTTCGAACGCGCCACTACGAATGCTCGCTCTCGAGGAAAAGTTTTCAACGTGCTTGACGACAAGCAGAGCAACAGAAGGCTTCGGGTAAGCACAACGTGTAAGCTTTGTTGAGAGAAAAGTGAGAGCACCGGAGAGAGAAAGGAGAATGAAAAAACGATAAAGGAGGAACAGAGAAGGAGAGACACGAGTGGATAGCCATGTTTCGTGCTCGGCTATCAAGCTAACTAGATGAGACACCGATTCGCTCGTAGAGTGAGAGAAAAGAGAGCTGTTGTAGTAGAACGACGTGAATCTCTTCACAGTGCCTCGTTGACGACCACCGCGTCACCTCAAAACTACCCCTTTTCCTTTCTCACCCTTATTCTCAGCTCGAAAAGAGCAATTTCACCCACAGCTATCCTTTTTCTTCTCTCTTCTTTCTTACGTTTATATATATCACTATATGTAACAGGTACAATAACACATACACCCTACAAGTTGGTTCCAACCCCCGGTCACGCTACCCGAGTCCCCAATCCTCCGGAAACTCTTTCACCACCGAAACCACCCTTAATTCTAACTGGGCACGTGTCACTGCCACCTCCACCAACGTCACCAGCCGCACCGGTTAACGTCTCCTTCTCTCTTTCGGATAATCTTGGCATCGATCAAATCGGTCACGCGACCTTAACCCTTAATGGTCGTAATACGTAACAGAAAAATTGAAAAAATCGGACTTGTGACAGCCTCTATCGGTAGTTTGAACCTTCTGGTAGGGAGCCTCGTCGTTGTTATTTGAAAGGGCTCGTTAGTTCAGTTTTGGAAGCCGTAGGAAGCGGAGGGTGTAAAACCTGGAGTATACTTTTTCGAACGGTCGCTAACCAGTCCCACCTAAAAGCATGCTATTTCAGACTTATGAAACGATTTTTTTCTTTTTTAATCGAAAATTACAATTTCTGCATCATTTTTTGTAAAAAAAAGTCATTTTTGCAAAATTTTTTTTTTTCGACATTTTTTTTTGAATTAAAAATTGTACGAATTAAATACAATCATCATGGTCGTTACCCGAGGATTGAAAATTAATTGTAGTATTTTTATTTTATTTTTTTTTACGATTTTTCAATTATTTATCGCCTTCCAAAGTCAGTGGGGTTGATAACATTGCCAATGAGTGTTACGTCACAATCCGGAGGTGTGACTATTAATTCCTCTGTTCCAGGGAACGAAAAATTGTCATTGAGAAAGTTGAATAAACGTATCGTCGTCGAATGATGACTCTCTGATTGAAATTTTCATTTCATTCGATTCCCTGGGTCGTTACTTGGTCGTTTCAACATAAAGTTTACGAGAGGAATTGGAATTTGTGAAATTTCCATCTATTTATACAAATCGTGGTGATTTTTTTTCAAACTGATTCATTTGGGGATTAAAAAGTAAGGAATCTCGTCGGAATTGGGACGCACATTTCGTTGACTGATTTAAGCTCGTCTCTTCACTCGATAACGAATAAAAAAATATGTGTTGAGTTAACTCAAACAATCGAACGTCGATTTACTCGGAGGGAGTTAAATATTGCTTAAGAGTATCTTCGGAAAAAATACGATGGCCAATGTTACTATCGTAAATCACGAAGTCGTAAAGAAAGAAAAAAGAAGGAGGTTCCAAGAGCTCACCAAAAGACTCGTTCGGATATTACGAGATCTATTAACTGCGCGAGAGAGTCGTTTTTTTTTTATTTTTTTTTTTTTTATGCGAGACAATGATGTGCTGCTCGTAATGTTTTTTTTTTCTTTGCTCCGAAGATCGCGGGTGCGATTTTTTAAGCTACTGGTTAAGGTCATTAAAAAAATGGCTCGTGAAAACGAGAGCCAAGGTGCTAGAAAATGATGGATTTGATGCAAGACAGAATCGGACAAAGATGTGTGAAAAAAAAAATGTGAAAACGACACGAAGCATCCAGTAATGAACGAGTCTTTAAAAATTCTAAAAATATGCCACTGCTGTGAGTGAAAGAGGAAGAAAAAAAAAACTTGACTGCATTAACGTCGAGCAAAGACGCGAGGGAAATGAGAGAATTTTTCACAGCATCCATCGGTCCATGCTGATGATTCGTGGATTCCTATCGCTCGCTCTCCCTCCCGCACTCATTTACTCGTCGGAGAAAGAGGAAACGAGATAGAGATAAAGATGAAACAGGAAGTCAGGAGTACGGGAACGGGAATGAGAAAATATACATTCATTAAACTTTTCTGTGCTATAATGTTTTATCCTCACCGATTTCTATCTTTTTCCCACTAACGCTCTTTCCGCGTATCAACAACCGCCCGAGACTTGAAAATAAACAAAATTGTTAGAATCGTATTTAAGCTGTGATGAATTCAAGTGCGATCAGGCAACATCGTTGGGACTGAGAAACGGAGAGAATAAAGTCTAGATATAAAATAAACACGGAGGTTACTGAACTTTTTATGATTTTTTTCGGTACTCCATTTTGGATGGGGAAAGTAAATTTTTATTCCGAATCTTCATGAAATTCTGAAGAGAAAAGTCCTAAGACATTTTTCTGCATGATGCACCGTTGATGAGATAGCGATCGTCGAACAATGGCCAATCCGGTACGCCCCATGCGTCACGCCCCCTTCTTTCCATCGGTGATTTTGATTGGCTCTCACGAATCCTTCGATATCTCACGAACGATACTTCGGAGAAGGAAAGGGCAAAGGACTTTTCTCTTCAAAATCAAATGCTCGTTCTGATCGCCAAGCCGGATTAGCAACTTTAAGGACATCCTGTAAATGCGACTGGCATTAATCAGCCCTAACTACCTGGAGACGATTAATTCGGCGACAAGCTCGTGCAACTTTGATTCGCCTTTTTATTTATCGAGACTCTCAACATTTCGCGAGGGTTGTTCGAAGCTCATACTCGCGTAGTTGGATGCCATCGTGAAACGACGAATTGGATGACCACACACTCGAATCCCGATGTTTTGAGTGAGATTGAGTGTTTCAACATCCTGAACAAGTGTCGCACATGTCGCTAACGATCATCCCGAGATATACCTCCCAACGAGGATGACGTCAGAAACGATACGTAGAAAAACCTCGAGAGAGAGTGAGACCAAGTAGAAAAATCAAATGGACAACATTGAAAAATGATTTTTTCACTTATAAAAAGATTCTCATTTATAATAAAGTGACTCGACACTCCTTTTTTTTTTTTATTTCTAGCCAACTAAATCATTCATCGTTTACAAAAATGTTCAGTCCCTCCGACCAACATAAACTTTTTTATAAACAATTTTTTTTTCGCTTAATTTTCAACAATAAATTTAAAAAATTAAATTTTTACAAAGAAATGTTAAGTCTCGATGGAATAATGAAAAAGTTTCGGGCACTGAGTGAAAACTGAATGGGCCGAAATAAATGACTGGAGGAAGTGAATAAAAACAATTTAGCTAATGGAGAGAGTGACAAAAGTTGTTTTTTCTACATGGGACAGGTTTTTACAATCTATACTGAGGCCTATCGACGTTTCGTCGACGCCATTGTCGACGCTTAACCAAAATAGATTCTCCTCACTCTCTCACTGTCCTCACCGAGTCGCTAATACACGCGCCAAAGCTTCTCTTCGTCTTTTCTTGTATATTTATACACACGCATATGAGACATTCTACACCAAGCTCTTCCACGTTTGACCCTCACCAACTGTGACTTCTCAAAAACTTTAGCTATCTCTTCACAAGCTTGAAAACTACATTTCAGTCTTTTTACCTCTCAAGACCAATTTGTTTTACGTCAAATTGCAACCGCACGAATAAAATTCTCATCCCCATGTTCATCGTTCTTGTTAAATGTTTTTTTTTTTTTCTTCAATTTTTCAAACAAATAAACAAAAAATATTTGCATTTAAATTATATAATTTCAACAACTTTTCTAAAAAGTAAAGAGCAAGTACAGACTCATACACAATATTTTACAAAATTTGCAGAAATTAGAGCGGTCGGACGATTTTTCAAAAAATTCAGATTTTCGTAAAATTTAAACCGATCAAGTTAGAGCGTCGACAGCCTTATTTTGAAAATTTTCAAATGATGAATGAATGAATTTTAAAATAAAATTTTTAAATTCGGCGAAACTTTTAATAAAAAAACAATTTTCCCCGATAAATTTCGTAACTGCAATTGTTCGATGCGTATCAAAAGGAAATACATATTTATATGCACATTAATGAGGACCTGATGGAAGTGAAATTTAAATGAAAAAAAAGAGACTAACCAGAGTGAGGCGGAGGAGGAGGAGGGAAAGAGCGGGAGAAAAGCACAGATGAGTGATCGCGGAGGGGTGTGTATGTGTAACCACAGGTGGTGGGCGTCCCGACGAAGAGCGCCGCCGTCGCTTTTTCGCCGCGACAAACACAGCACTATCTACTGGCATCATCACACGCGGTTTTGCCGTCGACTCGTCGACGACGACGACGACGACGACGACGACGACGACGACGACGACGACCGAGTTTCAGTCTCGCGTCGCGCCTTTTCCATCACAGCTCGCTTCACCGCGACTGTCTTTTCATTATTTATCTCTTTCCTGCTTCATCGTCCATCGAAAGTTTGCTCAGTTTTTCAACACAATCGATCGTTACGAACAATTTTTTCATTTGAAAAAACAAAAAAAAATTGAAAAGTGTTTGTTTGACGAATTTCGTAGGAAAATGACGTGACGAGAAAAATTCCATTTTGTTTTATCGAAAAAATGGATAATCAACAATTTAAAATGGAATATAATTATCAAAGCTTGACGTGACGATCGATCATTATCGTTTTAGCTATTCTGTCAAAATGAGTTAGTTCGCGATGCTTATTTGGTGATTATCGATCTCCGAGAGTGTTCGACGATTTATCGAAAATTCGTGATTCATCCCAACATCGTTTTTTTGTTGTTGTTTTTTTAAAAATAATTGTTTTTTTTTCTTCGAATAAAATTGATTTTGTGCGAGCTCCGATTTAAAAGAAATGCAACTCGAGAAAATTTGGTGCTGGTGATCGCGACGGATTAATCGGGAGTTTCGTCAATAAAAATCGATCGCTTTCTGCCCGCGAGAGGGCGAAGCAAATAGTGCAATTTTCGTCCTGATCATTATTCGGAAACACCGCGTGGAAAAGTTGACACCGAGTTTGGTGTTTATTAAAGAAAAATCAAGAGAAAAGAGAGAAGGAGAGGGGCAAAGAAAATAAAAATATAAATAACGGGTTTGTGGGTCTGAGTGATCGTGGAGGGTCGACGAAAATGAAGCGAAAAAGAAGGTCGCGAGGGATAAAAAAAAATGTGTCGTCCCAAGAATTTTCGTTATTGCAATAACCCTGGAAAAAGGGGCCGAGGAGGGTGGAAAAACGGTGGAAGAACAAAAAAAAAAAAAGAAAGAACGTGACTCGGCCGAGTGATTGGGAGACGTCTCAGGGCTGACAAGGTAATTTGATATTTGCTCTGACGTTACGAACCGCGAGTTCATTTTTTTATTTTCACCGCGCGCGCGTTTTCTTGCTGCCTTTCCGAATATTCATGAAACGATAAATATATACATGTACATTCTCCATATTCACGACTAAATTTCAGTCAGCCACGAGAGAGCAAAAATCCCGAACGAAATAAAAATCCTCTAGAAAAGTAACTACCCCTATTTTTCCTGTTGAAATTCAAATAATTCTCTCCCCGTATTCCTCAGATATTTGTGTAACAAAAATATGCAAAACTTTCATGAATTATTCAATGAAAACTCTTTCTTTTTTTTGTCCAATCTCAAAATCTTTTCCATTTCGAAATATTTTTGCGGTTGCAACATTTTTTCGTGTTCGAATGTTTCATTTTTTTTTTTTTTTTTTTACCACTTTGAAATGTTCCACGAAGAAAAATTGACCACTTTATTTTTTTCTCGATCGAATCGCGGAGTGGGGGTAAAAACAACTATTGAAAGAAATCGATATTTGACGGACGAGGAGTTTGAGTAGACTTTTGCGAAAAGCGTCTTAACGGCGGTTGTCATGGTGACGTAGACTCACGATGAAACGTAACGAAGGCTAAGAAAAACTTGCCCCCCCCCCCCCCCCTCTCCCATTTTGCCCTCCTACCCTCTGGAGAATTTCCTCTGTCGAGGCCGGAGAAAACGCGCGC
This sequence comes from Hyposoter dolosus, assembly GCA_963921915.1. Classification (NCBI taxonomy): domain Eukaryota; kingdom Metazoa; phylum Arthropoda; class Insecta; order Hymenoptera; family Ichneumonidae; genus Hyposoter; species Hyposoter dolosus. The sequence continues at coordinate 445,771 of OY998136.1, read as the reverse complement.
ACCTTTTCTTCCGGCTATTCTTTCACCTTGGACCAGTTGCCAGAGCAACGTGAATCCAAACGTCTACCGCGTCGACGAGACCGACCAAACCGACGAGCTTTCTCTCTCGCTCTCTCTCTTTTACTTGGTTTCTTTATTTTTCGAAGCCGTTGGAGGAAATTACGTGACCGGGGATAGAGAAAAGGAAAAGGGAGGAGAGAGAGGCAAGAGGAAAAAAGTCACGTGCTGGATTTACCTTTTTTTCTTTTTCTCTCTTCATCTTCTGCTTTTCTCTATTTTCCTTCCACACTTCTCTTTCGAACAAAACTGCACGGATCAGCTCCAACTTTTTCGTCCTCTCGCGCTCCATTCTCGTTGAATCTTTCCGCAGACTCTCCTCGCTTCTAAAACTTGTTCCGCAAATATTCTTTTTCCCTTTGCTGACAGCGACCATCGAGCAATCCTCAAAATCAACCCTTTCCCATTCTATTTTTCACGCTCCTCTCGTACACCCATTGAGGACGTTTTATGGCGACGATCAAATCTAAATTTTTGGTTTTCAGTTTTTCTTACATACTAAATAGTTTGCGAGCCCAAGTCGATTAAAAAAAGTTGTTACTAATTGACTAAAGAACAACGAACTCTAAATCCAAGATTTTCCGAGGTAATCTGTATTTGTTGTATAATAAACAAAATTTTGAAAAAATTTTACGACCGATTTTTTTTTGAAAAACTAAATAAAGCTTCTTCGATGTTACACAAAAGTGTATGCAAAGTTTTAAGAGGCTTCACCATTTAGAAATGGAAATATTTAATGTTGAAAATTGCAACTTTTAACACACGCTTTTAAGAGAAACTACTGAAAATTGTGATTTTTATAAATAAATGCATGGTGCATATTTAAAGGAATTCTATCAATAGAAAATTTTGCATACAACGTCCTTAAGTTGACCTCGCACTTTCCACCCTTTTTCCTCTCAAAAACCCTTATCAACCGCCCCTGGGCTTGTCCAAATCACGACAAATATTTCATTGACTTGTCTTTAATCCCAAGCGATGCGTTTTCAATGACACGGAGCAAAAAATTGCTAGTAGCGAGTCTAAAAAAAACTTGACTGACGAAAACCGATCGTGGCTCTCGAAAATCGAAGAAAACGAGAGAGAGAGAGAAATAAAATTTGTGACAGCAAAGTTTCTTTATCTATTCGTTCGTAGAGAGCTCGAAATTTCTTCCGGTATCAGCCTCTCCTCGTGGAGGAGATTCATTTCCGGTTTAGTGTGCGTATATAAATATAGTTTTCCAAAGGGAAAAAGATGCAGCAGCTGGTTTGTGATATAACGTTGCGCGTGTGTGGTGTTCTCCTCCAGGCATTTTATCATCGTTTCCTCGTTCCACTCGACGACGCCAACGACGACGACGACGACGACGAGACGATACGCTTTCTCCTGCTATGCTCTCAGCCCATTCCTCTTTTTAATATACAGAAAAGCTGGTGCAATTGTACAGGATCTATCCAGCGAGAGAGCTTCACGCACGTAACGCTTCTTGAGCCCGCAACGGAATACAATATCGTACGAGAATTTAATTTTCTACCGAGGCATGTGAAACAGTGAAAAACAATGTCTATGATGGAAAGACCAGGGGACAAAAACGAATAGAAATAAATTCTACGTTAAAAAAAAGGAAAAACGTAATAACGCACCTGTGCACGTAGCACAGTGAGCAGTGGCACCAGTTGCCTCGAGTTAAGCAGTCGTTCTGTCAAATATTTGACAGATATATTTTAACAGAACGAGCAAAAGTTCTTTATTGTTTCATCATTTCAACATTGCCCCATTTTTGCTTCCTCATGGAGGAACCTCTATGTGACGGTGAACATTTTATTTTTTTCCAGTTTTCAATGTCAATGTGCTTAAAATTTCCCAAAACATCGAAAAATCATATCTAGAGAACATTTCCGGATGTTTGTGTGTATGTTCTGACACTGCAAAATTCAAACGTTCGTAACTCGAGAACGGTTTGAGCTACAGGGCTCCCGTTTTGCACAGATGTTCATCTAGACAAGCTCTTCATTCTCTGAGAATTTTGTTGGAATTTCTAGAAAAATACGAATTCTATGGCATTTTGAAATTTTCAAAAAAAGGTTATCGACGCTCTAACTTGCGCAAATTTTAAGATTTATTACTAATTTTTTTTTTTATACATAGAGTATCATAATAGGAAGGTTGGTATCGAATTTGGAAAATATCGGTTGAACGGTCAAAATTTTATGATTTTTTGAATTTTACGAAAATCTGAGTTTTTTTTTTTGAAAAATCGTCCAACCGCTCCAATTTCTGCAAATTTTGTAAGATATTGTGTACAAGTCTGAACTTGTTCTTTACTTTCTAGAAAAGTTGTCGAAATTTTTTTTCAAATCGTTCGTCACAAACGTCTCGAGCGATGGCTTTACGCAGTAGTGGGATTTCGCTCAAGTAGATTCGGCCGTATCTGGTCAGACAAGGTGCAAAATCCTTTGGGACAGATTCTCGACCTCCCAATGAGTCATCGAGCACGTGAATCTTGTTTTTCGTTAACGTTTTCAAATGAAAATCATAAATAACCGAAATCCCAAAATTCTTGGAGCATCTTGACAAAGACTCGCAGTCACACAAACCCGAATTTTCGAGAGTTGAACAATAATAATTAGAACGTTGTTGCAACAGCGCGAATGAGAGAATCTCGATTCCTTCTCTCGCGGTTGTAAATCAGGTCGACATAATGAGGTCAGGAGTATTTCCTCGTCGTGTGGAACGCTCTCTGGCTAGCTAGTCAAACTTCTCTCCCCTTTTTTTTCGCCTCTCTCTCTCTCTCTCTCTCTTTCGCTCTTTCTAAGACTATTAATTATCGTTCTCAAAGATCTCTCCGATGTCTGATGCACACACACACACACACGTGTACCTATGAAAAGCTTTCCTTGATTCTTCGACCGAACGAGATGACGCGTTGGTTGCGTAGCAGAGTTTAATTAGCTCCATTCCTCGTTCTGCGCCATTATCCACTCGCACGCAAATCTTGTTAAACTTTAGCCGAAAGCTTATCAACCGTATGAGCGTTGGATTGGAGTAGAAAATTTGTGTTGGTTATTCTCTTGAAATTTTCGGCATAATTCCATTCTGAGCATCGTAGCCATGACTTTTGTGACAATTGGAATAATTTAAAGGCTAGAAATTCATCGATATATAGAGATTTGTGGAGCTTGGTATAAATACTCCGCGTGTGAGTTAGCGCAAGAAAATTGGCCGTAATTCATTGTTTCACGCGCGATTTTGCGATCCCAAATTTTCTTGCTCTTCGGGTCCATTGTCGCGCGCGGTTCTCGTCTCTCGCGACGGAAGAAGAAGAGCAGAGCAAATTCTTGGCAAACCTGCGAGATTCGATATCGTCGTTTGTACTCTGCGGAGACTCGAGGCTCCCATTCGTCGTTGTCGTCGTCGTCGTCGTCGTCGTCGTCGTTATGTCGTCGACGTATTATTAAGGTCTGGCTTGTTGTCGACTATTCGATGTACATATACGTCCCTATTAGGTTAGCCAATATATATATATTATCTCGTGTGTGTGCAGACACAAAGTAGTAGCTTCGTTCGAAAAAGACTTTTCCTCTCGCCTAATCCCCAGCTCGCCGATATCGAATCTCGAGCAAGACGAAGGTTGGAATCCCGAAGGGGATGCGAGAACGATTGCCATCGGGGCGTTTCTCAATCTTCCGAGTTGTACATTTATCGGTGAACCAACATGAAGGCAACATTTTTCTTTTTATTTTAATTTTTTTTCGTGAAATATTTCGTCATTTGTCATTGGTTGAGTGTTTCTTAAAGTCTCGAGCACCTGAATCACTCTCTGGATTACGAAAGACCTCGCTCCAGCAGGAGGACCGACTGTTTATTTAATTAGAAGCTAAAAAATCGTTTGGGACTAAAATTCACGTTTTTGAGCGAGCCAAAGGAGAGGGAGGGAAAAAGACACAAGGGAAAATGAACGAGAGAGACAAAGATGAAAAGACTCGTGGCTAAGCTCTCTCTTACGACGATAGATAGAGTTCGAGCTTTTTGGCTCACCTCCAACAATCTGTATAAATACCTTCGGGAGTCACCGTTCTTAAATATATCTATACGCACACACATTCGTCCATGTTAATATATATTTATATATTTTATAAATACATACGTAAATATATGCATGTTTTCGTTCAATTGTTAAGGACGTTGTATGCTAAATTTTCTATCGATAGAATTCCTTTAAATTTGCACTAGACAAAGAGAAAAGTGACATTTAATAGCTCGCGCAATTTCAAGAGGTTTCACCATGTAGAAGTCGAGATATTTATTTATAAAAATCACAATTTTCAGTAGTTCCTCATAGGAGCTTGTGTTAAAAGTTGCAATTTTCAACATTAAATATTTCCATTTCTAAATGGTGAAGCCTCTTAAAACTTTGCATACACTTTTGTGTAACATCGAACAAGCTTTATTTAGTTTTTCAAAAAAATCGGTCGTCAAATTTTTTCGAAATTTTGTTTATTATATAACGAATACAGATTCCCTCGGAAAATCTTGGATTCTGAGTATGTTGTTCTTTAGTCAATTTTTAACAACTTTTTATAATCAACTTGGGCTCGCAAACCATTTCGTATGTAAAAAAAAAATGAAAACAAAAATTTACATTTGACAAAATTTAACAAAATATTAAGTTTCATTCTAGTTGTTTTACTTTCGATATATTTCGACAATTTATTTCAATTCTTTCTCAACGTTCGAGCCTGACCTTTCCTTCGGTCTTCATTTTGCAAAAAAAAGAAAACGTGCGATAATGCTCCGTTATTTATTCGTCCATTTAGCAAAGAATTCCACGATGTAATAACGCTTGTGAATTATTTAGCAAAGAAATTTATAATCCTATTTGTATATTATTTAGTCGGGAAAGTGGCCATAAAATATTCGTACGAGGCTAGACGAAATTCTTGCAGATGTTTCGCATCGTCATATGCCAACCGTTCAACAAATATCGCCCTGCTCTTTGTAAATTTCAATGCAAATGAGTTTCGAGTACGTTCACATATTTTTGCAACATTTTTTTTCATTCTTTTCGTGCTTGATCCTTTCGGCTATTGTTTTGTGTTCCGAGGAAATTCATTGTTTGTTGTTAACAATGGAAAAAAATTGGCTTTGGCTCGTCATTTGTTTTCTCGCAGGTTCGGGGCTATTTTTGGCTCCGTTGACAATGTAACGACGAGAAAAACGTGCCCCTTGCCAATGTTGCACACTCGGAATATTTGTTTTTTCATTTTTTGCATAAATTTTCTTATTTTTGTTAAAGCTCGTCGAGTACATTGACCGGTTAACGACGTTACAGTTGCTCGAAATTGTTACCACGTTGAGGTGCTAAATATCGACGTGCAAAGTGCATCGGACTCTCGATTATTTTGCCCCTGCAGAAATTTTCATTTTTCTTTTTCAACACATTGTTTTTTCGCTTCCATAAATTTTGCTTTTACTCCTTTTCTTCGTTTTTACATTGTTTTCTTTCTCGCGAATTAAGTTACGTGTTATTTCAGTCGATGATGCACCAAAGTGTAAGAGTCTTTCGTACATCTTGGCCCACGTCGTCGACCCTCTCTCCCAATCTTCTCGAACCCATATTTTCTTCGTTGCACGATTAAAAAGACAAATTTATTCGCGTTGCCATACTCGAGGCTTTTCTTATTTTTCTTCTCGGCTCCTGCTCCAAGATCGTGGAAAATAATAGAAACCGCCCTTGCGACCATCTCCTTTTTCCTAAATTAACGAATTTACAGTCAACAGGTGTTTCCCAAGACACATTACTCCTCAACACACAATCATTTATTTCGAGCTGATATTATTCTCAATGTGGCCTTCCCCAACATCCAAATTTCACAAGTTCTCTTCGTCTCTCTGTTTATATTGTTCTTTCGCTATAAAACAATCTCCCTCCCAGCATCACAGTACAATCTTGAAAATTAGTCACGCGACCTTTTCTCACACGATACTAAAAATCTTTGCCACACATTTCTCCTCCCTTGCTATACTCTCGCCTCTGCAACACTGACTCATCTACGAAAACAAATATTTTCGTGTTACCACTTCAAGGTCGAGTGTACAAAGTTACGAGATAAACCACGAGGACGACTCTCTCGAAAAACAGGCAATTTAATTTCTTTTTTGACATTTTGACTTTCAATCATTTTTATGGAGGTAAACATTTTTTTTTTCCAGTTTTTAATGTCAATGTGCTTAAAACGTCCCAAGACATCGAAAAATCATATCTAGAAAAAATGTCGATCCATACGAGCTCTTCATTCTGTGAAAATTTTGTTGGAATTGCTAGAAAAATACGAATTCTAAGGCATTTTGAAATTTTCAAAAAAACGCTGTCGACGCTCTGGCTTCCGCAAATTTTAAGATTTATTACTAATTTTTTTTTTATACATAGAGTATCATAATAGGAAGGTTGGTATTAAATTTGGAAAAAATCGGTTGAACGGTTTAAATTTTATGATTTTTTGAATTTTACGAAAATCGAGTTTTTCGAAAAATCGTCCAACCCCTCTAATTTCTGCAAATTTTGTAAGATATTGTGTACAAGTCCGTACTTTTTCTTTACTTTCTAGAAAAGTTGTCGAAGTTATATAATTAAAATGCAAATACAAAAAAAAAACGCTGCAAATTGAAATATGCAAATTTTTTCAATTAAAAATAAACTATCGACCTTGATCAAGACGCGAAAATATTGCCAGACGCAGAATAAAACAGTAGACAGTCGACGACTGGTCGAGTGTTTGACACTTTTGTCGTAAATTTTTTTTTCTACTACGATTGTTGACCGATTTATAAATACGACTATTAATTGGTCAAGATTTCGAAAACCATCTCGTCAATTTACGAGAATTCCTATCACACGTTTTTCTCGCCTCGTCAAACTTTCGAGCTGAATTTTTTGGCGCATGGCCACAGATTATTGTTGACAGTTGAGAATTTCCTTGCGTCGCCATGCAGTTCTTTCGTTTTAAATTCCTTCATTTGTATTTCAAACACTGCACCAAAAAAAAAAAAAAAAAAAAAAAAAACACCCACGATTTTTTTTTCCTGCATTTAGAAATAAATTTTCGAAATTCGTTGCCAAAAAAAAGATTTGCCCGAACGCTGTCAACGACCGCGGTCAGTGAGTTTGACGAAAAATTTATTTCCCAACATTTTTCGAAGAGAAATCCATCGAAATGGAAATTTTTTATTGCAAATTGTTGAATTTATTAAATAATCGAAAAGACTATACGTAAATGAGCGATCGAGCCAATGATAAAAATGATTAATTCATCAAGACGTGTCAGCATCGATTTATGCCAAAAGCAATATTTTCAAATATTATTCGTGACTCTCCCAAACGAAATATTAGCAAGGTGAAGCTTCCACGAGTTAAAAATGAATTTAGGTGAGAATAAAAGGAAAATTACTTTAAAGGATGATGGAAAAATAAAAAAAAAAGAAAAATCTTAAGCTCGGTGATCCTTCAGCGTCGAAATGCATCTGCGTCTCTTTTTTATATCAGCAGAGGGCTCGATAAAGGAAATATACCACAAACTTTTCCACGAAGAAGACAAACGACTATGGCAGGAATATCCTCGTGGGTTTCCAACCTGTTTTAATCCGAACTCGGGGGCTTTTTATATGCGCGAGGCTCTTTTATCCATCGCGAACTTGGTGACCTGCCCTTCCATTTCTTTTTTTTTTTCTCCCTCTCTTTTGCTTTCATTACCGGACCATTTTCTCTCCTGCCTTCCTCTAAGCTCCTTTTTCTTTCGCAACGTTTTTTCTTCTACTTATCCACCGCGTCAGGTTGCAACCGAAGGAGGTCAGCAGCTGGGCCTCAAAGACTGGTATAACTTAAAATTAAATCCGGACTAAAGTCTCGGTGACGGTGACGAAGGACACGAGCCATCTTAATTGCTCTCACTCTCTCTTCTCTTTTCCTCCAATTTTATTTGCTGAGTATAACTTTCTTGGAAATAATTGCTCCTGATTTTTTGCCTTGAATCTTTTTCGTTTGTGTTCAGACTTTTCATTTCTTTGACGCTTTTTCTTCTTCGCCAGGCAATCGAGCCACTTGGAAAGATTTTTTTTTTTTCGTCAATTAGCAAAATAATTTCTTGCTCGATTTCTGTCTGTAAAAACATTTTTCCGGGAAATTGACGCTTCGAATAAAAGTTGCTTGCAAAGATAATTGCGTTACGTGTACACGTGGTGAACTCGATGATGCTTATGGATCAATAAATTTTTCTCTCGCTGCCATTTCGACAACGGATAATCAATCAATCGTCGTTCCTTTATTACATGTTTCGCATTTCTCGAACACGTCAGCGTCTTGCCTTGCACGAGAGGGGTTGCTCAACCCCAAGGAGAACGATCGACCTACCTCTGTACATTTTCCTCACACAACTTTCGTCATTATATACATTTATTTATATAAATATATTTATTTAAATAATTATTAATGTTATTATTGTTTTTACAAGTTTAACGCTTAATAGTCACACCGCCAGATTGTGACGTAATAGTCATTGGGGGTGTTGTCAACCCCACTCACATTGGAAGGCGATAAATAGTTGAAAAATCGTTAAAAAAATAAAACAAAAATACTACAATGTATTTTCAACCTTTGAGTAACGACCACGACGATTCTATTTAATTCGTGCAATTTTTAATACAAAAAAAATGTCGAAAGTTTGAAATAGTGAAGTTTGAAAGTTTGAAAAATCGTTTCAAAAGTCTGAAATAGCGTGCTTTCAGGTGGTACGGCTTCCAAAACTGAATTAACCGGCCCTTTCGAATAATAACGACGAGGCTCCCTACCAGAAGGTTCAAACTACCGATAGAGGCTGTCACAAGTCTCATTTTCTCAAAATTTCCATTACGCATCGTCGGTCGAAAGCAGCTGGGGTAAAATTAAACCCACGTGACCATTAAGGGTTAAAAACTTGAAATTTCTTTGTCAACAATGAACGAAGACAACGTCTCTCTACGCCTCTCGAGCCTGCTCGCTCGTATGCGGAGGAACGTTTATAGTCAGAGTTCCTGTCACCGAGGTAAAGCTCGGACAGGAACAACCCTCTTCTATAGATGTCTCTTCTGCGGTCACACCAGAGCATATCTATACAACAGTCGTTGAGAAAGTTTAAGGACGTAAACCACACGATTTAACACGTAAAGTGATGTGGGATAAGTCCTTCTGGCTGACGAATTTCAAAATATATATTTATTCACGTGCACGACCTAACGATGTATAGATATATCGATAATCCAAGTATTTGTGTGAGTTGGTACATTCGGAGCGGTGAATAACGTTGAGGAATACGAGAAACTTGGACGTGCTTCGTCGTCGTCGTCGTCGTCGTCGTCGTCGTCTCGCATTGTCCGTCGCGGGACGACAAGTAATGAATTTCGCTGTAGTTAGGCACAGGACATATAAACGCACGTCGCTGGATTCTAGACTTCTCTCTACTATTGCTTTATCCTCGTGTGTGACAGAGAGAAAAGAAAGGAAGACATAGAAGCAGAGGAATCTCTCCTCGAGACGAGACTCTCCCGTTGCCTAATTAACGCCAAATATTTCAAGCTTTAGAAACGGGCGAACGGAGCTGCTGAGCACCCTAGACGCGTATTTCTCTTTCTCACCCAGTTTCACAATTGTTAACTTCCCCCCCCCCTTGCCTTGAATATATATTATTTCAACAAAGGAAATCGGTACTGTGCCTCTGCGTGCTCCGCCAAACTCCAAAGAAAAGAAAGATAAATGGAGACTGTAATTAAATATGGAAGCCTCGAGGTTTTTGTGTTGCTCTGTGTGTGTGTGCAAATGTGTGTCTTTCCATGTCCATTTTTTTCTCTTCCCAGACTGTCATTATAATTAATTTTACTTGGAAATTACCTGCAAACTATCTCCTGCTAACGTTACTTTTTAAAACATGATTTTTTCTTGGTTTGCGAATCGCAGTAGAAAATGTCAGTGTTTGGACAGACCGGACGTGGAAAATGTATTTGTTTTTTTATTTTCGCACGCGATTTTCGGGAGAAAATAAGTTTCGAGCTTCCGAAGTTTATTCCCTCGTAAGGATTTTGTGAAAAAGAAGAATTTTTCAAAATCGTTCGTTTTCAATTTTTAACAAAAACTGCAATTCTGGAAAAAATGAGAACTTTCTCTCGAGATCGAATCCACGTAGGAAATATGTCGAACAGATTTGCTTGTCAAACACACTGATTTATTGACAGGGCGAAAAAAAAAAACACGCAACCGGTGGAAAGTCATTTTTTTTCTTGTATGTACGAGTACATGACATATTGTAGCAACGGCAGTGACATTTGCCAGCATGTAATGAACCGGTCTACCCTTTTTGTTCTCGCATCACTGAGTGCTCGCTCGATTCGAGCGTGCCACGTGTCGTCTCCCTCGCTCGTCGAGAATCAGACTGCTGCTCTTTTTTTATTTATTTATAAAACGAAAACATATATTTATCGATACCGAGTTCCCACGTGTTATAAATAAACTTGGGGAACATTGAAACCGAGATATAAAAAAGTGAGCAACATTCCACGTAATCGAGATGACAGGATCGGAATGTTTAAAATTATACAATTGTTTTTTTGTTGTAAAAAAAAAAAAATTTCGATGTCAAAGGAAAAATTTGGATGATTCAAGGTTCGAGGGAGCAGTAGTTACAATTTTGTGACGCGAAGACAACTTGTATGACGGTGATGTACGAGCTACCTGTGTCTCGATGCCTATTAACAGCGTCCGTGGATAATTATGCATCCACTCGTGTCTTCCGTACGTACGAGTGTCAGTAGGATTGAAAAACGATGAGCCTGTAAATCAAAGACTCCTGAATGTGTGAGCGTGTGTGGATGGAAGAATATAGACGTTTCCGCTAGACAACTCCCACACGTTCAATGTACCTGCTAGCCGAGATTCTTGACGTTTTGCCACGCTTGGCAGACTCTCGTCATCGAATTATACAGCAAGTAGATATACGAACATAGAGGATTGACTGTTCACGAAAAATTGGCACTAAATCATCAATTTGCCAAACTTTAGACTAGGCGATTTACGCAGCTGATGAGTCATGAAATTCTGAAGAGAAAAGTCCTTTGAAGTTTCGCTGTAGGATGCACCGTTGCTGTGATATTAATTGATAAGCGAGCAGCCAATGCGTCGAGCGGAAAAGGCCCGCTCGGCGCATGCGCGCGGCCAGTGGGCGGAGCCTAGCGCGCTCTCACTCATCTCATTGGCTCGCAGTGTTTTTCCACACTTTTCGCTTTGGAATTTCTTCGGCTATCCTGCTCCGTAGAGATCTCTTTGATTTTTTAAGCACCCCACGTATAAACGCAGTTAAGGCGACCTCCTGAAAAGACGGATCGAGCAAGACCTACATAACTAATGTCTAATTTATACGTCTGGTCGCGAGAGAAATATGCCAAGAGTGTCTGCGATCATGGCACACAAACAGATATATTTTGCGTCTGGTAAAGCTCCCTCTTCACCATATCAAAACTTTGAGCTCTTAAGGGCATCACTTCTCTACAAATTCAAAGAAAATTCGTTGGCTTACGCCTTTTTTTAAATTTGAAAAACGTTCCATCCGAATTAGAAGCAGAGCTAGATGGATCACACGAGGAATGACGTTGCTATGCAGAAACTCCTCGGAGGGAAAAGCTTGCTCTGGTGAAAGAAAATCTCGGCAACGTGATTTATCGCGCCCAGCACTTGCGACACACGTTGCAATTATAAACACTCTCTCCTGGCCGAGTGTCTACGTGTGTATGAACTCTGTGTGAAATTTTCGTATCGAATCTGGGTCTCGAAAAATTTGTAACGCTTTTGGAATTGAGACTAAAAAAAAAAAAAAAAAAAAAAGAAAAAAAAAACGAATCTTGGCAACAGTTTGACGTCAACGTTGATCAAGGGATTGTTGCTTCGAGCACGTCACTGGGTGAATCCGAATCGAAACATTTACGGAATTTAAATCGAGTAAACTTTGGATTTCCGGTGAAAATTGGAACGATCGTTCATTCGGGAACTCAATGTTTATGGGTTTAAAAAAAAGTTTCATAAATAAAGGACCGTTGACAGTAATTAGGTGAGATTTATTCCGCACCACGTGCTCTCAAAATATCAAACTTTTTGGCTAGTCAATTATTTTTGAACACTCCCATTTAATTATCGCCATTTGCCACAGTCGATTCCATTTTTTTTCTCTCTCGAGATCCTAAAGTTGATTTTTTAATTTGAAAAATAATAAAATCTTCGTAACTGAATGTTTAAATATTTTTCCAAGAAAATTTTATCGCAAAATCATTCTTCGAACTACTTTTCTCCCAACTATTATGGGCAGAGCTCTCAAAGTCTCGCTACAAATAATGCACGATGTCGTGGAACATTTGAAACATACTTAAAAACACAGGCACATTTGCCATGCTTTTACGCTTCGCTTTACTGCATTTCTCGGTCCTATTTTCGTCCCGTGTTCCATAATTTTCCAGCGATATCGTCTTTCAATGAGAGGCCACGTGAGAATGAATCAAACGAAAGGGAGAATCAAGGAGAGAGAGCAAAGTATCGTATCGTCACTGATCCCTCTTTAAGATTCACGTTTTACGATCTCTAAAGCTTCCCAGTCTCCTCCACATTTTCCCTTCTCTCTCTCTCTCTCTCTGTATTTTGCTTTTTCCTCTTTATTTGTTTTTCCTATAGAATATTGTTTTCGTTCATTTTCTCTGTATTTCACTTTATCTTTTTATTCCTCCAATTTCAGTTGTCGATCTTTTTTTTCCTTCCTTTTTTTTCCGTTATCATATTTTTCTCATTTTTTTGTGCTTTTCGTATCGTTCGTCTGGGAGGGAGCTTACTCAGTGTTTCCAGTTGCTGGAATAAAATCGTGGCTCTTCTCATCATTTCTCGCAAATCTCCTTCATACTCCCTCCTTCCCAGCCAGCCTGCTGTCGTTTTTTTTCTCATTTTCTTTCTCTTCTCCTTTTTTCATTCTCCTGGTATAGTAGTCGATGAAACTATTAGCTCTGCTCAAATCCTTAGGGCAATAAACCTCACCGTATCATATAAGTACCGGCAACGTCCCTTCATCCTCACTCGATCACGATTGATACGAATCACAGATACGTGACGTCTTTCCTCGAGATACTGCGAATTTAATGTTCATAACTTTAACCAAATAAATTTTGGCGTATTGATTCAAAGATTAATTTGCTAAAATCGTGATCCACGATTTTTATTTATTAATCAATTAAAAAATTTAAATTAAAAAAATTTAAAAATAAAAAAAATAATGAAATTTGTCAAATTCGTGAAAATGACTGCAAAAAATCAGGGGAGAGGAATTTTTGTTATTTCCTTTATTCCTGAGAACTTTCAGTTATTAATCAATTAAAAAATTTAATTAAAAAAAATTTTAAAATAAAAAAAATGAAATTTGTCCAATTTGTGAAAATGACTGCAAAAAATCAGGGGAAAGGAATTTTTATTTTTTCTTTTATTCCTGAGAAGTTTGAGTGAGGATTTTTCAGCAGATCGTCAATTTCCATTGGATTCAAAAAAGCTCATCAAACGACAAGAATCAGTTTGCTCGAAGTGAATTTTATTGGAGGATTCTCATTTTTATCGTTTGATATATTCACGAGAAATGTGAAAATTGAGAGTCGGAGGTATAGCAGGAGGAAGTGCAATGAAGGAAAAGACGAGGAAATACGAGCGAAAGTTGTTCTCGTGGTTATCGTGGCGCCATTGGTGCACACACTGACAAATTTGAAATTTCGTATCTCCAACCCACGATCGTAAATTACGCGGAACTCATAATTCGCTTTACGACGTTTCACTCGTCCGGGAGTTGCTCGTTTCGTTCGAGAAGTTACACAAACATGTTGATTTTTTTTTTTTTCATATCTACAGGAATTATTAATAAATTTGCTTGTTCACAATTTTCAATAAATTATTTTTGTTCTTATTTAAAATAAAAGTTTTGGGATTCGTGGCTCGAGCCATTCTCCCGAATTCCTCCTCCCGAAACACGCATCTGTATCTACTTTGTATTTAAACGACGAGTCGTTCGCTACTCCAACGAACCAAACTCTCGTCGAACGTTCACCCTCTTCCAAAGACAAAGCTTCGTGCACTCTCTGTCAAGTGCTCTCTGCCGTGTATTGGCACTCCAACAATCTCATCCATGTGTATATTGTGCACACTTGGCCACACAGGGATACTCGATCGTTCAAAAGTTCCAGTGCAACTTGCTTGAGCAAGTGATTTTTCCTTCCTTCGAAGAAACAATCGAACAAATTCATTTTTCTCTTCGGTCAGCATGATTTTGCGTATTTAAATTTTTTAGGAGTTGCCACGCTTGTTTTTTCCACTTCTGGTTGAATTTGATGTCTCGATGAATCGGAAAAAAAATCCGGCCGCCCGAAATATTTGAAACGCTCGTGTATTTCCGAGTCTGTACAATTTTATTCGCGCAAGTAGTAACGGCTGTAACTGGTCAGACGAGCTCGAATCGTGAGTTGGCGATAAAATATGGAAGCCACGGTCCAAACTTCCGGTATTTTTCCATCTGAAGATGAAATAAATAAATAATAATAATCGCGGAATTTTTGGAGTCACACACATTTCTCGAAATGTTGCTTCTTCTCAATTCTTAACAGTTGTTGATTAATCGTTTTTTTATAAGAAATATTTTTATCCACGATATTTTGGAGGTGGAAATTTAAGGGCGTACGTTCAGATTTTCGTAAAGTCGATGGCGTATCAATATTTCGTTATGGCCGCGCGATTTTTCTGGTCCCTTCGTTTCGCTCGACCTCACGAGCCTTTCCACCCATTTCCATTATTTCCCTCCTCGAACAAGTTTCAATGGATCGTGTTTTCTCTTTTTTGCTGCGAGAAATCAAAGTTTAACGGAAAGCTCGGGGGGTCATGCGTGCCAGGAACGACATTGAGGTTGAGGGCGAGGAATAGGGGAATTTCGATTCGGGCCAATGAACCTCTCGGAGTGAGCCGAAAAAAAGGAAGAAAAATAATCGGAAAAAAAAGGAAGACAGAGAAAAAACTCGCACAACGAAAGTAAGGAATCACGCGCGCATCGTTGCACGTGGCTTATTGCGTTTTCGTGATCGTTCTCCTGGTACACGAGAGCAAATGGCAAAGCAACGAGTGCGGCTTAGCGCCAAGAGGGAAAAACCTAATTTTTGCCTCTCGATAAAATCCCAAGGTTGACGCGAACCCCCGCCCCTCCCTTTGACCTTTCAACCACATTTTTTTTTCATCCTCCCAACCAATTTCCTGGATCCATAAAAACCTACGCCGAAATTTATCCATTCGTTATTTCGACTCATATTTTCCTTATTTATCATTTACTTCCAAGCTAATTAAGAACGTTGTATGCAAAGTTTTCTATCGATAGAATTCCTTCAAATTTGCACCATATGCAGAAGTCGAGATATTTATTTTTAAAAATCACTATTTTCAGTAGTTCCTCATAAGAGCGTGTGTTAAAAGTTGCAATTTTCAACATTAAATATTTCGATTTCTAAATGGTGAAGTCTCTCGAAACTTTGCATACACTTTTGTGTAACATCGAAGAAGCTTTATTCAGTTTTTCAAAAAAATCGGTCGATAAATTTTTTCGAAATTTTTTTTATCATACAACAAATACAGATTACCTCGGAAAATCTTGGATTTAGAGAAAATAAAAAAAACCTCCTGTTTTGCTGCTGTCGAATTCGATTTTTAAGAGAATCCGCCACATCTATTTCGAGCAAGTATTGCGCATGGAAAACTCGCTCCCAAACAAATAAATATTCGTTAACGCGAAATGAAATGTCACTCGTATGAAAACAAATCGATTTTTTCGACGTTTTGATATTTCTCAAGTTCCCGAGAGTTTGACACGAAAATGTATTCGCGCATAACAGAGATTTGGCAAGCGTTCAAAACGCTGACTTGCCCTTCCTTGAATCATCCCTATATCATCCTGTGGTAAGGGAATACAGAGAGGAAAGGAGAAGGGGAAGATAGAAAGGCGGACGATTTTCTATGCCGTTCTCGTGGACCAATTCTCTCTTTTCTTCTCTTCCTTTTTCTCTCATTTTCTTCTTCACGTTTCTGGCCAAGCTCGCCTCATATATACCCACTTATATATACTTTCTCGGGACGGGTTTTCGTACAAACCCAACGAGGCACTCTGGCTTGCACGTACCGAGCTAGACCTCTGCGAGTTGTTTTACGATCAAAGTTCGGCAACGACATTTGCACGTACTTTTTCTTTTGCCATCGACGACGTGCCATTCCCTCTTTTCTCTTCTCCCTCTCTCTCTCTCTCTCTCTCATTCTCTTTTTGTGAGCTTATGGCTCGTATGCAGGAAAGCACTGGGCGTTATCGACTCCCCTTCTCGTTGGCAGTCTCCAACGATTTCAAAGTAACTCTCGACAGTCCAAAAAGCCTAAACTGCTACCTCTTTCGTAAGGAAAAAAAAACACGATGGTTACATCGACGCTGCAACGTAATTTCGACGATCCATTATTTTTGAGGTACACCCAGAAAAAACATTTATTAAAAAGTAATATTTATAACACATTTCTTTGAATTCAATTTATTAAATCCCAAGAAATATTTATTCCTTTTAAATAACGAGGTTTATTATTTGAAATTATTTGTTAAGAATAAATAAATTTATTTGTTTGGAATGACTAAATTATTTTCTTGCAGTAAATAAATGAATTCTTAAAAATAAATGACATATTTATTACGTTCAAATAAAATTTCGATTTACTTTGAATAATCCAGAAGATTTATATATTAAAAAAAAAAAATTTCTTCAATTAAATAAATTTTATTGATTTTTAATAAATCTTTTTTCTGGAGTTCTAATAATTGAAATATTATTTCTCATCCAATTTGCAAAGAATCGATGATTTTTTAGCGAAATTGAGCAACGAATTTGAAGGAAATTTGATGCTGAATTTTTTTAGCAATAAAATAAATAATTTGTTGCTTCACTTTGGCCAGAAACGAGGCCACGTTGCACAGTGGAAAATTATCCATGACAGAACTAGCATTCACTCGGCTTTGCTGCTCTATACTGCTGCGTGTACTAATCTCTCTATAAAACCCTAAAGAGCAGGAATACAAGAGAGTACAGCGGTGAAGAGCACGAGAGAGAGAGAGAGAGGGAGAGGAAGAAATTCTCTTCCAATCGGCTTTGCGTGGGCCGAAAGTCCTCGCTCGAATAATTAATAACTAAATTCGTCCGAAGCGTGGAGCTCGAACGTATAATCCCATAAGAACATTTTCCCTGTGCAATTTTAATTAACAGCCTGAAAGCTCCAAAATGAAAAATTCATCGTGACGTAACGTTCGCTCAAAAACGCGACTATCGATCGGGAATTCTCTTTTTTGTTTTTTTTGTTTTTTTTTTTTCTTTTTCACGACATCGATGATTCCAAGAAAAACATTAATTCGTGAAAACGGAAGGATTTTTATTTTTTTCAGCGTGCTTTTCCAACGAGGACGCATCTTTTTGCCATTTTCACCGGCACGTTTAGCTCGAGAAGACTCACTGAAAAGATCCTTTCACCGAGACAACTGGGTCGTGCCAAACTTGCAAAGCTCCAAAGCTCTCTCATGCGATTCGTGGTCGCTTTTTTTTTTTTTCTTCATTCCACCTTTTTACGCATACACACAATACACATAAATAGTGAATATATAGAAAACATAAAAAACGACCACCGTTTGAAAGTAATTCAGCGTGTCGTTCAACGTCCCGACTGACGATCTTACGATTTTTTCTATTTTTTAATTCAAAGTCTTGGTGAATAGGAGAATCTTTGTAGAGCCGAATTAAATTTTTCTTAGAAGCATTAAATCTTGAATATATTTTCGAAAAATGATAAAACTTTGAATCGGCGAAAAAAAATGAATTTTTTGACTCGAAATAAATCGATTTGAATTTTTTTCGGTATTTCTGTTGCAGAGTGACAGCGGGCTAGAGGACGCAGATCCTCGTCGACACGGCGGCATGACTGCCATTAATTCGGTAAGTCGACAAAACGAAAATTCATTTTAAAAAAAATTTTTAACCCCTCTCGATACACTGGGTCAATTTGACCCAGAGAAATATTATTTTTATATTCAACTCCTACGATGAGATGAAGGGTTTTGGCTCTCCCAGCTTTCCACGATAACGCAGTTATCTCTGCGGAAACTCTCGAAGGGAAACCTCCACGATTCTGCCACGATCGTCCAACTGCATCGAGAATTACAAGTGGCCAGAGTGCAATTTCACGTTTGACCCCTCCAACCTTACATTTCGTGTTACCATCCTCTCCCCATATAACTATATTCGTTACTACTTCATAGACCAGTCGCTAGGCATCGAGATTATATGAAAAGCCCTGCTCCTCAGGGACAGGTCAGCAACGATGGAATATTATTTTAGACCATTTTCTCTCGATCCTCCTAAATCTACTCTATTCCCTCCTTTCCTCCTTCCCCCCCTCGTTTCTCTAATTTACACATCCTACCGAATACTAAATTTATGGATTTTCGAGTAACGTCAATTTAGCATCCGTTATTACGTTACTCGAGGTTAAATAACTGCTTCGAGCTGCTCCAATTTTCCGAATAATTGCAGGCAAAGTTTCGAGAGCCTCCATTTTCTTTATTCGTTTTTATTTCGAATGTATAATTCGATTTTTCAGCAATCAGTGATTCCACGAAGTTTTATCAAATTTTTCGATATCCTGATCCTTTCCATGGCTTCTGATCATACTTGAGACTTGCATAATTTACATTTTTCAACACATGCTAAAAAAAATCATTTTCAATAACTTAAAAATGAAAAATGTGTATTCCAACGATTCTCTTAGTAGAAATTTTACAGAAATAATTATTAAAATATTGAGTTAAGCTAGAAAAAAAAAAATTGGAAATTCCTTGTTTCTCGCACGATCTTTAGTGCCTCGACGTTTGCCCACCACAGCAGGAAGCAGGAGTTTATTATTAATGCAAATAGGCTCGTATCTAGAAGTTGGAAAAACCGTTTAGATTTATTTCGCTGGAGGTTTCCCTTTCGAATCAGAGCAAACATCGTGTACCGATCACGCACGCAGCCTCCGAGGTTCAAAGGTCACGTACGAAATGTCATTCCAGCCAATGGGGACAAACTTCGGGCCCCATAGATATATGCGTTCATATCGAACTCGGAAAGCTTAATTTTTTTTTTGTATTCCACGTGCGAATGCTCGACGTACTTGCCAGTGGAAAGGGAAAAGCGATTTCGTTACTTTTTTTTCCCCCAGTATTTTACGCTTCATTCCTTTTTCCTGGAGAACACGATCCAACGCAATTCCAAAGTGTATCCGCAGCACGGCTCGTTAACGAACTAATTTCGATCTCAAAACTCATGGAAAATTTTTTTTCTTCCTGAGAAGAATTTCGAATTTTGTCATTTGCTGCAAATTCCTCGACTCTCCAGACCTTTTTCTTCAGATTTTCTCAAAGATATTTTCGAGATTCGTTTTTCCAAGCCATTTATATGGATTTTCTGTAAAAAGGAGCGTGAGAACCTTATCAATGATTATCGAAAGGGTCAGAACTGCTTGAGAAGCTTAGTCCATTGTCCAACTCGTCCATCAGCCAGAACGTTGAAATATTTATCGACTTGTGAATGTGCACGCGAAAAAAAAAATAAAACGTACGCTTGGGTGAGTTTTTTTTGAAAGGACGTGAAAAAGCGACGTTCCTGCGAAATCGAAGGATCAGTCCTGGAAAAAAAGGAGTCGTCCGGAGTTTGCCGCGATAATTCTTCACACCCTGGCGGACTATCGTGTCTCGTCATCGAGCATGCACGATAATCGGCTCTCGTAAAAAAAAAAAAAACGAAGCGAAAAAACACTGGCAAATTATTCTGTGTCGCTGCGCGCTTTTAGGTTGCTGCTGTAAAAAAGGACGAAGATCCCTCATTTCCACCTGCCGAATCATCCGAACAACAATTCTTTCCCGCATTGAGGAGAAAAAAAAAAAAGAAAAATATCCCAAAAAATGTCCGATGATAATTGCCATTGAGAAAAGTGTTTTGTGCTTTTTTCGAAACAGCAAAAAACGTTTTGTCACTCGGCATCGACGCGCCCATACATTTTAGTCTCCATTTTTATGCTTTTTTTTTTTTTTTTCTTTCATCCATTCCGTTGTGTCTAGGCCTAGAGAAATTGTTCCGTGTCGCGTGGATGGAAACGAGGAGACGAAAGTCGCGAGACTAAAAGCACCGGAGAGGATAAACTCTCCGCGGTTTAAATAAAGCTCCTCTATGTGGGTCAGTCGGTGTAGTGTTCACCACTCTCTCTCTCTCTCCCCCTCCCTCCCTCTCTTTTCTCTCTTTATCACGCTCACTCGCATTCTCTCTTCTTCCTGAGTGTATGCCTACGTATGTATAGTTACGCAAGAAGCCTCTCTGTGGCGTACATACAAATCTCGGAGGTGATTTCCTCGAGTTTGTCGACGCGTCGTCGCATATCCTCGCTCGAGAGAAAGTCTCGCAGTGTCCAGATCAAGCTGGACTCGTGTCCTTGGATTCAAAAGCTCGTTCCTGAGCTTTGTCGGACTCTGGAGAGGGCTTGTTACGGCCGCCCCCGTACACGTATTTTTTCAGAATAAATAAATTTGTTTGTTAAGAATAAATCAATTTATTCATAAAAATAAATGACATATTTATTACGTTTAAATAAAATTTTTATTTATTTTCAATAATCCAGAAGATTTATATATTAAATTAATAAATTTATTTGGAACAAATAAATGTCTATTAGGTTGCTATTTAAATAAATAAATTTTCTTCAATTAAATCAATTTTATTGATTTTAAATGTGTAAATATTTTTTTCTGGGTGTAGAGACACATGCCATTCCATCGAATCAACTCTCTTTACGATGCGGGATCATTTGACGAGCGAAAAAAAAAATTCCCACAATGAAAATAAAATTTTGTCGAAAAAAATCGATATTTTGTTCGATACGTTCGACTAACCGGTTTTTTTTTTTCAATAATCCCAAAAATGACAATTCCGTTAGAAATCAAATATACTGTCGAAACGACGAAAATTTTGTATAATTATCCAAAAATCATTTAGTTTATCGTGTTCAACAAAATATCGAAGATTTTTGACGAAATTTCATTTCCAGTGTGCAGCTTCTTTTTGTTGGTTTTACATTTTCGAAAGGATTTTATTACACGATCCATGGGGTTTTGAATTAGCGAGTAAAAAATTTCGGCCTCTGAATTTGACGTAAAATGACCCATGCATTAAGTCCACTCGCACTATATCAAATTCAAAGCCCATTCTATACCACGATTGGACAACGACGATGCACACGTACACATTATACCTCCCAGAGCCCGGAAGTCTATTGTTGAACTTCGGAGAAGAGAAAATTACTTCCGGCCTGTTGAGAGTACAACTTGGTGATTTAGTGCCCTCGTAAAAATGTCAGAAAAGTATGAAAATGTGAAAAAATTCTTCAACTCGTTTGTTCATTCGTCAAATTCATTAATAGTATTTTTTTTTTCGCTGGAAAAAGATGCGATTAAAGTCCAAAGCGTCCGTTCTACGACATCATATCACAGACTAAAAAATCCAACACAAAAATATAACGAAAAAAAAAATTTTACAAACAAAAAAGAAATTTAAAAAAATTAATAAAATAATGCAAAGTTTTTATGTCTTGTGATATTTTTTTCACATTTATGTAGGATATGGGGCCATTTCCATAAAAATATTGTACATTATTATTCAATAAAACAAAATTCTTCTTCTTTGTGATATTTTTGACTTTTTTAGCAAGTAATCGGCCAAGTGGCACTGACACTTGGTTTCTCAAAAAAAAAAAAAAAAAATTAAGCTCCGATTGCCGTGTGCAAATTCACGCAATAATCAAGCATTCCTGTGTCCACGTCGCATGAATATTATCAAAAGAGGATAATGAAAGATCACGCGACTATATATCGTCAGCGAATTTGCAACCTCCAATGGAATTAATTAATTGCACAATCAATTAGCGAACGCTTCAATTAAAATAATTAGAATGATGGAAAGAGTGTGCATTATGGATGATCACAATCCAAATGAGGAACAATACAACACCATTAGCCTCATACATTAAATATTAGAATGTTAATGTCTAGAAAGATCATTTTCCATAATAATATAATGGAGGAATCTATAGTAATTATCATTGGTCGAGTCCATTCGAGATTATCCATGGAATCCATCAAATCCAGTAATCGTTCCAACAGCTTCTTAACTGCCTTCAGCCGAAGGGTTTTTCCAAATCGAAAAAAAAAAAATTTCGACGCCTTAATTAATGTTTTTTAATTAAATTTTTATTTTTTTTTATTTTTTTTTTTTCAATTCCTTAAGGGATAGAATTCTTTTTTTCACATCGTTCCAACAGCTCCTCAACCGCCTCCAGCCAAAGGGATTTTCCAAATCGGAAAAAAAATTTCGACCCCTTAACTAATTTTTTTAATTGAAAAATCAATTTTTTTTTTTTTAAATTAATTAAGGCGTCGAAATTTTTATTTTTTTAATTGAATTCATGAACTACTTATTTTCTCGTTATTTCGTGAATGAATTTTCGATGGAAAATTTAAAAAATTTGTTGTTGCTTCGTCAATTCGTTCGAACTCGAAAAAAATGGGTTTCTCGCGAATTTTTGGTCGGATGGCTCTTCCTTATTCATTTCCTGCCATCCATCGTGTCCATATATTCGTCTCCTTCGAAGTCGGCAGGGAGCGGGAAAAGGAATAGAGAAAAAGATAGCGGAAGGAGTTTGAAGATTAATGTACGGTCATAGGAAAAATACGACTGACGTCTCGACGAGGAAAACTTTTCTCAACGCGCTTCTTCTCCGCGTTCCTCGAGTTTCCGTATTTTAAAACGAATCCTCTTTCTTCTTCTCTCGCATTTTCACTTTTCTCGCCTGCGCTATTTTTTTTCTTTCTTTCCATTCGTTTCTTTTTGGTTTGTTTTTATTTTTCTTCTTTTCTCCTCTCGCAGTCTTCCTCTTTCTCGCAGCTTCTTTATGCTCGTGCGGATTCTTCACGAGAAATCCCCTCGCACTGTCTTTTTTCCTCCCCATCGAAAACTTCCATCTTAATTGTTAAATTATTCAAAGAACCGTGACGATAATGGCCCGAGAAAAAGGAGCGAGAGGAATAAACGCGGCAGGAACCCACAGCCCCCCTCTCTCCGAACCAGAGACTCCTCATCGCTTTTTTTTCTTTTTTTACACTTTATTCTCGTTTTTTTCACCAACTTTTCCTTCCCTCCCAAAGTCCTCTCGTTATCCTAACGTTTCAATCATCTTTTTACGGCCTCGTACTATTTCCACAGTCTCCAATAAACCATTTATTTATTTATATACATCAAATCGTTTCGTATTGATTTGAAAATTTGCGAGCGTTTGCTTTGCAAAGTAAAAAATTATGGCGAACTTACCAACTCACCAGGATTGTCCATTTAATTTCATTCCTAATGGAGCTTCACTGAACATTTTCCATAGCCAGTAGAAAAAAAATTATAATTGCATCGACGTTTAAATAATTTTTAAATTATGCGAATTTATTTTAATAATTTATTTTTATTTTAATTATATTTTTTTCTTGCGCATTTTGCATCTTGGAACCAAAGTCAGACCGAGTGTCAAGTGAAAATCAAAAAATAAACAAAAAGTTGACCTCGTTTCTTTTTTTTTTTTCAATTTTCCATCTCGTTCGAAAAATACTAGAAAAAATAACGAATTTTTCCATTTCCGGTAGTCGGACGCTTTTTAAATCGTCTGTTCCGTTTTGTGAGCCTTTTTTTTCATGATTCTCATAAGAACCGATACATGTTTGAGGGAAATAGTGCACATTTCGCAAAATTTGACTGGCTGACCGTAACGAGATCTTATTATAAGGAAAACCCCGTCCACATCCTCGCATTCGATCCTCCTATCGTATAAAAGAAATTTCCTTGCTGCTCTGACGTCGAACAACATGGGGATGGAGAAAATTGTCCGGAACGGATATCCATCGGGGATTCTATCAGAAGTTTGGCCAAAGTTCTCTCATGATCTGATTTTATCGATCTCATATAAACGTGTATGTGGAAATTTATGCACAAGAATTTGTTTACACAGTTATGAAGCATTTTCAATGATTTTTACATTTTCAAACGTTAGTTTAATTTTTTTTTACCCTTTGTTGACACACTGGGTCATTTTGACCCTCGCTCAATTTCCGGTGACAATTATACTTGGCCCAGCAATATTTCCGAGCGCTGCTTTTCTCACCAGAAATCACAGTTTTTACATTTTGAAAACGAGGCAAGTTTACAGTTTTCGAAAAAAAATTTTTTTTTTTTTGGAAAATAAAAAAAAAAATTACTTTTTTTTTTTTTTAACAATTTAATTTCGAGTCTTGAAATTATGGAAAATAGTAAAATGAGTTGATTAACTGTTGAGAATAAAAATGGACCAATCGAGACGAAGAATTCTTTGATATTATTGAACTTTTCGAAGTTTTCGTAACCGTAAACAAGAAGGCAAGATTTTGGGTTGTAAGGAGGAGGAAAAAAGTGATAGAAAAAGAGATAAAAAGATGAAGATAAAAATGAGGAGAAAGAGAATCGGAATCTCTATTTCTGAAGGCAGAATTCGTCGATCCGGAAAATAACCTTCGCCAAAACAACTTCCTCCTTTCATCCTTCATCCCCTATTTTCATGCCCTCGTATTTCAACTCCATATACATTCGGACCCGCTCATATAAACATATAAAATATCTTTTTCGCTTGCTCGGCTCGGAGTAGCTTCGAAATCCAAATTCGGTCGTTTTTTTTTTCAAATTCTCAAGCCAATCCGTCTGAGAAGAAGTAATTTGGTGGTTCCCTTGTCCAGACAGACGAGTGAGAATCTCATTGACCCAATTTTTCGTCTCTCTCCTTTTTCCCACGAAAATCACTCGTTCACAGAATTTTAACGGTTTTCTCATACACCCCTCGATATATCTAACAACGTTTCAATGAAGCTCCGTCTCTCTGGTCCATCCATGGATAAGAGAAGAGAGTAATGGACGTTGCAAGATCCGGTTGCTGCTCCGAGGGTTAAAAAGGAACTCTCTGGCTTGTCTCTTTGCTTGGGGCACGAGCTGGATTTCGATAAGAACGTCCTGAACTTAGCCCTCGACTCTGTAATCTCTCTAGGAAGGTATATGCGCGAAGGAAAGTAGAAAGAGCAAGTCTTTGCTGGTAGCACGTATCTCAATTCTGTTGGCGAAGTAGGGGGTGAGTTTTGGGGGTTGGGAGGAGGGGGAGGAGGTTCGATACTACGTGACAGACTTGGCTGATGATCGAGGCTCGAGTTCACCCTTTTCTTGCGGTTCAAAAATCCTTTTGCTCGAAGCTTCTCTGCACATGGGAAGAAAGTTTATTATCCATGGGATGTGTGTGTGAGGCTTGAGGCGATTGAGAGTTGAATCACGAGCTGAAAACTCGGGGCGAACTTCATATTTGCTCGGCTAATTCGAGACAGAAAAATTCTTCGATATATACCATTTCGCGTGTGTGTTTTAATAATTACACATCCCAGAGTTTTTTCTTCACTTCACGAGTCTCTCCTCGGTTAGATAATCAGCTGATTTATTCGGGCGAGATATATTTTTAAACTACGAGATGATATTCTTTGAGCCACCCTGTCGCCAACGATTGATTGAAAGAAGAACAAAAAATAGCTTGTTATACAGAACTTTAAATTTAGAATTATGCACGTCGAGCTATATATATTCGCTGAGAGAAAAACAAACGAAAATACGGTTGTTTTTACGAAAAAACGTGGGAGCGAATTTTTGGACTTTCTTAATGTGCTTCAAATTTACCAAAACATCGGAAAATCACATCTAAAAAAAATTTCCGGTGGATGCTCTGGAACTGTAAAATTCAAACGTTCATTACTCGAGAACGGTTTGAGCTACAGGGCTCCCGTTTTGCACAGATGTTAATCCATACGAGCTCTTCATTCTCTGAAAATTTTGTTGGAATTGCTCGAAAAATACGAATTCTACGACATTTTGAAATTTTCAAAAAAACGCTGTCGACGCTCTGGCTTCCGCAAATTTCAAGATTTATTACTAATTTTTTTTTTTATAAACAGAGTATCATAATAGGAAGGTTGGTATCGAATTTGGAAAAAATCGGTTGAACGGTTTAAATTTTACGATTTTTCGAATTTTACGAAAATCTGAGTTTTTTGAAAAATCGTCCAACCGCTTCAATTTCTGCAAATTTTGTAAAATGTTGTGTATAAGTCTGTACTTTCTCTTTACTTTCTAGAAAATTTGTCGAAATTATGTAATTTAAATGCAAATGCAAGAAACACTGCAAAAAATATAAAATTTGCGAATTTCAATTTGCAGCTTTTTTTTTTGCTAATTAATCTTCTTAGAATAATGGATTGAATTATCATCGTTTTATTTCTAGTCAATTATTTTGCAAAGTCCTTTTTGCTCGCGAGCACATTTATTTATTTTTTGTACTCGGAGTGTTCATAATAGATCGTCGTGGTTTATTTTCTGTAGCAGTTTTTCTCACGCTCTATAAAACGTTCACATTTCTGTCTCGCACCCCCCCCCCCCCCTTCCTCTCTTCTTCTTCATCTCCTGCTGGCTCTTCGCCTCTGCGACGAAAAAATTCTCCTATCGACAGGCGACTAATGGATTTTTCATTCAGCCTCGTAAAATCGTTTTATATTAAACCGATATACCAACCCGGAGAATTCATCGAAGCGAGACTCGCCCTCCAATAGTTTGGCGACGCCGAGCGTCCTTTCTCTTCGTCGCTCTTTCCTCGTGTCCCGTCGCGATGACGCGCCATCTTGTGCCTCCGGGAAGCCTCTTCCTCGGCAAGAAAAAACTCCCCGAGATTTCCGAGTGAGAAAAAGAAAAAAAAAAATCGTTTTTTTTTTCTGCAGATTTCTCGGTCGAAATCTCATCAAATGTTCACAGTGATCGAGCGAATTATTTCGACAAACTAAATGGGTACTCTCACCTGCGGAACAAACAATAACGCTTGCGAAATCCGCAACGCGATGAAAATTCCATTTCCAATCCTTTCCCACTCTTCTTTTGCCCAAACAATACGTTGAAAGTTTCAAACGAATCGCAACCATTCGCCAAGATCGTGGAAAAATATCGAGAAACGATGAAATCAATTTTTTTCGATATTTCGAAATCCAGGGCAAGCTTGACCGCAGCCATTCTCATTTTTTTTTTAACCATCAACCCTTAAACGACGTTTCAGAGGCCAGAAAAACTTCACGGTGATTGCGAACCCCTCCTGCTCCCTTCGGCAAACCCCCGACGCAGAAGCAAAGGAAAGGATGCTTTTTGAATTTCTTTCTACTCGATTAACTTCGATATCGTTTCACCCACGTACCTTTACCTTTTTCTTTGTACATATATACACAAGTCGACATGAAGAGATAAAGATATACAGACGTATATATTCATGGATAATAAAAGGGGAGAGAAAAGAGGGAAAAAGCGAAATGAACGGTGCTTGACTTTGAAAGGGCGGATATATATCGTGGGCCAAGTCTGCCCTCTGCCGGCAAGAGCCTCCGGGAATGGGACTTGGCGATTCCGCAGCGGCCTCGTTCTCCTGCTGTTTCCTTTCTCTATCAACTCTTCGACGCTCGCAGGCTCTCGAAGCCGAGCGCGAAAGTATGTGATCCGGGTTTTCGATGCAACATTTTTTAGTTTCCAGTCACGAAATGAGACTAAAAATTTGCAGGAGAGCTCGGACGCTTTTTTATTTGTCCATCAGCCGCTCTGGCACGCTTATTGCTTCAAGAAAAATGGACATTGGTGCTGACTCCAGAAGAGAACATTGTGAGCGAATGGAGAAAATAAATGCTTCGCCATTTTATGAAAGTCTCGACTGTATAGTTGAAGATTTTCAAATTATCATAAATCTGGATGAAATTCACGTTTATCTACTGGTATTACATAATGGATATACATTTCAACGTCGCGCATCGGCGAAGCTGCTTTTCTCACGAGAAATATCCTCCCGATACGGACGAAAATGTTTTACACTCTCGTGCTCTCCTTTTTCCACTTTATATAGTTATATATTCATGTTACTTGTGTGTGTCGGCATATGTGTCGAGGTTTTCACAAGCGAAACAGCCGTTGTCTCGTAT
The DNA here is from genome assembly GCA_963921915.1 of Hyposoter dolosus. NCBI lineage: Eukaryota > Metazoa > Arthropoda > Insecta > Hymenoptera > Ichneumonidae > Hyposoter > Hyposoter dolosus. The sequence goes on along the minus strand of OY998136.1, from coordinate 417,449 downwards.
GACGCGACCGGACATACGTTTTCAAATAACATTATACGGATATGTGTTTTTTCACGGTAGAGGGAATTTTCCGACAACGTTTCTATGTGGGAGCCCCACCGATACGAAACATTGCGATTGGAGATGAGTCGGGAGTGTTTGGAATGGGCGAATGAGTACACTCGCCGAGTACAAGCAGATTTTGGGGCTGGAAAATCGTTGAAACCTCCACGGGCTGACAGTTGTGAGTAGTGCGCGTAGCTGGTACGCGTAATACGCCAAATTGATGCGTTTATATGGTTTTTCGCGTACAGGATGTCCGGGAAGTGGTGTTTGGGTCAGCGACCAGTTAGATCGTGAAATTCTGAAGAGAAAAGTCCCCGGAAACTTTTCGCTGCGATGCATTGGTCACGAGATATCATCGATTCACGCTCTCCCCACTCCTCGCTCTCCGCCTTCGCTGCGCCTGATTGGCTGTCACTAATTTGTTGATATCTCGGGAACGATACGTCGCAGAGGAAAATGGCTGAGGACTTTTCTCTTCAGTTTCTCACCAACTATCGATTCCCAAATTTTTGAATAGAATTTTTAGACACTCTGTAGAACAGACTTTTTAGACACTTCTCTCGCTACAATACGCGACGACCTCGCCGCAGCCTCGATCGCGACCACGACCAAAACCACGAGTCCACGTTTATTGCCTGAATTACGAGTGACACAGGGGTTTGTAATCCCCAGAACATTATATAGGAGAAAATTTCGTTCATCGTAAAACGTAAACACCGATAAATTTAACTCCTCGCCACCTGTTCGCGCGGTGCGATGACTCCTTTTTCTTCTTCTTCTTCGTTTTTTTCCCATTTTCTTCACATTTTTTCCACTTTTTGTTTTTTTTTTCTTTTCGCTTCGCTTTGAAACACCTCCACGTGTCAATCCGCGAGTGTAGCATAAAATTGAGGAAAACACGGGAATGAGTGTTAAGTATAAACACCGAGCGCAGGAGACCCGAGCCAAGTGGACCGAGGTCTTTGATCGATGAGCCTTCCCTTCTCTTCACATTCGTAAGAAAAAAAAAATATAGGTTAAGTCTAGAGGCGATGAATCAAACATTCTCAAGACACGAAATTAAACGCCCGTTGCAATTTTTAGAATTTATTTCATCTCGTCATCTCGCATTCGCATTTTTTGACATCATCCCCTCGTCCAAACTTGAGAAACGAAAGATTTGAAAATAAAAGAAACATTTTTCCTCACCTTAATAAAATCCTTCCAATTTTTCATCGCGCTTAACAATGTTTCCTGCAAATGCATTCTGTCTGCACACCTGTTCCCAACATTATGGACAGCTGAATTTCCTCCACGGAAAATACACAAATGGAAATGAAAAATATAACAGGAGGAACGATATATTCGCAGTGGGGACATGAGATTGAATGGATGATGGGGCACACGTCGAACGGGAAAGGGAACGAGAGGGCGTCGAGTCCCAGTGGAAAATATTAATTGTTAACGTTACAAAGCACAACATGGAAAATAGACGTGGAAACTGTACGAGGGCATTGAAGAATAAAAACACATCGGGTGTCCTGATAGTCCTGGGGAAGGAAAACATTTTTGAAGCTAAAAACGATTGTAATAAAAAATTTTAACACATTTTTGAATAAAAAAGTATTTTGAACGAAAAATTACGAAGTGTGTGATTCGCTAATGAGAAAAACTCGTTAATTATCTGTTAATTATTGAAGCAACAGCTTCGACCACCCTCTACATCGAAATCAGAGAAATGTGATTATTTTTTGTCCAATCTCTCATTCCATGAATTTCGCTGTGAATATGTGAGAAATAAAAAATGAGGATAACGTGACAGTGCAATAAAACAGGAGCTAATTACATTCGATAATATGTCGATCCAGCGATTTCGCATTCCCAATAGTATTTCTTTATGCTTTTAATCCCCTGACAAAAATATTGAGCTCATGAACGATTCACCAGTCACACACACACACACACACGCAAAAATGTATGAGCGTTCGCGAACGTTTTAGTTTTCAGTGAATCGTCCATATCGATCGTCCGAGGTTTTGAGCTTTTCTGTACTCGTCCCCGTATTTCGCACTGTCCAGCGTTCCGCTAATGAAAATTTATTAATCAATTATTTGTATTCTGGTTCCGCGTAAACGAAGCAAAAAAAAAAAAAAAAAAAAAAAAAAAACTCGTGTCTGACAAATACGGTCCATTTCTACTTAATCCGGTCCCAGCCCTTCCCGAGCTTCGCCTATGGGGAAAAAACGCCGTTGTACGACATGAAAATTTCGCTTGAGCAGACTGTCCATGCGTTTTAGGTCCTTCGCATATTTTCCATCCAACATTTCGCGCGTTTTGTTCACTCTCATGAATACCTCGTTTCACATTCGCATCCAGGATTTTGAATACTTTACGATTTTTCTTTCCTCCCACAATAAAAAAGCAACTGGGTTTTTTTTTTTGTTTCGAAAAATGTTGTTCTCTTACGAATTATACGGACGAAATTTATTCGAAAAATGTTTTCGGTTTCAATGGAAACAAAAGGAAATTGCAATTTGACTGGAATTTTTGAAAATTAAATGATCCCTCGGAATTCTACTCATGCTTGAAATTTCGAGAAACGGAATGAATCGTTAATTGTTTTTTGATAAATGAGTCAGAGATGCGAATCAATGGAATCTCGCGACCATGGAACAGAGCAATTATCTTTGTGCAGTAATGAAGAATTGATGACTGCGCGAGTTTGAAAAATTAGTTCAGTTATAAAAGACAATAGGAAATTTTTCAAAATAATTTCGAGCACGCCACTGATTGGCAGATTCTCCGAATGCTTCATGAATGACCATCGAAGAAATTAATTTCAATTGCATTTTAATTCAACGCTTTTCCCATTCGCAATTCATTCCCTGAAAATATTCTCCTCCCTCGCTCTCTCCTCCAGGCTTCGCTACATTGCATTTACGTGAATTCCACGACGCTTTTCCACGAGCACATACACGCAGCACGTTCGAGAGAGGATCGATGCGATATAATTTCGCCCACTCGGCAGCTGTCTCTCTCGCGTCATGTGCATGCGTATACCGATTTTTCACGTCCGATTCATGGCCCTCCGATTCCCCTTTTTACTCTGCAAATGCTCGTACTCTCGCACTTTGTCGATTTCACGAACGGCTTGCCAATAAAATATTACTCAACGTTGGATCCTCGCAAAAATATACTCACTAGCAAAAAAAAAAAAACGAAAAAGTGCGTATACTCGAGTGGAATTTTAGTTGCAATTTAATTTATTTCGCCTTTTGCTCTCCTCGATTATTTTCGAACGGTGAATTCCTACTAATGCCAGCTCGAGAAACCTGCTCCGTTTGTCGGAACGAATATTCCCCATGCCCTTGGAAAATTCCGTTTCAACGTTCTTCGTGCCACGAATTTCGAGCTCGAAAATTTCCATCAAATTTTCGAGAAACCTCTGAAAAGAAAAATTCAACACATCGCATGAAATTTAGTGAAATTTTTCAAAAATTCGTCCTGCGGTAGTTTTCGTTGGAAAAAAATCAAAAACTTTGAAATTGAACGTGTAGAAAATTTACCAGCTCAAGGGGCTCCCAGAAAAAAATTTTTCGTCGACCAATTAATTTAAAAAATCTCTTTACCATGAAAAAATGGACCAAACAATTTCCCAACGAACCAGAATCCTAATTTTCTTCCTCTGCTCAAATCCTGAAGGAACATTCTCGAAAATTCATAAATTATCATAAAAAATGATAACAGAAAAAAACAGTCTTTTGCCTCGTTTTCGAGCCAAACGAGCTCAGCCCTCGCAGCATGGAAAATATCAATGGAAAGTCCCAGACGACTCGAGTTTCCAAAAGCACATAAGCCCTTCCGACATTAAGGGCATTTTTGCGAATATGATCCTCGACATACTCTGCACGGAGCAGGTTGTGGATTTTGCAAACTACTTTTATATATACGCGGGGCAAGTCACGGCTTGCTATACCGGTTAGCTCGATGTGGTAAAAGCTCGTTCGTGATGGCCGCCATTACATCCACGTGCGAGGTTGCCTCGAAGCCTGGAGAATATCGTCTGGAACGGGGAAAACTGGCAACAGACCGAGCGATCTGTACACCCCCATATTTTCCCATATTAATATAAACATAAATATATGGAAATATTATAATATTGTTTATATATGTATATGAATGGGAACAAGGTCACAAGAGGCCTTAACGACGTAGGAGCAGGCTTTGGGGAAGCAAGAAACTCGTTTCCAACGAAACACACAGTTGGAGGCGAGTAAAGATATTGGAATGACGAGGTCCAAGACTTGAGTATAACGGAGCAAAAGAGAGAAAGAGGTAGAGACTAAATCCCATGGGGGATTTTGTCCCCAGACCTGCCTCACGAGGTCAACTGACCTTTTCACTCTTTTTTATTCCAACTCTCGTGTCTTTGACTTCCTAAATGTCTCTGCCATAGAAATCCACTGTAAATTGTCTCGTAAAAATATAATTGAAATTCGTGATTATAAAATTGAGTGTCAGGAAGAATTTTTCCATAAATTTTGTCCCGAGTCAATTGACTTTCGTGACAAACACTCTGGAAAGACAATTTTAAGGAAAATTGTAATTATGCTTATGAGGCTTTGGTCGCCAAGGCAGTTGGGAAGAAAAACCCGAAGTGCCGAAAGATACGACCAGGAAGTGTCGAAGTTCGATAGACAAATTGGCTATCTATCGGCCACACCAAAGGGGCTGAACCCCATGAGCCTTTTGTTTTAGGGCTTTTCTCACACCCTCTACTATGGCCCAGAGGGAGGTCCCCATGTCTCTCATAATGGAGGCCATTAACTATAGTATACATGCCACCGACACGTGCTGCTTTGCTGCAATATTTTCCATCTTTCCTCGTCGCGACCAAACCCCATACTCCCATAAATAACTAAATCGTCTATGTCTATATTTTTCATATCGACGTTGCAGCCTCATAAATCGATCCATATTAATTCACGTCAGATATCATAAAAGATTCTTTCTATTTCCAACACCATAACGATGCTTTTCTTTTCCTGTCTTATGGGAACCCATGGAATTAAAAAAAAAAAATTCTTCCATTTTCCCAGAATGCCAATTAATTTCCATAGAAAAATCTCCATAGAAAAAATAAATTTATTTTTTCAAAAAAATATATTGTTGCGTCTTTTTAAAAATTTCAAAATATCATCACAAAAGCCTCTTTTCCTAACCTCAAAAAAATGGTTTTAAACGTGACAAAATATTGTCTCAAAATTGGCTATTTTTTTTTTTTTTTTTTTTTTTCTTGACGACAATATATTCCGAACAACAAAATGGACTAGAAAAAAGATAAAAGTCATTGAATAACTCTGGAGGTTGTGAAAAAATGTGGCGAGTGGGGCATCAGGCAGAAATCACGTGAAGAAGACACAAACATGTCAATGTGTTGGCGGTGGTGAATAGAGCTTTTATAATTATGATCAGTGAATGTACATAAAAATATAAAGAGGCGGGCGATCCCGAGAAGAAAGAAGCCAGTATCTTGGATTCCATCGCGTGGCTATTTTTACTTGACGTTTTTGCAAATTGGTTCGTCGTGCCGCACGCACTGCTCTATTTGTATAAATGTACACAGACCAAGAGACACACGCGGACATATAGACGCACACAGTTTCCCGTCTTTGTCTACAGTTATAAAAAGCTTTAGAAAATGCGTCTTCGAGGTACGAAACAAACGCGGAATTAAATAGAGCGAAACCGCGCGTTTGAGTCTTTCGCTTTTCCACGTTCGAACTATTCCAAGTTCCGGATGTCTGATTCTCTTGCCGCTGTCGCGCGGACAAAAGTCTTGTGAGTTCTAGTTCGTAATACTCCGCGCGGTGTGCTGACGCCTCTGTAGAAACGCCGCACCCGCCGAAGTGAGCGAGTTGCTCGCAACGTCGTCGCAGACTCTTTCGTAATCGCAACAAGTCGGTGCATCGTGCCAAGAATTGAGTCATCTTTTCGTGCGGCGTGACTCCCGCACACTCGCTCGCTATGCACCCAGAAAAAATATTTATTAAAAATCAATAAAATTTATTTAATTGAAGATTATTTATTTATTTAAATACCAACCTAATAAACATTTATTTTTTGTAAATCAATTTATTTATTTAATATATAAATCTTCTGGATTATTCGAAATAAATAGAAATTTTATTTCAACGTAATAAATATGTCATTCATTTTTGAGAATATATTTATTTACTCGAAGTAAATAATTTATTTATACTAAACAAATAAATTTATTTATTCTAAACGAATAAATTTATTTATTCTCAACAAATACATTTATTTATTGTTAACAAATAATTTTAAATAATAAACCTTTTTATTCAAAAAGAAAAAATATTTCTTAGGATTCGATGAATAAGTATTGCATTCAAAGAATCTGGGTGTGTTCCTTCTCCTTAATTCTCAGTCTTGCTTTTTTCCCTTTACTTTTTTTTTCATCTCGCTCGTTCTGAGACTCCAATGTATTTCCTTTTTTCCGTTGCCCACAATATTAGAGGCATTTGTTTTGTTCCCGAACGCTTTGGAAGAGATTTTACGACGAAGGCTCGATAAGTTCGCAGCGAATCATACGTGGATGATTAAAAATTGTGAAACGGTCCAGCGAAGCGAATCGTGGAGGCTTGGGAAGCGAGAAACTTGGAAGAACGAGAGAGAGAGAGAGAGAGTTGTCAAAACGCGTTGAAAATGTTTTGTGACGCGTGCACACAGAGGCTAAAATCCTGGAGAAGAAAAATTCAGCATAAATCGTGGCTCGCAGAACGCTTGTCGTCGTCGCCACGAATTTATATCTGTCGCTCCACGTGGTACGAATAAAATCTGAAGAAAAAGAGAGCAGGTGAATGGCAGCAGAGAGGAAACGGGAAAAGATGAGATGTCGGATCGGTTGTATGGATTCTGTAAAAAAAAAAAAAAAAAAAAAAAAAAAAAAAAGAGGATCCATGGAAAAAAAGAGACACCATCGTTGAAATTCAGGGTGAAAAAGGTTAGTCGCGAAAGAATTGTCAAAGCTTCATGCTTCCCTAACTCTCGAGATGTTCCGATCAGTGCACCGAGTCTGGTGCAAACATGGCGACCAAATTCTCAACGGATCCATCTCGATATTTCTCTTCCAATTTTTTTCCTTACCAGTTGAAAATATTCTGAATCTTTCTCAACGATTTCGACGCATGTTCCATGGGAAAAAGATTGATGGACCAGCGAGAAAAATCCTCCTCGATTATGCCTGACGAATGGTCATGGTTGCTGCCCTCCCTCCCTCCCTCCAATTCGAAATATTATAAAAATGTTGGTTGACTTGCTTTTAAGTTACGATTGTTTTTTTTTTCTTTATTTTTACGTTTTCCTAATTTGTTGTTATTTTTATTTTCCCTGTTTATTGTTATTTGTGTTATTATTTGGTTTTTTATTCGTTAAATATTTTAAAATATATTTTTATTTTTATATATTTTTACTAGTTTTTATTTTCTCTTCTTCATTATCACGCTTATTATTATTATTATTATTATTATTATTTAGCAATATTTTTTTTTGTCTTATGGAAAGTTTTCCAAGGCATAAATAAAAACAATCAATGAATCAATTAATCAATTCCCCATGAAGCTCTGCCATTCAGTCCAGATCGCTCCGCATGGATCCGGTCACCAGGTTGTATCTGGTGAACAGTTTCGACGACTCGATCGTTGCAACTTATTCTCATTGCATTAATGGGATCGTCTTATTTTGGTCCATGGGGCTGAATGGTATTTCTCTCTCTCCCTGGCACACCGTGTCGCTCGTTCCTCAAACTAGTTAGATCATCCGGCTGTGGGACAAGCCTCATTCCTCTTTTCTTGCTCATTCTCCCTCATGGCTCCCCGTCTTCCATACACCATGCAATCCTTCTCTCCTCTTTCTCTTGCCCACCTCATCTCACAGTCTCGCGGGCGACTTTAACGGATTCCGGACACGTCGTAGGAATTTATTTGGGGCGCGTGTATGCGCGCCTCTCGCCTTGCTTCTCGATCCAGTACCTGCTCAAGCGATATATACATCTATACGCCAAGAGCAAACGCAGGGTTGGCGAGTTTCTCCAGAGTTTTTCTTCCTATCGTCGAGAGCATCGTCGCCAGAAACTCTCTCTCTCTCTCTCTCTCTCTGCGATTCTCGTTTTATTTTTATTTTTATTTTCATTTTCATTTTTGGTTTTTTGTTCTTTTCATTTTTCTGTCGATTTATAACTGATTGCTTGTATTTTGCGGATTTTGCGTCCGTGCCTTTTTATTTTTTACTTCCTATTTAAATTTTTTATTTTTATTTTATTTTATTGTTTCTTATTTTTATTTGGTCTTTCATTTATTAGAATCTCATTTTTGTCTTTTCTAAATTATGTTTTAATTATGTCGAACAGTGTATTTTTTGTTTATTCATTCATTTCCCCTTTGGATTCTTCCTGGGCATAAATAAATACGTCGCTCTCTCTCTCTCTCTCTCTCTCTCTCTCTCTTGCTCGGCGTGATATGCATCGAGCAACTTTTCTCCGACGAGTCAACCTCTCGGCTAGTTCTCCCGTGCGGGCTGCAAACTCCTTATATTCCTTAAGCACAGCTCACTCCTCCTAAAACTAGAATTCGCCCGCAATCGCTTGTAGTAAATGGAAGCAAACGAGCCACGGAATCCAACCGATAACGTGTCTCCTCCAAACCTCGTTGCTTCGTTTCTCTCTCTCTCTCTCTCTCTCTCCACACACGATTCTCTTGGAGAGCGGATCTGCTCCGATGAGGATGGCTTCGTTCAAGTTTCTCCAATGGACAGCAGCCCATCGGAAAGTCTCTCTCTCTCTCTCTCTCTCTCTCTCTACAGGCAAATAGTCTCATTCACTTCCGGAACATGGCAACGACTCTCCATGCGGCGTCGATCCTCCTCCGAATAGCAACGGACACGGATGTGAAAACTTTGCAGAGTTTCTGATCAATTCCTCTCCTCTCGTAGCTACACATTCCCAGATGTTTTTCCAACTCGCCCAATGAATTTTCACGAGCTCCTTTTTTCCATTTCCTGCAACCAAGACCGACTGGAATTTCATATCAACGTTGGACCCTCGCAGAAACGAAGCTCAACTCGATAAAAGCAGGAAAAAGTCTGAATGCTCGAAAGTTTCCTTGAAAAAAAATGAAAAAAAAATAAAAAACGAGAAGCAGATAATTCTGGTAAGGTCCTTCCAATGGTTAACCATTTTCTGCTGGTCCACGACCACCGGACGAGGGATTTGCAACGCTGTCATCTGGAAAACGTGCGGTGCACGGAATTTCCACGAGTTTATCGAACGATTCACCGATTCTCTACATATATGTTCACAGAGAGTTGGAAAGTACCGCGGTAGCGATTCGCGAGTAAGACAAAATGTAATGGAGAAAGCCCGAAGAGATTCTTACAGTTCGTTGCTTCTCCAACGTTGAGAGAGTCGCCCTCACGCTTGACAGGGCTCGAAACTCTCTTCGCCATCACTCGATCCTCGCTTGTCCAACATTTCGTCCAACCATTCTGCGCTGCGAGATTCTCCAGATCCAACTTCCGGTTGTGTCCTTGCCAAAGATTAATACCCAAGAGGAAATATGAAAAAAAAAATTTCTGCACCCTCGCAAACTTCCGAATCTCGACTAGGGAGCTTGCACGATCGTCAGATTCAAATTGGAACAATCGGTGACAAAATCGATGACACTGAGTTTTTAGAAAGAAATCGATCGAGCCACAAATATTGAGAAAAAAAAAATTGCACTCTCTCGAGATGATCTGGAAGGCAAAGAGACGGAGGATATCGATGGAATATTAAAATGACGAAGCAGTTCGTTATGCCAGTGAAAAAAGTTTCCAAAAAAAAAAACAAAAAAGAAACTTCACCTTTTCTCAAGGAACAATCTCCTTGATCCTTCGGTTCCCTGCTCCTCCGTGTCTCGCGTTCTCGTCGGTGTTCCTCAGCATCCGAGCTATCTCGTGCATTATGCAAAGCCGATCCGGCATTCGAGCTTCCGGATGTCTTGTCGGCTTGGCGTTACTTTTTCGCGACCATGCGCCCAGCTACGAAGAAGCTTTTTCCAAGAGGCCCTTTTCCCTTTTTACTTTGTCACCTGCTGCTTGGCGAGCATGCAGATGGATTCTCGTACTCAAACGAACAGGGTAGTAACATGAACCAGGAAACTCGGTTGACAGACTAAAAATCAACTCTCTGTTTTTTTTTTTTCCTTTTTTTCATCCTTGCCACTTTCTCGCACCTTTTCCACTTGTTCCTCGATCCATCGCCCCCGGCAAGTCGCTTTCATTGCGCTGTAAAAGAGATCCGTAAACATTTAGTATCTTTTTTTAGTTACACGAAGAAATTTATATTTCTCGTAGTGAATCTGCTCGCGAAATATTCAATATTTCATATGGAACGTGATATTTCACAAAGTGCAACTACCCACGACTGCGTAAACATATCGTTATGTGCTTGAAATGCTTGGAAACATGGCGAGCTCGCAGGGAGGCTGCATGGGGAAGAGAGACGAATCGCGATTACGTCATAGCGGTTGGGAGAGGCGAAGGTTACTGGGAAAGAGGAAAAAGGGGAGCTGGGCAGAGGGAAACTTGGGAATCGTCGCTCGGATGATGTGCTTCGATCCTTTGAGGACGTCTCGTTACGCTTTACTCTTTTTTTTTCACTCCGCAACACCTCAAGGACTTTCTACAGGGCTCAAAGTCCTCGGGAACGATTTTTCGATCGAAATCTTCCCCGAGACGTCATCGACGATTTCCTCTGCAACCACATTCCTCAGGAGCAAATATTTCGTCATTTTCGCGAAATTACCCGTGACCTTGTGTTTTTTTTTGGACGTTCGAATTTCTTTTTTTGGTTTTTTGGAACTTTTACTATTTTCTCACGAGAGGATCGTCTCATTCGAGGACATTACTCATCGGTCGGTCGTACAAGAGAATCTCCAGGAACAAGGACCTCAAGGCAAGGCTTTCTCTCTCTCTCTGGCTCCATTACCATTTATAGTGATTCCCGAACCACAACGGAGCAACTTATACATTCCAATTTCTTTCTATTCCTCCTTTTTCCTTCTTCTCGCTTTTCTTTTGTCTTGCCTCTGTCTCTTTTTGCACAAAACGTTCACCGCGAGTACATCGCGGAACAAACACACATACACACATCGCCACCTTGTAAAATCAGCGAAGAAGGAAACGACGCGCCTTTACCAATGCAGCAACGTTTTTCTAGAATGTGCTGCTTCGGCGCTCAGCCGGCTGGGCTGATTTATGGCCTTTGTCATTCCTCCATGATGCATCCCTACCGCAAAGACTCTCTTTTCCTTTTTCTACTCTACATAGATTTATACACCCGGAAAGAACATTTATTAAAAAGTAATATTTATAATACATTTCTTTGAATTCAATACTTATTTATTAAATCCCAAGAAATATTTCTTCTTTTTAAATCACGAGATTTATTGTTTAAAATTATTTGTTAAGAATAAATAAATTTTTTTTGTTTAGAATGTGTAAATTATTTTCTTGCAGTAAATAAATATATTCTTAAAAATAAATGACATATTTATTACGTTCAAATAAAATTTCGATTTATTTTGAATAATCCAGAAGATTTATATATTAAATGAATAAATTTATTTGTAACAAAGAAATGTCTATTAGGTTGTTATTTAAATAAATAAATTTTCTTCAATAAAGTAAATTTTATTGATTTTTAATAAATCTTTGAGCTCCTCTCTTTTTTTTTTGTTCTCCCCCTCCGCGTTTATGTGTCTTGGCGGTATTTCGATCTTGAATTCTATTTCCCATGCTCTCGTCACTTATCCCCAAGATGCATGAATATCATTGTGCGTGCTGGATATATTTTCCATTTTCATCTCTGATATCCAGTCAAATTCGTGACGAATCTCAAAATCACGAAATCTCGCTTTTCTTCTTCGTATAAATTCTTCGAGCAACTTTACATCTTCCGGATTGCGAGTGTGTGTAGCGGAGGGATTCCAGCTCGGCGCGTTATACACATCGCGCTGAAGCCACACGATCCAAGTGTAAACTTTGTCATTGTTTGTTCAACACAAGCGCGAGCTCGGGGCTCGGCTCGGCACCTCGCTTCCGTCTTATTTTTTCAAGCTTCTCGCCTCCTCTTGTTTCGCTTCTTTCGCGTGCATGCCGGAAACTGATACACCAGGGATACGCCTGCCCTTAGTTTTTAATCGAAAAACTCCCCCCATCGTCCTTTCATAGACTTTTCTCTTTTCTCAGTTTTTCAATCGATTCCTATTTATTTTTTATTTTATTTATTTTATTTTTTGAATTCTTTGCGTCACTCTTTTTTTTGTTGAATGGAAATTTCATTGGAACGAATTTTTTTTTTTTGTGACTTCTACAGATTTATTAATTTTCTAGGATTTTAAGCTTTTGGAATTTTCTGGGTGCATCGTTTTTCGGTCAGTCGACGAAATTTTACGAGCTCTGGAATCTTTTGCAGGGAAATTAAATCAGCTTGTAATTTATCGATTCTTTTTCCATCGTCAATCTTGACGGTTACGCCTTTTCGTAATTCAAATAAGGATGATAAATCAAAAGCACACATTGGAACAAGGGAGTCTCTCTCTCTCTCTCTCTCTCTCTCTCTCTCTCTCTCTCTTATAATATTCCGCGTGTCTCGGTTCGCCGATACCGAATTTTAAACATGCCATTACGCAAATTAACTTTTAGTGCCAGCGGCGAAACGAACCTCGAGCCTTTGGCCAACTGCCAACGTTTATTTGTTCATCTTCGTATATATGCTTGTGCGACACGCGATCGTGAGGACAGTAGATACTTCCGTCTTTGTCAGACCAACTGGCAAATTCGCTTTCTCGACCTCGTACCGGATCCTCGTTTCTCTATTTTTTACCCAATCAGTCCACCAATTCAAAATTTCACCTGAACCAATGCTCGGGGCTGAAAATCGCGATTCTCAACCCTTAATTGTCACAAGGGCTTAATTTTACTCCAGCCGCTTTCGACCAACGATACGTAGTAGAAATTTTGAAAAAATGCGACTTGTGACAGCCTCTATCGGTAGTTTGAACCTTCTGGTCGGGAGCCTCGTCGTTATTATTTGAAACGGCCCGTTAATTCAGTTTTGGAAGCCGTAGGAAGCGGAGGGTGTAAAACCTGGTCTATACTTTTTGGAACGGTCGCTAACCAGTCCCACCTGAAAGCCTGCTACTTCAGACTTATGAAACGATTTTTTTCTTTTTTAATCGAAAATTACAATTTCTGCATCATTTTTTGTAAAAAAGAGTCATTTTTGCAGAATTTTTTTTTTCGACATTTTTTTTATATTAAAAATTGCACGAATTAAATACAATCGCCATGGTCGTTACTCAAGGGTCGAAAATACATTGTAGTATTTTTATTTTATTTTTTTTAACGATTTTTCAACTATTATTTCTATTTATCGCCTTCCAAAGTGAGTGTGGTTGATTAAGGACTTTTCACGTACAAACGAAAACTTGTTTTCGTTTATTTCAAGTTTAAATACAATCCGAAGAATTTAGTGTAAAGTCCATGGCAATTTTTCCAACATAACTCTTTCGGTCAACGATCATTGCGTTGATTGCGTTTTTCACAGTTATCGTAAAAATACCGAATGCCATTTAGTCGTTTCATCCGCGAGCAACGATATCCCTTTAGTGTTTCATCGCTTGTGAACTTTTGCTTCAACATTGCGTGCTTTTTTTTTTTTCCTGAAACTTTTAGCTATACCGTGGAATCTCGCTACTTCAATCTGGCTCTTCATACTTGTTTTTTCTTCCTTGCTCTCCCCGGGAGTTTCCACTCGTATTCATCGGCAGCAGAATTTTCGAGAAAGCCCGAACGAGACTCAAAGCTCGAGTCTTTCTCGCGCGCGGCGATATTTCTTCTTGCAAGCAAATTATGATGAGACCCTTCGTCGTTTCGTTGCACTTAATTTCACGATCGTTCTTGTTAGAAACTCAACGATGTCGTTTATTCTCAACCAACGAGGGAGATAAAGAAGCGTGTATATTAAGAATTCATTTATACACCTGCGTCAATATATAAATATATTTTTAAGCGATATGCACAGAAAGATTTATCGAGCCTTTTCTTTTCTCTTTTTCACACTGCAACGAGTGGAAATTAATGACTTTGGAGAACGATCTTTAAGGACGTTGTAGGGCGACGATCAAATGTAAATTTTTTGGTTTGCGAGCCCAAGTTCATTTAAAAAACTTGTTTCAAATTTACTAAAGAACAACGAACTCTAAATCCAAGATTTTCCGAGGTAATCTGTATTTTTTTATATTAAAAACAAAATTTCGAAAAAATTTTACGATCGATTTTTTTGAAAAATTAAGTGAAGCTTCTTCGATGTTACACAAAAGTGTAAGCAAAGTTTTAAGAGGCTTCACCATTTAGAAATCGAAATATTTAATGTTGAAAATTGCAACTTTCAACACACGCTCTTTTGAGAAATTACGGAAAATTGTGATTTTTATAAGTAAATATCTCGATAGAAAATCGATAGAACATTTCCCATACAACGTCCTCAAGAAACAAATTCCGAAAAAGCAAAATATATAAAAAATTAGAAAACTTTGACACATGTCAAGAAAATAATATTCAAATAAAGTGACAAAAGTCTCAGTGAACTCGTGACAACTCGTAGTTCTTGGCTCTTTCGAGTACTTTTTGCAAAAACTTTTTTTGGTTCCTATTTTTCTGTCATGTTCTTCTATGCTAGACGCGAGCCTGTCTGCCACGCAATTCTCTCGTTCCCCGGGGTGAATTCTGCGAGCCCTTATCTTCCGTTTGTCCTGCGGGCTCGCTCCTGCTCGTTTCTATTCTCCATCGTTTCCGGTCCCTCTCGCTCTCTCTCTCTCTCTCTCTCTTTTCGCGTCATTCTTTTGCTCTACGAATGTACGCGGGAGGCAAACTGCTGTACCGGTGACCAACGGCAGACAATAATTTACCAGGATCTATGTCCTTTCTCCTCGTCCTCTCCGCCTAGCGCTTTCTCTCTCGGCCTCTCCGCAGGCCGCACGACTGTTAAATATTCCCACGCGAATACGTCCTGCGGGCTTGACTGATGCCCGAGTGTGACTAATGCAGCATCCCAGAGGATCTCCTCTCGGATGCTGCCTTCTCTCTTTCCCTTTTGCCAACACACGCGAGACTCCGTTCATACAACAATGTGTACGCGCAGGTATATGCGGGGGACGATTTAACTATCGCTCGACCCAAGGGGCACAAACTCGTGCTTTTCAACATTTCACAAAGAAGAAGAATAAGAAGAAGAAGAAGAAGAAGAAGAACAAGAGCGATTCATCAAATTGCCCATTAAATAATTAAACTCGTATTACGAGAACGATGCTATCGCTGCAACGGAGAAAAAAGATTTATTAAAAACCAGTAAGATTTATTTAATTGAAGAAAATTTATTTATTTAAATAACAGCCTAATAGACATTTCTTTGTTACAAATAAATTTATTTTTTTGAAATATAAATCTTCTGGATTATTCTAAATAAATAGAAATTTTATTTCAACATAATAAATATGTCATTTATTTTTAAGAATAAATTTATTTATTTTTAGCAAATAATTTAAAATAATAAACCTCGTTATTTAAAACGAAGAAATATTTTTTGGGATTCAATAAATAAATACTGAATTCAAAGAAATTAATAAAAGTTTTTTCTGGGTGTGCATCCCTTATTTATTCATTTTTTCTGCTCAACACAAGTTTCTACATAATCGATGTTCGGTGTACCAGGAGTGATTTTTTGGCGGTAATTCTTTCTGCGGGGTGGCGTCTCACCCGATGCTTCGTAACAGCTGCATTTGGGATTGTGAGGTGTTCTTATTTTTTCCACAAAGAGCCAAAAGTATGTCACGCATTCTTATCTCGGCGTTTTGGCTTTTGTTACCTTCTTCTCATTTCTTTTATTTCTCTTAAACTTTCTCTTACCCTCGCTCTTGCTTTATGTATTTTTTGTTTTTTTTTTCTCTCTCTCGTTTTATTTTTTTCCTTCATTCTGGCATTTTACACGCCTCGTCTCAACGCTCAAATGTCTTTCGTTATCATTTTTATTATTACCAACGAAGAGACTGAGAAAATTCAGTTCGTCCGTTCGCCAAGAACTCTCTCTCTCTCCTCCTCGTAACTCAAATCGCGCCGAGCTCAAGACAGAGAACTCAAAAGCAAAGACCGGGGGAGGAGGGAGGGACAGCGGAAAGAAACAAAAATAGAGTCGCGAGGAGGAGGAGGAGGAGGAGGAGGAGAAAAAGGATCTTCTTTATTTCCGGCGAGACGAGAAACTGTTGCCTCGAACTCTTCTCGAGTCATTCTCATCTCGAAACTCAGCCTCTCCATTCTTATTTTTCACCTTCTTCTCCTTTTCCTTTTTTTTTTTTTACCTCCTCCTCCTCGTCGTTTTTTCCTAACCATAAGATTCTTCTCCTCGTACATATACATTCGCCCAGGAGACGCGTATAATTAAGTTGAAAATATTCGTCCTCGTCTTCTTATCACTGGGGAGGAGAAAACTCGCCTCGCTCGCTTGGAATTTCTTCATTATTTCCTTTTGTTCAGCTTTCCCCCTCAGGGAGTCTCAAGCTTTCTTGACGCACTTGCGATACTACTTTTTTCCGCACAGATAACAAAATTTCCAAATAAAACGTCTGTTGGTTGTTCGACAAGCCCTCGAACAACGTTCAGCACAACGTTGCGTAGAGAATTTTCTCGAAAATCTGTACAGAAATTTTTTCCCGCAAATTTTAAGATTTATTAATAATTTTTTTTTTTATAAATAGAGTATCATAATAGGAAGGTTGGCATTGAATTTGGAAAATATTGGTCGAACGGTTTAAATTTTATGATTTTTCGAATTTTACGAAAATCTGAGTTTTTCGAAAAATCGTCCAACCGCTCTAATTTCTGCAAATTTTCCAAGATATTGTGTATCCCCGTACTTCTTCTTTGCTTTCTACAAAATTTCTCCAAATTATATAATTTAAATGCAAATACAAAAAAGCTGCAAATTGAAATTTTCAAATTGTTTCCTCAAGATGCTCAAAATGCACGATGCCCAAAGCTCCCTCTACGAGTAAGCCAAAAACGTATTTCCTCATAGAGTAAGCAGCGTTTTTTTTGTCCATTCCCGCGATACCATTTGTCGCGTCGATCAAATAAAATGTTCATCCAGTATTGAAGAGAAATGGGAACGAGAAAAAAAAGCTGCACCATTAGCACGTAACGGAGTAAGTTAAGAAAACCGCAACTACATTTTTTCCTCTCCATGCCACACAGTTGCACTTTCCCCAGTATGTGTGTGTGTCGAAACGGCCAGAGAAGAATTTTATTCGAAGTTGCAGATCTTGCCTTCTTTTTCCGTTTACCTCTTTTTCTTCGTCTTGTATTTCTCGTCGCGCAGCAGCCTCCGAGCTCTATCGTCTCTGCCCCACACCCACACACCCTCGGACACAAATCCACATGAAATTTCAACACACACACACACACATGGACATTGAGACAAACACTTGGTTTATACCGAAATAACAGCAATAGGACGGGGGGAGCCGGCCGCATGTTTATTCAAGAGCCTCACGTACAAAAGATATTCCGCACGGAGCGTTACGTGACGCGGTTGTCCTGGTGGTGGAAAATACGCCGCCCGAGGGTGCCTAGGAAAAAACGGAGAGAGGCCACCACCAGCCAAGCGTTACCATCGCGTCTTGCTTTTGCTCTCTTCTTCTTTCTAACTAACCAAAGTCTACATAGAGTCGCGAAATATGGGGGTGGGATCGAGGTTGTTGGGATAAAGCGGCCTCGCGCGTTCCTTTCTGATGTACACTTGGCAATGGCGGCAGAAAAAATGGAGCAAGAAAGCGACAACGAGAGAGAGAGAGAGAGAGAGAGAGAGAGGGAGAAAACAGTTGCGCACCCCCTCGAGCATACATCCGCATAGCGAGCGAGTACACCGATGAATACGAGGCACGACGAAAAACCCGGAGCTGCAGCAGGGGATTCGGAATGTACCGTGAGGACACACGGCTAACCGGAAGTGAGAAGGAAATGAAAAAGTTATGTTTCCTCGTTGCTTCCTTTTTTTTTCATCGTCACGTTTATCTTTTTTTTCTCTCTCTCTCTCTCTATATCTAATTGTGATTATGCTACTTTGCGTTATTATTTTTATTATTTTTATTATTTTCATATTTTTTGCTTCCCCAGGCCACTGCTCTCCCTGATTTATTACTATAATTTTTTTTTATAAATAGAGTATCATAATAGGAAGGTTCGTATTAAATTTGGGGAATATCGGTTGAACGGTTTCAATTTTATGAAAATTTGAGTTTTTTGAAAAATCCTCCGACCGCTCTAATTTCTGCAAATTTTGTAAAATCCTTATTTCTATTTTATTTTATTTTATTTTTTTTTGCCTTATTATTATGATTATCACTATTTTTCCACGTTTTCTTCTGAATGTATTTCACCATTTTTCCCTAAAGCTTGCCGGGGCATATTAAAGACATCAATCAATCAATCAATCGATCTCTCTCTCTCTCTCTGAATGAAAACGCTTTCTGGCATCCCATTTTTATTTTACGTTCCCAAATTCGTGTACCGGCCGAATTCAACTTTGCAGCCTGTGAAATCGGCTCTTACGTCGAGATATAAAGAAAAATACTTCTCGACTAAGCCTTTTCGATTGTGAAAAGCTTGCTCGAAGATTCGTGCCCTTCGTGCACCCAGAGACGTACTAAAAACTCGTAAAATCGTACCCCTTCTTCCGCAGCCCCTAGGGCGTCGTAAATTCGTCCCTCGTGCGAAAGCTTTTCTTTTTTTTTTTTTCGCAAACTCCGTAAACACGACGTGCTGAAAATGGAATGTCGATTTTTACAATCTCTCGAGGTTCATGCGCCATTTTTTACTGTCGTCATTTTTGCAGACTATACGATCCCTCTAATCATAATTCGGGCGAATCGCTCGAGAGACAAAATGGAAAAACGCATCCACGACCTTTTCTCGCCACGCATTATTCGCAGGCTGTTTTTCAAGAATACTTTTTTTTTTCTTTTTTTTTTCTTTTTTTTTTTTTTTTATCTCAACGTTTTCTATACGCATCGAGGGGAAAACCATTCTCCAAGACATCGAGAAAATCTGTCGTCTCCAGAGTCTCGTCGACACATAACACTTGGAAACTTGTTTTTTTCGCTGGCTAAAAGCCTCGCACTCGCGGAGCTGGTGGGCGGTAAAAATTGCCGCATTTTTTGACACAACTCTCGCTGCGGAATAAATTCCGAACGATTTGCATGGAATGTTGAGAGGAAAACTGTAAATTTTTCGAGGGGAATCAATATTTATGGGAAACTGCAAAAGTTTCTGCGTTTATTTTAATATTCAATATTTTCTTCCGCACGAAAATTAAGCTCGCTCGAGTTTCACGAATTTTGGAGGATCTCGAGCATTTCTCCTAGCCACCAATCTCGTCGATTGAGGGATTAAATTTGAAAGACTGACATAAGCGCATTTGGCAAACACTTCTGCACTAAAAGGGTCGACGAGAGGGAGAAGGGGGGGGGGGGAGATTCTCCATTTCTCTCTCTCACACTCTGGCAGTTCGTAATGACCATCGACCGCAATGGTGAGCCTTAATTCCACCCCAAGCAAAGGGCATCAAGACTCTCCAACGTAGAGCTCACCCCCCCCCCCCCCCTTTTCCTCCCCAGCCATGGATGCACTTTGGACTTTGTGTTTCCGTCCGCAATCGCTCCGCATTATCACTGGGAATTGCTCCGCAATTTCGATCAAACACTCGATCGTCCGAAAACAATTAGAAAAATGCAATTGATTCATTTTTTTTTTTTTTTTTTTTTTCACGTTTCCAAAGAATTTTCTATTCTCCTACATACGGTCTGGAAATTTCCAACTTCCTGCGACGCGGCTTCCCTGCTTAAACTCGAAACCCGAAGGTTCTTCCTTCCTACACGTTCCAAACGCTCCATATATTTTACCGCAGCAGGGCTCTGGTTCCTCGCAGGATTCCGAGAGAGCCCAAAAAGGGATGCAGTAATGCAGAGCAAAAGGGATGGAGTTTGCTTGCATCGTTACGGACGGTATACAACGGCTGGCCCAAAAAGACGAGTGGGGCTTCCGTGTGGTCTGTATGAGCCGAACGCTATGTTACCACGACGTTTCAGAGCTTAAATAACCGCGCCGGTGTGCTTCCGAGTCTGTTGGAACAGCTCGACTCTCTGCGAACTTTGTCGCAACGGAGTTATCGTCGAGAAAATATGGCGCGGAGGAAGCTTCATACCGGAAACGCGAAAGTAATGATTGTAACTCTTTGAGCGACCGTGTGACCGAATGCCCGCAAGAAAAATACTCGGCAAAAGGTCAAGGGTCAATTCGTCTGATCCGCAGTATGAATACACACCAAGAGCAACGCAGCCTGGAGCATACGATCGAGAAAAAAAAAGAGAGTGGTTAAGCAGCTTTCGACGCACAACTCGACGCAGAGCTCTCGCTCGTTCGTAGCTTCAGTTTTCATACTAATATTTGCCACTCGAGCCCATCGCCCATTTTCTTTCAATTCTTCTCTCTTTCATCGCCTCCTCGCACCCATGCTTCGTGGGCGAAGAGGACCCAGAGCAGCAGATTTCTCGCTTGTGGTTTTACTCACTTTGTTCCACGGCCCCCTTCCCCCACTCCCCGGCGCTTTACCTTTCAAGCAGCACAGAGAAACCCTTCGACCCTTCACAAACTCGAATTCAAACTTGAACCTTTTGCGCTTAATTTCTGTATACCTAAGTCTCTCATGAATATAAACATTGGGTTTCACGTTCTAATGCTCCTTTCCTTTCTCATTTTTATTTATTTGTCGATCGACGTGAGTTCAGCTGCAATTTTCAAAATTCATTGCAAACACGATCAATATAAAAAAAAAAAGCAATTGGAAGCAATTTCCAACGTTTTTTGTATTTGCATTTGAATTATATAATTTCGGCAACTTTTCTAAAAAGTAAAGAGCAAGTACAGACTTATACACAATATCTTAGAAAATTTGCAGAAATTAGAGCGGTTGGACGATTTTTCAAAAATCTCCGATTTTCGTAAAATTCGAAAAATCATAAAATCAAAACCGTTCAACCGATATTTCCCAATTTCAATACCAACCTTCCTATTATGATACTCTATTTATAAAAAAAAAAAATTAGTAATAAATCTTAAAATTTGCGCAAGTTAGAGTGTCGACAGCATTTTTTTGAAAATTTCAATATGCCGTAGAATTTGTATTTTTTTAGCAATTCTAAAAAAATTCTCAGAGAACGAAGAGCTTGTATGGATTAAAATCTGTGCAAAACGGGAGCCCTGTAGCTCGAACCGTTCTCGAGTTATGAACGTTTGAATTTTGCAGTGCCAGACCCACTGCACATTCGGACATTTTTTTTCGATTTAATTTTTCGATATTTTGGGACATTTTAAGCACTTTGACATTGAAAACTGAAAACAAAATTTTTCACCGTCACAATTTCAACATTTTTCTTTGTGTTTCCATTTTCAATGATTGGATTTAATTAATAACTCGATGAAACATTTTAAAAAATGTTAAGTTCGTTCGGTATGAATTTTTGTCGAACATTATGCGATTTTTCGAAGCGTATTTTCCATTTATTCGTGGACTGTGAAGTACGAGCATTAATATTGGTTTTCAAAGAAGGAGTTGCTGCGGTGCGAAAGAGTGAAACGTACAAGAAGAGAAAGAAATCATGAGGTTGGGAATGAGGTTTGTGTGAATAGATCGAGGGCGCGCCTGGAACGAAACTCGAAAAATCAAAGAATCTTCTGCGTTCGTTTTCACTCGAGAAGTGTAAAGACTTCTCTCTCGTTTTCATTTTCCTGCTGCTTGTTTTTTTTTTCTCTTTTTTTTTTGAGCCTTCCGGAAACTGCCAGTTGAAAAAGGTTGCAGGCTCTATTTTTGCAAGGGCAAAAGAACGATCGACGCAGAGAGGAAAGCCTCGAGTAGTCGGAGCACACAAGAGCCAGAGAAGAAGCTTGCCAGAGAGTTTAACGTCCACAGAGCCAAGCAAAAAGGGCTTCCAGTTTTCTCAATAATTTTCACGAGCTTCTCTCCTCGAATACAGAGATATTTATACATTCGCGTATATATAATAATAAACGAGGAATTGGAAAAGTAAATTAATTACGAAGCCTTCTCCTCGGAGCAGCAAAACAAGTGGCCCTTCAAAAGCGAAAGCATCTCGTCGTTACATTTCTCTCTCCAGGCCATTGGAGAAACCACACAACGCAGTGGCAGATTTCTCAGTTGGCCAAAATGGTGGCCAATAAAACGCGAGTAGTCTTGGTTTCGTCCTTTCAGCTGCTTCCTGCTCCATCCTGCATTCGAGCAACCACTCGACCTTTCAAAGCTTCAAATTTCACCTCGCAATATTCCACTCTGCTTCTGCCATTTTTATTCAAATTATTTTCCATGGAAAAGCAGAATAAAATCCAAAAGAAATAAACCGTTCATCCGATATTTCCAAAATTCAATACCAACCTTCCTATTATGAAAGTCTGACCAGGTACGGCCGAATCTACTTGAGCGAAATCCCACCATACTGCGTAAAGCCATCGTTCGTGACGAACGATTTGAAAAAAAATTTTGCCATCTTTCCTAGAAAGTAAAGAGGAAGTGCAGACTTGTACACAATATCTTACAAAATTTGCAGAAATTGGAGTAGTTGGACGATTTTTCAAAAAAACTCAGATTTTCGTAAAATTTTAAAAATCATAAAATTTAAATTGTTCAACCGATATTTCTCAAATTCGATACCAACCTTTCTATTATGATACTCTATGTATAAAAAAAAAATTAGTAATAAATCTTAAAATTTGCGAAAGTTACAGCGTCGACACCTTTTTTTGAAAATTTCAAAATGCCGTAGAATTCGTAATTTTCTAGCAATTCCAACAAAGTTCTCAGAGAATGAAGAGCTTGTATAGATTAACATCTGTGCAAAACGGGAGCCCTGTAGCTCGAACCGTTCTCGAGTTATGAACGTTTGAATTTTGCAGTGCCAGACCCACTGCACATTCGGACATTTTTTCTCGTTTTAATTTTTCGATATTTTGGGACATTTTAAGCACATTGACATTGAAAACTGGAAGAAAAAAAAAAACATTTTCACCGATCAGACGATATTTTGTTGGATAAATAAAAATTAATTTACAAATTTTCACTCGGTTGATCGTTCTGCGTATCGATGATGAATTTCTGCTCAAATATCGGGAAAAATGATATCGTCGCTCTGCTGTAATTGGAGAAATGATAAACACGTTTAATTTTAATTTCTCCCATATCCCCGTATCTTTTTTGCCGTTTGAAATAAATCGTTAATGTAAACAGTGTATAACGAGATGTTTACTGGTTCGAATTATCCATCTCTCGGGCGAGTTCACCTGCGAGAGCTTCCTGTTAAAGTTAACGGCGTGGGGGGAGCGGGGGGGGGGGGGCGAATAGGGAAGGTCGTACGAGAATTATCGATTTCCCATGACGCCCGCGCGCTGTGTGCTCGAGATACAGAGTCACTCGAGAGTCGCTGCTCTCGCTGGTGATGCTGCGAGAACCACCTTTCTCTTTAGCGATAAAATATTCCACTACGTTCGACCCTCGTGCCCCCTTAAACTATCCTCATCGTGATATTAACCGTCCGTTGCTTCATCAACGCAAGTTTTATTTTTTTATTTTAAAAAATTTTTTTTAAGCAGATTGAAAAATTAAACTTTTCGAGATAATCAAACGCGTCTCTCCCTCTTTTCATTTTATTGCATGCGGCTCTCATTTTCTCTCAAGTATTTCGTTTTGATTAAGCAGAGAAATTGCATTTTCACTCAAAGAGCTTTTCCTTCACAATTGACTCCATTGTTTCCATCAACAATCCTGTCGAAAATGAGAATCTTGCGAGAAATTAGAGCTCGTATGAAATGGGAGCTCCGTCATTACCGCGCGATCCTCCCTCGATCGATAAACTTGATAAGCCTTTTGTTGCCTCGATCCCGTACAAGACAATGGAGTGACCCGTCAAAGATTCGACGATGCTGACTCTGCTCCAAAATGCCTTAACCAACTGCCTGATCCTCTTGATATTCCAAAATTATGCACCCAATTTTTTTTTTTTCGCCACACATTGGGTCATTTTGACCCGGACTACTTTTTTTTTTTTTTTTTTTATTATCGCAAACATTGTGCACTCGTTCTTCCACCTTTTAAGCCCGGGTCAAATTGACCCGGTGTGTCAATGTAGCTACTAGATTGAAAGATTCAATTTTTTCGTAGTTCCTCGTTATTTAGACACAATCGGAAAAAACTGAGGCCCGATTCCAAAATTGTGCACCAAATTTTTCGTTTTTCCACACTGGGTCATTTTGACCCAGACTACTTTTTTTTTTTTTTTTTTTAATTTCAAACATTGTGCACTAGTTTTTCCTCTTTTGAAACCCGGGTCAAATTGACCCAGTGTGTCAATGTAGCTGCTAAATTGAAAGATTCAATATTTTCTTAGTTTCTGGCTATTTCGGGACAATTCTGAGAAATCGAGCCGTCGGATTCGGTCGGGAGGATCGTAATGAAAAAGGTGATTAAAATATACATACAAACACGAATCGTTGTGTGGTAATCGCCGAAAATTTAAGCACGAGTGCACTACAGAGAGGATTTTCGTCTCTCGGCTGGCGAGCAAACATAATTTCTGCGTGGAAAATATCACGGTGGCTTATTACCGGTAATTGCGAGAGAGCTTGCCCAAAGTTTCGTCGACATGCGAGCAGTATGTGTGCTGGATGTGTGCAACGTTGGGGGACTTGCAAACGCCTCCTCTCACGTGGCCTGCTCTGGACGAGTTGGTACGATGTGGTGGACCACAAGCCCCAGCAACAGCAGCGACCCCACCGACGTACATTCTGAATAGGAGAGCTTGCAACTCCGGGGGGTTATAATTTATCGAAGCGATATTATATGGGCTGTCTACCGTTCAATCCCGTTATTAACGAATATTGCCTTTGCAGGCATGCCTCGCGTTCGATCAAACGAACCTTGTTCCACGTTCCCATTAAATATCTACGAATATCTTTTTATTTATTAAACAAATTCTCGTAAACGCTGCCATTTTCGAAAAAATCACAATTTTCCCAAAGTTCAATAATCCTCGGGCGTTAATTAAATGTTGTGCGTTGTAGCGAACGGAAAGTATAGAAAGTAAAGAGCAAGTGTAGACTTACACACAATATCTTACGAAATTTGCAAAAACTAGAGCGGTTGGACGATTTTTCAAAAAACTCAGATTTTCGTAAAATTCGAAAAATCATAAAATTTGAATCGTTCTACCGATATTTCCCAAATTCACTACAAACCTTCCTATTACGATACTCTATTTATAAAAAAAAAAATTGGTAATAAATCTTAAAATTTGCGCAAGTTAGAGCGTCGACAGCCTTTATTTGAAAATTTCAAAATGCCGTAGAATTCGTATTTTTCTAGCAATTCCAACAAAATTCTCAGAGAATGAAGAGCTCGTATGGATTAACATCTGTGCAAAACGGGAGCACTGTAGCTCAAACCGTTCTCGACTTATGAACGTTTGAATTTTGCAGCGCCAGAACATACACACACATCCGGAAATTTTTTCTAGATATGATTTTTTGATATTTTGGGATATTTCAAACGCATTGACATTGAAAAATAGAAAAAAAAAAAATTTCACCGTCACATAGCAAAATCCAAGAGGATATTCAGGAACAAGTGGGACTGCTTTTCACTTTCGCAAAGTTGGAGAATCGTTGTCAAAGGTTAATTAAATGCAAACATCGATTAAGCATGTAGCCGAGCTTGATATTGGAGGAGATAATGTCGAGACTTTGGAGGACAGGAGGAGGCTCGTACGGTTTAGAGAAATAACAGTACGAGGAGTGCGCGATGATGCAAACAAATTTGAGAGTCTGGCACGTTTTGCGAGTATCGCGTGGATTCTGCAAATGTAAAATGATAGATCGAGGGCTTGTGCGTGGAAGGAGTGGTTAAAACGAACACGGTGAACTAGAGATGATGGGTACTCGCTCGAGATTTAAATTATAGGATAGTGAGAAAGAGTCGCAGAGAGAGAGAGAGAGAGAGAGAGAGAGAGAGAGAGAGAGAGAGAGAGCGAGATGAAGAGTTTTGCTCGATCGTGAGAAGTTGAAACTCTCTCGGCAACCCCCGTGGGATTAAAGCCAGTGTATTTTGCAGCTGACAAGTGAGGGTAGGAGATAGTCAAGAGTTTTCATGACTCCAGGGGCTCCGTTAACTCAGATTTCTTGTTCTTCTCACTTGACACATAACCCATCTCGTGCACACAGATTGTTTTTACATGAAAACGCTCTTGCAAATGTTCCATTAAATTTAAATATGGCGCTGATGGATGATCGAAAAAAAATTTGCATAAAAAAAAAAAAACACACATTCGCATTGTGTCTGATCGATCAATACTTTTTCCACTTTCAATCTCCCGAGCCCATTCATTTTCTTGAGAATTCGATGCACCGTCTGACTACTCACTGACTCGTTCCACTTGGAAATCTGCAAAAAAGTTCAAATCTACTGGGAGCCTTTTTCTAGCTTCGAGCAGAGTAAATAAATGTTCGATCCCTTCGCCAACAACTCACTTTCTCATAAACTCGTTGAATTTTGTTTATTATTTAATTTTTTTCATCGAATTTTGAGTTTTTCATCGTATGAGAAAATCGGGGGTAATAATTCTCTTCCATGATGAATGTCTTGTTTTTATCAACTCCAGACAGCGTCTTGCCCTTTTTTCTCGTTCGGGAGATACTTTGTTTCGCTCGTCATACTTTTCCTCTCGCTCATGAGCTCCATCTGGCGATGCTCCATCTGCGAAAGCCTCGTATGTGTCGGGGCGTTAGCGTTTCGCACGTGTAAGCAAATGGAAATTCATGCCTACCCTTGGATACCATAGAGCTGCGCTTCTCAACACTCTCCCCGAAACGAATGACGGAGTGGAGCTGGATAGATGAAGGGGAGCAGCAGAGAAGACCGAGTCTTCTCTCCTCCACACCGTATATTACGTGCACGACACGCTCACGTGTTACATCCCTTATAAGCCTCATCGTTCATAAAACTCGACTCACATCCTCCAAAGCACAACCTTATACTTTTCTTCCACGTACAAGACTCGCGTGTGCTTTAAATTTTCCTTACGTATATACGAAAACCTCGAACTCAAAACCACGTTCCTTTTACAACATTTTTCCGGAATCGTGTCATCGAATATTTCGAAACAATAATTCGAAAAAAAAATTTCTAAATTATTTCAAAAAATGTCCAACAGATTCGAGCTCAATATTTGAGTCAAAAAAAAGAAAGTACAGACTTATACACAATATTTTACAATGTTTCCAGAAATTAGAGCGGTTGGACGATTTTTCAAAAAACTCAGATTTTCGTAAAATTCGAAAAATCATAAAATTTTAACCGTTCAATCGACATTTTCCAAATTCAATACCAACTTTCTTATTATGATACTCTATTTATGGAAAAAAAACAATAGTAATAAATCTTTAAATTTGCAGAAGTTAGAGCGTCGACAGCCTTTTTTTGAAAATTTCAAAATGCCGTAGAATTCGTATTTTTTTAGCAACTCCAACAAAATTCTCAGAGAACGAAGAGCTTGTATGGATTAACGTCTGTGCAAAACGGGAGCCTTGTAGCTCAAACCGTTCTCGAGTTATAAACGTTTGAATTTTACAGTGCCAGAACATGCACACACATCCGCACATTTTTTCTAGATACGATTTTTCGATGTTTTGGCATATTTTAAGCACATTGACATTGAAAACAGAAAAAAAAAAATTTCACCGTCACACAGCTTCCTCTATGAGGAAGCAAAAAAAAAAACGAGTGCAATTTTGAAGCAGACGTTGCCAGGAGTTTTGGAGCGAGAGTCTTGAAGATGCGAAAGAATTTTCTTGCCTCCAACGCGAAGGGCACTTCGTTATTCACAAAAACAAGAGCTTATGGCTTACTTAGGAAACCATTTTTTTTTTCCTCTTCTTTTTCCACTTTCTTGTAGTCACTGTGCTGCTGCTTGTTGCTCCAGTTACTGCGTTGCCTTAAAAACGTGCAAGAGGCTGCTTTATCCGTCACTACTGGAATGTGTTCAACGTTGGAATCGCTCCGAGAGAAACGTCATTAGGAAACGAGAAAGACTTTGGCTCTGCTGTATATGCTCGCTAACGTAAACACGTGAAATTGCAGCGGTAGAATATACAAGTGCGCGCTCTAGGCACAGTGTTGATGCTCTTTGGATGCTCTTCTCGAACCAACCAACGTACACACATTACGAGTGAAATAAAATACTGAAAAAAGCAAAAATAAACGTGAAGGAAAAATTGTTTTTCGTCAATTTTCACAACATCGAACCGTCACGTTATTTTTTTATTTTTTTTGAAGCTCGATAATTAAGTTGATTGATTAGTATTGAGCGATTTAAAAAACTGGATTTTTTTTCTTTCTCTCTCGAAAAAGAACGTGGATGTGAGGAAAATTGAAAAGTTGCCAATCTTTTTTTTTTCCCGTCTAGACTTTGGTGGATTCCTCGAGCTGTTAATTACAGGGAGAGTGTATTTTTCGAGACGAGTTACCATGAATTCTTTTCTTAAGGGAATACATTTTTTTTTTTTCATTGTTTTCCGGAAGCATCAAAGTAATTTTCGCCTTGGCTGTCGGGAATTTTCTCACTTGTCTCGGTCGGTGTGTGTGTGTCTCGCTTGCGGCTTATTCGGTGCACGCAAATTTCACTATGGATCTTCCCTCTCACTCTTACTTTGCCTCCTAACATTTATTATTCAATTATCCCTCGTCACCAGCTCTGGTTTACAAAGGAGTAACTCGTTTACTCCCAACGCTCTCTACACGTGTATATATATCTTTATAGCTAAGCTACGACACTTACCAACACTCGTTAAACTCGCCATTTTTATGGGTTTGTTTGTCCTCGTCCTTTTTCTCTTCACAGAACCAAATTTTTTTTTTCTATTTACATTTTTTTCGCGAAAATGATTATTTTTATGGATAACGACCCGGAAGTCCGACCAGGACTCGACCTGGGGATCGGATCGAAATCCAAACTGGGTCGAGAAGCGTTGAGTTAGGAATTGGAGCGAAAAATCGAGGAAAAAATTTATGAGGCGCGTCATCAATTAATCCGAAGAATTTATAACGTCCAAATAAAATGAATCATCGAGTTTCAAAGTGGCTTTGACTTTTCGCTATCGAAGCATTTATCGCTGCACCGAGGATTGTCTTTTACAAAGCACAGAACTAAAATAGCTCGAACTCGGAATTTCTCGCTCCTTTTTCCTGCTGCGGAGTCGATCTAGCGGTCTCCCTCCGTCTGGCCAACAGAAAAGTCAGGTCGAAATCGTAAATTCGAAAGGATCCGGGCATTACGTTGAATCCAGAGACTCTTTACGGTGGTTGGTGGCTACGAAGGCCGGAAACTGCTGCCGCGGGTAAGAACAAATTGCCGCTCTTATACTGCCCGAGAAAAATGCCATATATTTTCACGACGGAGTCTCTCTAACGACGCCGAATCCTCTGCCGCAGAATTCTGCGTCGAGGCGCGAATCTTGCCCCCCCTCCCTGCTCCTTCGCCTGCTTTTCTCTCTCTGTCTCTGAAAACACGAGAAACACGAAAAGGGACGTTAAGCCGAAGGGACGAACCCTCGTAACCTTCAGACGGAACAACCCAACCCTCGAGTTTTTTTTTTCTAATTTCCATTATTATCGTAATTATTCCATTATTTGATTTTTCTCCGATCCCCTCGAGACACGCTAATTTACAATATATACTCTGTACTTATTGTAAAAAAAAGGGATAAACACACGAAAAAGGGAAACTGGAAGAATTGAGGGGTTATACCGAGTTGCATCGTTTTCTTCACGATTTTTTTCTGAAAAGGCATTTCATTTGAGCGAAATATGTAGAGGAAGTTAAATGTAGTCGTAGCTTTTGACTTTACATCGGCATTTTTTATTTCCAAAAATATTGATCGACACTGCTCCTGTAGATGATTTCCTGGAGGTCCTAAAAAAAAAATGTGTCTGGTGGTGAGCACGAAATCTCCGGATTGGGTTATCGAATATGAAAAAACCAAAATTTCGATTTTCTGACAAAATGGTGGCTCCGAAAAGGAAATATTGCTATTTTCTATTTTTTTTGAAAAAAGATGGAAATAATTATCAGAAATCTTATTCCTGCTGCAATAAAAGCTCGAAAACTCGGTTGAGAAACGAAAAAAGAGCCAATACGATTGATCGAAACTAACAGAACACAGCGCAACGTATTCGCGTCCCACAGCCGAAACACAGGGACAAAAAAATAGCTGAGGTTCTCGCACCCTGTCCAGTGAGCCATGGGAACAAGTGTCCATGAGATTTAGGGGTTAGATTTTATTTATATATATTTTTTAGCCTCGATATATCGCGAGCTTCAGAATTCTGTATGTACGCAAAAGTTCGAAGCTTTTGCAACGGTAAACAATGGGCATTTGACTTTTTTTTTTTCCTCTCTGCCTCTGCTCCTCACCCCCTTCTCTTTTATTTCCAATCGCTCTGTTTTTCCGGCTTCTTTTTTCTCCCGTACACTTTTTCAACAATAATTCATCACCGGACATTCCGTTCCGTTCGTTCCACGACGCTCCTGTACTTTTTTTTCCTCTCACCAAAAACTCCGCCCTCTGATCACTTTATCCTCGAGAGTTTGTATTTTATTCGCGTGTGTGAAAAAAATGTTTTTTCTACCAATCGCGCTTGCGCGCAGCCTCCACGCGAAATCCTCGATCCTGTCACGCTCTCTCGTGGACATTTTTTATTTTTTATTTTATTCCTTTGAATATTATCGTGACACGCA
The DNA here is from genome assembly GCA_963921915.1 of Hyposoter dolosus. Classification (NCBI taxonomy): domain Eukaryota; kingdom Metazoa; phylum Arthropoda; class Insecta; order Hymenoptera; family Ichneumonidae; genus Hyposoter; species Hyposoter dolosus. The sequence continues at coordinate 386,400 of OY998136.1, read as the reverse complement.
CTCCCTGCGTTCTTGTATCCAGTTTTTTGCCATTTTGATGATTTCTTTTCTCTCTTTAAGGACGCTGAGTCGCAAATCGCAAATATGATGAGAAAATAATGCAAATTTGGTATGTTTTTTAATGAAGTATTTGAGAAATCGTGTAAAAATTTCACGACGATTAGGGAGCTCGTTATTGAACAAATCATTAATAAATTAAATGTAGTCAAACGTAGTCTTATGGAAACTGGTATAACTTTGCGACAAGTTTTTTTTTTTTGAAACGAAGTTTATTGATAAATATTTTTTGTATTTTTTTTTTTTTAATTGTTCTTAACAAAATGTTAATTTTTTAATAACGAGCTTCCCAATCGTCGTGAAATTTTTACACGACCTCTTAAATACTTGGTACGAAAACATTATAAATTTTCAGAATTTTCTCATCATTTTTATTTCAACCCTTAAGGGGGTTGATGTAATGATGATAGAATTCTTTGAATTTGGTATTTTTTTACATCAAGTATTCAGGAGGTCCTGTACGAATTTCACAACGATTAAGGAGCTATTTATTGAACAATTAAAATTAACAAATTTCATACGTACTCAACATCCTTAATCGAGCATCAGATTCGTCCTCGTATCGAAAAATCGAGACCGAAGTTTCTCGAGCTTTTTTCTTCCTCGCTCGAGCCTCTCGGTAATAAAAGCTCGCGCAGTGGCGCTTTAGTTTTCATCCCAAGCTCGGCCACGAGAAGATTCTAAAAACTGGAGACACGAGAGCCTCTTCGATGAAAATCGTCTTTTGAAATATCGCGGCGTTGTTTGCTCTGCCCGCGCGAACCCCGTTACCTTGTAAGAGAAATGAAACGGTGCAATGGGCGAGAACGAGTGGAAGGAGGAAGCACTCCAGAGAGAGAGAGCGTAAAGGCTGGTCGGTTATTTCGTTAAATTTCGCACACACGGAGTCATTAAAGCGAATGTTTCGAAGTAAACGAAATTGCTCGGAGAAAGCACCAACGACTGACTCAACCGGCGTCTCCGTCCCGTTCCCCTCCTTCCCACTTTTCCTCCACACGCACACACACACACACGTACACACTGCGGGGGAAAAGCTCTTCCGCGTTTAGCTCGCGAAAACGGACGAGCCGTAACGCCGATGCCACAAGCGGACCATAAATTTCCCCAGCGAGAGAAACGCACGACAAGCCAACGTTTTACGTACATGTGAGTTTGTATAGACTTTCGAGATATGCAAATATACAGGGTGTCCCAAAAGTGACCTCTTCTTTTTCGAAAATTCCATCACTCGTGAGATTCCAAAGAAAAAAGTCCCTTGGCACATTTTTCTGCGACGCGAAATTATCCAAATATTTATCGAAAAAATAAAACACCTAGAAAAAAGATTTATTAAAAATCAATAAAATTTATTTAATTGAAGAAAATTTATTTATTTAATTACCAATCTAATAAATATTTATTTATTCCAAATAAATTTATTTATTTTGAACAAATAATTTTTATTAATAAACTTCGTTATTTAAAAAGAAGAAATATTTCTTGGGATTCAATAAATAAGTATTGACTTCAAAGAAATGTATTGTAAATATACTCCTTTATTATTTATTAATAAATTTTTTTTTTCTGGGTGAGTGTTACGGAACGCCCCTTAATTAATGTTCAAGCGACTCGTCATCGTTTGGTCCGTCGCACCCTGTATGTCTAGGGCGTAGAGAGGAGAAAAATAACTCGTCGCTTGCATGTGTACTCGAGGGGGTTCTGGGAGAATCGCTCTTGCGCATTCATACACGAGAGACAAATGTGTGGAATAACGGGAGATAACGCCGGAAAAGTGAGCGAAATAGAGGCGAGTGGAAAAGGTATACGTAGAGGAGAATAGAACGAAAAGGAAATGAGAGCTCATTTGCATTTTCCACACGAGTCTTTGCAAATGTTTATGCACGTGTATAAAATATACGGGCTATGCACAGATGGATAAATTAATGCAATTTTCTCGGGCGTTTGTTTTTATGTCTCCTCCCATGTATCCCTCATTTTCTTTCCAAATTCACCCAGTTATGTTTGTTCATTAAATACTAAATATGCAACGTTCTTATCAAAATATCAACATCTGCTTTTCATTATTCAACACGAATATTATATCATCATTATTTTAACCCTTAATGGTCACACGGGCTTTATTTTACCCCAGCCCCTTTCGACCGACGATACGTTATAGAGATTTTGACACAATCTCTAGTTTCAACTTTCTGGTAGGGAGCCTCGTCGTTATTATTTCAAAGGGCCCGTCAGTTCACTTTTGGAAATGGTAAGAAGTGGTCTATCCTTTTTGGAACGGTCGCTAATTTAACCAGCCCCACTTATGAAGTCCAGACTTATGAAACGATTTTTTTTTTTTTTTAATGAAAATTACAATTTTTGCATCAGAATTTTTGCAGAATTTTTTTTTTCGACATTTTTTTTTATATTAAAATAAGAGACAAGAGTTAAAAATACATTGTAGTATTTTTATTTTATTTTTTTTAACGATTTTTCAACTATTTATCGTCTTGAAAAAGTGAGTGGGGTTGATAACAACCCCAATGACTATTTACGTCAAAATCTGGAGGTGTGACTATTGAGGGTTAATTAATTAGATTCAACATCGAGACTGTTCAGAATTTTCTCATCAGGTTTTTTTAAAAATAATTTCGACAAATAATGACAATTCTTTGTCATTGATATTTTTTCTCCTATATATGGTCGAAGTTGGCAAAGTTACGTCTGAAAAGAAGGCACAGTTTGGAGAGTCTGGGTTCATGGAAGTGCAGTCGAAAGGAGCTCACTCGATCTGACCAAGTTGTAAACTCTAGCCCGGTTTTTCACTTGTTTGTGTCGCTTCTTTTCGCTCGAGTGTGTGTTCGCGTGAGTGTGTGCGTCTCGCGAGGAACAACTTCTTCGACGGGATATAGATTTTTGGCGCCAGTGTTGTTCTGCCAGCCAGGAACTACCCTAGAACAAACATCAATGTATATACGGAGTCACATACTCACTGCGTTTCGACGTCCGACTCCTCGAGCTGCTGAAACTCGTTTTTTTATATTTTTCCCGGATATTTTTCTCGGCTCTAGAAATTTTGTTGATTTATTGAAAAAAAACGGTATTTTTGAATGGCTGGAGAAACAGAATGCTGTTGAGGCATTTTCATAGCCCAGACACACTGGGTCAAAAAGACCCGGAAAAAATCTGGTTGCAATAATTTTCGAAAAAAAAGCCGAAAAATTCATAAGGGTCAAAATGACCCAGTTTGTCCACGAGAGGTTATTTAAAAAAAAACGAATCGAAGAACTTCTCGTTCATTCGCCAGTCTGCTGGGTCCCGGAAAAACATTCGTCTCAATTATTTTGGCGTTAAGATAAATTTTACTCTGCTGCCCCCAGGAAGTATAAAGACGGAGGGTGAAAAAATTGCCAGAGCCAAAAAATGTGGGGAAAAAAAAAACAAGCCAAATATTTACGTGGTGGAGACACTCGGTGCCAAAAGCAGAAAAATTGTGGAGAGTCTCGAAACGAGAACGGTAAACAGCGTCGAGCACTTGAAGAAGAAAGCTCGTAGTCCTGCACTCGCCAGCAGCAGGCCTCTCGCTTTTTTCTCTCTGTCTCTCTGCCTTTTTCCTTCGCCTCACTAACTCCATTTTTTTCCGCTCTCTCTCTCTCTTCCACTCGACTTTTGCAATATCGAGTGCTGCCGACTTGGAACTTTCCTACCCCTTTTCAAGACGCCCATGAAAAAAGGAGCTTCCGAGAGGATTTTCACACTGGATAACTGGACGCAAGTATACACGTTACTGTTACATACGGAAAGCACAAAAGTGGATAGTTTCGAGTGTATCGTCTTTCCGAAGCTTTACACACTTACACACCAAAATACATAACAACAAAAAGGACTAAAAATATATAAATCGTCCCTATTTCGTGTTTATGGTTTATTTTCCTAGATGCTTGGTTGCCAGAATCCTGAAAGTGATATTCTCTCGTGTTCATAAGTGTTTCTTCACTGCATTATATCGCCGGGTCTTCGATGTTTGTATATTTATGTGACGACCCTTAAAAATTGCCCTTTTCACAAAAATCCCTTCCCAGTCCCTCGAGGACACTAAAAAACTTGTTTTTCTTTCGATTCGTTGACACACTGGGTCTCTCAGACTCGGACTCATTTTTGGTATCCATTTATCCGCAGAGAAATAACCCTCGGGTCAAATTGACCCAGTGTGGATTTAAACTCGTTGAGAAAATTTTTAATCTCATTTTATTTTCTCGTGACAATGTTTTTGTTTACGAAATCAAGATCGTAACATATTTCCCCGTTGCTACAGGATGGAGTGACGCTTAAGAGTACAGTGCTCGAGAAACTCAAGTTTATATTTCTTTTTTGTAGCGTTGTTTGCCTCCCCAGAGCCTCGTTTTCCGTTCAAGTGCCACGGACACTTTAAACCTTTTTTCTTCCTTCGCTGCGTGCGTTGTTGTTTTATTTTTTCTTGACGAGGTGCGCCATGGGCGAATCTTGAGATCCACGACCTCCTCGTTTTCTCAGAGACACACACGTCGTTCACGCAAATTTAACGAGGCAATATCGCTTCAACGACGATTCTCGAAAACGTCCTCGTATTTTAACCTCCAGAGGGCAGAAAAACGACGTTTCGCACTCAACAAACTTCCTCCTAAGTATGATTTCGTTGATGCTGCATTTTACGAATAACAAAATCGAGAAATTCTTCACCCAGAATAAAGATTTATTAAAAATCAATTAAATTTATTTAATTGAAGAAAATTGATTTATTTAAATACCAAACTAATAAACATTTATTTGTTCCAAATAAATTTATTCATTTATTATATAAATCTTCTGGATTATTCAAAATAAATGGAAATTTTATTTGAACGTAATAAATATGTCATTTATTTTTAAGAATATATTTATTTACTGCAAGTAAATAATTTGTTCATTCTAAACAAACAAATTTATTTGTTCTAAACGAATAAATTTATTTGTTCTGAACAAATACATTTATTTATTGTTAACAAATAATTTCAAATAATAAACCTCGTTATTTAAAAAGAAGATATATTTCTTGGGATTCAATAAATAAGTATTGAATTCAAAGAAATGTATTATAAATATTACTTTTTAATAAATGTTTTTTTCTGGGTGTTCATTAGGACAAATCTAACGATTTTTCCAAAGGAATAAGCAGAAAAACGTAAAACAGGACGAAATCGTTTTAACGAGCTTTCGCAATTTGGTGGATTTAATTGGTGGAAAATGTCCATAGATATTCAGTCGAATTAACCTTTTCATATAATTTCTATATATAGATCAATGGCTAACTATTTTAAGGACAAATATATTGGGCCGATGGTAAACGTTATGTCTTTGTGTACCCGATGTGTAAACGAAGGCTTATATTTTCCATCGACTCTATTGAGAGAGAGAGAGCAAAAACAGCGAAACAGAGCGAGAAAGAGAGAGAGTTCAATTTCATGCGCCATGTTCAAAGGGCCATTACGAAAATGGCCATTAAAATAAATTACTCTCATTGCGAGCTCACCTAGCCAGCAGCAGGCTTTCTCTTCAAACGTTCACCTTTATCGCCTGCTCTCTTTCTCCTTTTTCGTTCGTTCCTATCTCTCACTTCCGATCAATATAAACACGTCCGAAATAGATTGAATATTCCTACAATTTTTGCCTCCAAAGTCTCTCTCTCTGAGAGAGAGAGAGAGAAATATTTACAAAGAGTATTTCACTTCGAAATCGTCCAACATTCGGTAAATATACGAGAGTAACCCACAAATAGATTCGGCAACGCGAATCAATTTAAGCAAATAATGGGCCTCAAAGTACACTACACTTTTTTTTACGTCATCGCAATCCCGAGCGGTTAACAAATTTTCTGTAAATTGAAACTCGCTCCCGTCTCAAAGAGACTACGAAAAAAAATTTGCAAATTTCAATTTGCAGCTTTTTTTGTATGTACAATTATATAATTTCGACAACTTTTCTAGAAAGTAAAGAGAAAGTACAGACTTGTACACAATATTTTACAAAATTTGCAAAAATTAGAGCGGTTGCACGATTTTTCAAAAAAAACTCAGATTTTCGTAAAATTTGAAAAATCATTAAATTTAAACCGTTCAACCGATATTCCCCAAATTCAATATCAACCTTCCTATTATGATCCTCTATTTATAAAAAAAAAAATTAGTAATAAATCTTAAAATTTGCGCAAGTTACAGCGTCGATACCCTTTTTTTGAAAATTTCAAAATTCCGTAGAATTCGTATTTTTTTAGCATTTCCAACAAAATTCTCAGAGAATGAAGAACTTGTATGGATTAACATTTGTGCAAAACGGGAGCCTTGGACATTTTTTTTAGATATGATTTTTCAATATTTTGGAAAATTTTAAGCACATTTACATTGAAAACTGGAAAAGCGAAAATTTTTTAATTTACCGAATATCAATCAAATGGACGTCGTCGTCGTCGTCGATTTATTGATCGCTCCTCGGATATTTACACGATATTTAATAACCTTCGAAAACAAACACCAAAATATTGCAAGTTTCTGAGGAGTCTCTGCAAATTTGCTATCGCTCGACGAAATAAAAAGAAAAATTCTTTCCTCTCCTCAGAGTTATAAATACACGAGTATTGCATGGGATTTTAAAAAATATTCCACGAATCGTCGAGCATTTTATTTTCTCGGAAACACCGAGCTATTGCACTCTGTATTTTTTTTTTTTTTCATTGTATTTATAAAATGAATGAAAAATAAATACACGTTGATTGTTTTTCTTTCATTTATTAGTCGCGGAGCAGCATTTTTTGTTGAATATTCACAACGAACGTCAGAGATAAAAAATAAATAAATAAAAAAATACAGACGAATGAGAAGCGAGTAAATACGAGAATATTAATCGTCGCTGGACATACTTCCAGTTATTTTCTCCAAAGTTTAATTTCGACGTTCTTTGGCTCGCTTTTCCAGGAAAAAATGTTACGACGTAAAAAAAAAAATCTGGAAAAATGTGAAAAATCAAACTTCATACCCAATGTAATTTCATCCAAAGTCAATAACGAAAGCTTCGCGCAATGCTTTGTGCTCGTTTGACAGCGACGGAAAATATTAATAACGAAATACGAAGATCTGCTTTAGATTCGTCCGCATGAATTTTTTCTTTTTTTTTTTTTTGTGATTGACGTCATTCGTTTTTTCAATATTTGTATTTGACGGAGCGCAACCAACACTGACTGTCTCGTTTTTCGTAATTCGCACTCGATGTTTCAAAGCTTTTTATTCATAACCCGTGCATGCGTTTTCTGTTACATTTTTTTAATCGGGCTTCCCAGTTCGCTGTGGACAAAGGGCCACCGCGGAAGCCAAAGTATTATGCGCCCCCGTGAATATTCTCCGGCCCGAGCTTTTCCGACACGTTGCACCAAAATTTCATACACCAACTCCGGACTCGCGAGTACGATTGTTCGTTCCACAATTCCATCGAAAATATCAAAGTTTTTGACGTTTTTTTTTTTTGTTTCTCTTCTTCCTTCGCGTTTCGAGCTTTTTTATACAAAAGTTTGTTGTCCTCGGAAAAAAAAAATGAGCGTGTAATCAGCGTGACGTTTCCGCAACGAAAAGATATTTTTCTCACTTTTTCATCGAACTTGGAATTTCACAAAATTTTCACGAAAAGTGGAAAAATGAATTTTTTCGTGTCTCTTTTGATTTTTCTGCGAAATTGATTTTTACGGTTTTGTTTCTCTCTGTCATTTAGGGTCCTGTCGGGGAAGTCGGCGGCGTGAGGCTGCCTCTGCAATCGTTACATGGATACGGATCCGTGTTCATGTACTCGGCGTCCACGAGTCCCGGAAGCGGGGGTAGTCAGGGCGGCGGAGGCGGGGGCGAAGTGACCCTTCGTCTCCGCGAACCCGAGGACATACCTGAAGAGGTTTTGGCGCGTCTCGAAGACACGGCGACGCTTTCGATATCGCTGCAAGGCGACGCCGTCCTCAGGCTCGGGACAGCAGGCTCTGGTAAGTCTCAATTCTTCTTCTCAATCATTCCACAGTCCTTAAAACTTTTCGGAGACGAAATTTTACGCAAAAATGATAAAAAACCATAAAAAAAGAATTTTCATTGATTTTTCTTTGGCAATCGTTAAAAATTTGTTTGAATTTTGTAAAAGAAAAAAAATTGAGTAAAAAAAAATGGCTGTCGATAAATCGCGGAGGTATGGACATTTGGGATGTTCCAAAACTTTTCGAAAATATGACGATTGGATTTGTGACTTTGAACAAACTTTTTGGAGCTGTTAGCAAAGAGTGACTCGTTTATTAGCGAATTTTCGAAATTTTAGTGATAAATCGTATCGCTAAAAAAATAGTTCAGACTCACCAAGTTCCTTGGTCCATAAATACTCGGATTATTCGAGAGTGGACAGCCCGAGTAGAAAAAGGAGGGAGTAGAAATGGGCTTGTTCTCACAAGTCTGACCGATCCGGAGAATTTATGATAATGGGGATGATCCCTCGTATTTTTAAGGGTGGCTATTAATTAAGCACCCTTTCGAAGCGCGTTCAAGGACGAAACGACACTGCAAACTTGACTGTGAAAGTGCTGGAAAAAAGAGGGGGCAAAAGCACGAGGAGGAGGAGGAGGAGGTGAGTCGTGGATCAGCAGATTAGATGAGATTCACTTGGGATGCTGCCTACACGAGGCCCCAGCCTCTCTCTCTCTCTGTTTTTTCCTATCTGCGCCCTAAAACACGAGCGCTAATCCCTCCAGGATTTTCTCCACCATTAGGTCAGCCTTGATAAATCCTATTTTTTCTCTCGCTCTATTTTATTTCGTCCCCGAAATAGTCCAAACAAAAAAGAGAAAAAAAAGGGTCAGAGGGGAAAAAAAAAACGTTTGGCTAATCCATGCAACGAAACGTTTCGGTCTAGGAATTCGATGATAAAACGAGAGTAAATATTTCTCACTTAACGCTTGATAGTCACATCTCCAGATTGTGACGTAATATTTTTAATATAAAAAAAAATGTGGAAAAAAAAAATTCTGTAAAAATGACTTTTTTTACAAAAAATGATGCAGAAATTTTAATTTTCAATTTAAAAAAAAAAATCTTTTCATAAATCTGAAATTGCATGCTTTCGGGTGGGATTGGTTAAATTAGCGACCGTTCCAAAAAGTATTCCCCAGGTTTTACACCGTCCGCTTCCTACGACTTCCAAAACTGAACTAACGAGCCCTTTCAAATAATAACGACGAGGCTCCCTACTAAAAGGTTCAAACTACCGATAGAGGCTGTCAAAAGTTGCATTTTCTCAAAATTTCTATTACGTATCGTCGTTCGAAAGCGGCCGAGATAAAATTAAACCCACGTGACCATTAAGGGCTAAAAAAAAGTGTGATCTGCATAATGAATGAAAAAATTGAATTCGTCAGCGTTTGGCAAGGCTCGCGTGATCGAAAACATGTTCGCAGTCTCGAGGCTGGACGGGATGTTTATCTTCAAGGTATTTTGCTTGCCAGACAGGCGAGATTTTTGGGATAAGCCCAAGCGAGGAACGTAAATGCATAGAGAATCTAACCGAAACATACATTTTAGTATGAATGTGGATTTTGAAAGATTCGCAAAGGCATTTAGCATATCCGGAGGGTCGAATCTCCACCGCTGGCTTGGCCAGATTCGCCCCGCACCAGCTTTGTTACCGAATCGCGAAAGACTCGGGGATATACATATCTTTCCGGACGATTTGTCAAGTCAGGTTTGTACAGGAGGAAAGCTGCTTGTGTCTAGGCGTCTATGCACCATGTTTCTTTCGCCCGGATAGCATCGTAGATCCCCCATAAATCCAGGATTTTCATAACTTTTACGCATCTTAACCTCTTTCTCAATCTTTCCTCATTCTTTTCCATTGTCTCGTTCTACACTCTCTCCCTGCACACCACCTTTCGTTCTCCCGAGTCCAACAGTCAAGTTTCAAATAACCTCACACTTTGACCTTTTTATCCATTCATTGTAATATTTCGTGAATTAAAATCAACGGAGAGTCTGAGCAAGAGCGAGAGCGAGCCCTTAAGGACGTTGTACGATCAAATCTAAATTTTTGTTTTCAGTTTTTCTTACATGCAAAATGGTTTGCGAGTCCAAGTTTGTTAAAAAAAGTTTTTACAAATTGACTAAAGAACAACGTACTCTAAATCCAAGATTTTCCGAGGTAATCTGTATTTTTTGTATAATAAACAAAATTTCGAAAAAATTTTACGATCAATTTTTTTGAAAAACTGAATAAAGCTTCTTCGATGTTACACAAAAGTGTATGCACAGTTTTAAGAAACTTCACCATTTAGAAATCGAAATATTTAATGTTGAAATTTGCAACTTTTAATACACGCTCTTATGAGAAACTACTGAAAATTGTGATTTTTATAAATAAATATCTCGACTTCTACATGGTGCAGTGCAAATTTAAAGGAATTCTATCGATAGAAAATTTAGCATACAACGTCCTTAACGATGTAACGGAATATATGTATCGACGTGTCGTCTGTGCGCAGCTCCGGGAGAAACTCACAACAGCATCTTCTCGTAATGATGTAACGCTCGAATAACGAGGCAGCTGTCATTGACGTCCTGGGGATTGACGTGTTCCAGGGGTTATCTCAACGGTCAGTTATTAATAAACCGACGCTTGATTGCTGAACATTTCGTGATGGAGTTACAATCGCCAATTCTGAGCTTATTCGTGTGTTTGACAATGAAGAATGCCGAATGGCATGTCAAGGGCTTGAGAGATTTTCGCTAGGCTGCAAATGACACGACGTTAAATTTGATGGGAGTGAAAAACCGAGTGATGGACAGTTGGCTAATCCTGGTTTATTCCCGAAGCTTATTTAAGGCATTTCCATGGAAACTCGAGTCGTCCTCGTCCTCGTAACTTTGTTGTCTCAGTCGTGATGCTCGTTCTCGAGTTGGAAAAAATGGCAACAACGTACAGTCCGGATTGAAGTTGGTACGTGGGGGATAAACGGAGATAGTAGGCAAAGATTCATCAGCGTAGAGAAACTCTCCTGCTCAGGAACGTCCCCTCGGGCTGCTTCAACTCCAAATTACTGGCTCTTGCACGATCGCCCGAGCATGCAAGGGCTTCACAGACACGAGACAAACCAGCTTTGGATACATAGTTATAGTATTATTATCATTGCGATTGATTAAGAGGGTCTCTTCACATCTTACTTGCCTGAGGAAACTGAACCAGTTCTGTATCAGTGCTCGAGCCAGAGATGGAGAGTCTCTCTCTCTCTCTCTCTCTCTCTCTCTCTCTCTCTCTCTCTCTATCTCGCCAACTCGGGACCTTCTACGCGATTGTCCTGGGGCTATTCCTCCGCCATTTTCCTCAATGACGAAACCAACAACTCGCCCGTTCTCTGGTGCCACTTAGCTTCGTACTTTCTCAACTTGTTACCTCGAATCTCTGGCATCCTCCAGGACATGGAATCACATTTTCACTCGATACTTTCCTTTTCAATTTTTCTTCCCTATCGATCATCGCGAGCTCATTAATTCTATGGTTTTCTATGGGAAATTCGAGTGTAGACGCGACAGCTGAGTTTTATCCCTTACTTGCCACCTTGGGGTACAAACGACCCCAACGATCCCCAACGATCTAACCTGCTGAGGAACAAAGACTTTGGCTCGCAATTGATTTGAAGACTGTGTCCTTGGTGACATCGCCAGAAAGACCGGCAAGGGAACGAGTAAGATGAAAATACTTTAGCTACTTCCTTTTCGCCTTGAGGGACTTGGAATGGCAGCAACGACAACGACGTTTTAGAGCACCGAGTCGGTAGGTGTTGAAACTTTGCTCCTCTTCCCTGCTTCGGTTCTTTCCTCAGTTTGCTCGACACGTGCGAATGCCAATTGCAGCCTCCTCCAAGGTATGGCGAGAGGTTTTTTCCTCATCGACGTGCACGCCAGTAGAAAAAGTTTTCGTGGTCCGCCACGTGTCGTCAAAAACATTAGAAACGTTTAGTCGCTATAGATCTCGATTTTCCCACATCGCTGTACATCGCGTTCGTCGTTCCAACGTTTCAAGTAACAAACAATCCCCTCCCCCTCCCTCACCTTCTCGTCTATTCCGTTTTATCACTCGCGACGACCGTAGTAATTAAATTTAATTGGAAACGCTTATTTCCGACTGTTGACCTCGTTAAGGTCCAATGAAAATGAGGATTCCAACCTGCGAATGTAGAAACGTGGCTCGATCTACCGATTCCTCTGCCCCCTCGCCCCTCTGTATCCCCCGGCGACACGTTATCTCGTCGCGCTTCGTTAAACCATCGTTTCAACCGTTATTTCATCGATGCGAGACAAAAAATCCAGTCCAATATCGACATTGATCGGTTATACAATCGCACGACTGTCATCGCCAATAAAGTTGAAGAAAATCCGAAATATCCGAAAAATTTGAATTTCCATGCAGCCGGGATTTTTTTCGCGCAATTTTTCTCTGACGAAACGTTCGGAATTCGAAATACATGAAAATTAAGGAATTTCTGGGCAAAGAAAAAAAATCGTCAGAGCCGTCGTTCCATGCCGACGAATCGAATGAAAAAAAAAAAATTTTCAGTTCCATTCACGAACAAAATTAATCAAATCCTTGTCAAAAACGGGACGAAAAATCCGATTTATTGCTTTCCATTATTTTACCATAACAGGACGAACCCCTGTGCAGCGATGAAAAAAAAAAAAAAAAAAAAAAAAAAAATCGCCTTTTGAGCCTCAGTCATCGTCAGCGATGGATACGTTTTGTGCGCTCTCCATTGATAGCCATTGAAAGAGTGATTCCAAGTAGATTCATGATCGACTCTCTTCCAGGGCCCCATTGATAGAAAATTGATTTTGGTTTTGGTCCAAACAGCTCCGCCACCAAAAACGCACGCATAAGCGTGAAAAATCTGTTCACCATCGTTGCCCGAGTGTTTCAAGGGTTCAGGGAGGAATGAGGACGAAAGGGCATGCACCAGCAGAGGCTGCTCTGGCTGTTGTACGAAATTTCCAATTAAGCGTGCGTGACACAGAGGAACAAGCGGGACAATATTCATTAGCATACGCAAAAATGTAGAGAGCGTGGATATGCATCACGTATGCTTAAAAAGAGCGCGTGTGCGAGAGCGAGAAAGAACATAACGCTATGCAAATTAGCTACGGCCTAACGGCTATGCCGTTATACGAGATGAACGGTGCGGCAAAAGCTTTTCTCTCTCCCTCTCTCTCTTTCCTCCCTCATTTTGGTAATACTCGTGGCGTGTACGCGATGATGATATATCGACACGCGCGGTTCGTTCCATTCTTTACCGATAATTTCACGAGCCCGCAACGAGATGGATGCGTCATGACGAGCCCGGAATACCTCCGAGCTTTGTTCAATTTCCCATCAGCACAAATTTACCGAAATTCATTTATCAAGATATAAATATTCAAAAACAACATTTGAGATGAGAAATTTGTGGCGAATCCTCCAAATCGCATATTTGTTGCCAAAACTTAATTGAAAATTGAGTACTTTTTGAGGCGAGGCTATACTGCGCGATAACAAACACTCAGACTCGTGTTTTTCCCCCATTTTCTACAATTTATATCTTTTTTAAAAAACTGCTTATTTGCAGCGTACACCAAGTTGTTGGATTCTTTTTTTTTTTATTCTTTCCCAGTTTCCTGTAATGTCCGAGCGAGCGGGTGGCAATACCGTAAACCGGAAATAAACTAAAGCCACGGTGCGCTATAAAAGTAGCCTGAGCCTTTTTCGCATATGCACACACACACACGGGTGTACATATAAATGTAAAAAAGTATATAATCTTGGTAGGAACTCGACAATAAGTCTGAAATATTCCGCGCTGCACTTAATGCTTTTTTCTTTCTCCTTCTAAATTTTCATGTACGGACCGTTTCGTGTAAAGTTGATTCACTCCTCATTTTTTCTTGCCCCTCTCTCAGAATCAAAAGAGTCGAGAAACCTTGAAAAATGGCGTAAAATTTTTCAGTTTTTGGAAAAACGATCGAAGAAAAATGAGTTCTCGCTTTTCACCATTTCAAAATGTTTATTTCATTTTTTTTCCCCACGAAAATCGTCGTATTTATATTTTCATACGTTTTTATACGTGAATAAACACGTGGACGAAAGTAACGTTAATGACGTGCGACCATGAGAGCTTAAGGAGCCCCACGCACCTTTTTCCACCCTGTGGAATAACGACGGCGAGCGAAGAAAAAATACTTTAGTTTTTACAAGCAACGAAATTCCATCGAATCAAGGAGAAGATAAATAATTGGGAAAACTGTAAAGAAAGGATGAAATTGGGGGGAAAAAATGTTGGACCAACTCGAGGATGAACTACGTGAAAGACAAATTACGATAAGCTTCGTAGATGAGGAGAAAGATTTTTGGAAAACGAGTTTGCAAGAGAAGAAGGAATAAGGGGAAAAAGACAGTATGAGGGCAGACACCGAACGAGGCGAGGAAAGACGATGAATGGAAAAATGGGAGGATCGTAAGAGAGTTTCACCGAAAAACTGGAGTGAAGATGAAGAAGAAAAAGGCCCCGGGAGCACACGTAACTTACACGAACAACGCGAGATTCTCGTTCCAACGTCCAAAGCGAATATGCGAAAGTTTCCTCCAAACTTTTCGCCCAGAGCAATTCTCGTTATAACTTGGAACTGCGAGATGGAAGCCAGGCATGGCAAAGACTTCACTCTTATATACCTTTCTATATATTTTCAAACGTATATACAACTATTTTAAAAAAACTGCATATACATAGAAAAACTTATGCAAAGAGTACACACGAATATTTTCCTCATATGCTCCTTCCCAAGCTAAATCCATATTGAGTAGATGTACCCAAAGTAAAATGAAAAAGAATAAAAAGGGCCAACGCGAGCTTAAACCGTCGATTGCTGCGACCATGCAAAACTTTTTTGCCCTTTATTTCGTCGATTCTCCGCCACATGTGCCCATCTCTCTGTGCATTTCGTTCGTACCGAGCATTTCCGTTCCTCCCACTTTTCCAGCCAAAGGAACAACGAAACTCGGAACCGTTTCCTCGCAAGAAAAAAAAAAAAAACGAATTGGAAGAATTTTTCAACGATATTCACGAAGGAACGAAAAGTAATTGATGCTCGATGGACAGGATTGAAATTTATAATTTGCTAACATGTTCTCCGCCACATATTTTTACAATTTTGAAAATTGGACAAAACTACTGAGAAAATAATTAAATTCCATTAATTAATTCATCGATTTTTGGAACATGGAATTGGAACGGAATAATTAATGGAATTTCATTATTTCTTCGCAAGTTTTGCCTAATTTTTAAAATTGTTAAAACACGTCGCAGAAAATACATTTTGAAATTTTAATTCCTTGCGATCGGTTCTGATGGTCGTCTTATGATTTTGAAATCTCACCAAATTCCATAAGCATCCGGTTGGTTAACAGGAGCACAGAAACGTCGACGACACGTACGCGCGTTTTGGTACGAACGCGTTGGATTTTCCGGAGCAGTATGGCAGCTCGAAATTGTGCGAAAATACGTATTCGTCCACGAGCCCGCTGTACAGCTTCGTTCTCAACGCTCTGAGATCTCAGTCGCCAAATCTCCCCTATTATCCAAGCGTCACGTATTTAAGACTCGCTCGTAAGGGACACGTACGATCCACAGCCGACAACCTTCTGATGCTTTTCCCCTGCTCGTATAGATTTAGTCCTACGTGAGGGCGTGAGATTCCAGAGATGTACAAAAAGGGGGAGAGGGTGAAGAAATTTCAAGAAAAAAACCGAAAAGTACGATCGAAATCGTTGGATCGAAAAATTCCTGGCGTTTCAATAAACAAATAAATAAATAGATTCAAATTCGCGCACAAATTTTGACATTTTTTAAAAACTATTAATTTTGCAATAAAAACCAAGAAAAATTAAAAGGAATTCTACGAGCTACTGGGAAGATTGAGATACAAGAAAATTCGCGTAATAAATTATGCCGAGACAATGGAAAGGCGAAAAAAATGAAGAAAAACGAAGTAGACGAGCGAGGCAAGAAAAAGTCTGCTACGAGACACTTCCGGTGTATATTCTTCACTAACTTATCGCGTGGGTTCATTCCTCGAGCACCATGGCTTGTGAAAAAATATTTCAACGAACAAGAAAAAAAAGCTTGGATGAAGAAGCGGAAAAAAAATTGACGAACACCAAGGAGAAAAGAGAAATTGTAGGAATTCCTCAACGGAACGTATATGCTCATATTATAAACTTTTTCATAATAATACACTTCTCCAGGAATGTGAATGCTATTCACTGAGAGACTTTGTAATTAATTTCGAGTTTCGCAATATAACGTCCTCCCTCTTTCTCTCTTCATCTTTTTTTCTTGTGGTTCTCGACTCCCGTGTCTTCGCAAAGAAGAAGTAGAAGATGAGCACAAAAAAAATCCTCGTGAATATTGTGCATGCATACTTCTCAAGCATATAACAATTCTCTCGAGCTCTGGTTTCTTCGTCCCTTTCTAGTTTCCGAGTGTTTGTGAAAAGAGGCGGCACGTTGTCGAGGAAGAAAATATCTCTTGACGTCTGGCCGAGGTTTCAAGTTTCTTTAATTTTCTCAAAAAGCTTACAAGAAAGGGAGGAGCTATAACGATTTTTTAATTTATTTATTAATGGAGCTTTCCACGTGACAAAATTTGAAAGGAAATCGATCAAGAAAAGATCTGTGCACATATTTTTGTGAAATCAAAGAGAAAGCGTTAGTTGGGTGAGTAGTCAGAGTGAATGGAGAGAGAGGGAGAGGGAGGGAGAGAGAAAGGAAAACAAGGAGGAGGCTGGAGCTGAGGAAATAATTAACGAAATGCATGGTTGGTCGGTTGGCGATAAATCAGAGTGTTTTCCGAAGAGCCGTCGGTCTGTGGCGTTGGCACGAAGCAGCAGTCAGCGTTTGGATGCAATGTGGCGAGAGCAGGAGTTGAATTCATAATACGAGAGAGCGTAATAGAGATCGTGAGAGAGATATTGAGAGAGATCGTAACAGGATTGATTGGTGTATGAGAAAGGGAGGGAGGGAGGAAGGGAGTGACAGAGTTACAAAGCAATGAGATGTGAGCATGTACACATTTCAATAAAATCCGCGAATGAATACATGAGAATTCAGAGTTTATCCAGATCGCCGTGTACGTGTGGCTATAAAACACATACGCAGAGTTAGTTTGGTATTACAGGGTGAGAATATATGGTACAGAGATGGCGAGAGCAGCAAGGGGACACGACGTGGTTGGGAGGATAGAAAGGAAGAGAGATGACAAGAGAAAATTCGCGGGAGGAGGAGGAGGAGGAGGAGGAGGAGGGATGCAGGAGTGAATCGTGCCTCCAGCCACGCATTACACTGTCGTACCAAAATTATTGTGATACTCTCGGGAATGAGGGGAACAAGGAGGAGGACGAAGGGGAAGAGGCACAGCGAGGAGAGCAGAGAAAAGATGGGAGGAGTTGGAAGAGCGAAAAAGAAGCGCGTAGTGAATGAGAGGAAACGAGGGAAGGAGGGAAACATCGGAGATGGAGGGAGGAGTAGGTCGGAGTTTTGTGGGAGTGGGAGGAGGGAAGGAAAGCTGCCGTGGTTGCTCGGGTGTGCTCAGCCACAGACGAAACTACGTAAATTATGTACGCCGTTTGACTTCATGCCAGCTACACCACACTAGTAGTCTTCTCCTCCTCCTCCTCCTCCTCCTCCTCCCCTCCTCCTCTCTTTCCGCCACGCGAATAACCGGTAACCAGCCCTTCCGCGAGCTCGCGCGCGACCCACTGAGAATAAATTTTCATAGCGAGAGATGCATCGCTCCCACATTTCCTCTCTTCGTCCCTTTCACCCGAGCCACCGCGCTATGCAAGTTGGCTTACGCGCCATCGCCGCGTTCGTACAACCCACTAACATACGACCGTACCATCAACCCATTCGGGCTCACCCCTTTTTCGATTATATACCACGCCTCCGCCTCAAACCTCATCCGTGCTGCTTGCGAGCTTTTCCACGCGTTTTTTCATCCCCAAATCCCTTTGTACTAAATCCCGGACCTCTCGCCACTTCACACAGTACTGGGTTAACGATCCACTTCGAGCTCGATGAGAAACAAACTCCAATCGACTGGATCAGAACGAGGTCACTTCCGAACAACAATTCGTCATCAGTTTCCGATCAGAATCTCCTCTCGTTATCTTTTTCTGGCTGTAAACAAATTCTGATCCAGCAAACGTCCTTGAAAATCCCCCGAAAGAGAGTTTGGTAGAGATTTTTCGGCGTGATGCCTTCCCCTTCCTCCTCGCTGATCGGCTCTCCCGTTATCGCGAAAAGCTTCATTTTTCTTTGCACCTTAAGGAGTAAACTTTCCAACAAAACATTTATTTCTCGTCCTTGCGCTCGGGCAGAACGAAAAATAATGGTTTCCATCGTTCGATCGGTGGGAAGAGGTCGAAAGCTTTACCATCTTTTTATCGTTACAGAATCCGTTCGACGTGGACGTCCCTAAAAACTGCCATCCCTCCATTCATTCCGTAACGAATGGTCCACGTCTCCCATTTTTAAAGACAAAAAATTTTTTTTTAAATCAATTCACTGATAAACAATGAATAAAAAATGAAAAATGAAAAAAAAATGATTGGGGTGGCTCTGTCGAGATGAAACTCGAGTTCATAAACAGCTTAATACCAATGAAAGTTCGGAGCTTACACGTGGGGCCATAAATAACATTAAATTACAATTAAAGCAACAGACCCGTGAGTCGAATAGTTGCAGGCGAACACACACACACACACACTGACGTCTTTCATCCCTTGCCCCCTCTTTCCCTCTTTTCAAACCCTCAACAGACGTGCTTTGTTCGAAAGTTTCAGTTCCTTCGAGTAAGCCGATTCCAAGAGTTGGTAGCCATAGCTTTCTCTCTCTCTCTCTCTCTCGCCCTCTCTTCGTGTATCGCAACGTTATCTGTATATATTTATGTAAGAGTACAATTTTCATGATATATATGTAGGATATCGGTGCACAGGGAATTGGCAAGCCAAGAGGGATCGAGAGAAGCCTTTCTGGGTTCGAGAGATAGACGAGCAGGAGGAAAAGAGATGGAGAAAACGATATTACATCAACATATACATGTGGCATGTAGTTTGAGGATTTTCTGCAACTATTCCCCATTGAATTCTCGAGATAACGATACACGCGATACGTACACCGAACAATACGTCAATTTCCAAAGCAACCTGAATTTTAGAAATTTTATTCACCACACGAATGAACAGCAGTAGAAAAAGACGAAATGAAAAATCATTTTTCAACGATAAAGTTGCTTCGGTTTAATATTTTTTGGAATTTTCCTTCAGGGAGAAAAAAATAAGAAAAAGCTTTGAATTATTGGGCTATGATTTTTCTATGATGCTCGTAATTGGATAAATACCCTCTTTGCCATTGAGGGATAAGGATTAATGAAAAACTAATGATGCCTCGAAAGTTTCGGGGATTATTACGATCGTTCTGTTTTTTTTTTTTTTTTTTTTTCAAAGAACACATTATTCCTGACTCTTTTATGTTTATTTTTTGTTGTTATGCTGGCTCTCATTATTATTTGGGTTCTTGTGGAGCATTAACTATACGAAAAATGGCTGCAAGAGTAATGGCAGGTTCACGTTGGCAGCAGGGCAAAGTGCCTCGCAACCGATAAGTTTAATCCAGAAATAACGAGCCGTCGTAAGCCTCTCGACCCTTTCCGAGGATTTTCACTTTTCCCTGTCTCTCATCCAGCCTCCGATCCAGTAAACATCCCCAACACATATACCTTTATACACGTACAAATTCGACGTGGATTCTCTCTCTTGACAATGGATCTCCACTGACGTTGCAGCATCCACAACAACAAAAAAAACAATTATCTTCTTTTCATGTACCACTAAGCTCGGTTTCCACTTGTACCTCAAATTTTCCGAAAAATCATTTTCCAACGTTTCTTGTGAATTCTAAAAAAATTGAAATTTCAAATTTAATCTCGTCATTGATATTTTTCATTCGCTTGAATAAATTACCAAAAAAAAAAAATGGCAAAAAATCATATTTTTGGTAAAAACATGAATTTATCAGTTTCTTTTAAATTTTATTTTATTACACACGATGGAAAATAAAACAAGATGCATGATGCTCAATGCATCGATGCTTGAGCATCTTGAGAAAGCAATTTTCAAATTTCAATTTGCAGCGTTTTTTGTATTTGCATTTAAATGATATAATTTTGACAAATTTTCTAGAAAGTAAAGAGCAAGTACAAACTTATACACAATATCTTACAAATTTACAGAAATTAGAGCAGTTGGACGATTTTTCAAAAAACTCAGATTTTCGTAAAATTTGAAAATTCATGAAAATTTAAATCGTTCAACCGACATTTCCCAAATTCAATACTAACCTTCCTATAGCATCGATACCCTTTTTTGAAAATTTGAAAATTCCATAGAATTCGTATTTCAAGCCCATTGATATTCACGAGAAGAAAAAAATCATCACATAGCTTCCTCTATGAGGAAGCAAAATTTTTAATGTCAGGTACAAATGTGTTGATTTGTGGGCAGAATGAAAACGTGGGGAGGCAACTTTAGGGTTGGACTCGGGAGTAAACAAAGAGAATTTTGTTTGTAGAATGAGGAATTCTCTCGGCGTATTATAAATCCAAGCAAGCAGTTTGACGGTGTCTCGTTGCTGGTTGAGTTTTCGTGAACAAACTTGTGATATCCGTAGGTAGAAATGTTGGTGTGCTCGTATCATTCGGCCGAACAATTCCAACGAAATATATATAGAAGGAAAGTGGAGCGGGAGATTGAGGAGTGACCGTTGATAAAATGAGAGAAAATGGCGAGACAGTTGATACGCCGAAAGGGGTTAGCAAGAGGAATTGTTTTCCCTGCTCTCGCTCGTATCGTCGTCATCGTTATTATCATCATCATCATCGTCCTCCGCGTAACGACGTTTCGTACACTCCGTTTAAATTCCCTTGTGAGAAGCTTCTCTTCAGCCTGAGACTCCATGCGACTACGACGTTTCCCGTATTTACCGAAGCGTCTCTCCTTTCACCAGAGAGGATACACCGATGTCAGCACTATTCTCCAGCTTGCCAAGTTTATCGCGTACACACTCGCCCGTTAAACCAGACGGAAATATACACAGTAAATTTGAGGCGAGACAAACCCCATGAAAATCGAAACTGCAAACTATTTTTCCATGACGTTGCTTAATCATTAAAACAAGAATTTAAATCTTCATCAAAAATGCTTGAATGATATTTATTATTTACGCCAAAAGCTTCACTCGAGTCTTGAAAAATTAAAGAAACAAAAAACTATTTCGCTGAAGCATCGGATGTCCATTTTCTTGGACGAAACGAGGACTCGGAATTCAATGAGAATTCATGGAGCATCAAGCTGTGTATAATAGATTATTGACACGGGACGAACACTCCTGTTGTCTGTCAGTTGATCGCTGCGTCCATTCCCAATCAATCTGTTATTGTTGTTTAATCAATCGATTGATTTGTCACGTCGATTAACTCCGGATAACGGTCAACATATTACGAATGTAAATACAAATTCCCTTGAGTACCCATCCACCGAATTGTGCAGTTAATAACGGAAAATTTATGAATCGTGACCCCACGGATAACCAAAAAATTAAAACACGTCACTTACGTTTCTGGAAACTTCGATCGCCAATCGGTCATCCGACCAGGTACCAATCACCACCAAACGAATACCCAACGCTGTCGATGATAAAAAAAATAATAATACATTTTTTCGATTACGCATTTTTTGGGAATGTATAGCCGACGTATCAGTACCATTTCGGGTTAGCTATTGAGCTTCAAAGCATAGACATCGAGCGCGATTGATTCGCTCCTCGATGGGACTGTGGCTCTGATGTGTGTTTGTCCATTTCGAGTCACCAATGAGCACGGACAGATGCTTGCATTGAGAAATGTGGTAGTGAGTGAAGCATTACTAGAAATTCACGGATTGCGATGCACCGAACCGAGTGACTGATTAATCAGACGCGAGAGAGCTGGCTGCCTCCTCCCGCTGCCTTTCGCCCTTTCTCCTATCCTCCATTCCTACGTTATCTGTACAACTATCTTGCATGCATACAGACTATCTCTCCCATGTTCTACGAGATATATAGCATCCAGTATTGTAGAGATATGGACGAGAGAACGTTCGTTATGGACCACAGCATCCACGTAACGGCTGCGTTCTCTCGTCTCATTACCAAGTCCCGAAACGCTGTCAATCCTTTGAACATACATCTTGACAAAATAGAATCAAACTTTTTACACATTAACCATAGTAGCCACCACAGATTTGCAACCACGAAAACTTCAAGTGGCGATATTTTCAAAATTTCTTTTGTGAATTTGACCGTTTTTTTTTTTGTAAAAATTATTGTAATCGATTGCCCAGGATTCGCTCCCCCTAAAAAGTACCCCACGCGTTTTCAATCCGTGCCAATGTCGATGAGAGAGAACGTTTTAAAAAATCGAAGTGCAAATTTGCACCCATGTGGTGAAAAACAGTCTTTTCCATTTTTCCTTGAGTCATACTTGTCCTCTTTTTATCTAATCACAAGATTCGTTTATTTATCTCTTGTTTTTTCTCCTCTTGTCCACATCGAAAGATATTAAATGATTTCTATTCAAATACAACGTATTAGAATGAAACAAATGGGTCGAATGGAAAATCTAGCGAGCAGTAGTAACGGTCAGTGTTGGATCAGACAATAAATCGAGGAGAGACGAATGTCAGATCGTTTCGCGCGAATGGTGGAACGGTTCGAGCGCCCTTAAATTCACAGTAAATAGTACAACTAAGCTTTATGTGTGTATATGTGAATGTGGATATCGATATATACATACAGACTGAAAGCTTTGGTTGCCTCGTGACTTTATCGTCGCGGGAATTGCCGGCTGTCGCGATTACACGTAATACAACGGTTTTGCGAAAACGACAGAACGATCTCGGTGTTGTTGGTCGAGTTTGTCGTTCGCAGGAGACTCCCCGACAGAGGGCCATTTTCCGAATAGCCTGTAAATATGTTGTGGCTCTTAGCGTGCGACAAAAGGTTTGTTGGGCAGTTTGCCGTTACCGGCGCGCAATACTGATCAGGAATGGTCGTTGTTGAAGATAAGTTTATTGTTCACGTGATAGCAGTCAAAGGAACAAGGTACTCAAGAAATCTTCCTCCATGAGGAACTATATTTTTAATTTTGGCTTCCTCACAGAGAAAGCTCTGAGCATCGTGCATCTTGAGCATCTTCAGGAAACAATTTGCAGCGTATTTTGTATTTGCATTTAAATTACATAATTTCGACAACTTTTCTAGAAAGCAAAGAGCAAGTACAGGCTTGTACACAATATTTTACAAAATTTGCCGAAATTAGAGCGGTTGAACAATTTTTCAAAAAACTCAGATTTTCGTAAAATTCGAAAAATCATAAAATTTAGACTGTTCAACCAATATTTCCTAAATTCAATGCCAACTTTCCCATTATGATACCCTATTTATAAAAAAAAAAAAAAAATAGTAATAAATCTTGAAATTTGCGAAAGTTGGAGCGTCGAAACTTTTTAAAAAAATTTCACATTGACATTGTGCACATTGATATTGAAAACTGGAAAAAAAAATGTTCACCTTCACAAAGCTTCCTCTATGCTGAAGCAAAAGGAGGAAGAAACTTTGTTAATAATTAATTAATGTCATTTTAATAATTGCTTGAAAAATTGGCGTTTTCTTTGCGGTTTTTTACGAGTCGTTCCAGCCAGACAGTTAATCGAGTAGGAGCCAGTTGATGAAGGGATCGCGGTCTTGGTGGTAGGCTTTTAAATTCGAATTAGCTGACGTTCGTTCATAGACAAGAGAGAAAAAGTGAGGTGGAAACTCTGGCCGTTGAACAAAGCTCTCGGGGGGTAGATATTAAGCAATTACGAGAGGTTGATTAAAAGCCGGCACTGGCTCTCGGTCATGAGAGAAAAAGAGCATAGCTCGGAGTCTCGCTCGCTCGTCCTGACTAGGTAAGCAAAAGAGAGCGTTTTTTTGGGCTCCAGGTGCGGAGAACAGCGAACACACACGAGTAGAGAGACTTGCTTGGAAACGAGGTTGAAGAAAAAAAAGCAAGTTTAGAGAGCAATGAAAAAGGAGAAAAATTGACTCGCTACGAGAAGAGAAAGAGAGGGCGAAAATGGACGAAAAAAAATTGTGGAAGCGTTATCACGCCTCTCGGAGATTTTTTTCTCCTCTTCGCCCTCGTGGATCCTCGAACGTGATCCGGAGCTTGGCGGATGCACGAACGAGCTTACAGATATAGCTTTTGCTTGTGGAAAAGCAAACGAATGAAAATTTATGGCTGTTCGATCAAGCTCGTCGCATGTAGAGCTGCCAAACGACCAGCAAGAGAGAGAGAGAGAGAGAAAGAGAGAGATTCCCTCGCACGTGGTCCTTTTTTCTCCACCTCCAGTTTCGCTTCTCTCTCTCTCTCTCTCTCTCTCGTCATAGCTCCAATTTTTTTCTCTCTCCCTCTCACCACTCTTTCAATCTCGCTTTCTCACCCTCGTGCGGAGCTCTCGACTTGTACACTGGCCTGTGTACGCCTCCGGTTCGGATATAGGTGGCGTAATTTATTTACGATGCAAAAACGAATGTTTCCGGATCATAGAGGCGCCGATATGACGTGAAAAATCTAACGCCCACTGACACATACTCGTGAAAAATGTGACTTCCCATCCCCCTCGCCTCACCACAAGCCATTTTTTGCCTGTTCTCGATTTTTTCCTCTTGTTGCCTATTTCGTCAACGTCACTGAGGACAGATCGTATCCTGAGTTTTTTCGTCCTGAGAAAACCGGCATTGATGACATTTTCAAAGATTTGTCAATCTCCCGCAGTATTTCCTAGGAATATATATTTATTTTACTGAATTTTTATTAAAACGAGAGAGAGCCTCAGTTCCAGTTGAGGAAATGTGATTTTTCAACGAAATTCGAATCGAGTATCATATTTTGGCTCCGCATGCAAGGATTGTTTTTCATATCGAATATTTAAGTGTGCGCCTGTGGCAATCGTCAAAATAGACGTTACGAAGAGCCACGAGAGAGGAATGAAAGTTTCGCGCGCGCGCGCGTGTGTTCGTGTGCGTGTGTGTGTGTGTGTGCGGACGTTCTGTGTGCATCTGTGTGTGTGTCTCTGTGTCGCCATCGCTACGGGTGTTTCTCTGGAAATCGGATTACGTCAAATATAGCCGAAGCTCGAGAACGACACGGCAAATCGATCACAGTCCAAATTGCGTATTCTCATACTTTTCCACTTTTCCAGTACACTTGAAAAGCGACATGCTATTTCGAAATATCTTTGATAACCGCGAACCGAAAGGTTGGACCAAACTAGGGCGATAACGAAAACTCATAACGACCAAAATAATAATTCTGTGGCTGGGCTTTCGAGCGTGAGATACGAGAACGAGCTTTTCATAACAGTCCCCACATGGATGAACGTCAGAGTGTATGGATGCAGCGAGCTTGGACTTTAATTTGGAAAGGAAGGCTCGAGCGGGGTGTACGCGACGCATCAAAGAGATACCGCATCAACTTTCTATCGCGCGCAACACACCCCCGTCGCCCCGGATCTCAACGCTACATTCTTCTTTGTAAATTAACAGTAAGTAATTTTTTAACCAACGAGCAAAAAGCAAAATTCCCAAGTGGTTGAAAAGGAGCTGGACCGAAAAGAAACGATTTTGTTTTTCAATCCGCCATGCTTTAACCTTCATTTTGTATGGGTAAATGGTTAAAGCGATGGAATAGCATTGACGGATTCAGTCGTTTCTAGAAAGCTTAGCTACATGAGCTTTTTTACGGGGATGCTTTTTTCTCTGTGACTTTTATCCCGAATATCCTCTGCTATGAAACGATTCAACTCGACTTTTCTCTCTGCCGATCGGCAAGTGTAAACTGCCGATGGATTCTCATCCTTCTCCATTACGATCCATTCGGTCCTCGTTCAAGTTTATCCGCCCCGAAGCCCTCTCATGACTATTACCCGTAGGGGTTTTCATCCACCCTGACGACCCTCGGCCGTTAGCTCACTTGGTTGAAAGGAAGAGTCGTCGTCGTCGTCGACGACGTTCTCCGGCCAAAACGTTGGGAATTCAAATATTCGGGAAATCACCTCTTTCAGTGAACACACACACACACACACTTGCTACATACAATGTTCCTCCGGTCTCTGTCTCTCCTGCGGGTCTCGGTGACCCGCTTTCTACCCTCCTTTCGATCGGTTTAGCATGGGAAAAGCTATTCCAACGTTCCATCGTCCACCATGGCTCCTTTTCACAATTCCTCTTATCCTTCCTGACGCGTTGAACGAGCCAAGCTTTTATGACTTTTCCTAGGCGATTGGTTTGGCATGCATGTGGTCATTTCTAAGCATCACGAGCAGCAGCGCGCGATACCTCGATCCCACTGGCTTCCGTTGAAGCCTCCTTCTCGAGTCATCGTGCTCGTATGTCTCTGCGAGTATGTTTCTCAAAGAGCTGACTTCTTATCCTTACGAATATCCTTATTAGCTTCGGATTAAAACAAAAGTATAATACTCATCGCACCAATGGCCTGGACAATCAACTTTTCCGCTCGGCTGATCACCACTACCATCAACTTTTCCAATTTCCCATTCGCAAACTCGTTTCCTCTCCAGTTTCCCCAGCAACTTTTGGATGCTGGATAAAGGGCGATATCTGCTCGTTCCTATCGGTGAGATCATTCGAAAGTTCGATCCTGCTGCTGGGTGGGTGTTGGATTGGTTCGGTCATTGATTCAGGCAGCAGCTGCATCGGTCGCTATCCATCATTGAAGCCTCAATGACTAGCTGGATAAATATGAGTCTCTGCAGAATGGATAATGAAAGCCTGGCACAATCTACTGTCGTTCCACTTGGTAGTTTATGTCCATGGAACGAGCTTCATCATCCACGCGCTAGCTTCGAATCTTTCCTTTTTCAACCGCCATCTGTGTATCCATGTCTGTCTTTGTCTGTGTACGTTGCATATTCGAATCACGGAGTCATCCTCTCTCTATGCAGCGAGAGGATGACTCTGTGATGCAACGCCATGCACAATTGAAGCTTTCCTCAATGCTTTTGAGCAGCGTCGAGTATTAGCACGAGTAGCAGAGCAGAGCAGGGGCCACTTTATTCAAGCCAGGAGCCATCCTCTATTGAGAGCACAAGTACCTATAGACCATCCAGTGTGTATAAACATAGCCGAGGTCCATACATAACTGCGCGAGTATGAACGCAGCAAGCCACTTATCTCGTACCGAGCTGCTTCTCGCTTTTTCCTTCCATACGCGTCGCTTTTACATTTTGCCTGTTGTTGGGACCTACCTCTCTCCTAATTGGCCTCTGCTGCTAGTCGGGTCAGCGGGAAGCTCGTAAAACCTTTTAACGTTGTTGGCGCGTACTTGAGTGAAAAGTCGCTTGCGCGTCCTCGTGCGTCGCTTTTCATGAATACACGTGAATACACGGCATCCAAACCGATTATATGGCAAGTGCATCAATGACTCTCTCTGCTGTATTATTTTTTGTGATTCCGGTCAAAGGTGGAAGCTTTGTCTTTTGCCTTTGCTCATTGTTGTATTTTGGTGGTTCGAATTTCATTGCTATTATGGGGAACATACGGAGATGCTTAAAATCGTCCAACACGCAAACACTAGCTCCGGGGATGAACTCCAACCATCGCGGGTCATCAGTTTCAACCTGATGGCAAACAGAGGTTACCTTATGGCTCGCTGTATAGAATATTGGGGCTGCTCCACTCGTGGTGTAAGTTTCCAGGATGTTACGAGCCGCTAGCTCGCGGGCTAGTCGAGATAAAAGCAGCGAGGATGCTGGCTAGCAGCTTGGCAGCAGGTAGAAGGAAAAGCAGAAGTAGCGAGGACGGAAGCTTATGCTTATAGAAACGAGCTTTCAGCCTTCGCCTCCGCGCTGTGTTCACTTGGTCTCCCGAAGGGAGAAACGGCCAGCAGGAAATGGGCCAAACGGAGGATGAGGTTGGACTCGTAACGCGACACTTGTGCTCTACGGCTTAAGTTTCATAATACCACTCGGGGCAAACTGCGATACCAGGGGGTAAAGACACGAGGATGAGATCAGCGGCCTCGTGCTCTCTCGACCACCTACCCATGTCGTTGCTTCCGTTGCTCTCGTATAATTTGCATGATCGTCAGCCACCGTCCCTTTCACCTATTCCTTTTTCCTCTTTCGCCTCGGCGAGCCTCTCTCTCTCTCTCTCTCTCTCTCTCGCTTGGTCTCTCATTTTCATTCTTCCTAGTGGCTCCGTGTAGTCTCGTGTGGCCCAACACCGCTGGGTTACCTTTACCACACCAGATTCCCCTTTGCATCCACCCACCAATGTCAAATATAAACTCCAAAGGCTCTGAACTTTCCGTAATATGCAGATGCGGCTGCCTAACTATAATATGAGCCTGGCAGCCTTGTGGGTTTAGGCATCCATTTACCCGAAGAAGATGGCCGAGTAAACCCTCGGGGCTGCGATAAAAGTCTCAAGCTTCCAAGTAACAGTTGCTCATCAATGTCTTCCAACTTCTGCTCCAGATTTATCGAAGAGTAATCACCAAATTCTAAGACCCCCCTGAAGGTCATGTTCCATTATACTTCCTGAGCAATTCCATTGCATTTTAACCGACGAACGCTTCCAGTAGAAAGAAAAACAACCCTCGAACCGGCGAATAACGAATCGTCGCTCGGAAAGGGTGAAAACGTCCATCACGCGGTTATTCCTGGGTGATTTAAAGCAACGCCAGCCCCAGTTAAGAGACTCATCCATATACATCGAGAAAATTAATATCACCGGCTCCTCGATCAGGTTTCTTTGTCAAATCTGACAAAACTTTGTTGATGTTCAGAAGACTGAAGAGATTCCTCTGTACACACACTCATCAATTATATACACTCGTATCCTTCCGAAAATTGTTGTTGTACGTGATGCACCGAGTCACGTTCCTCGGAGCTTCTCGAACCTCGTCCCACGCATTTCATCTCTTTTCTTTTTCGTCACCGCACTACTGAATATTTCTATCAATCTGTCACGACGAAAAAACTCGGCAATCGTAGTGGAAAACGTTGATTCCTGAAAATTTGAATGTTTATTGAAATTTTGATCAAGTTTCCAAATGTTATTCCGTCGAGACGACACGCGTGACCGAATAAACTCGTAAACTCTCGACAATTCTTGTTATCAGGGATCTACAGTAAGGCGATTATTATACGAGTATTATAGTGTGTGATACAAGAGGAATTTGAAAGCGTCAAATCTCGTGAGAATTCAAACTTGGAATGTACCCTTATCAACGCGATATAGAAACGAGAATCGTCCGTGTCAGCTGGCACGCACGATCTCAATGTTAGTTGGCGTGTTCCGTCAGTGGTACTGAGATTACTAGTAGAACGTGACGTTCGTGGACGGACACGATTTCCATTCGAAGCCATTAACGAGGGTCAGACGCCTCTCGAACGATGACAATCACTCAATGTAAGCCAGCAACGTTTTTTCATGTAATTGATCCTCGACCCTTGTCACTCGGTAGATTCGTTGAATCAAATTTAAAAGAAACCTTCGTTACCTCCGCAGGGCATTTTTTCAACCCTTAATAGTCACACCTCCAGATTGTGACGTAAATAGTCATTGGGGGTGTTATCAACCCCACTCACTTTGGAAGGTGATAAATAGTTGAAAAATCGTTAAAAAAAATTAAATAAAAATACTACAATGTATTTTTAACCCTTGAGTAACGACCATGATGATTGTATTTAATTCGTGCAATTTTTAATACAAAAAAAAATGACGAAAAAAAAAACAATTCTGCAAAAATGACCTCTCTTACAAAGAATGATGCAGAAATTGTAATTTTCAATAAAAAAAAAAAAAAAAATCTTTTCATAAGTCGTAAGTTAATTTGAATAACTGTAAAAATTAGTCAACGTGAAGAAAATTTTTGTCTTTTATACCATTTTTTAAAAAACAATCCGTCTTTACAATACATTATCGTTTCTGTCACCAGGAAACAGTAATTTGGAGCTTTTCGATAGCGAGAGTGGGCCAGACCTCACGTTATCGCCTCAGACATTTACGTCCACGGCTGAAGCCTTCATCAACGACAATAGCGACAGTCTGGGAGTGCCTGGCGACAACGACACCGGTGAGTAAAAATGCATTCCATTTTCCATACTGATAAATGGCCCAGAGAAAATTAGTGTGTCTCGTTTTTTTGGCAATGAATCGTCGACCCGGTTGGATCGATTCGTTGTGAGAAAATAGAGTGAACGTTGTGTCGAATAAAGTTCCGGTCGTTCGTCGGAGAAGCGAGGATTTCGGAAGGTGGCAAAAGAGAGAAAGAGAAAATGGACTCGGATATTGACGAGACTTGATCGAGTCTGGTGAGCCAAAGTCTCGACGGAGACTTCATCAAATTGTTCCTCGATTTTCGACCTCCTAGCTCGAGCATTCGCACCCCGCCTCGTCTCCTCCACTTCCGGAATTTCTCGTTCTTCGTCTGGCCAATCTATCGGAGCTCTCTCGTTCGCGCGTCACGATGAATCGATGTGGCGAGCATATACGAAAGAGAAAGCAGCGCCAAACTGGCTTCATCGGTTTGTGTGTGTGTGTGTGTGAGCGAGCCGGACGAATAAAACGAGAGCCAGCCGCTCTTGCCAGAGCCAGAAACTTGCTCCTCGTTGTCCACGAGGTGGAGACTCCTAAGTTTGTTATAATTCCGCAGAGGAACAAGTTCCTCGTTGCCTGTTGGTCAACGTCCAGGAATAGATACAGTCCCTTGAAGAAATAAACTCGATTTACTCCGATATTTATCTGGGCCAAAGTCTACGCCCATCCCTGACAATCTACACCCAGAAAAGGATTTATTAAAAATCAATAAAATTTATTTATTTAATATATGAATCTTCTGCATTATTCAAAATAAATAGAAATTTTATTTGAACGTAATAAATGTGTCTTTTATTTTTAAGAATATATTTATTTACTCCAAGTAAATAATTCGTTCATCCTAAACAAATTAATTTATTTATTCCAAACAAACACATTTATTTATTTTTAACAAATAATTAAAAATAATAAACCTCGTTATTTAAAAAGAAGAAATATTTCTTAGTATTCAATAAATAAGTATTGAATTTAAAGAAATGTATTGTAAATATACTCCGTTATTACTTTTTAATAAATGTTTATTCTGGGTGTGCTTGATCAGATGCATAATTCACCGATCGAGGAAACTTCAAAGCACCCCACCATTTTCCAACGTGCCCTCTGGAAGCTCGTAAAATCATAAAAATTCAAAAAATTGCTCGTTACAAAAGAAAAGCGAACATTTGGAAGCGATCCTGATGGTTTCGTCGAACGATGTCGAAGCGGAGCTTTTATCCCAGTTTCCAAAGAGTCCAATAAGTCCTTGCTCATGAAATCGAGAAGCTTTGTAGTTGGTCGACGACAAAAATGTTGTTTTAAGTCCAGCAGTTGCCTTGAAATTCTGCGATCGTAGCAGAACCCAGAAAAAGAAAAATACTTAAGGGCGGCGATCAATTGACGCGAGAAAAAGATTTTTCTCCCGTTGTAACGAACGAAGAACAAAGGGCAACGAAAAAAAAAACACAAAAAAAAATTTTGCAACAATTTTCTTCGTCCCTCGCCACATTCGCAGAGATGAAAAAGAAAAGCTGGGCATTCCTCTTTGGAACGCGGAGAGAAGAGCACACTTTGATGCTCTGCAAATTACACACACACACATACACACACACGTACGTGCTCTCGTGTGTATAAAAAAAAAAGGAACGCATTTGTGTTGCGCGAAAGGTTGGCTCGAGCTCGCTGAAAGAACTCCAGACTCGTTCAATCGGACATGGACGTTGGACGAGACACAGAGATGAAGTTTTTTGGCTTACCCGACGAGAGCAAAACATCCGCTTGTAATGCGTTGCTCGTTTTTATTCGTTTTCTCTTTGCGCCAGGCTGCTTAATATTGTAGAAAAGAGAAGAAAGAATAAGTGAAAGAGAAAACGATAGCTTTGTGGCTGTTTCGACGTGGATCACGAGCAAGGCTTCGTGTCGGCCATTTCCGGCCACGAGAACCTCATCGGAAAAGAAACTTTTAGCAAAAACGTCAATCATTCATCTCTGAACTTTATTACAAGAAAACAAAATAAACAAATCTCCGATCAAAGGACATTCGGCATCACGAACAAAAGTTTCTTCCTTTAAAAAACACAGCAGACTCGAAAAATACTCGAAATTGGTTCGATTCGCCAAATGGAATGAGAACAAAGTGCCAAAGGATGAAGAGATAAGCCTCGATATAGGAAAACAAGGCCGTATTCAAATTCATATATCCTCGACGCTCCCCGCCAAGCCGCTTTTCTTCCATCCTCCCTTTTTCGTAACATGTCGCAGTGTAATATACGTCGGGGTTGTAAAAATAACGCTAGCGATGCCTCGGGCGTTATTTCGTTACAAGGGAACGAGTTCAAATGCATACAGGGTGTCTAAAAAAATTTTCCCACGTCGCCGAAGATGAAAAGATTCGAAATATCAAAAGAAACAATTTTCCAACCATTTTAACCAGCGAAATTCAATTAAAATCGATATTCTAATCAATCGATCAAAATCTCGTTGAAACTTTCATCGAAAAAGGAATCTTTTCGTAGTCTTAGGTTTCTATCGACTCGCTGGACCCCCCGTACATTTTATTTTTCCTCTTTTGCTCGTTCTCTTTCATATGACGCAGAAACATGAACACAGCTATGCAAAGCACAATGTAGCAGCAAGGAGCGTGCGAGAGATGGGTTACTCGGTTTAATTTCTGGAACAATAGCGTAGCGCGCGTTCCTTGTGGGGTTGTTGCACGCCCTCAGCTATGAGAAAGGTGTGTAGCGAGAAAGCGAGGGAGACGCAAGAGCGAGAGGGACAAAAGTGCTTTCGCGCCACGTTCCAACCTTTATCTCCGCAGAGGCTCATCCCCCGCGACCTTTTTATACTCTGCCACATCTCAGTCATTCCCTTTTTTTTATATTCCAACACCAGCATCGAGACGTCGTGAAACATCCAGCAACGCACTCTTGTGCGGATGTTATTTTTTTATGTGACAATTTTCTCCAAAGACACACCGAAAACAAAATTTTGTTGGAAAAGATCGATATTTTGTTGAATTCGTTTGACTAAACGTTTTTTTTTTAATTATCCGAAAAATGTTGTAATTGCACCAAGAAATATTCTAGAAAGTCTCTCCGGAAAGTACATTTTTGTCGCTCCAATCGTTAATTTTTCTTACTGTTCCGTTAGAAACCAAATTTTCTGCCAAAATAACGAAAATTTTGAAATTATCCAAAAATATTTCGTTTACCATGTTCAACAAAATATCAACGTTTTTCAACAAAATTTCATTTTCATTGCACGAAGACAAAAATATATGCAACATGCAAAAAAATCGATTAGTTGAAAATTCTCCACGGAAAATGCTCGAAAATTTTGATTTTTGAAAAAATCCGAAATGCGACCACTCTTGAGGGTGCAATTAGCATGAAAGTTTGAGGGAAGTTGTCGAAACGTCCAAAGCTAAAACATGGCAAAATAAAAGTTGGTTGTTCGGCGACCTAGCGAAGTGGGGAAAGGCTGACAAGAACGGGCTTTCCTCATAAGCCGAAGCTCCGAGAGAAAGCCATAAGATAAGATGGAAAAGGATGAGAGAGGATCTGGCTCGCTGAGGAGAATATAGTCGTCCTCCTGCTCCCATCTCTGCTCCATCGAGGAAGATGGAAGGAAGCGCATGGTTGGATAAAACGATGCTACAACCTCGTTCGTCCTAATGCGGGCTATTCAGCTCCCACAATACACTAGTAATACGATTTCATCGTGGCAACTCGTCCGCCACCTCATCTTTTCCTCTCCTTCAAGCCCTTTTCCTCCTGCTTTTCATTATTGGACTCTTTTTCTTTGTCCCCGTGTGTTCAAGTATTCTGTACTCCGAATTTATATTGCATCACCTCGAAACCAAGAATTCCGAAGACTCGAAAAGTCAAGTTCGAAGGAAACAGGCCCGAAGGAATTTTTCTCTGCGATGCATCGGTGTGTGTCATTGAGATTATTAATTAATCGCACTGAGAGCCAATAGGGTGCAGGTATAAAAAGAATTGGGAGAAGCGAGCTCCATGCTTTTTCTTCGACGAGAGGGAGCAAAGGACTTTTCGCTCCTCTCAACAATCTCTCCGTTTACATTTTTCGTTTCCTCGATCTAGAGCTTCTTTTTCTTTTTTTTTATAATTTCGAGGGAGGAAATGAGATGTCAAACCTCGAAATGTCGATTTTCTAGCGAGGGAGACTGAACGAGAGACCCGGACGATGACGTGGGATCTTGAAGGGATTTTTCATCCTGTCTTTTTGATGCACAGTCTTTGCAGGACAACTACAAAGTATAGTCCTCCGTAATTTAGAAGCTCGAGAAATAAAAATTTCAAATCTTTTCCGCGAATTGTCAATTTTTTACGATTTTCTAATGAATTTTTAAAGTTTCATCCTTTTTTTGCTCTCTTCCGGTTTCGGCATAAAAGGTTTCCATCATTTTGCAAAGAAACCAGGATATGTCCGTTGCACTCGATAACAAAGGACTCACCAGCACCGCATGACCCTGGCCCTGACGCTGTCAGGAAATCGAGAGAAACCCAACAACAACGTTATTCCACATTGACAGATTATTACAGCTCGAGAGCTTCCGGAATTATTTTTGCTCTTTTCGCTCGATTCGCCACGCTCCCTGAAACGCGCAAAAAAATATCGAAGAGCCTGGTTCAAGGATCACGACGTTTGGGACACGATTAAAGTTCCGAGTCAATAAATTATTTACAAATTCGAATGATTCCAATAAAGTATTAAAAAGTACGGACTCGTACACAATATCTTACCAAATTTGCAGAAATCAGAGCAGCTGGACGATTTTTCAAAAAAACTCAGATTTTCGTAAAATTCGAAAAATCATAAAATTTCAACCGTTCAACCGATATTTCCCCAATTCAATACCAACCTTCCTATTATGATACTCTATTGATAAAAAAAAAAAATAGTAATAAATCTTAAAATTTGCAGAAGTTAGAGCGTCGACGCCCTTTTTTTGAAAATTTCAAAATGCCGCATAATTCGTATTTTTCTAGCAATTCCAACAAAATTCTCAGAGAATGAAGAGCTTGTACAGATTAACATCTGTGCGAAACGGGAACCCTGTAGCTCAAACCGTTCTCGAGTTATGAACGTTTAAATTTTACACTGCCAAAACATACACACACACATACATCCGGAAATTTTGTCAAGATATGATTTTTCGATGTTTTGGAACATTTTAAGCGCATTGACATTGGAAACTGAAAAAAAAAAAAAAATTCACAGTCACATAGTTTCCTCTATGAGGAAGCAAAAAGCAATACAAAGGCGAGTAAATATTTTTTTGAGTGTGAAGGACGCTGTGTAGAGGATTCGCAGGATGATCTGGTGGCACACAGGACCAAAGACTTCAATCAAGGTGTTTCCTTGAGGCAAGCTCGATCCTTTGATCGGATCTCGATGCCCGAGAAAAGGTCGTTGAGGGTGTTAAAAGGTGGTAGGAACGTTCTTTTAGGCGTGCGAGTCTCAAAGTTAAATTGAAAGTGTCCTTCACAATGTACCAAGAGACTGAAGCTTGCGGGGGAAGGTTGTGAGTTGCGAGACGTTTTATAACTATACTCTGACAGCCTCGGGCAATGTGAAGAGTAAATAGCCAAAGCAGGGATGGTAGTAGGGAAGGTGAGCGAAAGAGAAACGATAAGATAGAAGGAAGAAGAAGAAAAACAAAAGCCTGAAAATATGATAAAACGATGTGACTAAGAAAACGAAAAAAAAAATTAAGTTCCATGGGAGACGAGACTTTCCAACTCTTGGAATTTGCCCCCAAAAACCCAACAAAACTGACGTCAAAATTGCAGAACTCGTAACGAATCATTTCCATGACATTCCCCTCAGATCTGCAACGAACTCGAACGTGCCTTCGTCCCAAGAACAATTCACCACGAATCTATAAAAAACAATCCTCAAACAAGAATTCCATTAAATCGTCTGGCAGCAATCGTTCAATGGCTAGACTCGAAAATCACTTTGAGTCTTATCTCATTCATTGCCCCCCGGCATCATAAATAATGTATCGAAATTTTCCATGTACATGTGTATGGCAAGAAACAATATGGATCGGTGGCACGCGTCCATGATTTCCAATAGGACAGAGTCAACAGGCTGGTTCAATCTCATGAATCGTCTGTACATATACCTCTGCTTTAACGTCGAAATGGATTCACACGAGTGTTCCATGGAACAGGACTCGTCCATGTATGCATGTGTGTGCGTGTGTGTGTTTAAACAGAAACGTGTGTGGGAAAGCTCTTCGGGAATGTTGATGTTCAAGGCATCCACAATCGAATGTGTGTTCTCCACACAAACACACACACACACACGTGGACAGTGAGGGGTGTAGGAAAACCCTTTTAGTAAGGTTGGTGATCAAACTGTATACAATCGAGAGTGAAATACGAACAATGGGAATGGTTTGTCAGTGTTCGGTGTTACGGCAAAGTGCATCGTTTGTAATAAGAGTACCAAAGAGACGCGAGAATTGTGCGTTGGGCAACTCGCATCGTTTCGCAGTTTACCGTACTCCAATGAATATGTTTCCAGGCTGAACTGAATCGGGACCACTGATATAATGGCATTGGGGATTCGAACAAAAAAAAATCACGTGTCATTGATAACTGGCATTCTACACCACTAAACTCCGGCACATTCCTCTCCTCCCATTCGTGCTCTTGGGAACGACAAAAATCGTGCTTGAAGCTCTTGATTTTCAGGGTCAATTCTGGAATACCATTTTTTAATCCTTAATAGTCACACCTCCGGATTTTGACGTAAGAATCATTGGGGGTGTTAACGACCCCACTCACTTTGGGAAACGATAAATAGTTGAAAGATCGTTAAAAAAAATTAAATAAAAATACTACAATGTATTTTCGACCCTTGAGTAACAACCATGATTATTGTATTTAATTCGTGCAATTTTTAATATTAAAAAAATGTCGGAAAAAAAAAATTTTGCAAAAATGACTTTTTTGACAAAGAATGATACAGAAATTGTAATTTTCAATTTAAAAAAAAAATTCTATTTCATT
This sequence comes from Hyposoter dolosus, assembly GCA_963921915.1. Taxonomy (NCBI): domain Eukaryota; kingdom Metazoa; phylum Arthropoda; class Insecta; order Hymenoptera; family Ichneumonidae; genus Hyposoter; species Hyposoter dolosus. The sequence continues at coordinate 348,982 of OY998136.1, read as the reverse complement.
TCGTCGGTCGAAAGCGGCTGGGGTAATATTAACCCCATGTGACCATTAAGGATTAAGGATTTTTCGAATTTTTAGCATTACATTTGAGGACCTAGGTTTTTTTCATTTTTTACAAAAATAAGAATTTTGAGAAAACAACCTCGAAATACCGTAACAATTTTTTTCCCATCTCTTCGAATTTGAATTACAAAACGAACTAAATAAAAATTTCGCTACAAATCACTCGTCCGTGGGAAAGAAGAATCTCTCGCCAGCTTCCCTCGTCCCTCGTACCGCAAAAATTGTTTACGCACCTTTGGCTTTGTTAGCTAGTCGCTATAAATTCTTTTATATACGCGAGAAAAACAGTGTGCGGCGTGGAGTCAATTTTGTTTACTTGGCTCTTCGTAGCCCAACCGCAGGAACTAACCATCTGCTTCTGGAAGTCTCTTGCTCTTTTTTTCATATTCCAGGTTATAAGATGATCGAAAAGAGAGGATGGGGCAAAATTGCCCCTTCAATTTTTTCCGTACATAAACATATCCACAGAGTCTATTTATTTTTCCTCTTCCTCGCTCTTCTCGCAAGTTCTCATCCCTTCTCTCAAGACTCCATTTTCTTAATACTGCTCTCTAAATTCTGCCACTTTTATTTTCTTCTTTCCGCCCGCGATTCCTTATTCGCTTCTCTCGGCTATTCTCCTTTTGCCAATATTTCCGCATTTCGTAATAAGATGAGAAAGGATAAGAATACGAGAAAGGGCGAGCAGAAAAAGAAAAAACGAGTGTGTGCGGGCTGGAAAATTATTGTGGATCGCTTACCTCGTGTTGCCTGGCAATCGAGGCTACGAAATCGTGGATGTGGCAAAAGGGGATGATCGGCAAGATCGCACGAAGCTCGATGAGGGTAAACGAGCCCGGATGTCCGCTTCGCATCCCTAAAACCGCAATTTTACTTTTGCCTTGCCCTCGTATAGGATGTTGGCTAAAATTTCTACCGTTTCATGTACGAAAACTTTTACCAAAAGAGAGGTTCGAAAAAAAATCTATCGATGCGAATGAAATTTTTGGTAATTGGGGTTGGGAATTTTTTTCATCGGTAATAAAATGACAGTCCTTGATCCGGGCGAGCAAAATTGTGAAAAAAAACTCTGACGATATGATTATTCTTGAATTTTATTAAAAAAGTAGCTTTCTTTCTTTTGTTTCTCGTCCTTGAGGGTGAAATCGTTAATGACTTTGCTGGGATAATAGTCGAGGGGGGGGAGGGAAGAAGAATGGAGAAAATGGAGAACAGGTGTGTACACAGAAATGCAGATATTCTTTGGCTTCTCCCTGACACCCCGAGGATACGAGAGCCAGAGAAAAAAAAAAGGAGAGAAAGTCGAGTGTATAATGGATTCAACTATAAATATGAATTTCCGTGAGATGCATTTAATTATTTTTGGCTCGGGGATTTTTTTCTTTGCTACCGCATTCGTTATCTCACCAGCAAGAGGCTCCCTTAACATTTTTTTTTTCTCTTCTCTCCTTTCCAGCACGCTCTCCGTTTGCTCTGCTTTTTTCTTTCTTCTTTTTTCTTTTACTCCATCTCGTTTCTCGTGTGACCCTGCTGCTGCTGTTTGCCTTCGGGGTTAATGAAAACGTCACAAAGATTTGTACAAATCTGAGGCTACGAGACTCGTGAAAATTCAGACTATCTTTGTACCTTTCTCCCATCTCCCCGGTCCACGAATTATTATTTTTTTAATTACACTAATCTTCCCCTGCATTCGTGCGAGACGAATTTTTTTTTTTTTTTCATCTGTAAATCGATTTTTTTTTTCACTGTCATCAAAAATACATTAGAGCAAAACCTCGAGAAGAAATTTCGAGCTGAGCTTCTCGAACGACTCAAATATGCTTCAGATTCCATCCTAATTTTTTTCAAAAGAGGAAAACATTAGATGGATCGAATCCACAAGAGAAATGGCTCGCTTTCGCTCACAAAGTCCAGCCACATTTGCTGACCTCGCTGCACTTGGAAAGAAGCTTCGCAACGAGCAGATAAAAAAAAAAAAACAACCACGTACAGTTACATCAACTTCCCTTTACAGCGAATCAGAAAGAAAATAAGAGAGGATTTAGGTTTTCCGGGACTGGCTTTGTTCGACCAAAAGGAAACCTAATACAACGATTGGGACGTTACTAAACTAAAAAGAAGCTTTTGAAGCTCCTCCAACTGATGCTCCGCCACATTTCCTTCGATGGCTTCATTCCCGTTTCAACTTTCATCACTTTTTTCTTTATGCTTTGTCATACTTTCCTTTGTACCGACGAATCCTTAAGATGCACATTTTTTTAGTGATTGACAAAACAAAAAAAATTTGGAAAATCAATAAAAAGCCAAGAATTTTTTCTTCATTTTGTTTTTCATGAAAATTAAAATGATTCTAACGATAAAGCATCAGCCTGGCAATTAGTGAGGCCTTCAAATTTTTATTACCCTCCGTTAAAGTTTTCGATTGCTTCGTTTTTTTTTTTTGTGGTCTTGTTGACAAGGAAACACGTGAATTAAATCGAAACGACAATTCTCGAGGTCTTCTCTGCATACCACAAGATTGGCTCGACTCCCAAAAATTACAACGAAATATAAAGTATATGAGCTCAAAGAGTGGCGAAAGGACGAGAACAATATTGCGAACGAGGGAGTCTCGGAATCAGAGACCAGTTTCCACTTGGCACTGCTCCATCATTTTATTGTTTTATCTTCCGTGTTTACCAAGAGAAACGTAACGATCCTTGTTCGTCTATGTTTGAAAAATCTTTCCTCCCAACATCCAAACTATTTTCACAGTGAGAACGAAAATAATTTGCGAAAATTCGTAATCGTAAAAATCGTCTTCCTTTCTTTTCTTTCGCACCAACATTTGAAATAGCTCAGTGACAAATTCTTGGCTCATTACAAAGTGAATTTTAAGCTCAATTTACCTCGAACTTGGCTCGAAAATAAAACTCGCCAATTCATTTTCTCTCTCCAAGTGGCAACCAAAAAAAAAAAAACAGCCTCTAAAATAAATAACATTCCTTGCAGCAGTGGAAAAAAAAAATGCAACATTTTCTGACACGCAAAGTTTTTCCAAAAATAATGAGACAAGGAGCAAATTTATAGTGCGAGCGATAAAGTGAAGGGACCAAAGTACATAAACGTAAAATAGTGGGGGCGAAAAATGTGGTATCGGTTGTGGCCGAGCAGTGCTTTTAGTAAACTTTTTCATTTCACCATTTCATCCACAGGAACAAAAACTTTGTGCACTGTACTTTGAGAGTACAGGGGTGGGGATGAGGGGGTGGAATCTTTGCCTCTTGGAGTAAAAGTCAGTCGAAAGCCACGACGCAACGGTGGACGAGAGTCCAAGAAACGAGGGCGAGAAAGAGAGAGAGAGAGGAGAAAAGACGGTGAGAAGGCTCTTGTACGGACGGCTGACCCGACGATGGACCACTCCACTCGTGAACAACTATTCCTATGCTAACGTGCTCTTGGAGCCAAGTGCCCACTCGTGTCTCTGATCTCACTCGTCCACATTCTCGTTTCCAACGCTCGCTTCTAACGAATTTCTTCGTTTTTTTTCTCTCTCTGGCTGCTTTTCCTTTTTCTTGCTCCTTCTGTCTCTCTCTCTCATTTATTTTGACTTTACGGTTCTTGAATCCGGCATCTTTCTTTCGACCGGAAACTCGTAGTGAGCGACGGCTGAATTCGAGACTTTTTCCGACCCCGTATACACTTTTCATTGTCGGGCTGACTATACACTCGCCTTTTCTACTTCAAACTCTTTCAGTAGTTCAAGAACGATGCAATCAGACCGGAAGTACCAAAGTTGCCAATAGTCAAGCGGCTACTCTATAAAGTGGCTTCTCTTTGATGATTCGATAGAATTTTTACCTGACGATATTTTTTATCGTAAAATAAAGGGGTAATGACGAAAATTTTGAAAATTCAAAAAATCACGTTCCTCGTGGATTTTTTGTAATCGGTGACTCGATCAATTTTTTCCACTGATAACAACGACATTTCGACGACCCTTAAGGGATGAATAATTAATGATTCGACGTCGTCGTGAAGAATCGATCAAACGTGTTCGTTCAATTTTCACTAATCCTTCTGGAAGTTTGAGCGTAATTTTCCCCGTTCAATGTCCGACGAGCTCGTTAATCCGCGAGGTTCTTTCGGAACTTGGCTATATACTTGGGAAACCGGAAACTCAAGTCCTGAGGTCGTGTGTCCATATCGTCCTCGTGCCTTGGAGGAAAAAAGGCGGTGAAAACTTTCAGGATCATCGATCTTACGTCCTCGAGACTTCGAGCCAACGAAATGATCGATCGACGTAGTCCAGGCCATCGTTTCCTCATTTCCACACACACACACACACACACACACACACTCGTCCTCGAGAACGTGTGTAGCCCATTTCTCGAATTTTCCATGTTTTCTCAAAAGCATCAGACACAGTTTTAAGTTGAAAGGGACTCGACGAAGGGCATGATGCTCGTTGAGCATCATAAACGACTTTCTCTCTGGTCCTTTCCCTCGGGATCAATGTACATGTAGATATATTTAGTATTTTATGGCTTAAGGTCACAGAAGTGTATCGAGTGTTCGGGAGGCCCGAGGCTCCGCCCTTTTAAGGTCGTAATAGCCAGAAAGTCGTATAACGAAAAGAAGGTAGTAACAGGAGCAAACGAATCGATTCTATGCTCGTAGAGAGCAAACTCCTCGCGCGCCCTCTCGCGGTTTCCTCGTGGAATACTCATGCCCGTAAAAACCCTATCTCGCGAGCTCCGCTGAGCGTAAACTTCTGTAATCCATCTATAAAATCCAACGAGTTAGACTGAGAAGGAACAGAGCTCCGAGAGCAAACGATAGAGGAAGAGAAAAAGGAGTCTGGAGCCCAAAGGGATGAGAATAAAGAAAGAGAGACTCAAAGGAGAGCAGAAGAAGCGGAAAATAGAGTCAAGAAAAATCGTAGAAATGGCTTCGTTGAAGGGATGAAAAAAAAAAAGAAATAAAGAAAATTCTTAATACACGAGAGTTTTTACGCGTTTGTGTAGAATTCATGTTATGGAAAAGGGCACACGCTCCACTGCCTTATGCTCGCTGCTTTTCAATGCTTTTCTTCTTTTTTCTTTAAGGGATGATTGGATAAATGGGATTATCGTGTAATAAGGGTTGGAAGAGAGACTGAAAACTCTCTCGACTAACCCCAGGGACGTTTTATTCTTTTTTCATTTTCCATTTTTAAACCAACTGCACTTTTACCAATTTTGTTCAGTAGTACGACCAATTTTTCCTAGAGTTGCCTCCAACATATATTTCCGATGCCCAAGGGACGACTCGCAAATATATTTCCAGCTTCAATCTCCGAACTCGTCCCTTCCTTCCTTGCCACACGTCGAAAATACTTTTTCTTATCGAAAAACTCGCGGAAAACGAATTACCATATATGACTGGAAGTCTGAGCATCGGTCAAACAAGTTTTCCAGACGAATCCTCACACATTCCTCCACCGGTTACTCTTCACGAGGGATGGAAAAATCTTTGTATCCTCGTAAAAGAGGGTTTATGTATTCGACACGATAAATTGTGTGTCTCCAGTCAGAGGATGAGCTATTTTAACCTTGGGAGATGGAGCTTTTGCCCTCAAAATTTTCATCGACACTTTGCTCACCACTTCCAGCTCTCCCAAGCTGTCAACATTCTTTTAGCATTCGAACCAATGTCCCGCCTCACGCATGCCCAAGAAAACCCTTTCAGTATCAGCAAAAAATTGTTCCACAAAAAAATCATGTCAAAATTATTTATTTGTGACCGTGAAATTTTTTTTTTTTCTTTCAGTTTTCAATGTCAATGTGTTTGAAATGTTCCAAAACATCGAAAAATCATATCTAAAAAAAAATGCCCGGATATGTGTGCGTATGTTCTGGCACTGTAAAATTCAAACGTTCATAACTCGAGAACGGTTCGAGCTACAGGGCTCCCGTTTCGCACAGATGTTAATCTGTACAAACTCTTCATTCTCTGAGAATTTTGTTGGAATTGCTAGAAAAATACGAATTCTAGGGCATTTTGAAATTTTCAAAAAAAAGGTGCGGACGCTCTAACTTCCGCAGATTTCAAGATTTATTACTAATTTTTTTTTTTATAAATAGAGAATCATAATAGGAAGGTTGGTATAGAATTTGGGAAAAATTGGTTAAACTGTTTAAATTTTATGATTTTTCGAATATTACGAAAATCTGAGTTTTTTGAAAAATCGTCCAACCGCTCTAATTTCTGCAAATTTTATAAAATATTGTGTGCAAGTGTGTACTTCCTCCTTACTTTCTGGAAAAGTTGTCGAAATTATATAATTTAAATTGTTTGATTAACTTATTAATCAAAATGGTGGTTGATCGAATTATTTAAAATATCTTGATGCAAAAATGAGAAAAAAAATATTTATTTACAATGAAGCAAGAGAATTTAATCGTGGAGAAACAAAGAGCTTTGAGGAGGTTAAGCTGAGGTGTATAAGGAGGATATAATGTGTTCTGCAAGAGCTGAGAGGATGAGGTGGTGTTGGTAGGAGCGTTATATATAGACAAGGGCTATTGAGTATCGATCCCTTATCCCAGGGACTTTGACGACGTAGGAATCTCGTATCTCGCTGGAGCACTCGGTTTAAGGGCCTATAGAGAGGCTTGCATCTAGCTCTACAATCTTGGAGCATTCTCGGACCCTTATCGTTTTCACCCCTCGTCAATGGCGTTGCACACGAGTTTAAGTGTTCAGATATAAAAATGGCGAGGGTATTACGAGAAGGAACAAATTGACTTGCCCAGAGTTGGTCCCATAGAATTGCTGTTCAGGAGCCATGGGGAGCCATGGGTCGCACGAGGGTGGATTTTAAGTCGGAATGTCATCCGCACCTGCTGCCCCGCGGATGCCTTACCGCCTGCAATGGCGTCCAAGCAAAAGTGAGTGTGAGAGAAAACTCCTCGTGGTTCGTAGACACGTACAGGGCGATTGCAACTGGTTGTGCGAGCAAAGAGGCGTAATGGATGTTACTCCTCGCGTGTTGGATTGCAGGGTTTAGGGTTTTCGGTTGTGATGCTGCAAGCTCCGAGTATAACTTTCCATCAAACTTTTCCTCTTATGGCTCTGGGTGTTCTTCCACGAGTAATAGTTGCCATCAACGTAAATCCTGCACCAAATACTTGCTCACGAGAAAATAGACTCGGATGATTCGTCATCCAGGAACAAAAAAAAAAAACGCTTCCCATATAAATTCCCGGAATCTCCAGGGTCTCGTCGACTCCCCCATATAAATTGGGCAACATAACATCATCAACGGAACGAGCATGCACCATTTTAGATACACAACCCCTTACCTCTATTTTATACTCGTCCTTATGTACGTGTCTCATCTATACACATAGAAACACACACATACACACATAGACCACTGGGGCTACATATGGGGCATTCCATGGTAACCAAACCTACGTTTAAACTTTATTATCATTTTCTACTGTGTGAAAAAGAGGCTCATGATTTGAGAGAGCCACACGATAAAAAAAAAAAGGTTTCGACGAAAAAAACCTAAAAAATCGAGTCAATTGATTCTACGAAATTTGTTTCCATTTAATTTTTGAAAAGCTCATTAAAAACACACACAAATAAAAAGGAAAAACATTAAATTTGATGTATTTTCAAACAAGTTATTAGCATTTGAAAAAAAAAAAAAACCACTACAATTTTGAAAAAGCCATATTTCGTGGACGGCTCGATAAAAAATTTGGGAAAAAATCATGAGCCTCCTTTTCACATAGTAGAAAATAATAATTAAGCTTTAGCCGAATTAAAAATTTGCATTTTCAACGGAGGTTGGATCGGCATCGAGTGCCCCATGTAGACCCTTAATCGCATATACATATATATAAACCACGGGCGAATGCAATTACTCCCCGTCGAGCAGGCCGGGAAAACGTTCATCCGCGAAAGCGCGAAAGCGCTGGGTATGCATAATTTAGTGGCATAAATTAATACGTTGGTGGAAATCTCGGGACATCTCTCCCAAACATCCCTTCGCTTCGCTTCCTCTCTCCCTCTCTTCCTGCTGCTGTTGTACATGCTCCGCTCTCTCAAACTCTCTCTCTCTCTACATACACAGCCCACTGTTCGTATACATATTTCCTTTTCTCTCTGGCGTCAGCTCGCACAATTAGACGGAGATTAATTAAACCGAATTCAACATTTCGTCGCGCCCTCCTCTCATCCTGCTCGCACGCGGTTACGTACGTCGAGCGAGCTTCAACCAGAGAAGGACCAAAGAAAAAAGATTCGAAAAAAAAAAAAACTAACCAACCAACCGATTGCCAGGAGACAGGATTCCGCTCGAGGGAACACCATCATTGGAACATTCTGACGTATTTACCCCCCACCCTTGTCCTCGGCGAAACTCAAATCAAATTATCTGACGCATTAACGGATTCACTTCGGAATTTCCGTACCGATCTTCCTCCTCTACGATTTCCACATTCCTTTCTCGGAGTTTCAATATTTTTAGCCCTTTCTAGACACACTGGGTCTCTCGGACCGCAGCTCGTTTCTATAGGTGTATCAAATACTTATTAAAAAGCTACTCGTATCCCTATAATTTGCTCGTCCCATATAAACATAAAAATGGCGGCCATAACTTTTTCTTGATCGTCAACAAAGGACCAAGAGAAAAAAAGAGAGCCATCTACTGTCGAGAGAGACACGTTTTTATCTCTTCCAATCTGCAGCTTCGAATTTATGGTCCATAAGAACGAGGAATCACGAATTCATCCCTTAACCCTTTTTGCCAACCGTTTTTTCCCCATTCCTCTTCCTCCTCATTCCCGAGGGAGATTTGTTTTTTTTTTTTGTACTCTATTCAACGTTTTTTTTTCGATTTTACTTCACAATACCGCGAGGGCACAATGTTGGGGATTGAAAATGCCAAAGAGGCACGAAATAAAATTTATTTCTTCGATAGAATTGACATTCTTGGGAATTTTGACAGGGACTCTGAATCGCGATACACGAAAAATCGTGGATGATTTTTTTTTCACCATACAAATCGCAGATCGATAGAATTTTTTTTTATTAATAATGACAATCATTTGCATCCAAGTTTTTTGGACGACACTCTGCTCAGAGCTCTCGGAACTCTTCATCGCTACGACAACTTCTTAATTAAACCATTATGCGTTATGGCTTGAAGACTTTATTGCTGGGAGGACCATGTCCCAAGAGTATACGAGACCAGTTAGGTGTGGAACGTGAGCCAGATACGACAGAAGGAGGGAGACACTTTGACTATATAACGAGTGGGCCACATGTAGCATGGATATGAGAAATTTAACTCTAAATTGACAAGCTCGTATAAACTTTAGTATCCAATTTCACATTTCTTCATTCGTGACTTTCTCATTTTTTCATTATCAATTAATTCTTTCAATCATTTCTGCCAAGAAATAATTCAACGAAAATTTCGTTTCCTACTTTTTTTCTGTAGTTCAATACTTGGTTGGGTGACCGCCCAGTTACCTGACTTACGAAAACTCTCTATTTCATCAAGGATTTCGATTCATGTTGCTTCATGATCTATTTGTTGAAAAACATTTTTTTAATCGTATTCTGGAATAATGAAATTTGATGGTAATAAAAATAGTGAGGCGAATATACGAGAAGGGAAATTTTTCGTTGGTCGCAGGTCAAATCTGAGAGCCGATGATGGTGGAACACATCAGACAGTCGTATACGTATATAGGGAGGTAAATAATATATAGCACAGTAGTTTGGTTCTCGTGGGGTTGAAGGGCGCAATGGTCGGACAGGATAACGTTCCAGCCCCTCTCATCTCGTGCTTGCTCGCCGAGTTCGGCATGTAAATTCGCGATAATGGAGAAGAGTAGGACGTTTGCCTTCGTACCGCGCGCGCGTTTCATTCGCTTCGCCCCACTCGTGCCTTTCCTTTTTCGACCTTCCATCCGAGCAACACTAACTCCTCGCTTTATGACTTAATAACTTGGGTTATCGGCAAATTCGCCCTGACTTCCCACGCTCTCTTCAACCCTCTCCGACTCGTCCCATCGTCCAGGGACCTTCTCATTCATTTCTTCATCCCCTTGAACCCCTCGCGCCGAGCCAGCAGCAGCCAGCACCCTTTGACGAGTCTTATCATCGCACAGGCAAACATGGCCAACGAATTTATCTCTGACGCGGTGCCAGTCATTCTTCGCAAATAAACCAACCCTCGAATTTTTGAATTTCCAACCCTCCACGAGCCACTTTTCAACCCTTCGGAAAATTGAATACTCCGCAGCACGGTTAATCGCGATCCGTGTCTTCCGAATTGTTTTCAACACGTTTATGCATCAATTGGCAATAAATATTAACCTCAACTTTACCAACTTTCGAGCTTTTTTTTATAAAATTAAAATTAACCCTTAATGGCCACTCTATCGATAGTTTGAACCTTCAAGCAGGGAGCCTCGTCGTTATTATTCGAAAGGGCCCGTTAGTTTAGTTTTGGAAGCCGTAGGAAGCGGACGGTGTAAAACCTGGAGTATACTTTTTGGAACGGTCGCTGATTTAACCAGTCCCACCCGAAAGCATGCTATTTCGGACTTATGAAACGATTTTTTTTTCTTTTAAATTGAAAATTACAATTTCTGCATCATTTTTTGTAAAAAGAGTCATTTTTGCAAATTTTTTTTTTTTTGCCACATTTTCTTTGTATTAAAAATTGCACGAATTAAATACAATCATCATTGCAGTATTTTCATTTTATTTTTTTAACGATTTTTCAACTATTTATCGCCTTTCAAAGTGAGTGGGGTTGACAACACCCTCAATGACTATTAAGGGTTAAGGCAGACGATTCCTTGTTTGCGATGATATTGAATTCCTTCCTGATAAAGTACACAGTTCCGGAGAATCTGTTTATTTACAGAATCAAACCAGCCTGTATTTTCAGTCATTAAATTAATGTAATCCCTGTTGAATAATTCAGGCAAACGGGTTTTATCAAGCAAACCACAAGCAATGTTTATTGATCATCGACTCTGTTTTTCATAGCCAGAGTATAATATTCCAATAACAATATCTATAAATTCATACGACCTTAAAATATCCTCCCCGTATAATCCTAAAAATAATCGTATAAATTCATGATTCTTCTCTTATTCCACGAGCGAGCTGGTCCAGCACTCGTCGAATAATTTTATCGATCGATTTGCATGCTTTTTCCAAATTTTTCTGTCGAATCAATTTTATTTCTTTTCGGAGGCCCTCTACCATCTTTTTTATCAGCAATATTTTTTTCCTAGTTTGTCCTGCATAATGTTATGGCGATGCTGCATATTTATGCATTTGCTTTGACCAACCTTTTGCCATTTTTTGTTGTTGTTGTTTCTTTTTTCTTTTTTTATGTTTTTTCTTTTAACGTCCATTACATCGCGACTGCCCCGGAGCTATCGTTGAGTATATTTTGCAATTCATAGCAGAGAGTATACTTTGGCGCTTTACGTATCTACGATACTGATTAGTTTCGTTGCCCCGAAGGGATGGATCGCGTTCTGTTTTCTCCTCCACTCACCACACCGTGTTCTCATGTTACACACAGACACACACACACACGTGCCTCTATATAGACAGACTTTCTTCATCATCGAGAGGTCATCCCGATTTCACTGGCCAGCCTGTTGGTCGTAGGACTTTGGTGTTACGACCCTGGACCTGCTATTTCACGTGCACGTTCCAAAATTTATGAGCGTACGAACGGGAACACACACGATCGATGTAAATTAATAATGCGGCCTCGCTCGTAATAAAAAATAAATAAATAATTATCTTTACATTTTCATGACGTGTATCGAAAAATCATTTTTCGCCATGGGAACAGATTAAAATTAAAATTTCTTCGTTTTTTCGAATCCAAATTCATTTTGCCATGGGGACAGAAAAATACTCGGATAATTGCTCAGAACACGATGGAGAAATTGAAGCTGGATTCAAAAATGAGAAAACCAATGAGAAGAATATTTTCTCACCCCCTTCGACCTCGCCCTCGGCAAATTCCATGGGAATCGAGAAATAACCCAATCAAGGAGTAAAATTAGTGGGAAAATTTTGTAGAATTTATATTCCCACGTCCACCGGTGAATATATTTCCAAATATTAATAAATGTAGTTTCCTCGAAACCGCGAATGCAATGTCGATGGCACGGGGGCCTCGGTACACGACCATAAGTCACCGGCTCGGATTTAGGATCCGCTCTTCTCTCGCGCCCCGTTCTATTGAGATGTGTACGTTTGTACACTGTGTGTGCGTGCGTGTACGTGCGAGTAGGTTCGATCGCGTTTTACCAGGCCGGGTGGCTTTTCCACTTTTACAAACGCAGCGAAACACACACACGGACACACAAAATGGCACGCTGTTCGGATCGCCTGAAATTCCATTATCGGCTAACGGCGATAAATATTATAAATTGCTAGCCACCCCGTTATACTCTTCGCCCTCTTTCTCCTCCTCCTCCTCCCCTATACTTTTTCAACGACTCTACAAATACATGTGCACTAATAAATTACCTATTTTGGTTTAAACATAAGAAAACGTATACAGAGAAATAAATCCATAATAATGTCTAATGATTTATTTATTTTATAGTCGCATGTGTCGATGCTGGGAATGGGTGAGAAAGAAAATGGCTGACCAGCCATGGTTTTTCTTTCTGTCGAATGCTGTTCGGTTTGTTTGAAAAGGATGCACATGGACTTTTATATTTATACGAATACATATATTTTTATAAGCGTCGTGTTTATGTGTACGGTAAAGAATTCCAATGGCCAGCCACAAATGCTTTTCCTTGCCTCTTTTACCATTTTTATTTTTTATTCATCCCTCGATCCGAGCAGCGAATCTCACCCCTTTTTATTTTCTCTCTTTCTCGCTCGTTTTCGTTGCGCCCGAGACAACTCTGCGCGCGGTATTTTTTTTTTCCTTCTACCGACTCTGGGGCTTTATTTTTTTTTTCTTCTCCTTTTTTTCGTTCATTCTCTATAAGCCCCGGACGATAAATCTACGCGCGGGATAGTTTAAGCGTTTCTCTAACCGTTTGAGGGGCCTCGGCCCCCATCCTATTGCCATTTCTTCGCATTTCTACGGCCCACGAGCTTCTCCGAGGAAAAGAGAGACGGAACGATTATCCTGCCGCGATATCAAAACCCTCCGAACATTATTTTACTTCGTCTTCCCTATTCTTCTCTCTCTCCCTTCGTTTCCAACTCCTAAATATCGTTCGTTCTTGCTATCCTCGTGGATCTATCGAAAGTTTTTTTCTTGGTTATCTCGTCGGTAACGATTTCTCCACAGATTACGTTTGTATCACCCCATTCGGCCAATTTCATTCGAGCCCATTTTCTTTTACCTCACGTCGATAATAGTCTTAAGGGTTGTTTATTCCGAAGGGATGGAAAAAAGATTTAAAACCCATTGATTTCACGTTTGAAGCACGAAATCGCACCGACCATTTCAGTCCCTGCTCCGCAAATCGTTTTTTCTCCTAATTATCAGTTTTCTTCGCTCTGGAATTATCGGAGAATGAAGAATTCTCGAGTTTGTCATTCAAAATATTTTCACAGCCTCATTAAACGAGCCGGTGACGTCTCGGTAAGTGGATTTTTCTGTACATCGATATTTCCTCGTAAAAGGAGCGGCAACTCGAGTTTTGCAAAAAAAGGAAATTTGGCGCGAGGTTACATCGTGCCAAGAGTTACGTATTCGAGGTTGGAAATAACTCGAACGTGCGTTTTTTTTTTTTTCATTTTTTTTCTATTTCTTTTTTTTCATTTTTTTTTTTTTTTTTTTACTGCGATGGCGTCAACGCCGGTTATGGAAGGTGCTCTTGGCATTTGTGTACAGCGAGAGCCGAGCGCGCGGTGTAACGGAAATTACGAGATTGCTCCGTGGTTGCGAGACGCTTGCCACGATTTTTCACCAGCGCTGCTTTGCCTCTCTCTCTCGCCTTTTTCCTTCGTGGCAAAAGGATGGATGAATGAAATGGAAAGAGTGGCGAAGCGACTGGCACAGATTTATTTCTCTGAGAATAACTTTACACCGAGCGCGTTACTGCAGAAATATTTTATTTCGTTGTAAAACTCTCTCAAGCGTTTTCCTAATTAATCATAAATTCGTGAAACATCCTCCGGAAGCGTCCGCGGAACAGTGGATCAACGTTTGAACAATATTTTCTCGAAAATTCGTCAACAAACGATAATTGCGATCGCAGAAAATTCCACGATTGTCGTAACCACGAAATTCCTTGAAAAAAGTCGTCACATCGATCGAGCAGAAAAGAAAATTAGAAGAAAATTAAAATTTCGACCATTTTCATCCGCTGTATATTCATTGCGGAGAATTTATCATTGGAAAGGTCGTAACCAAGTCGATTGTACACAAGCGTGTCACACCCAGAAAAAAGATTTATTAAAAATCAATAAAATTTATTTATTTAATATTTAAATCTTCTGGATTATTCAAAATGAGTAGAAATTTTATTTGAACGTAACAAGTACGTCATTTATTTTTAAGAATATATTTATTTACTCGAAGTAAGTTATTTATTTATTCCAAACGAATACATTTATTTATTGTTAACAAATAATTTTAAATAATAAACCTCGCTATTTAAAAAGAAGAAATATTTCTTGGGATTCAATAAATAAATATTGAATTCAAAGAAATATATTTTAAATATTCTCCCTTATTACTTTTTAATAAATGTTTTTTCCGGGTGGCAAGTAAATTATAGTAGCTAGCTAACCTCCAAAGTTGTGGGCGAGAGTCCACAGAACAACTCTCGGTGATTTTGCAGAGTGGTAAAGTTGAAACAGTTGCTTCTTCTTCGTCCGAGAAACTATCTCAACTTTCTCAATAAATAAATGCTTGATTGGTGAGAACGAAAAAGGCGTAACGGCGTCAACTCGTGTGTCCGGAAGCTGTGCGAAGAGTCGAGACTTTTTTGACAATTATTTCATTGGTGCTGTGCACGTGTTGGCCGCTGAGAAAACTCAAAGAAAAATAAGTGTTCTGTGTGACGAAGTAATGCACAAAGTTTGGCTGAGTTGCGACCTTTTGTTTGTTGGCATTTGCGGAGTAAACGAAGGAAAGCAGGGCGGACGTCGAGTAGCCTCGAGGATTTAACGAGCAGCAGCGATGTGCCGCAAAATGTTTCGAAGGAAGCCATGCAGCGAGAGACTGAGAGAAACAGAGAAACGTGCTGGCCATCTTCGTAAAATCCTTTTCCGCTCGAATCCCCATTTTTTTTTTTTTTTGTCTCGATGCTGGCAACCGTACACGGCGACTGTGTTTCGTTTTATTTCTCGTGTAACGGTCACCACGTCCATCTTGCAGTTTTACTGGTCGCGGAGGAAAAGGGAAAAGCGTGAGAAAAAAAAAGGGTGAGAAAGAAGGAAACGCGAGGAGAAGTTAATTAAGGAGAGAGCGATATAAATAAAGCAGAGAGAAGAGAGAGAGAGAGAGAGATGGAAAATCGAGCCAAGAACAAGAAAATGGAAAAAGGATAATCAAGGCACGAAGAGCGAGGGAGGAAAAAGAAAGAACGACATGGAGAAAGGTGAACGAAAATAAATACCACAAAGAAAGTTTCAAAGAGAAGCTTCAACGAGAGAGACGGAGGAAGATTGTTGGGCCAATTTTCTCTGGACTTGCTCGGGTGACCATAAAATTTATGCCGGCATTTTCCGAGCTTTATGCTCGCATCCGTACACGAATATATTTGGAATCCTCTCTCTCCAACCCTCGGCATCCACATGTATGCGTTTGTGAAGGAGAGCGTGTTCATCTCTTCGCTTGTAAAATGCACACTCTCCCGTGTATAGACTCTCCATACACTCCGCGTGTATACGTTGCTGTTATAACATCCACTTCATGTGCACACACGGTACATGTGCAGAGAAAGCGAACAAGAAGGGGATAATACACGACGTGGCCAAGGAAAATAGAAGCAAAGTGTGCTACTGAATAATTCCACTTTTACGACACCAACTCCCCATTTTTTTCCTCCCCCACCAGTCGATCGAGCCCAGCTGACGATTTTTTAATCGTTAATGTTGTTCAAAAATTTCCCAAAACACTACTTGGTTGGGTGACCGCTTAACAACAATGGTCTCGATTCCAAGTCGTTGGAACTTTTAAAATTCAACCATTTCCAGAAACGCGTGTGGGGAAAAAAAAAACAAGTGGCTCAACACACACACACACACACGTGAAGCGAAATTGTCAACTCTGGAGTGTACGGAGAGGATTTAACGATAATACACCGCGTAATTAGATTCCTCGACTAATGAGCGTATACCTCTGGATCGTTCCTACAGAATCCGTGGTCGAAAGATTGTACGAGATGAGGGCGAGAGTGAGAGGAGACAAAGTACAGGCGTTATCACAGTCAAACAGATAATTACTTCGCTCCAATCCCCGGAAATACAAATTGTTGTCCGTTTTACGAGTTTTTGCTCTTATCGCAGCGAAAGAGATTTTTCCCAAGTTTGCACCAGCGGATTCTCCCATTTGCATCGATTTGTATTACTCTCGGCGAATGAAGACGTCATTTTCGGAAAGCAAAAAAAAAAATTGCTGACCAATGAATTTTAATGGAAAAGTATTTTTCAAATTTTGCAATTGAATCGAAAATCTTGTTATTCGTATTTGTGAATAAAAGTTTATTTATTAATTCTCGAGCACGAACAATTTCGTCTACTCTTTTCGGGGAGTAACATGATTCGCGAGAATTCAGACTGTGGCTTGTTTCCAGAATTTCTATGCATTTATTTTTCGCAGTAACACCGCGCGCGACTACTGGCTTGACTTTTATTCGCTCGAGCGAAGCTCAGAAAAAAAATCTTTTAGAATCGACGTTCCGTGTGCAAATTCGGCGTGTGTTCCAGTTTCCACAAAGAATGAAGTTTAACAATCGCGCACTCACATGCGCGAAATATTTCCCCACCAAGTACTCCGCCAAACAGGAATTTGTATTTTTTTCATATAACGAGACTAATTGCTACGTTTTTCATGTTGTACCGAATTTATTCAAATATTTTCCGTTCCATGGGCAAATGTTCAGAGAGTTCGAAGCACACTCGGAATCCCCAGAATCCCCGTAAACATACAGCTCCACAGGTATTAATTCAAAAACAAAATTTTGAGTTTTTTCATCAAAATGTCAAAATAATTAATTAATTATTTTTAAAAAATCACCTAATCCATTTCGAACGAGAATTAACGAAGATTTTGTCGATTCAATGATTTCAGGCAGTAGCGAAGAGTCGAGAACGGGTGCGGGGGATGCAGCGAAGCTGGGAGTCAAAAAGCCAAGGCCCAAAGCTTCCTCGCCCAATCGCCAAGGTTCCCAGAGGTGTCAGGTGAGAAAAAATCAATTAACTTTCAAAAAATCGAGCCTGCATGCGATAAAACCAAAATCGAGAAGCTGGAGACATTCCCAAAGTTATTTTTCGTCGAGTTGAGGCTTTTTCGAAAAAGCTCATTGAGATCGTGACACCACACGCGAATAATGGACGAAATTAAAAAAACGTAGAAACGAGAAAACACCCTTTTTCCTCTTTGTGTTGAACCCACCCATCGTGCAGGGATAATGCATCCTGTTTCTATGTCCTTGGTGCGAGCCACATTTTGGTTTAACTCACCGTAGAACGAAAGCAGAATTTCAACTGACGTTAACGAGAGTGACCTACTTCGAGGACGCGGTGTACAAATTTATTATGCAAATACACTCGCATTAATATAAATGGATGCACGCGAGTGTATTGAAAATTTGTGATAAACAAAAGTGCATTAGATTTTTTTTTGTCTCATATTTCAACAAGAACGAGTAACATAAATTCGAAATTATATTCATATCATTTTTTTCTCCTTATCACATGCTCTAACTTGTGAGAATTTTAATATTTATTACTCATTTTCTTTTATAAATATAGAGTAGAAAGGTTGGCGTTGAATTTGGAAAATATCGGTTGAACGGTTTAAATTTTATTATTTTTCGAATTTGACGTAAATCTGAATTTTTTGAAAGATCGTCTAACCGCTTTAATTTCTGCAACTTTTGTAAAATACTGTGTACAAAAAACTCTGCAAATTGACATTTGAAAATTGTTTTCCCTCATCGTATAATATTTTTCGTGATTTTTTTGAAAACCTGTAAAAAAAAAAAAACAAAGTTTTATATTTCGAGCGAAAAATTGACGCGCAATTTGGAGAGTTATGTTCTTATTTTTCGGGCTTTCAACAATTCATGCACGAAGTACATGGATGTAGTAAAAATTCAACGCGGTATATCGTGCGATAATACGATACTGCACAATGAGGAGGCTGCATTTACGAATATAATGGGGATGAGGGTTGAGTACGGGGTAACATATCAAATATATCGATATAGTTGAGTACATTCTCGTATAGAAACGGACCGGAAACGCACTAGCCATTGGTAGAGCTCTATATAGCGCGAGCTTTTCCGGTGCACATTTTCCCAAGCGAGACGAGTGTGAGTGCGGGCTTTTATCGACTCTCTTTCTCATCCCTTCCTTTTTTTTACTTCCCTCTTTCTCACCGGCATCCCTTTCACCTCATTCCCATCGCAGACTATGCCGACCGTTGCTGCTGCTGCTGCTGCTGCTGCTCTGCTGCTGTTGGTGCTGGGCGAGCATATACCCAGTTGCAATTAACGATCCCCCGATAAAATAGAATTTATATCCACCCCCTGAGGGTGCGGTGTGAGCTTGGTTCATGGACCACCACTGAGAAAAATTCAATCTATATACAGAGGCTGTCTCAGGTTGAATGTTTAATAATGCAGAGTTGAGCTCAGCACCAAATATCGAGGTGAAACGTCTATTATCATTTTTTAATGTATATTAGGAAACGAAGCAGTGAAAGGGATGATGGTGAGGTAAGAAAGTTGTTCGGGGGATGAGGGAATATTAGAAAACTCGATGGAGGTCACTACTTGGTTGGATGACCGCGGAATGAATGACCGGAAGGTTCGCAAACGCTCTTGTCATTTGTAGAGGGTCCGGCACACATTTGGAGCTTCCGGATGTTTGAATTCAGTCGAGCGTGCAATAACGTAATTTCCTCTTTACCATATACAATTTCATAAATGGCTCGAACGTCGAAACTGCCAGTGGAAAATTCTGTCGAGACTGCATTAAGTAGACGTTTGTCAAGCAGGAGGTTGGACTCATCTCGAGATGAATTTTCATGAATGGTCCAGGATCCGGAAAAGCTCGAGCGAAGCAGCAAGAATTTAGAACTCGATTCACAACGCAGCCTGCCACTTTATTTTCCCGCCGCGTATATTTACGTCGATGCACAATTCGCCCGAGCAACAATAACCTCTGCCAGGATGAATACGAATTTCATGCAAGCACGAAATCTTGTGACCCTTTTTAAAATTCCCCTGATAGCTCGGGCCAGATGTTGCAAGCATTTCCTGCGCGTACTCGTCCTTGAGGACTTCCTGATTATCTTCACGAGCCTGGCAAGCTGCATCAGATAAAAATAGTCTACGAAAAATAAACGTCAAGTTTCTGGAAAGAAAGAGCTTACGAGAACGAAATTTTAACGTCACACCATCAAAGGCAACTTTAAGCCTGAATTCTGCTGTGAAATTTACTTAATAATTCCCAGTGTGTGCCTTGACAAAGTAAGATTACGGAGGTCAAAGATAAAGCAAGAATAGTGGAGCTGCATGTTGCTCCTGCAAGCTGCCGAGCACGGCTTCCAGTCTTCAGGACAAAGGCAATGGAGCATCAATGTCGCCTAATCTTACTGATGGCACCGACTTCGAGGCTTCTAATGCGACGAGCTTTGCTCGTTGAGTTAATTAATTGACCAACAGACCTTAAGCTCGAGAGTGCCAGTCAAAAGGACGTACGCTGCTCCAAGATGTTGTTGATGGCATGTCGAGGACGCCTTTTCGTTGGGATGCATGTAGTCTGGTCGGGGACCTGCAAGGATAGTAGTTAACACCTTCTTAGGACCTTCTGCTGGGCGAGAACACAGTGGAGGCACCTTAAAAGGGAATGAGAAACTTGACGCCGTAGCAGTCCTTCCACGTGTTCACAATGTAACCAATAATGATAAACTGTAGAACGATGGACTCCTATTTGACGCTTCGTCGCTTCACATTTGCCTCGGTTGACTCTGCCTCTTGCTCCCCCGTCAACTCCTTATGTCATCCTTACACCCTCGAGACTTTCCAAAAGCCTGACTTCTCCGGATGTCCGATCCTCTTATTGCTTCCTCTTTGATTAATCACGTGGATAAGTCGAGATGTTCCCTTCAAACAGTGTCATGAACTTTGAGCTCGTCGACTACGAGCCACGGCTAACTATGTGCCATCCAAGTTTTCTCATCATCCTTGGCAGGAGGAATTCAATACATGGTCATTATGTATTCAATCAGCACGAAGGAAGAAACATTTTCCAAGGAAGCTCCAGGTTTCTATTGAAGAAAAATTCCATTTCAAAATCAAATCATATGATTGTTGTTTTTTTTCTTTTCGTTTTTCCTTTTTCCGTTATTGTCAGAAGGATTAGTATGAAGTTCTTCATGAAGCCTCTTCATGAAGCATCGAATTTAATCCTCGTGTGTCCCTCGATCGTCCTGTATGCTTCCACCTGGTGTGCTGCAGGTTAGATGTTGGAAAAGCCACTCCTAACGAAGCATCGATGTTACCACTAACGGATTACGTATTCAGCAATGGTAGGTGTACATTGGCATCAGGCTGTGGGTTATCGAGAGAAGGGTAAGGGTTCGACGACCGCAAAAGACCGGGAGATGCTCCAAGGACCAGAGCGAATTCAGGGAGAGATACTATTGTTGGCAGTTGATCAGAGATTGGCATTGATTCATCTCGAGATGTGGGCCTCGGACTCACACAGTATTATTGGCTTTTGGAGATTCGATAGATCGTGAAATCATGTTTATTGAGATTGTTTGGTAGCTCCAATGCCCCGGAGTTTATATAGTTGAGAGAATGTAGGAAAAGATGGAAGGACCACTGCGTCAGGAAACTTGCCAATGCCTGATGCTCTGGAATCCCTTGAATTCCTATACCGGAAGGAGTCTCATAGTAATGAAGTTTGTTTAGCTACAACCAAGTACACACGTATACACATGTATCCAAAAGGGAGAGAGAGTTTCGTTTGTGTATTACGACCCAGGGCGTGTACGACGCACTTGGCATACAGAAAAGCGTACAACCAAACGCAGCTGGAACCTTCGAAGGATAACATCCACGAGAAACATCAATGAGACATTCCATCCACAAAGACTCGCGTGGGTCTCTCTATGAGGGAAATAGAGACGCGGTTCACCGGCTTTCTCCATCTGTCTGTCGCTTCGGTTCACCCAAGATATCATTCCATTCCTTCAAGAATATCCTCACAACCCTTGGTAACCCTATTAATTTTCTTAGAGCTCTTCCTTCTCCAACTTTCTTCACCTGGAAACACAAGTCTCTCTCTCTCTCTCTCTGCCATGAGAAACTTGTGCCAACTGAATAGTGGAAGGTAGTGTGTTGGTGCATCAACGAATGCATCCATGGCATAGACTCGTCAGTGCATGGTACTTTGCCATCAAGATCCGTAGGAGTTAAGCTACGCAAATTAGATTTTCTGCCTTGGCAACGAAGCTACGACAGTTTTATACGAGCTCATCACTCCTCCGGAAACATCCACGTGTTCCGAGCTTCGTTTCAAAGAACAACTCCATGCATACCTTTATATCGCTTAATCCCTCTTTTAATGTTCGCGTGTGCGTCTTTGCTGCACCCTGCACGGAATCCTTTGCTCCTTCAGACTTCCGCGTCCTATCAATGAAGTACTACATTCTTTGGTGAAGAGAAACGAAGCGCGCTTGGAAGCTGCTAACAGAAGGATCGGAAGATCTTAGCCGTTCACTCAATCCTGAAAATAGAACTTTTCCTCCTTCGTCTTCTCCCTCTCCCTCTTTTCTTCCTCAGTCAAATTAAAGACTAGAGACTATGCAGACACGAATCCCAGAATTCACTCGCAACTCGTACAGCATCAAAAAGAGATTCTCTTCCCATCGCAACTTCCGCTCTTTCTTCACTTTCTTCTCTTGTAACGCGAAATTTCCCTTGACAAGCACAACTACAATGTCACCTGCTTCATCTTCACCGAGTCTTTTACCTCGTGCAAGATTCTCAATGCTGTTCCCTGATTTTCCTTTTGCATGCAGCACTTCCTGCTTTTTCCCCTTCTCAATTCTTTTACCAAAGGCCTCAAGAGTTCGCTCTCTCTCCCTCTCTCTCTCTCTCTCTCTCTCTCTCCACGATTTTTCTAATTTATATATTGATCCGGGAATCAGTTTGAAAACTGAATATCGTTTTTTATTTTTTTTTTATTTCGTCGACAGTCACAAAGTCCCTTCGTAGACACTTTTTTGTGGGAAATCCATTTGGAATTCGAGTGCGAGGAGAACGCAGGTCTCGGTCGTGCGAACGACGTTAAGAATGGAAATAGCCAGAAGAAAAAATCTTGCAGCAACGTGCAGAAAGAAGGAGATCGAGAGAGAGAGAGAGAGAGAGCAAAGTTTTCCGATAATGGAGCTTGGAATCTCTCGATTTTTTTCCATAGGGACCAAAAGGACGAAGGTCTCTAAGAAAAAAAAAACAAAAAAATAGAAAACTTAGGTTGGTCTTTATCGAGGATAAAGACGTGGAAGCTCAGCGTAGTGTGACCAGAGCCCCAGGTGTATTAGAAATTAATTTCTATTGAACCGGAAGTCTCTCCGCCTCCGAGTGTGAGAAGGAAAAAAAAGCAGACGAGGGTTTGATATATTGCAGCGAAGGAAGATTAAAGTTAACGTGACCTTTATCCTCTGCCCATCGTTGGACCGTTTCCAACATAAATAAATGTCATTATTTCAAGTCCAAGTGAAGCATCATTCGCCTCAAACTTGAGCCCACACTTTTTCAAGAAAAATCGAAAAAAATAAGCATATTCAAGGGATCGAATGACGTCAAGTAGTAACTGCCAGCGCCTGGTCAGACGAACTACCAAAATAAAAAATAAAAGCCAAGTACAGACGTAGATCCATTTTTCAAATTTGTAAATCATCGTCTGTGCATTGGAAACTCACCGAAGCACGTTAATTGGCTAATAGAATGATGAGATTGATTAAAACTGGAATTGAATTAAAGTGGAAATACTCGACGAGCAGGGAGAAGGTTTTCCAGGGGATTGTTATCCTTGTTTGCTTTTTAGTTATTCCAAGGAACGAGAGGGCCTTAAAAGCTTCGTGAGAACGCACGTATGACTGTGATTAATCATCATTAGGGTTTTGTTCCCTTCATTAGCATACACACAACTCTCTATTTCATATCCCTGGACAATGTGCTTTTCCTCGTCCGGGTCTAACTAATCTAGGGAGGTCGACGCCTTACTCTTCAACATCTCCACCATGTATACACATATATTCGTATGATCGCGTGCGGTACGTGTTCACATGTGAGTACACTGAGAGCTCAACGTCCACCGGGGACAAATGAAAGCTTAATAGGCCGATAAAGCGCTCGTAACGAGACCAACGCCGTTAGCACGTTGAATAAAAACCAAACAACTACACGCTTCTCTTCTCCGACTCCGAACCATGAATGAACGTTAAGGGTGTCCCTAGAATTGTGTCTCGAGCTCGAGGAAACTGTGAGATCGCGAAATTCCAAAAAAAAAAAAAATTCACTCATTTCTTTTCACGATGCACGATGATTTTTTGTTCCTCGCGCTACGCTCGTGCCACACCCAGAATAAAGGTTTATTAAAAATCAATGAAATTTATTTATTTAATATATAAATCTTCTGGATTATTCAAAATAGAAATTTTATTTGAACGTAATAAACATGTCATTTATTTTTAAGAATATATTTATTTACTCGAAGTAAATAATTTATCCATTCTAAACAAATAAATTTATTTATTCTGAACAAATACATTTATTCATCGTTGACAAATAATTTTTAATAATAAACCTCGTTGTTTAAAAAGAAAAAATATTTCTTGGGATTCAATAAGTAAGTATCGAATTCAAAGAAATTTATTGTAAATATACTCCTTTATTACTTTTTAATAAATGTTTTTTGTTTTTTTGGTGCATTGATCGATTCTGATCATACCGAGTCGATCGCATGTCCATTTTTCTGGGCCACTGAAACTTTCGGTTTATCAGACACTTTGTATTTACACTCCTGCTCGTCTACGTCCTCCTTTTCCTACGATCTTTGTTTATACGACCTCGAATAACCAGCTCGGAGGAACCATGCTCGCTCGTAGTCGTTTCCTAACCAGAACAGCAGCGTAATTACTTACGTTGCCCTCTAACGAGAATTTTCGTTTTATTCACCGTTGGGACTCGAGGAGTTTACACGACGGAGACATCCTCCTCGTGACAACAACGAGCGAATATTTTCATGGGACTTTGTGCAATCACGTGTTATTTGACGTTATTGCTCATTAAACCTCCAAGCTAATCAAGTATTTTTATTACTGCGACGACTCAGCACACGAAATGTCTCCTTCGCAATAAATTTTTCAAGAAAATTGAATTTTTCAGCAAAAAATAATGGTTTTTGCCTCACGTGGAATTTTTCTGTTCACAGGTGTGTCGTAAGGCGTTCAACAATGCTTCGGCCCTAACGAAACACAAGCTGACACACAGCAACGAGAGAAAATACGTCTGTACGATGTGTGGCAAAGCGTTCAAGCGTCAGGATCATTTGTAAGTTTTCCCCTCAATCACTAGCTCCTGAAAGTCTCAAAATTTTCAAGTTAACAATTCGACATTCAGAACATAAAATTCTCATCAAGCTTTTCATCGATTCCGCTCGAACAATTTTCAAAAAAAAAATGTTTTTTCCCTTTCTCTCGATTTTATTTCACTTTTTTATCCAAATTCCATATTCCGAACGCATTCGAGCACACAATGAAATGTCAAATTGGAGAGAAGGTGTGTGGATGATGGGAGGAACGTGTGGGGAGGCAAGAAATGAAAAAAAAAAAAAAAAAAGGACGAAGGATAGTATAGTGGATTATGGGGGTTGGCGAAGCGAGAGGGCAGTAGCGTAGAGGATTGAAAAGAAAAAAAAGAACAGAGAAAACAGCAGGTGGCGAACGCTGAAAGCGGAAGGACGAGGAGAAGGAGGACGGAGAGAAATATAGAGGACTTGTGGGTCGTGGAGGATTCAATTCAATTCTTTTTACGCGATTCCTAGAAAGGAAGGGGAAGAGTGCAATCGAGAAAGCGAGCGAGAGAGTGAAAAAAATTGCAGAGAAAGAGGTAAAAAAAAGAGAAGGGGGTTAAAGAAGGTACAGAAGAAAGAGGAAATCGATATGGCTGAGAGTATCCTGTATGTATAAAAGTGATGCTGTATTCTCGCACTGAGCCAGATAAAGAAAATGAAAAAAAAAAGAGAAAAAAAAACACACACATCGAAAGACATCCATGCTTTCTATCAGACGAACAACGAACATTGGGTCACGATGTATTTTTCGTCAAAGACGGATTTCTCTAAATCCCGTTACTGCTTTCTTCCGCTCTCTCTCTCTCTCTCTCTCTCTCTCTCTCTTTGTCTTGTTCTCATGATCCAGCTCGAGAGAAAAACTCCAACCAGGAAATTTCTCGTCTCCCTCTCTACGCTTTTTATCTCTGTCAATTCCCATCTCGTAGATTCTATAAATTGTCACGAAACGAACATTTTGTCCTCAACGTATTTGATCCCTCGTCCGATCGATCCGGCGTCGAACAGATCGATCGTCATGTGGCGATTAATTATTTACAGAATATTTAAAAAATATTTTTTTTCAATTTGTAACAATTCTCCCGAGATTTTTCTCGAACCACGTTCACTCAAGATTTGTGGTTCTGCTGCATCCACTTGTGTGGGAGGAGTCGGGGAAAGTCGAAGAAAAAAAAAAAGGGAGTTTTAATACATATGCGAATTATAAATCACCCTTTCAACTGTCTCGCCAACTAATGGAAAGCTCGAATAATAGAACACAAAAGTCGATATCGCCATCCGGGATATATTTTCGTTTGGCGATGTTATCTCTATACGTATATAAATTGCAACAGGCCACTCGCTTCGATACCTTCATTGTTCGTGCGTCTACGCGAGATCGCGAAAAAGCGCGGATGCTGCTCTTCCTGCTTCTCCCATAACAGAGACTTTCTTCCCTCTGACATTCAAAGCTCTTTCCTCTTTTTCCTTTCTTTCGCTCTATCCTATCTTGCCCATTGTACCAGATCCATCGTCTCTCATTATCAAGACCCTTCGATTTTATTTTATTTCATACATTTATTCCTTTTGCTCTTATCAAATACACCAACTTTGACATTTATACAAAAGCATGCAATTTCTTAATATTCATTTTTTAACACATTTTCATTAAATTTCTTCATTTTGGCTTCATTTAATTATTAATTAACAAATTCGACGTGGAAATTAGAAAAAAAAGCACCAATTTTGCAAAAATTGGCAAAACCAAAAGAGAATTTTGTTCAGTAAAATTCAATGAGAAAATAAACGAAAAATTGATTGAAAAATAAGGAATTGAGAGTTTTAGGAAATAGGGTCATTAAAAGCACTTAAAAGTTTTTCGTATCGAATCGTATTGGCTGGGAATAAAATATAATAGACGGTGCAGAACAAATAAGCCTTTTCCTATCTTTCGGTCTCTCTGACTCTGCTTCGAGGAAAGTTTCGTCGTGTTCGCCAAGTCTTTACAATGAGAAACTCACTATTGAAGTATCGATATAATTAGCCAGTCCCCGGAGCTAGTTTTGCATCAGAATTTATTTCATTTTATTTCCAACCGTTTTTTTTTTTCGTCTCTCTCGTTGCAAGCTTTTGCTCTCTCGTTCTCTTTATTATCCATTTACTCTTAATCCACCATTATCCAATAGTTACTGGGTTCCTGTTCTTTCATGGATCCTTACGATTGTTAACGTAATTTACTCGCTGCACAGAACGAGAGAGGGAGCGAGAGGAAATGTGCATGTCTCTGTAACAATCGTTTGTAAGGGACCGAGCGATTTGAATCTACTTGGAAATATATAGTAAACCAAATCTGCCTGCACACTTATCCGTAGATATACATGCCAAAGTTAAGCCACGTTAAAAACTTGGAGGAATTAGCTTTTACAAATTAAAGCTATTCTCATTTGGTGCGAGGGTCAAAAAGAAGCTCTTTCCGAGCTTTTTACCCACTTTACGAGCACAAGGGCGGGGGCTACAACCTTCTCAAACCCCCTTAACAGTTTAAGAGGATATTTCCTACCCCCTGGAGCATTTCGTATCGGTTGCCCATAAAACTCTCCGAGAAATCTCCATCTCGACTTTGTGCCCAGTATCCTCTCGATCTCTAAACCCTCGCCCCCTACACCGGGTGTCCTTGGGACGACCTTGAGACTTTCGAAACGGATTTTCAGCCTTAGAAAAACGATTGTTCCTTGCAAACGTTTCGTAGGGTCAATTTCAAGCTTTTAGATTCTTTGCAATCTTTTCTTTTTTTTTTTTTTCAATGTCTTTTGCATATCGAGTGCTAAAAAGTGGAAAATTCGTGGACACCCTGTATGATCGCGTGGGCATTTGTGTATACAGTGAAGCACAGTTTCGATCTCTTTTCGAGCTTTGAAACCAGACACGAAAAGTGAGACGGAGGGAGAGCGAGCAAGAGAAAGAGTTTTGGATACAGCAGCAGCAGCAGCAGCAGCAGCAGAGCAAGAGAGTTGTTGAAATTTACTGAATACGATATCCCTCCCCCGAATAGGACAACCGAGGGTTCGCCGGTTGAATCGCCAAGCCCGGAAACCTCTCACGGCTGTACGGAATCCCAGTAAAATCCAGGACGTACGAACACGAGGTTGGAGGCTTGTCTGGCCAAGAATAGAAGGGAAATATACCCCCTCGAATTCTCAACTCCGAAGAGCTAACTTATGAAGCCAATTATGAGACGAGAGGTCAGACTCGTGAAGAGATCCTCCCGATTGGTTGGCATCACTCGCAAGAGGAAATTCTCTGCTCCTCCTGCCTCGGAATTCTCAATTGATTGTCCGCTGAATTTCTCTTCACGTTCCTTGTCAACTTTCCTCGGCCCACGACCATTTTTTTTATCCTTTTCTTCCGATTACCCCGACGATATTATTTGTAGATCGATGTATTGCCACGAGAATTCACTTTTTAAAAATCTTGTTCTTCAAACAAGACTGTCTGACCACATCGTGCTTTTTCCACTAGCGAAAGCCTCGAGGCTTCATTTCGGAATCTACGAAGCCAAAGAGACTGCAACGAAGTTGATAAAGTCTTGGTGATAATGAATTACATAACATCCAATTATTCACGTAGAAGATTATTCTAAAAATAGGCGAAACGAGCTGAAAGCCATTTATCGAGAAATTCTCGTCGAGTCGTTCTATAACAGTGATTCTTGGATTAACGCAATTACCAATCGAGTTAAGGCGGTTACTTGAACGAGCCACGATCTTCAGAGCTCTATATCTATCTACTTATTGGCTTCTCTCTCTCTCTCTCTCACTCCCTTGCCTTTAATCTTTCACCCTCTTTGC
Source organism: Hyposoter dolosus (assembly GCA_963921915.1). Lineage (NCBI taxonomy): Eukaryota > Metazoa > Arthropoda > Insecta > Hymenoptera > Ichneumonidae > Hyposoter > Hyposoter dolosus. Next base: position 320,276 of record OY998136.1, on the reverse strand, counting down.
ATCTTGTCCTCGCTTTTCTCTCTCGATCTTTAAACCTAAATATATCTATAGACAAGTGTAGGCTGACTGTGAAATTGGCCTGACTACTTGTTGCACGAAACCAGAGAAGATGGAGTCTAAAAGGCCTCTCCCTCCCTCTCTCTCTCTCTCTCTCTCTCCCTCTCTTGGAACACAAAACGCCCACTTTTTTTTGTCATTCAATGGGACTTGACAGGCATTTATATGGCTGCGGAAAAAGAGTGGGAAAAATCTAGAATTCACCAAACATACAGCTATACGAGAGTTCTCTTTCATGTTCACTCGGCTGCTTCGAGTTTTCCATTTTTTTTCTTCTTTTCTTTCCATTCATCCCTTCGTGTAAATACGACTTTTCATGGTGTACGCCACGACTCGACTTTTAATGAGCCCCTTGCCCGTTTATGCGATCGTTAAGGGCCCATTTTTCTCAGTCGACTCGGACCAGAAATTTGGTTCGAAAGGAAAAAAGAAAAGCAACGGTTTTCGTAAGAAACTCGGAAAATTTTTGAATCGAACGAAAAAAAATTTTATTCGAAAAATATTTTTATTTTTTATTCAAATATTTTCATGGTTTGTATTTTTTTTTTCATTGCCAACAGAAACGGCCACATGGTAACACACAGAAATAAAAAACCATTCGAGTGCAAAGCCGAAGGGTGCGGCAAGTCTTATTGCGACGCGAGGAGCTTGCGACGTCACACGGAAAATCATCATGCCGGTAGCAAAGTCAACGAGAGCGTGAGTCCCAGTAGCCCGATCACCGGGCCCCACACGCCAAACACTCCCAGCAGCAATCCGAGCACACCGAGTACACCGGGAGCACCGACCACGCAAAATGGTCACGGACACACAGCCCTCAAGCAACTTTTGTCCACCGAACCGACCCAAGTTCAGCAGCACAAGGTAAGATCGTTTTTTTTTCGATAGAATCAAAAATACGCTGAAAAAAAAAGTTGCAGAAGCTTGAAAACTGAAAAAAACTCGCAACTCTCGCGATCCGTTAATTTAGATAAATATTAAAACGTCAATTTCTTGTTTTTATGATAGAAAAAAAAAATTCTAAAAATTTTTCAGGCCCATTTTTTTTTTTTTTTTAATAGAAATAATTAATTAGAAGATTTTACGCGTTGAGCTCGTAATTATATAACGAATCCGAGAACCCTCGGTTTCGAGTGAATTCCGCGCTAGGAAAAATGTCTGGTTACAGGAGCAAGAATAAATTCTCGATTCGTGCGAATCCATCTGCCTTGTCTGATTCTCTTTCCACCGAAAAAGCAACGTTTTGATAATTAACCCGTGAGAGCGAGGAATGACGAAGGAGGCCATGAAAATTACCGAGATTTCGAACTCTGGCCATTCTATTTTTTCTCTCCTCCTGCTGTATCGTTTGTACAGAGCATGAAATTTCATAAATCATAACGTTAGCGTGCAAACGTTGCTCTCTCGCCTCTCAGAAGTTTCCATAGTGTTCAGGACTCGGACGCGCGATTTCTCTGTTTTTCCTTATCTATCTCGGCTCTTATCGTCTTGCTCTCGCAACAGCGAGATCTCGACGTTTCTCTCGAGGGGCGCGTCCTCGTCTGGTCCTCTTTGCTTCTCATGCCTCATTCTCATTACCAAAGTTCCTCGGTCATCAAATTTTATTAGTCCTACTTCGACGAAAACCCTCTTCGCATTTTCCTCCCTCTTTCGCCCCTCCATTTTCTCTTCTCGCTTTCTAACTCAATATCGTAGATTTGTAGCCTTGGTTAACAACGTTCTCTCCATTTTCCTCTTCCCTCAAACCCGCCCTCTCCCTCTTGCTTCATTCTCATTCTGCTCTCCCTTTCGTTTCTATCGTTTTACGACCTTTGAAATTAGCTTTTTGAGGACAATGAATTTTTGAGCTCGCTCGCAGAATATTGAGAGAAAGAAAATTTTTCGTTTTGCTTCCTCATAGACGAAGCTATGTGAAGATGAATTTTTTTTTTTTCAGTTCTCAATGTCAATGTGCTTAAAATCTCCCAAAACATCGAAAAATCATATCTAGAAAAAATATCCGGATGTGTGAGTGTGTGTACGTTCTGGCACTGTAAATTTCAAACGTTCATAACTCGAGAACGGTTTGAGCTACAGGGCTCCCGTTTCACACAAATGTTAATCCATACAAGCTCTTCATTCTCTGAGAATTTTGTTGGAATTGCTAGAAAAATACGAATTCTAGGGCATTTTGAAATTTTCAAAAAAAGGCTGTCGACGCTCTAACTTGCGCAAATTTTAAGATTTATTATTAATTTTTTTTTTTTATAAATAGAGTATCATAATAGGAAGGTTGGTATTAAATTTGAGGAATATCGGTTGAACGGTTTGAATTTCATGATTTTTCGAATTTTACGAAAATTTGAGTTTTTTTAAAAATCGTCCAACCGCTCTAATTTCTGCAAATTTTGTAAGACATTGCGTACAAGTCTGTACTTCCTCTTTTTTCTCTAAATCGTCATTAAAAAGTAAAATTGAACAATTCCCAACGATTTTTCGTAAATTATGAAAAATCCTGAAAATACAGAGGGAAAATGACTGTACTGCGTTTCTCTTTGGTTTTCTTTATCGCCCTCCGTATGTGCAATCCTGATTCGAGATAGGAGGGCAATACTTTTTATGTTTCTCGTCACGGCTCGAAGGACACGATGCGAATCTACATTGGTATTGCAACCAAGAGCTTTCGCCTATACTCCAGGACTTTTCTGTCGCTCCATTTCTTTCTTTTTTTCTCTGGCTTTTTGTTTCTCTCTCTCTCTTTCTCGTTTTTCCGATTCGAACCTTTTTTCACGCTTTTCGATTCTTTCCCTTTCCATCATTCCCATCTCTCCTTTGTCGGCCCAATCTCGAGACACAAAACGTAAAAAAATCAAATTTAAATAAATTTTGATAATTTTCGATTATTTTTAAGTTTGAAAGAAAAATATAGAAAAAAATTCGGAGACTCGAGACGAAATTGCCCAAAAAATAGGGTGGGTCAAAATGACCCGGTGTGGATTCTTGAATCGTTTCGATTTCGAGGTTTATTTAAACTCCTCGACAAAAAGCTTAAAAATGACCGATAATCCCCGAGCACTGGACCTTCGTCTTTTTTTTTCTCCTCGCCATTCAACAGCGCGCAGACATACAGGAATATTTTTTTTTGTCACGAATTGTGGGTGGATCAACACCGTCCTCTCGCACCTGCAATCCGAGCGTTTTTTTCGTTGAAACCTCGTGTCCCGACTGCCGTCGGGGAAGCCCTCGTTATCGTCGACCTTTGGTCGACGAGCGAGCACACACCCAGTGTTAATACCGAGATATAGAGAGAACCATTTTGCCACGTCATTAATCCGCGTGAGAACGTCTACTGACCGCGCCTGTTCACGAAATTGACCAAACTAGTGACCACGACGATCGTCTCGTATTTCATCCATGATCTCTCTTTTTCCATAGATATATTCGTTTCGTATAAACACATGAAAATATCGTCGCAAACGTGACATATCGCCGTCCTCGATTTTTCGATCCAGTTAAAAAAAAAATAATAATATTAACCAAAGTACAAACTGGGTCAAATTGACCCGGAGCAATACTTCGTCGTTGTAGAGTCGCAGCAGAAAGTGGGTCGCTGGAAAATTGAAAAGATTTGATGAAAATATTAATTTTTCGATTTATTGATTTGTGTCGATCGATATAAATAATTCGCAAAATATTATTTTTTTACGAAATTTCGTAATTCCGAGTCACGCGAAAACGATCGGTGCGATAACTCGAGATATTCGTATCGTCTTAGGGTCGTAACGAGTATTCCCGATTCACAATCTTCTCTCATTCACGATTTCCGAATCCAAAGATTTCGTTAATCGTCTTCGCATTGTTCGATTTAATTCTACAAGGCTGGATAATCCAAAGGAAAACGGAGACTAAGAGAAAGAGAAAGATGAACAATTTCTCGTCGTTCTCGAGGCCCCTTCGAGCCAATTAAATAAATCCTACCTTCCGATCGGATAAGGAGATTCCCATTTGCCCTGAGCATCGTATAAGTAACGAGGGGCACGTTACCTGGCGACAATTTTCTCAAGTTCCCATTCTCGAGCACCGCGTACGCCATATTCTCAGTTAAACCGCCAACGCTCAATGCTTGATGAGCCAAACTTGGAAATTTCATGAAAAAACGTCGAGTAAGGAAAGAGAAATAAATATTATAATTATTTCGCAATTTGCAACATTTTCGCATGATTTTTCGTGCCTCAGAATTTTTTAACACTTGCCCGTTTTTTTTCCTGTTTTTTCCCCCGGTTCGTGTAATTATTTTTTTACAATTTATTTGTTGGACAAATTCTCGGAAAAAAAATGCTTAATTGAGGAAAAAATTCGTTGGTGTCGAGAGGCGAATTATTCCAAAGCTTTTGCATGGACTTCAAACTATCAAAGCAATTGCTTGATAGGGGAGAAAATTGGCGAAAAAAAAAAAAATTTCACCAACTCTTTTCATCCCTTTCGTTCGCCAGCGTTTTTTCCCTCGAATTCCCAATTCAACCAAGTCTGCTTACGTTTTCCTCTCCACACCGTGGGCTTTTCAAAGTTGCCTACGAGAGCTTTCAGCCAAGAAATCCAAAAAAAAAAAAATCCAAGAAAGTTTCCTTTCCTGCTCTAAGCTCTTCAGATGTATTCCAGGGAAGCTGAGGCATGAGAAGTTTATCATAAATTTATGTAGAATCGAGTATGTGCATGAATATATTTCTTTGAAGTTTGCAACGTAAATTGAATGCGTTGCGTAGAAGGACTTTCGAATATCGTAATTAAAGCTGCTTAATGAGAGAGTTAAGCGAGAGAGGGAAATGAATCGAATGCAAGAAAAAAAAAAGGAAAAATAAAGAAATGAATGGAAAATCGATAAATCAGTCGTTAGATAAAATTTTCCATTAATCAAGTTCCATGAGGAATGTAATTCCGAAAAATTGAATAATCCACTGATTTTTATTTTCAAATGGAAATCGCTCGATCGAGCTTATGAGAAAATTCTTCAATTAAAAAATCCCCATGGCCTCGTACGAAATGGTGGGAAATATCGAGATTGGTGAAAAACAAAAAAAGTTACAATTACGCGAGAACCGAATGACGAGATTTTAATTCGGCCCTTTGTTTGCTCCTCCATACGTCCTAATTTTTGGTTGATTGTCTATCGTAATTGAATGAAGTCACGGATAGACTGGCCGAATTACCAGAAAATACCATGACCTCTGGGATTGCTGGATTACGCGTTATTTCGCCAGAACTCGATGCATGATTCGTTCAACAAGCCCCCGCACATACATTCGGCCATGGACATCCCTTAATAAACCCCACATACACTCCGAGATGTACGAACCCAGAGGAAAATCCATATCCATGGGATTTACCCACATGTACCTATAGATACACGTATTTATGGATATGGAACAAAAAACCCATATCAAGGGTGTCCCAAAAGTGGATCAAAATATTTCTCCGTCTTCCGAAATCGACTCCAAATCTAAAAAACCATTAAAAAAACCATAAAAAACCATAAAACGAAACGATTTCCCATAAAATTCCGAATTGGTAGCAATTTTCAAACTTTCCATGAATTTTATTTTACGTAATCATCAGAAAACCGAGTTTTCTCGAAAAGAATGCAAAAAAAATGTCAACTTGTTAGGAAAAAAGAAAAAAAATGAAATTACAAGAGTTGGTGATGCGGACACCCCGTACGTGTATGATAAACCCAACAGACACAACTACACAGAATAAAAGCTCGACACGAACTTCTCGCGTACTCCTCGTTCGGTATAAACTAAATTCCCTTCGAAATTGGTATATCCCAAGCTCAGTTAGTCGACCAATGGAGAATGGAAACGAACTCCCTCGCGATAGGGATTGTACACGTTTATCCATGGCTCAGAATCAAAAGGACACACCTCCCTTTATTTTGGGCATTAAAACTCCATAATAACGTCTTTGTGTCTCGCGTACATGTTGAATTTTAGTTTAAGCCCTTGTCTAACTAGAAATGACAAAGCTGTTACGTCCATAAAGGCACCGATAATAACAACAACAACATCAACGAGAGGAATATTGGGAATAATTTGATGGGAGTGAACCACGGGACACCATAATTTATGGGAAAAAAAGTGAGACAACTATTTGTCAAGCAACTGTCGAAGAAAAAAAAAATGGAGCATGGTCAAAAGTGTCGATGGCCATTTGTTCTGGAAAAGCTCGAGGACGATAATAATTGAGTGATTCTTGGAAAAAAAAAAAAAAAGTAAAAACGTGAAAAACTTGATTGGTAAAATGAAAGATTGGCGAAAAGAAAAAACGACGAAATTTCGTGGGTGAAATGCGTTCGCACCCTTTCGCAAAGGGAAGCGAGAAGTGAGAGGATGCCAAAGTCCCGTCACGAGAGAGCGTGGGTTGGCGATGAAAAAAAAAAAAAAAAATACAGAAAAAAAAAGGAATAAAAAAGATTTGGGAGAGAGACGCGGGCGGGTCGGTCATTTCGCGAAACCCCTCAGGGACTCGGATATTTCGGAGCACGAATTTATTCGAAATCGAACAATGCTCCATCGCGATTTCCATCCTTCTTTTTTCTTTCTTGTTTTATGCTTTGTTTTGTTTTTTTTTTCTCTTCCCATCGCGCGACACCCGGTTTCTCTCGATTCTTTGTGTTTTTACCGCCGCGTTGCTGCCTCCGTCAGTTTTTCAGCAACGAGAACAAAAATGAACGACGCCCAAGTCCCGAAATACAATTTTTAACGTTGCAATTTTTTTTTTCTTCTCGTTCGCCCCCGACGAAATGAAAAAGAAAAATTGGAAAATCTTTCCCTTCTGCTCTCCTGCGTCCACGTTTTTACTCTTGTTTACCTCTGCAGAAAGATCTCACAAAATTTGATAAAACTCGACAGCGATATGGAACCGCGAAACGACGACTCCAACACCGTCCCCATTCATTCTTTCGATCCAATGAACATCCCGCCATCGTCATCTCGGCTAAGCACCGAGTTCACTGCCGTTGACACAGCATGTTTTTCGTATCGGCGAATTTTCGCGATTGCTGAGCTCGGCGTTCCAGGCCACGCTGCAAAACTCCTCTCGCCCACGTACGCACATCCGCGTATGACGTTCTTCGTTGACGAGCGCAAATGCATCACAACGCACAGGGTCAATTTGACCCGGAGCTCGTTCCATTCGCCTGTCGTCCACAGACTCGGTCGATTTTTATGAAAAAGAATCTGACGCGTACCATCGAAAAATCCCTCGACACAGGTGCATAAAAAAAAATTCAAAAAAAAAAAGTAAATTTTCGATTTTAATCAAAATTCCAAAAATAAAAAATCAAAAAAGTAAAGAAAGAAGTAAAGACACACTATTTTTTTCAAAATTTGCAGAAATTAGAGCGGTTGGACGATTTTTAAAAAAACATCGCAACCTTCCTATTATGATACTCTATTTATAAAAAAAAAAATAGTAGTAAATCTAATAAATCTTTTTTTGAAAATTTCAAAATGCCGTAGAATTCGTATTTTTCTAGCAATTCCAACAAAATTCTCAGAGAATGAAGAGCTTGTACGGATTAACATTTGTGCGAAACGGGAGCCATGTAGCTCGAACCGTTCTCGAGTTATGAACGTTTGAATTTTACATTTCCAGAACATACACACACACACACATCCGGATATTTTTTCTAAACATGATTTTTCCATGTTTTGGGACATTTTAAGCACATTGACATTGAAAAGTGGAAAAAAAAAATGTTCAGCGTCACATAGCTTCCTCTATGAGGAAGCAAAAATACGAAAACGTAGAATTCGGATTGTTTATTCAGTGGTAATTGTAAAATTACATTTACAGCGTCATAAATACGCAAATATAGCCACACGAGGAATATTTTAGCCTCCGGTTTCCAAATCGCAGTGGATTTCAGTCCGATGCTCCGTTGATCCGATAAAGCAGAAATATATGAACACGATTCGCTGTACGAATCGAGACGAATCCGTATATACACATGTCGTAATGCATGGGACACACAAACACACGGATATATATCTATGTTTAAGGGTTGGACGGTGAGGATGAAGCATGGCTTGTTCGTCCTCGATCGAGTGTGCACTCGCATAAAGTGTACATCGGGTATACTCGTTCGTCCGTTTCGTCCCTGTCCTTTTCCCCTTCGAGGGTATTCGTATTCGTTCGCGAGGCTACACAAAAAAAAATGGAGAAAAAACAAAACAAAGTGTACACGGGCCATTCGGCAAGAAGTTTGCCAGAGTCAATTTTATTTTTTCCTCGATTCCTTCACATTTTTCCACCCTCCGAATCAGGCTGAATTTTCGACGAAAAAAAAAAAACAAACTCCAAGGACTCGAAAAAATGAAAATAAAATCAACCATTTCGAGCATTCGAAGCTTCGCCCATTTCTAATGGAATTCCCCATAGACGTATGGATGCAGGTACGAAGGAAAGCGTGAGTGAGAGATGGATAAATGGATTTACATATTTCATGGAAATATCAAGAATAATGAAAGTGTACTCGAGAACCGGAGATATGCACTTTAATAGAAAATACGTGCTGGGTACAGGCGAAGGAGAGAAAATGAAAAAGGCAGCAGAAGAAAAAAAAAATGGGCTCTTGGAAATATTTATGGAATTGTGCGAGTTATCAGGTTTACCCTGTGACGAAAATGTATACGAGAAAGATGCAAATGCTACAGATAAGAATTCGTATTTATATAGATGTATGCTCTCCGGACACATGCAAATTTTACTCCAACCGCTCTGCTCCAATCTCGTTCACTATAAATCGAGTCTTTGCAGACAGACGAACGTACATTTGGTCCAGCTCGTCATAAATTCCACTCGAGTACGCCCTTTCCATGAATATCCTCTCTCTCTCTCTCTCTCTCTCTCTCTCTCTCTCTCTCTCTCTCTCTCTCTCTCTCTCTCTCTCTCTCTCTCTCTCTCCGCACATAGATATTTAACTATGTAAATATCACATCCATATACACTTCTCCCTGGATTTACGAACATCAGAAATCAGAGCTGGACGAGTCATTCGGAAACGCGTTCGTTTCTCCCGCCAAATCGAGCTTTGTATTTCCGTTATTCGAGCTCAGGATCGAGCACTCACTTTCATTCTCTCTGACGCTCCGAATTGAGTCTCGTAACTGGATGCTCCATAAACTACGCTCGATCTTTCTCGTGGGCGTCAATTTTTTTTTGTCACTCGTTTCGAGCGAAGTTCTCCACCAGGTTTTTTTTGAAAATTCTTTAAAAGCCAGAGAATTTGAATTATCAAGAAAATATTCGAAAAAAGATCGAAAAATGTCACGTGAGTGGTAAAAAAAAAAAAAATACAAAACGGGGGAAAGAGAAGCGAGCTCGTGGGTTTTGCGAGAAATAAAGGAGAGAAAAAAGGAAAGGAAAATAGGGGGAAAGGTAAGAAAGAGTCGGGCGAGTGTGAGGAAAGAAGAAAATAAACCCTCATGCGGAAAACTCGTTTCATCTCCATATACAGAGGTCTCTACGTGTTCACTCGTCTGCTAGAAAATCGTTCCTCTCTTTTCTCCTCTTTTTTTTTTGCTTTTTTGCTTTTTCACGCTCCTGCTGCTCGCTCTCTGAGTCAAAGTACCACGAAGTGGATTTAAGGGCCGTGTCTCTCCCTCTTTTCTTTCTTCCATTCTTTCCTCTCTTCCTCCGCCTGCTCTCATGCGAGATGGTCTTTTTGATTTATCGCTCGTCACTATATCTGTACGTAAATATTTTATACACATCTAGTCACATACTCGCCGTTTCATAAACATTCAACTACATTTTGGTTCATGAGAATTTTTTTTTCCAACTGCCATTAGCCACTGCGGGAACGAAAATTGAAATTTTTCTATTTGCCTTTTTTTCAAAAAAAAAAACAAATCAAAATCGAGCATATCTTGAGGAACCAATTCGTTTATTTTTTTTTTTTTTTAATTGTGAGAATATCCCAACGAGATTAATTCGCTAAAAATGAATCGATGACGAAGAGACAGGGGATAATTGGCCTGTCGCCTTGCCGATATTTCACTCGGAACACAGCTCGGTGTATAATTTCCTAGGAAGACTTCCGACACTTGAATATATCGTTTAGTCCCGCTCGACGTGTTGTACATTATTGTTCCGCCATATATACATATTCAAAGCGACATATATACAGAGCCCAGGAAAGAGAGGGTGAAATAACCGAGGCGAAAATTGTGAAATTGAAAAATATTGCGGATAGACCGCACAACGCTGGTCGGTGGTTGCAGCCAACGCGAAAGAGCCGCGAGAGGGCGCCGCATTGTAAAGCAACCCCATCGATCGTCCAATCGAATCGGAACTCGTTACCGCTGACCCCCCGCCCCCTCCTCGCTCCATATCGTATAGAGAAACATTGAGAACATACAGAAGCGACTGACAAAAGCCACTAGAGAGTTCGGGAAATTACAAAATGAAGGTTTAATAAGGTACGAGGATGAAGAAGAGAGAAGAGCTTGCCATTGGCAAGCTCGTTTGAAAAACAGAGCGAGAGGCGAGAAAACGAGCCCGCGAGAGAGGCGACGAGCGAGGGAGAGAGAAGGAAAAGACACCGATGCTGTGTGCCAATTCCCATCGAACGAATACACAGTTATACGCAAATGTGCACACAGTTCTCTGTCCTTTTCTTTCTCTGGCTCATCGCCGCTTGGTAATTAACGAATCCTATTTTAATCGTCGCGTGAATTCGTCGTTGGGCCACACTAGCGCAGCAGGAAATCCGATGTCTATCGCACGAGCATTCCGTACAACCAAATTTTATATTATTACTGCCGGAGTGTCCTCCGCGAAACCATTTTCCGTTAGATTTCATTGTTCGTTCAGATTCATTCGAAATTCGGCTCGCCCAACGAATTAAAAAATCAAAATTATCCCACACTTTCATTTGTCTTATTTATCTTTCGTCATTTTGATAAAAAATAAATAAATCTTTCAATGTGGAAAATTGATTTTAAAAAAAAATCGACCAGGGAGCATTTTATTTTAAAATCAAAACATTGTTAAAAGCGAATTCCATGAAATGTGCAATCTCTCTTGATGCAAATGACGGGCGCAGACATTGACGAGTGCTCGTTGTTAACGAGACATGTAACACATTCCAATGTTTTTTCCATTTTTCAACTTTTCAACTTCTCTTTCTCTCGTTGTTCATTTCGCTGTGACGTTCATGAAAATACAATTTCATTGAGCGCGCTGGCGCGAGCAACTCGTTCCTCTTGATTGACAAATGGAAAAGCATCAATTACATTTACGACCAATTATTACGAATTATTATTTTTTATCGCGCTTTTTTCCGGCGCATTCATCCTCGACGTGCACATTTTTTTACCTCCATGCATCCTATCTATCCCGCAATATTTCTACTAGCGTGAGAACATGAATTACAGTCAAAAATTCGTCCGGGTCAGAAAGACCCAGTGTGTCAATAGAGGGTAAAAAAGCATAAACAAGAATTTTCGCGTGTTTTTTTATTTTTGTTTTTGCAAATTATTGTTAAAAAAAAATTGATCAAGACGCGACTCCGCATGCAGACGATCCGAGGAAACGACTAAGCTCTCTCCCCCTCTCGCGCGCGCGCGCGCGCGCTTTTCCTCTCCGAGGGATACTGGGAAAGGCGACGTGGCGAAACACGAGCAAGGAAACGATTAAGCCGTGGGCGTCGCGTATCGCCTTCGTGTCAGAGTAGCGAAAGCGGATATCCATTGTACAAAATCCCTTTCCTCCTTTTGCCCCCCCCCCCCCCCTCCCTCCCTCCCTCCCGCTCCTCCCAAGCCCCAGGGGTAGAAAAATAGAACGAATGAAAGCCCTCATTTTCTCCTCTGACCCCCAATGACCTTGAACATCAGAGGTTAGGTCACCGTTTTACTTTTTTATCCTCAACGGGATAATAAACGATTCGATGTGTTGGTGACTCTCAATGAATAGTGTCCACTTTTTTTTTCCCCTCATACGATTTCATTGGATTCGAAACGGAAAAATTGAAGAAAAAAAAACGATATTTCTCGTGTCATTCGAATTTTGAATTTATTTATTTATTTATTTTTTTCTCAAACAATTTGGCATGGAATTATTGTTGGGGGAAAATTGAAAGAAAAATCAAATTTTGAAAAAACCATCGATTTTTTGGTAATTGCAGAGCGCGACGTCACCGGGCGCCAGCAACGACGGTCTAACGAAACAACAAATCGAGTTGATACAGCTCATAATGCAACAAACGCAACAACATCAAAACGCCAGTCCAGCAGCCGCTGTGGCGACTCAAACATCCAAGAACACCAAACCGTCCCCAAAGACCAGTTCAACCTCGCCCGCGGCCTCGGTCTCCGCATCCGCTAATTCTACGACAACCTCCAATCCCAGCTCGAGCCCGAAACCAAAAGTATGGACACACGCACAGGTCAGTCCTCCCTCTTCATTTTTTTATATATATATATATTCGACTTTGTTTCTCGTTAGCAATAAAAACCATTTCGTTTTTCCCAACATCGATTTTCCAAAAATAAAAAAAATAAAAAAAAAACACTCTCGAAATTTGACCAAAAAGTTGTGATGAAAATTCACAAATTACCAAAATTTGAATAGAATATTCAATTAATTAAATTGGATAGAGAAAAAAATTAAATCAAATTAAAAAATCCGTTTAAAAAAAAATAAATAAACAAAAAATTTAAGTTTTATTAAATTATCAATTATTATTATTACTACATTAAATTTTATTTAATGAATTTTCTACGTTTTGAACTATTTTAAACGACGATCATGATTAAAAGTTTATTTCGACGGATTATTGATTGTCGACCCTCCCGGAAGTCGCTACTCGAGTGAAAAAAAAAAAAAAACAGTAAATTAAAGAGTTGATTTTTGTTCGGTTCGCGTGTCGAAATGTTTGGAAAAAAAGCTCAAAGTCAGGATTAAATATATTTCCGTCAGCGTGAAATGAAATGTTGTTGAGGTCAAAGGGTGAAAGGGTTTTTCTTAGATTGAATATCGTACAGGAAATCCGTTCTCTACGAGAGGGAGGCAAAGTCCTTGAACGAGGACGATAAGGAAAAGGTGAGATGGAAGGGGCGATGGGGATGAATGGAAAAGTTTGGTCAATCGGAGAAACGTCATCTTTTCCGGATTGCAAAAGAAATCGCAATCAGCGATAACGCAGCTTGGCAAAGTGACTCAGACTGGAGCACTAGAAAAAACAGGAAAAAAACGTACGAACGAGAGGGGAAAAAATGGGGATTCCGAAAGTATACGACGCCTTTCATGTTTAAGCTTTCATCAGGCTTGATTAGTTTTCTTCCCAGAGATTTTCTCTTTGCTTTCTCGAGCCCCGGAGCCAAGCTACGAATCCCTTAACCTTTGCCCCCGCGTTATTTCACATTACCAGCAAAAATAGTGAGAAAAATGTCAAAGAAACTCAAATTATTGCCAAAGCACCATTTTTACGTGCATAATTAATAAGTCTGAAGATCAGCATCTTTTTGCTTCCTCATAGAGGAAGCTTAATGTAACGGTGAACATTTTTTTTCCACTTTTCAATGGCAATGTTGTTAAAATATCCCAAAACATCGAAAAATCATATCCGGACAAAATGTCCGGATGTGTTAAATTTTATGATTTTTCGAATTTTACGAAAATCTGAGTTTTTAGAAAAATCGTCCAACCGCTCTAATTTATGCAAATTTTGTCAAATATCGTTCACAAGTCCGTGCTTGCTCTCTACTTTCCAAAAAATTTGTCGAAATAATTTTTAAAAAAAATAAAAAATCGATAAGCGAGTGAAAATTTTATTAAAAACGCTGCACGTTGCTTCCTCAAGATTTAGCACGATGCTCAAAGAAGCCAAAATAAAAAATATACATTTCAGCATCGTGCTAAATCTTGAGCAAGCAATTTGCAATGTTTTTTTATCGATTCTCGTCCCTCTCTGTCTCCCCCTCTCTCTCGCTCTCGATTCATCGGCCAACTTCATTAAGGTAATGGCATAATAACCAAGTCTCGTATTGCATCCGAGCGGAGAGAGTCTTGTGCAGCCTCCGCGCCATCTGTGTACACATACGTGTACCATATTATCCAGTTTCAAGCACTTGGCATGTATCGCATGTAGACTAAGAAAAGCGATAGGAGGTTATGCACCTTAATAGATATAGCTGTATATATAAGCTGCGAACATGTGGAGTCTCCACGTATATATATAAATGTCGACAGAGTGGGGAGTGTCGGAGCAGGAGAAAATCGATCGATTTCTCATTAATATGTATGAGATCTTCGACGGGGCGTCGATGGTGCTACAGTTTCTTCTCTCCGGGCTGTACAAAGCGATCCCCTCTGGTAAATTTACCCACAGCAGAGAGCAGGAGCGAGGGAGTGGATAAAATAGCAAAACACTCGTCAGAGTGCTAAAGCACTTGAGGACATCGCGCAGGACGTGTCATTCTAAAAGGATCGATTTTTTATTTTTATCCTCTAAAATCTTGACGTTTATTTATTGGGATTTTTTTCTGGCCAGTTTGTTGCCTGATACAAATTAATTTGTTCGCCGAAAAAAAAAAAGAAAAAAAAACGGTCTGGTTACGAAAATGAGTCGTAGAGTCGACGAAACGGAAATTGGTTGCTGCCCAAACAGAGGGAGCCATTCGAGACTGTTTGTCCAAGATGGTCGCGATTATAGTAATGAGGGAGAAATGGCCTGAAAGTTTGTCAGGCTCTAAATTATTCTCTCGCCGCAATGTTTATGTGTTTTTGTACACTGGAGAAGAAAACGAAAGATCGATCGGCTCTTCATTAATATGTATAGACTTGTCTCGTTATCTTTGGAGCAGGAAACGCGCTCGGAAGAGTTTCGTCCTCGAAAAACTTCAGCGGTCTCTATAGACTCTCGTTTTTTCGTATTTATTCTGTGGATATAGAAAAAAAAAGACAGTCTATAAAAAAAACAAGCATCTTATTCCTTTTTTTCGTATTTTTTCGTCCTCTTCGTTTCCCCAATCCACTTTCCTCGATCTTCATCCGTCATCCAGTGAAAATAATTGGAATTGGTGGCTTTACGAAACATTGGGACAAACTCGTTGCGATCTTTTATCCGTTGGACCTTTGCCTCGACGCCATTTTGTTTTCTTGAGGCTCATTCGCACGAAATCAACTCTTTGCTCGCATCTGTTAGCTTCTCCGTTAATACACCGGGTCTGGAAAGTGCAAATAGTGGCGAGAGATGCTGCAAGATTCTGTAATACGACAGAGCCATTTCCGGTCCAACAACGACGCAGTGGCGAATCATATTTTTTATCTCCCGCTCTCCCCTCATCGCTTTCTACTTCCTCTTTTTTCTTGAGTCTCAGAAAAATCAATGGGGAATTCCAAAGGCTATTTACCCCTGAAACTACCCTCAAAGTCCATTTTTCTCTTTCCCCTTCTCTGTCGTTTGCGATATTTGATCAAATTGCAATTTAACGATAAAATCTTCCTCGACTCACCCTGCTTGACGTCGTTACACTCGCAATTTATCGAAAATTCCACACCGGATCGATGTGTGTCCCGAAAAAATGATTCAATTCTTTTTTCCTATTCTTTTTTCTCATCGTCTTTGAATATTTATTCGAATATTTATTAATTTTTCGCTTCAAGAATGTCCATTTTAATGGCCCATAAAAATGGTCCATGGTCCGATGGTTCTCGGTACAGCAGAAAGACATCGTCCACGACAGGAAACAGAATTATTTATTAAAAATTTACATGAAAAAGAAATATTTTCAGTTTTATTGTTCGCACACCGCGAATCGAGAATTTATTTATTTTTCCGACTCTCTAAACTCTCTTATTATATAACAAATACAAATTACCTCGGACAATGTTGGATTTAGTGTATGTTGTTCTTTAGTCAATTTTCAACAAGTTTTTTGAGTCACCTTTGGCTCGCAAACCACTCTGTGTGTAAGAAAAACTGAAAAGAAAAATTTAGATTTGACCGTCGCCATACAACGTCCTTAAACAGGATTATTCGAGTGAATGAATCGATGAGATTTATGGTGTGTACGAGCACGTGTGCCGAGTTTCTTCACTGGGGGTCCAAAGACATATCTACACATAAATATACACACACACACACGAATGTACGAATCTAGTCCGAGGGAGCCTCGCAGGGGTCGTCGTCGAGGAGAACGAGTTTCACGTGGTTTCGTTCATCCCCCGATATTCCGTCTCTTTCGGTCCATAGTGAAGAGGAACATTGATGTTCTTCACAACGTATCTTCTCACAGTAAACCTGTCAAACGAGGGGTTGTATAATGGAAAACGTTTCTCGTCCGTGCGAGAGAATGGGCATAGAGACGAGGACGAAGGGGTTCGCGAAGACGAGTCGAAAGGAGGACCCCCAATGAATACATCCGAGGAAGACCCCCAGTAGACTAGATTTTTTCCTCTTCCTAGTCATCGCGGAAGCGACCAACTAACGCACAACAAAATTATACTCTCAAAAATTCCATTGTGTCATTTAAAAATGAAAAAAAAAAAAAAAAAAAAAAAAAAAAAAAAACAACGAAGAGGACAAAAAAGAGAATAATAGTCGTTGGAGGTCCAATGAGAATTTCCGGGATTAACGTTCGCCCGAGGTGACCAATGGCGTGCCCCCCAAAACTTGTGCCAACAGATCTCCCTTTGAGGGTTTAAAAAAAAAGTGTATTTTTGTCTCTGGCTTTAGAGAAAAGCAACGCCAAGGGAAATATGATTGGTCAAACAATCTTTATGGTTTTGAAAGCAGCTGCGAATTCTTTCACTTCCTACTCTCGTCCTTCTTGCCAGCAGGAGAGATGGAGGTGCTCGTTCGCCTCGTTTGCCCTCAGTGCTTCCTGTTCCTCCGGAACTTTCAGAATGTCGCATCAGGCTTTTTGCCAGCGCCCCCTTTTCTCACTTTTTTAAAGGGACAATCACAACACAAATTCTTTTTCTTGCCACACGTGACGAGGTCACGTTTAAAGGGGAAAAAGTATTTTTAAAGGGGTGCAAAAATGGCCGCTGGCCCGATCGTTTATTCGTCATTCTTTCCACTCTCTTTTTTTTTTCTCTCCATCTTTTGGATTCGCAGGGAGCAAATAAAAATTGTAAACCGTTATGACGGAAATATATTGAGAGGGTTAAAACACTCTGAAGAACGTCTGGTCCAGAAGCCTCTCTCGCTTTCTCCTCTTTCTCGTTTACTCGCCTTGTTTACACACACACACACACACACACAGAACACACAACGACCAGGTGCTCCAAGCCAGGAATCCGGAAATTAAATTTCTATTATTGCATTCCTGATACACAGCAGGGCTCCTTGGAAAAAGCCCTTTTCATCCTACAACCGTAACTTGGCAACGAATCATATCTCGCTTCCCACTTTTTTCTTTTTTTTTTTTTTTTTAATAAAACACTCTTTTCCCTTCGCTACATATTTCCTCTTCCATTTAATTGATTCCACAATTTCCACGAGCTCCCATTCGATTCGTTATAACGACGAGCTTCTCGAAACGAAAGCTGGAAATTTCGGATAAAAAAAGAAATTATTGCCAAATACTATTTTATGCATTTTTTTATAATTACTATTTCGAGAATGGGGGAAAGTAACTAGTGAAGGAATTCTCGAATGATTTTGGGCGACGAGGTTGAAATATTTTCTCGGATTCTTGCAAGAAGAAGCATGTCCTTGGACGAATTTATAGAAGGATAACGGCGTGTGTCACGTGTGTTTGGTTGCATCGTACAGAAAACGAGAAGCTTTTGAGTCGTTTTGAAAAGAGCGGAAAGGGAGGGTGTGTGGGAAGGGCTGTTTCTGTACGAGGTGGACAACGAGTGCACACAAGGGTGGATTGTTCATACAAGACGTAATTGGAAAATACTTGGCGAGCCTTGCTTCCTGTCCAACGTGGATATTTCTCTCTCCTTCTCCATCCCCATAGATATATAGATATTCAGTCTTTCTTACTCGCTCTTTCATCCCTTAGAGTTGTCAAGGATCGGTGAGCTTTTAGAGCGATGCTGTGAGCAGAAACGACATGCTCTGAAAATCCTCTTCGTTTATGTGCCTCTTCCTTTTTAGCCTCTCTCTCTTTTCCACCCCTGCACAACAACCCTTACGTCAATTCACCTTCGTGTTTGTTTGCTCCACTCATCTTTTTCGCACCGTACAAAACTTTGAGCTACTCCAACCTCCGCACGAGAGGGATAGCAGGAGAGAAAGAGTAATTTCAAGAATTTGGAACGATGACCAGCGTGAGGACACAATCCAAAGAGCTCTTCCTGCCATAATCCATTGCACCACCAACTTTGTCCTGTTTTCTAGGACATTGGACACCCTACAATTGAATATTTCAATACCTCGCCCACCGAGAGTCTCTCTTCTCAAAGATTTCGTGAGCGAATCGTGCCCTTTTGATTTTCAGCACTTGTTACGTATTTTTTTCCAGCCACCAACCATGTCCAGGTTGTGAGATACACTGACACGTCCGTAAACACGAGAGCACGTGTTTTGAACCAGCATTCTCGTTGGCACACAAACTCAAGCACCTCCTCGACATTTCGTTGTCCAGAGCACATCCGAATGCTCAAAATTGCGTGGCTTTTGGCCAAGGTCGGTTTTCTCTCTTATTTTCGCACTCTCTGCTGTTGGTTTTATTTTTTGTTTATTTTTTTAAGCCACAACGCTCGTGCGTTGCTAGTCCTTCGAGCCTCTTTACACGTCGTGTTCGTATGTCATTTTCAAATCCTCGTAGCGTGTCTCTCGGGCTACGAATGCTGTTACAAAATTGCTTTCTCATGTGAGAGCTGAATAAAAATTCATTTTTTCTCTAACCTTACGACCATTTTTTTGGAATGTTTCCGAAAAATATCGCAAATGAGGATAATTTTGACTTTTCGAGAAGAGAAAATTACTTACCGTTGACGAGATATTCACTGTTCAGTGTGCCAGCCAATCCAATTCGTTGACTGGGCACGCCCACTTGTTCTTATCCACGTTGCTCATTGGTTGTCACTGATTAATCGATATCTCGTCAACCGTACATCGTAGAGAAAAATTCCAAAGGACTCACATGTCCAGAATTTTACGCTCCGAACCTACGCCAAGGTTTAGACACCGAATTAAGGGCTCTTTTACGCATAACTTGGTAAAATGATGCAGCGACACATCCGATGAACTTTGGATAATGAGAATCTCTTGGCAGCTGTCTCTCCATCCGATACTTCGGTGAGTATCGAGTTACCAAAGAATATCGTGCCTCACAGAGGATAAAGATATTGTAAACGAGAGTAGATTTTGCCTGCTCGTAAAACCAAGCACGTGTCTGAGCCCTAGACGTTTCTTATAACGCCCTTCAGCTCGTATCACTTGTAAGTAACTGCGAGCTCCATTTCTCATTCTACGTACGAAACGACGAGGTAAAGTCTCTTCGAAACATGTCAAAGTCTCTACAAATAGTATTCGCCCGGAAATTTCAATATACGTCCTACGCAAAAAGCCAAAGAGAGAGAAAGAGAGAGAGAGAGGGAAAGAGAGAGAATTTCATAAATCGAGCGATATTGACTTTCCAGTAAAATAAAAAAAAAAAAAAAAAACCAAAGAAAAGCTATCCTAGAGCATTTTCCAGATTCCACAAAACGTAGAAAAAATATATAACCCATATCACGCAATATTGCAAAATACGACTCAGGGCATGCGAAAATAAAAAAAAAAAAAAGTAAAAAATGTTAAAACATCGATTCCGCAAAGCTATTTTCTCATACGGGATTATATTTTGACGTGTTCGCAATAGAATGCCTTTCTCTCGTTTGTTCGACATTTGTTTTTGTTTCATGCATTTATTTATCGATAAAAAATTTTTTTATCAAAATTTTCATCCACTGCATTTTACGATTTTTAATACTTTTTCATTGGAGGAATATGCGAGGCAGCGTGGTCCTGTAAAATTGACACGAGAAAATGGAGAAGCAAAATAAACAAAAATAAAAATTCACTGGAAAAAAGGGCCGAAGGGCAAAAGTGGCATCATTTCTATACTCGTCGACGTTTCCTCTCTCTCTCTTTTTTCAATCTTCTGATGAAACTATTCGGTTGTAACGCCGCGACGATGAGAAAAGCCAGGAAATGCTGCTGCCTCGTAGCCGACGCGATGCCTTCGCGGTCGGATTCAATTAGCCTCGTGGAAAAAACGAAAATGGAAGCGAAAATATGATGCCAAACGCTTCCAACCGTGTTTCCTTGTCTCACCAACCCCTTGCCACCATTTTTTCTAGCCTCTGTGGCTCACCTCGTTTTCTCCGCTCTCCCTCCACCAAAGAAACGTTTCACCTTTTTTTTCATTCTCCCTTTGACACTAATCAAAAGTTTCTCGTCTACTTTCTTTTCGTTTGTTTCATTAGGACGAAAAAACCATTCGCCAAATTAATACGCATTTTGATTACTATTCATTTTTTTTTAAATTTCGCACATTGAATCAAAGAAAAACGTAAATTTTATTCTATAAAAAAAAATTGAATTTAAATTCTATTTTATTAATTACAGAATTTTTAAAATTTCTATGCATTTTTCATTTTTATTTTTACTGCCATTTTTTGTCGTCACGACACTTGTCACGTTGGACATATTTCACGTCGTTTCTAGTCCGTGTCCAGTCACCAGATCTTCGTGTACAAATAGCAAACCCTTTCTTTCGAGCTGCTCGCTGTCGAGGGTTCGTAACGCGAACGGTAGAGCGAGAAGGAAAAAAACTAAAGCCTTGACGACAGCGAGACAGCCAAAACTCGTTTTTCATCCCTTCGTCATCGTGCGATTCTTCTCCTCAGGAAGTAAAAGTGCGCGAGCATTGTGCCTCAATTTCCTTTTTGCCTCGACTGCCGGGCAAGGATTCATCGTTCTTTTCATTCGCTCTCTCTGTCTCATTCACTCGGATCCTTTGCCCTAGTAAAAATCAACCCCTTCTCAAAAATTCTTCGTCCCAGGCCACAGGGGTTCATCGACATCGCAAACACTTTCCCGCGACCCCCCATGAACCGAAAGACCATGAAACACCTTGTATAATAATCAAAGAAAAAGACCAGTCCGGTTCGCCATTTTTTCTGCTTCTGGTATTTTTACAATTTTGATTGGGTGGGGCAAAATGGAACACTCCAACGTTTCCTCAAACTTGATTATTTTTAATTACGAAAATTCCCACCTTTTGCATGGTGAGAAAAAAATATTTTAGAGAAAAAATATCGTCATGGAAATTCCCATAAAAATGAAAATTATCATCAAATTTTCAAAAAACAACAAATTGAGAATGTTTTATAAGAAAAAGTTGTGAGTGACCGTTAAGGGGGAAATGGCAGTAGGAAAAATCATCGTAGGATCGAAAAAAAAAAGATTGCCATTGTTGCATGTGTCGCGAGTCTCCCCTACACATCGGAACGAAACTGACCAGTCCAAAGATTAATTCGAAGAGTGGGGGGACTGGCACCCCTTGTCCGATGGTCCAGAGACCACCAGCGAAGAATCTCAGACTCGCTGAAATTGAAATGATCGACTTAGTCGACTCGCGAACTTCAACTTGTGCAATACGATATATAAATAAATAGTCTCGCTGCCAAAAACTTTTTTTTTCACCGCAGTTTCCTAATCAAGTTCTAAACAATCAACAACAAAAAATTCGACAAACCAACCGGTCGAGGAAAAAGAAAGCAAAAAGGAGAAAATAAAAGTGGAGCAACTCGAGAGAGGCGAAGAAAAATCGTCGATTGATCAATCTCCGAAAAATAAAAGCGATTGTGGAGGCCGGCGGGGGGAAAGAAAAGTTTGAGTGCTCGTCAGTGGGGCATCGGTTCAGTGAGACCGGAATCCTCGATAATAAAAAGAGGAAACGATGAGAAAAGTGGAAAGTGTCGTGTGTAACGTTGACGCGGAAAACGAGACAACATTTTTCTCCTCCTGTTGATTTTTTTTTTTTGCTGATCGAGTTGTTGTTTCAACGTTGGACGTTTTTATCGTTATCGTATGATTGATATGTTCCCCATCGATTTTATATCGCGAGCACGTACCAATGTGGATGCTGGAGAGGCAAAGGGCCACACGGACATCTTGAGTTTCCAGACGTTCCAATTGACATGGATGGATACGATCAGAATTGGTACCAACAGCACCACAATCACTACGATCAACTGTTACTCCATCCAAATGACCTTGACAATTATCAGGATTACAATCATCATCATCATCATCAAGAGCTCCCTCATCACATCTATTACAATCAAGTGCCACAAAATTCTCCGAATCCACTCTACCAAAATCATCAACAACAAATCCATCAACGACAATTACAAACCGTCCATCATCATCAACAATTCCATCATCATCAATACTACCAGCCACAGCATCATCAACAGGACTATCTCTATCGCTTCTCCTTGCAGGTATTCCTCAAGTACAAATACGTCACGAAACATTTATCACGAATATTTCGTCCATTTTCCAAAAAAAAAAAAAAAAAAAAAAAAAAAAATACTCTTCGTGAAAAACTGTTTCGTCGATGTTTTTTCTTTTCCAAATTTGGTAATTATGTCGAATCAGGGCTGCAGCTCAAAAGTCATTAGCAAATGATATCCCATTCAATATTATGGTGGAGGACGCCATAAAACCCCATAAATAAAAACTTAGCATAACGAATAATACAGATACCGAAAATATAAACAGGCATTGAGGAAAAAATGATTTTTTTCGAAAAATCCACTTCCTGTGAAGCCCTTCGTTAGAAATTTTACCAATTTCGGAAATTGCACTGAGCATAGACTCGTAGTCGACACTCTGGCTAATTAACATTATCGGTACTTTTCATCCTGGCTCCCCCTTTCCCCCTATCGAATATTCCATCGATCCTACTTTGGCCTCACACGCAGTGTTCGCGTTCATGGTAGGCATGTGCTTTATGGCTTATAGCAAACGCGGTGGAGACTGCGAGGGGAATGGGAGAATTTATTGCCAACGTTTCTTATCGGATCACACGCCATGCACTAAAGTGGCTTTCCCTCTCTCTCTCTCTCTCTCTCTACCTCGCTGCCTCTCTCTCTGCTACCCGATGCAGTTTGAAGTCCGATGCACCGCTGAGCTCTTGGGGAATTAATCAAACTCGACAGTACGT
Source organism: Hyposoter dolosus (assembly GCA_963921915.1). Classification (NCBI taxonomy): domain Eukaryota; kingdom Metazoa; phylum Arthropoda; class Insecta; order Hymenoptera; family Ichneumonidae; genus Hyposoter; species Hyposoter dolosus. The sequence goes on along the minus strand of OY998136.1, from coordinate 297,054 downwards.
ACGTGTTTCCTGGTGATTTTATGGCTCCCGGATTTCCCATACATATTCCTTCAATTTATACATATATATCCATGGATTTATATATTCGAGAGGTGCGAGAGGCTCCCCGATTACTAACTTTAGGACGCAAAGCTTCATCCCCAGTGTTTCGAGCGTATACGACGACGCAAATCCGTTAGAAAGAGCAGGATTGAATGTTCTCAGGTGTCCGAGTGTTTGGGACAGAATTGGCTCACCAGACACTCGTTTAAAATAAAATTCTTCATAATCCAAGAACCCCTCAAACGTTCGAAACGATTGGTCTCTTCGTAATTGATGAATTCCCAAAAGCATCCTTTGATGTGAATATTTCGCAGGCTCCGGAAGGAATTCAATTGATTTCGTTCGATATTAATAGTTATTTGGGTGGAGTAATAACGAATCACAGCAGGTGAACAGGAACCCATTGAAATTGAGAGTTTTTGTCGGGCTATTGGCAAACTATCGAATTCCGAATGGAGCATCAAAAGTGCAGCATCGTTAATTAGAAATAATTGATAATTTGATCATCAGGAACGTATGTCAGGATGGTGGGAACTGTACAAACGCGTCTGTGTGTATAAAAAGTATTGGCAAGTATGTCTAGTGTATACACGGGGGAATATATATGGTGGTGTTACTTCAGAGCTGCACAGAAGCCTCTAGTAGGAGGGTGCCCATCCACTTGTTCCTGGAAGCCTGTGTTTTCAACGATAAATGATGAATATAGAGAGTGGAGCAGGGAGAAAGAGTGATAAAGGATGGGAAACATTATCAGAGGGTTTGAGGGAGGGCGAAAGGGTTGGAGCTTTGGGAACGTGAACTAAAATTGAACAGGGAGGAAGAAATATAGGAAGAGAATTGTTGGAGAGGCTGCCTAAACAGCAATAGTAATTCGTTCACTGACAAAAGGCTTTGCTGGCAACAATAGAGCTCTTCTGGTCTCTTTGCTTCCTCTCAAATGTTACGACTCTCGGTCTAACGCGTTTCAACGTTGCTTTTCGCCTTCACTCTCATCCCTTCGTCTTTTTTCCCCAGCAACTGTGTGTTACAAACCTACACACCAAATTGCTGCATTTTCACGAGCAAAGCTTGCTCGATAGCTCCCAACTTACGCCCTTTTGCTAGACGCTAATTTCATCCTCCCTTTCAGCAGCGAATTTTTTAATGTCTCGTCTCTCTGTATTCGCATGCTCCCATTTCCATTCTCTCCTCCTCCTCTCTCTCTCTCTCTCTCTCTCCGTGGAAACCGTTTTCACGTGTTCCGGGAGTATCGAATGGAAAACGGTAATTGCCGAGCAGGCGCTGAGAATCTCTTCCGCTTTTTTGTCGACGCGATATTCTAAAGACACAGACACATTTTCCCACTGATGAAGAAATCCAGGCTAAATGATTGATGTCAATGTACACACAATACGTACGACGAGCGCGTCTTGTACAGTCGCGATCTCCACTCTCGTACATGCGCTACCACTTCAGCTTTTGCCATTCTCCTCTCCAGCGTTCTCTCGCGCATTCTATCGAGAGTAATTGTCCCTGCGCACGGACGCCAAGTGGGTAAAGACTCTTTCTCCTCTCTCCCTCGTCCGGCCTCATTGTGTCCTCGTCGCGGGACACACTGCTGGGCGAACTTTTCCATTTATAGAAAAGCTCATTCAATTCGACTCGCACGCTCCATCCTGCGAGATTATTCGAATCCACCAAGTATGTTGAAAATGTGTGTCAGCGTATATATACATGGTTTGTTTTATGGTGGCGTAGAGATTGCAGAAACGCTGCGTCGTAAAGATCGAATGAGAGAAATTTGAACGAGTGGTAGTCGCGCGGAGGGAATTTGCTTTATTCGCTTTCGTATTTATCCATACAAATGGCATTGCGGAAAACGTCAAACGCATTTTCATGGCATTTCTCTATCATGGAAGAAACATGCTGCACGAAGGATACTTTATCGTATGCCAGGACCTGATACCTTGCTCCTGCATCACCGAGTCTGCTGTTTTCTTTGCGGACTATGCAGATTATCCTCCCGTTGTGCCTTGTTTCTAAACTCGTCCTCTCTCTCTCTCTCTCTCTCTTTGTATTCACCTCGTTCCGCGTCTTCGTCCTCTGCTCCCCCGGGTCATCTGCCAACGACAACCACCGGAGAAACTGCTATTCCTGCCCCTCCGAGCAGTCCTTGAGGAATATACGCGATAAGAACGCTCGTACAGCAGGATGTCTCGTACGGCTCGAAGATAGCTCGGATTTATGAGGCTTCCTGGGAACAAGTTGAGGCAACGGGGGGAGCGGTGGAGGTTAAGCGTCAATGGGAAAAGTCTCCTGCGGCACCTTTGTTAGTCGCTGAGGAACAAAATGAACGCTCATTATTGGCCCTTAACGTATTATTATCACAAAACGACTTTATTTAAGGTTGTTTCAAAATTTCGTATAAACATTCTTGACACCAAAACTAACAGTTTTCTCCTAATGAAGAAAAATTTTCTGACGTTTAGAATTCGAGATATTTGATTTCCAATTTTTTTAAGTTGCAAGAAAAAAAAACAAAAGAAACGGGACTTCAATTTACACGTGTTTAGATGAGATAAATAAAAAAATTGGAAATTAAATATCTCAAATTCTAAAAGTCAGAAAATTTGTCTTCATAGGAGAAAAGTGTTAGTTCTGGTGCCAAGAGCGTTCATGCAAGCTTTTGAAAGAACCCTAAATAAAGTCGTTTCGTGATATCATTTCGTGTCATTGAAAAAGACACAGTGGCATTAAAAAATTACTTTACGGTTATTTCGTTAAGAAGGATATTCGTGTCAGTGGTGAAGGTTCGGACCCACCGTCTCTTGGACGAGATTGAGCCATGAGCCGAATGTTTATGAGGCAGGCCGTAATTACCGCGTATATAGTCGAGAGGGTGGCCCGACCAGACTCTCGCATAACGGGATGTTTAAGGAGAACGCGCGAGGGGTAACGGACCACTGGACCAACAAGCAAGGCTTCTCTTATATGCAAGTACAAACATACGTCGCTCTGTATGTGTATAAACTGTATTACCTATGGGCTGTATAGTTTGTGGAATATACACACACACGACATCGCGGGCTACGTCAACAGGGTTATTGTTCATAAGCTCCGGCGCCATGTGCTCGCGAAATTTATGTATTCACCGGAGCTAACGTATTTCACTCGAACCTCCAGCCAAAATTGCGTATGGAGCGTACGGTGCGTCCTTGAAATCGAGTTTAAGCTTCGGAGGGCGTTGGAGTATGAAATTCTGAAGATAAAAGTCCTTGGACATTTTTTTCTTTGATGCACGGTTGCTGAGTTATCGAGGGATTAGTCACAGCCAATCGGGGCGGGTGGGCGTGGCAAGCGAGATGCGCGCGCCGATTCTCGCTCCTCGCGGATATCTCGGGAACGGTGCGACGAAGGAAAAAATGCTCGAGGACTTTTCGCTTCCAAATGTTACGAAGAATCTCAACTCACGTTTATCTGACATAACTTTTTGGACACCCTGTAGAATAAAATGACGCGAGAGCCTTAGAAATCGTCAAAGGATTGTACGGTTGATAAGCGGCGTCGGGAAAGGGGATGAAAGGGAAAGTGACGAGGGGTGGCGACGGATTGAAACGAGTTGAAGTCTACGCAGGACGAAGCTTCTTCGCTCTTTCGCGTTTCACCAAACCAGCAAATTTCTCTCGTCTTTTGCCTCATTCCAAAAGGCCTCATTCACTTGAGCTACGAGCTAGACGATTGAGGCGTGAGGAGGAAACGACCGAAAGCGACGACGAATTCGAGTCTTCCATCCAGACGAAATTAACCTGGCGTTAATGTCACCAACCAATGGTGTCTGACGATCCCCCTGCCAAAAAAAAAAAAAATCCTCTCTTTGACTACCAAGCTTTTCCTTTGCTTCGACAAATCAACGACAATTCTCAAGCATAAACGATCCTAAATTTCAGCCACAAACTTTTCAACATTTCCGGTACTTTCGCCAGCTAAAAACACTCCCCGTTCTTCTTCCATCTTCTTGTTTTTTCTTAAAAAAAAAAAAATTCCTCAAATATTCCTCCCCACTTTGCTCCTTTTCAAAAAAATCACCTCCACTCACGTTTTCAGCCCAAACTTCATTAGCCATCGTCCCAATCGTTCTTCCAGCAAACCCCACCACGTTAATAACATCTCGTCGATGTGATTCATCTGTGTGATAGGGAAGGTTCGATTTTCCTCGTTCCAGACGCACATTAATATACGTGAAAAGCACATACAGCCATTCTTCGGGATATATATCTGTATGGGAGGCTAGAAACTAGATGGGCGAATGCAGGTAACGCTGTAATACGAGCTATAAGCGAGCGCGAGAGAAACGCGTAGTTATTGCCATCCCGGGAGCCCTAAACGACCATCGGGGATTCCCCAAGCCCCTTGCTTATATTCTCTCCTCCTATATACACCATACACCCATGGACACCGCTCTATATCTATAGATTTATACACAAGGCTTGTTTCACAAGGATAGAGAAACGGCAACACGATCTCCCCTGTGCTGATTCCTCCGAGTGCAATTTCGAACTAAGCCTGTCCACGTCATACGCTCGGATTCTCAACAGCAACAAAAATTACAACGTACCGACGTCACGGTCACGAAACTCTGCTAAAAAAAAAAACAACAACAACACAAACGATCTTTTTACTTGTGTCAATAAAAGTAACGTCCAAATAATCATTAAGGGGAAACGATTGTTTCGAATTGAAAACAAAATTTTCGATAATTATTTTTTTTCAAATTATTAATCATTATTTAAAAATGTTTAAAAATTCTTAATTACAAATTTATTGTTTTTATTTTATTTTTTTTAACTTTTCGTTGACTCCGAGGTCACCCTGTATCTCCACGAAGGCTTCATACCAGGGAGGGAAAAAAAAGAGTATAAAACACCATGAGCTAGGAGAAAATGGGTGGTTAAATAAAATCTCGGAGTTTTAACGACTCGAGAGCCGAGAGCTAGGCACAAAAGAAATGGAAAATTGTTGGGGAAGGGTTAGGGGGGATAGGGGAGAAAACGAAATCACGGAAATCTCGGAGCAGAAGATTCAGCGAGCCGATTTGGTGTAACGGGGAAAAAAAAAATGAAAGTTTGTGGAAGGAGAATATTACTGTTTCTGCAACGTGCGGAACTGCAACCAGAACTCCCGCGGCCTCCCTCGTTGTTCATTTCAATGTGTGTGCATCAGTGTCCGTGTATTTCTTTTTTGTGTGCGTTTTTACACGGACGAATGAAATTGCGCCATCTGAAGATAATGCCATTGTTATGACCTCTCTTCTCTCTCTCTCTCTCTCTCTCTCTCTCTCTCTCTCTCTCTCTCTCTCCTGCTAAGGGCTGCACTTCCTCGCGCATCCTACGACCTGGGTTACTTTAAAATCGCCCATGAAATTTCAAACCCTTATTTCCGGTCTCAGGCTGCCTTCTCAATCTGAGAAAAAAAATATTACTTTCCTCCGCTCTTATCTCGAACTCGTTCCCATAAAACTTTGGTTCCATTGCTATATTCCCATATGGACGAGTCTGGATGACATTTTTTCGGTATTTCCAATTCATTCATTTTTTTTTTCTTACTTCGTGCCAAGAATTTTTTCTCTGGAACTGAAACTTGAACGATTTCGACCATTGCTCTAGTTCTCGAGGTTTTCCTCGTGTGTAAATTTGCAAAATAAGGTCATGATTAAGTTTTGGCAATTGCTTCAACAGTTTGCAGTCAAATATTTGCTGCTAATACGTATTAACGAGTTTTCTTCAATCAAGACACTGGGAATATTCTCCCGAAGCTTTGATAAATTCTTTCGTGTATGTATATCGAGATTGGAGTCAAGTTTTGGCTTTGGCGGTTATAAAGAGTAAACGCGCGATCTCGTTGGAATAAGAGAAGGAAAGAGAGAGGATTGAGAAAGTGAGAAAGTTTCCATTTGGTCATGAAGATGGAGAAGCGGGGAGAGTCGCTCGAGAAACGATCGAGTCGTCTTTACCCCCACTTCCGGATCCTGTGCAAATGCTGATTTCCATCGAGATTCATCGACTTCCGGCGTAGTAATTAAACGTTGAAGGAAAACGATGACATTTGGAAAGAGACGAAACCATTCCGACTAGGCATGCTTTTGAGTAACAGCTGCTGGGGATGAAAGATTGATGGAGAGGGATGAAGAGGGTTTAAGTGAAAAGGGGTGGAATACTTGCACTCGAAGGATTTACCAACCGCGAGAATTTCGTACTTCCATCTCCAACCCTCCTCCACTCTCCAAAACTCTCAAAGCTTTCCTTTCACCTTTTCCTTTCTCAATGCGAACGGAATCGAAATCGATTATGGCTACACACACGTTTCGCTGAATCTTCTATTCTCGCAAACTCTGCCTCTCTCGAACGAGCGACAAATACGAGCTTCGAAAACAATCTCAACTGAAAAGAAAAAAAAAAAAAAACAAAAAATATTTGCGCAAAAACAAAGATTTATAATTTTCATCTCGATAAAAATGATCGAAATTAATAATAAAAAGATGCACGATGATTCCTCCATGAGGAACTATATTTTTTATTTTGGCTTCCTCGTAGAGAAAGCTTTGACCATCGTGCATCTTGAGCATCTTGAGGAAGCAATTTGCAGCGCGTTTTTTGTATTTGCATTGAAATAATATAATTTCGACAACTTTTCTAGTTGATTTTCGTAATCAACCGATATTTCCCAAATTCAATACCAACCTTCCTATTATGATACTCTATTTATAAAAAAAAAAAAATTAGTAATAAATTTTGAAATTTGCGCAAGTTAGAGCGTCGAACATCCTTTTTTGAAAATTTCAAAATGCCGTAGAATTCATATTTTTCTAGCAATTCCAACAATTTGAATTTTTCTAGATATGATTTTCCGATATTTTGGGACACCTAAGACACACATTGACATTGAAAACTAGAAAAAAAAAATTTACACCGTCACATAGCTTCTCTATGAGGAAGCAAAATGAACGAAATGAATGATTAAACATTTCTCACCCCTAATTCAGGGGACGAAATGTCTAAAATTTTCAATCCGGTTAAAATAAATGCAAATATTGAAAATTAATATAATTTTGTAAAGCACTGGGCTTGGGAATTCTCAGTGAACAAAAATGCTGGAATGAAATTTGGTCGCGGGCTAAAATCATTGGTGGAAATAAATGAAAATTGATGTTGAAACTTTAGGGGATGAAACGTGGAGTGGCCGAAGCCCAATATTTGCCTCTATATCCGTACTTTTCGAGGGCCATCGTCAACTCTGTGATGTCCTCTTGAAACGGAGCGATATATACGATCCCATTGGTTTATAGACGCATATAGATATATACGTTAAGTAAAATTCCGAGAATCCCCTTAATTCGTATCAAAGCAAATTCGTAGCGTAACCACTCGGCTATATAGAGGAAGGTGCGTTTTCCTCGCTTCGACATATAGCCGCTCCAGCATTTCTATATACGTCTCGGTTTACTAAATTCCCACCCTCTTTATCTCTCGCTCGCTCTCATATGCCAATGGAAATTCTACGATAGTGCCAGAATTCGAGGCGGTAAGCGAATCGACGATGGCAGTTGCGGCCTTGGGACTTTCCCACCCTTATCCCTCTCTCTCTCTCTTTTCGACTCACCCCCCAAGCTCGACTCTCGAGCGAACGACTCGAAGACAATGCAATTATTCGCAATTACCGTCGTACCGTCCGCGTCGCGAGAGCTCAGGGAATTATCCCATTCTGTTTCCATTACTGGTGACGACGGCACGATCGGCTTGTCCTCGCGAGCGTCCTCACGGCCCTAAAATACATGGATATATGTATATTAATATATACCTATATATTTATACATATATACATCGGTATATATCATAATGTGTACATATAGTCTCGCGATGACGTTGCACCGGAACACAAGACGTCATCTCGTCGAGTATGTCTCATCTCTTAACTCACTTGTAAACGCACGTCGACGAGTAATTAATAGATCCGAAATGAGGGAGCTTCGAATATCCGACAACTAGTCATTTCCATGGATATATATGTACCGAGTTTAATGAACGAGCTTAAATGACCAATTAGTCGTATTTCATTGCGATAAATATCGCTAAACATTATCCTTCCATTTCCAATTAAAAGAAAATTGCAGTTTATTTATATTTCTCCATTTTAACCCCCATATTTTTTAATTCATCGAAATTTTACATGATTTGCCCGGAATTGAGCAGCAGAGGGCTGGATTTTTCTCCATCAAAATTACTAATGCCATAGCGTTCGCCAAAGTGTACGTAATCTCGATATTTTGAGGAGAAAAAAAAATGCAAGTAGATAAAGACAGTGTCTGCTCAGACGAGCTTGTTAGTTGAAACAAATCCCTGCATACGTTTCCTTCACCCTCGTCCTCCATCTTTTTCATTCCTTTATTTCGGCTTATCTAACAACTCGTTATAAAAACATTTTCGACTCTTTCTCATATAATTACACTTTTTCTTCATTGTTGCTCGGTGCTCATTGTCCTGAGTAAACAAAACGCGTGTGCACGCGTATGGAGGCGAATGTTTACCATTAACGAGGACGATGAAAAGAAAAACCTGGCAACAAAAAAAAAAGTAGAAAGCACTGTGTAAGTTTTCAGAAAAATGTGTATCATTATCAATGCAAAATAAGGGCCGGAAAAAAAAGGAGTGAGGGAAAAGAAAAAACTATACATTAGCGAAGCTTTCAGGGCAGTTTTACCAGTGGATATATAATTTACAACGTATCTGTACGCTTCGGAGATCCGAACCGGGTCGAATGAGGGGCTGAAGAAAAAGGTTGGATTCCGAGAAGGGATGCTAGGCCGGAGGGTCGAAGGGGGTGGAAAGGTGGCGCGTACTGGCTAATGTAACAAAGGAAAGTCGATGAGGGGTTGGTGCGAGCCCTCGGATGGTGCTGAGCGACGAAACGTAATTACGAGAACCATCCCTCCGCCGCAACCCCTAACCTTCTTCCACATTTCATCCCTTCCCTCCCCCTCCACTCCCTTTTCCTCTTCGTATATGAGCCCTGACCCGTCTCGCGAGCACCATTGCGCCCTCCTGTTTTATCCCCAAACGAGCCCTACGACCTCTTTCCCTTTCATCCCTTACGCACTAATCGCCCTATCACTATATACACTTTACATTTTTTTTTCCTATCTTCTCGTTGTTTCTCGTTTTTTTTTTTTTTTTCTACTTTTACTTTACTCGCTTCGTCGTCAAACGCACGTTTTATGACGGAGTGTCAGCGCTCCTGGAAAATGAAGCTTTTCCGGTTTCCCAACTCCCCGGTTACAAGCCATTCTTTTTTCTTTTTTTTTTTATACAAACCCCCAACCCTCTCGTTCACCTGTCTGTCTGACTACGATTTTTTCTACTTGCAATGTTTTTTCACGTGCATATGAATTTATCGTTCGCCTGAAATAATCTCATTCTTTAATTAACAACGACTAATTGCCAAGTGCTTCACCATTATTTTCCCATGTCCATGAAGAATTCGCTGTGTCTCATGGATTTTCATTTTGAAACTTCGATTTTGGTGGCTCGAAGTTGGACAACTCTTCGTTCGGAAAATTCATTCTTTTTCCCGAAGCCGCTTAATTAAAATGACAGCTGGGCATAAAAATCGTGGAAATAAAAAATAAAAATTCGTTCGGCTCTCGCCATCGACTCTTCATTACCGGAAACTCGTGCTCGAGAAAAAACGGAAAAGCCCAAATCGCGACGCCACGTCGAAAATTTTGCCAGAAATCGAAGGGATTGAAAATAAAATGGAAATTTTTTCAACTCTAACCGGAAGTGTAGAAAATTTCAAAGGAAATTTGATTTCTTTCTCGTGTGCTATTTTTGCACTGGTTAAAATTCAAAAAAATGCAAATTGGCCAAAAGTCTCGTAGATATTCTGGAATTTTTCAACTTGGGTTTGGACATTTTTTCGTCATAGCTCCAACGTGATTTCTCGGTTTTTGCCTATCGTCACTTCCCACAGAGTTGTAACATCTGGCGTTCGGCATATCTCGTTGGCCCTTTGCGCATACTTTCGCTCTAGTAGTTTCGGTTATACATCGTCGGAGTCTAATCGACGCCAACCGGCGTCGTTCCCGTCCATCCGCTTTTCCCGACGAACAATCCACCGAGAGAGGGAGAAGGAGGAATTGAAAAATTAATATGAACTTTAGGATTCGAGGGAGAATGGGGGGCGGAGGTGAAAGAGTGCAAAGTCTTTTCGATCCAGAAACCCCAAACTTTCAGTCTTTTCGCGTTAAAACGCGAAAACACTTTGCTTCTCGCTCTTCCCATCGCTGCGAGTAAAATTTTCGAAAATCCACGAGTTTTTGCATCATTTTTTTTTTCTCATGTTACGGCTGAATTGATGAAAAAATGCAGTAAATTGTTAAGTCATTAGAAAAAAGATTCGTGAATTATTCAAATGTAATTGAAAAGTTGGATTCAGAATAATTCTTTCTGGTTAAAAATTCGAAATATGAATTTAAACTCCGAGGCGTTGGGACATTTGAAATTCAACCCTTGTGAATAATATATTCATTCAGTCGAGACAACTATGGGTTTTCGATCTCTCCTTCTCGCTCTGCTCCATCCCTATGTTTCTCTTTTTCTCGCACTCCCTATATCTCTGGCGTAGTTCATCTCGCGTCGAGAGCGTCTTGCATAATCGAGTTGGTCACGCGGCTCTCTTCTCTTCTCTCGGACCCTCGAATCCACGTTTCTCTCATTCCCAATGGGAAATCCATGCGAGAATATTTGCCTGTTTCTCCCTCTCGTTCTTTCTCTCGAAGGGAATCGTACATCTCGGGTTGGGGGTATAGTGTCGAACAAGAAACTCGGAAACATCGTGAATTCTCGTCGTTTCCAAACTCTACAACCTCCAACGTGCCACACTGAGCAAAGTTATTTCGCGATCTACCAAACGGCCTTCACCCTTGAATCAACCCCTAAATACGACTTCCCCGAAACTACGTACTCGCGTATACTCGCCGCTGTTTCCTCTGCGGATTAGTAAATTCCAAAATTCCCTGCAACCAAATCCGATTCAAACGACGATAAAAACATCGAGTTTTTTTTTTTCTTTCGACTATTTAAAAAAACGACTCGCGTGTCGCAGGATCAATGAGACTAAAAACTAGAAAATATATAAAGAAATTTACAAAAATTAAAGCGGTTGGGCGATTTTTCAAAAAAAAATCAGATTTTCCGTAAAATTCGAAAAATCATAAAATCAAAACGGTTCAACCGATATTTCCCAAATTTAATACCAACTTTCCTATCGTGATACTCTATTTATAAAAAAAAAAATTAGTAATAAATCTTAAAATTTGCGGAAGCTAGAGCGTCGACAGTCTTTTTTTTGAAAATTTCAAAATGCCGTAGAATTCGTATTTTTCTAGCAATTCCAATAAAATTCTCAGAGAATCAAGAGCTTGCATATATCTGTGCATAACCGTACATTTTTTCTAAACATGATTTTTCGATGTTTTGAGACATTTTAAACACATTGACATTGCAAACTGGGAAAAAAAAAAAATCTTTCATCGTCATATAGGTTCCTCTATGAGGAAGCAAAAAGGGTTGAAATCTGAACTCGAGATGGAGCAGAGGGTTGAATCGAAAGGAACAAAAGAGCTCTTCTTTTTGAAGGTTTCCCTTTCATCATCGTTCGGAGTTGCATCACACGATTAGTCGTTGATTCGAATCCGAGGATAAGGAAGCGAGTGAAACAGAAATGGATGGAACTCATAGGTTTCGTAGCAGGATTCACACTGTGGAATATCGAGAGGGTGAAAAGCCTCGGGGAGATTCAACGCTTGATAACACTGCCATATTATTATCGTTGATTCGTTGACTCGTAGAGTTTCTTGTAGCTGGAGGTAATTTCGGCAAATTGTTAAGACGGAACCTGCCAAGAGAATGGATATTTGAGTAAAGCCTTAAGAGACACTGACGCGAGGAATGACGTTCCTACGAAGAGAGAGTGGCGAAAGAGAATCAGAATCGAAGGACTAATGTCTACGTGATCCCATATTATTGGGGTGTAGAATAGATAAACGTAAACTTGGGCGTGAATTCGTACTTTACCTTCTCTTTGACGAGATGAAACTTTCGAATTATCGTATACGCCTCGTCCTAATAGCATCAGCAGTTTCCTGCTGTACAGCGCTGTGCCAAAAGGCCCAACTTTCCTCTTCGCTATCTCTCCCCCTCCATCAACCACTATTAGTCAAGAAAATTTTCTTACTCCGCGAGAAAAGGAAAAAATCTGTTTTTCTTCAAATGAAAATACACAATTAATAATTATACGTCTTGGTTGCGAGGGCACGAGGCAAAATTCCAAAAGGTGCGAAAAATCGTAATTTTTGTAAAAAATGAAACTTGTTTTCATTTTTTTTTGTTTTTTTTTAAATCGTCATTCCAGGAAGTTGTTAATTTTTTATTGTCATTTCGGAGATTTATAAAAATTCACGCAATTTCGTAAATATTAAATTTTTGAAAATATAAAAAAATTGAATAACCGAGTCTCGAGGCACCGAGTTTTTAAAAAATTCGATTTACGATCAAATCCGTAAATATTTCGATAAAATATCAGGATATATCGGAAACGAATGAAATAAGAAATCCAAGCTCGGAGCGGAGTTGCGAAACGACAAGAAAAACGATGACGAACGAGAAGAAGATGACGAGGCTCGCGTTCGCGTTCTCGGAAGTCTTTGATAGAAACTTGACGGTGATGCTGCGCCGTATAGGATGACGAGACTGTGCAGAGTTTCAGAATTCGGCAAACTTTACGTAATTAAGGTAAAGCTCCGAGACGAGCGAGGTATAGAGAGATATATAGAAATGAGAAAGAGTCCTTTGATGCCGGTTCCTCTTTACTGTGCCCGAGCACAGCAGGATCCTATTATACTCACGTTCCCGCGAGATTCGCGAATCGCCGAGTTTATCAAATTCCTCTACTCATTCGCCATGATACAACCGTGTCAATTATCAACCGACTCCAGTCTCTTTCTCCACTCTTTTTTACAAAGAAATTTCACCCTTCATTAATAATTATATCAACAAATATTAACAACAAGATTTGAGATTTGCAAATTTCAATTTGCAGCATTTCTAGAAAGTAAAGAGAAAGTACAGACTTGTACACACAATATCGTACAAAATTTGCAGAAATTAGAGCGCGGTTCAACGATTTTTCAAAAAACTCAGATTTTCGTAAATTTCGAAAAATTATAAAATTCAAACCGTTCAACCGATATTTTCCAAATTCAATGCCAACACCTTCCCATTATGATACTCTATGGAAAAAAAAAAAAATTAGTAATAAATCTTGAAATTTGCGCAATTTAGAGCGTCGACACCCTTTTTTTGAAAATTTCAAAATGCCGTAGAATTCCTATTTTTCTATCAATTCCAACAAAATTCTCAGAGAACGCGAAGAGCTTGTATAGATTAACATCCTTGCAAAATGGAAGCCCTGTAGCTCAAACCGTTCTCGAATTATCACACACATCCGGGCACTTTTTCTAGATACGATTCTTCGATGTTTCGGGACATTTTAAGCACATTGACATTGAAACCTGGAGAAAAAAAAATTTTACCGTCACATAGCTCCCTCTCTATGGGGATGCAATAATAAAACGAATGACTCGACGAAAAAACAAGTAAATTTTTTTCGTTGGAAATTGTGTTTTAGCAGCAACAACAGCAGCAGCAACAGGCTCAGCAACAAGCCCAACAACAGCAAACGCAGCAACAACAGCAACAGCAAACGAGCCAGGTGCAGCAGCAGGGCCACCGAGCGAATTCGCCAGGAAACGGAAGTGCGAGCAAAGGCAGCCCAGCAGCTCCGGCTAATTCGTCATCATCTGCGAACTTAGTCGCCGCGACGCCCAACAAACCACAGACTGAGTCCAAACCGGTCGAATGCAATCTTTGCAGTCGAACCTTCAAAAATATTCCTGCCCTTAATGGCCACATGAGATTGCACGGCGGTTACTTCAAAAAGGTCAGTAGCTCCGATCAAACTTTTCCATCGGATTGTTTCGATTGATTATTCATAAGATTCCGAACAATTTTCGTCGTCGTTTCTTTCTCAATAAAAAAAAAAAAAAAACCCTTACGATCCCGAGGGAGGAGTAAAAATAATTCAAAGGGTAGATTCATAAATATTTTCCACCGCTGGTCGCAGCAGCAGAAGAAAAATAAAACATCGAACCAGGGAAAGCGAAAAAATACGACAAAGATAACAATGCGTCGTAACGAAGAGTCGCTGCAGCTTTTCCGCGAGATCGGACTTTTTCCCAATGATCGAAGCCACCCCTGGCGAAGTGGGAGTTGGAAAAACTTTTCCCTCTTATTCGATACGCGGGTGAACAGACGGGCGCGAGGAAGAAAGTAAAATTCGAGAGGGTTGATGAAGCTTTGGTTCCTGCAGATTGGAGAACCCTGCTGTCGGTTTCTGAAAACATTGAGTTCTCCGGATAGGGCTAGTTCCTAGGGAAGGGGTAAGAAAGCTCCCGAGTCCCGTGGGAAGGGAGGAGCGAGATCTCAGGATGTAAAGATGGACGCGTTAGGAGATAAAGACCGTGCGAGAAAAAAGAAAGAAGAAAATAAAATAAGGGCAAAAGTAGAATTGGAATTGAAAAGAAAGTTATAGGAAGGCAGCAAGGACAAGGAACGAAAAAAAAAACGAATAAAGTTGCAATCGCCGCAGCAGTGTCTCTATTCGCCAAAGAGAAAGAGAGAGAGAGAGAGAGAGAGAGAGAAAGCTCGTGAAAACGAAGGCTCCCTACCGGAAAAGCTACTGAAAAGATAGAGATGTCGAAAAAACGAAGGGGGTGGAAAAAGATTGGGCTAAAAAGCAGAGGGTGGAATGGACGAGGTAAGTTTGCAAAAGATGGAAAGATAAGACGATGATCGAATCGAAGTAAACCCATTAACAAGCTCTTTCGTTCAGGCTGGCTAAGGCTGCAACGATGGAGATCGAACCAATCCACAGTCTTGCCAGCCAAACGCGGAGGCTCCGATGCGCGAGACTCGCGAGGAATAAAAGGGAAAGGGCATAAGCTCCAGAGATACCAAATCTTTCTCCCTCCCTCTCTTAGCATTGAAACCCAATTGAAAGTCTTGCTCCATCCCAAGCCACGTCGTCACTCCGAGCAAACATTGTCTCGAGCTTTATCCATTATGCAGATTGAATCTGACTGTGGTTTCCCTTTTCAACAGCTTTTCCTCGAGCATCTACACACGTGCGAGCGGGAATAGCTTGCAAAACATTGATTGTGAGCTTTTTACCTGACGCTGCGAGTTCTGCGATTGAAACTCTCTGTGAAAAACGGAGCTCCGCGAGAAGCCACAGAAAGCGATTGGTCAAACTAATCGAATTAGGGTGTTGAAGGGCAACAAACCAATTCCCCAAAAGAAACTCCAGAAACAAAGTCTTAAAAATGAATATCCGTCTGAAGCTGCAATGCCATAAATCCGGAGAAGCCAAAACTGCGGTAAACTCGTATATCGACAGGATCGTCATTCATAGAGCTCGCGATGAATAATCCATCCGCGAAATGTCGTAGAGCAGCAGGACACGAGGGATGGGATCGTTGATTGGAGGCTCGATCAATCTCCGCTGGAACGAAGACGCGTTACATCCGATATTCGGGGAATTAGTGTCTCGGGGATGAATGAGTTGGCAATCCGGGTTGGCGTTACGGTTTCATGTTTCGAGATATAAATGAAAGGCATACAGCCGCGTGTGTGGATGCGATCAGGCGAGGAGGGATCAGCGAAACTATATGACCAAGGGATACCGAGAGTTTCCAATGGAACATTGAGAAACCGTCGTTCAAGTCTGCACGGTTCCGCGAACACTGAATCGTATTGACGAGTGCTGATGGGAGTTTTGGGAGCAAGTATGAGAGGGGCAGGTTTCGAAGGGAGATTCTCTTGCCTGGATTCGCAATCAATTCTGCACATTAGTGTCCCGTTCAATATTCATGAAGCAGCCGCCGGTTAGATAGTACCGTTCGGCTTCGGACAAACTGGCGGCCCATGTAGCGTTACGAAAATGCCCACTGAGCAACCTCTACAACGACACATACGCGTTCCTCGATACATATCCGTCCGCGCACGTATATTAACCTCCGAGACACGTAGCTAACGACACACACACGACGATATATATCGCCGCCATCGGTAGGAGCAGAACAGGAGCGTCAAAGACAGAGTTCAATTTCGTATATCACGTTGATGTATCGAACTCGGACGTAGGAAATTGAGGTTGGCTTCCGATCTCTCCCTCCTTTAATCTCTCCCGCAGTCTCCCTCCGTCTCTGGCTCTCTTGTGTGTCGCTCTCTCTGCGTGTTTATCGCTGATGCTTCTTGGCTTCCGGAGTAAGAGAGAGAGAGAGAGAGAGAGAGAGAGAGATCGAGCGAGTCCATAGGTTCTTGCGTGGAACGGAATGAACGTGGCTTGATGAAGCAACTCACGAAGGGACGGATATGTATGTAGGACAGGACGTGATTGAAGGATGCAGAATTACCATCCTTCGAAGCCTACGTGCTCAACGCTATTGTTCATTCTCGAAGCACCCAATTGGACTTCCGGTTTAGACTCTCTCGCCTTTGGCTTCTCAGTCCGGTTTCCTTCACCAGGACACTGCATCACGCCTCAAACTTTGTCCAGCACGATCCCTTCTCGACAAACGGACCGTTGAACCGTTTCGCTTGACAATGCGACGATCCTCGCGATTCATCGACTCTCCACTTTCTATATACTCGCCCAATGGAAATTAAATTTTCTCAAAAATGGTCGATATTTTTTTGAACACGGTGAAATAAATATTTTTTGATAATTTCAAAATTTATTTCATTAAAAAAAAAAAAAAAAAAAAAACAACGTTTAGTCCAACGTTTCCAACAAAATATCCATCATTTCCTACGAAATGTTCTTTTCGGTGTATCTTTCGAAATAAACGCGTGTGTATATCTCGGTGCTTCTGTAGTTTAGGATTTAGACGAGATACCGGAGATTCCATCACCGGCTAATCGAATGGGAGTACCTCGATTAGCCCAGGCTCAGTCATTAGCTCGTCCTCCTCCACGCGCCATCACCAAGCGTATCAATTTAAGGGGGACACGGCCTGTAATCCGCTCCTCTCCAATATATACAATCTGTGCAAATACTTTCCTCCTCTCATCCAAAGCCAACCTGTCAATATGAGCTTTCGATATCGCAAGCTCTGGTTGGACAGCAGCGACAAAAAAAAAATCGAGTCTCTTGACGTTGAACTCGAGTTCATTGAGAAATGAGCTTCGATCTTATTCCTAGCAGGATCCAAACACTCAGAAAAAACATTTATTAAAAAGTAATAAATTTCTTTGAATTCAATACTTATTAATTGAATCTCAAGAAATATTTCTTCGAGAAATAAATTTTATTGATTTTAAATAAATGTTTTTTTCTGGGTGTACAAATGGGCGAAGCTTCTAATCCATGTGCTTAACGTTTTGTCCATTTGTTGCAGGACGAGAACAAGAAGACAGAGAAAAAGGAAACTCCTGGTCCACCGTTACAAACTGCTTCGGTCAATGTCAGGGCTCTCATAGAAGAGAAAATCATTCAAAAGAGAACGACCGGTAAGTCAAGTTTGTCCCAACAAGCATTTTGTGCTCGCGTGTTAGAAAAATAAGAGCCTCGAAGAAACGTCTTTTGGCTCTTGAAAAATGCTCCGGGAGGAAAACTCTTCGGTGCTTATCTGTTCTGCTCCTCTATTGCCATCATTTTTCTTTCTCTCTTTTTTTTCTTCCTCTCTCCGACTCTCATCCATGCAATATTTCGTGGACTACGCGGTCCATGGACTGCCGAACAACGGGACACTGATTTACGGCCCTCGCATGCCAGAATATTTCTCGCATTGTCCACGCCGTTTCGATAAATCAAAAGCTCGCGCGCCTCGTTCGAGCTCTTTTCTCTCTCCTTCTCACTTTTCCTCCTCCATGTGAGTTTCCTTCTATTTTCGAGCTTCCTCCACCCATCCCATCCACTCTGCGCTACCTTTTATTTTTTTCAACATCCAAAGGACCGATTTTTCCAATAAAACAATGGAAAACCCGATTTTTCTACTCTCAGCGATCGCAATAATATTTTTTTATTTATCGAACATTCATACACGAATATTTCGCAACAAAGTCCACCGAGAAATCCAACGATTTATCGCCGATTTCCACGCGAACCTGCGGTCCCTATATTCTGCCAACTTTGAACCAGGAGACTCGTGTCAATTGAACCGAAAAATATTTTATTCTTTGCCAAGTATATTAGGCAAACCGATTTTTTTTTTTTTTTTTTTTTTTTTAGCGCTTGCCAAGGTCGTCGTGCTAAACGACAACTTTTTATGATCGAAAGAAAGGATTGGGAAAATGATAAACTTGGATAATTAAGGGAGCAGTCTATAGCTCTGAATTTGAAATTTTATCGTCGACACTCAATTATAAGAATTTTATGGTTACAAAAGTTTGGCCATTACGACGAGGCCACTCTCCTTAATGAGAAGAAAAAAAAACGCAGCTACCGTAAATTCAGCAAATTTTATCCCCCAATTAACGACGAGAACAAATTCCCTGTAAAGTAAAGTGGTGTTCAATACTTTATTCTTTTTCCTCTTTTTCCTACTCGGGGGACTTGGCGATTCGGGTAGAACGAGAGGCTTGAAAAAACGTTGAAAATTTTTAAACCAAACCACTTTTCCGGCTAGCTCCCCGCTTTCTCGTTCGTTCGGTCCTCACTCGATCTTCTGTGTTTACGTACGAAAAGCTCTCTCACGCGCTTATATCATCCCGGGTTATTCTCGTGTATGCGTATTTTCGTTGGAAAGGGAAAATCGGGGCATTTCGAGACCGTGGGGCAAAATGGACCACCTCGAAAAAAGTCAATTAATTCTCAAAACGTACAACCCCATGGCATTTTTAACAAAAGTCATCGGAATTGTTATGCAGAATGAAAATTTATTGAATATTTCGATCCCAGAAGCAAAAAAATGATTTTTATTTAAATCGCTCAATTTTCTCGCTTTTCCCGCGTTCCATTTTCCCTCCGCGTTCTCTTCGTAAAAGCAATTTGCCAGGCCGCAATCGATGATTGCCAATTTGTAAAAATCCCTCGCAGCTTAACGACCGAACGACGCCCCCCTCCAAAAGCATCCTCGCTCTCTCGATCTCGCTTTTTCCACTTTTACCTCATCTACCGCTTCTCCTCTCTCCGCGGAACCAGCATCCACGCGAAAGAACCTCCATGGACCCGAACTGCGGCTGATTTCGTTCCAAGAACCGACCTCACCCTTGTCCTTCAATCAAACCTCTCGCTTTTTGTCCTCCTCTCCCTCCCACCCTCTCTCGTTTCTTGATGAATGTTGGAAAATTAAAGCTCCGAGTTTCGCAGATATAATCGGCTTGGTAGTTTCCACGTCGAATAATCCGCTGGAAAATCAAGAGAACAAGAACGTCCGTTCCTCTCGCGACCATGAATAATTTTCAACTTTTCTTTTTTTCTTTTCGTCCTGCTGTCCATTGACGCCTTCGAAGAAATCATGTCGTCGGGCATTAGAAAATCCTTTTTTTTTTTCTCTCTACGACCAATCGTGCGCGGCAGGGAGAGCATTGAGGGACGGAATTCTTTTCACGTCCGGAAAGAGATTATTAAAAATTCTTCGACGAGATTTTCCCGAGGCTATTTCGAATAAAATAATTAGCCACGTTCTCGCGCCGAGTACAAAGACAATCGTGGCTCCGCTAGTTCAATCCATTGTTGAGCTAAAGATTCTTTTCCTCTTCGCTCCATCGTCGTATTCGATGGAAATACGAGAATAATTATTTTCGTCCAGCAATACTTTTCCGACGAAAGAAAAAAAAAAAAACTTTGCGAAAATCGCACTTCATTAGCATCGGGGAAGGTTTTTTTTAAATTAAAATAAATTACGCACTTTTCGTTCGACCTCCGAGCCAGGATTTTCTCGTTTAAATCTTCTTGCTCCATTTCCCCCTTCCCTCAGTACCTCGTAGATAAAAAATTTCCAATTTTTTAATTACATTGAAACGAAGCGAGTTTTTGCTGCAAAATCACGAGAGAGAGAGAGAGAGAGAGAGAGAGAGAAAATGCAAAGTGGGGAGAAAAAATATTCGCTCAGTTTTAATGAAACGAAAAATGAATTTTCAAAATTTAACAAAACTTTTTTCCATTTATTTATTGTTTCTCATGATTCACATTGTTTTTTTCTTCCACCATTTTTTCATCCGTGCTCCTTGTCCTCCCACTCGATTAATCAACGACACCCCGATGGAAAACCCTCGAGATCTATAAAGCCTCGTTGAAGAGTTCGCGACGACGAAATTCAGTAGAAAAGGCAGCTTTTGTTCAGACCTCATTCTCTCACGACAATCTATGAGCTCTCTCTCTCTCTCTCTCTCGCCAACTCCTCTCAGCCGTCAAGCCCATCGAAAAGGGGTGTTTTTCGACGCGATGTTTATTCCACCGGATGACTCCGTGAACACTGCCACGTTGACGCCTTGATTGAAAAATGAACGCGAGAGACCACCTCGTCTCGTCGTTAGTTCGCTCGCTCGCTCGCTCCTTCCCTCATTTTCCTCCTTTTCTCTTACCCACACCTCTTTCCTATTCTCTCCATCTCGAAACGATGCATTCGCGTTAAACGAGCAATTATACGCCAAAGTGAAATTTACAATGAGCCATTAATTTCCGATCGGACGCTTTCGTTCCGTGCAAACTGTTCAACCAAAAAAAAAAAAAAAAAAACACAGCACAAAAAGAGAAAAATACTAAAAATTATTGTTTTCTGCAAATTAATGATTTTTCAAAAAATTTCATCGTTTTGATAAACAAACCCATTATTATCAGCAACAGAAGCGAACAACAGTAATCAGGCTCGATCGAATTCGGTATTGGCCAGTCAAAACGATGCCTCGTCTCACACAATCGGAAAAACGAGTTTCGCTGTGCCAGCACCTCCGCCTTTGGCACCGGGGGAAAAAAATCGGAGGCTTTCCGACACCGAGCACTTCCGTCAGCCCAACGTCACGGTCGTCGGTCACGCCGCGGTTCAGAAGCAGCTCCAGGAGGCTCAGACCCAGGCACAGGCACAGGCACTCGCCGACATGATCCTCAAGGTAAAGGAATCGAAGAAGAAAAAAATTTCAACATTGATTGATTTTTTTTTCATCAAGAAAATCGTTTTTTTTTTTTTCTTTTTTTTTCGGGAAATAAAATCCGAGTTTGCGAATTTTGCAGGGAACCACTAAAATGGCTGTCAAACGAGCGACCTCGGATCCAGGTCAGAGGGTCCAGTTAACTTACCAGACTTCGGTAGCCCCGACGACTGCAACGCAACAACAACAACAACAACAACAACAACAACAACAGCAAATCAGTCAAACCGAAGCTACGACACAATCGACAGTTTCGGAGAGTTTCACGATGACCGGTTATTCCGAGGACGGTGGATACTTTAGTCCCAGTTTGCAGGACGAAGTTTTCCAACAGGTCACCGCAGTACCGGACTCTGTTCTCCTCCACGCCACACAATTGGATTCCATTCAGGTGAACATTTCTTCCATAGTTTCTCTATTTTTTTTCCGTTAAACTATCGCACGAAAAATTTCGGAAAAAATCCATTAAATTCTTGAGACTGCATCGAGTCTGTGAAAAAATTGATATTTCGAAAATCATTTTTCTTTCACCCTTAAAATTCAAGCAAATTCAATTTTGCTTGATCTGAGCTTCTCGAAAATAAAGTTGTTTAATCGAGCTCGGTTGATCGATTCGCAGTTCCAGACGACGGGTCTCCTGCAAGAGCAACAAGCGGATCAACTCCAAGAAATAACTTTGGAGGATCGTTTCACGAGCCAGCACACGGTAAATCCGGATCTGCAGGCTCTGGTGAATTCTCCATTGCCGGATTCGTTGGCAGAGTTCAGCACGTACGGAGCACAGTTTACGGAGAGTCCGCACGCTCTTGCGACGCAGTCGCCATTGGCATCGCCACTGACGAGACACGACAGTCCGAGCTTCACGTATCCGACGCCACCGGCGAGTCAGGAAGGACTGTTGACGGGAAATTTGCCGTTGTTGAGTCCGCAAGAAGAGGCGGATACGGTGAGGTCCGCGTCGTCGCCATTGTCGGCGGCGTTTTACACGACGACAATGTCCTCGGCGGCGGCAGTCGAGGAAGCGCTCAGCGAGGTGCTTCCGGGAGAGTCGGAAACGGACGCCGATTTGTACGGGCCAGGCTCGCCGAACCCGAACTCTCCGTTGCCGAGTCCGTTGTCAGCGACCCCAGCGCCATCGCCGCTTTCCTCGTTGCCAGCCTCGTCGGTCTCGTCACCGGGTCCGGCAACTTTCTCCACGGGATTTCCGGTCTCGCCGCATCACGCCCTGCAAAATCAAATGATGCCAAACTCGGAGGATCCTCTTTTGTCCTCCAGTCCGAAGGACTTTATCGTCGGACGTCGCAAGTTTGAATTTCAATCGTACAAACTCATCACGAGCGAAAATCTCGCCGATTTTGGTCTCGGCAACGGAAGTCTCGCCGGAATCGTCGTTGATAACAACGGCGAGTACAAACTCATCCAGACAGCTGGTTTACAAAAAGCCAACGTTCTCGTACAGTCCGGAGCTCTGAGCCCGGCTGCGCTGACCTTCAGAAAAGAAATTCGTCTGGCCACTCCGAAAATCGAGCCTGGAATCAACGTCAACCTTTCCAACCAATCTCTCAACCTTCAGAGCCATCAAACTTTTCCAACCAATCAACTCCATCAACAAGCCATCAATCCTGCCAAATTTCTCATCCAAACAACCAACCCAAAAAGCATCAAACACAAAATCACCCACTTGCCTGTCCCCGTCGAACACATAAAGGAAGAACTCTTGGACGACGACATTTTTCTCAGTCCCGTCAATCTCAATACTCCCCTCAACAACAACAACAACAACAACAACAACAACAACAACAACAACAACAACAACACTCCCGTTAGACAATCGAGAAAACGACCCAGAATCGAAGGACATTATGCCAACTCGTCCCATTCCTTTCCATCCCGATTGAGACGCGCCTGCGATCGACACTGGGACAGCAGCTACACTCCACCTCCCATTCTCGATCCCTCAAGATCCGGTTCCGGCCTTTACGCCAGACTCCATCAGCACGAACGCGACAATGAATTCACCTCCGACGACTCCCAAGGCAACGATGGCCCACCGCCCAGAATCAACATCGACACCAGATATCAAGCGACTATTCCACCTCTCGGATGCGACGGTGATCGCGGCCGAGGCGGACGCGAAACCGATCATCCGCTCTGGGATCCCGGCATAACTAATCATCTCACCGACACCGAACGTGAGTTTATTTTTTTGTTCATCTCCTACTCGCTTCGACAGCCGAAAGTTCCTCGATCCGCTGTTTCAATTATTTTCACGACAATTATTATACATTTATTTTTTTATCATATATATTGAAATACCGATTGATTGAGATTTTGGTTTTGCAGTCGAAATGTATCTGCAATTCGCCTGCTGTGCTGCGACGCCAGGCGGAGGAAGAAACAAGGAATACGCGCTGCATCTGTTGCACATGTGCAAGGGAAACATTCGCGTGAGCAAATTTTCTACAATGAAAATAGAAAATTCATTTTTTTCAGCAAACTTGCTAATGGATTTTTTTTTAATGAATCCGAGGAAACAAAAAAGGATTTTTTCATCATTGGAAAAATTGCACGTTTCAGTGGGAATTTTGGATTTAATAAATGGAATAAAATGGTCGAATTGTTAACAGGAAGCGATGCTGAAATTAATGAGACCGACCCCGACACTGCCGTTGCAACATCCGCTGTTGAGTTACGAGTGTACCGAATCGGATCGTTGGACGTCCCACGAGATGGACGTTTTTTACCAAGGCTTGCTCGAGTACAACAAGGATTTCGTAGCGATATCACGTGACGTCGGGACTAAAACGTCGAAACAGTGCGTGCAATTTTATTACTTGTGGAAAAGGCTGTGTCCGGAGGAGTACAAGAGGCTCAGAGCGAGACACGGTGAGCCAAAGATCAAGAGCGAGTTCAGAGACTACAGTCGTGACACCAAGGACACGAAGGAACTCCGAGACGCGATTGCCTCGGTCACGGAGATGGACTTTAGCGACGAGAAATCGATACTCCATCGAACACTCGTGAGTCTTTAATCAAAAGTTATTTCCTTTTCCGGAAGCAGCAAACAAAAAAATCAGGCATTTTGGATCGAATTTTGAAAAAAAAAAAAAAAAAAAAAAAAAAAAAAAAAAAAAAAAAAAAACGTTGGAAACTCAGTTACAGACGAACGAGAGAGAAAACTCGGCGACGCTGACGACGAGCGAAGGAGAATTGAGGCTCTTCGCTTACGACTGTCCCGATGTGAGTATCTCAACGTTTTTTATTCAATTTTTTTCTAAATTCCATCAAAATATTCATCCCGCTTTTATATTATTCACAAAGCTTCGTTACACTAAGTGTGTGTCTATCGTCATTGTTTCGTTTGTTCGTTTTAACCCCAATTTTGCTAATCAACATGCATTCACGTGAAAGTAATTAAACGAAATATAAATGAAAGCACTAAACTGATCGACAGGATTAAAATTGATATAAATATGTAGAAACGTGGCTTAACAAGCGCGTGTAAATAACGATCCTTGTTATATTCACCAGCAAAAAACCTTAAAATTCCTTAAAATTATGAAATGCCTCATTTTCGTGTATTTTACTTGTCAAAGTTTCAATGTCGCATGTCGTTGTGCCAAAAACCTTCAAATTCACCACTCAACGAAAACCGAGCCACGTTACGCTTTTTCAAACCCTTCGAGACTCGCCAATACACATCGAAATATACAAAACACTGAAATTATTCTGGCTGCAAAAAATATCCAAGGACCGCTTCAAAATTTCTCAATTTTTCGAAAATAAAATCGTGGGATCTCAAAAAAACGCTGCTTGGTTATTTTTTGGCAAATTTTTAAATCTCGTGATAGAAAAATTTGCCACTTTCAGCGAATTTTCACTTGGAATTGGATTCAGAATTTTTTCACTGTGTTTATTGGCCAAAAACGATTTTAGGACGAACTAGTTTAGTCTAGAAAAACAAAAAACAAAAAAAAACGGATCGTTTGTCGTCAAGTCACGTCGTTCGGTTCGTACGACGAAAGGCGACGAAAATGTTGGTGGCTCGATGGTTATTCGTGCTTTTTGGTCGTGTAACTTTTTGTTTTTTCTTTCTCGTGTCGTTGTGTTGTTTATTTTGGCTTTGTGTTTTCTTTGTGTTGTCAGAGCTTTAGCGGAAGCGTAACAGTTACCATGGCCGGAATCAAGAAAATCGGCAACGCAACGGTCAACAACAACTCAAAAACTCACATTAGTTCTGAGCAACAACTACCCGTGCCCACCCCACTTCACTACCCCTGCAAGATTTGCGGGAAGTAAGTCACTAAACAAAAATCTCTAAGGCTGCAAAAGCAACAACAACAAAAACAACAGAAATATATTGAAAAAAAAAAAAAAAAAAACAACAAGGACAGAAAAATTGATCGAAACGAAGATTCCGTGGACAACACGATTGACTCGTTTCCCAAATAATTCCACACCCGGAAACCAACACTTTCGACTAGTTGTAATTTTTTCAAATTTCACTTTCTTTCGGAGCAGAAAAAATATTTTGCTCGAAAAAAAAAAAATTGAAACATTTCCTCCATGGGTTTTCATCCATCCTCGCATTCGAATAATAAAAATCATTCATCGCTAGGCTTACGTTTGTTTCAATTCATAATATTCTCGGAGAAAAATAGAAAATCGTAGAGCCGAGCGATTCGATTAGCCGGAAAACTAAAGTCCCAATTAGTGGGCTCCCGGAGCTCGGGATCCCTGTAAATTGCAATTCTACGTCTTCCATATTTCATTCATTTTTTTTATTCTTTTGTTTTTTTTTTTTGGTTCATCCTTCCTTACGAAGAATAATTCATCATTTTTTTTGCTCGTGTACAGCTGTCACTGTGGGTGTTTAGTTTGATGATAACTGTGTAACTAACAGCATGCCATATCGACTAAATATTCTCATGATTATCAGTCATAATTATATTCGCTACGAGGCGATAAAAAATCAAATTCCTCCCAAAAAAAATTTCAAAAATGTTGTCTCTCGATCGGATTTTCCATCGAGAGCACTCTTCACCTCCAAATATGTATAAATATGGCTGAAGCAATTGTTTTGCTTGATTTTTCCTTTTATCACTAAAAGATCGTTGCAAATGTGTCGTGCATCCAATTTTGAATCAATGTAGTCCCTCTCGATGTCAACTCCAAAAGCCCCAATTTTTAATCACCAATCAAAATGAGAAAAAAAAGAAAAATATATATCGAATGTTAATTTCTGTTTTCTTGTTGTCCTTTTTTTTTAATAGAGTTTTCAACAAGGTGAAAAGCAGAAGCGCTCACATGAAATCCCATCGGCCAATACCCTCGCCCGATTCAACGGGTCAAGAATCTAAGAGGCCCTTGCACCAACAACAACAACAACAACAACAGCAGCAACAACAACAACAACAGACGATGTTACAACAGCAGTTGAAACAGCCACAGACAAATCATCAGAATAATCAGCAGCAGCAGCAGCAGCAGCAGCAGACGACCGGAGGATCGAATCAGCAAGAATATCAAAACGGAAAATTATCGACGAGTGTGAACGAGCCAGCCAACTCGAGCGCCAATAATTTGTGGCACAACCCAACGAGATTAAGGCCACCATAGAATATACGATTCCTTACACTCAAGTTACCTTAACGAAGGCTCAAAACTAAGAGCCTCTAAGAAAATCAACAACTAAAGAAAAATATGGTAAAAAAAAAAAAAAAAAAAACAAAAAAAAACACAGAAACGAAAAAGTATTTCGATAGAAAAATCTCGTTCTTGAATCGAATTTTCATAGTTGATGAGTTTTCTGTGTACCGGAAGTTCGATTAGAAATGGCCTAGTGAAATGACTCTCGAATTTATTATTCGAAAAGTTTGGTCTAACGAGTCTGAGAAAAATAAATGGCTCGTCAACTTTGTTGCGAAAAGCAAATTTTTCCTCATTCCATCGAGCCTAATCTAAAAAGATAGGGAATCGCTTGTTTGTCCTGAATGAGAGGTAATCGTTTCGATCCAGCGCCACCACATCCTTGTCGCCAAATTCCGTTGCGATCGTCCAAGGGCATCAGGGTTAATAAAACAAATGCACCGCCTACGAGCTCCTCAATAATCGACGATATATCAAGAGGCAACAAAGTTTGGCCCTTTGACTCGGAGCATTCGATGCTTCGATCAACCGAAACAAAATAGACAAACAAACAAACGAAACTAAAAAGAAATATATATATATAATTGCTTTTTTTTCCTCCGGCAGCCACATTGTTGAGGAAGGAATTTATTTTTCTAACTCAAAGAGGATCGTAGCTTTCAGTGAGAAAATTCAAAAAATAAACGACAAAAGCGTAGCTGTCGCTCTCATATTTTTATTCCCTGAATACTGGACACACGACGATGCAGAATAAACGAAAAACACTCACAAAAAGTACAAATATATATTTCTTAACAAATGTACCGAATAACTGGGAGGCGAACGGTCGGGTCAAAGGGTCAAACTTTTTTTTCACACGTGGATCTCGTTGCCATTGAAAAATATAAACAAAAAGATGTACATTTATCTCGACAATCTTTGATATCGACCTTGGATAATATTTAAAAATGACGTTACGTGAAAATGGACTTGAAAAAAACTCGGTAATTCCGTCAATTCTTTCTATGGGCCTGGATGAATAAAGCGTTTAATAAAAATGCTATTTTCAGAGCGTTCGCACTGACGCGGAGACGCACAATTCGCGCAAATCCATAACGACCATTTCACTCGAGACATTTTTTTGTTTCTCCTTTTTTTTCTCAATGTTAATCATTCAAATTCTCGTTTATAAAAAAAAAACAAAAAAAAAAAAACAAAAGAACGTGCCACGAAAGAAATAACATCAATGTTAATTGTTAAATAATTCACACACTCGTAGAGAATTACTTTCGTCAATCTTTCTCTTGCACATCGACGACGTTCGCTCATTTTTCTTCAATTTCTACTCGAAAAGCCTGAAAAGCTGTTTCGTCATGATTGGCTCGAGCGAAGAACGAATTCGTCAAGTTCTCCAGACCGCATGAAAAATCAAAAACCATTTTTCTTCGAAATTTCAAAATTCTGTCAATAAATCAATTCAATTGAATAAATAAAAAGAGAAGAAAAAAAAAAAAACGAGCACGGAGAATCTAATGAAAAGGTCGACTGATCGAAAAGTAGTTGATTGAAAAATCAAAGCGATCGTTTATGGCTGTGACATCCGCTCTGTCATTGTGACGAATTTTCTGGCGTCAAAGAGCGACGTGGACGATGAATTTCCAAAAATCGTCGCCTCGGGCGTTCGATGAATAAAAAGCCAAAAACCACAAACCCAAAAAAAGTCTCCAAGTAGAATTTCGTTATGCCGAGGCATAAATTTCGCACGATTAGTCTTGCGCGAAAGAGACTCATTAAACGACGAATAATTAAAATTAAGAGAAGATGAAGAAAACTGACGAAAGACGAAATGACGAAAGCGATTTTTGCCATCGTCGTAGAATCCATCGAGTCCTTCTCATCCAATTTTCTTCCTTACGCCTTTCTTCCTCAACTCATCGAACTTGATGATTACTCTCGTCAAACAAAACGAAGAAAAATCATAGCGACGAAAGCATTAAAAAATATCTAATAGTTGGAATTTTAGGATAAATTTTAATGAATGGTCATCCATGTTTTCTTCTCTTTCTCTTCGAATCAAACAATCATTTATTATTCTTTTTTTCTTCTCAATATTTATTATTATTTATTATATTTATTATAACGCTTACAATTATAAATCAATTCATTATTTATTATATTAATACTTTTACCGCTATTGTTACTATAATTATCGCCATTATTATCATTATTATTATTATTATTATTATTTTGTTAAGGATAGTTGCTTAGCTCACTAAGTGAATTGTTCAAGTTTCAAGGCCTCGAGCTTTTCGACCACGATCGATTGCTGGACCGCAGAATGAAGAAATAAATAAACTTTAATTTATGAGAAATCATTGTATGACGTATTTGAGAAAGACAGTGAAAATTAACGACGTCCGCATATATTTAAAGAAAAAACGATAACACTTTAGGAAATAATAAGAAACTTACAACTTTTAATGATTTTCATGACTTTACATATTTACTCGTGTGTACATAAATCTTCTGTACATTATTGTACATACATTTACGAGTGTGTGCGCTTGTGTGTGTCTGTGTGGATGGGAATGTCTGAATCGCACAATTCAAGTGAATTTTATCCGGCGAAAGAAACAAGCGAAAATAATACTGTGAATGGGCTTTTGACGCCACGACGGTTCCATTTTTATTTTGGCTAATAACGTCTCGACCTTTCAGCAAAACTGTCAATTTTTTTTCCCCCCTCTTTCTCGGTCGTTTCGAGGTTGAGAATTTTTTTTTTTTGTTTTCTTTTATTTTCAAGTTTGTTGTGTTGTGGGTTTTTGCACGAAATACTCGAAAACTTTTTCTTTCTCGCCCTGTTTTCCACACGCCATTGAGGAATTGTTGCATTTTCGTGTCGTTTTTTTTTTTTTTTTCTCCCCAGACTGAAACGTACCGTTCGGATCCCTGTCTCTGTGCTTACCACTATTTTGATAAGACGAAACGAGGAGCCGAGACAGGCGGAGAGAGGGAAATCGAGCTCACACGAATTTTATATCGGAAAAATAAAGAGATAATTAAAAGTTTCGCTTCAAATTGAAACTCTAAATTGTTATTCGCGAGATTTGCCAATCGTAGACACTCTGTAACTCCATAACTATTTAATAATATAAATATTGTTATATTCACTGTTAACGCATCGTCTTCTAATTCACTTTTATCGTATTTCATTAAAAATAATTATAATCACGATTTAAAAGAAACAAACGGAAGGAAATAAGAGAGAGAGAGAGAATGAAATGAAAAAAAAAAAAAAACCAGTAATCTTTTTAACATTTTCTCCATTTAGACGTTCGACGAACTGGAACGAAACAAAACAAACGAATATTCGTATCTTAGCGTTTGTATTAGCTTCTGACATTTCAACCTGATCGATGTTTCATACGACGATCTCGCTCCACGTCCGAGATGATCTAATTATATCGAAAAACAACTCACACACACACACACACACATTATGACAGACCCTTTAAAAATAAGAAACTCCAAACTCTCGAGCTCTCGAGACTTTTTCAATTCTTCATCAAACCCCCAACAATTTCTGCCTTCGTGTAAAAACTCTCAGTTTGATTTGTGAGTTTTAGCATTTTTTCGATTCCTGAAGTAAGAAAAAAAAAAAAAAAAGAACTACGATGAACTGAAAATCAAACGGTCCGGCCATAATGACGAGAAAAGAATAAATTATTCGCATGTGCTACGAATTGTGAGATTTATTTACAGACCACCAGCTGCGAAAAAACATTTTCGAGACTCTCTGTTTGTTACGACGAAACACGACGAAAATTTTGTGCACCAGCCTCCAGCGTGGAAAAGTGAGAGAAAAAGAATTTTTAACAAACGTCGTTCCAGATGAGAAATTGTTGTGAATCTTCGAAACGACTACGACGAGACGAATGAGAATAAAAATAATGAGTGAAAAGAGAAACGAAAATTAGCAGACATATCATTTAAGACAATACCACTTGTTACGGAAACTAAGTTTCTACTAATATAGTTAACTATTCTAACGTAATTCTAACTCTTGAACGAAAAACTAGCAAATCGAGGAGAAAAATAAAAAATAAAAAAAAAGAATTGGCTCGTGAACGCGGACGAAAAGATGAGAGAAAAATTCTCATTCTCAGAACACGATCGAGATGCTTTGTTTCTATAATTTTGGCCAAAGTTTCTCGTGACCAGAACGATCTCGATTTTTTCCAAAATAATTCAAACGCTGGAGGCTGTTGATCGAGAAATGTAAAAAGGGCAAAGCGACGGTGAACGACGATTGACGAAGCAATGAAACCAGTCACGAAGCATGTATTGTACAAACGAGTCCCTCCACGTCACAGAAGAAAAAAAAACGAAGCAAAGAAGAGCGAAAAAACAAAAATTACGACTTATATGGAAAAAAAAAAAAAAAAAAAAAACAGTATATATAAATATATACGTACATATAAAGAAAAAAATGATAAATATGTGATGTATTTAAATGGTATGTGGTATACGGTATTACATATTTGTACATAGGCGGACCCGTGCCATCAACTAGTGAGTTGTACCGATATTGTACTGCCACGAAACCAAAAAGCAACCAAAACTCTCAACAAAATCAAACGCAACAAGGTCCCGAATGAACGAACACGAAAACAATCAAAAAATCAACCGCACAATCGCTCTTTTCTCAATCTTTCATGACTCGATGTTGCATCCTCAAAAACAAAAAAAAAACACAAAACAAAAAGAAAAACTAAAAATTTTACAATATTTTCCAAGCATTTCGATCTCTCAGTCAGTTTCATTGAAATTATTCGCAAAAGTTAAAATATTCGCGTCCGGCAATGAAATTTCATTATTATTCTTTGACCAAGAGTGAATGAGAGGATGAAAAGAGAAATTTTGAAAAAACAGGCACATCGTCGCGACCGAACGACCATCAAATTTTGATATATATTGGTACAACTCGATGAGGAAAGTGTAGCGTGGTTATACACCTGAGGAATGTGCTCAAAATACTGTATTAATGAGAAAAAAAGTCTACTAATGAATCATCAACGTTTTACGCAAAATTATACTCTCTATAGACACGAAAAGACGAGAGAAAGGAGGTTAAGTGAGAAGAAGATGGTTTATCGAAAAATGAGGGAGGAAACGATTCGTATTATTATGTGGATTATAATCTATTGTAATCGCTCTACTCGTCCTTCTCTACACTCTATTTACCTTAAATTTAATGTCTATCTCTATATACACAACACGCCAATCATGGTTCTTTAAACTATTTCAATGTTACCCCCTACTCTACCTTAAATTCTACAATCGAAAAGCGTAATTTTAATAGGAAATATAGAAAAAAAATGTCAAAGGCCAGCTGTAGTATAGAAATTTCAAAAAAACACACAAAAATATGAAATTACTATTTGAACCTTTTAGCTCAATCTTGTTCAACAAGTTTTTCAATGCGAGAATTTAACAAAAGTTTGACAAATCCATTTTTTCGTCATTTACGAAGCGATAATTATTGAAAAAAAAAAACTGAAAAAAAAAAGAAAAAAATATATATATTTAGCAATATTACGAGACAAATTTAGTTTTTTCGTTCTCCAATCCTGAAAATTATCTTCTTCTGCTCAATTAGGTTAATCTATCATAGACTATATCTACGATCTAGTATTTTCTCATATTCATTCACGTACTTGTAGCCCTTAATAACCCAATTCGTAATAACGTTTTTGCTCAAATTGAATAATGAGACATTTTGACCCCTCGCTCATTTTTCCATCCAGAACAAAATTCTGCGTCGAAATGCCGAGGAAACGATTTCCACGTGAATTTTCTTCTGGCTGCCGCTGGAATGAGACGAAACTCTATTCGCTCAAAGAGTTGCCACGGAAGCAATAAAATCATTACAATTCTTCTTCCTTAATAATTCATCGGGATAAACTGCAGCTGGCCAAAAAAAAAAAAAAAAACAATCTCACTAGTTTAAGGTCCTACAACAGAATTTCTAAGTCATCGACGTAAAAACACAAAAACCCAGTCGCGAAAAGGCATCACAAACTGAAAATCAACTCGGATCGTGAGTTAAATTTTCTCGGCAGATAAATCCCCAAGAGAATAAAATCTCAATCTTACCCCGAGAATCTAGCATGTAAAAAAGCAAACTGAAGCCGTTCAGTCAATTTCAAAGTGTGATGTGTCTCGTCTCGAGTTGCCAAATGAAAAATAAATGAATAGTCGAAGAAAAAAAACCAAGACAATTAACATTCGCTTTCATCGTTCAGCATTCGCCAAAAATTGGTTTGAAAACCGATTTTTCGAATTTCGGGAAAAAAAAAACACTAAAGTTTTTATCGGAGCAAGGTGAGCGTCCATGTAGTAAATATTTGCATATTTGTACGCATGCGAGAGTTGTCACGTGCGGTCGAGCATCCTCCGAACATATGTCGAGATCAAAATTTACCCGAAAAAAAGCTCGAAACCGAAAAAAGAGCCAATCGAAATTTTTTTTTCCAATTTTTTTTTTTTTTTTTCGTTTCACTGGACGTGACAATATCCATTGCAGATGAATATGTCAATGAATGCAGTCGGTGTGTAAATTCCGAGGAACGAGAATGAACGAAGAAAAAAAGTGAAAAAAATCGACGCGTCAACATTTTAGATTATTTTTCTCTGGTTGTTCAAGTTTCTCAAGAAAAATTGTGAAGCGAGAAGCACAACTTGGAAACACGTCCGCCCACTAAGGCCCATGGGAATTTCGAAAAACCGAAAAAAGCCCCGAACGATCCCGAAAAAAACGAGAAAATCGATAACCGATGAATAAAGACGTCGTGTCTGACGCAACCCTGACTTTTTCCACTGAATATGAAAATCGCCCAACCGCAAACACCTGTTTCAAGACAGACATTTTTAACCAGTCGGAATTTAAATTTTACCACACAGGAGGTATGAAAAGACCGGATTTCAAAAATAATTCAAGAATCTTGAAGAAAACACTGACAAAGACAAAGAGCAATGAAATAAATAGAAAAAAAAAAAAAGAAAGTCGAGGATTAATACTCGAAGTTTATAATGATGATGACCCTAACCGTCGTTCATAAATGAATATTATATGATAAAAATTAATGATATATAAATTATAAAAATGATATATATATATATATATATACACACATAAGGACATGATATATTATTATTATTATTAATAATATTATTTATTCTATTGTCGCTATTATTATTATTATCATCATCATTATCATATTATTATCATTATTATCGAAGCATTGCATAAATAGTATAGTAAACATACAATGATATATATATATATATATATATATAACTATTTTCTTCTATGGATATTGTGAGTGAATGTGATTGTGTGTCATTTTCATGAAAACGTCTCTGGACGCGCTGAAATCGGTCCGAACTCCTCGCCAATATTTGAGGCAGTACTCAAACTGTATTCTTCATTTTTTTCATTTATTCTTAAACAAAATTATTGGTGAATCAAATGCCATGATTAGTAAACCAATCAATTAATCATATTATTAGCTTAAAAATTAAAATTTCATTGGTTAGTTGATTGCAATTATGAAAAATAATAAAATAAATTTTAATCAATCGATTTTCAGGTTGTAATAGAGGAATGAAGGATCGAGTTTTAGTACTGCTCTCTTTCGTCCCCCTCTCATGTGTCTTTTTCTACTTGATAAATAACGAACGAAATATATATATATATATATATATATCTATATAATAAAGATGGAAAAAAAACATTTTAAACTGCGCGAATTTCGCTACGACAAATATTTCCCATCTCGCGTCAATATATGAATAAATATATATATATATATATAAATAATGTAAGATTCTCATGTACATGTGATGCGTATATGCGAGGATTTCAATGTATAAATAATCCTCATGTCGGAAGCTTATATATTGAGTCGAAAAAAAAAAAAAATGTATAATGAATGTACCTCGCGCGTAATTAAGGCTCGGAAAACCGGAAGTAGCGCGTCCTCCGCCAATGGAAAAAAATAATTATTAATTATATTAACATGAAAAATAATAAATTGTGACTAAACTCATCTCCGACGCACCGAGCTATACCAAAAAATACTCGAATAGCAATGAAAATACGAAACAGTGGTAAAAAGGGAAAAACCAATATGGAAACCAAAAAAAAAAAAACCGAAAAAGAAAAAACAAATAACGAAAACACTATGATGTTTGAGCCAAGTGCCTTGTGTTCTGGTAACTAATCGTTGAGACTTTTAACTACGATATTAATGAAAATGGAATAAAGGTTGTGCAAGATCGAACGATTTATTGCAAGAGGAAAAACTGGCCCTGTAACGCGAGGGAGGAGAACGAAAAACAACGGTCGGCAATTTTTTTTTTTTTTTTGCGCTGCAGACGACGCGATGATTTTTTTTAATTTTCGTACACCAATTTCTTCAGATATTTCTTTGCCAGAATTGCAAAAAACTAAATTCCACTTTGACGCGAACAATAAATTATAAAGTCATCGCAATGCTTAATGAAAAATCGAAACTTGTGCCAAAAAAAAATTAATTTCGAAACGTAAACATGCCGAGCAGGCTCTAGTTTCACTGTCCAAAAAAAAATCAAATTGTGACAAACAATATTTTTCCATCCTCCGGAAAAATTACTACAAATTTTTATTTCCAAGCTTTAGAGGGCAAGTTTTTGTTTTCAATAATTAACAAATTCCCGAAGCACAGGACGAATCTTTTGATTGAATTTTTTTGTTCAGCGTTTTGTGATATCAGAAAATGCGTCTGAAAACGATTGAGGGGCAAGGGTGGCAAGGGAAGCTCGAGATTTTGAGAAAATGATGAAAACTCGGAGGGAACGTAATCGCGCAGATATTGCGTCGGCGAGCTACTCTCGCGCTAGTGTTGTTTTTTCTAACGAATCTATCGCGTAGCTTAGCTCTAATTAAACTGTATTTAACTTAGCTATCTCTCTACAAGGAATTGATGTAAATACGTAGGATTCGGTACTTATGAATAGTTGCTCGATAGAAGAGAATGTGAATGGACTACTTGAGGCACTCGCGAACTCGGAATCAAAGAGAACGACGACTCTCGAGCCGTTACAGAGAACCCCGTACGAAAAGCACGACCGCATGAGAGCCAAACAAAAGCTCCATTTTTTCCACTGCTTGGCCAATAACTTTTTTTTCCATCAGCTTTTTTCCAGTTCGATTAGTTTCCATCAAAGAGTGTGGACACGTGGAAAGTATTAATCCGTAAGAACTTTGTATTTCCCTGGAATTTTTCTTTAAAAAAAAAAATGAACAAAACAAATGAAAAAAAATTTACCCACGATTCCTGTTGATTTTTTTTACAGAAAAAACTGAAAGTTTTTTTTAATACCGCCCATGCTCTACGGCACGAATAATTTGATAGGGAAAAAAAGGGCGCAATTACACTGACGAAACAATAAATGTTGTGCCAATACTTCTGACTGGAAAGACCAAATCAAATTGGTCAATCGAAATAAGACTTTTTTCATCAACATTGAAAAAAGTGGAAAGAGGCAAAAATGAAAATTTGATGCGCGAAGAAAAGAATAATCGATCTAATTAATTTCTATATGAATAGACAAGAAAAACTCTCTAACCCAAAAATCCCAGAAATCTGTCACCCGTAGATCGTAGAAATCCGATTAAATTTAAATAAACTAAGTAACATGATAAACCGTTTTAAATAATAACATGGCTGAAGCTACAAATCAAAATGGTAATTAAATAAAAGAAAAAAAAAGAAAAAAAAAAGAAAAAAAACTTACATTCACAGACAGAGAGACACGCGATAAAAATAAAGAGTGGGCGCGGGTGCCAAAGACCCTCACCTCCGGAAGCTAATTCGGTGCTATGAATAATTTAAGCACGTACGTACTTTTAAGAGACTAGCGAAGAAAAACAGTATTAAAATAATTGACACAAAGAAAAACGTATATGACAACGTCGCGAAAGGATATTCTTTGGCAGAGCACGAGTCACGACCGAGGAAATCAAATGTTCGTTATACACTCATCTCTCTAGGGCTGGACAATATTTTCTTACAAAATGCAACTCGAAAATCAAACCGTCATTCGAACAACAACAACAACAAACGCAAAAAAACGTATTTCCCTTTTTTCTGTACATTCCCCGTGTAAATATTAAGTGTTAAAGTTATACATATTTTTGTGTATGTAAAGCCCTTTGTAATCGTCAACGCGACGAAGAATTATAGTCCTTGAAATATATTTATACATATATACATATGTATTTGTATATATAAGCAATATCATCAAATTGCACATCTGGATCGAGGTGGAAACGATTTTTTCAACAAACACACTTCGATCGATCGAAATAACAAAAAAATTTAATTAATTTAAAAAATTAAAAATAAAATTCCAATTGAAAGTGAGTAACGATAGTCTGGCTCGATGGAAAACGTCGAAAAGACGATAATTGGCTTAAAAATTTGATGAAATTGCTGAGGTATACAATTTTAATATACAATAGAAAAATCGATGTTAATTGTTCGGTGTTATGGCAATGAGAAGAAAATACAAGTGTGTCCGCACCGCCATTGTTCTCCTGCTTCTTTAACGAAATGCAATGATAAAAAAAAAAAAAAAAAAGGCGAACCAGATACAACGTAAGTTTTCCTTAGAGTCCAGCCCTAAAAAGGAAATTTCGAAGCAAAACTTTGAAATTTTTCCACAGCTCCACAGCATCGCTCGTACGTTTGTTCTCTCTTCTCCTCTCTCTCCTCCTCCTCCTTCCTCTTGCTCAGTTTTTCCATCGGCCAAAGAAAAAAAAAAAAGTATTTTGATAATATATAATCACACTCGACGATTCATTGATTCGCTCAATAGTTGAGAAACGAAAAGGCACATAAACAAACAGACACACACACTCTTCGACATATCAGAGAGCAAGATGAGAAATGAATAAGTATGCGATATATTTCTGTCACCTGAAACGACGAGCAATACACCATCTTTTTCGCTCAACCAAAAACTATCTAAACGACAAACTTTAAAAGAAGAAACAAAATCCTGTTCTCGTCGAATAAGTTTAAGCTCGAGCTAAATCCAACTTTAAACGCGCTACTTTAATACGTAAGAGACACACCCTCGCGGATCTCATCCGCTTATACAATAATAATCCTTTGCAAGTAAAAAGGAAAAAAGAAAAAGCCAAGATCGTGCTCACATTCAAAGGGGTACCTAACTCAACGCGTCGATCCGAAGACCAATGATCGTTGACGATTATTTTTCCCGCTGTGCGAAATTCTCCACAAGCCTGTCAAAACGATAGAATGCAATTGTTGTGTGGCGAATCAAAGAGAAGATACGAGATGAGGAATGAAAATGGAGCAGGCAGAGAACGAATCCGAAAAGTCCAAATAATAATTGTGTAAACGAATATCAAAAACCGATCCCAAAGAGAAACTAACAAGAGCTATTAGTGCGAAGAATCAATATATATATACACAAATGTGTACTCGACACGTGTATATATTATT
Organism: Hyposoter dolosus; assembly: GCA_963921915.1. NCBI lineage: Eukaryota > Metazoa > Arthropoda > Insecta > Hymenoptera > Ichneumonidae > Hyposoter > Hyposoter dolosus. The sequence continues at coordinate 258,566 of OY998136.1, read as the reverse complement.
GGCATTTACGAATATATAAAGCAAAGTGGTAAATCTTTTATTTATTAATCAAACTCTCGATATTTGCATTAGAAAAAATAACGAAATCCTCGTAATCGTTAAACGAGAAGAATTTAATAAAAAATGAATAAAAAAGAGACTCGAGACAGACCTGTTCGTTGACGTACGAACTCGTACGATAGTACAAGAAAAAAAAAAACAAAACAAAACAAAACAAAAACGAAAGAGAAATTAAACAAAAAAAAATGACGATGGAAATAAAAACGTTTGTAAGATATCGAAAATAAGTTCTGGTAATGTTCACTCGGTAGTGGTACGGCAAAGACAATGTACATGTATGAAAGAATTAAAACGACGCGAAAATAATGCTCCTCCCTCTCCAAAGCCCTCATCTCTCTTACTACGAAGCCCTTAAACTTTCCATCGCAAAATCGTCCCTCTCTTTCCTCTACCAGACAAGTGTATAAAAACAAAATATATATATAAATGAAATTAAACAAAATATCATGTAATTAACACCGATTAATATATATATATATATATAAATATATATATTACGACAAGTGATTGATTGTGAGTCATTTAAATAATTGTTATATGTATTTTCTATATATTATGGTAACTAATACAATGATATATATTGAGATGACATTACGATACTATTAACTAAGTGTAGTCATTATTATAGATAAGTATAAAAAAGTAAAAACGAAAAGAAAGAAAGAAAGAGAGAAAGAAGGAAGCAAGTGAAAGTGAAACGAACATGGTGGAAAAGAGCCAAAATGAATGATTTGCGCCAAGTACACACGAGCATTTTCGAGTATTTCGTTTCGTTCCTATACAACAACAACAACAACAACAACAACAACAACAAAATCATGGACGATTGTGGCTAAAAGGTTTCGAGGTAGGGCTTTTTCATCCGTCACATGTTTTTTCTTTTCTTTGGATGAACGAATCAATTGTGAACAACACGAGAAGGAAGAGACGGAGAGGAAGAAAGAATATACTCGAGTGTGAACTTAAAATCAATGTGAAATTCGCAAAATTAAAAAAACAAAAAAAAACAAAAAAAAACAACAAAAAAAAACACAAAATGTATTTTCTCACTCCAACTGCGAAGTGAATGTTCATCGCTACATCTTATTTGGAACGAAAAATAAATAAATAAATAAATAAATAAATAAAACCTAAATATTATATTATTATATAAAATTACTGTATAATTGTAACGAAAATTGTTTTTCAAACGATGTGGTATTTTTATTGTAGATATTATTATATATAACGAATAAATGATTCATTGTACATCAGGCTTCTTATTATTTCATCGAACCCTCACAATCACTTTTCTTCCTCGTGTTCACCTCGAATTACCGTCAATCAATTTTGCCCATTTTATTATTTCACTTATTTCCTCGTAATTACTGCAATTACTCAACAATGGATTTCCCAGAATAGTCAGTTCCGTCAATTTCGCAAGTTCACTCAGATGAACGAGCTCGTGCTTGGACTAAAAATCAATATGTTTAAATTTATACTTTTAATTAATTCATTTTTTTTCAGTTTACCTGAATTTTGTTGCTCGCTAGAAACAACTTTTCAACGTTTTGTAATTTTCTTGCAAATTCCAAACTCGTCAATTGATTATTTTCGAGGAAAAGTGTTTTTAAACATTTATTAAATCGGAATGAATTTTCGGGGATTTTTTCAATTTTATTGTTGTCCAAGACTGCAGTGCTGAGGCGAGGAAAATCTTCTATACCTAGATCGTGTGTTGCTTCATATTGATTCTTTTGCAATTATCAAAAAAAAAACTCGTAAAAATTGATTTTTTCAAAATCACCTTTTATATCGTCGATTTTATTGTTTTGCAAGAAAATATATTTGAGCGATGGCATTTTTAGGAGCTCGGCATCTTCGATGGACGTAATTTCGTTATTGTCTCCATAAAACACTTTCATGCTGGGGAATTCCGTTTTTTGTGGATTTGCGGTTTTGTCAACGTCCTTTCGAGGCACACCAATTTTATTGTGACTGACACAGAGAGTATGCAATTTCTTCATACTCTTCAAGCCTTGCAAAGTTTCTATGAGATTTCTGCTCAAGTCCAAAGTTTCTAGTTGGGGCAAGAAAATGTCTTGCAAATTTTTCTAAATTAAGTAAAAAAGTTTTTATTAAATTTATAAACAATTAAATCAAAACCATTATCGTAAAAAAAATTGTGTAACCTCCAACATCGAGCATTCGACAATTTTCAAATGTTTTATGTGGGAAAATTCGTTCGTCTTGAAAATTTTCGAAAAAAATTTCACATCCAGTGATCGTTTGCTCCAACATATTGGGATCGTTTTGGGATCGAACGAAATTTCATTTCTGCAAAAAAGTTATTTTTATTTGTGCAGTTGACCACGTAATTTGGTTTTTTTGCTTAAACGAAAATTTGCATGCTTCTGAGAATCGTCCATTTCCTCTCGGCCAATCGGATGGAAATCAATTTCTCGAAGCCTCGGTAAACGACGTATGAGGAACTTGCGATAATTGAAGCAAGTTGCAATCAAAGGACATTTCCCATAGAGGGGATCTTCGAATTCGATGCTCTGTAGACTTTTCAACGAAAACAAATTTTCCACATCCTTGAAAAAAAAAAAAAAAAACCCTGATCGAAATGTGTTTAATCGACGAGCAAGGAAATTGAGACGAGAGATAAAATCACTTGAAAATCGTTGATAGGATTTTGGGATAAGTTGATGTGCGACAGTTCGCACTTTGGCGAAAAGATTTTGGAAATTTTCCGAATTTCATTGTCAGCGACGTTGAGATCTCTCAAGGAAATCAAACCTCCAAGACCCTACAAAATTTTCAGGTTGAAATATTTTAAACTCTCAAAAAACTGTATCAACGTTGTTCATAATTAACTCGAAGATCCGATAAGCAGTTTCTCGCTAAGGAGAGAATTCTCAGTCTCTTCATATTGGACAAATCAGGCAATTCTTTAATTGCATTGGAATACAAATAAAGTTTTTCCAACGATGTATTTTTTTCCAACGACGTGACGTCCTGCGAGAAAAATAAATATTTTTCGTCCCGAATTAACAAAAATTCGAGATTCAAAGTGGGACGAAATTTGCCCACCTGTAAATTACATTCAACGATCCACAACTCCTTGAGATTATTCAACTCTCGAACGACGCGGAGCGAAGTGATTTCCGATTGGCCGATGACAATGACAGTCTGAAGTTTGTGTTGCATGATGGAAACTTGACTTTTGAAAAGCAATGGATCGTAAAAAACATTGAATTCATAATCCTCATCAGACTTTTGACTCCTTTTTCGTTTTTCTCCCAAAAAGTGTTTCGCGATTCTTCTCTGTCTGCTGAGATCTCGGTGTTTACCGATTCGTTTCATTTTTTCAACTGAATCGATTACGAAAATGTCAAACGTCAACTGCAAAAAAAAAAAAACAAAAAAAATAAAATCAAAACGGTAATTTGTTTTTTTTTTTTACTTTTTCAAATTCGTTTCAATTGCGAAAAAAAAGGTAATAAATGAGAGGAACGAAGAGTAAACGCAATAGTCCAACGAAACATGTTTAATATTAGTTTATTTTTCGACATTTTAGGATGTATGGACAATTATTACATAATAATTTTATATAATGAGATATTTTCTCTTAGTGGTAGTTTGTAAGGTTTCGACTTGCGTTTAACGTTTTTTTTTCTTTTCTCTTTTCTCCCTTATTTCATTTTCCTTAGTGTGTGTGTGTTTTCAATTTTTTATTATTTCCTTCAAAAATCTTACAGATTCCCACTCTTTAGCGAGACAACTGAATTAATCATCCAACTATAAATGAATCATGAAATACGGGCGCGCTCTTTATTATTTAATCGCCAATAAAACTTCATTGTTGTTGATGTTGTTGTTGTTGTTGTTGCTTGTTCATTGTTTCCTTTTCTTTCTTGCCGTCCCTCGATCATTATCAATATTATAATCATAATATTACCATTAATTATTACAATTACGATATAACACTATAATTAATTCTTTTTTCTTGTTTCTTTAGTTAATGATTTTTGTTTTAAATTCATTCATAATGATAGAAAGTACGATACGACGCCGTGTATAGCGAATATTGTTCGGTTGAACTGTCAATCCGTTTTCTGTGAACACCCACACACACACACAGCCAACAGACACACGCGCACACGCACGCACACACGCACACACGCACACACGCACACACACACACACACACACACACCGCGTCGCGACACGTTAGTCTTTTTTGTTCTTCTTAATTCTCAATTATTCCATTCGGAGAGTCAACCATTTGAAAAGGTGGCAAAATTCTTTGACCTTTGGAGCTTCTCTCCGTGCGATTATTTTTCGAGTTAATCGAGCCCCGAGCCCGAACGAAATCTCTGGAATCTCATGTCCACCATTTTTTTCGATCTTTTTGGGGATTTTTTTGAGTTTCCACGAAATTCCCACCGAAGCGATCGGCCGGAGCCCGTGTTGCTGATACGCAATTTGTTTTTTGTTTTTTTTTTTTTTTTAATTTATTCGAATCGTGGGAAAAAATTGGTGGATCGTACAGTCGCATGGGGCAAATTTTGGGGGAAAAAAATCCGTACAGTTTGTAGTTGTTGAGATTACGCGGAAAACGCACTTTGGCCTTTTCTAAAATTGTTTATATTCGCAGTCCAATTTACGCTGACGTAATATTCAATTTATAAATATGTGAATATATATGCGCCCTACGCTGACGCAGTTTTGTTCCCTTTGGTGAGTCTCGGATCAAGAAAGAAAAAAAAAAAACAAAAAAAAAGGAATCACTAGAGAAAAGGTCGGGGATTGGAGGGTGAAAATTGAAAGTAAAAGAGAAATCGAAGCTGCCCGATTAAAAAACTCAGCCTTGAACGAATCATTTTCAAAACCCAACAATCTCGAACGACGGGTCAGAGAAAAATGAAATTTTGCCACCTGTCTCGCGCGCAGTTACGTTTTTCGCTAGCAGCAGAGCATCGATTCGTCGCTCGCCTTTTTCCAAATCTCCACGAGAATTAAAAGAAAATCCTCGCAATGATCGACGATCGTTGAGGAAAAAAGGAAATATCGATTCGGATTTTTTGTGCAGTTTTGTGTGCTCAATTTCTCGAATGTGCGTTCATAATTTTTATTATTTAATGCGCGTTTATGCTTCCACTTGAACTATATGACTAGAAACACAAATATATTGGACTTGGAATAACAATTAAAAAAATTAATGATAATAATAATAATAAAATATTTAGTGACGACCACTCGGATCTTTCTGCGTTAAATAAACTATTCTCTTGGACAATATGGCAACCTCGATGACGTATTAAAATTAACCATAAAATTAATAATACTAGAGATATTGTTCGTTTTGTTTTTCGCCTCGCTCTCTCTCTCTCTCTTCGCACTCGCACTCAACTCAATTATAACGAGTAATAAAGAAAAAGTCTGACGAGAGGTAAAAAAGTAGAGATTCGAGGCAAGAATTCTCATGTCCGTCATTAAATTGACTTTTTGAGAAAGAATAATAATAATTAAAGACGACAACACTGGCACAAGCTTAAGAGCGCAATAATATGGCGTAGCGATCACAAGTTCATGGGGAATCTCGTTCGAAAAACCAAGTAAGGTCGCGTAAAAGCTTATCCATTAGCTCGTGATTTTCTTCCACAATTGTTTTCTTCAGCCTTTACAATAAACAGAGATTTCGGAGGATTGTAAATAATGGCGGGGCGTGTCGGAGGAAGGAGCGACGATGAAAGAGCCAAAAATTTCCGCGGCGAACGAAATCGAGGGGTTTTCGACTAAAAGCGTTAGGCAAGAAGCATCATTTGCTTAATTAACTTTAGAAATTTGTAGCTGCTTCATTCTCACCATTGTTTTCTCGTTTTTCTACAGTTTATCTGATTAATCGATCGCGAGATTACTTCAGCAAACGATCCTGGCACACTTTAGTTTCGTTTTACGTATTTTTATCTTTTTTTTTCTTTCCTTTTAATTTTTCAATCGAAGCTTTTCATATCTACGTCTTTTTGCTCGTCACGCGCTTAAACTCACAACATTGTACACATATATACTCGAACAATGCTTCCCAAGTATACACACAGAAACATCACTTATACTCTTTTTTTTTTTTAGATTTTTTTTTCGTTTAATAATATTTAATTCATTATTTTTGTTTGTTCTTCTCTTTTTTTTTTTTATAAGTAATAACGCGGTGATTCTCGGTAGACTCTTACAAATGTACTCGCACTACGAGATATCAATTTTCTTCCCTCTTCTTCTCTATCGCTTGTCCACAAACGACGCGTAGCTTTTTCAAACCTTTTTTTTATTTCATTATTTTTCGTTTATTCGTCCTCGTTTTTTTTTTTTTTTTTTTCTTTCAATTTTTCGTCCTCGCTCTCTCTCTCTCTCTCTCTCTCGCTCTCGCTTCGATATTTGTTTCGTCTCGATGAGCGAGCAAGGAGGAGTTTTTTTTACGATTTATCGATTTTTGCGTCGCCACATCGACTTCCGGTGGAAAGGCCTCGATCGAATGTTCAACGATCGATTTGTACGGTGTTTTATTATTTTTAATCTTGTTCCTGTGTATTTGTTTATTTTTACCATTTTTTTCACGTTTTATTCGTCGGTTTGGTGAATTTGTCCCAAAACCTCTCGTCGATTATTCAACGATTGGCTCTCGGAAAACAAATTGAACGTAATCTTTGTCTTTTCGAAACGAAAACAATGGGAATGATGAGTAAGAGAGAAAGAGAGACGAAGATTGTGAATACGATTGTGCGCAAGGATTTCCCGCCCTTTTTTCTCGACGTCGTCTCTTTGCCTTGTTTACTTTTCGCTTCTCATGCCAAAAGCTTGATATTCGCACATTCGTCGACAGCCGGAAAAGTTTCATTGTATTTAAATTTCAACAAAAATTATACGAGAAATTCCACATTAAGAAACTTTCGTTTGTTCGAGAATTTTTTCCAGAATCCATTTTTCTCGGCGGACGACGAATGTGTTAAAAAAAACTTTGAAAATCGTCTCGGGAAAAAAAAAGCAAAAAATATTGTCGTTACAGGTGTAGAAAAATGAGAACGAGCGACGAAAACAAAAAAGAGAAATGTAGAAAAATACGTATTTGATGATATTTCGCGTTCGCGGTGTGTGCGTGCCTCGTACCAACGAGCATCTCTTGCTCCGAGTGTGTCTGTACGTGCGCGTGAGTGTCCGTGTGCGCGAAGGTATGCGCGTAAGTGTAATTGTCGCGTTAGAATAACTATGTTTTTGGTTCTCACTCGTTTAGCGTTTTTTTTTTTTTTTTTTTTTTTTTCTTCGTAATTTTCATTATTTAAACTTCACGCGACAGAGTAAGTCGACGCGAGGAATCAGCCACGCGACTTTAGGAGAGCGCCGTAGCGATGCGTGTGTGCGTTTATAAAGAACGATTGTGAAGTTTCGAAAAAACAAATAAAAACGATAATCGATAATAAAAACGATAAAATAAAGTCAAAATCTTGGTAAATGGTAAAAAATATTTGAAAAAAATGTTTTCAATCGAGGCTCTTCGATTGAATTCATTTTTGTGGAAACAGGAATGGGCGTGTTTCGAACTAAAACATCGAAATCGAACATTTTCACGTAAAAAGTGGCGAAAACGTTGATAAAAGAGGAAAATCGTTATCATTGTTATTTTTTAAATGTTTTTTTTTCTTTCACTTTTCTTCACATTAACGAAGAAAAAGAAAAAAATCAAAGAGACACACGGAAAATATTGTTTTTCATTCGAAAAATGCCCAACTCCGATATGGAATAATTTAATTTCCGTCGTAACAATGCGCTTGTGCTCTTTTGACTCTCGTCTCTTACGATCGAAAAAACTTAATGTAGACTATGTATATACGCATGTGTATATATTATTATAATAATCACGAAATGCATCTTTGGATGTGAACCATAATGTTTGCCCACGCGGTACGAAATATAAAGTTCGAGAGGATCGTTTTCATTCTCATTAGTACGCGAGGCAATTGAAACGAAAAACGCGAGAAAAAAAAATAAAACAAAAAGATTCCAATAGAAAATCCAAGAAGAAGAACTCGGTGTGCGAAAGACCGCTCGGTTGTCGTCATTTTTCGTCAATTTTCTCCATTATTTCTTCGGCGTTTATTTTTGTGCCTGCTCATTTTTTCGTTCTCGATGGTTTCTTCCTCAGTATTTCGCTCTGAACGAGGCCGCATAGGAAAAAAGACTTGCGGTTCAGCAAAATTGGGCCTGCTTCCTCCTCCTCGACCCAACCGTTGCTCTTTTTCTTTCTTCTCCTCAACTCATATTAATACGACATAATTATAATCACAATAGTAATGATAATAATTTTCATCGAAATAATATTCTCAGTAGAGACCGCAGCCGCGAAGGTTGTTGGCTATAATAACGTCTGTTACGGCGTCGAACACGAATTGTATGTTGTTTGTGTCGGTTGCGCAGGTCATGTGGCAGTAAATCTCCTTCGAGGCCGATTTGTTCTTCGCCTCGAATTGCGCCTGGATATACGACGCGGCTGGGTTGTATTCTTGGTTGCCTGTACAAACAACATTTCCCATTATCGCACAAACTCGTCAAGTCAAAAAAAAAAACCGATACACGAATTGAAATGAAAAATTATCAAATGAGAATTTACCGCCGTATTCGGGGAAGCAAATGGTGAGGGGTGATTTGCGAATTTTCTCCTCAAACAGATCCTTCTTGTTGAGGAAAAGAATGATCGAGGTGTCCGTGAACCATTTATTGTTGCAAATTGAGTCAAACAACTTCAAGCTCTCCTGCATACGATTCTGCAATGAAAAATTCAAACAAATAAAACAATCGAATCACTTGCGAAATTCCTTTTTTTTTCAATTTAAAATTACAATTTCTGCATCATTCGACAATCATCGTGCTCGTTACTCGAGGGTTGAAATTCAATCGACCATAAATATCGATTGAAAGAAAAATCCAAGTACCCGGTGCGAATAATAATTATAACAATGAAGAACAATAAAGTTGAGAAATGAGGTAATTCGTGAGCAGCTCGTATTTTCTCTGATAAAACGTGGCTGGAAGGAGAGAAGAGAATAGTAAAATATCCATTGGTGTGTCGGTAATGTTAATTGTTTCGATAATTTCGTTCAATTGTCACATTTGACACGAGAGCACGAATGGAAAACATTCTCTCGAGTCGCAGCAGCTCGTTCTCCTCTCGTCTCTCATTCACCAGACAACGAAATTAAATAAAACGTCACTTTCTTCCCACGTGGCCTGACCCAGCCAATTGAACCCTTTCGTTTTGCGCCCTCTCCTCCTCTCACTTTACCACTGTGAGATACATTTTCCTCCATTATTTGCTTCGTAATTTCTCCCTTCATTCATCCCGCTCGAAAAATTCTTTCATTCATCGCCTACCCACCGTTTCAACCAATTTCGTCCATGCAAATTCCATGCGGAATCTGATTTTTCATCTTTCGCAAACTCACCGTAGTCTCGTCCTCGTGAAGAACCTGATCGTACTCGGACATGGCAACGCAGAAAATGATCGCCGTTACGTCTTCGAAACAGTGTATCCATTTTTTACGCTCGCTCCTTTGACCACCGACGTCGAACAATCTGTAGACAAGGAAAAGAGCAAAATTTAACAACAGTCTCCCAAAACTTTTCGTTTGCTAAAAAAATATTGAAAAATGTAAAAACGTTTTTTTTTTTTCTTTAAAAAGGCGTAAAAAATGCTCGATTCTCATCACATGTCGAATGAATTACGAGAGATTTATTTTTGTCCTAGATAGAGTCGTACGATAATTAATGAATCATGATGTGTGTCAGAAAAGACTGGTTGGTACGCCGAGAGATATTCCAAGAGGAAAGATGGAGCGAGGACAAAATGAAACAGTGGGAGCTCGCTTTTAGATTGAAACAATGAGTAAGCGTGCATAAATTTTTCTCTCTCTCTCTCTCTCTCTCTCGCGGGTTATTATTCTTCGACATAACGTACTCATCGCGCTTAGTTTCCGGTTGACAAACAAGTAAAACTTGACGAGGAACGCGGACTAGTTAAAAATTGTATAATTTCATTAAACATTTACGGATTGTACAGTCAAGTTTGACAATGCGTAGATTTTTTCAAAACTTTTTCAACATTCAGCCTTGAACTGGAAAAATATTGACACGTGGTGAATGGAAATTTATTGCCACAAACTGCATGTACTGAAAATCTAAAATATAAAATCTAAAATTTAAAAACATTATGAAAAAGAAACTTTGATGAAACGAATGAATTTCCTCTACGAGCTCGAATGAATGATTCGTAGGAAAATGTGTAATTGGCAACAAATTCTTCGAGGACTTTCTCGACAAAATGATGAGAAACTTACTTGAAATTAAGATTCTTAAATGAGAAGTGAACTTCGACGATTCCGGTCGTTTTCACTCGAGTTCTCAGGATGTCTTGTTCCGTTGGTTGATAATCCCTCGCTCCTAATCGGTCAAGATCATCGAGGAAGCTGTAAAACGTAGAAAGAAATGAATAAATTTCAATTCCATTGATTTTTCCATCACCGTATCGTTTTTATTGACGAGGGAAATCGTACAATAGCGAATAGTTGAAAAAACAGTGATGCGGGTTTCGACTTTGTGCTCTGCTCCGATAGTGAGCGTGTACAATCAAACGCGAATACGTTATTCTTATCGGCAATTGCCATTGGATTTAAGGGGGTGGGTCGATGAACGACATTGACCTCGGTTCTTTCATTTCGATTATCAGACCCAGCCAGATTTTTCGTTCGGGGATTCTTCACGAAGAATGGAAAAGGAAAAAAAAAAAAAAAAAAAACACTAAAGGCTGAATAAATTCGAGGATAGAATCGTTCGGCTGGTGTTTGAAGGAAAAAAGATACGGGACGATAATTTGGACTGAAATTAATTGGAGAACCGAAAAGTTAATTCAGGGTCAATATCGCGCGTTTGGAGGCCGCGATGTAAATCGCTGAGAGAGCTAAAAATGGTGCCATCAAGTGGAAGAAGGCCTGGAAATTCGTGACTGCAAGAAAGATTTGGTGTGACGATGAAAAAGGATTGTAGGAAATGTGTAGTCCGGTGTGTGTTACAAATTCGTATCGGACACGATTGTAACGCGTTGGCTGTAGAAAATGTGCAAGCGAGGGTGAAGCAAAAGGGAGGGAGGGAGGGAGGGAAACGCGTGTGTGGGACTGGGCGCGGTTCGCAACAAGTAGTCTGAGACAATAGCCTCGTTGCAAGGTCTTCGATGTTCGAAGCTCGCGAGCACGTAAGCTCTCTCTCTCTCTCTCTCACTGGGCTAAAAGGTGGTGTGATGCACACTTGGCGTGCATGAACCCTGAACTTGCGCCGGATTTATAGGCTTGAGAAAGCTCTTGCAGCAAAGTATCGAACCAGTTCAGTGCTCGGAGTCCTTTGCATATACATCGTGTACACGTAAAAATTGGTGGCAATTTGGACCGGCGTTGACCGTAAAGTTGCTTTTTACAGCAAAAATCACAAAAATTCAACGAAAGCTCGTATGCACCTTGAAAAATCGTTAAAAAAAAAAAAAGATTCCTTCTTTTCCATTTTCACGCGACTGTGCGATAAAATTATTTATAATTTCTTTATTCACGGAAATCCACGCAGATTCTATTTTTAACAAGATGCCGTCATGGAATGTCGATTTCCCAGACTTCTGGCTCATGGGGGCCATATATGGCTCAAATCCATCTATATTAATTCTGTGTTTATACACACACAGGTCCATCAAGATAGAAGAGAGCGAGAGAGACATAAAATCAATACAATCGATATTGGGTCTCGATTGGCCAAATTAGAGCTCGACGTTCGAATCTCGTACTAAAAGTCTCGACAGAGAGACACGGAGAGGTCTTCAGGGTGGACAGTAGATCTATTAAAAGAAAAGTCGAGCTATAGACGTGTTTGCGCATGGACATATATTTGGAAATGTGAAAAAAAAAAAAAAAAAAAAAAAAAAAAAATAGTGATCCACGTGGATTGGAAGGAGCGGATAAAAAGTGTGGGATTTTGAGTACATAAAAGAAAGAGACGGTAACGATAAAGATAAAAATACGAATCGTTCGTTAATCGGCAAATAATTCCGAGGGATTCAAGTTGAAAAATAAACGTGACGTTTTTGGATTTGCACCGTAATGTCAACATTTGTCCATCTGTCAATTTCCGTTTTATTTTTCTTTTTTTTCGAGTCGCGAACCCTCGGAAATTCTTATTCACAATCGTTCATTTTATGAAGCACATCGCGAAAGGTCAAAGCTCGAACGGCTGGTTTTTCGAAGAGGTACTTTTCCACAAGTACGTCGAGGACGAGAGGAATAAATATGTGTCGTCCGGTCCAGCGGATTTTTTTATCCAGAATGGATATGCATTTGGGAAAAATGGACGGATCCATTTGTTCGAGAGAAAAGATGAGGGTGATTGATGAAAATGCGCGGGCGCGAGTGAACGCGTACGAGCACAGCCTGTCCTCCGGTGGTCTACGGCCAAAACTCTATTGCTACTTCCCACGGTTCGCCATCGTTCAACATCCCAGACCCTGGGTCGTCGTCCCGTCATCGAGGCAATTCCAAATTATCATTTTTTTTTTTTTTTTCACCAAAACTCGGATTTCCATTGACGTCTCAATTTTCTTTCGATCGAGCAACGTCGATGCTTTTTGTAAGAGACTTTTGAAAACTGATCAATTTTCAGCTTTTGCCAAACCCCGTGAGATTTTTGGGAGTGAATCGAGGGCCTGTGGAAATATTGGAAAATGTTGAAGGAGAAGAAAAAATGAAGAAAATCTGGGAGAGACGTTGGAAGGGTGGTAAAAAAACGGAGGAGGGGAAAAAGCGATTGGAAGGGTCGAGATCCGGGAGATCCTGGAAGATTTAGCCTCCCAGGAGCCTGGAGTCGGAACCAGGAAAGGAGCGAGAGAAAGGCAGGGAGAGAGGGAGAGAATTTTCACCGAGAGACGTCGACGCGAAGCAGAGGGGCGCCAACGAGGAGCGTCGGCCATTTTCCTCAACCACGTGACACGGGCGTGGCGTGACGTCACGACCGATCAATACGACGAGCGAGAAAGAGGGTGGAGAGAGAGAGAGAGAGAGAGAGAGAGAGAGAGAGAGAGGAGCAAGAACAGGACAAACGAGCATGGACACTCTCCTCGACTCTCTCCGGAAGTTCCACATTCTATGTACACATGTGAAAAGCTCGTACACACCGTGTGTGTGTGCGTGCGTGTGTTTTTTTTCTCTCAACGAGCTCACCCCAACGCTCTTTTTTTTCAACCCCTGTGGCCTGGCCACAGAGATCTCCTCGTTGCTCTCAGTCGTACAGCCCCAATTTTTTAGCACAAATAAAAACTCTAAACTATCGAAAACTTGGAAAAAGTAAAATTCCCCAACTTGATGATTTTCCAAACCCGAAAATTTTCATCTTTTTCACATTTCTGCGACTGAAAATTGTTTCAAACCGTAAAAACGACATTATCATCAATTTTCCCCGAAATCAATATTCTCGTAAACTTTCGAAAATTGAAAAAAAAAGTTGCAAAGCAAAGTATTTCACTTAAAAAGAATTTGATTAGAATTAATGAGAAAATCAGTGGAATCGATTTGAAACACCCACGTTGGCAAACTTTTCGGAATAATTAGTAACCAAGTTGAATTTCTCTATGCATACGAAATTTCGATACGAAAGTGTGTGTATTTTGTGGGTAATGCGAGCCTCGATCTATATAATGTCACGTGCACGCGGGGGTGGCTGCTCATCGTTATCGACCTCATATATATATTGAGGGGATGCGAATAGCGTCATGGCTCGGGCGTTGATACAAGATGAGATAAGTGTCGGGAAATCCAGGATTTTATCGCGTCGAATTAAAGAAAAACGTAGTCGGAGCAAGGACGAGGATTGTCGATTTTGTTTTTTTTTTTTTTTTCACTCGTGAAAACCCGACGATTCGATTTGAATGGGGTTTCGAATGAGAAATTCTTTTTCCTTCTCTTTTCGAGCATTGTAGGTCAAATGTGTTGACGTCGAGACCTTCGGCGCAGGGATTTTAATGTTCGGTGGCTCGTTTCCTCCAACCACGAGAGCGAGGAAAATGCGTAACCACTTTGGGTTGCAATGTCGATTTACCTTGACCAGCTCAGTGCCTTTTTTTTCTTCAGCCTGCTTTTCTTCTCTCTACGCTTTCGCCCCTTTGCTTCTTTATTGCCTCTCTTTTCGTCGCCATCGACATACTTTTGTACTATACGTACGAAGAGAGTCGCAGGGGATCAGGAAGGGAATGAAAAAGTAAATCCTTGAGAGGAAAATCACCGCGAGGCCGAACGATAAATTCGTTCAATGTCACTTCTCTTCAACGGCCTCCGCAGCGGCCACTCTTCAGTCTCCTTAATTACAGAGTTTCCTTACCGACTCCAGAGTCTCATGGGAAGAAAAAAACAACCATGGAAAACTTTTTTTTTTTTCTATCCCTGTGGAAATTTCAACAATTTTTTTCTCCATCAATGATAATAAAAAAATACTTTTCAATGTTCGTTGAATCGCTGATGATGAATATTCGTTGAAAATGATTCTCCAAAAAGGATTTTCCAACCATCAGGGACTTACTATTTTGCTGAATCGTTTAGTTGGTACTCGTTACTCCTGCCAAAACATTGTTGAACACCGCTGTCAGCCCACAGCCTCTTCATCGCGGCAACGAGCTCTTCGCTGAACGATTCCGTGTCTTCCATTCGCTGGATTACGTCAAAGACCATTTTTGCGTCCGTCTGTGAAGCGAAGAAACAAACAGAAAAACTTGATTGAAAATTTGTTCCTAAAATCAGGAAAATATCAATTTTATGGAATTTTCACGGTGGAGTAAAAATTGATAAGAATAATTATCGAATTATTCGGACCAATGGTCGTCTCTGGGAATGGATCGTACGTAATTTACCGTGTGGCATAAAGTAAGAGGAGAGGCTCAAAGCAAAGAGTGCATACTGTGGCGTTCATTTTTTTTTTTTTTTTTTTTTCATCTTCGTTGGCTTCGTTTTTTTTAATCTTCATTGGACGTTTGTTTTTTTTTTCTTCTTTTTTTCAAGTTGTTTCTCTCGTGTTCACGAAGAGGCCGTTTGCGTGTGTATACGATTCGTTGACTAGTCATGTGAACATTCGGAGTTCGCTCCAGTGAATGTGCTTCATTCATGAGATAATCGTTGAACCGTGGTAAACCACATCCACAATGGCACGCAATGTCTTCGAACCTTTCTCTCTTTCTTTTGAAAAACAAATTACGCATACGCAAGCCCCGCGTAAACGATTACTCAATGTCACAAGGGCGTTGCGTTACTTTTTCGAAAAAAAAAAAATCATTTTTCTTTATTTTTCATACTTTTTTCATTGCAATTTAACTGAAAAATTTTAATGTCGCCTGTTTAGATTATTGAGAAACACACTTACCTCTCTTTCGTTCGAAGAGTAGCTGATACTCAAATTTGGCATTGCTCTCAGTATCGCGACTAGAGATTGTATCGTATTGCTATAAACGACGGGTCTGTACTGCTTAAAGTCCTCCGGCGTGAATCCGCTCTCGTGAATGATTCTAAACGATGAAAAAAATCGTTTCAATCAAAATCACGACTATTTGAGAATTATTGAAAAAAAAAAAAAAAAAAAAAAAAAAACAAATGTGACAAACATTTTGAAAAATCTAGAACATTTCTTTGCCTCGCGAACCGGAGTGTGGGTTTGTTTTTTTTTTTTTTTTTTTCTCAGAGTTAATTGCATGGATAAAAAAAAAGGTGGTAGAAATTTTACGTTACACCGGATGCTGAATATGAAGCGATCCCTTTGTGGGAATGGTGCGAGTCCCGGAATATGAAAAGGCCCCATTCAGGACGAAATATATTAGCGAGAAGCAGCGAGTCTTTTAAGGGCATGTAAATTTCTATTTCTACTCTTCAAAGCACCGGAAGTCGCGGATTTTGTAGTAGAAAAAAGAACCAAGATCCGAATAATAAATCGATGAGTATATTGCGTGTGAACGTTGCTCATTAGTCCAACAATTACAAAAATAGGCAAACGGTAGAAAATTTCTAATCTCGGTCCGGAGCACTTTTTATTTTTATTTTTCCAAGTCTCTACAAACGGTGAGATAGTCGATGAATCAGAAAGTTGTCGGTCTACGGTTGACCGACGACTTCCGTCAGTGTGTGTGTGTTTCTCGTCGAGTAACGTTTCTTAACGAAAAGTGAAAATCAATTTGTTTTTATCGATAATATTTTTTCCAAAGATTTGTACTCACTTCATTTGTTTCACAATCGTACTTTTCCCGGATTCTCCGGCACCTGTAAATAAACAACAACAACAACAAAACATTATGATCCATCGAGAAATACGGTCGGAAAACGAAATAAAAATTTCCAATTTTTCGGACGATTGAAAAAAATTTCAAAAAATCGAAGCACCATCGTTTTTTGCTCAATTTTCATTTGTTCGATTCTACGAATTTCTGTGGAAGGAGCGATTTCTGTGCGAATGCAAAGGCGAGGGACGATAAAAGAAAAAGGAGCGCACAAATGTGTGTTAGTATCATCAGCTGCGCTGGGCGAAGGGAATGCCGCGGTTGTTTTATAAGCGGATATGACGTGTACGCGATGGCGGAACTTGCTTTTCCTGCTTACCACGGGTCGCCCTCGCCCCTCTTTTTAAAAAGCTCTTTCAGCCAAGTAAGCCGCCTATAATAGTCGTACACTCGGGCCCGTTGTTGCTGCGCGATCCTATACCAACTTGAATCGACCATACGCACGCACCGCACCACGAAAATGCCTTGTATCGCAGCATCGCCCTTTGTACATTGTTCGAGCTCCCCGACGCGGTCAAGCACAAGAGAATTTAATAACCTCTGAGAATGCACTTGAAATCCCAATCGTATCGTTGGAAATTTCAAATAAATGGCCAATTTTTAATAAGTTATTCCGATTTTCCGGCTCGATGTGTTTGTTCGACGACGACGACGGCGAATAACGCTGGCGGGCAAAGTTCACGAAGCGTTTTTTCTCCACCCGTTGGGAATAATAATAACAATGAATTGTTACGAAGGGGAAAAAAAAAAAAAAAAAAAAAAAACAGTGGAGCAGAGATCCGATAATCTCGAGTCTTTCGTCTCTCCCATTCCAAGTCGCGATTCTCTTATTCTTATCCACTCGCGGTAAAGTTCGCGCGGCAAACGTGAGTGGCGAGCACGGTCATGGACACCAAGAGTGTTGGTACATTTGCCCAAGATAAGTCACGGCAGCGCGTAACACACGCGGAGCCGTGATAAAAATACATCGCGAGGGGCCCGAGCGCGGAGATAATGGCAAAACTGACACCGCGATCGTGTCTTTGTCCATATTTTTTAATTTACAAAGTTAAATCAAGAGCGACGACGAAAATTTGAATTTTCATTCCGAGCGGAAATAAAAATCCACATTGCCAATTATTTTTCCTTCTTTCAGCGAAAAATGGGTAAAGCATTTTTTTTCCTCGCGATGAGTTTGCAGCCGCGAGGGAACGTCGTTTACTCGGTCGATGACATCGACTCGCAAGACCAATAAGCAAAGAGTTGAATATTTTCTACGAAAGTCTCGGTGCACCGCGCGCCGAGCGAGAGCTCTGTGGGAAAGAAACTCCCTTTTTTTCGTCGTGGTCCCTCGTCAAACGTAACAAGGCCATTATAAAAAAAATTTCCAATCGTCATAAGAACGAGGGGGACCGATAAAATGTTTAAAAAAAAAATAAAAGAGCAATGAAATGATTTTTGTCCGATAATAAAGTGCAGTGGGAATGGAAAAAATCGCTTCCCAGCTGAATTTTATCCGGACGCGAACGATCGATGGTAAATAATTAGCGGGAACGGGGTCAATCTGACCATCTGCGATGAATTAAACGAGCCGGAAGTGCAAAAAGAGAAACATCAATCATCGAGCGAATTGATAAATTTTTTGCACACGAGTGTCCGAGATGAGAAAGAAAGAAATTGAACTGGTGCAGAGCGGGTGAATGAATGAATGTTGAGAAATGTCTGAAGCACTCGGGGGAGAATGTTGGGAAGGCCGGAGAGTGTGCCAAGAGAAAGAGAAAACGCGCGCGGCGCTTAGTCAGCGAGCCAACGAAGCAACAGATTCGTTTATTTTTCTCCCTTTTTTTCCCTTTTTCTTTTCGGCTGTTTAAAAATTTTTTTCTCTACACTACGTTGTCACATCTTTCCTGTTGAGAGTATAAATCTCGTGTTGGGATTTGTTGAACCGGAAACACTCCGCGCCCTGGATATGCCTTGCTCCTTTTTCTTTCAAAAAACGCCTCGATCCTCGGGATATGTCACATGCTGGCAGCATGTGTTTTTCTCTCTGTACGATAAATACGCGGCCCCGAGAGGAGACTAAATTACGAGCCGGACCAATTTGTCCGGAAACAAAATTTTTTTTGCTGAACCAAAAAAAAAACTGAAAGTTAAAACTGAAGCTGTGTGACGCGGTGAGATTTTTTTTTCTTGCAGTTTCCAATGTCCCAAAACATGGAAAAATCGTGTTTAGAAAAAATTTCCGGATGTGTGTGTTCAAACGTTCATAACTCGAGAACGGTTTGAGCTGCAGGGCTCCCGTTTCGCACAGATATTGATCTATACAAGCTCTTCGTTCTCTGAGAATTTTGTTGCAATTGCTAGAAAAATACGAATTTTACGGCATTTTGAAATTTTCGAAAAAAGAGTGTCGACGCTCTTTATAGCTTCCGCAAATTTCAAGATTTATGACTAAATTTTTTTTTATAAATAGAGTGTCATAACAGGAAGGTTGGTATCGAATTTGGAAAAAATGGGTAATTTTACGAAAATCAGAGTTTTTCGAAAAATCGTCCAACCGCTCTAATTTCTGCAAATTTTCCAAGATATTATGTCTGTACTTGGTCTTTACGTGCTAGAAAAGTTTTACAAATTATATAATTTAAATGCAAAACAAAAAAAAACTACTGCACCATCGACCATTTGCAAATTTCAATTTGCAGCGTTTTTTCTTTTTCAATAGAACGATTTTACTGAATAAAGGTCAAACGCGAGGTGGACTGATTTTCCAATAACTCTGATGAATATTAATGTTTTTGTTAAATATGAAAGGGACGATTTTGAGAAGCACTGAAACTCAGGTCGGGTGAGAAGCGCTCGATTATATCGTTGCACAGAAGCAGGTTTCGAGTGTCACGAGCGAGACGAGATGTCTATTATGCATAATATACATATACATACAACGAACATATAAACGCACGTGAATCCCGAGACGACGAGCCCTCAATTGACTTTTGCATTTAAAATTCTCCCAAGACGAATCATAATATCAAAATAGTCTCTTGCGACAAAATAATGATAACCCCGCAACACCGTGTCGAGTAATCGTCACTATTCATTAAAATGAAAAAAATTAAATTGAAAAAAATGTGTTTTTTTTTTTTTTCGATTCTCGCTCTCAAACTCTTTGATTCATTGATTTTTCGTCTCGAAGAACGAGAGCTCCAATTTCTACGGATTTTCGATGTACGAGAAATATTGATCGGTGGGTCGCGCGAGCTCGAAAAACCATTTTGCTATCTTCTCGCGGTCAACTCGCGGAGGAGAAATGTCGTCAAGAGCGTCGGATCAATATCATTCTTGGAGACTGGCTGCTCATCTCAACATTTTCGTCCTACGCGGTCGCATCGGCTGCAGGCAAAGTTCTTGGATAATTGGAAAAGACGTTTTTCGAATTTGTTGGAAAATTTCAGAAACTAATGCTCCGTTTTCGTCCATCATCAATTTTCTATGCAATCGAAAGAATTCTCGTAAATATTTTCGGGCGAAAATAAAATTTCAGCGACGAAATTGAATCTTTCGCGAGCTTTTTTTCTTTTTTTCGTTTTATCTCTTTATCTCTTTATCTCTTGTCCGTATAAAGCGAGATTCAACGGTAATAAACGCTCTGTACCGATTTGGCAAATTGCCAAAAATAGCACGGGGGAGAAAGTCCAGCCCGAAATCCGCCCAAACTCGGGCACCGGAAATTTATTATAGCGCGGGCGATCGGGTGTGCGACAACACGATCATTTATTCTCACTCTGCTTTATCATTCCGCTCGGAGATCGCGCTAGAGGCTCGTGTCACGATTAATACACGCTAACGGATTTATCCTTCGGGCTAATTTTCGATCAGGAGTCTCGATCGAATTATTTATTAACGAGTTTCAAATCCTCCGATGGCCGAAAAAATTGCAAAATTACGGAATTGCGATCCGATCAATTGAACGGGTCAATAATTTTGTGAAAACGACTCGTCTATTTTGGAAAAGTTACGAAAAGTCGATTCGGTCGGGGTGGAAAGTAAATAATTGTCAATTGGCTCGATCAGAGGTAAAATAGAAATCGTGAAAAAATAAAACAACACGCGCAGTGCGGATAAATGAAATGACTTCCGGTTTTTTTTCAACCTGGAGAAGAACGTAGAGCCTCGATAACTTTATCGATTTTTATATGCGAGCTTCGCATGAGGTAAAATAAGCTCTCCTTTCTCCCTCTCGCTCTTGCTCATCGCAACTCTGTAGAGTCGTGCTAGCACGAACAAGTACTATCCCCGCACCAAGTATCATAATAAAGCATCGAGTTAGTGGAAACAATATTATGGGGAAGCCGCGGGGTAAAACGGAGAATTTTCGTTTTTGACCTTGATCTCTTCATCTTCGATATGTGCGACCAATTTGCAAGTTTTTGAAATTGTTCATTTTTCTAATTGTTTTTTTTTTTTATCACTGCGGAAAAAATGATTTTCTCATTTGGAGGAATTTCTGTCATTATTCAAACAAACTTTCCCCATGGATCGATCTAATTAACGACCTAATTAGTGCTTTTCGAGCGTAGATAATTATAGAAACGATAAACACAATATCTTATCTCCTCTGCACCAACCGATACAACAATTTGGAAAGTTGAACAGAAAAATATAAAAATCGAATCGCCTTGAGAAAAATCGATAAAAACGTTAATTTTTCAAGATTTTTTTTTTTTACGCACTGTTTCATAACACTAGACAGGGAAAAATTTCAACTATACACGTTGAGGCCCAGGGGAAAAAAAATAGATAAAGTTGAAAATTTTTCTGGAAATAACAAAAATTGTGATTCTTTGAATTATCTTCCGAGTAGATCATTTCGCCTCGGTCTCCTCTACAGTGTATTCGTGTGTCGCCATTGCGAGAAGGATTCGAGACGTCACGCAAATTTCTTCACACACGCGAGCTCGCTCAATTTCATTCTTTTTTCTTTTCCCTTTTTATTTTTTCCTCTCGAGCTTAAACAACAGAGTCTCGAGATTGATGCGCGCGATATTTGCTAAGAAATTAATCCTCGGCTCGGTAATTACGAGTTGCATGTAATTTCGAGATTTCTTCGAGACAGTAACGACCCCCCGGCAATGTGTAATAATAATTCGGATTGCGCGCTTTCGGTCAATAAATTGATGGAAAATTTGCTAGTCGAGCAATTTTTATGGGGGGGAAAAAAAAAATAAAATAAAGAGACTTTTGTCCGTGTGACGCTGCGGTCCGTGTTAGATTCTGGTGAACGCGTGTTCGCACGGAGATGGATGGAGGAAGAAACGCGACGACGTACGATAACCTCGTTCGATGGATGGATCGTTCTCGCGGTTGGCCGCCGAGAGAGAATTCGACGCTGGTGATCGCGAAAGAAAAAGTAAGAAAAACGTCAACGACAACGAAAAATGGAAAAACTGTGAAACGAGGAAAAATAAGCCAAGAGTTGACAAAAGAGAGGAAAAATCGTGAAAATGATGGAAAGCGTGATAAAGCGAAGGATTCGACGAGAGAAAAAAAAACGAGAATTCTGCGAAATTCTGTCTCGTTTTCCCATCTTTCCTTTTTTCCATTGGCCTCTTGTTCTCTCTCATTATTGTTTAGCGTCAGGGTGAGGCCCGGCTCGAGTTTAGCGAGGCCATTTGACTAATTGAAATTAGTTGGCGGTCCCCGCTACGCACGAGCCCGCACGAGACGAGCTCCCTGCTTTTATTTTATTTTTTTCCCTTTCGAACGAAACTGCAAATGCTGCGCGTGAAATGTACCTAACGATTCGCATCTGCCGAATGAAAAAAAAAACACAAAGCTATGCTTTTCGAACGCGCGGTTAAAAATTTCCGTTTTTCCGATTTTATCGGATGAAAAATATTGTTCAATCATAGACGAATCCAATACACTCGGGTCAAAATGACCCGGTGTGTCTATACCGTGGCTAAATTCGATCGTGTCCAAAAAACAAGAAAAATGTAGTGAAAAAAAAAATTGAAAATGAAATTTGTTCAACACAACAAAATATCCAAGAAAATATCGATCGAAAACTCACCGAGCAGCAGGAGTTTGATGTCCTTGGCCGCCTGGATGCCATCCTCCTTGAGATTTTTCTCAATCTGTTTGCTGCGGGCCAGAGCGGCCCGCTCTTCCGCAGACATGGCACAGCCCATCTTGCTACACGTTGCCTTCACAAACGCCACCCCCGCCTCTTTTATTTATCAGGCCCTATCGCGGGAGGCGAATCAAGCCACCCGCCACTCTGCTCCGCCTTACCGAACTAACTTGAGCCAACGAAACTCCGCGAGCGAGCCACCGCAAATTCACCAACAACAAAAACCTCTCTTCTTCCTTTTATCAATTTTTTCAATATTTTTTTCCCCCCCTCCCCCCTTTTTTCTCCACCAACGATGATGACACTTTTTAATTTTTTTCTCTGCCAATCGCTCTTGCCCTCTCAGCCTCTTTGCTGCACTCGCGAAACACTCGAGGACTCGATCCTTTGCCGGCGTTGACACTCGCAACAACAACGCTGCTGCTGCTGCTGCTGCTGCTGCTGCTGCTGCTGCTGCCCTCCTTCCCCCGCCGCACTGTCAACACTCCCGACACGCACGGCACCCGCGTACACACCTCGCTCTACCTCCTCGCACACCGCGCCCTCCTCGGACCACCGAACGACGCCACCCTTCCGACCTCAACCCTTTACGAGCCCGAATCTGTAACACACAAACAAACCATCCACTTGCTAAACGAACGTTCAATGAAAATCGTTGTATTTTACAATTTTTCAAAAAAAAAAAAACACATTTTTTGTTCGAGGCCTCCGTGTCGAACAAAAATTTGTTTCCGTTCCACCGCGCGGAGCCTTTTATAATAAAATCGTCGTGATCGATGCGCAGCTGGAATGCATTTATACAAACGCGTATTTATACTTTTTATCGCTAGCTCCTCCAAACAGTTTTATGCCCCGGTCGACTCGTCAGCGGAAGCAAATGCACACTCGAATTTTTCAATTGGTTCGAAAGCGTTGATAAAAATCATTATTGCGCGAGGAATCGTAGCGAGAAATCTTTGAAAAGTGACATTGTTTTGTAAACTTTTTCACCGTTCGTAAACTTTTTTCCCAAAGATAGGAGGAGGAGGAGGAGGAATTTGTACCCAGGAGACTCTTTCGTGGAGCCAAGATTTATTCGGAATTGGCAAAGATCGTTGGGACTTCCGGTCGCCCCGGAAGTTGGCCACACACCGTGGGAACGCGACAAGACTTTTTACCATCTTTGCTACGTTCCTTCGACCCTTTGACCCCAGAATTCAAGAGTCTCACGGACGAGCAAATAAAAAGAGATTAAAAAGCTTCTCGAGTCCGTGTCGCTCAACGATTCGTTTTTTTTTTTTTTTTTTTTTTTTCACTGCAAAAAATTTGTCGAAAAATCCACGAATCTTTGAAATTCTCCGGTCGCATCGATTTTTTCGTTCCGCGTCATAAAGAGAAAAGTCCTCGTCATTTCGCTCGAAGAATTGCTTCGGTGCGGAGCGGCGGGTTCTCGTGGAGATGGAAAAACTGGGTGTAGGCGTAGACTCTTGTCCGCTCGGGTGAGCGAAAAATGGACCAATATTCCGAGTCTGCGCTCCGGGCCAGGATTCGTTTCGACTTTTTTTTTTTCTTTTTTTTTCTTTTCTTTTTTTTCGCGCGGACAACTCGGCGAACGTCATTCCGGCTGCATGACGTCGCGCGGCTAACCCCTTTGTCAATTCCCAAACAACATTTTTCACGTAAATCGTCTGTACCGAGAAGCACCAAAAAATAAACTCCGATTCAAAGTTATTTTAAACCCAAAATAATGCGAGTCGCAATTGAAAAGAAAAAAAAAATTAACATTTTGAAAAAAGTCGATTATTTTATTAATATCCATGGATTATTTAATTTTACCGACTCGTTTCTTAATAAATTAATATTTATTCAATTAAAATTGTTTGATTTATTGAACCGAATGAGGAAAAAAAAAATAAGCCTCAAACTTTTGATCCAACGTTGTTGATAAATGTTGAGAATTTTAAATAATCGCATAAATTTGGCATGTGTGTTTTATGAGAAGGTACATTAGGCTATCACGCAAAATCGAGTTTCGCTTATTTTAGAGATTCGTGCACGAATAGTCGAGGATTTCGGAAAAGATTAAAATAGCGCACACGTTACGCCCGCGCTCTTGAAACAATAATCTCCGTTCAGCCAAATCCCATTTTCCCTACAATATCATTATTATTTATAAATACACACAAACATAAATCGTGAATTTAAAAAATCTCCAGATTGTGCAAGATGGTGAAAAAAAAATATTGTAACAAAAATGCGTTTACAGAAAAAAAAATGTTATCGTTAATTTTGAGATTACTCGAAGCTCTTGGGAGTTCATTTTTTGCCGAGCCTGTAGCATCAGGCGTTAGGAGAAAATGAGATAGATAAGCCTTTCGTTGCCCCCCCGATCCGTCGCGATCCATTTTTTTCATCCCGAACTCTCTCTCTCTCTCTCTCTTTCTCTCTTCGTGGCGTTCGATTTTGATACGAGGAGAAGATGAGAGGTTCGCGAGGGTGGAGAGAAAGGGAGAACCTTATCGTTGCTCGAGGAGAAACATGGTCGAGGGAATCCGTGGACGACGAGCAGAGGAGGTTGAACGATCGACGAGAGGACCGTTCTCTTACAAATATACTTGTATATGCTCCCCTTTCCTCCAACGTCCACCACTTTTCCTTGTGCTGCCGCTGCTGCTGCTGCTCCTCTTACCCTCGAGGGTAGAAAGCGTAACGGGCCTGGGAGGGTCAATATTATAAACGAAAACGACGAACAAGGCAGGGCGAAAAATAACGATACGAATTTGTAGGTTAAAAAACCCATTTTTTCCCACACCCCACTTTATCTCAAACAAACAATGTTTTTATGGCCAAATTCTTTTCTCACCAATAAAAAACACCTTCGGAAACGATCAACGAGCTTGAAATTCAAAATTTTCTCTAAACACCACTTTTCCTCAATAATCAACGTTTTTAAGGCAAAAATTATCTTATCGGTGACGAAACATGAAAGCGTTTTTGGGCAGGCATTGATATTTGTTTGGGGTGAAATGGAATTTAATGAGAAGAATAAATTATTTTTGGGCCACGTCGTTGGTTGGTCGAAATAAATTGCAAAGGCAACTGCTGCTTGTCGGCTTTGCGGAGAATAAATTTTCTCCGCATCACCGTCATTGATCAAAACTTGGAAATGCACATGCACATTTTGAAAAAAAAAAAAAAACAGAAAAACTTACATCCTCAAAAAGGTTGGGAGCCCCCCGTATCGACGATTGGCTGTGCTAGGTATCGGGAAACTCGTCTATGTCTTCGTGGATCGACATGCACGTTGACGATGTTGACCAAATTGTAAAATGACGAGAGACGAGATACGAATTGTAAGAAATGTGATAAATTCACGACTCGCTCATGCCAGAGGCGAGAGAACGATCCAAGAGAATAAAAAGCACACCAAGTTTTCCGTCACTGCCACTAGAATACTTGAATAATCACTTCACGACACTTTCAACTATACTTTTTCCTTTTTTTGTCGCGTAAAAAAAAACACGCTTCTTTCACGAGTATCGGCGCTTATATATTTGATCGATAATACGCAGGAGAAGCTGCTCTCGTGTCCCGGCACAGCCCCGAAATTCTGTTAACGCCACAAGTATATTGACGTGTTGCCTATATCAATACACATATATATATATATATATTATAATTATATATGTAAATATAATATAGATATATATACGTATTTGTAAATACAAAAGCTATAGAACCGCGTCGAGCGTATATGAGAGAGTTTAACGTTGATAGAAATAAAAAGGACACGGAGCGAGAGAGAGAGGGAGAGAGACGGAGACGGAGAGTCACACAGTGTGTCGTCCTCCCAGGGCTAAGGGGATATTAGAGTAACGCGCGCCAGAGAGCGGTCGAGTCGCGCGCGCAATCTCGACGTTTTTTCTCTCCTTTACCCCCACGAGAATACAGAAGCAATTTTAATCCGTGCCGAAAAGAGTTTCGGATCGAAGAAAAAATTGAATAAAACGACAGTTTTGCAGGTGAAAATGTTTCCGGAAATCTTTATTTTTCACGCGAGCATTCGTCACGCTATTCATTCGTCTGAATACATAGAGAGAGAGAGCGCGAGAGGACGATCGACAGGCAGGAATCAAGTAGTGGGAGCCGGCTCGAAAAATGTTAAATATTTTTTGGTGCTTGGGTATTTTTGAAATAAACAATGCGTACTTTTGTGTAATATAATGTTAAAAAATGGTGCAAGTCTCTGACACACGCGCACACGCGGGGAGCGGTTGTACGAAAACCCGGGACAGCCGCTCCTATGCTCGGAGACGAACGCGCGAGAGAGATTTGCTCACACACAGGGGAAGCGCGATACAAAATCGACTCGTGAACTTTTGACAGCGCCTTGTGGCTTTCTGCGTCCAGCGCGCTTTACGGGCACACAACTGAAAGCGAGAGTGGCGCCCCCACGCCCCGCCCCAACCCGGCAACGCCGACGTACTAAGGACCCCCCTCTGCCTGACCAATACCAACGCACCAGAACTTGCCTTTGCCGCCTCGTCGGCGTATATACTCGGGGCGCGCTTAACCCGCTCGCACATTCGCGCGCACATATGTCTTCTTCGTCGCATATGCGTGTATTGAAATGGGGGAATCATATCCAAAGCCGGCAAACCCTCCCGATCGATTTTCCACAGACTCCCTTCCCCAGCAGGCTCTTTATTTCTCCCCGCAGTGAAGCTGCAGGATGGGCTCAGTTTCTTCCGCGTATAACGCGCTGCAATGCAATGAGCGTCTTTCGAGCTCTCCGATCCTGCTCTATTGCTATGACTCTACAAAACCCATTACCGACCTCGGTCGGTAGTATACCGATTCGGTCGTCTTTGGTTCTGTTTTTTTTGTTTTTTCCATTACTTCACCATCTAGCGTCGTTGGGTCTTTCCTCAACATTCGCTTTTTCGACATTTCAATGTTTCAGACAGATGTAAAATTGTTAGTTTTCGAATTGTTTGTACCGACCGAGTTAGACATTTCGACTCGGTCGGTAACTCACCGACCGAGTCCGACCCAATTAATCTCTAATCGAGGATAAATATTCATCACTCACCTCTCAGTCGTGGAGTTTGGCCCTTCCCCCACGAGTATTGTCAACATTATATCGCCGATCTTGTCGAAAGTTTCTCGAACGGCAAAGTTTTGTTCGAAAATGATCATAGCGCGTTTCGAAATTTTTTTTTCTTCTCGAAACGAAAAAGAAAAAAAGTAAAAATATAAAAATGGGCCGATGAGAAATCTCTGAATGCCTTTTTAGGCGACACGATGATTTTCTACTATGAACCAGGCTCGTGAATATCAACAAACTGATCCCCATATCGTTATATAATGTATATTTTCGTAACACTGTTTTTTATTCACCAACCATTCATCAATTATTTACTCATTTTTCGTTCAATCACCTCTTGACCACAGAGCAACCAAGTGCATGAAGATCACGGACACGAGATTATTGATAAATACATATATATATATATATATATATATAATGATTACGAGCTTTCTCGTCGCAAAAAAGACGTGAAATTTCGTCTCGATCACAACAATGCATACAGAGTGCATTCGAGTTATTTAGTGTGCAGAATTTTTCGTCACTTATTTTTCTTATACTCGTAATGTTATAAAACAATTCAACAGATTGGGACGAGCTCAATTAAAATTCAATTATTTCTTTTTTTTTCGTCGTCTTTTTCAAAATATTCTCGTCATTTTCCCGCAAGTACGATAATTAATTCTCAGGGTATATTTACATGTCGAAATTCTACTTACACGTTACATGCCGAGCATTGAAAAAATTACTTCGATTGTTATTGTTGTTATTTGAAATATACGCTCTATGTGCATTCGCGGCTATAGATTCGTCCGAAAGTTTGTAAAATCTTTACCAAACGTCCAGAAACTCGTACGGGGATTGTCGACACCGTCGTAGGTATACTTATCGTTCTTCCTTTGTTTTCATTCTGCCTGCCAGCGAGGCTCTGGTGCGAGCGCGACTACTGTCGGACGATTCTACGAACCGCGCGTTTTTCGATTGAAAAATTGGTTGCTTTTCGTTCGCGTTTAATTTATTATGGTTATCCCGATGACAATTATACAATCGATCGCTCGTTCGATTTAAACTCGCGCATCTCGGATCCGGCACACGTCATTCTGAGTTGAGAGTACAAAAATACCTTTTTATCTTTTTTTTTTTTTTTTTTCTTCCAATTTTCCATCAGGCACGTTTTCATATTGCCCTGAATTTATTACGACAATTTCCGAGTGGAGCCTAAATTAGTGATTAACGTTATGGTTTGTTTTCGTTGCTGAAACTTTCTGCGGTTTTCCATCGTTCGCGGAATTCCTGCGCGTCGGAAAATATTCAACGAAAATTGGACAATCAGAAATTCCTCAAATTTATTTATCACATTTGGTTATCGCCGTTCCGGAGAAAATGAAAAATTCCAATAGAATTTTGAGGTTTATTCCTTGGAACGCTCGATGAAAAAAAAAAAGTAACAAAGCGAGATCCGAGATGCGCGGTTTCTATAAAATATCCAGCACACAAAACGATCGACGAATCAACCCTAAAGACCTGCTACGCAACATTGACTTTTCCTATTACGAATAATATTTATATGTATATTGTTTCTTTTACCCAATCGCACAAGCTTGGATTATAAAAAACGTACTTGCCAAAATTACACATTCGCACACATACAAGAGACGCGCGTCTTAACAACGCACAGGCTACACAGCAGCGACGACGATGCGACGATGCGTTCCTAGACAAATCGATCGAACGAAATTCATTTTTTTCACTCCAAGAATATATCTTTCGCGACAGCACTTGGACGTTTTTTTCCTTGTTCACAAATCTCAAGCTTATCGATGCGTCATCGCAATTCAGCCGGAATATTCGAAAGCAAAAATTTTCGACAGCGTTTGATTGATCGGAATTAAAAAAAAAAAAAGTGTTTGAGCCCACGCAGAAAAATGGCAACGGTGCGGAAAACTTTGACCTTCAAAATTCGCAGCCAACTCGCGACGACAGCTCCAAAGCTGGTCGTCGTTTGATAGAACAAAAAAAAACGTTGATTCTTTGCTTCGGAAACCCAGAGACTCGTTTTTATCCCGAGGAAATGGCGAATCTCGAGGAAACTTTTTGCGACTGCTGACTCGAATCCAACAATTATCACGAATTTCCTTTCGCTTTCTTACCATTTGCTCAAGTTTTCGAAGTTTACGAAGAGATAGAGAGAGAGAGAGAGAGAGAGAGAGAGAGAGAGAGAGAGTGGAAAAAAAACAGAATTCTCTAATTTCAAGATTATGAACAAATTCCCAAAGTATTTCCATTTTTTTCAAAAGCAAAGAAATCGACAAAGAAAAATCGCACGACTTGCCATTCGAACAACGCGCGATTCCCAGCAGACCTAAAATTTCGATTCTCGCGATACGAGACGATTCCCGAGAGAAAACATCGAGATGAATAGATAAAAAATTGACAAACACTGTACAAATTTATTGAGCCCGTTGGCAAGAATCTGGCGGAGTGGAATTTCGGAAAAAATTCAACGAGTCCAAGGATCGCTGGGAGGGAATTGTTTTTTTTTTTTTTTTTTTTTCTGTCTTGTTATGCCAGCAGACGGGGTCAAGATCGTAGAAATGGAAAAACATCGAAATAATAAAAAGAAGAAAATAAAAATGATAAAAAATGCCTCTTGTCCAAATCATTGCTGTATTCGCTCATATCATTATCGTAGCATCTATCTATAGTACATAAAACATAACACTAAAAGTTATTTCGTTTTTTTTTGTTTTTTCATCAAATCGAGTTAAACCTATTGAATTTTCAGTGGTTTTTTCTTTTTATCGTGTTTTTTTTTTTTTCTTTTTTTATCTTTTTCCTTTTTATGTTATTTTTGTTTTTTTTTTAATATGATTTGTATGTATAGTAAATTATTGTATTTAAACGCACGCTTTACGATCTAGCTGCATACGATTTTCTCAGCTGTACTTCCTTCCTTCTTTCTCTCATTTCTTTACTCTTCTTCTTCTCCTCCTTCCGCTTATCGACTCCTTTCGATTTTCTTTTATTTTTTTTTTAATAATATATAATATAATAATATACTATGTCGCATATAAAAAACAATTACTTAGTTGTAGAGTACAAGATCGTTTCTTAGTTAAGTTCTTGTTTCATCTTTTTATTTTTTCTCCTCTTCCCCTTCTTCTTCTTCTTCTTCTTTATCTTTCTTTCTTTCTCATAATTATTTATATATAAACGTAAGACCTCGTCCATTTCTCGCTGTTACTTCCTTTTCGTGTTTTTACTTCTCGCGCGTGTGTGTGTGTGTGTGTGTGTGTGTGGGTGTGTGTGTGTGTGTGTGTTTGTGGGTTTGTTTTCTGTTCAATTGAAACGCGTTCCCTTCTTCCCCGCGAGGTACGTCTGAAATATTTCCATCAGGAGAGGATCTCCTTCAGGATCTCGAACGCGACTCTTTATCCTTTTCGTTTCTTTTCTCTATACACCCGAGATTTTTCGTCTCTTGGCATTAAAATCTTTTGGGTTTTTTTTTTAAATTCTTTTATTTTTGCTCTCGGCAATCCTTTCGACTGCTTCGAGTCTTTTATTACACAACGCCGAGGACAAGAAAATTGTGGACCAAGGATCAGTCGGTCGGTGGGAAATTTAGGAAAGCATGAATTTTCTTTCTATTCGAAATTTTTTTAAATCAGAAAAGGGATTTTTCATTCGAGTGATTGTTTTTTTTTTTTTTTGAAAAATTGAATTCTGGAGGATTTCAAGGGGCGGAAATTTGGACACCGATCCTCAGGATGTTCCTCGTGTCGAATCGATCCAAATCCAACACAAAGTTATTGCACAGGTTTGAGAGAGAGAGAGAGAGAAGGAAAATATTAAAAATTGTAGGAATGAAAGAATTAGAGGGGGGTTCGGAGTACGAGGGGAAAGGAGGGAACAACGTTAACCGCAAGCTCGCGACGAAATCGTGACCTCCAAGTTTGTTCGGATCGATCGAGGATTGAAAGAAAGAAAAATATGTTGGCCAATCCCTTCCATTGGTTCGTTCTTTGCATTGCTTTTTCCCGATCTTGCGACTGGCAGGTCTGAGCGTTTTAATCCGTTGTGGTGTCGTGTCCGGTGGCTTGAATTTTCTTTTACTTTTCTCATTTAATGTTATTTCGTTCTTTGCGGTGTGAGATCGGTCCGAGTAATGTCACCGACAAAACATCGTGTGGGAATTCATCTCTTTCTCGTATTTTCGCTTTACGTTTTTTTGATTTTTCGTTTGTTTGTTTGTTTGTTTGTTTGTTTGTTTGTTTTTCCACTAGCTGAAGATGGAGTCTACATCGCGACGTTGCTGGCTCAACCGAATCGTCTGCTCCACGTTCCGTCTCCGAATCCTAAAAGATCCTCCCATTGAAACATTTTTCGCTTTGTTTTTTTTTTTTTTTTTTTTTTTTTCTCAATTTATTCGCCGGGCGATTCCGATCGAGGAAAGTAGAAAAGTGAGGAGAGTTTTTATAATGAAATTTGGAAAATTCCGATCGACGGCAACAGCAATTGCATATGTTTTTTTTTTTTTTTCTTCCACCAAAAAATTTGGGGTTTTGTCTGCTCAAAGGTCAACACTCGAACCGTTGAAAATGAAAAATGAAAAAATCTCTCGTCTTCTCTCGATAAATAATGAAAAAAATGTCGTCATTTGTTTTCCCCGAAATGAAGGAGGAAACGAGCGAGATCGGCGGTTCAGCCAGACGCAGCTTTTTCAATGTTAATTTAGTTGCATCGTGCGGAGCCTTTGAGAGCGATCGTTTGTTATGGAATAACGCTTTAGCGCGGGCTTGTTTTATCGTTTCAAAGTGGCAGGCATCGAGAATAAATTCGTTGCTGGTCGAGTCCATCGAGATTGTCAGGCACTTTCCCCGGGATAAATACGAGAGCACTCACCACACTCGGGCAGGTAGAAGGGGCGCTCGTGGCAGCAGAGATAGGCACCGTCAATATTGAATAATATTGTCCACAACGGCGAAACCGCATGCACCGAGACCGGCGCTCGACATTAAACGGACCAATTCTCGTGCGTGCGAGACCGCCACTTCGAGGGGCGGTCTGCGAGGAAGATTGCTCGATTCTGTAAACAATTATCCAAATTTTCAACATTTCCCCCTCGCCTCCAAATTTTTCAACCCCATTTATTTGAAAAAATGAAAAGAAAATGGACGCACCGAGTATCGCGGAATTGAGCCTCCCGCAGACGGTTTCTCTTTGTTGAGGATCCAGTTGCCATCCAACGGGAGAATTCCAGGGACTCGAATAAGCGAGTAAACTAAAAGCGTCCTGTAGCATCTTTTTGTTGGCTTCGTTCTTGCCATGCTGCTGCCTCAAGTGTATCGATTGCGAATAAAGCTGTCTTCCAAACTCGAGCATTTTTTCGATCGCCTGTTTGTTCCCACCGCACAATTGTTTTTTGTTACATTTACCACTCGGCGCTGTTTCGTTGCTCACGCTGCAATTGCCGTTCTGCTGCTGCTGCTGCTGCTGCTGCTGCTGCTGTTGCTGTTGTTGATTTTGATTGGCACTGTCGATTTCTGCAAAGTGTCACATCAAAATCTCAGAGTCTCTGACGATTTTTTTCGCAAAGGAGATTAAGGTATTACTAGAACAAAACGAACTAACAATTAGCTCCTCTGAAGAAGGAGCAAATTACTTGAATTTACACGCGCGTTTCGATGGGAAAAAAAAAAAAAGAGAAAATGGGAAATTAATTATCTCCAATTCTAAACGTCAGAAAATTTGTCTTCGGAGGAGCAAACTGTTGGTTTTGTAAATAAAGTCGTTTTTACCCATATCAACGTCCTCGCCATTTTGACACTTGAAACCGTTTGAGCTTGGGTTACCATTTTGATAACCATTGGTGTTATTTTTGTTGAGACCGTTGAGCGTCGTGCTGCTCGTGGTGTCTTCCATATCGACGTCCTCCTCGATCTGTCCATTGATGAATTGTTGATCGGCGCTGGCTGCTCCATTGATCGAATTGTTCAAATTCATCTCGTCGACGTTCCCGTTCGAAGAGGCTTTCGTGTACGTCTTGGTCGATTGTATAACGCTCGTTTGATTGTCGTTCGTACTTTGGCAAACTTCGGAATCGCTCCCGTTTACCATCTCGACGAATTGACGACACTTGAGGGCAAACATCAAGTTTGAATCGCGTTCGAGAAGACCGGGATATAATCGACTCGTTAAATCTATCGCTTCGCCCATTCGTCCGGCGAGCACGAGTTTTAAAATTCCTGCAAGTTTCAACGTTGTTGAGCGAGGATAAACAACAACAACAACAGCAACAACAACAACAAAATCGTAATTATCGTTCAAACTCACCAATTTCCGGCTCCGGTGTCTACCACCGGGTCATTTTGACCCAGTTGCCTGACAACGGAGGTATAAAAATGGATAAATAAAAACTTACTTTGTCTATTTTTAATGGAGTTGAGATCTTCATCGAAGGTTTGTCCGGTACTGCTGGCGAAGGCTTCGGCAGTGGCGCAGTAACCGTGATGGACGAGATACGTAGAGACCATTCTGTCGAATTTCGTCGCGTACGTTATTCGTTTTGTCGATTCTTTGTAGATTCATAAACGCCGTTAAGGGTATCGCGTTTTTTACTCTAATTTTCATTTCTCTTAAAAACCTTTTTTTCTCTTTTTTTCGTTCAACTTTTAAAAAAACTGCGAAAATTAAAAAATTAAAATTGCCCAAAATGTGGAAATTAATCGTAATGCCAATTTATCGACTTTCCCAGGGTTTTTCTTGGTTTTTTGAACTTGCGATAACCTTGAACGGTACGTACTTGTGGAGTACAGCTTGCCACTGTCCCTGCCCGTGATCAGGTGTCGGATAATTTATTATCTGCAATCTCGTTCGTACTCGCAACTCGTTTATCATGTCACCGATGTCAAAAACGAATGGCGCTTGACCGAAATTGGCATCGACCATCTCGCCCGGTGTTTGAAGACCAACGGTCGGATATAAATTTGGCTGGAACAAAAAGAAAAACAAATATTGTCAGCAAAATTTTTGGCATTATTTAAAAAAAAAAAAAAAAAAAAAAAAACGTTTGGTCGAACGTAGTATCGAACGGAAATCGTATCCATCTTTTTCAACAAAATTTTCGTTTCGGTCAAGGGCTTTCTTTTCAACTTACCGGTAAATCTGTGAAGGCGATACCGAGATGGTGACCGTTCTTTGTGTAAAATGCTGTGTTGTCGACGAGATTGACACCGCAACCGATAACGTCACCGGTGGTAAAGGTCGGCCCGTAAGGTTGTCCCGTACCCGATGAACAGAAGCTGTGACCATCGTCCCCGTGATAACCATAAGAATGCTTGTCCCAGCCTGGAAGTCTGTTGACGTTTACGCCGTGAGCCGAAAGTCCTATTCCCATGTAACCGTCTCGTCCTTTGCTCACTATTTTCACCTCGAAATAGTACAGGCCACATGCGGCCGGTATAGAGTGCGTTGTGCGAACACTGGCAGCGTCTTTGTGTGTCTTTCCATAACCTTTTATCAATATTTACATTTTCATCTCAATCAAAATTCGATAAAATTCATTCGGTTTGGAATAATTTTGTATTTCCGAAACTTTGAACCAAGCATTTCTGAAAATACGTTCCTCCGCATCGAATCCAACCTCTCGGAATCACATCGCGTTACCATTCCCAGAGCAGCACTCGGAGCTCAACGGAAAATGCAAATTAGGCAAAGATATAACCGCAACGATCAAAGAAGCGTTTCCTGCTCCAAGTTTTACGTTTCTATATCGTCGAGCACCATATACCGCGGTTTTAATATTTCGGCCCAGATGTTTATTCAGGCATTCCTTCTTATCTATAGGCAATCGACATCCGGCTCAAATTATTCCCGATAACATCGAAAATCACTGGCGCTTGAAATTTTTCGATCATTTTTTTTTTTTTTTTTTTTTTTACCCCATTCAATTAATTCAAAAAATAAAAAATCGTTTTCAATCGATCGAGAAACAAGTTTAGTTGGTTGTTTTTTTCTTCATTTTTCGCGAGATTAACAAAAATAAATAATAAACATGGCGGTTGTACGTCAAGATAAGTTGCGTGCAAACGATTTAGTGATGTCACATCGATGAGGAGCGCGAGGTGACCCAGTGACCTACTACCTTGCCAGAACTCCCTTCTCTCATTTTCTCCCTCCCGGCCCTCTTTTAACAATGAAAGGACGTGGCTGCTTTGCCTAATCTCTAATTACTCTGATTTTTTTCTATCATCCTAATCACTGTACGAACCCTTCCCCCGCCCCTTTCTGCTTTTCCATCGCCTTATCGAATCGTTATCGAGAAAAAATCAACTCCGACTAATAGAAACTCTGCACAAAGCTATGGGACATTTAGTGCCAAGGAAATTGAAGAAAAATAAAATCTAAACTGTTATCAATTGATTGGGTTGTAAAATTGATTATCGCCAAAAGGGAAGAAAATGTGGGATCATCCGAGAGTTGCAGAAAAAAAAAAAAAACAATTCAATCGCACGTCAAGAAAAACGTCAAGGTTCTCTTCCGAGCACGAGAGAGCGTACCAGAGGAAAATATACGGATTTCAATAAATTTAACTCGCTGCACACGAGCTCTTGAAAATTTTTCCCAAATTGTTTTTTGGCGCGCTAATGATTTTTGAAAAATTCCGAGACTCCGCGGATACGTCAAAGGCTCGCGTGGCTCTATGTGCTCGATAGCAATCGTGTCTTGGTTGCATTATACATCGCGTCTAGATGCACGTAGCATATCGCTCGTGCATATTTGCGGACCTCGAACGTCCGCACTTCTATTATTACATCCTTGCTTTGCTTGGGCTAGGCATCGTGCAAAATCCTAACATTTTAATGCTCGATTCATTAAGCAGAAAAAATAGCAACGTCCAAACGACACTGAAAGACTAATTGATCGAGTTTTATTTTTTATTTTTATGAAAAACCGCGTGTCGTTATGAAAAATGCGTTGAGAACGACGAGGAAACGACTGCATGGTGCATCGAGAGGTGAAAGTTTTGTTCGTAAAAGTCTCGCGAGACGTGTTAGCAAGTTCGAACGTGAATGAACGAGCAATGAAAAAAATAAAAAACGGAAAATAGCTCGAAATTGAAATTTCGCGACAGCTCGATTGGCACTTGGCGATGAGAAATTTCAATTTTCGCTCGCGCATCAGCTCGGTCGATAAACCCAACGAACGAAATTGCTCGATTCGACTTTTTGCGACTCGATTTTTTTCTCCAACGTTTCCTCACGCCAGATGGCGCGTTTTCGAGGTCTCTTTAAGCCGCGATAAGGAAATATATCTCGGGAGGGCAAATTTGCGAATATTGAAGATATACTCGCGAATGGAAACTCGAGGTGTGTGTGTGTGTTCGTGTATGAAGACTCTGGCAAGGTTCTTGGCTCTCTGTGCGATACCGCATGGCGAATCGATCGTCCGAGCGAGGGCTCGAGCGCCGCGAGAGTAACGATTCGTCCATCGTGGCCCTCTAGCTGTAACTGCACGCCAACTACAGTGCAATTATTACCAAAAAAAAAAACAATCAACAATTCGACACAAAATCAATAATCCGACCAATCGGCAATTATTATTATTCCCATTGTTGTTAATTTTTTTTTTGTTTTTCATATTGCATTCAAACTTTTGATAATAATGATATTTTTATGAATTTTTCCATTTTTCATTATGAATTCAAAAAAAAAATCGAAGCAAATTTTTCATCTTGGCTCGATAATGAAAAGCAAAGTAATTAAATCGGAGAAAAATAAGGTAAACAACATTTGCAATAATAGAAATTGTTGCAACAGTTTGTCGAGGGAGGGAATGGCCTTTTTAATTATTGACAGAAGGAAACGAGCGATCGAGCTTTTGTTTGGACGAGTTGTTGTTATTATTATTTTTCATGCACCAACGAGTCCGAAACGAGCAGTATCTTCCTTCGACTACTTCTTCAAAATAGCGATCCTCTTGTATCGCGATGTGAATAATGCCGCAACGCACAATTTCCTCCGCGCACTTTCCATGGAAAATTGTCAGAAAATTTTTTTTCTTTTTTCTTTCAATATAAAAATTACAAACAAACACGCGAGGCCAAACTTTATTGCGTTGTTTTAATTTTTATCAATTAATTCAAATATCGTCAAGTTTTGAGCGATAAAAAAAAAGTAAAACAAAAAAAAAAGGAGATTGGCTTAAGGGGATATTTGAAAAAAAAAAAAAAAAAAAAATTCAAATGCTCGTCCGCGAGGTTTTGTAAAGCCTCGTAACGTGTATTACGTTTCTATAATTAGACTGCAGAGTCGAGGGGGCCGGGGGAGAGAGTAAAGGAGCTTGCACGACGAGTAAAAAAGAAAAGCTAATTACGGTGATTTCTGGCTTTGGAGTATATACACGGAAGGCTGATGTTTGGGGGCGACAAAGGCAACTTTTTTTACTTTCAAAAGAATTTTTCCCTCGCAGTCCCTGCATGATCGTTCAATTTCTACAAATTTTCCAAAGACCGAATCTCAAAGAAAATGTGAAATTTATAGTTTCATTTTGTCAAGTTTATCATAAAAATTAAAACAAAGTAAAATTTGTGTCGGTGTGTGCGTGCATTTGTATTCACAAGCTGCTGGGTTCCGTTTTCTACCTGGATCGATCCTACGCTTACACGAAACTCGACAACCCAAGGGGTCTCTCCATTGAACATCGGAGGGCATGGCAGAAAATGCACGAGTACGAGAGAGCGATCGAGAGAACACGAGGAAAAGGGAGAAATCGAAAAAACAAAAGGAAAGAGAAAAAAAAATCAGGGGAGCGAAACGAAGGGAAAGGAGGATGGGATTGCGAAAATATCGTGTTAAAGATTTTAATTCAATTACGAGAAATATTTGTACGAATAAGTCATTGAGAAATGTAGAAATTTTGGAAAAAACTAATTTTACGTGATTTTTCAAATTTTATTGCGTCAGAGAAAAATGGAATTTTTTAAATCTCCCATCATTTCGTACGATGCAGAATGCACGAGCAAAAATAGTTTCCATTGGAGAAACTTGAATCGGCAAGATACAAGAAGCCATTGATAAATGTCAATAAATGGAATATTATAACAAAAACAATAACGAGGCATAATAATAATAATAATAACAACGATGATAAGCATAAAAATAAGGATCGCAAGGCAGAGGAGGGCGTGTGTGACTGGTGAGTTAATAGAATCGACGATTGCTCAATACTCGATTATTTTCTCGTCCCACTCGCAAAGGCTTAACCTCAAAAACAACAAAAAAAAAACAAAAAAAAACAACGATGGTTTCGAAATATTTACGAACGCGTAGAAGAAAATTGGGGAGGCTTCCTTTCTTTGGAAAAAAGCGCATCGTGTACTACGAATGCAAGGCTCCCCCCCCCCCCCCCCTCCACGACTCAACGTCCACGCGCACGACGAACAGCTGTCATTGACATTGTGCCTGCGCGATGTACAATCTCGTGTCTCTGTCGCTTATTCCGAAATGCCCCAAAACCAGCTCGTAAATAGTTTCTCTTTTTCTTTGTTCCTTTCTCCGGGGAAATTTGGAAAAGGTTGGGTCAAGAATGAAACGACTAAAGATAGAACGTAGAAGAGTGCGAGTGGAAGTAAAATGTTTTAGGACGATATGGGAACGAGAGAGAGAGGGCAAAATAAATATGGTGGATCGACGCAGAAGGAGCGAGACGGAGCGAGCTCGCGAGTCGATCAGCTGATTCCTTTGTTTGGGTCGCTGACACACGCGAAAAAACGTCTCGTTTGACAATTTGAGGAATCGATAATACGTATGACAGCCGGAGGATTTCTCACGTTGGAAAAACGCTCCGTTTGTTCGAGCCGAGCGAGCAAACGAGAGATGAAAATAATCATTAGAAACGTTGATTTCTCGATCGCTTCAAAGTCGCGAGCGCGTATTTAGAATTAAAACGTATTTCGAAGAAGGTCGCATGCGTGATGTTGCGAATAGAGCGAGAGAGAGAAAAAAACGTATACATTTACGAAAAAGGAAGGAGAAGAGAGAGAGAGAGAGAGAGAGAGAGAGAGAGGAGAGACAGCAGCGCGCGCCTGAGGTCGAGCAAGTTGCACGTTTCTTTCTCGCTCCCTCTTTTTCAGCATCGCCTCTCGCCTTCTCTCTTTCTCTCGTGCCGAGCGTTTCAACGTACCTTTGTAATTAACTCGAAGATTATTTAGGGAAAGTCCTATGTAGTTGTACTTGTCCTTGGGGCTCCACGATCTCGGCAACGGTGTTTCCTCTTCGTTTACCATCGGATACAACATCTTGAGCCGATCGACAGGCTCATTTTGTTCCGAATTCGTTCTCGAAGTCTCCATAACACTCCGTTCCTCGCTGCTGGCGGCCATCATTGTCATCCGCACTGCCCTTCTTTCTCTCTCACTCACTTCCCCCACCCCTCGCCCTCCGCCGCCTCCTCCTCCTCCACCCTCGCTACTCTTTACAGTCTAGTTTTGCCCTGCCTTTCGCCCTGTCTTGCCTGTTGGACTCGCAGCAGCGCTCCGTCTCGCTCTCACTCACGAGCGAGACACAATATTATATGCGTATGTGAATTTAAGAGCAACGCGCACAACCAAACGCGCATCCAGAAAACACTTTTTTCTTCTCCCTCTCCCTCACCCGTCACTCTTTTTATTTTTATTCCTTATTTTATTCTGTTCCGTACGCGACAATCACGGATTTATCGAATCGTACAATTTTTCAATGTTTACACGCAATCTTGGCGATCCAACGGACCCAAGTGACAGCTCCAATTCCTCACACAATGATCCGTTATCCCGACGATTATCGTTTTTCAACTGGAGCTTTGTGCTGCTGACTTTTTGCATCGCTGCTGCTGCTCTCGCCTCTCTCTCTCGCTCGCTCGCTCGCTCTCCGCTGATGCTCCTCAGCGCTCTCTGGCTCTCGGATTACTGATGAACCGTGATGTGTTGCACTACCACAGCGCCCCCGTCACAATCAAGCACCTTCGTGAACAACCATGTACTATAAAACATCCCTCCCCCAACATCTTATTCTCTCTTTATCCTTTTCTTTTCTCTACTCGATCCCATACGTCCGACAAAGTTAAAGACACTTTTCAAACTCTTTGTTCCCGTGGCGCATGAATCAACTAACTTTTAACAAGATGGCCGACTACGAAATATCCAAAGCACGTGGTATTGGATGACATTTCACAGTTTTTTTTTCTCTGATTTTTCGTTTTTCAATCATTTGGGAAAAATTCGTTTTTCACTCTGTTGGATTTCGTTGCACCGACGTAATTCCAACGCTGGAAACATTCGAAATGTGCAGCGTCAATGGAGAATTCGACGAGGCACAGGAATTCATACCACCAGAAGAAAAACGTCAAATTCTGTAAGACTTGTTACATTTTCCTCACAAAATTTTCACTTTTTTCCTGCAAATCACAAAAAGTAACAGATTACAAACGTCATTTCAAAAATTTTACAATTTCGAATCGTGTCTCGTTAAATATTGAGATTCGCAACATAACCTCAAGAACGATGAAAAATTCATTTTTTCTCGCAACTCTTCAAGGGACGACGCAGTTTGTCAAAAATGCAAAGTCGACAAGGCGCTGGTTGTTCTCAGAGGAAAAGACGTATACTGCAATGCCTGTTTTCTGGCAAGCGCCACCCACAAGTTTAGAGCGTCTCTTGGAAAATCCAAAATCGTAAGACCTTTGGATAAAATTCTTGTGGCACATTCCGGCAAAGCTGGATCGACGGCTTTGCTCCATCTCATAAAAGCCGGGATGCACGAATCTGTCCACAAGAGACTGGTCTTTGAAACTAAAATTCTCTACGTCGACGGTAAATAATTGATCAAATTCACAATTTCAAACAATCGAGTTGATAACTTTTTTTTATTCTCCAAATAATTGAATTTCAGACGGAGCTATGGAGGACAAAAGTTGGCGAGAAAGGTCACGGAGGATCGAAGCGATAAACGAGCAAGTTTCGTGTCTGGGTTTTCAAAGTTTTGGCCAAAGTCTGAGTCAAAGTCTAAACGGCGAAGGGCCAAAAATTTCGAGACTAGAAAGCTTGTCGAGCGACTTGAAAAATTTTACGAGCTCGGACGAGAGATTGAGGGAAATATTTTCAAAATTGACGGACCGAACATCGAAACTGGAGCTTTTGAGAAAATTGCGTCAAAAGTTGATTTTCGAAGCAGCTCGAAATTTGGATTGCAACAAAATATTCTTAGCCGACGATTCGACGTCGCTGGCGATCGATATTTTGAGCAACGTGTCGTTGGGACGAGGAGCTCAACTTTCTCTGGACGTTGGATTTTTCGACGATCGTTTTTCCGACGTCATGATTCTCCGTCCGATGCGCGACTTTTCCCGGCACGAGCTTTTGACATACGTGAGAATTCACAATCTCAAAATCGTGGACGAGAACACAAATGAAAAGTCAAAAAGTTTCGGATCGATTCAAGAGTTGACGGAAAAATTCGTCACGGATTTGGATTCTCGTTTCAGTGGAACCGTTTCCACGATTTTTCGGACTGGTGAGAAAGTTTGCTCGATTTCTAACAAAACTCGAAACGACAATGAGAATTGCGCCCTGTGCGACGCGCCTCTCGACACGAAAGCCTCGGACGACGTTATTTCTGCGATCCAAGCGACTTCGTTCTCCAAATTAGTTTCCTCCGAAGGACCCAACGGAAACATTGCGACAAATGCACAAAATTTAGCAAAATCGTCCGTCAGGGAGAAGGAGAAATTGGGAAACTGCTGCGGAAATTGTAACGGCGCCTGTACCAAAGACCCACAACTTTCAATCAGCCCGGAAAATTTGAAAAAATTTTTGTGCTATGGATGCAGATTGATTTTTCGTCATTCTAAAATTCAGGATGTGCCTCGGTGCGTTTTGGACAATGTTCGACAGAGAAATTCGTTGGAAAGCATGCGACAAGAAATAACGGACTTTTTATTGTAAATAGTTGTTTTGTTTTTTCTCGTTGCTAAATAAATAAAAGATTTTTTTTATCCGGACTGACGACGTCGTCGTAAATTAGAAAGTTGAGACTTGGATCCCGAACGAGAGAACGAACAAAAATTATTCCAATAGAAAACGTGAATTCGAATACACGGTGGTAGTTTCTCGGGCGAGAGACAGGTGGCGCACGTGCGACACAGCGTTCAGGAAATAATTTTGCTCATCGAAATTTGACAGTATCATCGTCTGCGATCTCGAAATTTCGAGGTTCCTGAGGAAAAAGTGTGCAACGATCGGCGAGTTGTTACGAGATACGTAAAAAAAATTTAGCAGGTAATCGATTTTATGTTAAAAATAATTTCAAATCGTTCAACATGATTGAGTTACGTAATAAAATATCTGAGAATCGAGGTTATGTTTGTCAAAGCCCCATAAAAAACCAATAAAAAAAAAAAACGGTAAATATACAGAAGTGCGGCTTTTCCCAAAAACGAGATGGAAATTTTTTTTTTCTCTGCGGAACTATTGATCACAACAAATAATATTCCACAGGGGGAGACTAACATTTCCCATAAATTTCCATAAATTATGGTGTTTTCACGTTTTGAAAAATACACGCGAGAAAATTACGAATATTTCCATCCTTGTTTTTTTTCTTTTTGTTTCCATAATTGGAAAAAAATAGCTCTTCGAGTGTCTTTTTGTTTTGGGAAGGAACCAGGAACGTTGCTTAGAATCGAATATTAACAAATTGAGGTTATGTTTTTCCAAATGAGGAACGAATCCACATTGAATCTGTGGGTATCGAGCGACTAAATAGAGTTGGGACTGAAATTGCAGAAAATAATGGATCTGCAGCCTTTCTTGCGCACTCCGTTCACGGATATATTCGGGTCGCTGCAAAATTTTCAAGATCATCCGGAATGCGGCCCTTTCGAAATGAGAGTGGTCAATTGTCTGGAAGCTTACGGAGTGCCGCGAGGTCGTGAAAAATGTAGATTGCTCATGGAAGATTTTAAGGAATGCGCTATGAAGAGCAAACAGAATGCACGCGTCGACATAATGTGGAGAGAGCGTCGGCGGCAATACGCAGCTGGTGAACGAAAAGAATGTTATGCCAATGATCCTCCCGCTGATTCCTTTTAAATCCTCCAGAGATGTATTCCTGTGTAGTCTCCGATTTTCTTCGAATTATTGGAACACAATGTTGTTAAATTAATCGCGATACGTGCGGAACGATCCTGTAATAAAATTTACTGAATATTAAACGATATCGATGGAAAGAATGTGGCGTTTGTTTATTTCTTTCCCGATCGTCGAATTGAGCGAAGAAAATCAAGTCATTCGTCATTATACCGAACGTCGGTAGAACGAACCGCGGGGAGTCGCTTCTTCGAGCGCCCGGAGGACGGCGCCACTGAGTAAATTCGCAATTCCGCATCACGTTGTTTCTTTTTGCACACGGTAGGCGCACCTGTCTGTCATTCGCCGCCGACTGTCAATCTGACTGACGCTAGTGGCGGTAACCACGCCGCCTTTTTATTATTACCATATCGCGGTGCGTTGCTGTTTATCCATCATTTTCCATTGGTCAAGTTTTTCAGTGGGAGATCCAAGAGAGGACAAAGGGGTGAGAAGAAGAAGAAAAAAACGAATTATCCTGTCAACGGTTGTAAACAACACGAGGGGTGAGGATAGAAAAAACCGCGTCGCTAAAAATATTTCGCCGACAAGCTCATCAATTTGACATCGAGCTTCAAAGGTTGGTAAGGATTTTCTTTTATTTTTTTCCTCGTATTCTTCCGATTTGTTACTTTGGAATTAATAATAATAACGTGTCGTGCAATGCGCGCGCGCGCGCGTGTCTGTGTGTGTGTGTTGATTTCACGATTCGCGTC
Organism: Hyposoter dolosus; assembly: GCA_963921915.1. Taxonomy (NCBI): domain Eukaryota; kingdom Metazoa; phylum Arthropoda; class Insecta; order Hymenoptera; family Ichneumonidae; genus Hyposoter; species Hyposoter dolosus. The sequence continues at coordinate 214,079 of OY998136.1, read as the reverse complement.
GTTGTCCTCGCCGGGCATGGACGCGTGAAAGCGTGCACGGAACGAAGCGCGTGGTCTCTCTCTGGTCAAATAACTAAAAATATTTATTCAACATCGTCCTTTATGCGCCAGTTATTTTTCCAATTTTCATCGGTAATTTGACATTTCGCTGTCATATCGAAACTTTGATGATTATTTGATTTTTTCATTGGTTCAAAATTATTGGTCTGTTTCTGTGTTTAGCTTTTCTCCTTATTTCACGAGTGTGCCTGCGCGCGCGCGCGCGCGTCTGTGTGTGTATGTGCGATATTGTGTATTACGCTCATACGTCTCTCTCGCGTCTTGACTATCACGCCGACGTCGTTTGACAGCTCCGCCACTTTCAAGACGATTGGTAAACAACGAGGGGACACCGTCGGCCTGGCGCGAACGGACTGCGTTTACACGGCACTGCCGGCAATGGATCACCGCGTCGGTAAGTTTTGCTATTTCCAAAATTTAACATCTATACTTTTGTTATCGATATATTGCGTAATTGACGACTCGGGAGAACGAATATTTTCCACGCGTGTGAGTCTGCGGTCGAAAAAAAAACGTGCTGGGCATTTGTTTTTTTTTTTCCACGAAAATTTCGTTCGTTGCTAAAAATTTAGGAAGATTAAAAGTTGAACAAATTATGAAAATTCTCAGCTACATTTGTTGCAAATTTATTTTTTTCTGACGCCACGTCCGACAGGCACGTGCTTTGCAAACAAAACATGGAAAAACTTTTGACGTTTTGATGAAAATTTCCATTTTTGTTTCGCGTCCAAGATTCCAGACGCCATGTTTTTTTTGTTTCTACGCTGAAGTGCCATCGTTTCAATGTTTCTTCTACGATCAACAGATTTTTCATCTTTTCGTACTACCCGTTGCGTTCGCACAGATACTATTTGTTGTATATTTGTCGTTGCGTGTTTTATCATGACGCTGGACGCCACGGGCACGTGGTGGCGCGGCGCGGCGCGGGCTTTGCACATGCCGTTTGCGCAGTCTCGCCGTATCCGGGGTTCGCTCGTCTCTGCGCACGGCTCTTTCGCTCTTTCTCTCTCGCGCTCACCACGTCGCTCCCCCCTTGGCTTATTCAACTGTCATTTTCACGAGCGTGTCTCTTTCAAATCTGACGTTTCGTGAGATTGCGCTCTTTTGTCTCAACGCTCCCTCAACACACTTCTTTTTTTTCTCTCATTTTTCGACGTAATATTTAACCGCGACTTCCTCTCGAACTTGTACATTTCCGGCTGATTCCAACTTTTCTCGATTAGCCTCCGCTCTTTTCTGCAAAACTCGCTGCGGCGAAAGTTTTTTAATTTTTTTAGTAAACACGTGGTTTGTGTAGCGGCCTTTGTGTCGCTGCTAGTACCTGCGCCGATCGCGGCCTTTTTTTCGGGCCTCGTGGCGCTGCTGCCGGGCCAAACATTTTTTTTTCCTTTCTCCCTGTAAATATGACAATGAATATTTTTTCTCATTCGAATCTCAACCCGTGAAAAATACGACGGCGTACACTCGCGTCAAAAATTTCCAAAATTTTGTAATACTCGTGATTTTTTCCTTCATTTTTCCTAATCGCCATTCCTCACCGATAATATTTTATCTGAAAAAAGCAAACTATTCCTCACTATTCCAGATTTATGCAAATCATACGCATTTATATTTTCTCTCGTTCTCGAGGACGCTCGTGTTGTTTTTTTCGTCACGTAGATCTAAGATTATACATTTATGCCGTTGCAACGAGGTGAAAAAAAAAAAACACAAAACAAAACAAAACAAAAACGTTGACACGGTTCGAGACTTTTTGCAACGCGACAAAAAGAACAAAGAACGCCATAAAAATAAAGCACGAACTCGGGATGAGCGACATAGAATCTCGTTCCAATGTTTTTTGTTTTTTTTTTTTTATTCTTGTTGTTGTTGAATTTAATGCTTTTCTAAAAATTTGAAAAAGAAACAACGTTTCGTTTACGGTTATGGTGAAAAGTACGAAACCGACCATCGGCGGAAGTTGATATTACACCTGTCGTGCACTTGGGCGCCTTGCCCCTCTCCCCTCCTCGTTGCTTGCTCGAAATATCGTTCGGGAGTGAATGAAAATGGCCAATTAGGGACGCAACCGGGCTAATTGACAGCAAGTTTATCAATTTTAAATGTGAAAACATTTTTTCATCATGTTTCTTATAAAAAAAAAAAAAAAAAACATTTGCCTCGTGCCGTTATGTATATATTTTGATTTTCGTAGTACGACGAATACAACGGGGTCTCGGAGGCTCGAGCGTTTCCGGCTATTTCTTGGAAACGCTCGAGGGGTGTGTGAGAATTTGACCTTGAGGATCTCTCGGCTTTTCGTAATTCGATCCTGATCAGGATCGATTTTATTTACCATTACTAATTCGCAGCCGCCCCAACGACTCGTAACTTAATTATGCTAAACACTCGACGACGATAGTATCGAATTTCATTCCGTTTCTTTCCTTCGGAGCCCTTCCTGTGCTCTCAGGATTCCCCTTATTCAATTGACCTTTTCGAAGGTTATCCGATCCGAAAATCGTTCAATTATTCATCGGCTATTTCATTGCAGGATTTTAAATTAATCTCCAACAAATCTCGTTCGTTTAAATATTTTTTCTCGCATTTCTCACTATTCTTATTTTCAAGTCTCGGCCACCTTCTCGTCAACTCTTTCATAAATTCGAGTCTTTGGCACACGGTTATGGTCTATGATTACTTTACGCATGCTTCGCAGAGCCCGCGAGGAGGGAGGAGCGGGGGGGGGGGGTGATTTCTTTATCTCCTTCGACTCCCCGAACGATGGTTCTTTGCTCCGTTCTTATCAATATTATAGTTAAGTTTCATTCGTCAGAAATAAACCAGAGATCTGTCGCCATTTGTGCTTGTGATCGCGACGAAAGGCTCTCAAACAAATAACGCCAGTCATTTTCCTATACGATATAAATTTAAAGAGAAGCGAGGCAAAGAATGCTCATGGACACACTGGGTCAATTTGACCCCGACCTCTTTTTTCTGTCGATTTCTGGTCATTTTTTATTTCAATAAAATGATTATATTGTTTTGTTTTTTTCGATTTTAATAACTTTGGAGGTTGAAAATAGTCGAAAAGGCGAATCGAGGGGATCGCAAGAACGCGGAGGCGTGTTATAACGTTGTAAATTAGTACCAACAGGTGCCGTAACTAATGCGATACTAACAATAAGTACGAACGTTGTCCCGTCTATTTTCGTTACTTCATCCGCAAACTCTCGTCACTCTTGGTCTCTCCTTTCTCACCCTTGTGCTTTCACAGTCTTTATTGTTTTTGTTTTCGTATTTTGAGATCAAGACACAAACTTGACGCCTGCTTCTCGCTTGCATCGTCCTTTCTCCTTGCATCGATTATTTTCTTTCATTTCTTACAAAATTCGTCAATCCTCGCGTGTACTACTCGGCATTCATTGAATGAAAATGTTTTTTTTCGTTTTTTTCGTTTTTTGAAAAACTGGAAAAAAATTTAAGAGCGATGTTGTAATGTCTCGGTTAATTTGAAACAACGGGACGTGCAAAATTTTTTGAAAATTCACTGTCAAATCGATTACGCGAGTCGAGCCAAATTGATTTCTTGGCGTCTCGTGTGGCAACGACGTTTTATTTATAAATCCATTAGTGGAAAACGCGATGTGAGGTCTTTGCGCACAGAGTGTCGCAAAAGTAATGCTCGAAATTAACGGAGCAGATAGATGGTGAAATCCCAAAGAGAAAAGCTCTTTTCCATTTTTTTCCACGACGCATCGTCGACGAGATATTAATTGGTTAATCGGCTGATCCATTCCCGATGAATATCTCGCGAACGGTGGATCGTAGAGACAAATGTCCGAGGACTTTTCTCTTCGGAATGAAAAGATGTAGCGATCCCTCCATAGTTGGGACAAGTTTTTCGAAACGGCCTGTAGAGAGGCACAAAAAAGAACGAAGGTGGAACGCCGGGTCATCGAGTGAATCGAGACTCGTGCACCGATGCGTTTATCGGGGCCAATAGAGTCGCGCCTCTCAGTGCCTATTTAAACGATCGATACAATCGTTGGCCACGCAACAGACTTTGTTTTTTTTTTTTTTTTTTTTTTATCGACAAAGGAACTTTGTTGGGGCCAAAACGAGTCAACATAGAATTTCAACTTTTTTTCTTCCTCGAGAGGCTAATCGCTATAGCCGAATCTTTTTCAATACTCTTTGATGACGAAACTCGTGCTTAAAAAATTCCTAACAACTGTGTCGTACATTTGGCACGTCTAATTGCGGATTATTTCTCGACTCTTTTATTTTATTTTATTCCCTCGCACCGAATGATGCTCCATTTTTTCCCTCGATTCTCAACGTCAATTACGTTTTTTTTTTACCATTTTTTAATTTTTTTTCAACCCTTTCCATAGACACTGTCTTTTTGAAATGTCAAATTTTTGAAATATTTATGACAATTGTTCACCAAAATATTTGAATTCATCATTCATCTTCATATCCGGTTACAAAGGAACTTTCCCCTCATTTTTTGTTGTTCCCTCATATTTAGCATATCTATTGTTGCAATTATGCACGCGGACGATCCGACCCATCGATATTCTTTTTCTTGCACTCTTCAACTTTTTTCTCTCCATTGTCGATCGAAGGAAATAGTCGAGAGAGGTCGTTCGATAGATAATTCTTTCTACGTTCCTCGTTCGTTCTTTTCACCGCTCTGGGACGAGAGCGTCATTACCATTAGAATGCAATTGGCTCGTCCAATCAAATTATGCATCGCTTCATTTTTTTTTTTCATCATATGTTTGCTCGTATGCATCGAATATTCGACGTTTCTTCGGCCTCTGTGACACTTGACAAAAGGAAATAATCGAGAAAGCGGGCAACCCATTTTTCAATATCCATTTCCAACTCGTATTTTTTTTTTTTTTTTTTTTTTTTTTGTCAAAATTATTTTCATTATTTCCGTCGTCGTTTTTTCCCATTTTTGCGATGAAAATTTCATTTTTATTGAAAAAAAAAAATGTTTGGCAATGAAAAGTTTAAAATTCAAAAAAAAAAAATCCCTGACGTGTTTATCGTCGAACCAATGGTTCGGAATGGAAAGGGGTATGCGATTTATTTATTATTCGGAATTTGGAGAATTTTCCGGATTAAATAATCGAGGAATAAAGTGTCGAAAAAAAAAATGAAAATAAATGAACGATATGGAGAAACGAGCGAAGCGCAGAGAGTTTATACGAGTGACAGGTGCTGTCGCGATAATTCCGGTAAGGCGAGAGTCCGTAACGCGTCTACGGACGTTGAGGCCGCCGCGATCTCGTGGCGTTGGCGGCGTCGTTAAATGTCTAAATTCGTGCCTTCCCAGCAATAATAGACCACGAGCTTCCTCAACTAACGCACCATTACTTTCTACCACTCATTGTGTTACAAGCAATATTACGAGTTTTACGAAGGGTTTTACACGCAAAAAAAAAAAATCACGATTACCGTACAGCGGGCAAATTTTTTTTTGTTTTTCCCCATCGTGAGTCAACGCACCGAGCAGGACACTATTTTCATTTGGAAAACGTAAAAGAAAGTCACAGTCATTATTTAATGAAAAAATTCATTATTTTAATTTCGAGGAAAAATAATGAAATGTTTGTTATTACTGATGAAAAAGACTTTGTCCAATGAAATTTGGTTGAAAGTAAGGCGAGACACAAAGGTTTACGTACGCGATGGACAAACACGTTTGACAACATGTTATTTTCAAGTACTCGCCGCGCACAGTCGCTCGCCGGATGATTGTCAATGAGATATTTCAAATCGACTTGTCAAAATTTTCACGTACTTGGAATCTATTCGATTGACAAAACACCGAGAAGAAACTTAAATTGGGACACAAGTTTTTCAGGGCTCATGTATTGAATATTTAAGCCTCCGTCCGCGTCTGCTGCCTCGTAAAAGTACTGCGTGAAAATCGCGGGCTTTAACCGATGAAATAATGATTAGTCGCTGATACGCGAGCCACTCGTTTTTTCTCAACGAACCGAGTCTCGCAGAGTGGATTTTTAATTTTGAAAAAAAAAAAAAACCAAATTCATTTTTGTCTCTGTACCGTCTTGGTATGTATTCGAGGTGGAAACTTTAAGAGTCTCGACTTTTTGTTTTCGAAATATCGGCAGCAGGCACTTGTCACTCAATTTCTTTTTTCTTCCCTTTTTTTTTTTTTTCTTTTTTCAATGTATGGAAAAGCCGAGTTGAAACTTTCTTTCGACAACCCCTGGCTCGAAACTTCGTGGAGGAGAAAATTCTTTCAGCCAGACCTTTTTTTTCTCATTCATTCCCTTCAGCGAGGCTCTCTCTCTCGCTCGCTTCCTCGAGCGAAAGAAATGTCAGGGTAGAAGAAATGGTCACCCCATGCAGGGATGACTCGAGGGTCCCCAGCTGTCTCGATTTCTCAACGAGATATACATTACAAACACATTTTGACCCGGTTCCATTTTTTCGGCGCGTAAATAATTTCAACAAATGATAAATAAATAAAAATAAAAAAAAACATTTTCCCGGTGAATTTGAATGGTGGCAGCTGACGGACGAATAAATAACGCAATTTTTCTGCAATTCTCGGTACTTTTCTGGCAAGTCATGACAGACGGCATAAAAAAAAAAAAAAAAGCAACGCTATCGTAATCGAGAGTCATGAATATTCCGAAACTTTCCGATCTCGTCTAATTTCTAATTATCGATTCAATCGTTCCACATTTCCGTCTCTATATACACATTAATAGTTTCTACACAAGTATATAGTTAATTTCCGATAATAGAGCTCGGCGCGTTTACGCACGACTCGTTCTTCAATGCCGCGATAAGGGAGCCAAGAGTTGAACGTTCTCCTCGATAACGCGATGAGTTGTGTAAAAAAAATAAAAAATAAAAAAAAAAGCGTACACTCAAAGAGAGCGAGAGACGGGGGGGGGGGGGGGAGATAAAGAAGCGGAAGAGAGTGAGAAAGAAAATTGCACGCACTAAATAATTCACGCTCATTGAGGCGCCCCGATCATTTCCTCGCTTATTCACATCGAGAGCCATTCGCACGATAAAAGTTACGCGATTGTACTATATTGCGATTCATTGACGAGTTTGCCACGAGTGCATCCATGTTTAGCAACAAACATTTCCCTGGTCCATTTCATCATCGGTTGCCCGATTAATGGCAAAGACAGGCTAATCGCTCTTGTCAACACGTCAACCTCATATTTTATTTCATTCCCATTATAATTATTCTCGCATACTCTCCACGTTCCATTTATTTCGCACAATCGTCCATCAATCCTATAATCTCTCTTTCTCTCCTCATCTCGCCCCTCGCCATCGATAAAAACGTCAATTTCAACTTTTTTCTCAGTCACCGCATCCATCAATTATTTTCTAAACAATATTCCATCATTTTAACCGCCAAATCGCTTTCTCATTGAATTTCAAAAATTTCCATTCACATTCTTCGAATCGACTGCGAGTGGTTTGGTGCAGTTTTTTTTTTTTTTTTTCTCGTCAATTTCGTACGACTTTTGTGAAATGTTTGAATTTTCGAATCGAGTGTCAAAATACACTCGAGAGTATTTCGGTGTGACTTGTTGCACGAAGTCGACGCGCTCGGTAGTCGAAGAGAACACAAGTGGTCCTAATCTCGAGGCAGATGGTAATTATGTCAGTAGATAGTGCGGTTTGCCAGGCAAGCAAACTTCGTGAACGCTCGCAGTTAGTAAAGCGAGATTTTTTTTTTTTTTTTATTTTTACAGTTTTTTTTTTTTTTTCACAAACATTTCGAGGCTATGTAGGCTATTTGATAACCTTCTCTGTAACTTAACGTTATATCTGCCACACACGCATATATCCATCTCGAATCTTGAGTCGTCTAATCGTCGAGACATTTCTCTCTTGTTTGCTCCGCTCGATCTAGCCTTTCGGCTTTTTTCTTCTTCTCCACTTCACTCGTGTCAAAACGTCTCGTATCTATTTTTGCCCATCAATCTTTGAGCTTTGCAAACATGGCAAATTTTAGTTGATCGCTTGTTTACGACTTTGTCCATTTCGAGAGGAAAAATCCATGTTGACGAAAATGCGTTCGATCGAAATGAAATTGAAATAAAAAATGCATCTCGTTTTAAAATTTATTTATTATTTTTGAGTGATTGAAATTTTCGCTATAGGAAATTTAACGCTCTGGTAAATTTAGTAAATCTAGCGGGAGAGATTTACTGCGCAAATATTTTTGCGATCGCTCGGAGCGCCCTCCGCGCTGCCCGCGGCATGGGAAAGACAGGAAGTGTGAAAAATACGAGCATCACGCGACCACACGCGTCGCGTGAAAATTACGTTGGAAAAACGATCACGAGCCCGACCACGACCGCTCTCCAAACACGTGATTCAATCACTGGGTCTCGCGGATTCATTCATTATCTGCAGGGTCTAAAAGACCCAGTGTCGCTACGGAGGAGTAATCAATAATGAGAGAGTCGATGCTGGTTTATGAAAAAATGGCAAGTTTTTATTTGAAATCGAAATGCGGCGGGTCGTCGAGCAACGCACCTTTGATCTCTCGCGTCTAAAACCGTTGGGATGGCTCACGTTTCCGCATAGTCGGCCAAATGAGGTGAGCTTTTTACGTGTGCATGCCCGATTCGCTATATCAATCTCTCTTCATTAAATCGACCATTTTTGGCGCAGTGCGACAATTGGGACGAGAAACTCGATCGAGACTATTATTCCTTGTTAATTAACATTCATGTGTTTTTTTTTTTTTTTTTTTTTTTTTTTTTTTTTTTCTCCCCATCACAGTGACGCGTCGGATTTCCATGAAAAATGTTTTGTTTGTTCGTAACGATTGAGCAGAGGCTCAAAATTTAGAGACTCTGAATTATTCACGTCCCGAAACGTCCCGAGTGGCTAAAAACGTTCCTGACCGATCAGGAATGCCCTGACATTTCGCGCGGTACAAAGTCCTCTAGACGATCGGGATCTCGATGAGGCAGTGAAAATCGCAGTCTATTTGTTTTTTCATCCTTCTCCAAAGGCTCAAAGGCTCAAAGATTTCGTCTCATCGCGATACCTACGGCAAATTTTTCAAACAGCTCGAATCTCAGCCTTTTCTTCTTCTTCTTCTTCTTCTTCTTCTTCTTCGTCTTCGTCTTCGTCTTCGTCTTGTCCATTCCTTCGCGCATCTCCTCGCTACAAAAGCCTTCAAAATATCGCCAATTTTTCTCTCGGAAGAGCTCGCGATATTTTCAGCCTCCACCCACGCACAATCGTCTCGTGCGACAGAAAATTTTGTCGCGCGAAAATCATTTTTCGCCGAACATTTTTTCCCCTCGAGTCTTTCGTCCCGCGAGAATCGAAATTAACAATTTTCTACTTTTTACGATTATGCAAAAATAAGCGTAAGAAAATGTTTTTCAATTTTTCGAATTTTCCTCGTAATCGTTTTCCATATTCGAAAATTTCGGGCTCTCGATTCTGAGACTCTGGTATCCGGACGTACCGAAAGCTCTGCCAAGTTTAGTCCCTCCGCGTCGATGTGCACCTACCAATATAAAAATCAACGTCATTTTTCCATAAGAAGATACACCATCACAAGCGCACGTTGATCAGATTCCAGTTTTATTCCTTTTTATTCTTCAATTTGTCAGAAAATATTGTAATTTGTACAATTTTTATATTTTTTACGGGGAAATCATTCAAGTCGAACGTAACGGATTGTTCGGCGGGCTCTAAAATACCTCCCCGCATCGACGCTCAGCATGTTCCTGCTCTCCTGAGTCAACTTTCGCGACAGCGGATCTCGGCTCTTCCGCGTTGAGCCTTTTTATACATTTTTTTTTTTTTTTAATGACTATACAGGCACTCGCGACCTCGTGTAGTCATCGGTCACGAGTTATTTCCAATCTCCCCTCGATTTTTTCAATTCATTTTTTTTTAGCCTCGTAATTGTTTCGGTGTTAACGGGGGAAGGGGGGGAGAGCACTGTGAGTTTTTTGAAAATTATGAGAAATGAGAAAAAGTCGGGTTCCCAGAGATCGTTTGAGCGATGATGACACTCGCGCACGTCCCGCGTCGATTCCATGCGCTTGCTCGTGTTTCTTGTGCAACTCGCGATATAAAGCGCCGATTATGAAATTGTCAAACACAGCGCTTTGAATAAAGTTTTGTCAACGTTTCGAATCATCGACGAGTTAATCGAGCTCATGATTTATCGCACATGTATAAAGAAAATAATTGTCAGACAATTATAGTTGCGACGATGCGACGAGTAGGCGCGTTCGTGTATGCGGAGGAGCTTGCCGCAGTCTTATTTCTTGAAACTTTGGAAACGAGCGATTAAAACATCTGCCACTGTCGTCAAGCCGAGAACAATGTTTGCTCCTCCAAACTTTCTTTCTTTTCGTCAAAAAAGCTTCTCGTAATTTCTCAGAAGAAAAGAAAAGGAAAGAGCATGCGTTTGGAGAGGAATTTCGAGAGGTTGGAATTTGGATTTGGATTTTGGTTAAAATTGATGCATTTCGATGGAATAAGAAAATAGAGCACGTGTGACCGTGAATCTGAATGAGAATACACCGAAGGAAGATAAACTCGAGCGTCAATAGTTTTGATGATAAAAAAATATAAAAGGAACATTGTTTGATTAAACGTTTATCAATTTTTATCAGTGAAATTTGCCGAAGCATGATAACCTTCAATTTGTTTACTCCCCGGATCGCTCGCAGGTAGTCGCGCATCAGGTAGAAAAGAAAGATGGCGCGGTTGAGCAAAAAATACGAGGGATTTTTGTACTTTGGGATAATATCGAGCGCCCTTTCTCTCGCTCCCTCGCCCCGAGGAATCCTCTCTCCGCGGGCATTCTCAAACAGCACAATCTCTCGGCTGATCCATTAGAAAATATTGATTCAACGATTTATAAACGAAAAAGAACAAAAAGCCTCCATTCTTTGTCATTTTTTTTTCTGCACTTATCGTCATCTCCGCGCTCGCTATTCTTTTAGCTGCCTCAGGATTTTGTTTGTAGATTTATTGAAAATAATTGTTTAACCGCTTGGTAAATTGATCCAAATGACAAATGACGTACTCGGGGCCTCGAGCAGCAGCAGCAGCAGCACCAGCAGCAGTTAATCGCAATTACCGATAGGACGGAACGGAGCTTTGCGAATGCCTATTATTCGAAGCTCGATGAATTCCGGCGTGTTCCTCTTCTAGCTTAGCCAGACGAGATTAGTCCTCGACGTTGCGATCTCCGTTCCTTGAAACGTCTTGGAACATCTCTCTCGCCCTCCCGAGAGAGAAATTCCGGACAATAATGGTCGCGAGGAGCAAGATGGTAAGAGAGAGCGAGGCAAATAGAATTTTGGCTCGGTGCCTACGTCGTGCCTCGCGGGCATTCGCGGCACTGATCTTTACTACTTTGGGTTCCCGCTGCCTGGTCTAGCTTTCATTCCCTCGAGTTAACAGCGCGTCTATCGGCATCGCGCTCTCGCGAGAGCAAGCGAGACCCGGATTCTCGATCCGGAGCTCGCGCGCGATCGACGCTCCTCGTCTAGACTATGATTTTTCTTCCCCCCCCCCCCCCCCCCTCCGCGTCAACCTTAAACCACTTTTTTTCTCAACATTCATTTATTTCCATACATTTTGTCATTTCCCTCAATTTTCCGCCAACTTTGGAGCAGGTAAGAAAATCAAAAATAGACTAATTTTGAATGAAATATATTTTCGTTTGTGAATCAGTTCGAGTCGAGCGGACGAAAATGAGCATCTCAAACGTGATTTTACGAATGGGACAAAGTCGACTCGAGCTTAATTGCCGATTCCTCCGTCGCAGCCGCAACGGTCCGAGTCTCTCCGCGCGTGTGTGCGTACATTTCGTGGCGAAATATTTATGCCTCTTTGAATTGCAATTACTACCAAAACTTATCCATCTCTCTCGAATGTTTTCGGTGTCGTCTCTATTCTCGTGTTGGGCTCACGCGAATTTCAAGTGACGCGTTTCCATTGCGTTTTTTTTTTTTTTTTTCGGATTTTTAGAGGATCGTGAAAAAATTGTTATACAATTTTGGTCCGTGCGGCGTGTTTTGGTATAAGGTGTAATTTTTGGTCCTTGTTAGAATTAGGCCGCGACGACATGTGGCCCGTGTGCTTGCTCGCCAAGGGACCAGGAGGAAAGAGGGAAAGAGCAGAGTTGTCGTTGGCGAGAAGGAAACCACTTGGCGTCGACGGGCTAACGAGCCGCGCAAACGGCGCAAACTCCCTCGCTCGCGAGCTCGAACCCGCCGAGAGAAAGAGACAAGGCGAGATTTACACAAACCGTTAAAGGTACCAGGAGATTTCCGAGCGGACGAGAGCACACGCTAACATTTATGCAAGTTATTTAGAACAGAGACACTAATTATCTGCCATCTATGAAACCAACGTTTCTTTATCTTTATAAATAGATGTGTGCGTGTCAGGAGATGGAAAAGACTCGATCCTTCCGAGAGAGCACCAATTGCTCCTGTTAAGTTCTATTTCTATTTGCACAGACTCCTCGAATCATCAAACACGAATTTACAAATTGAATTATCTCGCTCTCCTTAATTCTTCATATATTTCGGCAAATATCAAATTTTCAAAAATTCAGCCTCAAATCGCTTTTCGCTCATTTTTTTTTCAACAATAATTAAAAATCGTTTTTTTTTTTTTTTTTTTTTTTTTTTCTACAAATATTTTCGAGCGTTACGCGAGTGAACAAAATTGTTACGAGAGTAATTTACGATGTGCATACAAATATATATATTTGTCGCGATCTTTAGTCAATGCCCTCCTGCAAGTTACTCGAAGGAATGCGTAACCGTCCGTTTGTCGCGCTCTTTTTGTCAGTCTCGGATGGAAGAATGAGAAGCAAGGAGGGAATGACGACGACAACAACGAGGGGGCAAAGCTCCCGAGAGGCAGCGAGCGAGCAACACCGTCCAAGATGCAAAAAGGCCGGGGGGCGAGGCAAGGGGAAAAAGATTTGCGGGCAAAAAAAGATATTTGTTGGTTTTTTTTTTTCAACTGCCATTGAAAGAGAAGCATTCGCAAACTGCTGCTCGAGCAGGGATGCGCGTATTCTCGCTCGTGGAAGGAGGTGAAAATTCGACGAGCAAAAAGACAAAAAGAAATAATAATAATAAAAATACGCGAAAAGAGTGTCGCGCTACCATCTGCGCCGCCGAGCTTCTCGCTCCACACACCATCTCTTCAATATTTTTATTTTTCTTTGGCTTGTTTTTGTCTTGACGCGTTTCGCGTCTACGGTTCCTTCGTTCGCGCGGTGAATATATGTTGCAAGCGTAAATTCATCGAGTACCAGCAACACACACCGAGCACTATGAAACGAGATCCGGGTTTTACTTCCCCCGCCATCACATATTTCGTACTTTTCTCCCTAGCTCTCTTTCTTACAACCCGTTGCCTTTTTTCCATCTTCTTTTATTGATTTTTCTCATCTCGCACGTGAGACCCATAACCGCGCACTTACCTTTTCTTAGCTCGTTTCGTAACAGCACCAGCAAGCATCAAATTTCCCACACAAAAGTCCTCTGTAACTTTTTTCTACGATCGACCCACCACCGTTGCGGAGATATCGAACCAAGTGACGCGAGCCACCTACTCCGGAATTTTTATAAATTTTTCACATCTCGGCAACCGTTGGTCGCATACATAAAAAATGCTAAACAACTTTTCTCTTTCCGGAATCTCAGGCTCTGTTTCCTGGCAAAGTCTGAAATGCCAATTTCGAGACACCCGATAGAAAATGGCACGTATATGCTATCTGGCAAGGGTCGCAAGTACTATTTTCGTACGCGGTGTTGTTGTACTTTGGTAGCTCGGGATGCTCAAAAGGAGGCGAGAAGGGTTAGAAACGCCTGCAGAAGAGTACACGTAATGCAGGTCGCGGTTATCCCCGACGATGCAAAAGGAACGAAACGTTTGGGACGTCGGATGTGCACCAGCGATGCACTCACCCATTTACTCGCTCATATATATACACATTCGCATCTACTTTTTCGTATATATCAAATATTCTCGTCTTTCTTCGCCCCAACATTTGGCGCGGCTTCGAGCTAAACTTGGACGACGAGCGCTCTGGCTCTATCGCTCAACAACGCTCAGCCTGCTGCTACCAAACGACTCGTCGAACTTGGATCAACCAAACTAAACTGCAAACTCTCTTCGCTCTGCTCATCGTTGCGTTGACTTTTTTCGCCCGTTGCGTTTCCATTCGGACGAAAATGAAAAATTTCGAGCAAATCTTTTTATCCGAGCACGTTGAAAAAAGTATCGAAAAATTAGAATCGGCATTCAATTGGCCGGAAAATTGTGTCCGTCTCGTCTTCTTCATCGATGTTATAACCCAACGCGCGAGTGTGTTGCGCGCTTCGCTCGATTAATATTCTCGCTCGAGCGTGACGTCATGTTTTTCTATCCCCTCCCCAACTCGCTCACGGTGTTTGGTCAACGATTTCATTCATGCGAAGCTTTTCTGGACGAGGGGAAGGGGGCACAAGTTTGAAAGTTCGTCAGAGAAATCAACGTCAGGCCAGAAATAATGAATGAATTCATTTCGCTCTTAAATAATAAGACAACGTCACGTTTTTTTTTTTTTCCTTCTTTTTTCTCTCTTCATTTCATTTCATTTTTCCCTCATAAAATTCCATCTCGATCGCACAAACCGATTTTTCATCAACGAGTATCGGGACTCGTACTATCGCGACTTGCAGCAAGCTGCATTCCAGAGCGCAACAGGTTGTCCCTGCTGCTAACGAGTCCTCGAACAACTTGCCCCATCGGTATATATTTATAATAATAATAATAATAATATAAATATAAAGAAGCTCAATAACGGAAAATTTAGCTCTTTCACCATTTATTTTCAATCATTTTCCTCTTCGCATGAAATTCAATTTGCAATTATTTCACGATGAAGAGAAAGTGCGAATAAATAATTAAATTTTTGGCAAGCTAATATGAAAAAAAAGAAACTTGCCAGCTCGTAGCTTCGTGATAAATTGTATGTCACGGCATCATCGGGATTTTGTATTTTCTCACTTCCTAATCTATATCTCTCCGCCTTCCCCCTCCTTCTTTCTCTTCTCAAAACTCCTTTAATCGCTGTTTATCCTCTTTGACTATCGCGACACTCTCGAGAAACTCCCATAACGCTTTGCCAATCGTTCCCACCGAGCTCGAAAATTTCTAGTCTTCCCGCGGGACCAACACCAAGACACCAAGAGGCTGAGAGACAAGGAAGGAGCAAAAAGATATAATAACTTGTCTCAACTTTATCGTTTGACGCTATCCGAGGAGACTTATCGCAGCTTTATCTTTTCCTTCGCGTCTCCTTCCTCAGTTATCTCGAGACGTTTGAAAAAAGGATAGAATTTTATGTGCGCACATTATATATGTATAGAGAGAGAGATACAAATTCCAAGCTCGTCGCACACACTTGGTCCTGTAAGAGAAAAATGATTTCTCGCTCGAAAGGTATGATCAAACTCACGATTGCTGCTCCACAAAGTGAATAAAAAGAGCATGAAACTTGGGTGACCGAGAACACGAGCGTCTCTGCGAGCAAATTTTTGAAAATTTATATTTATTTTTAGAAATAACAAGAATGGAGAAAATATTGTTTCGAGTTTTTCCAACCAACACTCCGGTGACACTATTGTTTCAAAAAATGAAATAACGCGAGAGAGATAACGGACAAAAAAAATGATTCATCTCACTGTGGAGCCAAGAATTTACAAGTTTTTAATCATCAGAGCCACGATTTACGATCTTTCCTCGCGGAGGCTCCATTTTTTTCTCACTAACAAAAATCGTGTGCATCTGATCCATATCGATTTTGATAACGTCGACCCCTACATACCAAATAAATATTCCAATGAATGTTGAATTTTTAAAACTCCTCTCGCGGAGCGTTATTTCCTCTATTCCTTCGCCTAACAATAAAGTCGTTATTATTTACACCTTTTCTGACAGTCTTGCCACTATTTGCTTTTCCTCCTGCTACAACAGCACAAGACGTCATCGTCATCGTCGGAGACTTTATCTTATTCTTTCCTTTTTTCATAAAATCTCTTCTCACCCTACGAACCTCCTGTGAAGCTCGCGAGGGCAAACACCGCGCATTCCTCGTAACGTTGTTTATATTGCAACGGCTATATATATATATATGTATATAATAAATATTTAGCGATACGAAAAGAAAAACTCGATCCGATGGCATGAAAATGGCAGTGATTCCGTTTCCTCTTCCTGCTTTTCCCCCATATTCAAAATTGTTTAAAAGAATTTCTTGAATACCAATTTTCCACTTTTTAGTCATTGTGCGTCGAGAAAAATTGTTTAAAGACAAAAATCTCGCTCGTTCTCGTTTGGCTCGTTAGGAGCAATTATTACATGCCCGACGGGAGAAAAGGTGCTAATTGCCACTGAAACGAATACCGCGCGGACGAGTTATCGTTCCGAGAATATCCCAAAAATTCGAAAGTCGCAGCTTTCAAAATTGCGCTTTCGAGATACGAAACAAAGGAATTTTCACTTCCAATTATTGCTCAGTCATTTCCGCTTTATATTTGAAAATATTTACCAAAAAGTACGAGCAGATTTCGTCTCATATTGAAAATAAAAAAAAAACGTCGAGAGTGTTCGGTCGTACACTGCGTGAGACACGCGGAAGGCGTTGATGAACCGGCAATGCACCGGGATCGCATGAAACTGACGTTGGTCGTCAAAAGAGCGCGACGAAAAGTCGTGAGGAAAACATTGCAACGTGCGTACGAATCGCGTATTGCACTCGCGTGTGCTTGGACGTATGCACCGATGCAACTCTTGCTCGTAAATAAATTGTTTGTACCAGAGACCCATAGCGAAGAGCATAGTTCACCGACTCGCTCGCCTCGCGCGCGGCTCTCTTTTTTTCTTATCCTGGTTGCATAATGGTGCGCTGCACATTATTAATGCATGTACGAAGAACGTTAAGGCAGTCCTTGGTTGGGAATAAAAATAGCAGTCGAGTCTTCGCGAGCATTTGAGCGGCTACGTCGCACCAATATTTCATCATCGACGCGATAACACCCAAGTACCGTTTTATAAATCGCTTCTGGGAATCTGGGAATTTCGTCACGTGCATAATCATGTTTAACAATAAAATTTGCTGAGCACTTTGGAAATTTTGTCTCGCTTCTTTGCTGGAGACGACACGGTCCAGTTTCGAGTGCTCCGCTGCTTACTTTTTCGTTTCTCTTTTGTTTCGAACGAGCGGCTATTTCGGAAATCGTGTCTCGGCTAACCTGTCGCTCATATGTGAGATTTCGAACGGTCCTGGAACAGGTTTCAATGCTCAACGAGGAGGTATATTCCGCGCTCTCGTATCCGCGCTACGAACCTCTTCCCATATAAACGCTCAGACAACCAAATTTTACCAAACTAATCATTTTTCTCATTTCCCTTCTTCCGAAAAATCCAAATTTTTAAGATAAAAAAAAAAAAAAGTTTTTATTTTTGTTATATTATTTCAGGCTGTCAATTTTCTTGAATTACAAACCCACCGACTCGTAACTTTTCTGCCTTAATTACGATCGTGCCCTTGGTATTAATTTTCGTCCATCTCCGTGTGGCGAAACGGCTCGAATATTACGAAACCCAATCCACGCGTCAAACAGTTATAATTTTTCGATTATTACTTTGTTTGCATTTTATTCCCAGCGAGTCTTTCAATCAAAAGGTGAATGAATCGACCAAGGCCGAAATCGTAGTCGGCGACCTCGAAAAGATCGAGCCTCTTTATACCGGAATGTTGTGGTCGTTTGATCAGAGCCGCCGCCGAGACCTTCCGAAAAGTCGGAAAATCAACCGTCACGAATTTTTTTCATCAATTTTATCGAAAATCAAATATTTCAACTCACTAAAAAAATTCTGTACCAAACAATAACCATCTTCGATGATCGAAATTTACCGTCGAATAATTTTTCCACGCACAAAAGTAACTTTGCGCGGCAATGAAAATATGATTTTCTCCAAAAGTCTTATCCACGTTCTGTCAGCATACTAGAAAAAAAAAAAAAAAACACATTTTTTCAATAATTCATAAACAGTCTTTTTTCCCGAGTATTCTTGCCATCCGAGTTTCGTAACAATTTGAATTAAACTGAAAAACCAGTTGAAACAACATTAACAAACGAGGGTTCACTCAGGAACAATAAATAAAAAAAAAAAAAGATTGTTGTTGTCGTAATTACCGATGAGTAATGCGATAATAATGAGGAATGGGTTACTAAATAAAAGCGGGTACACATGCGATCCGGCGACAATCGCCCGATAAGATAAAGGAGTGTGTTGCTCGTTCAAGACGCGAGGCTCTCCGAAACAGACGTTGAAACGTCAAAAGAGCGAAATTAAACAAGAAAAACATTACTGCGTGAGAATGAGTCGAATAAATAGTTTAACAAACTGTTTACAAAGCACCAAAAAATTAAACATTCTTATCGCGCAAGCCTCTGGAATTTTTGCCAGATAATACAAGCAAAAAATTGCTCGAGGCTTTTAATGAATTGACCAATCGGTCAATCCGCCGTCATGAAATCTCTCGCAACACGCCGAACGCGTGGGATTTAAATTCCTGGCTACTGGTTTGCAGAGACCCTCATTACCCACCATTTCCCGAGACAGGCCCTTCGAAATTGGAGCTTTTCGCCACACGAGATTTTCCCACAAACACTTTTTCTCACTTTTACTTTTCCTCTCTCCGCGAATCGAGCAAATCCATCCATTTTTTAATTCAAAACTATTTGACGATTTCCCTTTTTTTTTTTCCTCTTCGTCCTTACCAACCTGCTCGTTGTGTGTGTGTTTTTTCTTCTCTCACCTGAATCCAAACTTTCCTAGACTCTGGCCGTCGCTCCGATTGCTACTGGAAGGGGAAGAAAAAAGATGTCTCGTACTTGCAATCAGACGTGTGTAAGCGCCGACGAAACCCGATAAGGCCTCTACGCTGATCGATATACTCGGTTAATGACCTCTTGGCTACATGCTCCTTCTCCCCCCCCCCCCTCTCGCATCAACGTATACACGGATGTACGAATATATTTGCAAAAGTATTTCGCCCATACTTGATTCTCGAAGCCTTGAGATGGTTAAAAATTACACTGGAAATGAAATTTTGTTAAAAATCGTCCATCTTTTGAAGTTGTTGAACGGTCGACCAAATATTTTTCGAGAATTTCAAAATTTTCGTTATTTTGCCAGTTTCTCACGGAATTTTCAGCGAAATTTACGACCGGAACGACCAAAGTTTGTAGAATATGTTTTTGCTGCAATGACACCATTTTTGAGATTGTTAAAAAAAAAAAAAAAAAAAAAAAAACTTTTAGCAAGTTTTGGTCTGATGCAACGGACGCACCGCACGTGGGGTGTCCGACAGCAGAATGTTTAACGAAAAATATCGATCGCGACTCTGCGGTATCACGAGTTTCTTTCTCGCTGAAAATTTGACACATTTTCACTTGTCATGTAAATATGTAATTTAGCAACATCAATGCGAATCTGAATTGCTAACCTTTTCTTTTCTCTCTTTCTCCGCGGTTATGGATGACTAGCAAGCCCCGCCAGCGAGTCCGTCGTTTGCCGCAAACGTCACGGATGGCCGATCGCTAAATACTTTTTTCTCTCTCTCTCTCTCACTTTATTCCGAGCGTATCGGCTCAAAGGCTCTTTCTCAAGAGACCCCAAAATTCGACCCACGATAAACCGAGACTCTGCTCTGCGTTTCGTTTATCTTCCACAAACGCGAGAAATACAAAAATCAAAGTTTTGTAGAAAAAAAAAAAAAAACTCTCGACAAGGGATGACGAGCTCGTCGTTCGTTAAAATTAATGCGAATATGAAAAATTCTTCGTAACGAAATGCTCGATTCTCATTTAAACATCGAGCCTGAATATTTCATCTTTTTATTGCTTTTTAATTTCTTGTTTTTATTCTTCGAAACTTTCTCGCAGGGAGTAATGAGGAAAAAATGAACAATGGAGGGAGTTACGAGTCATTGGATGACACATGGTAAGGGCCAAGAATTTAGCCTGCTTATCTCAACATCTGCCATCCAACCCTCGCCCAGATCCCACAACGCTTGGTCTATTTCTTTTGCTCGTAGCCCCTCGCCAGGCGTGAAAGAAAATTTTGCAATGTTTTTTTTTTTTTTTTTTTTTTTTCACGTCCTCCCTGCTTCTCTTTGGCAACTCGTTTTATTTTCCAAAAGTCATTTCGTTCAATTTCATTGAAATTTTCAACATTTTACAAAGATGATCAAGTTTTTCTCAACTTTTCAGTCTTGTGCGAGGAAAAAACTTTTGTAAAGCCCCCGAAAATGTGTTTGTAACTCGAAAAGATTTTCTAAAGTGTCGTCCCTCGGAGCCGCGCTAATGAAATTCGTTGCCCGCATGCATGTGTCTCGACAAATTCTCACGGTTTCCTTTCATATCCACTAAATTCCCAAAACAACATCAAAAATTATCAAATTCTTCAATTTTTTCAAACAACTTTTATTAAAAATTGAAAAAAAAAAAAAAAAAAACACATTCTCAAGCTCAAAAGAGAGGTCAGTTGGCATGATTTACTCACAGACGGAAAGAGAGACACACGTGCGAGCGAAGCTGCGTGTGAATTCTCCCGAGAGATTCTCGTATAGCAGCAAGTTTAATTACCGGAACGGGATCGTGCAATCCGATAAAAAGCGTCCCTTTCGCGCGAATAAATCCAAATAACTAATCCGCTAAAATAATTAGAAAAACAAAAAAATGTGTCCGATTCGTCTTTCGGTCAACATACTGGAAATGATATTTTGTTTAAACACGCGGTAAACTGAATATTTCGTTATTTTGTCGGTGTATTTGGTTTTTAACGCAATTGTCAGCGACACAAATTTGCTTGCAACAAAATATTATTTTCAAGTGCAATCAACTCTATTGCTGTTATGCTATTGCTGTTTAAATGACAATAATCATTTTACTTGCGCGCGGAGCCTCGACGACAACGGAATTATCCTCGGGATCGTTCCACTCGCCGATTACTTCCATCCACCTTGGTGAATAATCATACGATATTAAATACCTATGAAGGTACGAAAACGTGAGAGCAGTAGCTAGGCCACCAATAAGCGATTACCCTCAGTGCATGCGCGATAATGTATCTCCATTGATGAATGGAGCAGCGCGGGGGCGAGCGAAAAGTCGATCGCGGCTTCGATCATTTATTATGCGAGCGATAAGCTTCCTTCTAATAAGCTTATTCCTTCCGTCCGTAGAATGAAAAAGCTACACACACGGGTATTTCCAGTGCCGCGTCGGGGGCTTCTTACCGGCCGAACAAACGATCCGGAGTTTACAGTCTTCCATTTTAGCCGTTGACACAAATATCAAATATAGACAGTGTGCGAATGTGCAGCTATTTGTTATATAAGAGATTGAATCCGCGCTTATAGATTCGCCGGAGAAGCGCCATGGCTAACGTGCAAAACAAGTGCTGGCTTCCGCTCGTTGGCTCGTTGGCTCGTTGGCTCGTTGGCTCGTTCGCGTGGGCGTATGTACGCGAGAGCTTCATTCATAAAACGCACTGCTCTGGCGCACGCGGGATCGAACCGGCGGCGGCCCCGGGGCCACTCGCTCGTACAGCGTAGTCTGTAGTTTTACTACATTCCTTCGCACTACTACCGACTCTGCTGTACAACAATTCATTGCGTCTGCCTTGGACCACGTAACGCCGCCGCGCGCCTATACCAACCTTCGTATACGCGTCTACATCCGTTTGCATACTCTTTCCCGAAGCCAAGTACATATATTACGTGCGGCATGGAACTTGTTGCGAGTTACGGATCGTGCACAAGGACACACCACACACGGTCTGCAATAACTTTTCGAGGAATTAAAAAACAAACCAGAAAAACAATGGAAATTACTTTGCTTCGTTTCGCTCAGACTCGCTCAGACCCAAGTCCGAGAAAATATTATTACCATTTGTATAGAGATGCGAGAAGCTCTTCCGCGGGCCAACCCGAGCAAACTTTCGGCCAACCGCGATCAATAACAGGCCCGAAAAGGCTCTTGTCCTTAGCCCGAAAGGGTTCCCCGCATTCCTCATACCCAATTCTTTTAAAAACTCGGCTTTCTCCCGGGAAACGTAAATCAACAGAATCGACGAGAATCCAGGCAACGTCGTTCCGGTTTTCCAAACTCATTACGATTCGTTGCAAATTTTATATACCCGATGGCGGGCTGCCCCGGCGGACAATAAAGTTTTCATTCTATTTCGAAATACTAGAAATCCCGTCCGAAAAGTCGAGAGTGCAACACATATCGAGACGGCTGACATACGCGCGTCGGAGCTTCAATTTAATTCGTAATTGAGGATGCAACCTACCGATAATTGGCCATTACGGAAGTCTATATTGTTCTCCGTGTACGTAATATCACGTGCTATTTTCATATTCATATTTTATAGCCCACAGCCGCCGAGGCTTCGGCAGCAGACTCCAGACCTCTTGAGCTTTCGTTTCATACGCATCGCGCTTGCTTACATATCGAGTCGTTATACTCGTTCATTAATATCCTCGTTCGATCAATCATCTCAACGGATTCTCACTGTGCAATAAATTTATCGGTGCATATACAAAAGTGCATAAATAAAGCATTCGGCGAGTGTGCGTTTCTGAAAATTTCATTACCAACAAATAATGCTACCGAGAGTATACCTCTCGATGCATCGAACCTCATGTTTCACGAGTCAAGGAAATAGTTACGAGAATAGGAGAAGAAAAAAAAATAAGTGAGCCAACGTATGAAATGGAAAATTGTGAGCGAATGAGAAAGAGAGGGAGGGAGAGAGACGTTTGTTACGTAAGAACCAGCTTGCACAACCTTTCCTCCTCCTCCTCCTCCTCCTCCTTGGTCTTTCATAGTCTTTGCCCTCTCCGCGTCGCTCAACGACGACGACGCGCCAACCATCAACTTTAATATCCCTTCTTACTAGTTCTCGTCGTTGTAATCGTGTCCATACACGCATTAACACATTCGTACTCGCCTCGTTATCAAAGTACTTGTTCGTACGCGATACAGAAATAATAGATTCGTATCTATTGCCATGCGTTTGTGTATTCTTGCCTCTCTTTTGATAAAAAGTCTCTGTTCGATTGACGAAAAATACAGCTGGTCGAGCCAAACGAGACTGGCAATTATTTTTTTTCTAAACGAATTTTCATCGATCCAATTTTTATCAAAAATTGAAACATCGCGAAGAGAGAATAAGAAATGTGAGGAGAAATTGGATTTTTGTAATCGATCAACAAGATTACGTTTCGTCGCTGTCCTTGGATCGGAATTCATGAAAATATGGAGTTTAAAAATGCCCTAGAATAGAGTTGTCGATCGATTTTCAACAACTTTTCATGGGAACCCATGGAATTTGATCGTCTGCTTTGTCGAGCCTCCTTGCTGCTGCTGCGAGGGAACATGCATGTTGTCGTCGTCGTCGTCGTCGTCGTCGTCGTCGTCGTCGTCTCGTGTATACCGCAAACCACGTGGTTTATGCGGGTCGTGGACGTTGTATCGATCGTACGAAATCGCGATGTGCACATTCCCGCCTGCACCGCCCGTTCCGTTCTGCACCGGTATATATTGTCAACCTTATATACTCGCTTCGTTGCTTTTCATGGCTCACCCAAAACGATATATATATATCTATTTGTTTTCAATTTCTCGACCCTTTGTTGACACTCTGGGTCAATTATAGAATTTGTTTTGTTCGATGACGACAATTATTTTCCGCTTGGTCAATTGAACTTGAAAGAGACTGTAGACGTGCCAATTATTACAAATAAATAGATACAAGAATCGTTGATTGTATGAGAGTCTCGAGTCTCGTGTGCAAATAGTGCATGTGCAACTGTCAGAATGCAATACTTAGCAATCGCGCGAAACGTGACCCGCGCAAGAGATGCGCGATGCACTTGTCTATACATCTTTCGATCTCGTACTACGTAATGACAGGGAGTCTCTCCCATTTGATTCTCGTACGACTGAGTCGCGAGTGCATCGATGTGTGGCGCCTACTCGACACTCCCGCGGCTAATGTCCTAATAATTGCACATTCGGACCTCTTTTTTAATTACAGAATGAATAATAACAACAAAAAACCCTCATTTCCCGCCGGCACAAAAATGACTCAACATTCCGCAACTCGGTGTAACAAATCCTGCCGGAAAATTATAAATAAAATCACCTTTGCCACGAGATTTTCGCAACGGTGCGAAATTATTTGCAATTCCATTCACAAATTGCATTTGTAAGTTGCATCAGTCATCACGAGTGCATCGCGACGACGAGAAGAATGAGAAAAAAAATCGTAAATTAGATGGAAAACGACGAGTCGCGCAGGGCTAAATTCTCGCGATATAAAAAGCAACGAGCTCGAGGTTTAAAGAGCGTGGAATTTTCGAGCGTTGCGAATTTATAGTCACTCGGCAAATCCTTTGCAGTGAATCTTTGCAACACTACTGCCCTCGTAGTGGAAATAGTCGCACCAACAACTTTGGACCTCGCTCTTTTGGAAAAATAATAAAAATGAAGAAGAAAAATAAATGGAAAGCAGACAAGACTCTCGAACGTAAATACGAGATTGCGCGCGAGGGAGGGGACAAGTTGGCAGGAAGCCTGATGAGAAAAAGGGGAAGATTCGATCAGGAATACAGAAAGCAAAAGTGCTTCGCTTCTTCGTCAAGAGCATATATTCTCTTCCGATCGTTATTGTTATTATTGTCGTTCTATCGCTCTTATCACGCTAATTGCAATAAAAAAATTATTACAAAATTTCAAACCGATAAAAATCCTTTCTTTATATGCAATGTTTCATCGTTCAAAATAAAATCGCGACATTTTTATCGTCATTACAGTAGCCGGACGATTAAATAATCCCACTTATCGATAAGTCGTCGTCGTCGTCGTCGTCGTCGTCGTCGTCGTCGTCGTCGCTCGAATCGTGACTCGTGAATTCTTTCGCTTTTCCTTTTTTCCTTCTTCTCATATTCGATTCGTTACGCGACAAATTTTCTTATCGGTCAATCATTCATCATTCTAAAATTGCTATTATCGCTATTTTTCAACGGTCATTCAGTCATTCAGTCAAAATTCAGTCATTTTTTTTTCCATTCCAACAAGTTTTCAATAAATTATTCAATTTATTTCAATTTCATACATTTTTTAATTCCAAGCTCCCCACAAATACAATTGCGGTAAAGATTTAATTTACGGGGACACGATTGGCATGTGAAGAAATGAAAATTATCGTAACGGTGGTTGTGAGGAGTTGCGAGTGCTCGAGAATCAAGGCCGTTGTGACGGAAGCTTTTAACGTCGAATAAATAACGAACACAAGGAATACCGGCCAAATATGAAGCGGAAAACTAGATACTGGCACAAAGGGTTTGAGAAGAGGGAAGCGAGCGACGGCAACTTGCGTGGGCTTACGTCATCGTGACGCCAAATTCACTAGCGAGCGCGCGCGGGCACGTGGTGTGTCGCTTTCGGGTTCGTCACGAGGAGCCTCGTAACTTTTTGGCGTTTGGACAAAGACCTTCCCCCTATGATTTAGAACGATCCAACCGGCCGAAACGTCTTTCCAATTCAATTCCATTCGAAAATCCATTCGAAAGTTTTTTTTTTTTTAACTCTGGCAATTTTTCCGGTGATTCATTCGAAACGACGAACGAGAGGAATTTCAGTGCTGGGAACGTGGAGGTCTTTTCGTAGGTTAGAAACTTTGCGGCCTCGTGGTCGTGTCGTCGCAAAAGCTTCCGGTAGTGCGAAACAAGAGAGAACCGGGTCCTACGTTACGTCGTCCAAGTGCAGAGCAGTCGAGTCCGGAGAGAGAGAGAGAGAGCGAACGAAATATGAAAGAAAGAAGAAAAAAGAATAAAAAGGCCGTGCAGGCTTGGTTTTTGGCGAAGGAAGATTGCCGATGAGCGCAGCGCCGGCGTACAGCTGTCACAAGATACGTTTTCCCGCCAACGGTTAACGCCGAGAGTGGGGATACGGAGATACGGGAGTGGGGGAATTGTCGCTCGCTGCTGAAAAGCCCGCGAGGCTCTGCGAGACTTTGAGAGGGGCGGCGGGGCATTTTGTCTATTAGTTATAACCTGAAAGACGCTGAAACGGCAGTTCGTCCAGTGTGTAGTGTGCGGAGCGCGGTGGGGATTGCGGGGAGAGAAAAAGTCGCGCGCGCCGAGAGCACCGAGTATTCCTTTCCCCTTGGCCCTCTCCCCTCCCGCCGCTGTTCCACTCGGCCGAGCCGCAGTGCTGCTTCTGTCAAGCCGGCGTCGGCGTGTTCCAACTACGTTCTCAGTCGGGCTCTCGCTCGCGTCCGAACTTGTCTCGTGGTGGCCCATCTAAATACACGCGCTCCGCGATACACTCGTCCTTTTTACACGCTTTTCCCCATTTTTTCATTTTCATTTGACATTTTTTTTTTCGTCGTTGTCACAACGAAAGACGAATTTTCGTCTCTCGCTTTATAAAAACTTGCCAACCTCTTGTTCGAAAGTTTGAAAAAGCTCGGGGATTCCAACGATTAGTCGCGCGACGATTTCGAGTGTGTTGAAAATAAATAAGAAAAAAACGTGCAGTTCGCCGTCACTGTTTTGTTTTGTTTACCGAGCGACGTTTTCGTCGAGAAAGGTCGATAAGAAAAACTGAGATTTTCGAGCGTGTGCAAAGGGGATATTACCGATGCTGCAGGTATCCTCGAGGTTGCTTTTTGGAGGGACGCCGATCGAGGACGTCTTTGAAAACGTGTGCGCCGCTCTCGCAACGTGACAGTACGAAACTCGAAGCAGAAGAGCGCGCTGGCCATTTTTCTGTTGCGCTCGCTCCCGGCGAGCCCGGCTTATTCGCATACTCTCGTCTTGCGAAAGAAAATAATAACACACCCCGGACCGGAAGAAACGTCAGATTCTTCGACTTTGCCTCTTTCACCATACATTTTCGCACAAATTCCAATTCGTATGTGTACTAGTCTGTGCGTGTGTGATTTCGCGCAGGGGAGAGGGATTCGAAAGTAGCGCCACGAACGTTGTGACAGTCGAGCGGAAGTGGTGCTGCCACTGCTTCTTTCTCGGAGGATTCGTGTTTTTTTTTTTTTTTTTCTTTTTCTTTTTCTCGCCTCCCTCGTGGCCGCACCGAATCCTTTATTTTCTCCTCCTCTCTGTGTTCCCTGTGGATTTCAAGTGTGCGCCGCAACTTTTGCCAATTGGCAAGAAACGCCGAAATCTCAAACTCTCGAAAAATCAAGAGTGTTCTTTTTGTTGTTGTTGCCGTTGCTGCTGTTGTTGTTGTTGTTGTTGAAATAAATAAATATACGAGATTTGGAAAATGTTGCCACCAGGGGCGATACATCTCGAGCAAAGAATGAACGTTGATGCGAGGACAGCGATGGAGCATCATCATCATCACCATCATCACCATCACTCGCATCACTTGGAACATCGAAATTCTCAAAACGTCAACGGTGTCAGGGACAACCATTTCCCTCATAGAACCGCCGTTCTCTCGCCAGGTAAGACCCACCGAACCATTCGAAAAAGGACTAAACCCCAATCCCCAATAATAATAATAAACCTTCCTACACTCCCGGCCAAAAGTTTCCTTCGCTTCGCTCATTTTGACAGATTTTTGACACATTCAGCTTTTGTTTTGTCAACCTGCTGGCGACCAACGCCACATGTCGGGCCCTTTTTCTTTCATTCTCTCGAATCTTGATTCTTTCACTCTTTCGACGCGCTGAAAATTCCTACGATTGGAACGACGACCAAAGTTTTCTTCCGAAGAGACTTTTTTAAATATTTCTCGCTGCAATGACACTATTTTTGGGATTATTCAAACAAAACCCTAAAACGACCTAAACCTAAACCGTCAATTTACATGGAAATTTCGAAACGTTTTTTTTAACGAAATTTCTTGAGATCGGATATGGCCGGCTCAATTATCTTGCGGCTGTTTGCGAATCGTTGTACATTTTTTTTTTTTTTTTTCGCCGTGTATAGCACACGACGACGCACGCCAGCTCGTATGGCAAAACTACTTGGACAATTCGAACTTCGTACCCCGGCTTACGGCCGACAATCAC
This sequence comes from Hyposoter dolosus, assembly GCA_963921915.1. Lineage (NCBI taxonomy): Eukaryota > Metazoa > Arthropoda > Insecta > Hymenoptera > Ichneumonidae > Hyposoter > Hyposoter dolosus. Next base: position 185,840 of record OY998136.1, on the reverse strand, counting down.
GCAATCGTAACCACCAATTATCGCCTCCGACTTTCCACTCCATCGGGGAAATTTATCCTCAATTAAAACCTTCTTTTATTAACATAATGAGCATTTCGATCATTTACCGAGTGTCATCAATTTCCCTGCAAACGAACCTGGACACAATTTTTTTTTTTTTTTTTCACCGACATCGAGATCTAAGATTGTGAAAAGCGAATTTGAAATCAGAGCACGAGGCTCCCCTTGCTCTCGATCGAGGCGCAGCTGCTGTCGTTCCCTCATTTTTTGTTGCTCCTCTCGGGCTCCTCTGCAAATATAATTTTCTACAAATACATTTTTTTATCGAAATTTATGGAAAAATGGTAAATAATAGTGTTTCTCGATCGGAATTCGTAACGAAAAATAATATTTGTTGTTTTTTACGAAATTGATAAATTGTCAAAGAACTTGATGAAAATTGGGATGAAAAACTTTAGTCTCTGGGGGGAGTACGGTCGAGTTTGGAAAATTCGAGACCCGCGCGCGACGACTGTTGTTACGAGAGAAACACCGGCAGCGGAATAACCGGTATAACAGAAACGAGCGAGTCTCGCTCGCTCGCTGCTTCTCTCTGCTCTCAGCTGTCAAGAGCTGTTGCGCTCTCGACGAGCGCGCAGTACAACCTTCCCAGAGAAATTCTCTCTGCTAAACTGTACCAGCCTTTTCCGTTGACGCGACAAAATCACCCAAAGGAGCACATTTTTCTGTATCGGCTTCTGAAAGAATTATCAAGACGTTCAGTTTCGAGCAATTGTGTCGAAAAGTGTCGCAAACGAGAAGACCGAGATTCTCGAGGTCGTTCTCGAAGTTTCGTTTCTGTCCCGCTTCTCGTTAGTCTTTTCGTTTCTTTTTAGAGCGAGACGGAAGATGGAAGCACGCTTGATCGATATTCCAGGCGTGAAATAACCGTCGAAACTCTCAAACCAGTCGTTGAATAAAACGAACCAGAGCCTCGAACAAAATTTTATTTAGTTGGCAAGTGAAGAAAAAATGAATTTTTTGTTTTTTTTTTCGTACAAATTGTGATGAAATTAAATTAAATTTAATTAAATTTCAAATAAAATCGCTTCGTATAGGCGCTCGCAAACCAAAGGGCTCGAGTCTTTTCGTTTTCTATGTTTAAAACGTACAACTTGTGCCATTTGGAAATTTAACCACGAATGCACGAACCTCCAGAGAGAAGATCCTCTTGGCTCGTCTCCGGACGTACGTCGTCTCCAACGATGAATAATTAATCGACCAGCACGAGGTCAAATTAGATTTCAGTCTAGCACGAGAGAGCTAGATTTAGATTTCAGTTTTGCCAGATCGTTCGTCAATTGTTATTTTTTACGTTGGAAAAAAAAAAAGGGAAAATCGAAACACGTCCGAACGTATAATAATTGAGCTTCCGGTAAAATGTTGCGGGACCACGTGTTTATCGCGCGCGTCACGCGCTCGCTGCTGCTTCTGTCAACGCGGTGGCGTTGAGCTCGTAAAATTATCAATTTCTTGTTGGAGCTCAACGGCGAAAAAAAAGTCAATTGGAGATGAAAAAATAGAAATTTGCACGTTTTTGCTTTTGAATTTTTAAACTTTCCCCGAGATATCCGCACTGCCAGGAGCTTTGAATCTCGAAATAGAAAAGAAGAACGCGTGTGACTCTCTCTCTCTCTCTCTCTCTCGCTCGCTCGTAACCAATTCGCACAAGCGCACGGACCAAAGTAATTTCAAGGCAGGCAGGCTCGTTGTTGAGAAAACGCGGGGCTCTCCGTAGGGTGCGCGCGCAAACGGCTCTACGAAACGTGCGTAAAAGATGAACCGTGGAGTTGCTCTTGGAGGCCCCGTAGCGGGCCAAGGCATCCAGGCGTTACCACCACGCGCCACGTGCTCTCGTACACGCCAAACGAAAATATCCCGAACCTTCGGATCGACCGAGCAAATTCGAATTATGACAAAAATCCAATTTTTGCGAAACGATAATTTCTTCGGTCGTAATTTTTCAAATGTCAGACTACAGAAAATGATGCACAAGGATTTACCGAGTCTCGCAACACAAGCTTTTTTTCCTATGCAGCAGTAAGAAAAAAGTGCTTGAACGAGAGTTGCCTCTCGATCGAGTGATGCGAGTGATAGTTGACACACTGACACGAATAAATGAATAAACATATAAATAACTATCGACATTTTCCTTGGCACAATCACTCTCGAAAAATGAAATTGCAAAAATTGTCGTATTAGCAGACGCAGTCGACCAAAGTCGTCAATTATTTCCTTCTTTATGAAATTCCGCGAAATTTTCACCATCTTGTTATTTCGTCGGTGCATATCGTCCATCATCGATCGATTTTATCGTCCCATCATTTCGACGTCGTTCCATTTTTCGCCCACAATTTCAATAAATTACATTTTTATTAATCGCACTTTTATGCCAACAAATTCAACTTATTCCCTGCTCAACAATACCGAATTCGCGCTCGTTTGAAAAAAACATCCAATATTCGGATTAAAGTTGCCGTCATATTAGTTTCGCTTCTCAAACATTCAAACTTTTTACATCAAATAAATATACACTGCTGACGATGGCGCGCGTGCGTGTGTGCGTTTACCGGAGCCCCAAGAGCCCGCGGACTCGCATTTAATTTCTCTTAATTACGGCGAGAGCCGGTCGAGGCGCGCGATCGAGGATACAAACGAGAGCGAGAAAACGCTCGTCGAGGCCCCGGACGAGGCCACAGGGCCCGTTTAACGCCCGCACGCGACAATGCCTCCGAGAGCAGCACATGCACGCGTCTCGAGACGCAAGCACACATACACACAATCTTTATACAACTTTAGCCCCGAGGGACCCAGTTCCCAAGCTAACCTATTTCCACTCGACCAACTTTTTTCCTCTATATCTTTGTCCCCCGCCGTTCCATCGTTTTATCCGCTCTCTCTCTCTCTCTCTCTCTCTCTCTCTCTCTCTCCCCCCACACTATAATTTATCAATCTCTTCCAATTCCTATCGTTTTGTTTTTTCTCCCTGCTCTTTCGCTCGCTTCAATTAATGTTTTTATTTTGCCTCGCGGTTAATTGCCCCACGAGCGATGCAAATTCGTTTGCTGGCGTCGACGACTCTCCAAGTTTCTCGGTTTATATTTCGAAAATGTTGCCAACTGTTTTATTACAGCTCTTTTTACGAGGTGCCGAGGAATATTCGCGCGAGCAACAATATATAATATTCGTTGAATGTTTATAACGTAGCGAATCGGCCATCTTTGTTTTTGTTGCTCGTTATTTTCGCACGACTCGTGGCCAACATTATGTATATGTTTTTGTCAACTATCGACTACCATGCCGCCTTCCGTTATTTCTCATGTTGATTACGTAAATACGTAATTTCATATGCACATAGATATTCGCGTTCTGGCGCGGCGGACCTCGATGTCCTCGGGCGTTGAAAACGTCTCTCGTTGTCGTTTTGTCCTCGTCGGCAACGTCGTCGTCGTCGTCGTCGTCGTCGTCGTCGTCGTCGTCGTCGTCGTCGCGTTTAGTCGATCGCGGCGGTGAACATTCCGTTAACTCGATACTCCCTCGCGTGTACCGCGAGCGTTGATCGCATTCCATGTTTGCTTTTCGAGAGCTGGAGAAGCCGATAACGCGAAATGTCTTTTAAAAATCGTTATACATTCGTTCCTTTTTCTCCCTCTCTCTCGAAAAATTCACGATTTATCTCAAACGTGTCGCAGCTTCGTCGAATTATATTCCAAAAAAAGCCCGTCCAGACATTCAAATAAGAATCATTCTTTTTTTACATTCCCGCCCCCTCCGTTCCTCCTGCTTCACCGGTTGCCACCTCCGAGGAGAGGATAACCCGCGGCGGGACAAATTTTGTCACAATTTTCAGCAAATTCGCCCCCTTGACAGACATGCAACCGTCGGAATTCGTTTACTTTCCATTGTCCAAATTTTTTTCATTTTTGCGAAAAAAACGTTAATTAGTTTTTAAAATCCGCTGGCTCTTTTGCCTTTTGCTCGACATTCTCGAGATAATAGCTTCGGGGATTATAACACTTGCTACATAATCGCAACGAGATCTAATCTCTATCTATCCGGAGATTCCTTCTTTTTTCTTTTTTTTTCAATTATTTTTATCAAAAGTTTACACGTGTCGTCGATACGATCGAAAGTTGGATGAAATAATAGTTTGCGAGAACGTTTCGGGGCTACCTTAACATTCGATTTTCGTTGGAGGCGCCACTGCTTCCCCCCCCCCCCCCCCCCCTCTCCCTTTCCCTATCAATCGCTCATCTATTCGAATAGAGATTTTACACGCACAGAGACAGACATACGCGCGTTACGCGGCTTACGTCGCGATCGATGTATTCAATGCAAAATATACTTTTGGAGAGCGACCGCGTGCGCAAGCAGATGTCAACGAAGCTTGGCGCGATTACATAGACAAGTCTGCATGGCCCGTTCCTTTTGCTTCGGCAGAAACATCGATACGACAGAGACTCCATCTTTTATTTTTCGCATTTTGGAAACACCATTTTGGTGTCTCGCCATTTATACGAAGAAATCGGCCCTTGTTGCGTTGGCCGCTGTATTAATTTTAAGGCAGTATTGTTTTTCTAGGACTAAAGTTCTCGTTTATCCGCGATTGCCTACATTATTATGTGTTCCTCCCACATTTTATCCTCCAAACGATATTTTTCGAGTTTCGAGCAATAAAACTTTAGCCTGGATTTTCCACACGGGGTTTAGAGGCCCTTTTCCCGACTAAATCCGATCGGGTCACCCAACCAGGCGTTGACCACGGTCAAGGCGGCCATAAACCGGCGACACACCAATTTTTTTTTTTTTTTTTTTTTTTTTCTCCAAAACTCATTAGTTTCATTTTATTGTTTGGGTTCGATGCAATTTTCGCTTCTTCTTTCATGTGCCGATGCTTTACGTAATTTCGTCAGTTTCAAATGCTTTTGGTTATAAATAGATATTTGCCGTTAAAAATGATGTTTACACGAGAATAGTACACGAGCAGAATTCCGAGAGCCTCGAGCGTACGTTTTATTGTCGATACTTGCCAGTCGAGCGCGATTATTAAGTCAACTGAGTTCAATTACTTTCTTGGTCTCGAGGGAGACGCGTACGGATCGTGGAAAGCCGCGATTCTTAGATACGTTGCTCTCCGCTGGAGCACTTTAGCAAAACTATAAACTTATCGATCGACTCGATCTCCCAATAACAAGAATCGCTACGACATAAAAAATTAATTTTTCAATCAAACGGCAAATTTAATCCAAGTTTGCAAATTTTTGTTTTTTTTTTTTTTATCTTTTGAGATTTTTTGCCAATTCCTCCGACGACCCAATGGAACAGAAATCGCGAGTGTCAATGCGATAAACGTTCGTTGTGCGATTAGCGCTTCACCGAGACATTTAAGCGATAGCGCGCGAACCCGCATGTAGAAGAAGAGGAAAAAAAAAGAAATGCCATGGCAGCGCAAAAACGATACGTTCATTTATTATGCGATTATTATGCGAGAGCGAGCTGTCACATTTCCACATCGTGAGAAAGTCTCCTCTCTCATAACCTCCCCGAACGGCTCGAAGAGAAAAAAAAAAAAAAAAAAAAAGTTTGCAACAAACCATGCGATGCATGAATGGCCGCGAGTTTCATTGTGAAAAATTTTTAACGCCAGGCGCAAAATGAATGGGAAAAATTGACGGCGCCAAGACGCTCTCGCAGAATCATCGATTCGCCGCGCTTTTTTTTTTTTTTTTTTTCGCTCTCACTCGTTTGTTGTTATTGAATCCTCGCAAATGAATTTTCTTTCTTAGAGTGATAATGATTTTCCCATTATGCGGTTAATGCGCATAATACAGTTGGTCGGTAATTTGGCAGTTAATACCACGTGAGAATAGCAACGAGGAGTTTTGCGAACACGTCGTATCAAGCATGCAGCCCCCCCGTATCCGTCCGCGCATCACACAAAAGTGTCTCGAGCAGAATAAGAGAGTCGTCGAGACGCTAGCGAGCTCGGCCCACATTTGGACTCCAAGCAGATTGAAATAGAGCTTCTAGTCGTTGCCCGCTCTGTCTTATTTCGAGTTGCCGCCTCTAGAAAATTGTATCCGAAGACACGAACGCGATCTTACAATCCCCAGGGACATTATTACGTCGTCACGACAAATTTATTCCATTCAATTACACGTCCAATCGCTCGCGACATGTCGCTCGAGTAATGACGCGCGCGCGCGCGCTGCACAACAAACAAATGCATTTTTTCTACCATTTCAATTTTTCATTCCCGCACAACTTTTTTTCTTTACCTTTTTTTCCCATGAAAAATAGCATGCTTTCGAATAATATTTTGATAAAGTGGCCATTACTGCTGCCTCCACTCGCGGATATGGATGAAATATATTTGCTCGCAAAAGTCTGTAATGGAGGCTCAAGGCTTCCCATTGAAAGTCAACGTATGCGATTCGTTGTTGTTTGTCATCATATCGACGCGAGTGCTGGATATGTGGGGTAAAAAGAGGAGGACGAAGGAAGAAGGGGGAGCGAGGCCGGGGAGAAAAGACGCGCGAGCAAAAGTGTCACTTAAAAGTCGAGGCTTTTGCCATCGCGATACCACTCGATTGTATATCTCTTCCTGTCTTAACCTCCGAACCCGCGTGAAATGGAAATAATTTACCTCCCAAGCATCACTCGACTTGAATTTATTTACCTGTGCAAACGCCTCGCGAACGCCATCTCCCTACACACGCGCACCTCGCGCACACACGCGCCTCTTGCTTTTTTCCTTTTCTCCAACTATTTACCTCGCTCCATTCTTTTTCATTTTTTACCTTCCACATTGCCAAATTCTTCTTTGCCATTGGAAAACTGAATTCTGCTGTGTTGAAAATGAAACGCTCGTGTTTCGTTTTTACGTTATTAATCGATGAGAGTTTTGGAGGTGGAGCAACATTTCGCACGTGCCAATGAAATTTCTTCTTTTATCGTTCAATCGATGTGCTGCTGTCTTTCGAAAAAAGTAATAGCAATTTTTTCTCCATTTTGAATATAGACTAAACACGCGGTCCGTCGCTCTCCACCGTGCGAGACATAAATTTTCCTGCATACGCACAACCCCTCGTCTCTCCCTGGATACCTTATTCGCTTGGCTATATACTCGCCCATATAAATATATGCTGCTTATATATTTTTATGTATATAGCTTATGCATGCGAATTTAGGTCGAACGGTCGAATTCACTCTCGTCGCGACACCCGCGAATAACTAATGACGAATAGGCACACACCGCCGCGCACCGAGCCTGCTCCTCTCCTCGACTGTCTAGTCTCCTCATCTATGTACCTCTCTCTCTCTCTCTCTCTCTCTCTCTCTCTCTCTCTCTCCTGCCTGACTATTCCTCGCCTGTATACGTTTGAGACTGTGCGACACACGATTACGCGATGACGCTTCGCGCGTGTCTAGCAGCCCACCACGAGGTTCAGTCCTAAATTTAAGCCTCTCTCGCGAAATTCTGCTGGACCTTGCGTAATTTACTGCCAAAAACTACGAGCCAAACGAAATTTCATTTCCTCTGCAGAGAAAAAAACAGGCTGGAGGCTCTTTTTTTTTTCTTTTGCATTGCGCGCGATGCAGTGCTCGAGGAAAAATGTCAGAGTTGAACTTCCGGGATGAAATTTGGTGTCTCCCCATTTGGTAGGACCAAATGTCACCTTAAAATAATCGAGACGTATATATACCTTTTGGTCGTTGTTTTTTCTTCTACACTTTGGGACACTAATGTCTCGCGCAAAAACACATTAGTTACGCGTTATCTTAGTTTCATTTTCTTTCGCGAGACGCGCGCGTTCGACGACGAGCTTGCGAGCGCTTTCGCGACGTTGCTCGCGGCACAGCCACGACGCAGAAGCATTCGTGAGGTCGCCAGAGGTCGTCAAATAGGCCATTGACACTTTGGCTCGAGACTCCTAATCTCTCTAAAAAGACCGAGTTTAATAATAAACCCTCGAAACCGAAAAAAAACGACACTATTGTTTAAATTATTGTCAACGAATGAATTTCATTTCGTCCTTGTAGGCAAACTCATGCGTGCTCGCAAAAAAAAAAAAAAAAAAAAAAAAACCACGTGGGGTATTAAATGTCAACCGCCAAAAGACTCTGACGTCTTCCTAGGATCTCTCTCGATCTTCGTTGCTCGAAACTTTACTAACGCCGGCCTCCATACACTCTATCCTGTCTAAATGCGGAACAACTGTGCTGCCACTAAGCTTTATTTTAAGAACAGCTTTGAATATCTTAATCTTTTTACCTCTCTCCTCTTCCTGTTCTCTCGTTTTTTTTTTTTTTTTTTTTTTTTTTTCTTCTCACTGACAATTTCATTTTTTCTTTTACCAACTTTATTTGTCACTCCGTCTCCCCATTTTTTTTTTCTTTCCGTCTCTTTCTCCCTCGTTCTCATTTCCATTTTGGTTCTAGGTTGCCATTAGGCTAGCTTCGTAATATATATGTGCCTAATGTCCACCCTCTGCTGTGGAGCAACCTTTCCTCCCGAACAACTCGGTCTCATATATTTATACACACTTGTGTTTCACAAGCCGAATAATAAACCGGAGAGAGAAAAAAAATGTAACAACAGCTCGAGAAGAAAGACGAGCTGCCGGAAACCGCACTTGACACGCGCCAACACTTTCTCTCCTTCAAACGACTCTTCCTCCTCTTTTGTCCCACCGGAAAACAACAACAACAACAACAACAACAACAAGAACGAAAGCCGCGATTAATATCGAGCATCCTTCACTTTGCTCTTTCGGACATTGTTTTTCATCATTTTTTCTCTCGCGATTTCGCACCCGACGTCGTTCAGCCATTAGAGAGACGATCACGCGAGTCGTCATCGTAATTACGCATTAGCAACGAGGAAGCATGGGAAATGAAAGAGCGGCGGCATATTTCGTTGGCGCGAAAAACGAGCGAAAGCTCGACTCTGGCCGGGAGAATATATACACGAGAGAGTTTCCGTCCCAAAGTTTTCCCCCTTCGCGAAGCACACCAGGGTGTAATGACACTTGGGAGTCTTGCCAGAAAATCTTGTTCGTCGGCTGCTCGCCGGATTCCGTCCTCTATACCTTTCTCTCCTTTTCTTTTCTCTTTGCTCTTCTTTCCCTTCTGCATGCGCATCGCCGTAGCGTCTTCGTACACCGCGTTTCATGATGAACGGCGTTTGGTACGAGATTTCTCTCCCGATTTGGTACGTCAAAGATTAAAGGTCTCTCGAGCAAATTTACTCAAAACTCACGTATCACGTCAAATCCTAATTATCAGCACAAAAAAAAAAAAATCCATCATTTCCGGCACGACTGTCAAAAGTTTCGACTTTCGACTCTTCCTGCTGCTTTCACTCGTTCCTACCACGCGACGAGCCTCGATATATTCTCTAAAAAATCAGTTTTTTATTTTATCGAAAATGTTTGCCTGCAAATGAAGCGAAAAAAAAAGAAAAAAAAAAAAAACACACTGTTTTTAAACCAGACGTAATCCGAGAGAGTCTCGAAAAATCAGTAGGTGGAGTTCGTCGACCTCCATTTTTTAGACAAATATTCGAGCAACGGAAGAAATTTACGAGATTGCAAAAAAAAAAAAAAAAAAAAGAAGAAATTTCGGCATTTAAACGTCGTTTATAAATCAGCCTGATACAAGGACAATATCGATCAAACCTTCGGACTTTGAGCGATCTTACATTGAGAATTCTCGCCAATCGAAAAATTAAACAGATGTTTTTTTTTTTTTTTTTCTAAAATTTGTTTGTTTTAGTTCAATTTCCATTTTTAACGCCAAGCATTTTTCAACGTATCCACTAAAGTTTCTTCAACGTACACGCCATTCTTTTTCCAATTTCACAATCGTTTGAATTTAACAACAAAAAATTGCAAAAATCGTGGCTAGTTTAATCCCGAGTGCCAAATGAGAAGACTTTACAGCCTTTACAAACAAAGCCAATAAGATAAATATGGTTTGCGCAACAACTACTTTTGTCAGGATTATTATACTTACCATTTGATTATTTATTTAAATTTCCGTCACTTGGGCAGCTCAACAGCTCGTTGGATTAATATTCTCCTGGATGAGTCAATATAATTGTGTAATTTGTGTAACATCTCGATCGATAGAGCCTCGCCGATGGCCTCGATTGACACACGCGAGTCAAAACGTCAGATTCGGTACACGTGCGATCGAAGCTCCTCATCTGCTCCGCGGCTTCCTCTTTTATCGCCTCGTCTCGCGCGCGACATCTTATTTTACGTAATGCGAGACGTTTATTTGCATTAATTATCTTTTACTTTGCCAATCGAGATTCCATTTATTGGTTTAATCGTAAGAATTGAAAAATGAAAAAGGTGTTTCGAACGAGTATAATGAAAAAAAAAAAAAAAAATACTAAAACGATCACGTTATTACTCCATCAAATCATAACCTCAATACTTTGTTGAATTTTTTTGTTACGTCTTTCAAAAGATTGGATTTTTGATTCTACTGCTGCATGCGCGATGCGAAAAAAAAAAAAGAAAGAAATATCGAAACGAAAGCTCGAAGATCGATGACGAAGGTCGCGGCGACGCGTTCGATCGCTCACGCGCGAGGCCGGAGGTCGTGACCTCCCGGTTCCGGTAGCATCGCAATAAAAAGTATCCGAGTCGACTCGCGCCGTGTCCTAACCGCGCGACTCGTTGGCTCCATTTTTCCATTAACCGCGTATTCTCTCAATTGTTTTTCGCGTCTTTCCATCCACGCGCGTATCAGCCATGCCGGAATAAAGGGGCTGCTGCGAAACAAATGGTGCGTGTACCATGAATAAAAATCAAACACCAGACCGTCGGACATTCGAGCACCGCGATAAATAAATCCAACTAAATTACATCGTCGTCCGATCGTCGCGCCCAGCATTCTAATATTTTATCTCTCTCTCTCTCTTTTGGAATAACCAAACTTTTCAAACAAAAAACACTCGAGTCTCATCAAGGTAATTGAATTATTTATCGATCCATTCATCCTTCAATCTCGAGATATTCCGAATAATACATTACGATTCCGCTAACCGTTTTCATAAAATAAATTAATAATTGCAATCTCACGGATAAAGTGAAAAAAAAAAAAAAAAAAAAAAAAAAACTCGTTTGTTTATTGCTTGTAATTGCTGGTGATCCTCGTTGCCCCCAAAACCCGTCAACACATTCACAAGCTCCTTTAACTCGTCGATCCGAGTGTAAATCTAGATCAGCACGTATCGCTCCGTTTCTGTAGACACCGAGAGAGAGAGAGAGAGAGAGAGAGAGAGAGAGAGAGAGAGAGAGAATGTTAGTGTGTCGACAACAAAATTGTTTCGCAAACTGCTGCAGCATCGACATCACGCTGTTGACGCATTTTTCGCGTCCAGAGAAAATGTTGCATGCGAGCGCTCGATGAATTTTGTCAATTGACAGTCGTTGCGTCTGCGCGTCGACATAGAAACGTTTATTTACATTGACAAACTCTCGTTTATGTACAAGAAACTTGTCGAGTCTTACATCTGTCGCCAGTTACATAATTATCACTCTTATCTCTTCCTCTTTATCCTTTTCCTACTGTTCCTCGCTCTCCTCCGAGCAATATTTTTGCATTGATATCTCAACGCGTGTGTCTCATGTGTTTGTCACAAAGAAGAAAAAAAACACGCAAAAAACATCTCCTCCGGTTGAGAAACTGATTTATGAATCCTTCAACGCGGCGTTCTCGTAAAAAAATGACCTGAACGAAAAAAAAAAAAAAACGATTCCTTCGAGTTTGAAAAAAGTTTCTATTTAAAGCGACGGAGTAACCAAGTTTAGAAGGAATGAAAATAAATGAATGGTAACGTGTCGGTGTGGAAATAGAAGAATTGTCGGAACCGCGAACGATTCTTCTCGCATTGTCGAACCACCGGCTCTCCCGTTTTAGAACATCCCAGTCGTCGGCTCTCTCTCTCTCTCTCTTCCTCACTTTGCCAATCGCCGCTCTATCGAAACCGAAAAAAAAAAACAACTCAATTTTTGTATATATACACAATTGAACAAAGACAGACTACCAGTTGACTTGGAATTTTCTGTTTGGCATTTTCCGTGTCGAGCAACCAACTTTTCAAATTCCAAAATCGTTTCAACATCTGAGAGACACTTTTCGTAGCCGGATCGACAATATTTATTGAAAAAAGAAGGCAATTAATTTTTCCTCGTTATTAATAATGTTATCGAGCTGCATAGTTTGGCATTTTATAATTCCGAGACCAAACAAAATGTCCCTCTACTACTAATGTGGTCTAAAACTTTTGTCTAATAATACGTACCGAGTTATTCCCCGAGTTATTCAGCAATAAAACTGACCTGGCTCGACGGGGGTTTTGACGCGACAAGAATTAAAATGCGCGCACTGACCACCCTTTAGAAAAACTCGCCGCCTCGTTGCCATACTCGAATGTTTCTCATTGGTCTCGCCGTAATTACCATTTTTCGACAATTGAAGCAACCGGTGTTACTCGATGCCACTGTAATGTTATTTTAACGAGTGTGCATTCTTGACTCTCGTATATAATGAGCAATGTCTCCGAGTAACGAAGCCATTAACGGCGAGAATTTCCGTAAAGACGTTTCCACCGTTTTATTGAGCATTCATTTATCGCACCCTCCATTTAATCCCGAGACAATGGAGAAGCGCTTGCACGACCCTCTTCCAAGCTTTTGTCTCCCTTATTCCTCACTCTCTATTGTGTCCCTCTTTTTCTTTATCGTCCGCACACTAATTACACAGTCTTTGATGCACCCCCGGTGTCTCAATGGAATACGTGACTTGTTTTCAATGCTGTCTATGCATCTCGGATGTCTACGTGCAATTTTCAACTCCCTCAATTTTCACACTTTCTTTGCCTTACTCATTTTCTCACCTTTTTACCAGCTTTTGCCGAGAAGCGAAAAATCATTCGTTTAGTTGCGAATCGTCGAAAAATCGTCGAAAGAATGGACAAGGTTGGAATTTTTTTTGTTTTTTTTTTCCGTAGATACGAGTATCGAGAGTAGAGAGACGAGAAATACATTTAATCGGCTTTTCGTAAAAATACGTCAGTCGAGCTAAAGGAATTCTTCTTGTTTGCGTAGCTGGTTAAATAAGAGGGAAGTTACTCTGTTGCAAGTTTTTCCGTATATGAGAAAAAAAGGGTTGGATTATCGCGTACGTGAACATTATCGATCACGTTCCTTGCAGGAAGCGTCTTTTTTTTTTTTTTTCTTCAAATTTTTCTTGGATTCGATATTAACTGTGTCGTTTTGTTTATTCTTTTTGTTGTAGCGAGGGAACGCTTCCCATCGTCGAGCAGCACCGACGACGATCAAAGCGGTTCGGATGTTGAGCACGATTCGACAACGATACGCGGCAAAGCTCATTCCGGAATTTTGCATCATGGTGGCAATCATTCGGTTCGCAAACGTCGTGGTAATTTGCCAAAACACTCGGTCAAGATACTCAAAAGATGGCTCTACGAACATCGATACAACGCTTATCCCAGCGACAGTGAAAAACTCACGCTCAGCCAAGAAGCCAACCTCACAGTTTTGCAGGTGAGTCGAAAAATACAATAAACGAAAAAATCCACAAATTTATTCGATATTTAGAGAAAAATCGAGATACGCCAGATTCTTCTTGAGAAAAAATATCGGCGTTTGAAAAAAATACAAAATACTCGAGCAAGGGGCAAAATAATTTTCCCCCTCAATTAGTTTTCGGGAGAGTCCTTCTTTCCACAGTCCATTAGCCAAATTTCCCATAGAGTGTCGTGCTAAAGAGAGAGAGAGAGACGGCGAGTGTCCCCCCACCCCAAGATTGACCCTTAATATCCAGGTACAACCCTTGGACGCGCTATATAAACCCTTCCGTCACCGAGACCGGCATCAGTCTCATTGGTCAGCCGAACAATCGAGTTCTCAAAGACCAAAGTGAAAATAGTATTTCTAAAGTAAAATTTTACTTTTTAAATTTCAAAGTTATTCCGGTATATTCGTCGAGTTCAGAAACTCTCAAAGTAAGTTGAATGAGGGAAGAGCAAGTTGAAGAAAATAGCAAAAGCGACATTAAAACAAAGTGCAGAAATTATTTTCTTTTCTTTTCTCTAACGTGAAATTGTTTTTTTGTGGGTTTTCCAAAGGTTTGCAACTGGTTCATAAACGCCAGACGTAGGATTTTACCGGAGATGATAAGGAGAGAGGGGCACGATCCGCTCCAGTACACGATATCTCGTCGAGGAAAGAAGATGCCCGGTGGGAGTCATCAGCAAGCATCCGGTCTGAGCCCAAGAACGAATCAGGATTGGGATTTGGCTGGAATGAGCGCACCGAAACGCAGCAGAGATCACGATTACGGAGAAGCTGCCGGCCTCATGTATCGGTGAGTTTTTCCGCCTTTGCTCACGAAAAAGAAAAAAAGAAAAAACACCATTTCACATTCGGTGGATCGAAACATTTTTTTGTTTATTCCGTTGGTAAAAAGAAATTGAAAAATTTGCAGAAGCGAGGAAGACAGTCCTAACGATTACGAGAGCAGTTCCCACAGCGAGGAGGAACGTCCGTCTACTCAATGGCCGAGCGTAATCGTCTATCCGTTTGCGGAAACCAAAGTCGAGCAGACTAATCAATTGAGCTACGGAAATGCTCTCGCACATCCTGCACGTCGAGGGTAAGAATTGCTTATTTTTCTTTGCTCACACGCACAGTCGACAGACATTTTTCACAATTATTTTTCAAACAATTGCTTCAAAATTGCTCACATTAGAATCATTATTTTTGGACAAGGTGCTCAAGGTGCTCTGTGAATTACGATAAAGTTGCTACAGTCACCATGAGATAAAAAACCTTGTTGAGGAAAAATCAAACTCGTAAAAAAATTTCATACAGTTTCGAAATATTGTAAAGATAAAATGTATAAAAAATTGAAGAAAAATAAAAACGCTCGGCGCTCTCGAGATTAGACGGCCAACTATTTATTCACGATGGCGTCTATCGCGCCATAATTGCGTCATCAATTTTTATCACATTTTCACAACGGACCACACTCGACTGGTCGTCTCGGGCACGCCCCTTTTATCAGGAGCGAAGAAATTCTTTTCCTTTGGAAATAATTTTCAACTACAATCTTGGAATTCTCGACTCAATTCAAAGATTTTTCGTGCATTTTTTATCTTTCACCAGGGATGAGGACGAATCGACGGTCAGCGAGGCAGCATATTGGAGCGCCCCGCGACAACATTTGACTTCGGCTTCCGACGTACAGCAGGAGACGGAGGTCTCAAGTACGCTCAACGACGATCCTAGTCCTCATACCGAGGAAACACCACCGCCGACTCCCCCGGAGGAAGACAAGGACAAATTCAAGTGCCTTTATCTGTTGGTCGAGGCGGCGGTCGCTGTCAGACAACAGGAGAAAGAGCGCGAAACGCGAGAGGTCGAGCGTAGAAAAGAGGAAGAAGAAGAAGAAGAAAAGAAAGAAGAAGAAGCGGCGGCGGCGGCGGCGGAGGAGGAAGAGCAAGAGGAAGAAGGAAAAGAGGAAGAGGAGGAGAAAGAGGAAGAAGAGGAACAACAGCTCGAGGAGGTTAAACCGATGGATACGTGAAGTTTCGAGCGAGTGAGGTGCGAGTATGAGAGCGTCGAACAGTGATTGAACCGAAAAGCAAAAGAACAATATCGTTCAGCGATGTTTCGCGTTAGTCGCGCGTCATACATCTCGTCAATTTTCTTCTATTATTCTTTTCATTAGTTTCCTCGTTCTGTTTTTTCTTCTTTCTTCTTACACAACTAGCGTCTTTCGTGATTCCGGATAATCCTGCGTGATTTATCGGACCGGACTTTCGTATATACACCATTTGTTTCTTCTTTTTTATTTTCACTACGAGAGAATCTCGCCTCGAGCAACAGTGAAAGTCATAAACTTTACGCGATTCGGGATCGCTCTTCGAACGAGGAATCCTCTACGCAAGTGCCAGTGACTTCGTTCTCTAAACGATTTTTTTTTTTTTTTTTTTTTTTTTACGTCGTACAAAACTGAGATGGAGAAAGGAGAGAAAAAAAAATGGGAAAAGGAAAAAACTTTACCGGATCAACGAATCAAAGTGCTCAATGAGAATTAATCGCGTCAGTGTTTTCCTGCGTTTCAGATCCTCGACTTGGTTCTATTATTACTATTATTATTTTTTCTCCTTTCTCAATAATTGAGCAAAATACTTTTTCTCGTCGACCGAAACTTGGGTGCACTTTGGGAAATGTCGTTTTTCTCCAATGTTTGCGAAATCACATGTTTGCCGGAAAAAAAAAAAAAAAAAAACACAAGCGACCATTCATCGAGTATCTTTTTTTTTCTTTTTTTCTTAAATGAATTTAAATCCGAGCTTACGAGGAGAATTCTCTGAATAATTCTCGACGAATCGATCAAGGGCGTACGATTTAGTACGGAGGAGATACGAAATCCACACACACACACACACACGCGCAAAAGCAAACATTTTTACGAATTAGAGATTATCCGGGTGAGCGGAAAAAGCCCTCGAAAAAATTGTAACCACTCTTTTTTCCATTCGTTCATCTTCGTTGCGTTATTTTCTTCTCTTTTCTTTATTCGTTTACTTTTTTTTTTTGTTTTGTTTTGCGTTCATTTCCAGGCTCACTGGAAAAATTGGCCATCATCCACGTTATTTTTGATTTATTGAAATTAACCCTTGAATCATCGTGACGTTAGCGAAAGATTCAAGTTGATATTTTTAATTAAAGCATACAACAAAGCAACATTGTTACAATCCTTTGTTTGATTTATTTTCCTTCTGCTTTTTTCTTTCGCTCGTTTTTTACACTTTATTATTCTCTTTTTCTCAACCCTCGTTGAGAAAGCGCAACTTCACATGCAGTATTTATTTTTTCTTGCTCAATATCCGAAGCGATCATCCATCCGAAAAATCTCTGTGTTTCCTTTACTTAATTATTCCACTTTACTTTTTTTTTTTTTTTCTGTGCCAATATCGAATTTGCGTATCTATAGGAATTATTTCCATCAATCCGATTATTCATTTGACCGTGTGTGGCATTTACAATTATCATGGCACAATATGACTTTTTATTTATTTTTCAACGACAATGGTGGAAAAAAAAAAAAAATATCGCCTCGAGACCAACAAAGATCCGAGTATTTTGCCAAAACCTCGCCGACATATCGTAGGATCGATTTGAAATTTCCTCGTTGAGAAAGATATCCGTTCCCTGCACACTTTTCTTTTTTTTTTTTCTACCAAAACCAACACGAGATAAAGCCCCGAGAAACTGTTGTACGTTGTGCAAAAACGAAATGAATATATACACGGAGGGATAATATATCGCGGAATTATTGGTACAAACGCCAAAGACTTACTTAACTATTATTAATTAATAATAATAATAACCACAGCCACAACAGCAAACATGCAGATATTTCCGATGGAGCGTTTTTACGTTGTGTAAATGTGCGTGTGCAAAGTCGTATTCGAGCGACGAAACGAAGAAAAGAAAGAAAAAAAAAAAAAACGGATAATTCAGGACTAACGAGGCCATTCAATATGTACGAATGGACCTCCGTTCTTCGCAAATCAAACGACGAGAAAAGCTCGTTGAAATAATTAACAAAGAAAAAAGATACAAAATTACGAAGAAACAAAGTTATCGAGTGTACAAAAATGACTATTGAAATTTATTTTACTATAATGAGAAAAAGATAAAACTAATGGATAATCGTCGTCTTAGAAATTAGTTGGACTATTTAGTGTGTAAAACGTAGTTTTTAATTAGAGCAGTGAGAGAATTAATCCGGGCAGTACGGGGCCGAGTAAGATTTTTTTTTTTTTTTCTCCATTTTTGACAAAAGATCTCGTGAATTTGATTTTTAGAAAGCGGCGAAATCAACGGCTCCGTCTGCTGGTCCAAGATTTACTTAAGCACCCGTGAGAGAAAAAAAACACCCCTTAATAATCAGGAAACCCGAGAAAAAGCCATTTAACGAGATAGTGACGAAAAACAAACGATTTATTCACGTAGAATTTCGTTGGACGTTATTTTTCTTTTCTTTTTTTTTTTAACAAGAGTGACAATTATATATAAATATAAACATATATATATATTTTTTTTTTCGTTCGTAAGATTTGATGCGAATCGTTGCTGGTTGAATGTTAGGCTGTTGTTTATTGGTGAAGAATATAAATTTTGAAATAAACACTGTTAACTATTGGTAGTCGTAGAAGGGACGAAAAAAAAATACAAAAAAAAATAAACACAATTTACAGTCTCTCGGGATTAAGGCGAAAAAAAGAAATTCCTTGATTTTTGTGCTAAAATTATTTCGCGTGCTCCATCGTTCTTAAGGCTCTTTTATATTATTTGCCTTTAAATTGTATTGCAAACAAATTATAAATAATTTCCAAAAATTCTTTCATCACACGCAAGTTGTCAGGTTTTTCCATTAATTTTTTTTTCGCTCGCGACGAAAATTCATTTTAGCATAAAAATCTCATGAATATTGAGACATTGAGAGAGGGTGGCTTGTGTCACTTATTAATTAAGGGCAAAAAGTATCGATTAAGAATTTTTACGTAAAAAAAAAAAAAAAAAAAAAAAAAAAACCAATACTCGTGTTCAAAAACAACAAAGCGTCGAAAGTCACATTTTCTTTCGAAACAAATGACAACTTGCGAGACACGTTGAGAAATGAATCGACGATCGAGCCAGAGTCGAGAAAAATCGACGAGCAAAGAAGTAACAAAACGAGGAGATTGTGCGCAAAATTTTTTTTCTTTTTCAACGCACATCTCGAAACGAACCAGTGTTCACTGCCGAATAGCGTCCAAAGTGTCTTAAAAACGGAAAAAAAAAAAAAGAAAAAACAGAAAACAAGAAAAAATAATCGAGTCTCTCTTCGAAACTGCTCCATCGTGAATTTAGCCTGACTCGTGAAACGTGCGAGAAAGAAAAACCGCTTGGTTTTGTACTAAAGCGTTCTGAAGCATAAAACAAAAACACCACGAAATTGCCTCGAGTTGGACTAATTTGGCGAGGCCAATTTCCTCCTTTTTAGTCCTAAGAAAAATCATTTTAAATACAGACGACAAAAGCACGGAAATGTATATATATTGTTGAAAGAAAATAACTCGAAAAAAAAAAAAAAACTATAACGAGCTGCGAGGAGACAAAAAATGCCGACAAGTTTAGCGAAGAGGACAAAATCCGCGTTAGAGTTCCTATGCCTCAAACCCAATTAACAAAACAAATAATAATCATAGTAATAATAATAACAACAACAACAACAACAACAAAAAAGTAAACCGATAAACATTGTAAATTCTTCATTCATGTACAGAGACGAGATAACTGGGTTTCAATACACTGAATCCGTACGTTCATAAAATATATTATTATTATTATTATTATTATTATTATTATTATTATTATTATTATTATTAATATTATTGTCATTATTATTGGATATGTAGAAAATAGGTCGTTTCTCGTTTATAAAAATAGTGAGTGAGGTTTTTTTTTTTTTCTTGCTAGGAACATAGCGCTTAGAATACGTAGAAGGGTGCGTTTGAGCGAACACAAGGGTGCCTTGTTTCGGGAGGTCTCGTTATTCGCGGAGCGAACCTCTTTAGTATAACGTATATTTTGTCTATCGCGACGCGAAACTCGTGCAAATAATCCCTCGAACGAAAAAAAAATATTTTTCTCGACGATCGATCTCGGTTCGATAAATAACGAAAAATAAAAACGGCGTCGAGGAGATTGTCGGTCGATGGATAATTTGCACTGATTTCGTAGCAAACGAAAACAATGCCTACGTTTTAAGTATTTTATATAAGCCGATGGAAAAAAAAAAAAAACAAAAACAAAAAAAAAAAAAATAGCGATGCAGGAAAATAATTGACACTGTTTCGACGATGCTCTTCCCATTTTGTATAAAAATCAACGAAAAGTCAAGTTGAGGAAAAAAAATAAATAAAAAAGCACACGTGAAAAGCGAAGAATTTATTAACGCAAAAAACTGTTTTTTATACGAAATTCTCTCTCTCTTTTTTTTTTTTTAAATATATACAAATGAAATAGGAAACAAATTCTTTGCGTCCCAACTGCGATTAGGCGAACGAATAATAAAAATAATGAAAATTCGTATTCGTACGTTCGAGTGATACTCGTTGTTAATTGTTAATGATCGAATAAGGAAAGGGCGCCGCTGTCCTGGCGTTGTGCCGTTGGCGTAATTGCGTCTAGACTGTTTATTATCGATGCTTCCAAACACACACACACACACACACAGTGAGCAAAGCCAAGATATAAAATTCACGAGAGAAAGTCTCTGCATTTTTTTTACACGAAAACGATTGTTGGATCGTAATAGAAAGCAAAACACATGCAACTTTTTGGTCAAACGAAATATTCCGTTTCCCGAGAATCCCCCCTAGAGCAAACGAGAGAGAGAGAGAGAGAGAGAGAGAGAGACACGCATACTCATGATGAATATTTAATATCTAGTTTACACATAGATAATATTAATAAAAAGAGAAAAAACGATAAAAGGCCATAAATGGACTATGGACGCAACTGCGCTCGCACGCACGCTCAACTATCGATAATTAATAAATTCAAAAAAAAAAAAAAAAAAACAAACGGATGTAAACAAAAGAAACGAAAAATTGAATGGTCTGTGAAAAATTCAAACGACGAGGGGAGGATGAGGTTTTTTTTTTTTTTTTGGTCTTGTTGTTGTTATCATTCTCGAAAATTTACACAGTAATGAGGAAAAGTAACGAGGAGAATGTTTATTTGTACTTTTAAGAAGAACGTTTTACTTTCAAGTTCTATTCTGCGTATATATACATTTGTATGTACAGGGTGCCATAAGAAAAAATGACATACCGTCGTAACACCACTATTGATTAATCGAATAATTAACGTTAGAGATCATTTCCGGTCGGCTCTTTTTTTTTCCTTTCGTTTTTATTCTCTTCTTCCGCCATTTTCTTCTTTTCCAATTTGTACACGAATCGTTGCGCAACGTTTCTGCTGCTATAGTCCGCGATTCGGCAACAACGACGACGACGACGACGACGACGACGACGACGACGAAAAATTATCTTTTCGAGAGATTTTTCAATTTTTCTTCATTATTTTCACTCGATCGAGTAGTTGCGAATGTGCCAATTTAGTTTAGGGACGTACCAAACGTTTGTTGTATCGAGTTTATAGAAATCTAGACGAAAGTGCAAGAGAGAGAAAGTTGTACGATGATTGTGTTCCTTGTTTTTTTTTTTTTGTTACAAATATTCCTCAGTGTTGAGAGTCTAAGGGATGCGACGAAGAAAAAGAAACAAATTAATTAATAATAAGAGAGGATTGTGAGATTTTAGATTAATCAACGTCGAATGGGTGATAATTAGCTCTATACGGAAACACATTAATTGGCTATCGTTCATCCTCTCTTTTGATGGGAATCTAACACAATTATTTTATAATTACGTCGTGGTCGTGGTCGTCGTCGTACGAGTCACGGTTCGGCATCGTCATTTACGTAATTTTACAATTAAATGGTATTGTATCGATTCGCAGACCTACAATAAAGCATTTTGTGGATTTGAAAACAAAACAAAAAACACACACGCAAATATGTTTCTCTGTAATTTTCTCACAAATCCCAATTTTTCAAAATTTCCTCTCTATCCCTACGAAGAAATAAGAAAGTCTTTCAATCACTTTCGCTAATAATATTTCGTGACATTTATCAAGAGTCGTCGTAATCCAGAGGCGCGTCTCGCGATCAGGAAGAAACGAGTGCAGAACAGGTGCGATAGTAGTGCACGAGTATATAAAATACTGCAGGAAGGGGAGAAAAGTGGCGGCGGCGGTGTGACCGAGTCCGCGTGGATACGAACAGTCCAGTCTCGAGTCCGCGCTCGAACGGGAATCGCAACAACGATTTTATATCATTTCTTCGATCGTCGCGGATCAAAGTAATGTCCAAAAAAAATCGCTAAACTCGATCGCGAACAATTGAAAATTAATGAAAATGGCGAAAACGTTGAAAACAATTTCATTCAATTAAAAATTTAAATGTCTCTAATCACTCGATCAATCCCTCAATTATAATCGAACGAGAAAATAATTTCAATTAATTTGCCAATCAACTGCCGGATCAACGCGACACTTTATCGAACCTCCGATCGAATTTTGACGACCAAGGGGAAGAAAAAATCGGGATTTTTGTTTTTTTTTTTTTTTCATTCTCTCGCGTGGCGAACGGTCTTTGGTGATATAATTTTGATGCTGTCACGGTAACGAAGCGAATCGTCGCGATTGCGTGTTTAAATGCATTGGTGAGCACGCACACAACCATATGAGAAATTGAATGAAAAACGTTGCAATTGCACAAAAGATTTGGTGAAATATACGAGAAACGTTCGAGTCAGGGAAGAAGATAAAAAGGCGTAAATTGGAGAATTCATTGTTGCCGGACGATAAAGCGATCTAAAGCGATCTAAAGCGATCGCGGAATGAAAAAAGGAAGTGCGAGCCGGCTGGCACAAATTATGCCATACCCCTGTTAACCAGCGTGTGCATCAAAATTACTCCTGGCGTCTTGGATTGTGCACACCGCGACCGTCTCAATTTGCCCCGGCTTTTCCGCAGACTATATCGCAGTAGAAAAAAAAAAAAAAAAAAAAAAAAAAACTAATAAATAAAGATAAACCGTTGAAGGTGAGTTCACGCGGATTTTTTCTTCTCGTTTATTTTTTTTTTTTTATTGTTGTCGGTCATCAGCCGAGGTGTGGATAAATTAATCAACTTCACGGATCGCAACGTCCAAACAGTCGGTGCTAACCGTTGCTTGTTTTATCAATCGAAAAATGCAATTAATGCCAAACGTTTCAACTATCCCGTAAAAACTGAAAATGCAGAATTTTGTTAAATAAAAAATATACGTTTCGCTGCAAACTTTTCCTTACTCGAAAAATGTTGCTTTGTTAGAAACTGAACGGCAGGAGACTTTGGCCGCTGTCAAGTTTCTTCTTCATTTTGTCTCTCCGATGCTTTTCTTGTTCTTCTTGAGCAGCTTCCCGACAAACTTGATATTCCCGACCTACCGAGACTCATGTTTTTTGTTTTAAAATAATCTCTCGTCTTGCACATAAATAATATCGTAATTGTCGGCATCGCCCTCAGTCATTTTTCGTTCCGACTAGCATTTCAATTTTCTCGCATTCTCATTTTCGTCTCCTTTTCCGTTTTCTCAATCATGCCAACGCGTTTACGATCACATCGTGCGACCGTTATAACACCAGACAGAGAAAATGTGGCTTTCGGTTGAGTGCAGAAACGGTGCTCACGCACACGTTCGCACATATCTCGCAAGGCCACACGCGTCTCGATGCGGCGTTATAACGAAGAGGGAAGAAAAATTGACGAGATGGAGGAAGAAGGAAAAAAAATGGAAAAATTATAGCTCGGGTCAAAGTGCCTCGGGGTGCCGTCCGGTTTTCCTCGCTCGCGCGCGCGCTTCTCTTATTCGCGCGCTCGGGGGATTCCCCTCCTCTCAACATCTGTACATAAATTTGACGAAATTGGACGGTGCGTAATTACGAGGAAGGTGCGCGCATAGTTTTTAAAAACGGCGAATAACGATTGCACAACCTGTCGCGCCGGTATCGCATTTTTCTTTTTTCGGCTAAAAATTCTAATCGAACCTCCGCCCCCGCGCGAGCCTCGTAATCCTTGTTTTTCCTTATTCGTGCTGGGTTTATTTGCCAAATTGTTTATTCGCCCATCAACACCATCAACCCATTTATTCCGATACTTTTATACATCGTGTGTCACTTTTCGTTTTCCATTAGTAAAATGTTGAAACAAATTTGGGTCTAAAAAACGCACGGCTCGATCGTGTGTATATCGCGCGTCTGCTCTCGCCGAGCACACACGTTTCGATGACCGAACGAACGAGACCCGTTCCGCGAGCGGCGATCTGCCGAAACTGGAACGGGGGGCCGAGAAGCATTGTGCAAATGTGCGTCAGAGACCAACATATTTTGGTCCTTTGCGCGCCTCATTTATCGTAACCGGAAGCAAAAGTCTTTGTAGACAAATTTTGCGTATTACGTCATTATTATTCGCAAATTTTCTCTGCAAAAACCGCAAGTCGATACTTAATTACCGCATTCGCAGAGTCGCTCGTTATTCTCCACCCGCAAGTTTAATTACATTTATTTCATTAACATCGTTAACGCGAATCTCGCAGTTTTGCCAACGAGTTTTATTCGGATGAGCCTCGTTATTCATGGGCCCGTGTTCTAGCGAACCGGAAGTGCGACTCGTCCGCGGCTGTGTTTGAATAGAAAACATTTTCTAATCGCGTTTCCTTTTAACAGCGCGGTCATTACGTTCCTTGTTCCAATCTTTCAGCAAAACTCAACTTTTTCGGACTGACAAATCTGTGTCGCTGCGTTTATGGCCGCAACAATATGTTCAGCCATTCGCGAATACTCATTTTAATGACAATGGCAATTGCCGAGCGGGCCGTTTTAGTTTTATTCGTCGCACTCGTTTCTGCATATCCCATTTGTTTCTTTACTACAAAAACGTGTAAGGCAACTAATATACTCTGCCAAACTGTTGGAACGTCGTAAAATTTGGGTTTCTGAAAATGCTTCGGATTTTATTACTTTATATGCCGAGCTCGATGAATATTACCGTCTCGGGGAACTCCACTTTTTATTATACTCGCTCAAACTTTCTCCAAATCGGTTCAAAGATTATAATATAATTTCCATATTAACATTTCGTTGAATTTTTTCAGAAAATTTTATTCAAATTATGTTGTACGTTCCCGTTCGTCTATGCGATTTGACAACCGCGCGCGAGAGCCACGCGTAGCAAAATCCATCATTTCCGCGCGGCCAAAAGAAAAGAATTTTGCGATCGCGATTCAGTTTGAGTAACCCGCCGCGATCCTTCGTGTCTTTTGATCCGTTAGTCGACCCGCTCGTCCCGCCATTCCCGATGCAACTTTTCAGAACCACGTCTGGACGTACGCGTGAAACAAAAAAAAAAAAAGAAAACGGCGCCACGAAAAAATATGTGCCAGGCAGCCCTACGGATTTTTTTTTTTCAGATCGGAGTCAATGGGGGGGAGTTTACGCATTTTTTATAGCCGCTAAGCTCGGAGACGACCGTTTGCGTCGAGGGGCCAAAGACACACCCGTTTTCGCCGAGACGAATTTGTACGTGTTGTAATTGATCGTAACGGAGCCACTGCATGCGCGTCTCATTTATTATTTTTCTTCACTTATTTTCATCGACCCAAAAATCTGGCCTTTCGAATTGATCGCAATGAGCAAACAGAGCAAACGGTCGAGGTGAAAAATTACCTCGAGTTCACGGGCCATTAGCATACCGAGCCAAGAAATTATATACCCTGGACTCGTGCATGTGTGAACTTTGCGACTTGAATAACTGATGGATCGATCGACGATCCGCTTTGTTGCGAATTCGAATGGTTCAAAAAAACATACCAGACACGCGCGATTACTGAATTTCGTGCGTACTACTTTTATCATCAAACGGAACCAAGAGACAATAGCGCCGAAAAGTAATTCATCACCGGAAACCGTGGCCGATTATAATATGCACGTCAACGTTCGACCTTGAACATTACTCGAAATATCGAGTTTAATCATCGAAATCATCTCGCAACGTAAAAAGAGGGAAGCATCTTTGACGCGTCGTGCAGGTGAAAAATGAATCATCGCGAATGCCGGTCTCGTTCGTGACACTAATTGTACGACTATTAAGTAGCGCGTACGCTATATGCGGAGCAGGCGCGGAGGATGGCGCCTTTGCGATCGAACATGCCCGCGCGAAAAAAAATCATTGCTTATTCTCGTAACGTGTGACACGATTGTCACCGAGATGGTATTGTTTCTCAAATGCAACACGTTTCCTGATTGTCTTGTACACGCCTCGACGATACTTGTCATACAAATGAGCGACTTTGAACTTTCTTCAAAGTCGCTCAATCAATTTGCCAATATTATGGACAAAACTCGGCAGCAAACTGTGCGCTTGGCTCTTTATAAAGTTTTATGGGCTTTTTCTTTTTATGTCAACGAGATTTCCATGTCGAGTTAAAAGTTTGCATTTGGGGGCCGCATCATAACCGAATAAACCGGCTAAGTGGAATCGCCATAAATATAAAAAGTGTGTCTTTTTTCCAATGCGAAAAAAAAAAAAAAAAAAAAAGAAAGGATAAAAGACATTCCTCGAAACTGAATGCGGCCGAAATGCGGTAAAACACACGTACGCGCGATACACGTGCTTTGCGATCGAGGAAGAAAGAGAAGGAAGAGGATAATTAGTTAACGTAACGGATTTTCACGACCAGGGGAAGAATTCCTCGTGGACATTCAGGATGAGCAAAAGCTCCTTATTGGCCCCGTTAGATCGCGAGCTCGAGGTCCGTCAGCACCGAAATCATGGCAATTGTCAAAAAAATATATAAAATCGCGGTTTCGATAAAAATTCGAGTCGTTTCGAATTTTGGCAATTTTCGGCAGCTCCGCATACACGGGTCGGGCCTTAATCAGCGGTTATCGACTCGGGATTGAAAAAAGCATATAATTGTCATGTAGATGAGGAAGGCGCTATGGATATATCCATGTAATTATTATATATTATTTACTGTTCGTATCTAGCGTCGTATCACTTACAGCGCCATTAATAACCAGTCGCGAAGATGAGGCGGCTAACGGTTACATTACATCACGTATAGTTAATTTTGTAAAAAACAAGCGGACTTGTTGGTATAATACCGGATCTGGAAAATCTCAAGGTGCATGTATGCGCGGCGCCGTTGATCGACTGGTCTCGCGAGGTGCATGGACCCAACAACAATATTTGTTGTTAGAGTCCTGCCTGCTCGAGTCTGGCGGCAACGGCGGCAACGGCGGCGGCGCGATACTTGATCGATATAGGCATAAATCTCCGGCAAGTCGTCCGGACGCCGCGATGGCTCTACTTATTATCCCGCGATCTTATCACGCACGCAGAAAAGAGTCAAGTGCGCGCGGCTTTTCCCGCGAATCACCACGTGCGCGAGGCGCGACGCGCTACCGCTGCATCAGAATTTCGAAGACGATGATCGCTTCGTCGCTATATACGAGCTCAACTATGCGATGATAATAATAATAATAGAGGATGGTCGATCAGGAGGATTTTTATATCGTCCCCTTTAGCCATAAATGGCCGCTCGGAGCAGACCACCGCGAGAGTTGCTTTCGAGCTCTCGATAGTTTAACGTTTCTGGTAATTGGCGCGTCCATGGGGTCGCGTACGGGTTAGCCGCGCGGGAGTTGCTTTTTTTTTTGTATACGACAACAAGAGTTACCGGTGTCGATCGAGCGCGCCTCGTTGCTGTACTTTTCCTTTACATACACAATATATAGATATATTGCTTTTTATATGGATATATTTGTATGCGCTCGTCCCTAACGTGTTATCGAAGCATACGCCGGTTTCCCGAAGCCAATACTGTTATAGTAAGAAAACGAACGCACGTGCGTAAACTGGTCGGGAACCACTCGTTTCTGTGACCCACGCGCTCCGAATATTACAACTTTTTGAAAAAAAAAAAAAAAAATGATCACGTTGGGTCTTTTTGACCCGATCTGAAAATATGCAATTTTCTGTTTCCAATTATTCCAGCCGGGCGAGAGCTCGCGTGCACGGGAACTCTGCAAACATTGCAAACAAGAGCGATTTTCTTTTCGGTTTCGCTGACACGCGAGACGGAAGGCCGCGATTTCACTCGTCTGTGCTTTTGTTGTTTCAGAAAATCGAGGAAATCTGAAATATGTTGGGTAAACGCGTGACCTTGCTATTGAGCCTCGCCGCGCTCAGTTTGTCCCGAGCGAATAACGAGGAACAAGACACGAGCAGAGAGTCACCGCATCATCGAGAGAAAAGAGTGTTTTGGATCACGAACGATGGAAGGATCGCCCTTCCACCCGGCACCGTCATGACCATCACTCCCACATTGGCTTTACCCTTTGTTCGATATCCGCCGTCTGGATTTCTCAGCAACATGACCATCAGCCTTCCTTTCACGAGTAAAGTCGCGAGAAATTTTGCGTGAAAACAGTTTTTCACTCGCGAATCACCTTGAAATTTTTGACTTGGATTTATTTTGCAGTCGATTTTGACAAATTGGGCCTGACCGACAACGAAAATCCTTACGGAGCTCTGCCGAGTGTGTTTGATCGTGGAATGAAGAGTCGACAAGCCGGTATGTTGATGGCCGATTTTATAGCGTCATTTATAAAGCGACGAATTCACAAGAGGGAAATTGAGGATGCACCGAAAAATGCTTTTCACGGGGGTGAGAGAGCGTTACTTTACGGTACCGCCGAAGACATGCTCAGCACGCTCGGCCTCGATGGCAAAGCTTGCCTGCTACGAGCCATCTGCGAAGTTCAAGGTCATCCGCTCAACAATTTTGGCCTTATCGGCGAAATGCTCAAGTTATTCTTCACGTAAGCTCCGATAAAACTGAACCACGGACGCGCGCGGTAGTTGTAGTAAATGGATAAAACCTTTAAAGTTGATGGAATATTATTATTTTTTGCAGAGCGAGTAAATCGCCGTTTGCATATATGCTGAAAGAGTACGTCGAGGCGGAAAATCGAGGAAAGCAGCATGGCGAGTGTTGGCCGTATTTCAAAAATTGTCCGAAATCGCTTTTCCTACCGTCCGACAAGAAATATTCGTAAGTATTCGAGAACGAAAAGACAAAAAGACGGATGAGAAAAATAAACCCTTTTTCTACGAATTTGCAGAAAAGATTCAAACGAAAATGACGCAGCAGCGTCGAGTTTGGAAAATGAGGTGAATGAAACGTACGACTCGTACGTCGAGAGTGAGATCGACGAGTCCCAAAATGTGAGAAGAAAACACTCGATACATCCCTCGATGTAACACTCTCGACAATAACTGATAGCATCGAAAAATCTTGAATGAAAAATTTTTAATGAAAAAACAAACATTGCATTACCAGTAGAAGCCAAATTTCCAGAGACCTCAGTGAGATTTCCATAAATATACATTGAAAGAAAAAAATATATAAAATGTGCGAATAAGCACATGTATGATAGTTAGACCGCCTATGTACGATACAGTGCGGAATATTCGTATTTTTGTGTTTCCATATCTTTATGAATTTCTAATAGCAGATTATATTATTTATACATTATTTCTACACACGTACCTATGTTTAAAGAAGAAGCGAGAAGGGCCGTCGCTCTGTTTCGTCAACGCGATCCTCTCGGTACAGCAGCTTATTGTGTGTTGACGAGAAAGAAAAAACATCCGCCGCCGACACATTTTCGCGCGTGTACACTGCCATAATAATAATAATAATAATAATAATAATAATATTAATATTTGTAATGCGAGTGTGAGAGAAATCGTGTGTTCCAATTAACGACAGTTGTACATAAAACAGTATTCTCGTAATGTATCGATCGCGCTCAACCTTTTATTTATTATTCCAAATAAATCTTACAAAAAATGGAAACGTCGTTGCTTCCCAAACCTGCTGCGTCTGTAAAAAGTTTCAAATTATACCACGAGATGCCGGCTCGGCACAGCGGAAGAAATAATTGGTACTTGCATGTTGGTGGCGACCCCTCGAAACAAAATGGCTACCGAAAATATGGCCGAAAATAATACAGGATAATACAGGTCTCAGTCTTGCGGCTCTTGCGAAAATGAATCAAGCCAGAGTTTCGCATTTAGTGTCAAAACTAAGATACAAACCCCAGCCCAAGGCCCGAAGATTGAGAAACATAAATGGACCGGCTGGAAGAGTCAGTAAAATACAAAAAACGCTCACGGCTTTATTGAAATATGAAAGACTCGAGCTCAACTATCAGCGTGCCGACGAAGTTCGAGGTTATGCCGAACGGGTAGGAAGCTTTTTTCTTTAATCACCTGCTCTCTTGTTATTGAAAAAACATTCTTGTTACTTTGTTTGTCAGTGTAAAAAACAGCTGCTTTTTCATTCTCAATAATTTCCGCTCTACACGGTTTATTACAAAGCCTTCAACTTGGTTATGTGTTATCCGCCGAGAACGTACCAAAGTGCCGATTACGTTTCGATCTAAATTGAAAAATTGTATAACCCGTGAAGCTCGAGAGGTCATAAATTTTTGGTGAAAATTTCGAGGTTATTCGTCGCGTACTTTCGTCAATAAATGGGAAAATGCTTCGAGTCCGAAGCGCAAATTTTTAGAGTGAAAAAAAATGTTTATCGAGCGGGAATAATTGAAAAAACCGATTTCTTTCACTTTTTCTAGAAATAGATTAAAAATTTTATTCCAATATGATCAGCTGATTTCCGAGGCGATTCGCCATGGTCCGGAGCACCAGGAGACAATGGAGATGGCAGATTATTGGATAAAAGAGAAGCAGTTTGTGCACAAGCTGTTTAAAGTGCTGGTGCCGAGGTTTCAAGACTCCGAGATGGCGTACACAAAAATGCACAGAGTCCCGGTGATCTATCCGGGCGCTCCGCGGGAACGAGCAGTTTTGGAACTGCGTGGAAACCCGTTTCCCGGCATCGAGCAGTCCAATCCGCACGAGCCAAATTTACTGCACAATATTTTGTTGGACGAGGCGAGACGCGAATTCAGACTGGCCAAGTATCAGGAACTCGCGGAAAGTCTGTCGGCGCAAAAGGATACCCAGGAGCAATCGCAACCGCAGGAAACCAAGGCCAATGATTCGACTCTTGATAAATAGCTCGTAATATTTTTTATTCGTGTAAGAAATAAACGTTAGGTACAAATAGTTGGATTTAACAAAAGACGTTTAAATTCCCTTGAAATCTTTGAGCGGGTAATGTTCTCCGTATTCCGTCAAATGATTCTCCATCGACTCCATTTGTTTGCTGCAACAGAAAGAATTCATTCTCGAATCTTGCTGAAATTTCGAATACTATTAAATTAGCGACGTTTAAAAATTCTCGACGTACGTAATGTGCGGAGGCATGTGACGATATACATCGGTAAAGAGTTCTTTCCAATGCGGCTTGCGTTTTTTTTCAGCATCGGTAAACGTTTCCATAACTTTGCTCCTCGTGGATTTTTGAAGAGATTTTTCGTCCTCCTCGTTCCAATAGCCAAGATTTTCTAAATATTCACGGAATTTGTAAATTGGCGATTGACCGTTCCAGTGAGCAATCTCGTCGGACGAACGATACGCCGTGCTGTCGTCCGAAGTGCTGTGGTGGCCGACTCTATAAAGGCAAAAAAAAAAAAACAAAAAAAAAAACGATGCTCATTCATCGCGATTGATGGAATTTTCTCCGAGAAACTCGATGAAAACTTGCCGATACGTCATGGCCTCAATGAGCACGGGCTTTTTTTCTCCGACACAAAATTCTCGAGCCATACGAGTCGCCTGCAATGTCGCGAGAGCGTCGTTACCGTCGACGCGAATCGTATTGATTCCATAAGCCGGACCTCGAGCGGCTATTCCATCGCCTCTGTACTGCTCGAGGGTTGACGTCGAAATTGCGTATCCGTTGTTTCGACTGTGCGTTGGAACAACATTCACACGGTAAACACGGCGCTCCGGTGCAAATTTATAAGGGGAAAATTTTCGAAAAATCTTGTTACCATATGAAAATAATTGGACAATCCAAAGTCGCAGCAAAATTGAAAGCGGCGTGAGCATCGCCTTCGCTCGCTGCACCATCCCCGAAATAACAAACGGCACATGCATTTTTTCCAGCACGTTTTATCGCGTATGCAGCTCCGACGGCTAAAATTATTTTTTTTTTTTTCCAAATTCAGTTCAATTGCAAGAGAATTAATAAAGGCGGATTAGAAAAATGTTGAGATGACCTTGGGGAAGTTGAGTCGTCAATGGTGACGAGATTGTGAAGAAATTCAATCTTTTCGAGCCGTAATGGACCGGCATTTGTCGACCTTTTCCTTGATCCTCGCAGTTTCCGTAGCATTGATTGATAAACTCGGAAAAAGTGAATCCTCGATGAAGCAGAACGCCTTGAATGTGATTTTTAAAATGAAACAAATTTCACACAGAATTTTGGCAATTGAAATTTTTTTTCTGCCACCTCACCGGCTTCTCTGTACTGCGCGTAAACGACATCTTTCAGGGTAAGCACTTCCGCCGAGCCAACCTGTACAGCTTCTTCACCAACGCTCGTCATATAAAACGAAATTCGTCCCTGTCGCTGAGATTCGTACAAAATGTTGTCCATCACACTGACGCTCACCATACTTTTGTACATTTCAAGCAATCTTTCTTTATCGACCTGTAAACACGAGAAAACTTTTTGCTTTTTTTTTTTTTTTTCGAAATATCCAACGATCCCTACGATTCATTTCTCAAACGATCGTACGAACTTTGACAATGCTGTCAATTTTTTTGGCGTCGTACGTCGGCGTTAGAACCCGATAAATTGGTATGGGATCGTACGAGTCTTTGTTGACGAAATGGAGTTTGTCGGTAAATCGACACTCGAGACCCAAAAACTGTGGATCTTGCGCCATACCGCTGAATCTTTTGACCTGCTGCATTGAAAACAAAAAAAAAAAAAACAAAATGATAATTAAAACAAGAGCGAGTGAATGGAAAAAAATGCACAAGTAATTACGTACTCTTGACACATTTGCACCGTTGAGTATCCTCAAGAATCTTCCAACAGCCATTATCGAAGAAAAATTAATGGCTTACTGATCCAAACTGCCTCGAGAACGAGAATAAGCCAACTAAAATGTACACAACATGCTGGATTTACGTAACTGCTTATCACGCCGCGTACAATCAACTTGCCACGATATATATATATACTTGATTTTGTCAAGAGTCGAATTCTATTTCCTTTCGTATTTCCCCCACGATGAATGATTATTCATCGATGAATATATATCCATATTTCTTTTTAATTTTCTCGATAATATAATATCATTGAGTTCGAAAGACCCGAAAAGGGAATACCTAATTCTTATTTTAGTTGGAAAGTGTTCTGGATTTTTCGTTTTTTTTTTTAATTCTCAATTATTCATCAATTCCATATGTATATTCAGAAATTCAATTTCATCGAGTTCCTAACAAGAACAATAAAAAGAGCGAAACAACATTTTGATAAATATAGTTTGTTCAGCAGATCTCGCAACAGCATTCGGTGCGATGATTGGCTGGTGCATTTGTTATCTGCGGTCAATAACAAACGACCACATGATCCAACAACACGAAAAATCTTTGAAACGTGCAGGTTCATAACACGATTCTCACATCTTTTCTTCTCCGACTATGCTATACATTATTTCGAGACGCCCTCAATTTTCCCAAACTTTGTGAGGAGACTTTAAGCTCGTAATACGAAAAACGGACGATAGATCGGGCTGCGAACCGCGCGACACGCTTGCAGTCGCCAATGGACAGCTGATCGTGGCAGCAGTATATTTCGCAAGAATGAGTTTGAAAGTGAAACCTTTCCTCTTCAAAGTGTCAAAAAGTTTAATTTTACAAGAGAGATGTCACCGAGTGGTGGCAACGATCGTTACGTATGGTTGGCGAAAAACGCTTGTATGAAGAGCACCGCGAGAGACAAAACGCCATTCGGAGCTGGCCGAGTGGGAGTTTTTCTTGTTTTCGTCTCCGGTATTGCCGTAGCTGTCATAGCTACTGCCATCTCCAAATATCTCCAAAATTCAACGCAGATTCAAGTAGCCGGTAAGTTTTTTCCTCGCTCGTTAAACAAGAAATTCGTTCTCTGAGAAAAGTTTCAACATTCCGTCTGTTGTTTTCGTGCTCAGACAGAGGAATACGGAGAGTATTTGCGCCTCTGCCGACGCAAAACCATTTGAACGTTTACGACGATGGAACGCTCAACAGCTTGGCGTTGGCTTCGTCGGAATTACAAAAATTGGAGCACGCCGGAGATGCGGCGTCGGAAGCGGAAGCTCTGTCTTCTCTGCACTTGGCCCTGGAGATGAAACTCTCGGGCAAGATGAAAAAAGCAATAAAATTGTTTCAGCACGCGGTGGCTTTGGCACCCCAACATCCGGACATATTGAATCGCTATGGTGAATTTTTGGAACAAGCCCAAAACGACATAATAAAAGCTAATGAATTTTACGTAAGAGCGCTGACTTACGAACCCAATCACGAAAGCGCTCTCATGAATCATCAAAGAACAGCTCCGGTGGTGGAAGAATTGGACAGAAGAATGCTCGGCAGAATCGACGAAAAGAGAAACGCTCTCTCGAGCATTCCCGAGAGCAACGCCGCTCTCATAAGAGCCAAAAAAGAGGCTTATTTTCAACATATTTATCATACGGTTGGCATCGAGGGAAACACTATGAACCTGGCGCAAACCAGAGCCATCGTGGAAACTCGCGCCGCGGTCGCTGGAAAAAGTATCGACGAGCACAACGAGATCCTGGGCTTGGACGCCGCTATGAAATACATTAATGCCACTCTCGTAAATCGGTAATGTATTACAAAAATTTCAATCCGATGGAAACTTTGGATAGAGCTCTTTTTCTTTGTGTTTTTTATTTTTCACCTCCGACAAGACCGGTCGGGGGAGGGACGGAGGGAGGAACGAGCGACGGGATTAAATGTTGAAAACCTTTATTTTGATGCTTCCACGTAGATTGAAAACTCCCGGCTGGAACGATTGTTTCGAAACAGCTTGTCGTGGCACTGACAATGAACAGACCTTTCAAAAGTGAGCATTTTTTATGTTTTGATCTCTCCGATCGTCACGACGGGGGAAACATGGAAAATGATGGGTCTGCGTGAGAAAAATATATTCTCCGACCGTCTAAAACTTTGGCTAATTCGTGAAATATGAAGAAACGCATGTGACTTTCTAATTCTCGATAATATTTTCATCCGATAAGCTAATTGTCTGGTAATTCACTGAAATTCCCCGAAATACTAAACGTGTTTTGTCGAATTTTTCAACAGTCTCGGCTCCATCACGATCAAGGATATTCTCGAAATTCATCGAAGGGTATTGGGACACGTGGATCCTATCGAGGGCGGACATTTTCGACGGACTCAGGTTTACGTCGGTGGCCACATACCGCCGGGTCCCGGTGATATTCATTTTTTGATGGAAGAATTTGCAGCGTGGTTGAACAGCGATCGAGCGATACGAATGCATCCGGTCAGGTAAACAGAAAAAAGAAAGAAAAAAAAAGTCAACGCGCGCATCTATAAATTTACAAGAAAAGATGAAAGAATGGAAAAATTTCAGATACGCAGCGCTAGCGCACTACAAACTGGTGCACATTCATCCGTTTTCCGACGGCAATGGCAGAACGTCGCGTTTATTGATGAACACAATTTTGATGCAAGCTGGTTATCCACCTGTAATAATCCACAAACAACATCGTCACAAGTATTACGAATATTTGCAAATCGCAAATACCGGTGACGTAAGACCATTTGTGAGATTTATAGCCGAATGCACGGAACAAACGTTGGATCTTTTTCTCTGGGCGACCAGCGAGTTTTCTCGACGAGTACCTGCTCTCAGTCAGGAGACGTTGGTCCGCGACAAACGCGGCACCATTATAATCGACGATCAAGCTAGCGGCGATTACGACATTGATTGATGCCAATGTTGAGCATAAATAATAGGTTCAATTTTTTCCTCTATCGAATTAAATTACGAATCCTGGAAAAGGTGCTAGTTTTCAGTTGAAAATCACTGGCAAAGATTTCCGTGTGACAAAACAATTGGGAAAAACTATGAAAAAAGACTCGTTACTTTGTGAATATACGAAAAAAATTAAATAATTCAAGTCGATCTGTAAAATAATAATATTTAAACTGTACATAATTAGTAAAACAATGATTGACGAGTGGTCGGTATAAAGTGTGATTTGTGTAAATACCATGTGTCGCGTATGTGACAATCGAATGCGAGTGTGAGCGTAAGAAATGTAAAAATATTGAAAAATTTGGACACAACTAAAAATTGTAACGAAAGGAAAATTTTGGTTGTGCTGGAAAGATGTCAGACTCGATACCAATTTTTTTTTTTTTCCCCCAGTTGTCTCTGATTAGA
The DNA here is from genome assembly GCA_963921915.1 of Hyposoter dolosus. Lineage (NCBI taxonomy): Eukaryota > Metazoa > Arthropoda > Insecta > Hymenoptera > Ichneumonidae > Hyposoter > Hyposoter dolosus. Next base: position 149,624 of record OY998136.1, on the reverse strand, counting down.
GATTTAGTTATTTATTCGTAAAACAATCAATGCACAATTAACCGAGCCGTTACAGTTCGGGACATAAAGTTTTGGAGAGGCAGCGCGCGACTCTCGGCATTATCACTTGCTGGTCGAGTTATTTATTGTACACAATGGCAGAAAGCTTGTTAATATTATATATTTACTTGAAATAAAACGAATTTACAGAAAAAAAAAAAAAAAACCTGTTTTTTTTCTTCTTCTTTGAAACGGGGTAAAAGCCTATCGAAGATTTTCGAATATAAAAAATAACGACTATTATTTTGTAATCGTAAGAGTAATTTTGTGTTTACTTTTTCAATATTTTCCAAAATTACCAACGACAAAAATGACCACCGAACCGAGAGAATACTGATTGATTCCTTCTCCATCTAATTGAGAATCGCATTCTATGAAAATAGATATATATATATATATTTATACAAGGACGTTGTTTCAGCGGCGATATGTTGATTCAACGCGGTTGAGACGATCAAGCATTTTCTCGAGCCCCTTCTTCGTTTATGACAAATGTTTATTTCTTCGTTTAAAAACTCTTTTCACTAAATTCTCGTGGTCGTGCGGAGGGGGGGGGGGGGGGGGAACAACGTGCGCATATTCCTTTGTCGTGTAATATATCTTTGCAGGCTTCGCTTAATCTACGATTTAAAAAATGCTTCTTTAATCCGAGGCGCGTATACGTGGAATATACCCGCAAGGTCCCACAGCCGAAAACACACAAACAATTCCTAGACTATAGTCTACAATTTTGTCATTTTTCATCTCAATGCAACCGTCATCGTGAAACGTTAAGCAATATTGTATAATGTCGAGAATTTCGCGAACCTTTAGCCACCGCAGGGATACTGCAGTGTCGTGTGAATGAAAAAAGGAAATAATCTTGTCGCAGTGTGTGAATCGAGGAAAATGGAAATAAAATTGAGGACGAAAAAATACACATAAAACTTTGTAAGATTGTGTCGTGACATTTTAGTTGCACATGCTTTACTGTTAATAATAATAAAAATAAAAAATAAACACACGAAATGGAGAGAGAAAAGGAACAAAAAAGACAATGTAAAAAAAAAAAAGAAAAAAAAAAAAAATCGAGACATTACAATAATATTATTGATTAAACTAAAATACTTGGATTCTTTGAGAAGCCCTAAAATGTAATTGTTTAAAAAATTGTTTGCTGGTTGTTTAGTTCAGTTTCATTTAAATTATCGACTAAACGTGTTATCATTTTGAAATCAGTCGTTATTTGGTTTAATTACGAGTTTCATCGGTCACTGAAAATAACCGATCACGTACATTTACATATGACGTAAAAGAGAGAATCGCCATGCATTTTATTTCTTTTTCTCCTTCTCTCGCACACAAAATCAGAAAGGTCAAACATTGAAATCGAGTGCATCGACGATGGCTAACTTAAAAAAAAAAAAAAAAGGCTCTACTCGATCCTGAGGCGAATATTCGACGAAACGCGTGAAAGATTTTTTTCAACACTTTCGAGCTTCGTCGAAGCACGTAGAAAAAAAATGTAATAAAAAAGGAATAAATTATAACGTGAGGCATATTATTGATAGTTGAGACGAAGCGACAACATTTTTGTTTTTCGCTGTATTTGTTACAGGACGTTGAGACGAGAAAAGTGAATGAAAACACGATAAGGCGGCGGACGACAATGAGGTCCTGCAACACTTTTAATCTTAAAAGCTTCATAACATTGTTATTTAATTACGTATAGCTAAAAACCATTCTTTATTCGGCAAACGTCCTGCGTCTTGTTCTGTTTTTTTTTTTTTTTTTTTTTTTTTTTTTCGTAAGTTCTCTCGATCGTTTTTCCTTTCTACAAAGAAACATTCTCATGCTCTTTATTGAATCACCGTACCAATTGAATACACGAACAATTTTTCATATTTATTTATATACTTTTGTTTGTTTCTTGCTGCCATTTTCTTGTCATTAGTACTTTATCAAGTTTCTCATTATTTTTGCATCCTCGTGACCAGACATCTTTCGATGAGCTTTGATAATCGCTTCGACGAGGAAAAAATATAAATGAAAACTCGAATTATTTTATTCGCACAATTAATTTAATAAACAGATGCTTGCGGGGAATCGTTTGACGTTTATTCATTTGCTCCTTTTGTCATGGATGCTTTGAAGTATATTTTGAAAATACTGCAACGAGTTGTAAGGGCTGAAAAATGAAGGCGTGCCTAAACTCGTTTTTTTCTTTCTCTCTCATTCGGATTACATCTCCTCTCCCCTCTTTCGTCTCGGTCCTTGCGCGATTTCTCGTGTGCTCGAAAAAATTCAATCCTCCGAATATCCGTACTGTGTCTCCTTCGAGGGCTCCATACCCTGTGAGCCTTTTTGCCCTCTATTTGCCCCCTAGGAAACGTCTACGCTCCACATTGAGATTTATTTTTCATCGACATACTTTTAAGCTACTTCGTACTTGATCTCTCGTCATGGATCGTTAGTTTGTGAGTGAATTCGTGCGTCTCGAAATTTTTCCGAGGAAACGTGCTTCCTGTCCAACGCCCAGACGCTCCGAACAAAAAAGAAGAAGAAGAAGAAGACGAACAAGACGAATTACTATTTGGATTTCTCTGGTTCGCTCGTTGGCACGTTTCCCCGAAGTGGAAAAAGAAAAGAAAAACAAAAAATGAATGTGATACGCGTTTGATGAGTTTTTGTTTCTTGTTTTTTTTTTTGTTTGTTTGTGTTGGTTTTTAGAGAAAAATGAACCCGAGAACGGAATAGCAGAAAAAACCTTGAAAAATAACGACATTTCAGAGGTCTTTTTTGTTCTTCTCTTCGCAGGTTCACTTTTCCTCCTCCTCTTCTTCTTCTTCTTCTTCTTCTTCTTCTTTGCGCCGTTGCGATGAATTAGTTGTATCGTGGATTGCGCGGACGTGTCATCTTCTGGCTGATTTGTTCCTCCTCGAGAAGTTGACTTCGAAATTGACTGACCTGATCCAGGGCAGCGTTTAACGTGTCGCGTTGCGTTATCAGCAAATCCTCCCACTTTTGGGCGTACGCTGAAACACACAATATTTAATCCCGTCAACCTAGGGGACCTGATGTGTTTTTTTTTTTTTTTTTTCATTTTTTTATTTTTCGACAATGTGAAAAAGCGCTGATCGGGCCCAACGGTTACTGCGAGTGAGTTGCGTAAACGTGATTGATGTTATTTCGATGCATTCGGGGCAATTTTCAAGCGAGAATCGCGTTTTTCGATTCAACTGTTTTTTTTTTTTTTTTTTTTTTTCTCCATAAAAAGCATGGTGCTCGATGAACTTTTGCGGTGCGAGATTTCGCCTGGGCTGATAATTAATTGACGCTGTGCAATTAGTGCGAATTTTGATTGTACAAATTGAACAAATTCGTTAGATTGCCTGTTAAAGAGTCATTAACGCAAAAATAGTACACACAGCTCTGTTAGGATTGGGGTATCCACAAAAATAACATTTATTAACAATAATTGGATCGTTTTACAATTGATGAAAGCTCGAAGAAGCAAATTTATGGTTTTTCCTTTCATTTGATCGACTTTATTTTCTCATTAGCAACTTGCTCAGACTCTTGGAAGTGTTTATCTTCGTTCAACATACCAAGCGGCATAGAAAACCCGTAGAAAAGATCAAAGTTTGACCTGCCGGAGTTTGCAATGATCGAGGAGAAACAAAAATTTCCATTCAGAGGACGAAAGGTCAAAAAATATTATTTTTGCGGGTAGTTGTTTCCGTTGTTTTTTTTTTTAATCAACTCGAAAAGTGTGAAACGAAAAAGGTGTGGGTGATGATTTTTGATGACGAATCCAGGGATTTTTAATTATTAGTGTACGATCGAATACGTGAATTACAAAAATGATGCAATTATTTTAGTTTTAGAAAAATTGGTTGTTTCCGTTTTTTGGATTCAGTGTAAATATCGTACCGTTGGAAAATTGAATTCTCTCAATGAGACGTCTCGTCAACGAGAACCTCCCGTGGTAGGGTGACTCAAACTTTGTTCTTTTCCGTCTCAAATCTGTAAGGTTTTCCGACGTTATAGACTGTGTGAGCAATACAAAGACGTCAAGGACAGAAAGAGAGAGAGAGAGAGAAGAAGAAAATAGAAAATGCAATTTACACAACTCATTGACGATAATTATTTCGCTTTGTTTCACCAACGATGTATATTCGTACATTATGGCACAAATGAGCTGCAAATATAATTATATACATAAATTTTCTTTCTCCGCCAAAATATCAACTACGATGAGCGTAAAATATAAAAAAAAATCACACGCAGCAGTAAAAATATTCTTAAATAACAAATTTATAACTGATTAATTTATTTCGCACTCAACTATTTTCTACGACACTCTGGCGGCACAGACTTTGTTTGAAAGCACACTCAACATGCTGTCATGCTTCGAGAATTCAACAACGATGGAATTGAGACAAAGTATTCGGTTCTGAAAAAACTTGTTAGCCTTTTAGAGCGGAGCACCGCGTGCTGTGAAAAATTAATTAACGTTCCAATGGTCCGTGGCAAAGAGGGCTACAAGATTATTCAATAATATTCCGGAGAAATTCTTCAACGTAATATTGAGCAACGTTTGTCGCTCGTCAACAAAAAACATTGGCTCGCAATAGAATAGATTGAGAGAATAGGAAATTATGCAACCAACAAATCGTAGTAGAAAATTAACACCAACGAGCAACAAATGTCACAAACGAGTGTCATACCGGATGCACTTTTCGTGAACATGACTTTTCAAAATTCTGACAAAAACGTGAGAGCAAAGTGATGGCATAGTTATTCAAAAAATATCAATACCAATCAACAATATTATATTTTTTGATCAACATTTATATACAAACTAGCACTCGACATAAAACATGTGCACGAGTATAAATAAGCGTTTTTTTCTTCTTCTTCTTCTTCTTTTTAATACAAATCTCCGTCACTTTGATCGCGAGTCTGAACGTAAAGGAAAAAGGCAATGTAGGCAGTCGGTAATATGGAGAATAATATGACATTTTTTAAGAGGGTGAGAAGCGTCTTTCCCAAAGATTGAATAATCGTAGATTTTTGCTCGTTGACACACTCGTCATTATTTATAGTCGGATTGTCGTCAGTCTGTTGAGAATGTTTTTCAGAAATTTCATCGTCGACCCAAAAGTCGGCTGTACTTTTGAAAAGTGGACCGTCGGTGGTTTGCGCCTCCATCTCAAAGACTTTGTCGTCGAGTTGAATGGATTTTGAAAAAATTGTCATCTCTCTGACGGAGGTTTGACGACGGACGACCGAGGAGTTTCGGGAAATAGAGCTTTTACGGGAGGATCCGTTGGTGGAGGCTCGCAGAGTCGATTGCGAGGAAGAGATTCGAGTTTTTTTGAGCAAATCTAAACCGAATATCGAGCCAGTTGTGTCGTCGGAAATGGAGGAGGTTGTTTTTCTCGAATCGTTGGAGGAATGGCCCTCGCTATTCAAGGGATCCTCGAGGAAAATGGTTTTCTTGCAATTCGTCCGGTCGATGTTTTCGCCAATGTCCGGATCGACGATGCGCTGCCCATAAAAACCGTTCCCTCGGGATTCCTCGCACAGAGTATCGTCGGTTTCTCGAAAATTGGAAGAACCGCCACTTCCGGAATGATTTTTCAGGCCAAAGACTCGTGCCTCGGTTTCGGAATCGGAGCTATAATAGAATTTGGCGTCAACGGGACTGGAAGATCTGGTCAACGTGTCGATTACCGTTTCGTCCTGTTTTCGTTCTTGCGTAAAAGTTTCGTTGCCGTAAGTGAAAATTGAACGTTTCGCACGTTTCTCGTTGAAAATTCCGTTCCAAGTGTACTTTGAATTGTTTTTTTTGCCCGTCGTCAAGGATCTGCTTCGCGAAAGATTGGCAGAATTTTTCTTGATCGAATTTGTTTTGTAAGGAGAATTTTTGCTCAAATAAGTATTTTTGCAATTGACTCCTATGCTGGACAATCTTCGTTTGTTGGCCGGTGTTTTTTTACCCGCACCCGTTGAACTCGCGCTGCTGCTGATCGAATCGCCTCGCTTCTCGAATCTCCAGGGCGACGAGGGATTCAACGATTTTTTCCGTCCTGTTACCCGAGTTATAGACTTTTTGGCTAAACCGCAATCCGAATCCGTGTCCGACGAGGCAATTAACTTAATGAACGGAGCATCATCGTCCGGTTCGTCATCCCGGTGGTTGCTTAACGCGCAGATCGTTTTCGATCTAGAGCGCGCATCTGTCATGAAACGCGAGGCACATTGATTCTCGTGTCATCATCTTTTTTCCCTCTCACGTTGTTATTATTTCTTTATCATATTAAGCTCTGTTCGAATTACGGGATTACGTTGGGTACGAAGACTCACAGAGTACGGAAACTTGACAAAAACCCGGTGGAAATTCATTTTTTGCATTTTTTCATACAAAAATTAATTTACTACGAAAATAATATTCTCCTTTTGTCCCCGACTCGTGTATCGATTTCACCGTTATAAAAAACGCACAGCGAGGATCATCAATAGGCAACAAAACTGTTTCGTGCTTGAAGAAAGAAAAAATGATAATGAAAAATCTTCTTCTTACCTTCCGTGTCGTAATCGACTTCGTGCGTTGCACTAAACACGCTGTGAGCGTCGTTCAAGAAACTCGTTGTATTCTCCATTACAGCTTTGTGAGTGTCGAGAACTTCCTCTTCGAGCATCTGCAGCGCCGAGACAGCCTCGTGGAAAGTGAAAAGATCTTGCGAGATTTCACCCTCCTGTTTATATCATCAACGTCATTGAAATATGAAAGATGATGTATAAAAAAAAAAAAAAACGGCATTTTATTCTCAAAAGTGAGCATACGTACGTTCAATGATCTCAATTGTGCAAGATCGCTGTCCGAGAGTGCACTGTTGTTGGATTGATCCTCAATGTTTAATGGCCTTTCGTCGTCGCTCGGTGAAACCTTCATTTCCGTTGGATCCGTAGCAGCGAGTTCTTTGACTCGATCGGCGTAACGCAGAGTGTTTAACGAGTGTTCGCACGAGCTCAGCCCGGGACTTATCATTGCAATCTGCGCCTCACCAACAAAATTGTATAAATCTTTTGAAACTCGAGGCGCTAAATATGAGAGAAAAGCATCAACTGACCATGCAAGTCTTGGATTTTTCACCGATGAAGCTGTCCCTGAGCACTTGAGTCAATTTGCTGGCTCTGAAGGGCAAATGCGTTCCCTTTCTCCCTAACGCGCGTATACATTCTTTCAGGGCGAGCAGCGACTTGTTGATTTCTGCTCCTTCCATCCCTACGAAAAAAAAAAAAAAAAAAAAAAAAACATTTAATTGGAAAATTATTGATAATTCTCGGGAGTTTGTTAAAAAAAAAAACTTACGCGTTTGTCTATTGGCCGACGAAGTATCGGCCCCTCGCTCATTACCGGCAAGATCGATGAGCGAAAATTTGCCATGAACTTTGTGAGTGGTGGGCGTTCGTGCTATTATCTGAAAGACTGCGTGAGATCTCGAGGAATTTGCGTTTGCGCTCGTTTGTCCAGAGGTGCGTGCGCAATTGCCGTGTTGAATGAGTTTCAATACCTCGTCGCAAGTTTCCACGACTTTTTCCGTTAGACCGACGATTTGAACCTGGGTGAAAAAAAGAAGAGAAAAAAATAAATAATAATAATAATGATAATAAGAAATGATGTAAATTGGTGGTGCAAAGGCGAGATTGATGGTTGACCTGCTGTTTTCCATCCTCGAGAACACGAAGTTTTTCTTTATCAGCGAGCAGATCAAAAACTTTGCCAGAATAAATTTCAAAGAAGCTGGCAGAGATGATGAGATTGAGAGGTCGATACTTGGGCGATTTGAGACACTTGAAAACGTCTTTGGCGACCATTGCGTAAATGCCTTTCTTGCAATCCTGAGTTTTTCCATTGAAATCGCCGCCCATGGTGTGAGTTTTTCCACTACCCGTTTGTCCATAAGCGAAACAAGTGGCCATGCCACCTTCGAAGATTGTTTGAACGAGGGGTTTCGCCGTGTATTTGTAGACGATTTCGTTGTTGCAAGTCTCGTCGAAGGCGTAATCGAAGCGAAACAATTGATTTTCGAGATACTTGGTCAGATCGACTTTGGCTTTTGGCTCGTGCACGACCATTTGATCCTTGCTCGGTACACTTATGACGTCGACCTCCTTGCGATTCGATTCTTTTCGATTCAAAGGACGTTTTCTCACGCAAACCGTTATTTGATGATCCTCGACCGCGTCGGTTTCCCGAAGTGGCCTAAAGTCAATGTTGCTCTGATATTCCCGTATCATCGCTAAAAATTCCCAGTTCGGATTGCCCGGATCGAGATTCATCAGAGCTTCTTTCTCTTCCTTCAACTCGGCCTGACGTTGTCTTCGTTCTTCTCGATTTTTCTTTAATTTCTCAACCTCCTTGACCACGTTCGAACGTCTTCCGCGTCCATTTTCCACCTGCGCCTGCTGTTGTTGAGCATTAATCACCGCCTGTTGTTGCTGCTGCTGCTGCTGCTGCTGCTGCTGCTGCTGTATCGCTTTTTGCTTGTTGAACGGAATCGACGTTGGCAACGTCGGCGTGGGCGGGATATTCTCAACCTCGCGACGTCCCGTCAATCCTGTCACCGTCTCCGAAAGACCGTTTATCGAGGCTGTCGGTGGCATTATGTTGGTTGGACGACCACCTCCTCCGCCTTGTCGCGCCTGTATTTGCCTGTTGGAGCCAGCTAGAAAAATACAATTAATTCCGAGATAAATTGGATCAACTGTACAAAATCGCCCGAGCAGATGCGGAAATAATATTGAATTTACGCTTTTTCGTTGATTGGCGAGAATAGGGAACAAGATTAGAGCACAGATCGGTGATTTTTGAAGAATTGGCAAGAGTCTCATTTCCCTTTGAAATTTCTGACGCGGTAACTTTAATTTCAATAACTTTTTCGTCAATTATTTTATTTCTGCGTTTAAAGCAATAGGTCCACGGTACAAATTTCATTTCGAGTCGAGCGACGCAATTCTGAGAGGAATGGAGCAAGGGATAAAACGAATAGTCCAGCCTGCTCGGGCCAGTGTACGCGGTGCACTGTCTGTACAAAGTCGGGGTCCTTGCCCTTGTGCCTCTAGCTACTATGTATATCGAGTCTCGGACCAGCCTCGTGTGCTATAGACCGTATGAATATCGATAGTCACACCGAGCCGAGGCTATACAGCAAAGGGAGGGCTACTTTTTCCCCATTCGAGCACCGTTCGTTCGTGATGTCAGATAATTCACCTGCTCGTGTCACGACCGGCATTAAGCCCCCGCAAGGAATACACGTAAAAAAATAATAATAAACGCGTGAAATATTTATTTTCCACCCTTTTCGGGGATCAGTGAACCCCCCCCCCCCCCCCCTCAATAATGGAAAGCCCGAAGCCAGCGAGTAGAAAAACGAGACTCACCTTTCACGGGAATGGATGGTCTACTGGTATGCTGAAAAAAAAAAAAAAACGAAATAACGACGTTTAAATAACTGACGTACGAAGAAAATGGTCAACAAAAAAATGTGCCACGTGCGATTTAACATTACGATAGCACGTGAAAAGCGTAAATGATGCGAATGATTATTATTATAATTTTTTGGCTCGGATAGACGATAATATTTCCTTTGGAATTTCGAGGATTAACCATAGAGCTGCGAGGTGCATTGAGTACGTGCTTTGCCGGATTCGCGCTAGACCATCTGCAAGGAGTGCGAAAGGTTTGCCGGAGCAGGGATTTTGAATGAAAATATTTTCATTGGAAATAGTTAGGTATGTACGATATGTGTAGAGAAGGATCAAGTAAATGCATTGGGCGTGGGTGGGCGTTACCGAGAGACGAGATGTGACTCGTACAGGAAGCGTTGCGGATGTTAGGCCGTTTCTGGTGGTGTGACCGCCGTGTCGTCCGAGCGAACCGTCCTCCGGATTCTCGAGCTCGTCCAAGCCCTCGTCCTCATCGCCGGAAGAGTCCTGATTATTTAACATTTCGTTTTTCGCAGTCGTGGCCGCGGCGGCAACAACGTAAATCAATTGGAAATTAAAAGAAGGAAAGTTATTGGGAAAGATAAATGGCGTAACGAGGGATGATTATTACCGTGAGATTCGGGATCGGGAAAGGATCGATTATGGGTTTCGCAACGTAAATGGACCAATCGTTGAGTTTTTCCAATGTTTTTGTTGTTTTTCAAATTGGTCGAATGGTCCAGGGTCGTTGTGATCCAGTGGCATTCCAAGATTGCAGAGAGCAGCGTCCATGAGGGAAGGAAGGGGAGAAAGAGACGTTACCAGATTAGTAGCTCGAGCCACGAGTTTAATTTAAGATTCGAATCGACGGAGAACATTTTCTCAAAACGCGAATACAAACGAGCGTGGGAAGGAGAGTGTTGGAGATAAAACACACACACGGACACACACTTTTCACGAGAGCTCGTTAGCAAAGTTCACGCATCGTGCAACATCGATAAATCATGTTTTATTTGGTTCTTTCAATTTTCTCTTTTCCCCCCCGCCCCCCCCGACACGGAGAGTGTTTGAAATAGGAAAAAATATGGACGCGTTTGACAAGCCTGTGTGTCATCCCAAGATTGCTTCGATGCTTCCTTTTCGCGGTTCGATTAATGAGAATTTTTATGCTGCTCGAGATATCGAAATTTTATGAAATTTGAGTACCTGGAAAACGATAAGATACTGGAACATGATCGAGACGCACCGCGGTCCGTCGACCGGCACATTATTTCGGAGCAGAGAAGGATGAAGCGCAGGTTAGAGAAGGTTCGTTGCCAGGGGTAACGCGTAAACAATATTCCAGTCGATAATAAAGTGCAAACCTTGTCGAAAATCTCTCTTCGTGTACTCTCGTTGGGTACCACTTTATCGCGATTGCAAACGTAATTTTCCCAATTGCTTTTTTTTTTTTTTTTTTTTCGATTTTACGATCGGGCGAAACAGTTTGTCCGTTAATTTGAATAAATGAAGGAATATATAAAACTCACCCTCGTTGCTCTTTGGTTTGACAGCATATTGTTGATTTGTGGTGGCGGCGGCATCGACTTGGGCATCAGTTCGGGATTGAGAGCGAGGATCGCATCGATCTCCACCTGGAATGGACGAGCATATTGATAAACGCGATAGTTTTACTCGAGAGATGAACCGAGACGAAAAAGGTGCAAACCTTTCGTCGTGGTATCATGCTCTGCGATAGCATATCGACAACACTTATCTTTGATTGAGAAAGAAAAAAAAAAAAAAAAAAATTTACGTTTTTTTTTTCATCAACACGAATTTATCACACGATTATGATTTCTTTCATGACGGTAAACAGCGCGAATTCTCCATCAAAGTTTCTTATAATAATTTCGAGTTGAAAATTTGTTGTTGTTGCTGTTGTTTTCGGAAAGGTTGATCGAAGAGATCGCGGGGATGAGCGATTTAATTTCCAGAGGTTCGGCTCACCGGTCCCGTCAAACTGTGTACGACTCGCGAACAAGTCTGTCGAAAATAGAATCGCGTTCCCAATCGCCTGGGACGCAGGTTGCTGCCACTCTTTGGCATTGCATAACAACTCGTGCAGAGTTTTGAAAATAGATCGACCACTAACCATGACCTAGGGGATCCTCGAGAATGAAATATGAGGCGCGCGCCAACAAGGAAATATAAATGTGAAAAATTTGCGATCGTAAATAATCCAAACAACTTTCTACCAAACGCGTTTTTTTAAAGCATCGAGATCGAATTTGGAATTTATAAAAGTTTTCATTACTCACCTCTTTCCCCTTGGTTTCTCCTTTCTCGAACCATTCTACAGTCACGCTCCTTTGCTCCCAATTGACACCAGAAACGATTGCCGAGTGAACGCGACCTGAGAACGAATCAAGAGAAACTCAATTAATATCCAAGTTGATTAATAACCGATCGAAAAATGAAGAAGAATGGAAAGTTTGATTGCGTGCACGGATTAATGTATGAAATTGGAGATTTTCGCGTAGTAGTTTTGAAATGAAGCGAGATGAAGAAAGCCATAGGAAGGAGGATGCTGGCTTCAATTGTAATTCGAGTCTCGCTGTTGGGTTTGTTCGCGTGCTAAATTAGTATCTAATTTTAGAGGGCATCCCCGCGGAATTCAACTGCCGCAAGTGGTTATTCCGTAGGCACGACTGCGTCACGCTTCGCTTTTATCCTTCGGTAGCGAGTTTTTCACACGTTTTATTATTTTACGTCTCTTCTTTTTTCCCCTAGCTCTCTTCTAATAATAATAATAATTTCAAGCGAAATACCATTTTTGTCTGTTTTTGGCACTTTTACAATCGTCCTCCCCTCGACGACCTTGTCGCTTCCTCCTCCGTCTTTCGTGCGAGGCTTAGGAATTTGAGAGCCCGCCATTTTTTTCTCCATATTTCGGGATCCCTCGAAAGAATTGACGGGAACGACGAAACTGCACGAATTTGAATTTCGTTCCTTTTGATTCTCAAAATTTTCAATTTCCAAAAGTTGACTTTTTTTTTCTCCCTCATCGCCCTTTATTTCCGACGATTCGTTATTACACGAGTTTGTCCGTCGTGCACGATTTGGGCTCGATAAAGGGCTTTGCTTTTCCGGCTCGAAAGAGCAGGTCGGTGACCTCGTCGCCTCGTCGAGCCATTTCTTTTTAATCCCGCCGTTCATCGGTATTTTTTCCTCGGGAAAATCGAGCTTTTCGGATTTGTTCTCAAGCCGATGTCCCTTGACGAGGTCGACCTGCAGTTTCGTTGCACTCATCGACGATTTAATCGCGCATTCGTCCCTCTTTTCCTCCGGATTCGACTCCGGCTCCGCCACCACATAGTATTCATTGTCTTTTGATCCTCTTTTACCTTTCGACCTTTTGCTCCTTCGCGAGGACTTTTCCTTATTGCCAAGATTCTGCGAGTCCGTGGCACTCGAGCCACAGACACACTTGCTCATCAGCCAATCCATCGATAGAACAAAACTTGCGGCCAAAGTTTAATAACTCGCGATGAGAATTTTTATCTCGTCATCGTTTAACGCGAGTCGACTGCTCTTGACGTAATAGAGGGACGAGGGATTTGTTGCCTCGAAGGCGAAAAGAACAATTCACGCGGCGATGATGCACTTGAAACTCTTGCTGCAAACTGGAGGCGGGATGCACGAAATTTGGGAATCGAGTCGAGACGGCTGTCGAGTGAAAAAATTAGTTGTCAAGTACAAGATCCAAACGCTTCATTGGTCCACGAGATAAATATTTTTCAAACTTTTTCCGAGTTTGCGAATCAAAATGAAGAGTTTGGAGAGAATTTTATTGCGACGCGCGCATCGCTGCTCAAGGCCGTGGTTTGGGACACGCGATACGCGGATACGAGAGTATAAAATCTCGTGTGCGACACACACGTGAGTGGATCCAGCGACTGGGCTCGATCGACTGACAGGATCGTCGTTGCGTCGATTCATAAACGCATTTTATTACGACGAGCAATCACGCGGAGCTCATCCTCGCCGGGCCCTTTCATCCGCCGAGCAGCTTCGTTATTTCTCTCTGTTGAAAATTTCACGACTCGTTTATTTATAAGCAAACGCAAAGTAGACGTCGCGAAGAAAGCAGACGGAAGAGTGAATCGACATTGGCGGGGCGGGGCGGGGCGGGGCGGGGCGAAGCGAGCGAGTTTGAGCAGGACGAGAATCGCGAGTCCACCTTTCGTGATTGAATGTCGTTTTGTAACTGGCGCAAAGACTCTTTCCAGGACGATACGCGAAGGCTGCTCTTTCTATATTACCATTCGATTAGGTTCCCTTCGATAATCGGACCAAGAAATTATCGTTGTTCCGCGAACCTCGTTTCCGAACGGAGGCGGCTTCCAACTTGTTCGAGCACCGAAGCTGAAAATAAAACAAATGTAATAACCCCATCGTTTCGTGTATCTATCCTCGTTCGACGAGGTCAATGTTTCACGGGATACGTTCTTGATCCATTGATCCGTACACACGGAGGTTTTATTGCGCGACATCCGATACAGCGCGCGGACCACCATCCACCATGTGTGTGTGTGTGTGTGCGTGCGTGCATCTCGTGATGCGTGACTTTGAGGTACGGCCGATATTTATTTCACCGCCGCGAGTATTGCTGCTGCAAGAAAAAGCATAAAGCAAAATAAACGTTGGATAGGAAAGCAGCAGCTAGGCTCTGTTTTGTTTATTCATTGCCTTTGAGTGTAGCTTTTAGGTTCGGGGGTCCGATACGAGCACTTAATTTAAGCGACAGCATCCTGCCCCGCACAATCATCGCTCGTCTAAAATTCGTCGCCTCGACCGAGCATATTTCGGCATATCGCATTTCTTACGTAACTTGGTACGAAGAAAATGCCAGAATCGATAGACGGCATGCATTTTGCCGGAGAATCCGGCAACGCTTGCCGCCCCCCGCGCATATGGAGTGCAACGGCGGAGAGCTATATAGGTTTATAGGTTTGTTACAGGGCAGGAGGAATATGCAAAACATGCGTAGACGGAACACGACCACGATTACCAGTTTCCTCTCTCTCTGTCGTTTGCACGATAATTCAAGTGCCGCGGCGAATTAATAAAACAGTTAACCCCGTTTCTTTCTCGTGGGAAAATGCTCCACTTTTCTCGTATTTTCTCATTTTGGCCTTTGCAAAAAAAAACAACAACAACAACAACAAATCCAAACAAAGAAACGAAAATACGCAATGTCCCTGACGCGATCCTCAAAAGGTACTGCGAAATCTTTGCTTACTAGCTCGCGAGGTGCGACAATTTTATTTATTTTTTTTCTCCAGTCCCGCGCGCACTACCCTTGACCTTTATTCGTTTTAACGTTTTACCGCGCCGCGCGAAAAATTGCATAATATATAAGCCGAATCTGCCTTTTCGTCGCGTCGCGTTACGATATTTCGTGGAAAAAGTGAGAAATTTTGTTTCTCTCTTCGCCTATACGCTTAGAGCATTTGTCTCGATCTATTTAACGCAGAAATTTAAAGAGCGCGTGTCCCCCATCCGATTAATTCCCCGGCTTATCCGCGAGGAGGTGTATTGTTTTTTTTTCTTCGCATCGACCGCGCTCAAGATCTCTGCTCGCTGCGGCAATCGGGCGAGAGCTCGCCCGAAATAGTTGGTTAAACGATCGTTCGGGGCGCCAGCGGACGCGCGCGCGCGAGCACGTTTCTTTTACCGATTATTCCTGAAAATATTTGCGAGCGTGGTCGCAACAATCGCGGTGATTGTTTGCGAAAAATTCTTGCGAGCAGTATAGAGGAAAAAACATCGCGACGAACGAGTGTCTTAATTTTTTTAATAATCGAATCGAGCGTGTTTTTCGGATTGTTAAAGGAAATAAGGGGGGTGATTGCGCGTGCCAAAAGAGACATCCGAGTCTATACGCGAAAGCAGCGAGTCTCGAGGATCAAGAGCCCACTTATTTGAGAGACAATGCGGTTGGTGCATGCTCGAGGTGGTGCCGCCGAGAGTAGAAGGAAGAAAACAACAAAAAATTAAGCGCCGAGATAACATTTTTGCAGAATGGAAAAGTCACGTCTGCGACGACCAACCTACACTCTTTTACCCTCTCCTTCAATCTCTCGCTGCATAGAAACGTTGCACATGGATTGAACCAGGAAGCTGAGCGAAAGCCCGAGAGACGCGAGGGCGTCGAGAAATATTCAAATAACCGCGCGAATTGTGTGTCAATAAAAATATTTTTTCAACATACGCGTCACGGATGAAAACGGATGAGGATTCCGAGCGGTACACGATATGATAAATGAGCAGCAGCAGCAGGATAAAGCTGCTGCGTTTGGTATTCAAGATCGAAAGAATCGAGTCTGATATTATTACAAGGTAAAAAGCGCTAGGCTCTCTCGATGTGTAGGAATCCTTATAAGGCAACTGCGCCCACGTGTCCAACATGACGACGACCAGCGCGAGAGCAAACCGCGTGCGTTGCTGCTTTTCGACAAGGACTACTCCATTTTTTTTTTATTTCATCTGCCTTCTTCTCAATTATTATCCGA
Organism: Hyposoter dolosus; assembly: GCA_963921915.1. Taxonomy (NCBI): domain Eukaryota; kingdom Metazoa; phylum Arthropoda; class Insecta; order Hymenoptera; family Ichneumonidae; genus Hyposoter; species Hyposoter dolosus. The sequence continues at coordinate 133,551 of OY998136.1, read as the reverse complement.
GATCGCAAATCACGAGATTTTATGAGATTTCTCTGGCAGAGGCAAATTATTGCTTGCCAGTGCGCGAAAGAATTTTTTTTTTTTTTTTTTTTTATCCCCACCAAATAATAAAGAACGTGAAATTGTCAATTGACAGGAAATTTTGGGGCAAGACACAGCGATGCGAAAGTTTGAATCGTTCGTTTGCTATTCTTAGTGCCATTTCGTACCGAGAGAGAGAGAGAGAGAGAGAGAGAGAGAGAGAGCTCTGGATATTTGCGCGGTCGAAATAGAGCGAGGACCGAAATAGAACCAAATTGCCTGCAAGAGTCCCATAAAAGCAAATCCAAAAATAACGGCCAATTTGGAAGAATTTCTTCCTTTTCTTTTCAACACCGTTGCGGTTTTCTATCGAGGCTACATTTCGCAATGCACTTGGTGCATTCCTACAGACGCGAGTCTAGCATGAGCCCCCCCCCCCCCGGGTATCGATTTCGACTGCGCGCTTACCCGGAAAACCAACAACTGAGAGTGGAATAGCATTGTGCAGTATTATCAAGGACGCGAATAAATTATTTATTCTTCTTTGGTCTAACGAAAACCCAAACGCGAGTAAATTTCCCAAATGTTTTTGAAATCTTTCGAGTTCGTATACCAACGATGAAAAATGCAACGGACTTGAATTGATAATTTTAAACTTTGAGTAAAGCCTCGGCGACGATTTATCGATCGTCGCGCGTTAAATAATTCGGGCGAAACACGAAAATCGTACATGCATTATTTTTCCACGGTGCCACGGGCTCGTGGTGCTGAGGTGAAAAAAAAATTGCTCGACACTAATCGCAATAGGGCTGAATATTTTATTATGGAATATTTGCAATCGACGTTGAGGATCGAACCTCGTGTATAAATATAGCAGTGATCGCTACCTCGATATTGTGCGACCCCCACGCAAATTTAAATTTAATCGCTCATTTGCGATGAGAAAGATTCTCTCGGCAATATAGACAAGACAAGTCTCGTCTATTTCGTGCGCGCGAGCTCGATCGCTTCATTTTTGGCTGTTTTTTTTTCCTTTTTTCTTTTTGTTTTCTCAACCGACCCGGCGCAGGCCGATGACTCTTGCTCGCGTCAAACAAGCTGCGATAAGACTCGATCGCATGCAGCGAATACTTTTCAATTTCCATAAAGAATAGACAAAAATACGAGTCGGAAGATAAAAACAAATGTATCGGTACGTGCTGATGCATGGGAGAATGGCGAGAGGGGGTCGATCACTAGGAAAGCCTCTCGCCTTTCTTGGCAAACGCGCTCTGAGTCATTCGGCTTTACGAAGCCAGTTAATAAAATCGCTACCGCGATTATTATCGTATAATTCTGTACAAAGTCTCGTTGATTACGAGCCGCGTCAAAATTTTTCCAACAATTGACCAATTTTCACCATCAACATAAATTGGATTAAAAAAGGATAATTAATGAGTCAGCCCCGTTGCTCCCATGCACCCAAATGTACAATTCGTACAATTTGTCGGATGACTCTTGGGTGAGCCTCATTGCCCCGAACTTGCTGCCCATCCGTCAATGTTTGTTTCTTCTTCGGATTTAGCCTTATTAGGAGATGACGTGCGACATTGACATCATTTACTTTACACTCTTCTATCGCGATTTTTTTCTGCCTAGAATATTTTCGCGTTTTATGCGCAATTGGAAAGCCAACGTTTCGTTAAAAAAAACGATAAATATTTAATATTTAAGGTGTTGGGTGTGGATTTTTCGTAATAGTTTGCAGCGTGTTTCTCCATGTTTCAAGCGCGAGTTTGCTTTTCCGAGCCAAGGCTGCACACGTAAGATTTCTGTTTTTTTTTCTCAACGTTTCGGTCGACCGCGTTTTGGCTCAAAGGAGGAAGCAAAATATTGTCAAATACACGTAAAGATGGGGGGAACCTATTCTCTTACGAAAGGTCTTACGATGACCTTTGGATGAAAACAAGCATTTTGGTAGAGGCAATTATTCGAGCGGAATGGTTGGCCGAAACGAATGGAAATGTGCAAAAATGGGCAAAAATAAAATCGAGCGCTCGCGGTTGAAGGCGGATGAGAAAATTTCCCGAATATGGGAACGATCGGCGAGAAAAAAAAAAAAAAAAAAACCGGTTCAAGCCGGTCATGGCGTTTGGATAGCCCACGCGCGAGTGAGTACCCGTACAGCCAGAGAGAGGTCTACAGCGGTTGCACAGCAGCAGCAGCAGGCAGGCAGGCAGGGAGAGCCCCGCCGCGAAGCTGTGGGCTACGCAAATCCTGTATACAGAGCGCAAAAGTCCTACCGCGCCGAACCAGCAGCAACCCCCCGTTATACTACTTTCTTCTCTCCATCTCTCCGACGACGTACAATTTCCCAACTAATAACATAACCCAACAACAATAATAAACGTAGTAAACACAATAACCAAGGATTGATGATGATGATGATGATGATAATAATAATGGGCGGCAGGTGTACAGTTGGCACACGAGGTTAAGCCCGAAAGATTCGCAGACATTGTTGAGATACAATCATGTTGTATCAATTGGTTCGATTATCCTTGGGAAAATATTTCTCGTTTGAAGCGACTCGAATCGAATAAAAAACGCGACAAGTTTGTTTTCTAGGGAAATTGGCTCTCGAGTCCCGAGGCTCTCGAAATGTAAGGTTATGGCTCGGGAAAAAAATGGAAAAAAGAAGAAAAAAAAAATGAAATGAAAGTGACGGAAGCGCGACTCACCATCGGTCCTTTTGATGTTTATGCTCGTGCCCGTAGGGATGTTGCACATGCCGTTGTCCATGGTCATTTAATCGATTATTCCCACGGCGATGAAATCACCGCGATCATGGAAGAGACGTATAGGTTGTTTTCGGGGTTGGCAGGGAAAACTCGGCTCGAGAGGGCGAGAACGCGAGACGGGGGCAAAAAAGGCCGGGAAACGAGCAATTTTCACACGTTTTTTTTTTTTTTTTTTTTAATATAAATTCTCGTATCTTCCGGTCGGCGAGCGGAAGCTGCTGCGGTGTCGTTTCCCCGTGTCTTGGATACGCTGCTCGCGCGGTTAACGGCCTAGCGTATCCGTTAATTTCGCCAACTCGAGCAAAGAAAGAAAAGAAAAAAAGCACCGATAGCGAAAAGCTCAGCTGAGCGAGGCACACGCGGAATACGACGATGGCAGATTTTTATTAATGTATATATATTGGTGGTTTTTTTGCACGCATCGGCAATGTTTATACATGTATGTGTGTGTGATGAACGCGCACAGACACGCACGCACATGTATATTCGAGCGGCGAGGAGACAAAATTTGCAAAAATCTCCTCCCAATGCGACCGTTGACAGTTACGAATGCGTGATGATTCAAAAATCCTCCAGTCCCGAACGCTCGTCGTCGTTGGGGCCTCTCGCGCGCGTGTTGTATTCCTCACCAGTCCTCCTCTTCTCCGTTCCGCTCGCTCTCTCTCTCTCTCTCTCTCTCTCTCTCTCTCCTCTACTAACCGAGCCGCGGCGTACATATAAAACACACGCACGCACGCACGCACCACCGACACACGTTCGACACAATATATTAGAGACACGGGGTGTGCGCGAGCGCGCAATACCGTTTCCTTCTTCGCTTCGATATTATTTTATTCCTGATGCGGTGAATAAAAACAAAAAAAAAGGCACGCCCGTCCTTGCCTCTACACACTAAACACCCTGTCCCTTTGTGTATTATTTTCAGTTGGTACTTTTATTCGTAATTGGCGATTTTTTGACGTTACGCTTCTCGCTCCAACGATCGCGGTCCGAACGCCACCGTCTTCGTCTTTCTAATATTCAACTCGTTCGCTCTCGTCGCCGCCGACACCACTATTTTCTCGTCTCTCCATTCGCTAGAGAGAGAGCGAGAGAGAAAACGACGAGTCGTCGCGGTACCTTTCGGCGAATTGGCTCGCTTTATACCGCGTTGTCTCTCGCGATCGCCGCGCACCACCCGCTCTTCTTTATAGACGTTTAGCCAGGGAGACTGGAGCCGCGCGAGCCGCCCGCCGGAGAAGCAGCGGTCTTACACCGTCGTGCCAGCTTCGCGATACCGCCACTCGCGACTCGCGGCGCAAACGTTGGCCCGCCCAACTCGTCGATAGAGCGCGCGCCGGTGACTTTCGCAGAAAAGACCGCGAAATTGCAAAGAGTTTTCCGTTTGGCAAGTGAGAAAATTTTTATAAAAACACCACCAAAACATATTATTCGTACAACAAGTTTGTATTTACCTGCAAAAAAAATGCAGGTCCTCGTTGAATACATAGTCAAAATTCATACATACGGAGCAGCATCGCTTTCGATTGCTTCGTATTTCAACTTTTCCATTATTTTTAATAAATTTACAAAAACCAAGATATTTTTCGTTTCTTTTCTTTTCATTCAACAAGTGATGCAGAAATTCCAATCTCTCACGTTTGTATATCAATTATCGCCGTTAGGTTGAATGAAATTTGAATGATATGGTTGCAGGTTGTAACAAAGTTCCTTTTGCTGAGTGAAGCAAAAAAAAAAAAAAAAAAAAAAAAAATACCACAAATTTTATATATTGGAAAAAATGTTTTCGTTGTTCATTTTTTCGGAGCGCCGCGCGTGTTTAATAAATTACAGAGAGAATTATTCAGGTATCGCTTTTAAGCCTCACTCGACTAGGACACGTATTTAATAGAAAAATTACATATGCCTGCCCCGACAATCGTGTAATCAACGCATATGCACAATCGTCTCGTCGACTCGTACGCGTGCGTGTACACAATTTAAATATCAAATAGCCAATAGTACTTTTTTTCCTCCTTTATATGTATATACACATATATATATATATATATTAATTCATATGGTCAACATATGTAATTGATAGATATCATGGTATGAGAACGGTTAGATTCGTTAAGAGAGCTAGTAAACCTAGAATTGCCACTCTCGTTAAAACTAATAAATAAATTTTTCTTTTTTTTTTTAATATTCAAAATTATTGTCCCCCTAAGAAACATGATTCCGCGTATTATTATTATTATTATTGTGATGCAGTTTTCTTTTCGTTCGTTACGCTAACTGAATAACTTTAAACCAACGCTGGCAAAATTTACATTTGCAGTAAAGTAGCCAAGGTCGAAACTCGCGATTGTTTACGACGCCTCCGCTCGTATATTTAATTTTTTTGTTTTTCGTATTCAAAGCCTATGGCAATTGGTCGATCCGCAATTAACGATTTACAGAGGCAAGTGTTTTTGCTTTTTTCTTACTTCGTTTCGGCTATCGGTAAACTTTCAACGGTTTTCTGGACGATTTGCGTACACCTTGATCCGCCGTCTCTTTGCTTTTTCGTGACTTTCGTTGACGTCTTTTGTCCTAATGAACATCGTGTACGCGGGGGGCGTGTTTTCGCTGGCGAAAAACTACTCGAAAATTGAATAGTATATTTTTCTTGGTGTTTATGGAACGAGTTGAAATCGTATTTTCGCGATTAAACAACTACCGAGCAAGAAAACAATAGGAGAAGAAAAAAAAAATGACCATCATCAATTGTTAGAATGCAAATGAGTCATGTATGTATTTTGCAATCTCTATTCTCAAAGTTTTTCGTGAGTATTTAGAAAGATTTGAAAATATAAAAAATTTTGTGTTGGAACGATGCTAATCTCATAATTGTCGATCGATTTCAACTATTTTATAGTTGTTACGTTATTGTATCGTTTTACCGTTATCACAGATTGTTTGCATTTGTTTTGTTTGTTCGTTTGTTTGTAATCTTGTTGGTTTTCTTTCTCTCTCGATTCTGCCGTAAATGAATTTCCTTCTTGTTGTGTATTTGTTCGTTGCCGCGGCTGGACGAAAAAATCTTCGAGTTCAATTCTCGTAAAACGCCCACGAAGGCCCAATGTCGTAGGGATTTTGGTCGTTGGGCGAATCGGGCCAGCATCATGTATCCAAGGTAGGAAAGAGCCGGGTCAGCACGAAATAGGCCACGTCGTAATTGTTCCAGTATGCCGTATGAGCCGTTACCGTGTACAAATAATTACGGCCCAAACCACCGGCTCGTAAAACGTAATCCAAACGTTCCGTTAATTCTATAATGCAAAAATTGATTCGTTGCTGGTTTTTGTTTTCTCCGGTCGCAAACTTGTCGCAATTTTTCGCTCACCCTGATCGGGTCGTAGGGGATTGGCGTCCGGCGTCGGGGAGGATCCTTCTTTGGCGGTCCAGCCGGCTCTCACCAGTCCCCAAAGACTCCAACCTTTGTCGACATTACGGTTGGGTGTATCGCCGGGACTCGTTTCGTCTCGTTCGACATCGTCGGTCTCTGCAATTGGTCCAGCAAATAAGGTTTTCATTGTTCGAGCTCGAGGTAAAGCGACGAAATTGAGAGTGATATATTGGTTACCGGGAGGTGAGATGGCTTGTTCACCGCTGGCGATGCTCGGCGGTGGCTCGATAACCTGAGAATCGACGCCTCCGTACGGCAAAATAAGTACCGGATCAATTTTGCTGTAGCCTCGTTCGAGGAGAGGCTCCATTCTGTAAGCAACCGGATCGCTCCAGTGAAATATATTGTAAAATCTTTTGCAAAGTCCTTTGGGCATGACGTCGAGCCTCGAGGTCGGTGTGCGAGTTCGCAATGCCAGAAAAACCGACAGCGGCGAGCCCAGACAAAAGAGATTTTCAATCTGTAAGATTTTTCACATTTATTCGTTTGCCATTTCGTAGATGGAATATGACGGAAAAAAAAGGTGATGAGCGTACCGTGAATCGAAGCCCCTCGTCGGATATATCGGGGGCGGCTGGCGAGGGTGGCCTCGTGTCCGGTCCCATCCATCCGGTAACAATGTCGTAAACAATGACGCAACCGAGGGAATGCGCGAGAATCGATACTTTGCCGGTCCAACCGGGATGACGACTCGAGAACTTGAAATAGAGCCTGTTTAATTCTTTTTGCAATCCCGCTCTGACCTCACCCCCGTACAGTGGACTCGTGTAATACAATATGTCCATCGCCGATGTGTTTAGCAATTGGCGAATTCCCGGCACGCTGTACGGCGTTATCGCATCCACGATGTCTGCAAACATTCAGTCTCTTTTTCTCTCTCTCTCTCTCTCTCTCTCTCTCTTTTTCATCGACGCAGCCTTTTCTTTTTTCATTTCCTTACCGCCATCGAGTTTGAGCGAGGATCTCCATTCAACGGGAAAAAATTCTACCCGATGTTTCGAGTTTGGAAAATATTTAGCTTCCAGCCAACCGACGCATTCTCTGAACCTGCCGGACGCAAACAAATAAATAAATAAATAAATAAATAACGAGGAGGTTGAAAGACGACCGAGTCGAGCCGTGACTTTGGAAAGAATTCGTGCCAAGTGGAAAGATAAAGACACACACGATGTTGTATTACGTATGATTTTCCCTGTATCTCCTTTCTGACCGATTCCATGAACAACGAAAACCAAATGATCAATGTCGTGGGGTTTGTCGTCCATCGTCGCCCGAGCCGTGTAACCCCGTCTCAAACGATAACCGGTCGCTGCAAAAGCATCGCACGATCGTTGCGTGTGTGAAAAATCTCAAAAATGCCCGGAGTAACGGAACAAGATACGTACTTTTGGTGAATCCTAATTTAGACGTGACGCTTCGCATTAATTTACTATGCTTGTATTCGCTGTAACGAGTGACGTCGTTAATGGCGTGCCAATCGACGTGAAAGTCGGGAAAATGTTGGGTGTAGAGTACTGCGAGCGGAGAAAATTTCAAGAAAGGCGATTAGATTACATTATATGGGAGTGTATTATTCTTTTCGTAAAAATAAACATGCCTGTTGATGTTTGCGCAGGATGAAGAGGAGTTGGAGGAGGTGGTTGATCGGGTGTTGTACCGTTCGGTGGCGTTGGACTGGGCTTTTCAAACAAGCGTAGATGGACCTCTTCGAGGATTTTGGCATCGTCGGTATCGATCGGGATCCAACTGCCGTCGTAGAACCACGTGCCGCGCATTATTTCCCATTCTTCGCCTGTAATTTCAAAACCAAAAATGTATTGGAAATGTATTGGAAAATTGAAGAAAAAAAAAAAAAAAAAAAAAAAAAAAACAGGTGGCAAAAGAGGCATGTCTGTGGAATAATATTCTCGTCTCGCGTAGCTCGAGCAAACACCGAGAGGAAATGCGCGTCTGAAGCAAAATTGGCTATAATAAACTCAAGGACACGGTAATCTCTCTTTATTGGCGGAGTGGGAGATCAAGTCATGTGCAAAGAAACGAGCGATACTCGGCGAATGCAACAATCCTCAGACACACGAGCTCCGTTGCTAAATATTCGCGCAACAAAAAACCGATATTGCCCCGAGCCAACGTTCTCAACGACTTGTCAACTTTTTTTTTTTTTTTTTTTTTTTCTTCTCTTCCCACGCGCGCTCGAGCCAACGACTTGTGACTCGAGATATAATTCCGGGTAAAAATGTTTCGCATTAGTCATAAAAAAAACGTGCGCTTCGAGAGTCGTTTGAATCTCGCGATTAGATAAAAGAAAAAAAAAAAAAAAAGGTCGATGATAATATATTTTGTAAGAATGACTCGTTCGCCGCGATAACGAGTCGCTCGTCCAACTATTTCCGAAAAAGTTTCTAAAATATCGTAAAAATATGTGGAAAAAGTCTGTAATCACCCGGCCAATAAATGGATACGCATCTCATATTGTCCAACTCGACGTCGTACATTCCTCCTCTGACGACGACGCTCTCCACCGGCGATGAATTTTTCGCCTCTCGTTTGACCTCCTCTTCGGCCGCCGCTTCTCGCAATCTCCAGACATTTTCGATTCTGAGACTGTCGTATCCGCAAAACTCTACCCATCTCTTGTGCACTCCGTCTTTGAAGAACCAGCGTATTTGTTCGGGCGTCAGGGCCTCCGCCCATTGGGGTTCGTCGACCTCTTCGTTCTCAACTCTGTTGTCCCCGTCCAAAACTCCTTTGATATCTTTGCAGAGAAATAAAAAGAAAAGCAGGTGAGAGAAGGAATAAAAGATTGAGAGCAGCCGGCCCGTCGGCTCATTAAATTCTTGCGACAACGTTTCATTCTCGTCGAACAAAGTTCAATCGGCTTGGACGAGGCTCGTCCGCTCCGTTGAATAAGTTTAAAACCATTGTCCGAGGACTGTGACCCCCGATTTATTTCTAGAGCGCCAGACGCTCGCGCATTCTCTCTGTCTCCGTTCCTTCATCCTTGAATATTATTTACTTCTCTACCTCTACATAAATTTTCACTCTGCATTATTTATTTCAGGGACAAACCCCTTCTTTTTTTTTCATCTAATTTTATTATCGCGATTGTATTCATCGAGGAGCTCGAATCGACCGAGAAGGTTCAATTGGCCGCAATCAATGAGTCTAACCGACGCGGCCGGCAGCAACTTATTGACAAATTAACTCGAATAGGAGCCCCAACGTCGCCGAGCAGATCGAGCCGAATGAATTAAAACTCGGCGTATCTATGTCAAATGTACAAAACAAAACAAAAATATTCAAATCGTCGCGATTTCGACACTTTTCGAAACGTCATTTTTTTAACCCTATTTTCGAGTCTCTCCTTTCCGTCTCTATTATTTCGATCAGCTGTTTCAAAACATCCCAAGTACTTTATGTCAGCAGAGAGAGGGGAAAAAAAAAGAATCAACAAAATAAGCCAGAGAATCGTACCTTCGATCGATTCCGACTGCATCGGAGTTTCGCTGAAAGGATCGCAATCCACAAACGAATTTCCCGACATTCTGTACGTGTGTGTGTGTTTCCCGACAAATAAAAATATAATAAAATGTAAAAAAAATAAAAGAGCGACCAAGAATATATAAGCACTACTCGAACGCAAGTCGCGACGACGACGACGACGACGACGAAGAAACAAGATGAGCCTTGAAACGCGCGGCGTATTTACTTTTAGTGTGCGATGGAGAAATATAAACGCGATCAGCGACTATGATGATATATATCACACGCACGCTCGAGCATGCGAAAGACACATGTACACGCGAGATAATGAAAAGGAATCACGCGCGCACCAAATTCACGTTCGCGCGCGACTATGATCCTCTTTATCGTCAACGCACTCGTCGGCGTCGAGAGAGGAATGAGAGGATTAAGGACGACGGCAGCAGGTTGCGGCGGGGGGCGGGAGCAGGAGTAGACAGATGAGCGGAATGATGAATGACGACTGTGACGAGTCGAGTTGATGCAGCCCGAGAGATCGACTCCTTTTCATCAACACACACACACACACACACACACAAGTATTATTCATTATACATTGTTTCGCGTTGTTATTTTCTTCATTACCTACGGAAACGCGATACTAGCATGCGTAATATTGCAATTACGGTGGAACTGAGATAGGAGAAGGTTAAATCGACGTCGCGCATCGATCCCGATGGAAAATATTTGTCGAAATACAACTTGATAATCACACGGCGAGTTGCAGCACAAAGCCCTCCTCTCTATTTTTATTTTCTATCCGACCGACCTGCTCGGGCGCGCGCGCGCGCGCTCCTATATAATCTTTCACGAGTAAAACTGACCAACCGACGAATAAACTTTATCTGAATAAAAACAGCGCGGGCTGCGAGTTCTGTGACTGCATGTGCGCTCGCACTGCTCGCAGTTGGGCCAGCACCCCCAGACCCGCCGATATATTATTCGACGCGGCGGGGGACACAAGAAAAAAAAATAGCTGCGTTATCCCCCACTCGCGCAACGATATCCTCGTGCTCGTGCAACGTTTACGTAACGACCGCTACGACTACAATATAAATAGTATATCTCTCTCTCTTTTTTTTTTTCTCATTCGCACACATTGCAACTTTGTGCGTTGCGCGGCTTTTTCATTTTTTTCATTGGGAATACACGTGCCAGCATTCTAACAATGTTGCGCAATCCGCTGCTGGCATCAAAATAAATTATTAAATTGTGCCCGCCACCAAACGACTCGCCATTTTTTTTTCATGCAAACAAACAGAAATATAGAAATACGGAAGAAAAAATAATTAAAATAAACTCGAGCGAAAGATGCATGCGACAGCGGGAACAAAAGATCAACAACGAGCATTTGAACTCTGCTGTACATATCGCAGAGAAACCGCGACAAACTTTGAGGTACACCACCTACCGTCGATAATGTTGAAATTTATTCCAATCACAAAAGGAATTGGCAATGCGTTGCTCGATCGTTTTGTTTCAATGACGGACGCGTAATCTGCTCAGTTCTTAATTAATCTTTAATCATAGTTTTATAAACAATAGCGATGGGGTGACATTAGAGTAATTATACCTTTATGTTTTTTCTCTCTCAAATCTTGTACATGAAAAACGTTTATGCTAGACACGGAATAGTTTTCCTCTTATATTCTGGTGTTGCAATTATTTCTTGTTGTTGTTGCTGCTGCTGCTGCTGCTGCTCAAGTCTTGTTTGTTTATTCGATGAATATTCTATTCGCTGTGACCGGCGGCTCTACGCAAAAGGACATATATTTTCTCCTTGATCCAATCCTTGTTGTAGGGAGCATAAGTGTTGGTCGACTTTTGATAAACCAGGCAAGAGAGATCCGTCAGCTCGTCAACAAAGTCAAACAGTTGACTTATGTCGTACGTTATCGTCGGTGTGTTTGGGTTTCGCCTTTTCAAATGTTCCTCGTAAATTTTGCAAACTCCTAACGACAAGCGCAAACAATAAAATTTTTTAAATATTTCTCACAGAGCCAATTGAAATTTTGTTTTTGTCGAGGAATTTTTACCACAGCCTCGTACGAGCAACCCTTTTGAGGCTTACGCTCCGCGACTTACCTTCCATACACTCGTTGACACTTTCATAGTCCGAGTAAGTTCTCGTCTCGGGCCGATTTCCCGGCTGAACTAGCAATATCGTGTGAGACTGAAAACAAGAAAAAAAAAACACACACACACACACACACACACACACAACAAGATTAATAAATCATTGATGCGCGAGGTGATTTTCGTAATTTGTAGGTTAGAAGGAAAATAACAACGAGGCAGGGGAATTGTCAATTTTTCGTTGCCGAGGATGAAATTTGTCCTCGATCGATGAAAAACAAACATTACGACGTCTGGAAATGCAGTTAACGCAAATACGCGGACGCGGCGAGGCGACTCGGGGAGGTAAACAAAACAATTTTTCGTTCGCTCGAGTGACAAGGAGAAATACGCAATATCGGGGCACTTACCATTTTTTTGTCAAAGACTCGTCAATCAGAAATTTATTAGGATTATCGGTTGCTACCCTTTATCGATGATGGATTATTCGATTGAGTGAAAAATATAAAATGCGGTTAAAACGTAACCACAAACTTGATCCAAACTGAATTAAGAAATTATAAACGAACGATAGAACGACCAGGAGCTGTCTTTTGCGGGCTTCTCTCGTGTACGTACAGCGCTGCCAACGTGTCGGATCGGAAGCTCGTGCAAACGCGCCCGCTCGGTCATTCGCTGCAAGCAGCTGATCCGCTCGGCCGCACCGCCCGCACTTACCACAGCAGCCGGTAAACAGACTTGTTATTTTTAGTTGGTACGGCTGCCGCCGGCGGCACTCGGTGGCTGCGTTTCGATGTCGAGCATGTCGAGACTCGAGTCGGAAATCGGAAAGTGCAGGGTTTAAATATCTTGCGGAAAACCGTTGTGGTATCGCGTCTCTCGTAATGGCGTGTATACCGTGAAATCGTAAAATCGTGACAACCGGCATCCAGCAGCGAACAGACGGCAACAAATGTCGGTGTTTAATCGGCGACGTCGGCGAAAACTGAGAAGCAAAATGGATCACCGAAAGGTACAGCAGTAATATGACACATATATAAAACAATGTACCATTTTCCGAATCCTTTTGTTCATAGCAGATACGACGACGTATTTGGGCGGGTGTTTTTTTTTTTTTTTCACACGACGGTTATCGGCCCGCTGGATGGGGTGATTCAATAATTGGGCCGTTCGTTGTTCGTTCCGTCGTTGCATGCATTTTCACGTCGTTGTACACGATGATGTCACCGGCGGGTGTCTCGCGACAATTGTTCACCTCTCTCTCCTCATCCCTGATCCTCACTGCACGCGACGATATATCGCGCGACGCGCGCCCCCCCCCCCCCCCCCATTTACTCGTAAATTTGGTCATACACGCCTAAATCATTTCGACAAACTAGCAGACCATCTCTCGCGCTCTTGTACACGTTATTTGCATGATAATTCGTTGGTTTGACATTGTGTTGTCAATGTTGAGGAGGTCCTCGAGAATAATGACGCAATAAGTCTTTTCGTATAATTCCGGCTAATAATCGGCCATTTTTTTATTTTCACCGTGCTAGCGGAAAAGATGGTGTCGAGATAATGCAAATTTTCGAGTTGCTCGATTCTCGATCGATTTTTCAGCACGCCGTGTTTCATCCTTGATCCTCATCGCCGCGCGCTCAGGTGCTCGTTGGTGCTCAGGTTAATAACAGCAGCAGACATCGCATTTATTTTATCTTTAAAATATTGTAATCACGCAGAGCAGGTCATGCACTCGTCCTCCGCCGCCACGGACAAACTAGATTTCCTTGCGGGCGCGGGCGTTGCCGCTCTCGTATCTCCAACGCGCTATATACGCGCTAACTATACGTAACGCGCTCGCGGTAATGGCGGCTTCATTACAATATTCAAATTCAAACCAATCTCCATATGTACCGGTTACACTTGTTACGCTTGGCATTACTATATATTATACATAGATATAGGACGACCTTTCAACTTCATCTTGAAATATCAAATAAAGCAGCCGCGCGAGCGCTTATAGCTGCATGGTTGTTCTCTTCACCATCATCAATTAATTCCAGCGATGCCGCGCGATACTTGACATTTTTATTTCTTTTCGCCGACAAGTCGCGTTTATATCGGCGGCATCTTTCTGCTTCGCACGCTCTGGGGGGGCAAAGTAAACTCTCGAGTGTGTCGCGCGAGGGAACGTTTCTCCATTATCGACTCTCCGTTCGCTCCGCTCCGCTTCCTTTCGGATCCCTTCGCCCGCCGCGTTTGCCTCGGTGCTCGTTGTTTGATCACCTCGCCATCGGATCGAATTAATCCAAGTGGGCGCCGGCTCGAGTTGCGAAAGTGTACGACGAAAACGACACGCGCGCGGACGAGGGTTTTTCGTCCGAGCCAGCGAGAAAGCAAGAGACTCGATGACGAGGGTGGAATTGAACACGCCCCGGTGGAATCGACTCCGAGTGCCGAGAGGAGACGGAAACAAAAGTGTTTCTTTTTCTTATTCTTCTCTCAAATCCAGCCCTCTGCTCTCCATTTTCTCGTATAACGTATATTTACCAAACGCGACTTTTTCGCAATCGATGTCGAAATAACGCTCCTTCGTATCGTCGCGGACACCCGTTCCTCTTGCATTGTTCTGCAAGTAAAAAAAAAAAAAAACAAAAAAAAGGCTCTGCAAGGAGGTTAGCCAAAAGTGTGAAAAAAAAGGAGAGAGTATCGAACTAGCCTCTTGACTCTCGAGTTTGAAGAGAGAATTGGCGCGAGAATAAAAATAATGGACGACGCGGAAGCACGGTGATGAGGAAGATGGAAATGGCGCTTATATGTATATATACGTAGTTGGTGTATAGGGGAGAAGCCTGAATAAGGAGGCGACACCGCTGGGAGCAGAGCAAAAGCTGTTTTTGGATCTTTCAAGTTGAGCGCGTTATTAAAACGGACGCCTGAAAAATGGCGCTTAATAAAAGTCAAGACAAAGAGTACCCTCTTTTCTTGTGTTGTATGCAACACGCGTATAGCTAGAAACGGTATGAGCAGGCGGGTAAAAGCGTCGGAAAAAAAAGGGAAAAGCAACATACATCTCCGGTTACTGTTGTTGTATGGATGAAGCGGAATAAAAGTCATCTTTTGCCGACGAGCGGGGATGCAGGAATAAAGAATAAACGCTGCTTTCAGTGACCTGCTCGTTGTTTCGGCCTGACACGTGTGTAGGCTCGCGTGCCAAACGCGGAATACTACAGCCGTCTCCTGCACCATTCATCAACACACTTATGAAAATCATCATTGGCGACGACGACGAGAGACGGCGCGAGTAGAAAGTTGTTGATGCGGGGAGCACAAAGTTGGGCATCGCTCATCGATTAGTCCCGTCCAAAGTTTCGTAGCGGCGCTTTATCTAATCCAGTTTCCTCGAGGAATTCGTCTGCTTTGACAGTTTTCGCTCTCACCGCGCCGCTTCCGTCCGTCGTTCCGGCCGCAAAACAAAGAAACCCCCGGCTCAAACTTGTATCTATGCGAAACTATATAGAATAGCCAGCTGAAATTCGGGGAGGTATCGCGGTCGCAAGTTTAATCAAAAGAAGACCAAAACAATCTTTAGTCACTTTTGGTTGGATGTTCCGTGCACCATCTTAAACCCGTTCTTGCAAAGTTTCGTCGTAGCCCTTCTCGGACAGAGGCAATTAAGATACAGAGTTTGAATAATGCGCGCCCGCTCAGCGGATCACTTGGCATCGCGGTATATGTTGTTCCTTTGCCGCTCGCTGGTCTCTCAAGGCCGAGCTACATCGAGATGCACGGATCAACGACCGCCCGCGAATGATGGACAACCAACTTGGCCCAAAGCCATGCACACGATGATAAATGTCGCATATCGTGGATTGTAGGTCGCGAGCATATTTGCCGAAATAGCCATTCCATGCTGCTGCGGATCAATCTTACTTCCGCGCGCGCGGTCGTCCGCTGCTCCTCATCCAGCCAGAGCACCAGTACAATATTTTTTCGCTCCATTTTGTTTCGAAGCTTCGCGGATCTGATTTGTGCAATTGTTCCTCTGGCGTTGGCGCCGATATAAATCGGCACACACGCCCACGCCTTTTCTATCAGCAATAATTCAGTTATTTTCATTCCACATGCAGTCTGTGGCGGGTGGAAAAAAAGAGCAAATATCACGATCGTTGAACGAGCTTTAAATTATGAATGACGCATATAGACAGAGGTCGCGGGGAGGTGAATGGATGAGAGTTTGCCACCACGTGTGTTTCGGAAAGAGAGCCGCAAAAAGGGAGGATATAGGATCTGGTTCGTTTACCACACTCGTAACACCGGACGCACGAGTTATTGCGATCAATCATCCGGTGCTCCGTTCAATCGTTATTTCGCGGTTTTCACCGTAAACCACTGCGCGCGGCTATCGCGCTGAGGCGCGCCCCTCATCCCCCTAAACAACAAACTTAAAAAATACCAGAGTGTTTGCCAATGATGAGCAGCTATATAGACGATGGAGGGGCACCGCGGTGGCTGCGTTAAATCTAAACACGCGCATAAGCGCCCGTGTCAGAGCTATATATGAGAAGGCCAAAGGGTTGATCGTAGGTATGTATTTGTATGGTCTCGATGCGCCGAGCGTGCTCCGAATGTTTGAAAGGCAAAGTAGACAAATCTATGTAGGTATAGACGACGCGGCGCGCGGTTGGTGCTTTTAGTGAGCCATGGAGAGGATCGCGGATCGCGGCGCGGCGCAGAGCGGTACTCGAAACGACGCGCTCGTTCAGTTTAGGGACAAGTTATATATACTCGGGGGTGCGGCGGTGAGTATGCGAAGAGCGCCCGTGTGAGAGCGCTGAATTAATTACCTATAACTGAGGAGGTTTTAATTAAAGTTGACGCAACTGTTTATGGTACACGCGCTCAAACTCTACGATCCGCGCTCGTTCCGCCTGTATAAATACCTCTTTCCGCATCTATATTCGTGCAGCAGTACTCACGCTTAAACCCGCGTAGTTACCATTTCGCCCGAAGGACTTGAGAATACGTTGGCTCCATGCGCCGCGGTGATAGTTCCGGCCCTCCCTCCTCTATATATCGCAAGAACAGGCTTCGTCTCAATTTTCCCTCTGCCGCCCATCACTTTCAAAGCTGCAGGTAGAGTGCGCATTTTTCATATTTCGAGGCAAAACGTTTACGAGTTATTCGCCCTTATCACCGAGCCATGAACGCTAAATCACCGGAAATTTCGTCAACGATGCGCGGCATGAAAAGTAGGTACTCGAAGCTTCCATTCACTTTGTTTTTAAACTCGGATAATATTTTTAATAATAATTATTATCCTGCAACTTATCGTGCGCGTGCTACTCTGCCCTAATTTTTTTCTTTTACACCAGTAGGGTATGGGACTCGGTATGGGATGATGCGTAAAACGATACATCTGCGATGGCTCAATTCCTTATGGATCAGGCCACTTTACTCCGCATGTTGGCCAATAGGGGATGCGCGCAGGTATAGCTCGCGATACGATCGAGCAAGTGCAACGAAGGTGAAGATTGAGAAGCGTGTATTAGGTTTGCTTCGTGAGCAAAGCCTGCTTCCTCTCAAATTCCTTTGGGAAGGAAACACGATCCT
The DNA here is from genome assembly GCA_963921915.1 of Hyposoter dolosus. Classification (NCBI taxonomy): domain Eukaryota; kingdom Metazoa; phylum Arthropoda; class Insecta; order Hymenoptera; family Ichneumonidae; genus Hyposoter; species Hyposoter dolosus. The sequence goes on along the minus strand of OY998136.1, from coordinate 116,124 downwards.
ATTTACCGTACGCGCAATGCGATTAAATCGCGATTGATCGTCCCGACCTCATCGCGCTCGACGGTTGCTGCAATAGAACAAAAAAAAGAAAAAAAAATAATTAAAAATAAAAATAAAAAATATCCGGTCACGAGTGCGGTAACATGCTCGCCATCTTTTTGCTCTTGAAAACAAATGGTACAACGTTGGATAGCTTCATTAGCATCTATAAAGAAAAAGGAACAAAAATGGTTTGCTGCCGCGAACGAGATGCTAGTCACGGACGAGCGAGTGTAACGTATATACGCACGGGGGGAAAAGTGAGTGGGAGACGCGCGAATCGGTGATCGTCGCCCGATTGCTCGGTGAAGCGCGTCCGGTCCGGCCGATTCTTCGAGCGGAAATCAGGCATAAATATTGTCGACCGAGCCGGCACGAAGCAGCGTTAATTTTCTTTATTTTTTCGCTCTCCCTCGCTAATAATGACGTTACGCCGCGAAGCGAGTGATTTGTTATTATGTCGTTTATTTCTCAATGCGAACGAAGGAATAAAAAAAGATTAAAGATTTGGTGGAAAAGAAAAACTAGCGCGGTAAGACACGTTTTGGACAATGAGAAATTTCGATGGATCGAACCGTGCTACCGTGCGGCGGCCGAGGCTCCTTGTTTCGATACAAGATTTGTCGAGATAAAATGGCCTATTTGTACCTAGAGGTTCGGCCAAAAGTTTTCTTCACCGTCTCGCGCGCGAATTGCGCGTTGCTGCGCGGTCACTACTTTTGACAAATACTGTATACACCAAACTCACCAGCAAGTTATCCAATCTTTGTTCGCCGAGCTATTACATTCTCTGCGCCGTATAGAGGCACTTTCTCTGCTTTCTCCGTTTTCTCGGCCTCCTCTCCGCTCTCAGCGAGTCCACCGCGCCAACTCGTTAACGAGCTGCTTTACCGAGCAGCAGTATAGTGTCTCGGGTCTGCTCCCTCGTAAATCTCGATATCCAACGACCGCCGCGTACTTGGGCTCCCCATCCCCATAATTATCCGATACAGAAGCAGGAGGAGCAATTTCGTCGAGAATTATGCTGTTCGGGCTGGTACGTACGTCGAAAGGTGCTGATGCTAAATTCCCTCCGAATTCGTGCGAGATATTGACAAAGATATTGTCGAGGACGAATGAAGGAATATATCGAGGGCAATTTGAATGGAAATTAAATCCTCCGACATTCCGATTCATTGGAAATGGTATAGCATGTAAGGCCGATTATATGGGCGATAAATTGTCATCTTGCGCGGCCCGACGCCGTCTTAATTTCATTCGATTCAATTGATTCAGATGGTTTTTTCACTCACATTTAGTTAACAAGTTTGACTACTGCGTGCGGGGGCGCTTATCTGTGTGCCGATGTAAGAAGCAAAAAAAGGGGTTTGAAAGGGAATAAAGAGGACGGCAAACGCGGACAAAGTAGGTGAGCAAAGATAGCGGCGGTGGCGGCGGCGGCGGCGGCGGCGCGTATATACAGAGATGGACCGATAAAGCGACAGGCCAAGTCGTTGAAGGTAAAGAAAGCGGCGAGGAGGAAAGGACGGGGACTTGACATTGATCGTAAGTATCTATAGCGCCAGTTTCCGGCGTACGTAGCGTTTCGGCAGCAAAAGGGACGACTACGAGGACGGGTTACGAGAGCGCTTGGCTCGTATCTGTCCTCGTTTCCGGTTCATAATGACCCGAACATAGTGCACCACGAGAGTTGATTCTCGGGAGACGCGCGAGAGCGAGGCTCTTTAACCTGGGCGGGATTCTTATCGAGCAATAGCGAACCGGTGTGCGGCTGCTCGACGAGTACATGTAAGCTTCGCGATCAAACTTTTGCTCTCACGATTAAAAGGAAAGTATATAACGCAGAGAATTGAATTGATGGGCAGAAAAATCTCAAACTTGGCAGAAAATTGTAGATATAATAATGTAAAAACTAACCGTATCAATTTTTGTGTGGGTTTTTACGCGAGATGTTTGTAATTCTTTGACAAACCGTGACATACCAATTTAACATGGCCTCTTATGATGAGAAATCACGGAAGTGGCTGTATATTATTCTTCATATCTCTGCAATTGATGGATAGATTGAAACGAAATTTCAACATTAGAGAGATGAAATCCTCATAGTCATTCATCACGCTTAAATACATTCAAGGTTGGTGGATTTTTTGACCCTCGCTAAAAATATTGCAACATCTCGTATTCGAGGTTATATGTGCACGAAATTGTTACAGCTGTTTAGTTGTCAACGAAAAGTGACATTGACAGATCGATTACTACTTGGGTCAAATTCGGTCAAAAAATGTTTTTTTCTTCCTTCGAACGTGACGAAAGACGCGACGAAAAGACATCGGACCAGACGCCCGAGATGCTCTACCCACTCGGGCTCCACTCGCGGCGGACTGTCTTTATACCGCTTGTTTGAATCACTTAATAAAGCCCTCTCCTTCTTATCTCTGTCTGATCCGGAGATAACGGACCAACATGCGCGCTCATCTCTTACAATTTTTCAATGTAAAAACTCGTTTCAACACACACACACACACACACACACACACACACACACACACACACACACACACAATTTTCTCCTCGACTTGGAAGCAACTCTTTCGCACATTGAATATCCTCGCTGTCCCTGGAATTTAACGTTTAACCAACGACCGCGGCGCCGCACTTTTCACATATTTTTCTCTATACAAAAGCTTTTTCTCTTCGAGGCTCAAATATTTCGATGAAATTGGTCGATGAAGAAGCGCTTCAAAGCGTCAAAGAATTGATCAAATATACATAAACCGTGCTCGATGCGAGCAACGACGAGCCAACTTTTTTTTCTACTTCTTTTATTTTTCCATCTTGCCTCGCCCCCGCTATATTTCACACGCTATTACGGACATCCTCTTTCGCCCTCTTTTCGCCTCAAGTACGATGTTAATGGCTCTTGTCGCGGGACTCATCGCAAACTCGGTTTGCCATTATGTCCGTGAAAATTCTGCCAACGTTGCGGCCCATTAAGCACATTCAATCCTCGCGAGTCTTTGTCCGACGTTGGGCAATCTATCGTGCACGGACTATTAGTAGTACAGAGCCGAGTCTAAAACAAACAATTTTACCATCTGCTGAATTATTACGAGGGTATTACGAAAATTTGGCAAAATTTGTACACGATACTAATCTGTCTGTCTTAATGAATTTTGAGTTGGGTGTTGGAAAATATTTAGCTACCATAACGGCGGTTCAATTGGGAAATAAATGGCAAACTGCACGCAATAGCTCATATATTTGGTATGTGAAAAACAAAGGTGATACGAGTGGCCGAGGGAGACTGGCTCGCGGCCAAACTTACCGCGCGCGCGGTCGCGCGCCATTCACCGTCGTTTTAGAGAACGCGAGAAAAACTCGAATGGCCTTTTTTTTTTTTTTTACTCCGTTACTCCGGAGCCTACTATGGGCGATCTGGTGGGGCGAGGCTTTTTAAGCGACTGCGGTTAAAGGACCGTTCATCACCCAACGTCCAACCGAGAACCGCTGCTTCGCGGATAACTCGCGCGTGTCCTCAACTTTTCTCTTTCTCTCTCCGGCTCAGTCTTTTTGCGCCATATTCTCTCGTCCCTTAATCGTTGCACTTGGAATATCGAAAGCCGCGCAAACGCCCCCCAAACCGGAACTCCTGCTTGTTCGATAACACGTTTTTGCAACTTTCAAACTTTGCTTTATTTTCACAAGGAAACACACACACCTACGCGCGCGCGCGCGCGCAAAATAATGCAATGAAAAGGGAGTAAAGGGAGAAAAAGCTTTGGACTTGGGCCCAAGTCTCCCGTCGCATCCAGAGACGCCACATTTGTTTTTCCAACCGCTGGAATATCCCCTAATAATATCCCCTAATAAAAAGTTTATGGGTCACGATATATTTCGATAGTAATTGTTGCCATTTTATTCGTTCTGTGATTGGTCGGTCCTGTTATACACCGTGTTTTGAATCCCGCTGTCAGTCTGACCGTTCCGGCTGTCGGTTTGACAGTTGCTTATATACGCGTGCGGTTATATGTTCCTATCGGAATGAAACTTTTTTTCGTATGCATTAAAGTGGAATTAACTAGAACTCTTCACGAGGACACGCATAGAGACTTTCTCCATCACTCGGAATTGCCAGATCTATGAAAACTCGTCATAGAGCCACAGCTTCGGGATTTAAATTTATATATATTTTTTTTTCAAAAATCGTGGATAAAAATTTATCCCGGAACGCGATTGACTAGAACTCTTCACGAGAGCACGCAGGGGGACTTTCTCCATCACTGGGAATTGCCAGATCCACGAAAACTCGTCATAGAGCCACAGCTTCGGGATTTAAATTTATATATATTTTTTTTTCAAAAATCGTGGATCAAAATTTATCCCAAAACGCGATCGACTAGAACTCTTCACGAGGATGCGCAGGGGGACTTTCTTCATTACTGGGAATTGCCAGATTCACGAAAACTCGTCATAGAGCCACAGCTTCGGGATTTAAATTTATATATATTTTTTTTTCAAAAATCGTGGATCAAAATTTATCCGGGAACGCGATCGACTAGAACTCTTCACGAGGGTGCGCAGGGAGACTTTCTCCATCACTGGGAATTGCCAGATCCACGAAAACTCGTCATAGAGCCACAGCTTCGGGATTTATTTTTATATATATTTTTTTTTCAAAAATCGTGGATCAAAATTTATCCCGGAACGCGATCGACTAGAACTCTTCACGAGGGTGCGCAGGGGGACTTTTTCCTTTACTGGGAATTGCCAGATTCACGAAAACTCGTCATAGAGCCACAGCTTCGGGATTTAAATTTATATATATATTTTTTTCAAAAATCGTGGATCAAAATTTATCCGGGAACGCGATTGACTAGAACTCTTCACGAGAGCACGCAGGGGGACATCTCCATTAGCCAGAACCGCTTGATCTACGAAAACGCGTCATGCGGCTTCGGCATCACGGGGTTGAAATTTTTTATTTGATTTTTTCCGAAATTGATGGGTTTAAATTTTTCCAGAAACTTATGTTCATAGTGATTTGCAGTGGACGCATTTTTGAGACTCTTAAGACTGATGTACAAAAAACTATAAAAGAACGAAAAAATTCTGTGGCAGCGCTAATTTTCTCAAAACTTCAAACGCCATGATTTTTGCTAAAAAGAAATGGCTGCAAATTATTTTCGAACTGCTTTAAAATTGATTGGCTTCAAGACACTGTCGCATTTTTCAATAAGTTGTTATACATAAAAGGAGCGCTCCAGCGCCACCAGAAAACCGTTCGCGCGCTTCAGCGCGCGTGATGCACCCTAGTCCTCTAATAAAAAGTTCTCTAAATGGAATATCATGCTTTTAAGCGTCAAACTTGATTGGAAAAAGCTATTTCGCATGGTTTTTCTTTTTCTTACCAGCAAAGAAATTGAAAGGGAAATGAGATGGGAGCAGGAAAAAGTGCAAGTAAGCGAGGGGCGTGTAGAATCTCTTAATCAATGGCTGACGAGAACGCGTTTCTCTCGCGTCTCCCTTTTTTCGTCGTATTCCCGATGCTTCTGCTTAACGTTGACCCTCTCAGACACCCGGTACCTTCGTCGCGGATCGACGGATCGCATTCGACCGCGATCAGCTGATTTTCACAAATTTTTCGTGCAGAATGTTTGTCCAATCGACGAAAAATTACTTGACCATATTTGGTTCTTAGTAATAATTTAGTATGATCGTACGTGTATTAATGAAATAATTCGCATAAAAAAATAAAACTGTTTTGAATCGCATTGATTCAACCTATAGAAGAGCGGGCACTGCAAAACATTTCCCTCGGAGGGAGTTGTTTTAATACGAATTGAATAATTAAATAAATAAATAAATATTTCAAATTAAAACAACTCCCTCTGAGGGAGACGTTTTAATAAAAATTATATTTCTGTTTTTTTTTTTCTATATTTGGCCCTTTCATATTTTCGACACATATTTGTTTTTTTTAGTTTTCATTTATGTTATTTCAGAGTCGGGAGTTTTTAATTTGTTTTCTGAAAACAATTTTTCGTACGAAATTTACGTAGAAAAATGCGGCGAATGACGGGGGCAACGAAGTTTGTAAGCAGATGATGGAGAGGAAAAGGAAAAAACGAGGCAAATTTTTCCTCGTACATATATTTTCAATAGGAAAATAAAGAATAATGATACTATTATTATTATTATTATGGTCAATTTACAAATGCAGGTGGCACGCATGAAAACAAAAAAAAATTTCCCCTCACGGATATTTTCCTTTTTGTTTTCCAAACCGGCGAAAGAACCGTTATGCCTTTTACTTTACGAAATCCATCTGTTCTGCTTCGCTCCCAGCACGGTAATGCGGAAATTGTATACATACAATCGTACCAATTTTCTGGCAAGTTTCGTAGCGGAGCAAGCTCAATGTAGCTCTCGTAAGAGAAAATATTTCTGACCGCAGCAATACGTGCTTTATTCCATACGTCTGAAGCTTTTCCCTGCTTTTTCCGAAAAGTCAGCAATTCTTTTCAATCTACCAAACGAAATATTTCCAATATAATGCATCTTATTCCTGGCTATCGACATTCGCCTATCGTACATACGAGTGAACGACCCTCATCTTAAAAATACCCATAAAAATAAGGAAATATTTAAATGATTTCGGCGAATGAACATAATTATTTTCATGCGCGCGGCTGGCACGATGAGAGGAATAAATTAAATGTACGAGGATAATCTTGTAGACAAGTTCGCCAAGACGGTTTGCGCGATGACGAATTTGCGATTCTTGGATCTTCATAGGGCAAGAATGTATATATACATAAGCTATTTAATAGATGAGAGCTTTGGGGCCGGTTATGATTGCACAAGAGGGCAATTAGGAAGGTTTAGAGGTTCTCCGATACGAACAAGAAGTCAGTTTTATTGCTCGTCAGCCGGGGGAGGATGAAGCAAAACGGCAAAGTCGTGGCGAGTCGTGACGGCGGAGCAGGAGGAGGAGGAGGAGGAGAGGGTGACATCTTCGGGGCTTTACCACGAGAAAATCTTTCTTCGCGTGGTCTCTTGTCTCATTCGACCCAGCGTCGTCCCAAGCATCAGAACAAGAAGAAGAAAAAGAAGATGACGAAGACGAAGACGAAGAGAGAGAGAGAGAGAGAGAGAGAGAGAGAGACAGGGATTCGAGTCGCATCACGACAAACTCTTCTGGGACTCTTTTGATTAATACGTTTTCCACGAGTACGGAATGTCTCGGGATGCTTCTGCCGGCTCAATTTTTCCTTGTCTCTGCTCCGTGTTCATTTTTTCATCCTGCTGCCTGCTCTCTTCATAAGCCACAATTATTATATTGTCCAGAGAGCGAGAGAGAGAGAGAGAGAGAGAGAGAGAGAGTTAAATTTAATTGGTTAGGCGAACGAGCCCGGTTTCTCTGGAGCGGTAGGATAAAGAAAAAAAAAAAAAAGAAAAGAGAATTTGCACTTTTGGCAAGAAAACTTTGTCGTGTGCGGTGATGGTGCTTGGCCCCGTCGTTTTGGCAAGTAGGTACTTGTAAGCGAGAGAGGTGTCACGCGCTAGAGAAAAGCCCAATCTCAGAGGATGTAAACGCGGGACAATTTGAGATTTTTGACGATGTCCTCGAATCCCGGCGAATCCTTGTGCGGGCGTTCGTGTCCGTGATAACAATGACGAGGAGCTTAGGGCTTGCGCCAACGCTAAAATAGCGCAGCAGAGTCAGAGGCAGTGCGAAGGTTATTTCTAAATACAATACGTACATTTCTATCCTCGTAATGAATAATGTTATTACCATATGGATGCTTGCCAGGGAGAATGGAGCAAGTCATACGACTTAACCTGCTACCGGATATATCTTCAAAGTTAAGACCCGCTTTGTTCTTCTCATAAAGAGCCATATACACGCATAGGCGAAGGGGCGGGGGGGGGGGGGGGGGGGGGGCGCGGGCCGAAGAGGTACGCTCGTGTAAAGTCTCTGAATAATTCGGAGCGGCGTTATTCAGGTTGAGTTTAGTACATGTGAGCAGGCTAAGGATAAACGAGATGAGGAATGCGCGGAGGCAACGCAACAGCAACAACATATGCTGGATAAAAGTTTGGTTCGAGAATTTGTTGATGGAGAGAACGGCGTGTACGGTTATCGTCTCTCTGATGTACCCGATGCGCGTATACATGTGAGTACGTATAACGTATATAATATGGGTTTTTGGATAGAGATGAAATACTCGGATAAGAGAAAAGGTCTGATATACGCCAACTCGATCCACATGTAGCCAGAAAGTGAAGAGGGATGTTAACACGAGGAGGAGGAGGAGGAGGAGGAGGAGGGCACTTTACTGCGAGAAATACATAGGGTCGAGACAAATAACTTTCTTTCTTTTTTTTTTTCATTCTCTTTTTTCCTTTGTTCCAAGCTTGTTTCGAAGGTTAGGGCGAGGCATCCAATCCGATAACCTTAATCGGATTTTGTAACCTTCTTATCGAGCTGATAAGAAGAGGGCTTTTGGGAATTGGGAGGTAAACATGTATTGCACAACATTTTATAAAGCCACGAAAACATCAAGTTTTTTTTTTTTTTACTAATACAAACCGAATATTTTTGTGTTTCCTGCTTCCATGCAAATCCATGCTGCCGCCTGTTGAATTGCCAGCACTGAAAATCAACCTGAACCAATATCGGCCAAATTTTTCTAATCACCGCGCCCAACGCGGGTTGCACGGTTGTCTTGGGCGTGCAAGTTCCTTTTAGTCTTCTTCTCCATCGTCTTTTGCCTCAAGAAGGCAGCGATGAATAAAATAGTGGCCCCGGAGCGAAGGATCGCCGGGGAGAGGACGCATGGTGTACGGGGTTGTGTGACACGGGTCAACAGATTCGTGGTGAGATTGAAATACTGCAGTAGTGCAGTGTAGGGTCTTGGGCTTGCTGAAAACGAGCACATCGGACTTCATAGAGCCGGACCTGGGCGAAAAGAAACTAAAAAGGGAGCCGAGTGGAGTGGAATGGGTAAAGAGAGGAAATAAGAGGAAAAAGCGAAAAGTGAGAAGATGGGGAAGCGTGTGATGAGAGCAGAGGAATATGCCGGAGGGGGCCTCGGACAAGGTACACGCTCGTCGCGCGGCAAACGAGCGGTTGTTCCAACCGTACCAATGCAGAGATATCCGGTGTTTGCCCAGATAAGAGTAATTAATGTCTCTCGCCTTTGGACGTGTCGTACTCACCGCTCCACACATACACGGGTATACACGGGTGAAAATCTAACAAAAAGTAGTCGTGAATATTTGTACAACATCGTCCATTCTATTGTTGTAATTATTCACGCCAATGTGCCATCGATGAGACGTCATGCATACAATTCATTAGCTCTTGCCAATTGATTGACCGCGAGGCGATTAATTTTCTCGGCGGCAAGGGACTAAAAATGAACGTGACGCGTTGAGGACATTGCGTATCTTTGGCCTCAGTCTCCTCGGTTAATGGACGCAAGGGTGAGAGGACAAACGTGATAGACCCGTTATGACCCGCTTTCCAAACGGCAGCTTGGACTCCATTATTTTCTTCCTCATCCCGCCGCTCGCTATCATCGCCCTCGTTGATTCTCCGCCAATGTCCAGCTATAGAGTAGATAAGCACACCCGGAAAATGAGCTACCGATATACCATGAGACACAAAATTTTGGAAAAATATTGACAATCACCTTTCGCACATCTTTGAGGTATTCGCCGAAACTCTTACTCTACGGTGATGGTAGAAATTCGTCGCTTCTGCCGTCGGAGACCAACTTTCATGAAAATGGGTCTTGATGGGCATCAAAACACACTGAATCTTTCAATGCAATCTGGCTTTGCAATGCATTGGCATTGTATTGGATATATAAATTAGTCGACGGCATATTCCGCTGCCGTCGACTGATTTATTGCTCGAAGCAGTGGACTTATCCCTCCTTTTCCCGTGTTCTACGTTCCACCCCCTCCGGCGCGGAGGTACCACCAACCGTGTGGAAATTAATTAAGCAATTCATTAGACCCCCGGCGGGCGTGGCAAACTAGCCGAGAGAAAAATAACGCCCGAAAAATGTCCTACTGCTGTCGTTTTTTAATATGCGAGATGAAAAAATATGCTGCAGAAAACGTGCGAAATAAAAAGATGCGGTTAACCAGAGCTCCGAGTGGCAATTTTGAAAGGGTTCCTTCACAGCCAGCATAAAGCTATATAGAGGTTAGTCCCACGGTGGACAATTGAACAGCTCAATATGAAAATTGTCCCTCAGTCGTAATTTGACAAAAATAATGGAAATAATAAATTTTGTTTAGTTTGTATACTTAATTTTCAGTTTGGTTTTTGGTTGACTATGGTCGATTTTCGGGACACGCTCTGTGTATTGAGAGAAGAGGGCGAAGGAGGAAGCTACAAAAGGGTCGAGATAGGGTTCTCAACCGTGTTACGCTTGAATCCCGAGTTGCATCGGATCTATTATATGGTCCAGAATAATTAAAAGCTATTTTTAAGAGCTGATCAAGTGCGCAAAAAAAGAATTTGGAGCTCCACTCATTTTGCCTCGCCAACTTTTTCAAATTTTGCGAACGTCATGATTTTTACTAAGAAGGGGTGGAGCTCCAAATTTTTTGTGTTGCGCAGTTAATTTGCTTTTGATTATTCGACATTTTAATTTTCATTTTTTGCATTTGGTGGTTCCAACTTGATAGCCGCGTCCGGACGATCGTCGGAGAGCCGCGGTAAGCGAAAACGGGGCTACACGCGCAGTCGTACAAAATACGGGATCGCGATTTCAAAGCTTCGTCCCCCTAACCTCGTTAGCATCTGCTACCCCGGAGTAGTGAGAGCCTGATGAGACGGCGAAACAGAGAATATTCCAAAGTGTGTAATGAAAAGTTACGACGAGGCCATGTCCCGGAACTCTATGCATGCATGTAAACTACGCTTGAATCGCTCTTTTTTTTTTTCCTATCCATAGTTGTTTCTCGGGACTTTGTCTCTTTGTCGTAAGAATAAAAAATCCAACCAATTCATTGGACAATCGGCTATCGAATAAAATACGTACGGATGATGCTTCATTTGAACCTCGCATAAAACTCGAAAGTATCCATTGTCTAAACAATGTTTCGTGTTTTTCAAGTAAAAATGGAACAGTGGAACGGGGTAAAAACTGCATGCTACGAATTTGGGTCACGTTAATGTGGGCCGTGTAACCCACGCGGTCAGCTTCGGACCGTAATCGCGAGCTCGTTTTTCCCTTTTTCTCTGCATAGCTCTGCTAACCCGTTAATACAAATATCGCCGCCATCATCATCATCATCATCATCATCATCATCGTCATGATCGTCGTCGTCGCCGACGTCGCATGCGCGAAGATGCATTTCTTTCTTGAAGCCGACGAATTGATAGAGCTCCTCAAAATTTTCTAGAATCCAATCACGCAAAATTTGCAAAAAATGTGTAAACAAACATTTTTTTTTTCCAATAGCGATACAGTCATTTTTCGCCCGAGGAATTATCTGACGTCTCTTTTTCGGTACAGTTTTTTTGGGAACGTTGAAAGGAAAACAAAAAAAGGGAAAATTACGGGGGAATTTATGTGCGCGAAGCAGGTTGCATTACGAGGAGGAGGGATTGAGATAGGAATTACGTGTCTCGCAGTTGTATAGGGGGAAGTATCCAAGTTATGACATCGGTAGTTTTCTCTATGGGTGTTTTTCAACGAAAACGGTGGTTCCTCGGTCGGCTCGCTGCTGTGCCGGATATGCGAACGTGACCGAGTGTGCGGGCTATGCGCGTGTATGCGCCGCGTTGCGATATTGAATCGAGATGCCTGCTTTTGCATTCAGAAACCGGTTGTTCTTTCTCTCCCACGGGAGAAAGAAGGAAAAGAATGATAACGAGGGGGCGCGAAAAAATGTGGGGAAAAGAAGAAAGAATTGCACACGAGCAGGAAGAGAAAAAATGAATGCGTAGCCGGGGCGAATGGCCCAACGCGGTGTGTATAGCGAGAAAAAGAAAGGATGCCAGCAGAAAGGCGCGCAGGGGAAGCAAGTCTCGAGCAGAGACGAGTTGACAAAAAGAGTAAGCAGGCAAGTGGAGAGGTTCCTCGTGACCTGAATACACAAGTGTGTATTTGGGAAAAATTTGGGAAAAACACGAGTCTTATCCTTCCGCCAAGAAAGACAACAATGTATTCATATCTCAATGAAACTATACTTCCCGCGTGTATCTTAATTTCATTTCTTCTGCTGCCTTTCTCCATTCTTGCCAAACGAAAGTTTCATTATTTTTCAAATGCAATATATTTTAAGGGCGTTAACAAAGTTATGGAAAAAATTGTTAAATTTCGTGCAAGTTGGAATATGGTTGTGCCGCTGGCACTTGTTCCGTCAAGTCGATACAATCGAGTAAACGTTCGCGTACTCTTTGCCAATGAAACTTTCAGTATAATCCAGTAGCAGCTCGTCGGAATTCTCCGGCGGAAAGATGGAACGTGAAAGCAAAGGAAAAAGGATAAACAGAGATGAGGCGCAACTTTTTATTGTTTTACGGACGCGGATACAAGGTTGTCGAGAAAATCTTGGTAAATTCTTCGAGCTCTCGTATTATCGCGGGGCAAAGTGTAGTTTCGAAAGGGGTTTCCCGGGTTCAATGATTTAATGAAAGTAAAAGGATGAGCGGGATTACATTCAAGACATTTTGTTTTTCTTTTCAAACAAATTTATGGGAGCATATTCTCAGCTAATTTTGCGACGAATTGATCGGTTTGCACACGGAGCTACTCTGCTGAAACCGCGTTAAGCAGAGAGACTGGCGATGAGAAAATTAGGATACGGCAAAGACTGTCCGTCCCCGTGATTGCTGCTCGAGTTGCCGGCATATTATTCTGTCAAAGTTGGCGAATCGCGTCGAACGAGCTCCCTCTCTCTATACCAACTAAATTTCAACCGCGGAAACACGCACGTGGCTCTTCTGCTTGTCTGTGAAACTTGGTCAGATCGCCTTGCGCGCCACATCAAATATTACGATCAATCACGCCGGTAAATCGCAAGTTGCTCGCGTATTTGGGGAGGAAAGTAAACACGCGCCCGATGACAAGGGACCCAATACCGTCGTGTGACGAGAGAGGCGGAACGGTAGGTCACATGCACGCGAGTACCTTTCATTCCATGCAACAGTACGCGCGGCGCGTGGAGAAAAAGCTCCGACCGTATCTCGTTGTACAAACAGTTGAGCGCTTATGGCTGTTAACGCGCTTTCACCAATGCAAGTGACTCCGGCTCCGTACCGTGTCTGTGTAGGTGTGCGCGGGTGTGCGCGGGTGTGCGCGGGAAACAGAGAAGCAGAGCGCGAGAGTTGAAAAGAGCACGGAGGCTTCATAAAGTATCTTTATCGCTGGATCACCGTCCGAGTTAGGGGCTGTAAGTATAAGCTATTAACTTGTCTAAACAACCGCCTCCGTATACCGGGTGTCGCGGAATTCACTGGTCGTGGCAGCTTCGAAGAGCGCGGTGCTGTGTATACCTTCGAAACCCTTTCGCGTCGCGAGATAACCAGCGTCACTTTTACTATTGAAAATATGCGTGTATCCGTAAGGCTCGTCTATATTGAATTTGGAGAGAGGCTGTGTAAATAAATGTCGACTATTAATAAAGGACGATTAGGCGAAAGACGAATGAGGCGCGGATATGTCGTGCTACCGGTCTTTTAGCCATGCACAACCAAATAATCGTCGAGTTTAGAAAAATTATATAGGGCCACATGGGGCAAAGTGGCCCTCGCATGAGGAGTTGAGCTAGTAGATGCGTAGATATTTACACGCGATTGCAAAAAAGACAGGCAGAAATGATTTTCGTTGGATAGGTTTGGACAAAAAATAGCGCGGTTGCTTTCGATCGATCGTGTATCATTCTCACTGCGGATACTGGCAAATTGAGTTTTCGGGTATAAAAAAAAATCCATCGACGGATCCTATGTATATTTTGGTGCGGCTAGCAGTTGAAAATTCACTCTTCCGTGCCCGAAGCTTTATGATGCTCCGGATCGCCGCTTGTGCCGCCCCGTTGCGCACAAAGGTGCCCGTACATGTACAAATGCAGACGTGCGATCAGCAAATTTACTTGTCCAGGCTTTTTGCAAAAAGCAAAAAAATTGTTTACTTTTTTAAACTCTAACAATACAGAAATCCATCAATCTTTTTATTTTCAGGAACGATGAATATGCACAATATTTGGAAAATAACGAAAGTGCGGAAAGTGCACCTGCGGATGAAAATGAGAGGGATACAAATTTGTCAGTCACTGAGGACAGAAGTTAGTGGACGGACAGAAAGTCATTGACTCTGCTCTCCGACGGCCAAACCGATACTGAGTAAATATCCATGACTCCTTTATTCCTGATAATGAAACATTGCCATAAAACATCCAAGCGACTTATCGTTCATCTTGTTTGAAGTATTTTTCCATTGCATATTAGAATAGACGGATAGCTCAATCTTCCGTTGTAAAGTTTTAAAAAAACTGTTGACGGTGCTGCTGGATCGTGTGTATCAAAGGGCGCAAGAGACCATTGATTCGTTAATGTCGTACATTGAACATTGAAATCCATTAAAAAACCGCGTGCAGGCTACTAATTGTTTTTTTTTTTTTTTTTTCTTCGTGAGATGAACAACTACCCCGATCTGTTGCTACCTTGTCTTCATATTTTTGCCCCGTTTTTCTTATTTTATGGCTCATTCCTGACTCTCGATCAACCTTATCGTCCGCCGCCGCCGCCGCCGCCGCCGCCGCCGCCTTCGACCCTCTTTCCACTTTCTCATATACTTTTTAGATCATCTGCCGCGTCGTCTTCTCGCGGCTATACGCTCAGCCCTTGTACATTCCAGTCAGATATTTTTCATTGGATAACACAATTATCGTCAGAGACTTTTCGAGCAGTTGTTTTTTCAAAAATACAAATCATTTTTGAAACAAAGTAATTTCGGGCAAATTTGAGAAACGTTGGTTTTAATAAATTCGACGGGCGATAGACAAGATTAAATCGCACGGAGAGAAAGCGAGGAGGGATTCGGAAGAGAAACCCGAACAAGAAAAAAAAAAAAATATCCTCGACGACGTTTGTACCTTTTTTTCCCACCGGCAGCACTATACTTGTTCTCTTTTCTACCGTTTTTATTCGCCATTTTAGTTTACACGCGAAAGCAAGCCCGCAATTATTTCTTTGCGCAACAATTAATCCAGCAATGGCGTACGCTTCAGACAATCGACCCATATCCAATTGAAATTCATCTTGCCGTACCTCGATCCTCTCCTCCAGAGTCCCTCGGGGAATCAGATAATTGTAATATTTTCTAATTCAAAGACGGAATATATTTTTGATCCTAGAGGACCAATCATCTCGATGAAAAATATTCAAACAGCTCAGTACCAGCATTGCCAATCAATCAATTATTATTATTATTATTATTATTATTATTATTATTATTATTTTTCAATAACTCAAACTACAGTGTACGCTTTTCCAATCACTCGAGGCTGCACCGGTCATTTAGTTTGAAAGTTGATTACTCGTGATCGATAACGCGAGTCGTGCCCCGCCGCACAAGTTGTCATTTATATTTTTAATACGTATAACAACAAGTATATTTGTACGATTGGTATAAGGGAGAAAAAAAAAGAGAAGGAGGGATAGCTGGTCGCGAGTGAGCCAACCCGACAGAGACGTGCTCGGCGATCAAACTTTTAATTAGAGAACGGATTTACTTCCCAATCTCTCAATTATATCTAGATTCCTAACAGGAAGTTATGTTCCGTTGGAGATTCGAAAAATGCTGGCCAAGCGAACAAGGGCCGGCAAAAGTTGTGAAATATCCCGGATTGTATACATATATGAGTTGGAAAATTCCATTGGTAGCGATGCGGCAGCAGATGCGAACGGAAAACGCCACCACCGCGATCTCTCTGGAATCTTTCAATTATATCTTGTGCCTGATGAAGCAACACGGGCCAAAACCGCGAGCACGGTTCATCGGTCACTTTTCAACGCGGTCCTCTCTTCTTTTCTAGTATATCATAATCCTCTTATATAGATCCAAGCCGGTCTTATC
The DNA here is from genome assembly GCA_963921915.1 of Hyposoter dolosus. Classification (NCBI taxonomy): domain Eukaryota; kingdom Metazoa; phylum Arthropoda; class Insecta; order Hymenoptera; family Ichneumonidae; genus Hyposoter; species Hyposoter dolosus. The sequence continues at coordinate 99,979 of OY998136.1, read as the reverse complement.
TGTTAAGGAAGACCACAACCGTTTCCAATTCTATTCATCTCCTCCCTCGCAACATTCTTAAGCCAGCTAATCGAGTTGTTATCTTGGAAAAATTCTTTATCATCCCTCATTTCCAATCTCATATCAACATGGCATCGGTATATACCGTATTTAAATTCACATTTACATAAATGAATCTGTAGTATATATTGTAAATCGGATTGTAAAGTGGATGTTTTTTTTTTTTTTTTTTTTTTTTTTACAAGAGCGACCGCACGTGCGTGAAACCAGACGCCACAGCGCCCACGACTATTACTTGTACAAAGATAATACGGCTACGTATTTGTTGCTGCTAAATAGGCAACATATAGCTTTGTCCTAATTATCGATAAAATGGAAAAGCAATGGGCGCGCGAGAAAATATTGATTTGGCCAATGTCTGTCACAGGCATATAGTATAGGTGTGGCAATTTTTCGTACGAGAGCAGGAGTATAGCGAGGCTCGGTATCATACATCAGCAGGCTCGTTCCACGTCGAAAAGTTCACGAGTAAAGTTTCGCCACAAGAGAGGTGTACTTATAGAGATTATATCGTCCCGGGTATTTTATCGTTTCCTCGTAGACGTATACTTCAAGTTTCAACGCATCGACCAAAGCATATCAACTATTATTCAAGTCTCGAGAGTTTTCAACTCGGAAAAATCGACTTTCCTCGCAGTGTCATCAAGTCGAGTTTCCATTGAGAGCACGCGAGTGCACCGCTCGAATAAATCCTCTGAGCCGCCTCCGCCCGCGATACATTTACTTTTATCCCTACTTTTTTGTTTGAAAAAATTTCCTCCTCCGTCGTAATAAAGTCTGTATCTCTGTATCTATGAAAGCTCTTGTTCGTCAAGGACGAAACGCCAATGCATTTTATGATTTTTCCGTTGCAACTCGATGGAGAAAAAGAGAGAGAGAAAAAAAATAACAAAGCAGATATCGGGGCGGAGGTGGGCGCGCTACTGCCGCGCAATTATACCGAAATGAGAGCTCGCATCGAAGAAGAAAGGAGACACTCGGGACACCCCGTATACGATGAGCTCTCGTTGCCGCTGCGCAAACACAATACAACCGAGTATTGTTGCCCATTGTGTTTAGTTCTCCATACGTTGCAGCAGTAGAAAGCGTTCACTGTCCATTGTACAACATTAGCGAATGGATGCGGAACGGGAGGAGGCGAGAGGAGAAGATGGAGAAATCCGTCAATTCGACGATCCGTCTCGTCCGTCCATTCGTACATCGCTTTCAATCCTTCCATCGGCCTTTTTCGACGTTGAGAGCCGGCCTGGCACCCATGCACAACTCCGACTCAATAGCAATATCGGTCTGAGGCCCCCGCGGCAGCGGTGGTGGCGGCGGCGGCGGCGGCGGCGGATATCCCGCTCGAATAACAATTATTGCATCGCGCACGGAGCTCTCATCACGCCTCTTCCCAGCATCCTTTTAGATCCGACTGCTGCTCTCCCTCGTAAACGTCGCAAGTATATGAATCGCTGCTGCTGCTGCTGCACACGTATTAAGGGGTTAGGGCTACTTGTAGTGCCAAAAAAAAACTCTTGTTACGGGAATTTCTTTTCACACATTTTTTATGAGATACTGAAAAATCTTTTGACATATCAACGATCCATGTTTGTAGTAAGTACACCAAAATTTTCATCGAAAAATATTGTGAATTATCTAAAGATCCCCGTTAATATTTTTCGTTTCAGGAGCTGGACTGTGACTAGCTGGTTTTTCAATCATTTTTCGTCAACATTTTTGTGTGCTTACTGCAAATATGGATAGTTCATCCAACAAACGCGAAGTAGCCCCAAAACCCCCTAAACGATTCATTTCTACGAGCTATGGATTTCTTACTTTTTGCGTTCTGTTGAATTCTCGTTCATCAGGCTTGGACACGAATTACGAATATCAGGTGGCAATTCAAGTCGAAAGCATTGGCAAGGCGCTGCACGTATCGGAGCCACCTGCGCGATTCATGACGCATTAGGGACGCGTGTATCTTGATGCGTCTGTGCGTATCTATATTTAGATGGAACGTCTAAACAGTTACACGAGTATTTACGCGCGTACGCGATTATCATTGTTACCGAATATCGTTATCTGGACGTCTGACGGGCAAGTTTGAGCTTCGACACATCGTCTACTTTACATCGTCTGAAAAGGATGAGAAAAAAGTGAAAAAAAGCGTGCTCTTTCGTCTTGGAGAATATACACAATATTTCCACGTCAAAAGCTCGACGCTCTCTCTCTCTCTCTCTGAACGTTGAACGCCCGAGCTTTTTTTTTTGATACACGGGAGCATTGGATTGTAATGTAAATGATCAATCGGCGGATCACTCGAGAACACGTAGAAAAAAAAAAAAAAAAAAGTTGAGACGACACGACTCGTTTGTACGATTGAAAAATATCAATTTTCCTGCGGCACCCATGAAAATAAACACCAGTAAATTCATCGCGCCCTTTTCATTTTTCCACGATTCGTTGAAAAGATTTATAAAAAATTGAATAGAGAAAAGGATGAATCGTAAAAAGCCCCAACGCCATGGTTTTTGCTATTTTTGAAACCCTCGGGAATTTGGCTTTGTCGATGCTCTTCAAAACTGCTACGCGCCCCAGCAGCGCGGGACGAGCCGAAGGCATAAACAATTTTTTTCCCCATCCATTTCCCTCGTGCATTACCAGACAATAATTTCGTCGAGCCGTGAATTATGGATGAGACACGGCAAGCTTTTTCTTTTGCGCGTGACACCAGCAGCAGCAGCAGCAGCAGACAGTGCGAAAAGCGTGATCGAGACTCGGGGACGCGAAATGTTTTTTAACGACTCGAGAATCGAGTGGTCGTAGGCTCGACCGCCGATGAAAGATTTTTCATCTTTCGCTCGCGTCGTGCAGACTTTTTTGGGTTATACGTCCCGATTGAATAATACACACAAATATAGAGGGAGGATCGGCAAATAAATCATAACGCGTTCGAACGTTGTGCTGAGTTTTCGGCGTTATCGCGACTGGCACAGAAATACAAGAATCGAAACAACCAGCAAGTGGGCTGCTGCCTCGAACGATGTAGGAAATGAAATGGAAAAAGAAAATTTTGAGAAAATAAAAACATACTTTATCGCATTAATGATGCGGCGACTCTTACGTTTGCAGAAAAGTTTAAAAAGTGATGTAGATTGGTGCCGCGCCTTCACCACGTCCGAGTTTTCGGGTCACGATCACGAGCTTTGTAGATTATTCGACGAATACACGATCCCGTCCTTGGTGGATTCTACGATTGATATTCAAAACGAGTCGTCGCGCGGGCACATGTCGAATGAAACTTTTTCATCCCCTGCTTTGGCAGAAAGCTGCAGAGCTCTTTGTGTAAAAAACATTTGATAACGAGAATGGGATTTTGAAAAACATTGGACAATCGATGTGAGATGACGGTGACGGTTTTGTTTTCACAAGTCCGCGGCTCCAAGGTCGAAAAGGAAAAGCAGAATTTGTGTCTCGGGATAACGTCGCTGTTTTACGTCAATGTCCTTTCACGCATCATTTCGATATCCACAGTCATTGGATTTAGAGCGAAAGAGCTCCATCCTATACGATCGCATTAAGCCAAAATACTCATCCCCCGTTATAGCTCTCGTCATCTCGTCCGCTGCTTTCGTGTATTTTTGTCTCATCGCGGTATACGTACGCGCGGAATGCCTCGGGAATATGGCGCGGTCGCACAATGGGGCTAGGGGAGATTGAGCACGGGGTCACATTGAGAATAGGCGAGTTGGCGGTGCTCAATAGTATGGCGCGGGCGTCGCCGGTGGTTTTCATCTATATGGCCTTAAAACCACCGCGCGCGGCCCCTGACCGAGATTGAGCAGCAAGGGTGGCCGAGCCGAGCATCAAAAAGCCTTAAATAGCAGTACGCAGCAGACGAGCTTTCGCGGTTTTAGTTATTTCGACTCTGTGGATCGGTTGATGGGCGCAAAGCGTCGTTGTATAGTGCTGGCAATTTTTAATTTTCATTCCGTTGGCGCGTAACGTGTGCATGCCAAAGATTCAATGATTTCAGGCGGTCGCGCGTAGCGGAACTAGCCTGAAAAGCTGCTGGGATAGTGGATCAACACGCTTCCGCAGTGGTAATCTCTCTGGTTAACCGCCGTTTTCAACGAGGAGACTGAAAAAAAAAACGAGCCATTTGGGTGAGTTACGAGGGCTTAATACCACCATTAGGTAAGATATTCACGTAAAACGGTAGAATCGTTTGGAGGCCAAGGGAGAAACGGTGCAGCGGGGCAAACATTCACTTGCCATTGAAAAGTCATTTTGGGGTCGCATATGCTGCTGGGGCTGGATATTAGTAACCTGCTGACACACTCCGTCGCAGCAGCATCGATATCTTGGGATAATCGTCATACCGAAATTGGAGGGTTATTCCAACGCCTGCTGCTGCTTATACGCCCGGGATAATTGTTGCATTTACGGTGACTTTTTCCGTTTACCAGGGACAGATTTAAACTCGTTGGTACTACATCAGCAGCAGCAGGGAAAGCGGAAGTGATCAATTGGCGCGAAGCAGGCTACTTGACGAAATTTATGATGCGACGACGCGGTAAAGCTTCCATTTACATTTTGTGGAGAAGGAACGAGAGCGTCGTCGGTCACGGCTATCGTCTACATTTTGACTGTCCTCTCGCCTATAGTCTACAGCTCCCTCCTCTCTCCGGAGGTACGTATCGCTAACTGTATTCGCCGCCACGACGAACCCTATGAATCAGCTTGACACTCAATTTACTTGACATTCTATCGCACCAAACCGGGCGCGAGTATAAAACAACCCGAGCTAACGGGATGCAGCACATCTCCCTTTGAAATACATTCCAATTTATTTCACTTCTGTATACTCACGAGTCAAGGCAATTGCGAGTTATTGCACCGCGAGAGATAAAAATATATCCAGCTTCCAGGAGCTGTGCGGGAGTTTGCCCGCCTCTTTCCCTTTGATATACCAACTCGCGCGATCCCGGTGCCTCCTCATATACACAAAAGAACGTAATTTGCTATTGTTTCATGTACTCGATCTCGCCATTTCGTCGATCGAGGCCCTTTTTTTTCTCTCATCGGTTGATCGGCGGGTGCTGCCATTCTCGCTTTTGTGTGTGCGGCAGTATATATTCGACGAGGCAATGTTATCGCGATGGGTGCCATGGGTGGCACATACGCCAAAGAGCTCTCGCCCAAGTTTCCGAGCAGTGCCGCCCTATGAAATAAATAGTAACTCGACGTACGCCGAGATATCAACGTTTCCGCATCAAAGCAAGTATACTTGCCGTATTCTTCTCTCCCTAATAAACTTTGGTACCTCTCTCTCTGTTCCTGTATCGCTCGCACAAATCATGCAAATATTCATAGAAAGCGGTGGCATTTGGGAATAACGAGCTTTCGGCGGCACGATGACCAGCACAGCATATCTCTTTTTATAGTGCAAGGCAGTAAAGGCGCGCGCGGCTGCTGGACCGGCGAGCGTTCGCAGTGACACTTGGAACGCGCACTAAACACTCGAGTACACGTTCGTGCATGAAATTCGTCGAGTTTTGTCGAGCAAGATGCACAATACGAGCTGGATGCGAGAGGAAGCAGGTGCGAGTGCCGTGCGGGGGTCGAATGAGCCGAACGAGCTGCATGGATACCAAGTAAGGTACGTGACCCACGAAATCCTGACAAATGGTCGACGGTATCTCTCTACCAGTCTCTTCTCGCGGTCTGTCTTACTTCGAAGCAGCAGCAGCAGCAGCAGCACGCTTATGCGCAAACATGTACATATCTTGGGTTGGCGTGATTCCACGTCTCTCTATGATAGTAGCTGCCTCCGTAACGCTACCCAGGATTCATCTGGCCCATTATTTCACTGCCTCGTGCTCGTGCATGCTATACCCAATGTGAAACAACCGAAACCAAGTTGCAAAGAGTCTCTTTTTGTGTATCGCGTACGTACAGCCTCTGCTGCTGCTGCTGCTGCTGCTGCTGCTGCTGCTGCTGCTTCCTCTTCTTCTTCTTTTTTTTCTTGTACCACCAAAGAGAAACAACGACGCGACACCGCTAACCTATTGCCGAATGATCCTCCGGGGATCAAGCGCAAACCCCCGTGAAATATCACTGAATTTTCTACTCGTGATACGCGGTTCTCCCATATTTTTCGAATCAAAAATAGTGTACAACGCCGAGAATATTTCGCCCCAGTTGACTCTATGCTTTGTGCGAGGATTAAGTTTCTTGATTGAAACAATAGCTCCGTTGAAGGGTAAATTTTGGTGAGAAAATTGCGCGTCTGGCGACAATAAACGACTACGAGTCGGCGATGACAATCGTTGAGATTGACGGTTCATTAAAAGAATAAGAAAAAAGATATAAATACATGAAGATGTTGCTAGAGCGGTTTTGGGGCAAAAGAGATGTCGCGTTGTAAAAGCCAGAACTGTCAATTTCGAGACAAGTTGCCGTAAAAGCTGATGCAAATAGAGCGCGATTCCCCGTGAGACTTATTGACTTTTCGGCGGCTGCTGCTGTCGTTGCAGAGGTATATGCAACCGGCGTTCGTCAGTGCCGAGGACATGAAATATTTATCCAGTCCCTGGTTTTGTGGCTCGCGGAAGTGCGGAAAAACTCTTCGACGTTCTCGCTTCAATTTTCTTTTTTCCCTCTTTTTCATTTTCACCGACCACATTTTCCTCCGGACTCGGCGGTCAAATTATTCCTACCTGATGCGTATACCGCTCGCGGAAATGTCCCGTCGATCGAAAATCTCGCGGACCCGAGTTTCGAGTTGGTTGAAAAATATGTCGCGGCAGTTTTCAACGTTTATTGAAGAATTAATATTCAGCCGTATCATTCTCCTCGTAAAAGAGATTCTACACATCTAATCCGCGTTTTCGTTTATTTCCCTCCGTGTAGACTCGCTCGGAGGACAATTTCGCCAGCGTGGAGGGGAAAAAAAAAAAAAAAAAAGAAAAACAAAAAAAAACAACGACTAACCGTATCGCCCGATCTTCGCTCCGGTGGAGGATAGTCAAAATGTCAAGAAAGAGAGAATCATGCACCGAGACTGCATGGGAGTAGTATATAGAGGCGATACAAGGCGGGGATGGGGGAATAAAGGGATGAGGATGCGGCGGGGATAAGAGAGAAAGATAGTGACTGCGACTCTGGCGAGCTCGAGTGAGTAAAGAAGAAAGAGGGCGAGGGAGGGTGAGGCAGAGTGAGGGAGAGGGGATGGAACAGGGGATTGTGAGAGGGTTGCCTCGGAGCGTTCTCAGTTACGCCGCGCCCCTTGCGAAGCGCGCTACCGCGAGCGCGTCAAAGCTGCGACGGATCGCGCCAAAACGACGAGATCCCTAACTTTGAATAACCAATTTTCCACGAGCCATCAGTTGAAAACTCTACAATTTCATTATCCAATATTTGATGAAATTGGCATATTCAACTGCGCTACAGATATTTAAGGGAATTAAAGCTTTGATGCCAAACATCACTGTTGCAAACTTGTAGTAGTAATAATACTTGTTGTCGTTGTTATTATTATTATTATTATCAGACGTTGAAAGGGTTAACGAGAACGGGGTAACGTGAGAGTAAAGGAGGAAAAAGTTGATGAGCTCTTTGGGAGAGAGCTCGTTGTGCTACGGTTGCTAAAAGTTTGGTGATTGAGGCATTGGAGGAAATAAAAAATAATATAAAAAAAAACAATGAATACGCGGTAGTGAAAGTGCGCCTACTGCTCGGCCAGTTTTGTTTGCATCGGAATCTTTGCTAGAAGAAGAAGAAGAAGAGGGATAAAATAGAAGAAATAAAGAGGGAAAATAAAATGTGTGGGCAGAGTTTGGCTAGTAGCTGAGGAGAGAAGCGGTGCGCGGTGCGAGGCGGAAGAACGCGTGTTTCGATGGTGAGGAAAAAGCAGTGAAAAAAAGCGTCACAATAATGATTATGTCTCGCGCGTCGATTTTATTATCGATATTCCAAGCGTGTGCGCCTCGGACAGGTTTACCGCGACGACGTTTCGAAGAGTTTCTCACTTGTCTTATTTGAACGCGGGGCGACGGACCGCTACCAAAATATTCAGCCCCGAAAAGTCTCGTTTGGTAAATTAACTTTTCTTTTTTTCTTTTTCGTTCCAGTTTCTCATCTCTTATTCGTCGTTCGACCCATTTCCCCGTCACGGCCCGCGATATCACAATATTCGTGCTCGGACTTGGGAGCGTGCGACGCGAAGAGCAGTATCGTGTCGAAAAATGTTGCCAAACTTGGTGCTGCACGAGACGATAAACCAATATTGACCGGGAAATCAGCACGCGGCGGTAAGCTTTTGTTCATCTCTTCCACCCCATAGGGTAGCGACGTCGCGCGTTCAAGTAATAATGAAGCAATCGCACAGCCGCGTCAAAATTTCATTATTCACAATAATGTTTCTATAATAAAGCAATAATAAAGATAAAAGTTAGTCAAGTACTATATGAGACTCGGTATGTAGATACTAAAAATAATGGAGAGCATCAAACTAGATAACGTATATAATATATTTCGGCAATGAATGCTAATGGAAAATGAATAGAGGAGCAGAGGTCATGGTATAATAATAATAATAATAATTAAATACATGAGAGCAATATAGGCTCGGTGACGCGCAATTGCTCAATTGACTCGCGTTGTAACCGCGCGCGCGGCCGGACCCAATTTCACTTTTATAAAAATCTCCGCCGCAGTTCGTCACGCGCGTTATTCGCTACTGAAATAAAAAGTACATGGTCGCAATTCTCCTTACTTCAACAGAGTGAAATTTCATTACTTAAGGAAAATGGCGTGGCGGCTGATAAATATTTCATTTTGGTACGGGCGGCGGGGGTCGCGGGATTCGATGTCGTATTTTGATTTTTCTTGATTTTATATACCTATATAGGGGTCTCTTTTGTTGATTCTCCCAATGGGATTCGCGGCGTATCCACCGAGACCTGCTATAAATAAATTGTCTTTTCGCTCAATATTCTACCGCTTCTGTATGCGGTGGTATGGGTCGAACCTCCCGAATAAAAATAAGTACAAGTGTATAAATTTATGTAGACATAAACATCGATGAGAGTAGCGTGCTGCTGTATATAAATACGGTTTCGGTTGTACGGTTCGCGGTTGTTGGAAAAAGTACGACGCTGTACGCCTATTCCGGGCTCACCAGCAGATTATTGACATGCAGGAGAAAAGTCATAAAACTTTGCACGAGAATAAATGAGCTCGTATCGTGAATAGTAGTCCAAGCACGAAAAATTCATCCCGCGGACCCGTACGTGCACGCGGGCTCCGTCGCTCGCCCGTTCGCATCTACTTTACACGGGCCCTTTTTTTTAACGTTTGCCAAACCATTCCCATGCTAGACGCGAAAACGTTTCCGCCAATTTCCTCCATCTTTAGCTTTGTCGAATAATAAGCAGACGTATGGCCGCGGAGAGTGGAGTCTCTCGGGGTGCGGCGTTTGGTACGCGTTTCTATTTTTCATTGAACCGCTCTCGCCCCCTGCCGACGCAACAATCATTATTATCAATTACTTTCGCCGACATTTCAAATTGGCATTGGCGTTGATATTTTCAATAACGAGCGAATGAAAAGTTGGACCGAATCGGGGCCGGATTTTTTTCGATTTTTTTTTTCTTGACGCGAGCGCGCGGTACTACAATGTTCTCTCGTTCTCCACGGCTTTATCCGCTCGCACGTATAACGGATATATCCGGAGGGCACTTTGTCACAACTCGAGCCAACTTTTGCTTCGATTGCTGATCCCTCGGTAGGTACATGCTCGCGTCTTAGCAGTACTATTGCCGGCGGGCGTGCTACAAGGACCGCGATCGGATAAAGACGACAGCAGCAGGCTGTGTCAATCCGCATGTTGGATGGAATTGCGCGATCCTCTCGAGCCTCATCCGCTGACAAAACTCGAATCCCCGAACACTCGCGAGCAATTAGTAGCGAGCAGCAGCAGCAGCAGCAGCAGCAGCAGGCGTCGCGGGTGTAAATGTCGCATGCCCGCGATAAATCATGTTGTATAACAAGATTTTTTCCGGCGGCGCGGTGAATGAAAGCAGCGAGTAGCGTGTGCTCCGTAGCGAGGATATTGTAAACGCGACAGCTTTGCTCCGCGCGTGCTTCTCGCAGCAATAGAAAGACCGTAAACTTGTGGGCTGTATATGACGTAATATTGGCAAAACCGTGCTTTCTACGAATGAAAATATCCGTATGTCCTCTGCTTTTTTCTTCTCCTCCTCCTCCTCCTCCTCCTCCTCCTCCTTTCGCTTCTTGATCGAGCGCCGCGTACAACTGTGGCTTTATAAACGTCGAAATCGATATTGCATATGTATACGATATCGCAGCAAAGCACCGGGCGCTCGATCGACGAGACTCTCACTTAAATTTCCATTATGGGCGACAGCGGGAACACGTGCTTCGGGTCTCGAGTTTCGTTGCAGTTTTTCTCGCCTCTTCCCGTGATCCTTGAACCGCGCGGCGCATCCCCTATTCCGTTAAAATAATGCAGACAATATGGAGCTCGACGATCGAGCATTGTTATATACCCTGCTTTCGATTCTATCCATCTATCATTTTGACAAAGACTTTTATTTTTTTATTACAAATTCATCTCTTGGCTGAGCGAAAAAATGTAGCGGCACGTGCGCGGAGAAGCTATACAGGGTGGCCCATTTTAACTTTGTCATTTTGATATCTCGAAAACTGAGCAATTCCGATGAAACTTTCCCAGACAAAATTTACACAGTTTGGTGGGGGACATATTACGACGTCAGCAATTTTGACCTTCAGTGGCTTCCTCAAGGTCATTTGAAGACCAACTCCATTTTTTGATAGGGACGACATTTTTTTTATCACAGATTCTTATTTGGACTTCGAAAATAAGTAACTTTTGTTCAACAAAGTTTTCGCAAAATTTTGGATTTCCAATTGGAAATCGATATTTCAAGTTTTGTGGAGTGATATCACCCACTCACTTGGCTACCGCAGTTTCATCCGTTGATTTCTGTCGGAGCCACCACTCTTTACCGTCAGCATTGGCATTACCCAGTGTGCACCGCGTGGAGGTAGCTGATCGGACTTTGCACACCACTTGGCCCTGAAAAGGGCCGTTTGATTTTATTAACGCCTGTTTTCACTCGCTCTAACTTAGTTCGTGTTCAAAATGGCCGCCATTGTTCTGGATGCACAGGTTAAGTCTTCGTCGGAAATTGAGAATCGCCATCCGGATGGTGTCAGCATTGATTGCTCTACACGCTCTTTCAATCCGCTCCATCATATCCACTCGTGTAGTCGGTGCAGTTTCGTACACAGTGTTTTTAAGATAACCCCACAGAAAATAGTCCAATGGAGTCAAATCAGGTGATCTCGGAGGCCATGCAATGGGTCCTCCTCTGCCGATCCAACGATTTGGATATTGGAAATCCAAGAAGTTCCGCACTCTTCCGTAATAGTGGGCAGGAGCGCCATCTTGCTGAAACCACAGCTGCTGTCGGATGTTCAACGGAACGTTCTCGAAATGGACTGGAAGATGTTGTTGAAGAAAATGTAAATACATTTCACCATTGATGGCACGATCGAAAAAATGAGGCCCGACAATTTGATTGTTGACGATCCCCATCCAAGTGATGAGACTCCAGCGATGTTGATTGCCGATTTCTCTACTCCAATAAGGGTTTTCTGAAGACCAATAATGGGAGTTGTGTCTGTTTAGACAACCAGTATTGTGGAACGTTGCCTCGTCGCTAAAGCAGACCCTGAAAAAGAAATGTTCATCTTCATCCAATTGTTGAAGTGCCCAGCGACAAAATTCAAGTCTTCGAGCATAGTCTTCGGTACTCAATTCCTGTAGGAGATGGATATGATAAGGACGATATCGGACGGAGCGTAACATTCGCTGAACCGTAGATCGCGGTATTCCGAGATGTCGTTCTATTGCGCGAGTGCTGATATGTGGATCCATGTGAACCATTCCTAAAACAGCAACGAGTCGTGGGTCATTTCGGTTCACGTTACGATTTCTTTGTCGCTGTCGAGCAAGTGCATTGCTACGAGATCGTCTCTCAATGTTTATGATTTCTTGATAAGAAGGGTGACGACGGCCGTGATAGCGCTCAGCGTAAAGAATTGCAGCTTGTCGGTAATTCCTACGACATTCACCGAGCGTCAGTAGAATATCGACTACTTCGTTAGGATCGTAGTTTGCCATTGATTCAGTCTCACCACGCGAATCCAAAAAGGGTTATCGTACATGTATCGGAAGAAATATCAGAGGAGTTAAATAACGAAAATATTTTGTGAACGGGCATAAGTAAATTCAATCAGCTTGATGATTTTTTCGA